>CM057004.1:85743495-87135995 GCA_029891345.1 Dryococelus australis | reverse complement strand
ATTTTTATCAAGTCGCTAAATTGTATTAAATGTGAGAATACCTTTTGAAACCAATCTTTAACGTATAAAACATCATTCACAGGGTGAATTACTCAAGGCTTAACTTATCTACATTCACAAGAGGATAGTTTTACGTAACGTATAACTAGCAGAATAGATATAACTACACATAGTAAATCATAGAAAACGATGCTCACAGACTGCGTTTATAAACAGGTGCCTTGTAACACCAGGAAAAATAGAAAAAATGACTGTGACCAATGATGCACAAGAGACAGAAAACAAATGTGCAACGAAAATGGTTTATGTCATGGTTGGATTGTGGGAAATTGCCCAATGTCAGTGTAAAGTCTGATTTTTGACCGGTCGGAGGTTTACTACGCACGAGTGCTTATATTCGTGTTTTATTGGTATTAATTCAGTTTGATGTGTTAAATCACATAATTGTGTGGAAATACTAGTGTTTCTGTAATAATATATCCACAGTAAAAGTTAAATCATAATATTTGTGCTGTGATTTGAGCGTGTGAGGAATGTCATCAAATTGAATCCACGTTGCGTTGTGCTTAATCATTTACGTCATAAGAATGGCGACTGATTAGGTGAGTACCTAACCTAATTAAACATGACTTCACGATAGGTTGTAGTTGTTAGCCTACCTACTGTGATCATGTATGATATTCAAGCGTAGCCTCCTCGCACTGAAAAATACTGATTAAGCGTAGCCAAACATTACCCACCGAGCCAAAGTCCAAGCACCAGCAGGGGAGTAAATCCCCAAAACAGTGATTCAAGGCATGCTGGCTTTTTTCTTTAGGTAGTGACCGCGAAGTGGTCACGTATTCACGAAGCTTGGAGTTTACCATAAGAAAGTAAATTTGAGTGTGTGTGTGTATTGGTAATATTGTGAATTTAGGTATTGTTTGGTTAGGTCGTTTTGCAATTTAACGCGTTTTGTGATCAAATGTTACGATTAGGCCTACATACATATTTTCGCCACATTTCAATCACCAATTTCTCTAATATTTATGCAAAGGCGGTTAATTAATAGCCTTGCCGCCCGACAGGCTAGTTATGTTCACTTCATTTGGTAGTACTATATAAGGAACCATGTTAATAAAAATAAAAAGGAAAGAATTACAGTTTGGAATAGTTCTCAATTTTATTGAACTTTTAAAATGAATCACAGACTCACTAACACAAACAGTTTAATGAAGAAAAAGAAGAAAAATTCTTGGAACAGCATTACAGTCCTTCAAAGAACTCGCGTATCGAGTACCCACACACGTCCTTTCCACACTGTGTGGTTAAAGTCTGTTCTCCCGGACAAAGGCACTCCCGCAAATGCCGCTATCCCCACATTGCAAACTAAAAGGCTAAAAATAGGAATTCCCGAGGCTCGCCCCCTCCTATTGGCTAAACCCTAGTGCATCGCAAAGACTTCATCGAAGGTTCCCGAACAAATACTGCTGATGGCAGGGGAAAATCAATAGAAGTCAGAAAACACCTAATCTCAAAAGCTGATGAAACCTCTCTCCGATCCTGGGAACTTAAAAATGCCAGTGTACTACAGATAACTGCTTGAAATACAATCCCATATTAAAACCGATAAGCTCTTACTTTTCCATGTGGTAGAACATTACTCTCACTGATCAGAAAAAAAAGCATTTACCCAAAAGTTTCACTTTCAATGTAGGTATTGTTCGGGTAGGTCCTTTTACAAACTAAAGTATTTTCATTATAAAATAATACGATTATGTACATATTTTGAACATGCTTTATCCCGCAGTTTTCCTGATGTTCATAACCCTACCCACTATCGTACTTGTAGCTTGTTTTGGTAACATTGTCAATTTAGGTATTGTTCAGTTAGGTATTTTTGCAATTGAACGTGTTTTTGTGATAAAATAATAAAATTACATACCTATTTTTTGCACGTTTTACACTGCAATTTCCCTGATCTTCATAGACCTCACTACTATCGTTTTTGCAGTTTGTATTAATATTATCTTGATGCCCCTAGTAAATTTGTGTTCTGTGTGATTAGTAGAGTGGAATTATACCAGTTTCCATGATTTTTCTTGTTCGGAAAACCCTACTCATAACATTTACCAGTAATTGCTCCGAATAGGGGCTTTTACGTAAATCGGGAAAATAATACCTGAACATGTTATATGATTATTACTAATCACAATTACATAATAGGAATTTTAGCGAGGCTTCACATAGTTAGCAGTAAAAAAATAAAATGTGATAGTGTGAAGGGTTATCAAGATTGTGGTGTTTATGCAGTAAAACACATCAAATGTACGTCCAATATATTTGTATCGGGGCGCTAAATTGTATTAAATGTGAGAATACCTTTCGAAACCAATCTTTAATGTATAAAATGTCACTCACAGGGTATATTTTTGCTGCTGTGATAGGGTTACTCAGGTGAACATCAGAGCAATCAATGTCGGAACCACATGTAATTTTGTTGAATTACTCAAGGCTTACCTTGTCTATATTCACGAGAGGATAGTACTACATAACGTATTACTAGTATAATAAATATACACATCAGTGTTTATAAACAGGTGCTGTGTAACGCCATGTTACATTACGGTACATGGTGACCGATAATGTACAAGAGACAGGAAACAAATGTGCATCAAAATTGGTTGATGTCACAGTTTATCTGTTGTATTGTAAGAATGTGCACCATTCGAGTAACATCTACAGAAGTGCTGTATGGCATGTTTTATTGCAATTAATTTTGTTTGAGTTGCTAAACTAATAATCGGATGAAATTACGAGTGTTTCTATATTATTACATGCATGCAAAATGATAAATTTTTAATATTTCTGCAGCGATTTGAGTGTGTACGCAGTGCCATGTTTCATAATCTATGTCGTATGAATGACAATTTGGTGAGTACGTTATGAAATTAAACTTCACGATTGTGGGGAGAGCTATGAAAATCAGGGAAATTGTGGGATTAAACATACGAAACATGTACGTAATCGTAATATACGAAAACACGTTAAATTGCAAAAAGACTTACTGTAACCCAACAATACCTAAATGCACAATATAACCAATGATATTCAAGCGTAGAATTTTGTAGTATGTCACCACTAGTCATGTCAAATGCGAAGACCTTACCTAATTAAACCAAAATTCATGATAGGTTGTAGTTGTGCTTCTGTATTAATGATGTTCAATTGTAGCCCCCTCGCACTTAAAAATACTAAACGTTTATGTACATATTTTTCACTTGTTTAGCTCCACATTTTTCCTGATATTCATAGCCCTCCCCACTATCGTTTTTGTGGTTTCTATGAGTCACATGTTGATACCCCTAGTAAATTCGTGTTTTGTGTAATTAGTACAGTGGAATTATACCACTTCCCGCAAAAAAAAAAAAATTTCCCCCCCATAAAGCCCCTAGTCTGAGCATTTACCCATTTACCAACATGTGATCATGTGGTCAATTTCACCCCACTTTACGGCACAGTTTCTGTTGACATGTCTTTCAGTATAGTTTTCTTTTTCTGCACCAGACCTTACAATGAGAAGGTTGCGTAATACAAAAAATACCGTTCGGAGAGTTAAGAATGGCAAATGTTTAGAATAATAAGGGCTACTCTATAAGAAGTACTGAGCTAGTACAATGCTGAGGGCAAGCCAGCGAGTTATAGAAACATTTACAAGATTATCCCGAGTGCACTGTCACGGTTACAAAGTAGGAAAAGGAACATTGCGTATGTGTAACACGGTTACCGCAATATTTACAAAAAAATATGGCTGTGATACTTGTAAATTCGTCACGAAATGCTTTGTTCTTCCAGTCGTGTTTTTTTTTATAAAATGCAGTAGCACTGGTGTGAAGTGAATACTTCATTTTTAAAGGCCCCGTGCAATGTTAGTTGCATGGGAATAATTTATTCCATACGTTCACAAAAAATTGGTGACCAAAGTATGGATCTGGATTGACTACAACAAGCGTAGTAGGGTACTCACCCAACACTAGTCTTGCTATTTCAGATGGAAGCAGTGAATCCATTTTCCCGACGCTAAACACGATCAAAAACTTCACAAACTCTTGCCAAACTTTTATTTCTAATTCTACGTTACTGGCAATTGGTATCTTAACCTACGCATTGATAGTAAACACGTCCCAGGATGTTTTGCTTTGCTCCTTATTCCTCCCATTTTGTCAGTGCAACCAACATAAAAACATGGCTACAAATCAAATCTCTTTGAATAATTAGTTTATATAAAGCAACCGAATTACCTAGCATATTTCTCTATCAACTTACTGCTATTTAGCTGATGATTATTTACAAATTTAAACAACACATGCAAATGATAAATAGTACATAGTTTAAAAAAAATTGGCGGCAATGTCTAAATGAGACGAATGAAGATGCTTCTACAAGTTGTATCAAAATGAAATGAGCCCGTAAACATGATCTCAATTTCGATGTTTTTAGGGTTGGAGTTTGTTAGCTCCGTACTTTTGGAGTGTTCTGGGGGTCACTAACTCTCGCTAAGTGAATAACCGTGTTGGATACATAATAATTAACTTTCGAATTAAATGAATCTGTGTGGTACAAAACGTTAAACAGTCTAAAAACGTAACAATAAAAAATTCTCATAACTTCGCTCTCGAGTGATTCTCAGTTACGCCCCATGTTTCAGGGGTGAGGGCTTCAATGGTTCGCAGAAAGCGCGAAGATGTCACCACCCGAATCCTTGTTACTCACTGGCAGAAAAAAAAGTCAGGATTTTTAGGCAAACATATTGTTAACATGCCGCCACTCTGCTTCGCTCCCCTTGCGCACCCAACAAACTGTCAACTGCAATGCTTGAAGCGCATCGCCAGTAACTGGAAAGCCGCGCGCAGAGATTGCGGGCGGCGGCTTTTGTCTTCGTGCAGTTCATATCTTGCCTTCCTCGGGCGCATGCTGAACATCACTGGAGAAATGCGCAATTGCAAACAAGTCGCCGTGGGTAGTTATAATGACAGTAGACATCTTAATCATCTTCTGCGCAATTACCCAACATTTTGGGCGTGAGTTCAAAACTCCGTCGGACCAAACTTTTTTTCTATCATTAAATTCTACATGCGTATAATATCCCGGTACGTAAAGTAAAAACTATTTTTTTGTGATCGGTTGTAATTTTCGTAATCATTAAAAATAACACTCTCGTACTGTAGTGACTTCACGTCATGTTCAAGAAAATGAATGAAACTATACTAGTAAGCAATCAATTTACGTAAAACGCGAACTGTAATATAGCAGTAAGATGTGCTAGGTAGTTTTTTTTTTCATAGGCTTACGCAAGTGATTAACTGGCAGCAGTTCTACGAATGAGGTTCACATTTACTACAAACCACACACTGCGCTCCCACCGAGGGTGCCAAATGCTAGTACGCGAACTGCTGTCGTGTAAAATGAATCTTCCATGGCGGCTCGTATAGTGACTGGTATACCGGCTAGTGCACCAGGGCTTGTAGAAGCTTGTACAAGAACCAAGTACGGATGCAGGTATCGTGTAATATCGACCTCAGGCGCCAGGTATGCGAAAACAGCAAAGTGACGTGGGGCGGCGATAGGGACCAGCGAGAGG
Source organism: Dryococelus australis (assembly GCA_029891345.1). Classification (NCBI taxonomy): domain Eukaryota; kingdom Metazoa; phylum Arthropoda; class Insecta; order Phasmatodea; family Phasmatidae; genus Dryococelus; species Dryococelus australis. Next base: position 87,130,375 of record CM057004.1, on the reverse strand, counting down.
AAAGTCTGCGGACTCCCAGCATCAGTGCAGTAGAGAGCGAGACTGAACTGGGTGGGTGAGTGACAGACATTTGGAATGATGTCGTTAAGACAGTTGGATTGAATGAATTAAGTGACTGTAACCAACATAAACAGTGATAAGGACTATAATTTTAATTGAGATTGACATTAAAATTTGCGCTCAATGAGAATAATAACAGGTGTAAATAGTATATAAAGGCTGTTCACGATAAAGTGAGCACGTTTGAAATCAACAATAGTAAAAAGTCCCTGCCCCTACCTGCGTATGTTTTAACGAGTGCACTGATTGGCATGCGTCCAGTACAGTTGGTAACGATGGATGGGAAGTAGTTCCGTATGTTAAAGTTGAATAAAAAGTGTTAGGCAGCCATTTCTGATAACTTAAATTTTTTCTTTCTCTTTATGTGCTTTTTAATGCATCGAGGTGTAAAAATGAGCGGTGTTAAATATTTACTTTTGTAATGATTTCACAGTTTCACTTGACCTACGCATGAATAAAGTGATGACTATGTTAATCTTATATAAGGCGGAAGAATATACAACGTGCAAACAAGTAGATCTTAAGCAGGGCTTTCTAAAGTGCTCATTTTACCGTGAATAGCCTATGTAGGTAGTTTAATGTTGTAAATAATAACAACGTGTATTTTTTAAGCATTCAAAATTAATTAAGAAAAATTACATTCTGTTCTTTTACTTTTATTAAGATCTACATTCCTCAAGAACTCTGCTACGCCTCTGGCGACCCCGTAACTATATATCCTTTACTATGACAACACTAGGCCTATGGGTGTGGAACAAGCACTTCCGGTCATTCTGCAACGTAACTAACTTGTATTCGGGAGGTCTAGGCTAGAGCCCGAAAGATTAATTTTTCATTGGCATATTTTTAATTTCTCACTTCAGGCAAACGCTGGATCATTAACGTTTTTCAATCCCCCCATCAAATAAATAAGGAGCCGTACTATTCTTGATGAATGAAGGCGATCACATTTTACATCCTTATCAGTATCATTACGGACATGGAGTAGCGGACCCTCTTGGACACTCTTGCTTCCTCCACCCCTGCAATTCTCTTTCTCCTTTTCCTCCCAACACGGCGCAGTGGGGAGCAGAGCAACAGAGGTATAGGTAAGGGCAGTGATATTTCGCGAAAATATTTTGGACAAGATACAGTTCAAAGCACTGTAGGGTCGTCCAGTTTTTTTTTTTTTTTTTTTTTTTTTTTTTTATTGGCTGAACCATATTCTGGTCCGTATTAACTGCGTGCGCACGAATAACGAAGGTTCAGTGCCGGAGTTATGGAAATCTGAGGGGCTCGATCAAATGCGGAATCGGCGCCAGCAGCCAATCGAAGTACAACAGCTGAGATGTATATACAGGATGATTCTCAATTAGACCGACACACTTCGGGAGGTGATTCTTCATAAAAAAGTAAAAGGAAAACATATGTAACACTTTATACCTAAACCGAATATTAAGGAAGGCATGAGCCCTTTAAAAAAAATAATAATAATAAAAATAAAATAAAAAAATATTTTAAAAAACGAGATTTTGAGCCGTATTTGTGCTAAATATTGGCTCTTACGTTGAAGGTCCCGAAAACATACAATAATCAATAATGTTCCAAGAGTTATTGTATTTTACTTCGTTACCGATATTTTGCACGAATACGGTTTAAACCCTCGTTTTTAACGGCTCATACCTCCTTTAATATTCGGTTTAGATATAAAGTGTTACATATGTTTTCCTTTTACTTTTTCATGAAGAATCACCTCCCGAAGTTTGTCGGTCTAACTGAGAATCATCCTGTATAGGTCTAGTATTGAAGTTTACCTTGTGCTGCAATTTTTTTTCGCGAAAAACAACTGGCCCTAGGTATAGGGCAGCACCTGGAGACGAAACAGGGGCCATGGCAGCAGCTGTGAGAGCGGATGGTGCATACAGTTCGGCAAAGGGAAACTAACTGAAATTGCTGAGAGGACCGTAGAACTCCAGAGCAGGAGCAGGCACGTGTAGTTGATTCACGGTATCTCCGGCCTTTTCTGAAGCCCTGCCTAAGTTCTACTTGCAGGATATTCCTCCGCCTCGTACAAACTAAGCTTAACTAAGTCTGGAAGATTACACCAGAGCGACAACGCACCGGATTCGTGAGCACTCTGTTGTAACAGTATTTTGTATAAGAACTATTTCTTACTACGCACTACCAACACACGTGTTTTATTACTGTTTTTATTCAAATTATTTGTAAATGAAGCATTAAAATTTACAGATAAAATATGAATATCGTTTCAATTTAACAGGAAAAAAAAGTAACTTTTATGAAGACAAGTATAAAACGCTTGTGATATATAGCATATGTTGGAAACAACCAAGCACGTCATACATGGGGAGATTTTTCAAACGTTTAATTCAAAAAGACCCAAGAAACCGTGCATGGACTATAGTGAGAATTTTCTCTAGGAGGAGGCTGACTTATCAGATTATCTGTGCCCGGCAATTGTCATTTTAAGGTTAGAATGTGGAGGTATGACGCACATACCACAATGTTTAACCTGGGCGAGGAGGAGAAATTAATTATTACGCAATTTTCTAGTTGAAACTGTACTGTTTATCGTGTCAGTAATCAAAAACAATGTTATTAAATTTAAAAATTTATAAATTTAAAACTTTAACAAGTAATTGCTAATAATCGAAGCAATAATTGCTAGCAATAAAAAAAAAGCACCGTCGTCAGGTATTTCTATGAAGTAGAGCCTTATTTTCTTTGATTTCTTTACTGTCGTAATGTAGAGTATTTTATTTGGCTCTACAGTAATATCCCAGTGAACTGAATCAAGGCAGGTGCACCCAGGCTGTGATAGCTCATTCCACTACGTGGTAGAGTTTTTACTATAGGTATTCATAATGAAATTGATCTTTCAACACTAGCAGTTGTTATCGGCGATGTAGCCAAGGTAGTGAGAAGGTAATTGATTGTCAGGGCTGTCGAGAACTGGTTAGGGCCTGCGGACAAGTAATTTTGTCGGCCTCATTTTCCCAATACGCAACTTCTTAATCACCCCACAATTCTCAAAAAAGGAAACTCAAAGAACGTGCACATTTAAGAAAGTATATTGTTATGTAAATAGCAAAAACTAGTAGATATTTATTTTTATTAAAAAATAAATATTCCAGAAGTTTTTTCCAACCCAACTTAGTTTCCATCGACATAAGCTACTTAAATTACATTTCATATTACATTGCATTTTCATTCAGTTTTGCTACAATGTTTATAGTTGTCAAGTTAATGTTGTCAAGAATTAGAAGGAAAAGTCTCGAAGCTAAGCCGGTCTCCCCTGGTGCACAGGCGCCAGGGATTATGCCCCCTCCCTCCCCCCCTCTCCTTTCTCAAGGTGGGCCAGTTGATTGTACGAAAAGCGTGCGCGTTGCAATACCCCGCCATTTTCGGTACCACAGTGTCAGGTCCAACAGCAGCAGCTCTTTCACACCACATTTCATACTCTGCTTTCACTACAGAAAGTGATATTTCGTCATGAAAGTACGGGCAGAGACCCTCTTTCTTGTTTCGTCAGAATAAACAAAACATGGAAGAAGCACCTGGAAACTTGGTTAAATATCATAATTTGATATGAATCTGTTGGATAAATTCTGTAGGAGACTCTCCAAAAAAAAAGTGCACAGATAGTTACTCTGTAGAATTCAGCAGAAGTAATTAGAGGGTTTGCATATGTCGTTTGTCATGATGCGGGTCTTGGAAGCTTAAGATCAGTTTGGAACAGCTTTCCATGACGTGTAACAGTAGAAAATATATCTTGAAAATATTTATCTTTATTTTCTCGCGGTTTCTTCAAAATTCACGTTCTAGAGCTGACGCCAATTCAAGAAACTTTTCTTGTAAGAACACAAATTAAAACTAAACTGTTTTTCACAAACAAATAGCTGATAAGGAAATCGCCCTCCTTGGCGACTGCCAATAAAGTTGAGGAAATCTTCATGCTCTCTCGGAAATATCTTCCGAACTGATGAAAATTCATTTATAAAGATCGACGAAGGTTAGGACACTGCAATGCCTTTCGATGAACCTGGTGTCGCGTGGGCAAAGAAGTCGTATTTTCTTACTCTCAGGGGGGAAATGCCAAAATCCCATTTTTGAAGACTTTTATTTTCATTTGGATGGTTTGTGAAAACGTTAGCTCCTTCACTGACCATTCCAAGAACGTTTCTGATCATATGAATGGACATGGTATTTAACAGCGGGAGATTTAAGTGGTGACTTGAAAACTGAACAGACAAAAGTAATATTATCATATTGCTGCCTCAACCTGGATTGGGCACCACTAATATGGCCAGCCATACTTGCTGCTCCATCAGATCACTGTCCAACACATTCAGACATATTAAGTCCTAGTACATCACATCGCTGTCAGAGCGCCGACTCATATTCAAGAGTGACCGTTGGTTAGGATCCTGTGACTAAATGGAAAAATTTTTATTTTTAAATGTTACTGGCTCTCGTAGCAGTGTACGAAATTTACACAATTTAAATTTCGTTGAAACGATTTTACATTGAAATACATTTTAGATACACTTTACTGTATTTTTCAAAGATTTCGGCATTTATCAAATGATAAATTTAAATTAAATAATTCTAATTATTTATGAATGTATCGAGTCCTAGATGTCTGATCATTTCACGATTGATTCGACAAGACTGTACAGCAGCGCGAGCGATCGGGGTCATTGACTACCCTTCCACTGGTGCCACATGGACGTCGTCAGCACTCTTGGCTTGCCACAACAGGTGCGTCTGCCTCGCGTGCCTGTCGGTGCGTAGGTGCGTGCATGGTTACAAGGCTAGGCCACTTAATTTTCGCACAATAGTAAAAACTAATTGAATAAATTAAATATTAAAAAAAAATTTAGGTTAAAAAAATAAAGTATTAAAATTAGAATATTTTTTACAAAGTCCTTCTTGGAATGTACTTTACAAACAATTTTATATACCTTCTCTTATATTGGAAATTATATCTTTAAATTAGTAAATAAATCTGCACACTGGCGATTCGCGCACTCTCGCAGGCGATGAAGGAACTATCTAGACGGTGGTGTCGAAAAAATGCGAGAGACAAGAGAGAAAGGAAAGAGATGAAATGAGAGAGACAAATGATAAAACGAAAAAAAAAAACAAAGATGGTGGTCGAAAGAATGTGAGAGACAAGAGAGAAAGGGATTGAACGAGAGAGAGAACATGTAATGATAGAGCATGAAGTGCACAAACAATGATGGTATGACACCATGATCGTATGCGCCTTGAAAATACGAGTGCGGTGATATGTAACGCTCAATACTTAATGCATTTAAATTTTTTGATTATAATAAAAAAAAAATCTTCAGTTACAGTTTTTATGTGAAAATACAAGACGGAATGATAGAGCATGAAAACAACCGAGCGTACTGGCTACAAAGATGGCAGAAGCCAAGATGGCGGTCGGGGACCATATGTTTTAATTTTTTTTTTTTTTGGGAATTTTTTTCTGAAACCAAGCGAGGTGGTGCAGTGGTAACTCACTGGACTCACATTTTTTTTCTGCATGAATGCACTTATTATGACAAAAGTAAAAAATAAAATGAGGGCATCGATAAATTTTTTTTATCCTTTCTTACAAAAAGTCGTATTTGCAGAATATTTATTTACCGAGATACACGTATTCGCGCAAACAACTATTCCACAAAAAAAAAAAAACGCGTGGGTCCATCCCACTCTTAACTTAAAATAATTACTTTTTAAATTACTCCATGTCGCGTTCCGTTATTTACAAAATATATATAATGTATCGCAAGTGTTTTATGCTTGTAGTGGACATTAAAGTACTTTATCTTTGGTTAAATTAAGCTAATACTTATATATTATCTGTAAATTATAATATTTTAATAATAATTAATATGGATACAAACGGAGTGAAAATAGGTGTGTTGGTAGTGCCTAGTGAGACATAGTTCTTATGCAAAATATTACTAAAGTGCGTGCTCACAAATGCGGTGTGTTGTCTGTTTTGTGTAATTTCCTGGACTTGGTTAATGTTAATTTTACTCATGTTAGGAACAAAACGTGATTTCTTATGGAAGAGCTTGGCATAGGGAATTTTTCCGCTACTAGGTGCGCAGTGTTCCAAAATGTAACTTTTAATTAGAATATTAAGTTACGTGAATAATAAAAGGGAAAGATTTTACTTAGTTACGAATTTATTTGATATATTATTTATCATTATTGCAATCATCGAGTATTTAAACGTAGCAAACAGAAAAGATCCGGTACACATGCGACAGTAGCGCTTATCTAGTGGCTAGCATTTTTGGTTGCCAAACTTTTAACATTGTTCTTCCCAACCTGTATAGGCCGTTCACGGTAAAGTGAGCACTTTTTAAAACTGTTTCATCAAACATAATATCCAATAAATACATTTCGTTGTGGCCTCGGACTTTTGGTTTTGGGTATGGTGAATGTATACCCTGTGTTTATTACTCACATGACATAGTTTACTAACAAGTGGCGGAAGGATATAAATGGGTTGGAAAAAAAAGAAGGAACTAGGGCTTCAAAAGTTCTCACTTTATCGTGAACGGCGTGTAGTAAAAGTAACCTTAACTTGGTTAAATTTCGTTCGCATGAGGCGAAGGAATATCCTGGAAGTTCAACTTCAGCAGGGTTCCAGAAAAGTTGGACAGGCAGTGGACTTCAGCAATGTTTCATAAAAGTTGGACAGGCAGTGGACTTCAGCAGGGTTCCAGAAAAGTTGGACAGGCAGTGGACTTCAGCAATGTTTCAGAAAAGTTGGACAGGCAGTGGACTTCAGCAGGGTTCCAGAAAAGTTGGACAGGCAGTGGACTTCAGCAGGGTTCCAGAAAAGTTGGACAGGCAGTGGACTTCAGCAGGGTTCCAGAAAAGTTGGACAGGCAGTGGACTTCAGCAATGTTTCAGAAAAGTTGGACAGGCAGTGGACTTCAGCAGGGTTCCAGAAAAGTTGGACAGGCAGTGGACTTCAGCAATGTTTCAGAAAAGTTGGACAGGCAGTGGACTTCAGCAATGTTTCAGCAAAGTTGGTCATAATCGTTAATAGACTATAACCACAAGCTCAGCAATTTACGCCCGCGACTCGCTGGCTCATTAGTCTGGCCGAAGCCTTACCCGAGAATCGAACTCGGAACCTCGCGACGCCAGTCGCTTTAGCAGAGGTAGCCTCGAATAAACACGATTAGTTAAATAATGACTTCGCGTAAGGGAAGGAAAATCAGGTGGCGGACAACAAGTAGAGGAAGTTTTTCTCGGAATACCTTTCTTTCCTGTTTTGTCACGACTGATCACTTCCATTTTTCTGTCATTCAGCTGTCAGTCGGCCCTGTAGCAGTGCGTAACGGCCGAATCACCTGTATGTCTTCGTGACGCAGTGATTTAGCCAGGGGGAGGGGGGATATCGGGCCATACCTCCCTCCCCCACCAAAAAAAATTAAAATAGAGTATTCGAAAATTATTTACAACTTTCATCTTTTTTTTTTTAACATAAGAAATGTGTGGTCCTCCTTGAACATGAAGGATGTTTATAGCATTTTGTGGTTCCATATCTGTATATTAGCCCAGTGATTGTAAATAATTTTTTGATATAAGCGTAAGTGAACCAATATTGAGAGCCGATGAAGGTGAAATGAGGTGAGTATGGAGCAGCGCTGGAATACAAGGGTGTGAGAAACGAGAGACCCCCGAGAAAACCCGCCGACCAGCGGCATCGTCGCACACGATTCGCACTTGAGAAGTGAGAAATTTGAAATAAATATCCCTTAACATGGATATTTATTGCGTTTTGTAGTTCCGTCTTTGCATATTAGCTCATTGATTGTAAATCCTTTTTTGAATAATAATTTTTTACATTATAGCTTACATATTTTTTCCAAATATAGAAATCTGTAATCTCCCTCCCTCCTCCCCGAAGAAATTCCTGATTACGCCCCTGTTGTGACGCGATGATTAGCAAAACTGTGCGTCTACTGATGTGTCTGGGAACTCTATACATATTGTGAGAGGTTTGGATTGCGCATGACGAATAGGTCTTAGCGTCGATGGGGGTGGAGAAATACAGAGAAAGAAAGAGAAAGATAAAGAGGAAGAGAGAGCCAAGAGTACTAATCCAATGCAGTCGTGCAAAATTGAAGGACACTATAAGCTGTTCACGGTAAAATGAGCACTTTTGAAAGTCCTGCTTAAGATCTACTTGTACGCACGTTGTGTATCCTTCCATCATATGCAAAACTAACAATTCCAGGGCCTCATCACTTTATTCATGCGTCGGCCAAGTGAAACTGTTGAATTATTAGAAAATTAAATATGTTACAAATATGCACGTTCATATAATTAGACGCATTAAAAAACACATAGAAAAAGATATGATTTCTGTTTCACAAATGGTTACCTAACACTATTTATTTGACGTTAAGATATGGAACTATTTCTCATCCATCATTTCCAACTTTACTGGGCGCATGTCACTTAGTGCGCCCATCAAAATATATACAGGCAGGGGCAGTGACTTTTTCTAAGGTTGATTTCAAAAGTGCTCAATTTATCCTGTACAGCCTTTAGTAAAATTCAATGCAAAGACTTGACTACAGTAAAATGTTATGTTCGCGAGTTGTCAGTTGAAGCAGCGGCTAGAGCGCGCGTCTCCCTTCAAGGCCAACCGGGTTCGACGATCAGCGGGGACGCTCCTTGATTTTCGCACGTAGGGTACGTGCCGGACGATGCCGCTGGTGGGCGGGTTTTCTCGGGGATCTCCCGTATCATCCGCCCTTGCGTTCCGGCGCTGCTCCATACTCCCCTCGCTCCACCCTCACAGGCTCTCAAGACCGTGATGTTAAGAGCCGTCGAAACTCTCCGTTCCCATTGTACACCATGTTGAAGCGATGTCTACGTGGGCTGATAATATAGTGCTGTAAACACTAACATAGATAGATAAACGTGTATCTTTGCAATACGCGGGACAGAACGTAGCAGTGCATGCTATTGACGTATATAGCGGTTACTTCCAACTTTTCTGAAGCCCTGCTAAAGTTCTACTTTCAGGATATTCCTCCGCCTCATGCAAACAAAGCTTTACTATGTTTAAGCTGGATTTTCAATAACCCGACGGTACGGCGAAACAGTCCCGACACAGACGACAAATTTTTCATCAGCCAATCAGTAGCAAGGTCACCTCGACAAATGTAGCCCCGACAAATGCAGCCCCGACAAAAGTAGATTCTATTTCTATTTTCGTCGGGCGTCGGACCGGTCGGCCTCGCTTGGCAGTAGAAGAAAAGCAAAAACATAACCTTACAAAACAAAATGTCGTATGGATTTCACTACTGTGGTAAATTTCGCTTTAAACATATGTTTGTTACGTCTACATCCTGGTTTTCTTGTAACGCAAAGCTAATGAGCTGACGAAAATAAATATTAGTTGAAAAATATCTGCTCCAAAATCAAAAAATACTTCGCTTACAAAGTTATCAAAACAAAATAGTGTAAAATGGTCTGCGATTTATTCACACTGTAAAGAAAGTTACTGGCCGTTCTAGGATTTTTCCGAAAGCCACGCAACAATTCTCGAAAGAAAACGGTCGGGTTATTGTAAACATTCAACTAATTTTGGCGACGGAAATGGTCGGGCTGTAACGTCGTGTCTCGCTGTCGGGAAGACCTCGTCGTGGCATTTTAAATCCAGCATTAGAATATTACACCAAAGGACAGCGCACCGCATTCGCGTGCAGTCACTTAAATAATATTTTACATTGGAACTCTTGTCTTACTAGACATTACCAACGCAAATATTTTCTACCTTTTTTTATTCATATGGAAAGTAGACAAATATGGAATACCAACTCCATTTTCTTTAATAACTTTTTTGTATTCCAGTTGCAATAATGTAATATACAAGGAATAATTCAAGTGCGTTTTGCTTATTAATTATTATGCACAACAAAACTGCTATCTTGGAAAACAAAACTTTTAAAAATAAATTGTCTTATTTTTGCACTTCAATTTCATTGGAATCGTCGTGAACAGATAATTCTTCAGCAGAAGAAGTAGATTCATTTGGCACACTGACTTGACTTTTAGTGCCAAGAGATTTGGCACCCCCACCACTGCTAACTGCAGACTTTATTTGGTGCCGTCCTCTTCTCACATCTTTCTTCTTTTGTGACAACAGACGTTTGGTTGACTCGTTCTGTATTCGTTCTTTGTACGGCGATGAAGTGATAATCGCGCATGTCCCAGGCTTTCTACCATGCCTGAAAGTCAAAGATGTTTGTTGTTTTCTAGACCTGATGCTAGGGAAGGGAGAAATTTGAGTTGGGACATTTATCCTGGATGTAGATGAAGCTGGATTCCCTAGTTTCCTATGAGAGTTCCTCTCAGTGCTCATATGTTAATTGTTAGATGCACCTGAAATTGATTGAACTGGCATAGAAACATCTTCTGTTAAAGTGTCTTGTTGGCTAGTTTCGTTACTGCAAGAGGAGCATGACAAAGGGGGTACACATTCCTTCAGATTAGGTCTACTAGATGGCAGATCATTTTCTATGGCACACTGTTGAACTACTGTGCAATCAGTTTGACTTTCCTCTGGAGTGGCAATAGCATGCTCATTTCATTCATCACTAACAAGGATATCATGGTCACTGGAGATATTCCTGTCAACAGGATAAAGCCCAGTTACCTTAAAACCATTCACTGCGATTGCTCCAGATTGAACCTTCAAACATGGGCGCCCAAACCAGGTACGCACTTCTTCACTATAGTAGGTATTAAGAGCACCCATTAATATCTTGTCTAGGAGTTGCATCTTATGGGTGGTGTGAGGAGGTAAACATAAGATCGTAACATTGTTTTCTCTTGCCAGATTTATGACCTCTATATTCTTGGTATGAGTATTGTGCCCATCTAGTATTAAAAGAACTGGAGACTCTTTGGTGGGTTTCGCATCCTGAAGAAAGTGCCTAAACCATAATGTGAACAAGTGTGTCTGTATCCATCCAGATGGATGACATGTTGAAATGGACCCTGGAGATGCACCCTTCATGAGAAGTGGACTCATCAGTTTGCGTGGAAATATAATGAGAGGTGGAACGAATTATCATCCAGCACTCATAAAAAAAAAACAGCAGTTATCAAGGACCCCCTCTCTGCCGAAGCAATCATGCCAAGTTGACGTTTTCCTTTCGGAGAAATAACATGCTGAACCTTGCTCTGCACAACAGACAACCCTGTTTCATCGACATTGTATGTTCAATTGGGCGGATACTTCTTCCACTAAAAATAAATGAAATATAAAATGACGCCTTAGTGTGTTCCATCAAACCATACGTGCACTTCGGCCAAACAAGGGCTCGTTGTGCACCCCGGAAAGGTGATTTAACATCGAGCCGTAATAATGGTGATTCAGCGATAAGATAAATGCTAACATTGTGCCGTACATAGCTGCGCATTTAGTAATCTATCACAAAAGGCTACAGATTAATATCTTTATTCAGTTGATAACATTAAAATTTGGATACAAATATGGAATAGTATTCCATATTTGCACCACCAGTGGTATTCCATATTACTCCATATTACTGCCGTCACCATCTTGCACTACTTCGCTTGGAAACAGTTTTAAAATTTTCATAAAGAGAAATATGTACGAATAGCTGCGAATGTGTACTTTACATAGAACACAAGTACTTTGCTAAGTTATGGGAGCTTTAATAAATATAAATTTATTTAAACTTATCTGTTGCCTTCTCAAGATTTCGAATTTCACAAAGGCTTAAAAATAACATGCGTTTTCTGCTGCAACACACTTACAATGGTAGTAGCCCGTCAAGAGGCACAATAACAAGAGGCTGTGCCGGTTTCCGCTATATGGCAACGCTTGTGTTGGTTGATACAGCGGTATTCTATATTAGTACCCTATTCCATATTTGTCTATTTTCCTCTAAAATTAAAATAAATATTACGTTACGAGAAGTATTAAACGATTACGATACATGGCCTGTTTAAAGGCTGTTCACGATAAAATTAGCAGTTTTGAAATCAACGTTAGAAAAATGTCACTGCTCCTGCCTGCAAATATTTTAACGGGCGCACTGAGTGACATTCGCCCAGCAAAGTTGGTAACGATGGATGGAAAGTAGTTCCATAAGTTAACGTCGAATAAAAAATGCAAGGTAACAATTTGTGATCATTTAAATTATTTCTTACAGACTCTGTTTTTTTTAACGCCTCATTGTGTACAAATTAGCAGATTATTACAATGTTTACTTTTACAATAATATCACTGTTTCACTTGACAGACTCATAGATAAAGTGATGAGGCTCATGGCAATGTCAATTATACATAAGGTGGGAGAATACACAACGTGCATACAGTTAGATCTTGAGCAGGGCTTTTAAAAGTGCTCATTTTACTGTGAACAGTATATATCAAAGGTTTGATTCAGACAGTGTGAGGAAAGCGTGCATAGACTATGGGTATAGGCTATTCACGGTTAAGTGAGCACTTTTTAAAGGGCTCTCGTTTGAAATAATGATAAATAAATGAATTCTGTGTTAGCCTTATATGTTAACTTCCCAGTGCGGTGGAATATACACACTGTGTTTATTACTTACGTGGCAATATTTATTTAAAAAGGTGGTTAAGAGATACAAAAATGGCTGGAAATAAAAAGTAACTAGGGCCTCAAAAGTGTTCACTTTACTGTGAACGGGCTATACGTGTGTATGAAAGTAAAACGAGAGTTGCGAGTATTGGCGACTGTTACGTGGCGAAACCCGGTCCGCCCATGGTGCCGCGCCACACTGGGTCAGTCAGTCCCTGCCTTGACGTCTTGCCGGCAGCATGTCTCCCACGCTCTGGGTGAGTACGTCCTCTCTCTCTCAGGGCGCTTGATACAGTCTCTTCGCGGTAAACCCAGCACTTTATAAAGCCCCCGAGTAAGACCAACAGGTAGAGCTAGTGATTTTTTGCGCATAAATTTGAGTACACGGTAAACTTCAATACTACAAGCACCCCAACAGCAGTTTGTCTTGTGTCATTGGTTGCTGTCTGCTTGAGAAGGCGTTTTCGTATCTGACCGGGCCACTCACAATTCGGCAACATCGGCATGTCAATACGTGATTCGTGTGCAGAAAGTTAACACGCGTCAAAAAGTAATTCAGTCAATCGAGATATGTAAATGACCCTACAGTGTTTCGAAATATAACTTTTCTTGAAATATTCTCGCGAAATTTCACTACCCCTACCCATAGGTAGGGACACCCGAATTTCGCGAAAAGATTACACGACCGGTTGTATTTCATAACACTTTAGCACATATTCACTTACATGATTGGATGGTTTCCATGTTACGCATCTTCAGATGTTTGCCTGCGACTCAAAGACGCACAGTATTGAAGTTACCTAATCCTGATTGGCCAGTTAAGTAGGAGAAGATGGAATCGCAATGTCACTCCGCCAATAAGCAAAAGAAAACACTTGCTATGCCGGTAGGACATTGAAGACCAGCATGTACGGAAATCTTTTCGCGAAATTCGGGTGTCCCTACCTATAGGTAGGGCCACCTGTTTTTCGCGAAAAGATTCGGGCTAAGGCTAGACTCCAATGTCCTATGGCACACGTGCAGTTTTCGTTTCGTTATTGGCCACGTGTTTTTGTCGGGAGACAATTCCTTACTTAGGTAACTCCGACAGTGAGTGTCCGTGATTCGCTGGCAGGCACAACGCGTGAAAATTAAACTAAACCAATTACAAAAGGGTATCTGAGCTTTAGTGTTTTGGAGTACAAGTTGTCCTGAAACATTTTCGCAAAAAACAGGTGGCCCTACCTATAGGCCATTCACGGTAAAGTGAGGACTTTTGAAAACTCTCTCATTTGGAATAATAGTCAATAAATATGTTTATTTTACCCTTAGAAGTAGAGTGAGTGGCAAAGTTCTGGATTAAATTGGGTCCCTGCTGATAGGCTACAGGCCCCCTAAAATTACATAGGGACGGGTGCACTACTATGTAGCATGCGAGAGTGTACCGGGAGGCGAGACCGCACGGACCTAATTTAATCCAGAGCATTGCCACTCATTCTACTCTTAGACGATAACTTCCGACTGCGGTGAAATATACACAGAATGTTCATTACATATATTGCAATATTTATTTTAAAAGTTGGTTAAAGGATCAAATATGGCTGAAAGGAAAAAGTAACTATGACCTCAAAAGTGCTCACTTTACCGTGAACAGCCCATACTTATATGTACAGTGTATTCTTCCACCATATGCAAATTTAACATTGCCTTGGGCCTGATCACTTTATACTATATATATAGTATAAGGTGACCAGGCCCTATATATACATACATATACATATATATAGACACACATATACATATATATAGTCCATTCCCCATTGGAAGCAACTTTCTCGGAGCACTGCTAAAAATTTACTTGAAGAACCGTTTCGTATCCTTCCGCCAAATGTAAACAAACAATGCCATGTGACTGCCAAGTAGCATCTGTCAAAACCAATGTTTACATTCCATCGTGTGTGTACATATGTTCGTATACTTTTGCTACACCTAAAAATAAACATTGAAATGTGACTTCTACTTTTATACCTGTCAAATGTGTTGTTTACTGTTTACAGATTTTCGAAGAATTCTGTCATATTCCAAAAACCATTCCGTATGAATACTCACAGTTTAGGCCTCTAACATTATTTAGGTCAGCTTTATGACGTTTTTAAAAACGCGTGAATTGAAGACAGTTCTTAGGGTTATTTTACATTAACATATTTCTTTTCCACGACGTAGCTCAATACATGTAATGCACGTTAGTATTTCGCCGCGACTGTGTTTAACACTGTTACAACTGCGTGGGAAAGGGCTGTACTAATTGTAATTATCATTTTGTTATTGATATGTGTTGGGTCATTTCTCTAAAAGGACGGCCTCAGTTGGAATAAATATTAATACGAAAGAACAACCAATGAAAAAGGCACATTAAATTCAAACACGCAACTCGTGTTGCTAATTTTTGTCATACAACCTCTAAAAGATAGCGGTGAACATGCACACAAATACGTCTTCGATAACTTTTATTCCGCTCATATTTCTATGTATTGCTACTTACTGTTTATTAGGTTTATTGAACTTTATCGGTCTGGGCTTAGTATTTTTCTTCTGGGATTTTGGCAAATTACGTTACACGACTGTGTTTCAAACCCCTTAGGGCAAAGGTACAACGTTGTGATAAATAAACAGACGTTGATGTGAATAAATAACTTCCTCATAAAAACAGTTTCCATACATTTAAAACGTATAAATAGTGCTAATCAGATATTTGAAATCACGCACACGCAGCGGCAGCGTATCGCCCACGTTGCACAAAAGCACGCCATTTCATAGACGCAATGATTAACGAAACACACGTCACAGTATATTTATTACTGCCATGGAAACACAGATTTATCACAACATCGTAACTTGCCTAGGTAGGTTTAAAAAACACAACGTCTACAAACGTGATGAATTTATTTGAAGTATTTTTCGGAGTAAGAATAATTTACGTTTCCTTTGACAAAAAGCAACACGTCATGTCATGGTTCGCCACGTCTGCCAACTTCACTAGGTAACTGCCCCGCCATCATATCTAAATATATTAAATTAAGTATTCAAACATTAAAATCTCTTTTCAGTTGCAAATTACAAATTCAAAAATCATTATTTTACTGTAATAAGTATGAAATATGGTACAATTGAAAACATGAATAATTTCGTTGCTTACTAGCGATGTGAAATTTCCCAAGCGTGAAAGAGAGTAAGAAAGAGAAAGAGCGCGACAAGCCTCGCCAGCAGACAGTTTTTCAATTGCTTTCTCGATCGATAAAACAACACCGTACCATCACGGCCTACTCACGATATTTTCCGCTGTTATTTTAAACTGTAAAAGTTAGATATGTTGCTATCGGGGCTACTTAAATATTTAAATATATCGATAGGCACCGTTCAATTTACAAATAGTATACTAAAAATACGAGGTTAAAATAATATTTTAAGTGTGAACTATTTCTTACCGGTCGTTGCCAATACGTCTCTGCATTCGCTGTTGTTAATTCATATTAAAAAAATAAATAAATATTACAAGTTATAGAAGATATTAAGGTAAAGGTTCATTTATTCAATAATACAGTACTATAAAGTTAACTACAATGCTATATATTTGTGGAATACAGGTTATTGAAAAACAGGTGACATGTTATACCTAGAGTGTTTTTTCAAAGGTTGACTTTCATATATATATATATATATATATATATATATATATATATATATATATATATATATATATATATATATGTATATATATATATATATACACACACACACATATATATACATATATATATACATATATATATAAGTATTAAGGAATATTTACCTATAGGTTGTTCACGGTAAAGTGAGCACTTTTGAAACCATGGTTACTTTTCTCTTTCAGCCAATTTATATATTTCTGCCACTTGTTAATATAAACACTGACGCCATGTGAGTAATAAACACAGTGTAATTTATACATTACATTTCATCATACTCAATACTGAAAGTCCGAGGCTTCAATTATATTTATTTATTGGTTATTATGTCTGATGAGACTGCCTCAAAAAGTGCTCGTTTTAACGTGAACAACCTATAACATTATTAATTCTACTTTGAGATATTGCACTACTTTCCCTCCATCGTCACCAAATTTACTGGACGCATGCCAATCGTTGTGTCTGTTGAAATATATGCAGCTAGGAGCAGTGTCATTTTTCGAAGTTTGATTACAAAGAGCTAAAATAACTGCGAACAGCATATACTTTTATAACTTATGATTTGCGTTATTTTCAAAAATGAAACGTGTCATTTTTTTTCAACTTTTATTCAACTTTTTTTTCAGTAAATGTTCACTTCCTGCGGGTTTTTTTTTCTATACGGAGACGCTGGAATATCTCTTCCGTATCTACGAAATATTTTCTTTTTAAGAGGACGTGTCAGATGCAATTCTACTTTGTAGTTCTTTCACTTCGTGGAAAACAATAATTTGGAAAATGAGTTGAAAGTTTGGAAATTGGTTCTCCCGTTTTTATTTTGCAGTAAAAACTCAAATATTTCAGTGTAATTACCACACAATCAATAAAGCGGACTAAAAGATTCGTCAATATATATATTTTTAATTTGCAGTCACTTTAAAGAAATAAATTATTTTCTAAAAATATTTTACATTGTGCTAATAGGATTTTGAGTATTGGAAGATAAAATAAAACATTATTCCTGTGAAAATAACTATTTAGAATTAAACATTTATAGTGTGATTTTTTATATGTATATTTTATTTTTTTGATAAGAAAGTAATGTTTTCAGTCTTTTTTCCAGACACTACAACAGTTCGTCATCAATGGTGTCAATTTTAAGATGGTATGCACTAATAATTTCAACTACCAAGATTTCCAAAGTTATAAAAAATATTTTAAAAATAAATTTTTTTAAAGTTAAAATGCTTTCGCACAAAATTCAAATAGATTACTTTTCTGTAAACAAAGGAATTGCACGTCAGATTCTTATGAAATGTACCAAGAAGTTTCTGAGAATTTGCTACTTCGTAACACTTGTTGGCCGCGGTATATATCGCGATGAGAGAGTTTGTGCGCATGTCTCGGTCGCCCCTAGGGCTCCCCCCCCCCCCCCCCCCCCCCCCCCGCTTTTAGACCTCAGGCGTGCACAATTCCTTCAACCAGGTGGTCACCTTAGCAACGAGGTATTGAGAGCCGAGACGAATGTCAATCACCGCGGTGTTACAGTTTTCGAGCTCTAAAATCTATTCATCATTCACTATTCAAATTTATTATTTGTCAAGGCTTGGTATACCACTTAAGTGATTGAATAACTGTAGTATGAATATAGTAACTTCATTTGTTTACCATGTGGAACAATTAAGATTAATTATTGATTATCTTCTGAGAACGACTATGGAAGCGATAATAAAAGTAGTCAAACTATAGTTTTGATCTAAAATGTAATTAATAGTGTTTTATGTTCTAGCAATATCATATTATCAAACATTAATATCAAACATAGATGACACCGAAAAAAATTATGTAAATCCAATATGGCGTCCGATTCTCCCACTTCAAGGTTTGGTTAAAATAAGTGGCGGTCTTGTAGAGTGAGGGTTAAAAAGTGGCATTATTTAGTTATAAAATTGTTCGCAGGTTTTGGCCGTGCTGATGTTATGCACTCTGGTTCAGTTATGCCGCTGTCTAAGCGACGAGTTTCCAGACTACGCCGACTACGAGTCACAGAGCAGGAGCTTGAAGAAGAAAAAGAAGAAACTGCAGTGTCTTCTGCACCTGCATTCCCAGCGGAGGTCGTACGGCGAAGAGCGAACACTAGGCTTGCTCACTGTCCTATCGCAGTTCGAAGCTCAACACGACGAAGAGGTATGGTGAATATAGGCTAGTCACAGTAAAATGAGTACTTTTGAAAGCGCTGCTTACGATCTACTTGTATGCACGTTGTGTATTCTTCCGCCTTAGTTAAATTAACATTGTCATCGGCCTCATCACCTTATTCGTGCGTCATTCAAATGAAACTCTGATGTTATTATGAATGTAATTATTTTACATTTTACGTTTTAATGCTTCGATGGATTAAAAAAAAAACAGAAAGTGAAATAAATCATTTAAATCGTCACAAATGGTCGCCTAACACTTTTTAATCTACGATAATATATAGAACTACATTCCATCTGACGTTGACCAACTTTACTGGGCGCATGTCACTCGGTGCGCCCATTAAAATATATCCAGGTAAAGGCAGTGACATTTTTTTCTAACGGCTGTTCACAATAAAGTGAGCACTGCTCCTACTTGCATATATTTTAACAGACGCACTGAGTGACATGCGCTCAGTAAAGTTGGCAAGGATGGAGAGAAAGTAGTTCCGTGTATTAACATTGAATTAAAAGTGCCAGGTACAAATATATGAATATCGAAACGATACCTTTTGCTTCCTGGTTTTTAAACGCATACAAGTGTACAAATTAGAAAATTGGCAAAGTGTTTATACTTTTTTTTATAAGTTCACAGTTCCACTTGGGCGACGTATAGATAAAGAGAACAGGCCCATTATGATTTTGCACATGATGGAAGAATACAAAGTGTGCACACAAGTAGATCTTCAAGCAGGATTTAAAAAAAAAAAAAAATGCTCAGTTTATTGTGAGAAGCCTATACCTGCGTGCAGTTCAACCTATCTCTCTGCCCGTACCAGAAATTGTCGAACGTTTCGGATGACCGTTACTTTGGTGTAGAAGGCATATTGTAAGAAAAAAAAATGCACTAGAGCGATATGGAGCTGTGATATATCTTTGGACTCGCATTCAAGAGGAATTTGGTTAGAAACCTGGTCCGGACTCACTTATTTCGGTTTAGATGATCTTCTGAAATCACTCCAGGCCCAGACGAATGTTCGGATCGTTCCTTACTACTGGCCACGGGCCGATTCCAACCCCCTCCCTCTCCTTTGCTTCACTGTACAAGCTGCTTCGTCTCTCGCGATCTCGCTGTTGATGTGACGAGAAGCTCTTCCTTTCAACCTAGGGCAGCAAAAATGCATTTTAGGTTAAGGTTTGAGTAGGAATTTTACCATAGGCCACCTAATGCGGGAATCACATACCCCCGACAAACGCAGCACGACACGACAAAAAAAAAACCGCAACTGCGGCACAACATTTATATTTTCGATGCGACTGTTCGGACTTACAGCCTGACAACTTACTGACGCGACACGAAGAGTAGAATTTTTCGGAACTATTTAGAAGGCGCTGATTAACTACGCTAGTTTCGAAGGCGGTGGGGAGACGGGAAATTTGTTATACATGATGGTGACAAAGTGTTATTGCTAATGCATACAAAGGTAAGATTATAATTTTTAAGAGTTAAGTACTGTAATTGAAAAAAATTATTTTCTTTTAGTTTGCGTATTTTCCATTGTTGTGAAAGCTTGCCATACAATTTCATTTTGCAAGGTTGTACATTCTGTGCGTCGTGCCACACGACGCGGCGAAAATATAAATAATTTCTAATCCACAATTGCTGGTCGGGCGACAGAATATGTCGGGCTTACTTCAGATCTACCTTGTATTTCATAGGCTATTTAGTTTTGAGTGTCGTGTCGGGCTGTCGTGTCGTGCTTGTCGGGGGTACGTGATTCCCGCATAGTGTGGTGAAAGTTATTACTTATTTTTTCATGAAACAGAATTTCTTTCTTCCGATCAAAGCTCATCTTATAACATAGTATACTATTTACGCGCATATACCTGAATTTAATCATTAACTTTATTTAGTCAGTTTCAGTCGTAAAATGTTTGTAACAAATGAATGCATATAAAACCAATTATATAAATCATTTCCTAGACTACGATTACAATTCTATTACACACAATTATAATAAACATAATGATGATATTTCTTTTAAGAAGATTTTATTGAAATTCTGCTTTCCGAAGAATCCAAAACGGAAATGCGCTTCAATTTTTGTTAAAAATGCTGATTCTATTGACCGATTACTTTTTTTAACATTTAAAAAGTATATTTTAGTAAAATATTTTATGATGTTGCAAAATATATACACTTTTCTTTCATATACAGCATAAATCGCACTTTTCTGACAATTTTCATGGTGTCTGTACCTACTATATTTTTATGAGTTCTTCACGTTGTATAGTCACGTGCAGTGCTCCACAGGCAGTTGCTTTACTTCAACCATAAGGCGGGTTCCCACCCGCCATCTTGGATTCATCTATTTTTCGCCAAAGCTTCCATTTCAGATTGTGTATTGAAATTTCCCGCCCGACAGATCCTAAATAACAGGTCCCCAAACTTTATCGAACTGCCACAGATTAGCTGCATTCATTAATTTTAGAGGCGAAACGCGAGATTATTTCTCGCGAACGATTACAAAGGCGACGATATCAACAGTAAGCAAGAGATACTGACCTCGGACAATGCATGCACTAGGCAATGCTCTGCGCTCTGCCGTTCCAAAAAATGTGATACATAACTGTATTTCCAGAGTATGGCGAAAATTCCATAAATCCAAGACGGCCGGTGGGAATCTGTCTGAATTGTCACGTGACTGCCGCTGTGGCAGGCCTGCATGTTTTGCCGTCCGTTGCTTCGGTTTGTGCTTATTATTTACGTCTCTGTTCTGACCATTATCGATTGCTGACACTCATATTGATGTAGCTAGTATCTACATTGCAAATATTTCACGTTTTGGTATCGCAAGTATCGATATCGCATACAGAATGGGGCGGAATTCGTCCGACAATCTTCCGAGGTGATTCCTAATGCGAAATAGAGTGAGAAATCTGTGGCAATTTATACCTAAACTGAATATTAAGGGAGGTGTAAGCCATGAAAAATTTACATTTTAAAATACATTTTTGCAAAATATTGTAAATGAAGTTAGGTCAAACTTCAATCGTACGAACCTAATTTTATGTTATCGGGATCTTCAGTCTAAGACTAAGCTCTCATTAATATCTACTGTATGAAAACAACAAGTGTAGCCACCCTCTTTCTGCAGGCAACTTTCTTACTGTCCGCAATTATTAACTTTTGATGCTGGTTTATTCAGCAGTATAACGTAATAAACAAAAACGTTCCTCTTGTTACAACTGCCCAGGACCCGCCGTTCTCGTGCAAAAAGCACACAAAGCCTCGGCTGCAGCAATATAGTGCCTATAACACGTAGGCAATACTACCTATAGGCTGTTATCGATGAAGTGAGCACTGCCGAAATCAACCTTTGAAAAACGTCACTGCTCCTACCTGCATATATTTTCACGGGTGCACTGAGTGACACGCGCTCAATGAAGCATTGAATGAAATGTGTAGGTTAAAAAACTGAATTTAATTTTTTTTTTTATTATTTATTCAAGTGTGTAAATCAGCAGATTTACATTATATTATTTCTTTGATCATTCTGCAGTTACGCTTGGCCGACGCATGAGTAAAGTGATCAGTCCCATGTCAATAGTATTGTTGCAGGTTGTAGAAGAAAACACAATGTACTGTACATACATACAAGTAGATCTTAAACAGGGCTTTCAAAAGTGCTCAGTTTACCGTGAACAGCTTACGCTCACATGCGTGTCTGGTATGCTGCTGTGTCCATCGAAAACAAAAAAAAACTACGTGGAAGGACAATTTTTAACACTTCTGTAAGCAGCTCGTACCACACATTAATAAGAAGCTCACATCACTGAAGCGGCCCGTTTGTTTCTGGCGAAAGTCAGCGTGTAATTCTCTGCAGCAAGTAGCTTGGAACTGTGTCGCTGTCGCCGAAAATTTCGTGTGCGTACTACACGATAAACGGCGAGATCTGGGAAGTTGCCCCCAAAAAAGGCCATTTTTTTTTCATTAGGCCATAATACTCAATAAACAAGCATCAAACGTTCATTGTTTCTAACGGTAAAAAATAATACCTGCAAAAAGAGGGTGACCACCCCTGTTATTTTCATTACAAAAGCCTGCTCTTAGGTTGAAGATCCCGATTTCATAAAACAATGTCCGGAGAAATGTAGTTTAATCTCACTTCGTTTCCAATATTTTGGAAAAAACCATTTTTAAATGTCTATTTTAGAGGCTCATGTCTCCTTTAATATTCAATTTTGGATTTCGTGTGTGGGAATCGTGCCGGACGATGCCGCTAGTAAACGGGTTATCTCAGAGATCTCCCGTTCCTCCACCCATGCATTCCGGCGCCGCTCCATACTCGCCTCAATCATCCTCATCGGCTCTCAAGGCCTTGCTGTTAAGAGCCGCCCAAATCTTTCCACTCTCTCGACCAACCAACTTCCGCCACGAGTCCATCCCACCTGACTTGGGCCATCGCCTCGGCGGGGATTCGAGACTAAGATCCTTGGCACAGTACACGGTTGGTCGTGGTTGTTGTTGTTGCTTGTTGGTGTTGGTGGTTTTCGGTTGGTCATGGTTGTTGTTGTTGGTGTTGGTGGTTTTCGGTTGGTCATGGTTGTTGTTGTTGGTGTTGGTGGTTTTCGGTTGGTCATGGTTGTTATTGGTGTTGGTGGTTTTCGGTTGGTCATGGTTGTTGTTGGTGTTGGTGGTTTTCGGTTGGTCATGGTTGTTACTGGTGTTGGTGGTTTTCGGTTGGTCATGGTTGTTGTTGTTGGTGTTGGTGGTTTTCGGTTGGTCATGGTTGTTGTTGGTGTTGGTGGTTTTCGGTTGGTCATGGTTGTTGTTGTTGTTATTGGTGGTTTTCGGTTGGTGTCCGGTGTGTTCCATGTCACAATAGTCAAGGTTGGCGTTGTAAATGGTTTCGCGGCGGCGCCAACGGATAGCAGCAAAATCTTAAGAAAGGCATTACATTTATTTTCAATAGCTTTTGCTGGAATTTTAATTGTTGTAATTAGAGACCTGAGAAATTTGCGAGTTCAATTACCTGTAGGCTAGACTTCACAGTCATATAAACTCTAATACAGATATTAATTGTTTATTAGTCGATTGTTGTGGTAGTAAAAGACTGTGATTGGGCACACAATTTATTGCATGTTTGTTATTGGCTCATTTATCTCCAGCAGGTGTCAAACAACACTTCGACCAATTACAAACGTAACGTTAACTTACAAGTCTGTGAATACTAACTTGTCTAGAAAGCAACTCGCAAAATTCTCGGATCTCTAGTTATAATCAAGTTGACTTTTTTTGCTGATATTATAATTTTTCAAATAAAGCACATAGAATTAAACTATATCTAAAAAAATTAAGTTATTTCCTTATACTATAAATTAAATGTACTGAACTTAAAAAAATATTCACATAGCTAACACAAATTATGCTGTAAATCATACAATCGCTTCATAAAAGCCTGGAAATACAAACAGACTCGAGTGGTTTGAATTAGCTTTTATCTTATTACACATGACATTTTAAATATTGAATATTGCTGGTTGTTGAGTAACGGCATATGTTATCCGCTTGATATAAATATTTTTATTTTCGTGATTACTTTCCGCCGTTTTTAAGCTTTTGCTCTTTCACGCTTTCAGAACCTAGAAAACGCTCTCTGATTGGTCGGTCGACGGTAAAAATTCAAGGTATTACAACTCGTTACAACACCAACCACCACAAACACCAACACCAACCACCTAAACCAACCACGAACACCAACCCCCTATTGTGCCAGGGGCTTAAAATACTTGCAACACACCGCTCAGTCAAAGCCGGTAACCACGACAGTGAGTCTTGTGCTGCGGTCAGCAGCTCCTGGTACTTCTTACTTTTCAAAACATCTGTTGAGCTTTCCCGACCACCTGCTGGCGTGTCGTCGTAGGACCATGGTCGCTGCCGCAAACCATAGGGCCAGCTATTGTGACAACCATTAGGCCATGCCTCGTACATCACCATGATAACGGCTGTTCACGGTAAAGCTAGCACTTTTGAAATCAACCTTAGAAAAAAGTCACTGGCCCTGCCTGAGTATATGTTAACGGGCGCACTGAGTATATGCGCCCAGTAAAGTTGGTAACGAAGGATGGAAAGTAGTTCCAGATTTTAACTTGGAATAAATAGTGTTAGGTAACAATTTGTGATAACTTAAATTATTTATTTCCCTTTCTGATTTTTTAATCTATAAAATTGTAAAAATGGGGCAATTTTAAAAATATTTGCGCTCCTAATAACTTTTTACAGTTCACTTGATCGACGCATGAATAAAGTGCTGAGGCCCGTGGCAATGTTATTTCCACATAAGGCTAAAGAGTAGACAACGTGCATATAAGTAGATCTTAAGCGAGGCTTTCAGAAGTGCTCATTTTACCGTGAACAGCCTATAGTGAGAAAGCAGGAATGGAAATGTTTTCCCCTATACATTCATTATAACGTTCCTACATTTGATCAGGAAACAATCAAAGCATAATGTGATTCCAAACTTTGTACAGTAGAACTGCTAAATATTCATATATCTGCAGCTTGATGCATGGTATTATTACCATACAGCGTATAGGTTAAAAACTTCCCTTTAGGAAGTTTACGTGATATTTTTTTTGCAGTGAACGAATGCATGCGTGTCTGCTCCAGGACCACCACGACGACCCTTGTGGAGACGTGTTCCATGGCCTTCTCTCTTCGGGCAGCTCCAGTAGCGGCCAGAGCTTCCAGAACAGGAATCCGAGCTTCCCGTACAGGCCGCAGTCGTACGTCAGGCAGCTCAACAGACTTCTGAGACCTGTCAACAGGGCGCTCAGGCCGTATTACAGACTGGTATTCTAGCAGACACTTGCCACAGTGCTAGCTAGTGTGCTGCTGAAGATCTGGCTCCATCTTCTTCCTTTCGACGAATAACGAGAGAACACCGCACTTTGAGTGTGAGACCATGTCTCGTGTACACTCATGAGCAGTTGAATTAGGGATACCCTAGTGGGGCGGCGGCTTCTGTGCGCCATAGCGAGGAGGTGGTTCTAAGGCTGTGTCCGAATTCGCCTTAAGTACATACTTGTGCGTACCTGTCCACGGAAGTGACGTTGTAAGTGCTGTCCGAACTGTAAGTTAAGTATGCAACCATATAAGTAACCGAAGTTGTATACTTCTCGCATACTTGCGGAATGTGTGCCGCCATTTTTAGAAGCAATTTGTAGGTTACAATTGATTTCCGAGATAATTATTTGATTTAAATTTTAATAGGGCAACATTACTACTTCGTAGACATAGAATTTTGAACTGAATAAATAATTATCGCAAGTTTCACCTTAAAAAAATATCTAAGCAATAAATTCGTATTAGGCCTATGTTCCTAACCTACAGAAGCTAAGATAAAAAAAGCAATCCGAATTGCACTTACAGACAATAATGCAGGGCAATAAATGTTAATGTAAATCAAATTTAAATATTATTTAATACGTTATTTAACCCCCTTAAAATCTTAGGCAATTATCAAATTCTTAGTCGGAATACATGAACATTTAAAGTGGTTAGCTGGCTAATAATTTGCACCGAAGCCAATAGAACTGCCTGTGCGGATTCATTAAGTTTGATGCCAAGGGTACATGAAGTATGCAACAATGCAAATGGACAAGTATATACCTGAGTTCGAACATGGCCTAAATTGTATGCGTGCTCGCAGGTCATTATGGTCCAGCACTTACGGCTTGGCTTGGCCCCTTTTTGCAGAAATTCTTCGTTGTCGAGTCATAATTTCAGTTCCAGAGGTATTATTGAAAATGTTTGATTATATAAAATTAACAATTTACTATTGTGTTAATACATTTATATTTGATTATCACTGTGTGTCATTTCCTGCTTGCAAAATTGAAAGCACCTATTGATAAAGTGTAAATACGTTCTCGACTTTTTACAACTAGCAGATAACACACAACTAAAATTCAGTGCGTAAATATCAACCCTTTAAGGACTGCACAAATTTATTGTTACTGAGGACAACATTGAAGTGAGCTGCCTATATATATAATTGGTCCTGGCTACACAAGGCATGCTTACTGAGCCCTGCGACATTTATTATTGGCTGGCCGTCAGCCAATGAAGTCGCATGTTGACTGTGTGCAAATTGATGTGTCGCGGCAGAGTTAACATGTTTTACAATCTATCGCGTTCATTTGAGAAATTATTTGGGACATGCAAAATTCGCGTTATTATTTCGCATCAGGCTGAACTTCACAGTACTGTACGCACTAGAGCAGACGTCGATTCTCCATTGGTTGCTGCATATATGTGAAGACACTCCCTCTCTGACTGAACTACACGTGATTGAGGCAAACAACTGTGAAGTTTACCTTTGTTGGTGCTGAGTCACCCAGGGCGTGTCGCGTAAAGTATGGTCCAATGACAAACGTATTGCAAAGGTACACGTGTTTCGAGTTTAACATGTCCCCAAATAATAACGCGAATTTTGCAGGTCCTCTAGAAATTATTAAAAATAACAATTTTATTCTTACGAAATGAAATGTTGACTAATTGTAATTTTTCTAATTTGATTGCGATATAGCCCAGTGAATCGATAAAACAATAAAAGTGTGATTTTTGTCTTCAAGAGAAAAGAAATTCCCACATAAACATAGCCTCGTATATATACGTGCATTCTCCTCGAAGGGTTAAACAACTCATGAAATGTAAATTTTCGGTTATCTACGACGCAAAAACGCAGGATTTCTGCAAAGGGGGTAAAGCTGAACCTTAATGGCCGAGGGGCCGCGGTGACTGAGAGGTTAGCGCGCCCGCCTCCCACCAAGGCGAACCGGGTTCAATCCCCGGCCGAGTCGCTCCCGGACTTTCGCAAGTGGGAATCGTGTCGGACAATGCCGCTGGTCGGCGGGTTTTCTCGGGGATACTAACCCCCCCCCCCCCTTCCGGCTCTTTAATTTCCGGCACTGCTCCGTTCTCTCCTCGTTTCACCCACGTCGGCTCTCAAGACCTCGTTGTTGAGAGCCGCCCAAATCTCTCAACTCAACTTGACGGGCGAGTGATTTGCTGCACTGTGGCCTGTCTACTCGCGGTTGCCAACCGAGCCAACCGACGGCGACCTCTTGTCACTGATGCTTCGTACACCACGGACGGCAGTTGTCGCTGGCGGCGGTGGTTTTGATGCGGGAATCACCTAGACCCGACAAACACAGCACGACACTACAACAACCGCAACCACGACACAATGTGACTGCTCGAATTTACAGCCCGACAGTTTACTGACGCGACACGAAGGAGGTGATTAACTACCCTAGTTTTAAAGGCGGTGGGGAGACGAGGAATTTGTAATACATGATGGCCACAAAGTTTTATCGCTATTGCATACAAAGGTAAAATTATTATTTTTGATAGTTAAATACAGTAATTTTCAATTTTTTTTTCTTCATTCAAGCTGCTTATTTGCCATTGTAGAGAACGTGTGTCATACAATTTCATTTAGCAAGGTTGTACATACTATGTGTGTCGTGCTGCATGACACAACGAAAATATAAATAACTTCTAATCCAAAACTGCTGGTCGGACGACAGAATTTGTCGGGCTTACGTCACATCCGTCTTGTATTTCATTGGCTGTTCAGTTTTAGATGTCGTGTCGTGCTTGTCGGGGCTATGCGACTCTGGCATTACACGACTCCACGAACCCACGGTGCACTCTTGAGACGGTAGAAATAACAGTGCCAGCATGACCTCGTAGATGGAGTGCCATGCTTGTAAGTATGTTCCCAACGACCCGACCACGAACACATGCTTCGAGATCTTTTTTCTTCCCTGTTTTGTGCTCGACTGTTTCTCAGACGGCCAGTAAAAGGTCTGACGACACCCCAGTCATCCGTGGCTGGGAACTATTCCTTTCTACGGGGCGATCACGGCGTCATTTCGGTAACATGACAGGTGCCTCGAATTCAAATGCTCATGAGTGTACATGGTAAATCAGAATAAAACAGTTGTAAGTTTTTAGAAATGTTTTACAGTACTAAGTTTGGAAGTGAATTTCAATTATTAAAACTATGATAAACTATAACAGTAAAATTAATTACTTTTAAGATACATTTCTGTGTAAATAAATGTCTACTTATATCTGTCTTCCGGAGTGCAACACCCATATAACTGCCGTACGTCCAGTAAACGTTAGTAAAATGTGCAACAGTCTTCCACTGCCAAGTAATAGTTACGTGCATATCCTCTTTCCGACACAAAAATTGCAAAACCTTATCGTCAAGAGTTACGATTATCCTGCATTCATGGTGCGATATTCGTCATAAAAATAACAAGAAATGCCACTGGATTGTTATTGACTCTGTACTAGATTGGTAACTAATGCCCCACAAGGAACGCTCCGTCCGGAACAATTCAGGAATCATTTGAGAAAAGTCAGTTCGTTACAGTTCTATTTTGAAGGTATTAAGAAAGTATTTTTGTGTGGGCAAATAAATGTATTCATTATTGTGAACGATTCGCGTATCCAAACTACTGGTATCATAGTATGATACCACTAGCATACGATAAATTACTGAGTTTTTACATCATATGTACTTTGTAAGTTTAGTTTCATAATTTGATACAATTAGCAGTTTAAAAATAGTTTCTTGCTATGCTACATATTTTTATTTTGTTTTATGAACAAAACAGTGGCAATCAATTCAAGCATAAAAAAATTTGTGAAATTACTTGTATGCATGAGTAATTAACGCAAGCTGGAAAGAGTGTTTCTTTCTAAAAAATATCAAGATTTAATGTTAAATACTCGAAATATTAAGAATTTTTTTTTTAATGTGTAGTAAAAAATCTTATTTATAACGCTGTATTATTTAAAATAAGATCTTTTGTCATCCGTGTTAGGTATCATGTATAGCTTAGCTTGACGTATATCTTACCACATACCTGCACGCACATGCACAGGGCACACACACAAAAAAGCTCTACTACTTAAAAAAATAAATGTAACTAAATTAAACACAGCCACATGAGCCAAATACCAGTTGAATACGTTTTCACTTTTATTTCTTTGGAAAACTATGCGCTGTATCGAAAATCTCCAGACACTTAATATTTATGGCTTACTAAACGAAATACAACACATATGTTATCAATTAACCACTCAACTGCACGTTAGAAAAAAATATTTTAAAAGCCATAAAGACAACAGTTATTAACATATGGCCAGAAACTGAGCGGCGAAGAATAACAACACAAATTAAAACTGATAAGGTGAAGATTGAAGTGGGACAGTGGGGCTTTGGAGAAAAAACATGCCAATTAAATTTTTTTGATAACT
Source organism: Dryococelus australis (assembly GCA_029891345.1). Taxonomy (NCBI): domain Eukaryota; kingdom Metazoa; phylum Arthropoda; class Insecta; order Phasmatodea; family Phasmatidae; genus Dryococelus; species Dryococelus australis. Next base: position 87,100,476 of record CM057004.1, on the reverse strand, counting down.
ATAACACTGCTATAACTCCAACATCTTGTAGAATCGCTCCACACTTTCACTCTGCGAACACGTTCTATTTTTTGGTAATTATAAACGAGGATAATTTCTTAGTTTCATAAAATTTTATTGGTCACTCGGTACAAAAATACAATTACACATACAAAATGAAGTTATTCAGAGCATTTATGTAAACTAAACTAATGGAAATAACTAATACCATATACACAAACGGGCTAAAGATCTACTCGTCTAATATTAACTCCATACCACGCAGAAAGAAAAATATTCTTGAGATCTCGTTGAATGATGTTAGATGACCAAGCAATCATATCAAATTAAGCTCGTCCATTTACAGTGCAATTTACTCTCTCACATTTGTTCCCCGTAACCAAAACAAGATCATTTTTTTACGCATTTTGTGAAATATTTTTATAAAAACATCGATTTCGTCGTTACGCCTAGGTATTGACAATTAAACTATCCGGGAATACTGTAAATGGTGAATCTTTAATCAATAACGTTCCTCAGTTCGCTTGATACTTTATATTTTCAAACAAGAACGTCAATTTGCAAGTCTCAACAAACAAACAAACTAATATTACATTACGTACTGGGGGAGTCTAGGTCCTAAATTCCGATCTTAACTCTGGCGCGTGTCAATTAATGCGAAAAGCAATTACAGAATAATTAGTGCAAGATAATTAAAAAAAATACTCGACTATTTTTTAATGTATTGCGTTGAGAGTATCGCTCAAAATTATTTTTCTTTTAGATGCTTCTGTGGGCAAGGGCAGATCCTTGAAAACGAGTGATGAAAGTGAATGTTCGTTGATTACGCCGTGCTTGTAAGGTGTCCTCTCTCACAGCCAAGCACGTCAATCAGTCGGCGTTGAACGCTGTCTCCACCACCAACCCGCACTGCCGTATCTGGGCCCGGAGCTCCCAACGCCGCCGTAGCCTCCGCCGTAGTAGTGCGGCTCGTAGGTGCTGCCGCCGTAGTTGTAGCGGCCGCCGTAGTCGTTGCGCGAAGGCCTGTGGTAGTCGTAATCGTAGATGACGTAGCTCGGCCGGTAGCCGCCGTTGCCGCCCCAGTACCGGCTTCCTTGGCCGTGGCTGTAGCCGCTGCCGTAGCCACCGCCGTAGCCTCCGCCGTAGCCTCCGCCGTAGCCACCGCCGCTCCCTTCGTAGCCGCCCTTGTACGAGTCATAGTAGGGGCGGTAACCGCCGTAGCCCCCGCCGTAGCCTCCGGCATAGCCTCCGCCGTAGCCTCCGCTGGAACCACCCTTGTCCCAGCCCCCGGAGCTGCCCCTGTCCCAGCCGCCGGAGCCGCCCCTGTCCCAGCCGCCGGAGCCGCCCGTGTAGTAGCCAGTGTCGTAGCTGCGGGGGCCGTACCCGCCCGTGTAGTAACCGGTGCCGTAGTTACGGGGACCGTAGCCGTAGTCCCGGTAGTCGTTGTAACCGTAGCTGCTGGCGTAGCTAGCATGAGACGCTGCGGCCAGCAAGACGCCTGACAAAAATACCACCTGTGGCAAACAAAACATTCCCAATCAATATAGCTTGTCAGCGATTAAAAGCCTTCCATTGCCAACATTTTTTTCTACTTGTTTAGAGAGATAGGAAATGTTTAAATACGATAACAATCATCCCATTAAAATACCAGAACAATTAACATATTGTATGCCAAATATTTTGACGTAACTGTGAAGGTTTCGAATACAAGTAATGATTGAAACAAATTTTGAAAAGTTAATACAACAGAATTGTTTAAACTAAGAAAAATGTTAATCATAAGAATGCTACGAACGAATTTGCTGGAAGTACGACGCTTGGTTCGCCTACGATTAAAGCTTAACTTCTAGTTTTTTGTTTAACTTGTAGTTTATTCTCAAACTCGAAATTATTATATATACGAGAGTAGGGGGGCATGATGGTTTCAAAACACTAAGCGGAGAACGATGTCCTGGACAATCTTGCAACGATAACCCCAATCATTCAGATCACTAAGCAAGGCTACAGGTTATTTAGAATGTCATATGGACGGGTGCAGTAGCGCGGAGGGCTCGAGAGTGTATCGGGGCGACAACCCTTTCTTTTCCCAGGAGATTTTTATACTAGATGCCTGACCCTAATCCACCCCAACCCCCCTCACACACCTGCGCTCGGGAGGGCACCGGGAATGCGGGACGGCTACCTCTTTTATTCAAGGGGTTTTCATACTGCTCGTCGAACACAAAATCACTCAACCCCCCCCCCCCCCCCACCATACAGTAGTAGGGGCGTAGGAGTTCTAACTCACTTTTGATTAATTAGATTATCAATTTGATTGTTCGGATTAATCCAATTAATTTAATCGCCCTAATTAATCCACGTGGTAGTTATCAGACATTTTCATCCATGGCCTAATAGTATTTGATGCTGGTGACAGTTGCAAGAAAAAATGGGCTGGCTGCAATGATACACGTACCATACTTTCTTAAGGGGAATTGTGCACGAAACAAATACATTTAACCTGATTTATGCCGTAAGATGTTTTTCAGAGGTTTTAACGAAACTTTTGGCACTTGAAGACGTAAATAATAATTATGAACACCTTATAACAATGCTAAATATTCACTGTCTTTGTTACCCTCGGAGCAATGACGGAAGAGAAGAAATGCGATATGCTTTATTATCTTCCATCAGTGTTCTGAGAATAACAAAGACGGTGAATATCTAAAAGTGTTAGAAGGTTTTCATAATTATTATCAATGTCTTGAGGTGCCGAAATTAAAAAAAAAAAAAAACAGTGGAAAACAACTTGTGATAAAAATTAGGTAACTGTGCAATTTTCCAGCACCGTTCCCCTTGAGGCTGTTCAAGGGACAGATTTTTCTGCAGTTTTTTTTTTAAGGATTTTTTTTTAAGATTTTTTGTTGTGGTTTTGTAACACGATAACTGAATCGTTTGAAAGAATTATATTTATCGTGTACTTTTGAGCGTAAATATGAGGATTTGAACTTAAAATCTTGATTTGCATAAATTTTAACGGGCAAACCGCATTAACGAAATTTCCAGCAAATATTCTCCATGGCATTATAATAAGATGAACAATTATTATTTAGAGTTGAATCCCAATGTATTAATTTTTTAAAACTTTTTGAAATTTTTATAGAAAAAGATATAAATTAAAGATTTCTGTGCTCTAGAAACTTTTTGTTTTCTGCAACACAAGATTTGTTGCCGCAAATAAATTGTTAGTTGAAGAGGAACCTCTGCAAAGTAGGTTTGCCACAACGTTTCTGTTTGATCTTTATATTCATTGCAATGATAAACTTGCATTGTCGTTTCAAAAGTTGAAATTCTTTGTGGTAAAGTTAGTTATTTTATTTTGAAGGTTAAACCACTACGTCGATGATCTTGGGAATTCGTTATTTGGTTACTTACCAAGTAGTAACTATCGTTAAGTTCTAAAACCGTATCATACGATACAAAAATTTTAGTATGACTTAATCCTTTCCTTTGTTATACAGCGAGATTTCTTTGCTGAAAAACGAAGCACGCTCGAAGAAACATCTCTCTGTAGAGAAAAGTATTGCAGATACAAAACAAAAACGTACGAAGAAAAAATTTAATAGCAGCAAAGATACTTTGCTGTAACCTTCCCTTTAAAAAAGAATATTGTTACCGTAAACAAAACAGTATAAAAGAAATGGTTTCCTTCGCTATACAGATAGCTCTGATAGAACTTTTTACAGTGTGTAACCTGTTTAGCTCATTTTTGAACAATCATTTCCCTTGATTGTCATACTTGTTTCAGCCTGTTATTTCACATCACAAAGAAACAAAGAATGTACGCTGAAATGTAGAAAATAATTGTTGACTCTTAATCTTCCTCAAGGCTTTTATCTACTCTTCCTAATTGGCTACTAATGTTACAGCAAGGACCCGGTAAGTGGTTCCGTTAAAATACAGGTTTTATTTATGAGAATGGGTTTTCTTTTTTTTTTTGCCAAGGTTGGAATAAAAAAATGCTGCGTTAACAGTTAAGCAGCAATAAACACACCGCTAAACTTACTATACTTTGGTATCTTAATTCCCAATAATATTAAAAATAATCGCCCAACTTTAACACAACGCTTTACTGGTGTTTTAATACTTAAAAATTTGAAAGGCGAAGAGCCGGATTGTTCAAATAGAGCTGGTTTCGGCATCGTTACAGGCCGGCCCCAGCTAGCGCGGTTGAGCAACAACTGACTAGGTACCTTTCACCGAACTTTCAGGCCGCTCACGCACCCTCGTGACGCAACTGCGACGATGAACCCACGCGAGCCGTGCAAACAGCGACCGGAAGGACCGGCGGATCTTCACACCGAAGATGCGCAGCTGCTTCAGTGGTCTTCGCTCAGTGGAATCAGTTGCTGGCAGTTTTTTTTTTTTTTTAACACGGATATACTTGTTATAGTCAGCTCGTGGTTACTTCCAGCTCTTCTGAAGCCCTGCTGAGGTTCTGCTTTCAGGGTATTCCTCCGCCCCATGCGAGCAAAGGTTTACCAAATCTATAGGCTGTTGGCGGTAAAACGAACACTTTTGAAAGCCCTGCTCAAGATCTACTTGTATGCACGCCTTACGTAAAATTTACATTGCTACGAGCCTCATCGCTTTATTCATGCGTCGGTCAAGTGAAATTGTGGAATTATTAGAAAAAGAAATATTTTACAAATCTGCCCACTTTTACACTTCGATGTATTTAAAAAAAAAAAACAGAAAGCTAAATAAACAATGAAAGTTGTCACAAATTGTTACCTAACAGTTTCTATTCGACGTTAAAATGAAACTACTTTCCCTCCTTCGTTACCAGCTTTACTGGGCGCATATCACTCCGTTCGCCCGTTAAAATATATGAAGGTAGGAGCAGTGACTTTTTTCTAAAGTTGATTTCAACGTGCTCACTTTATCGTAAGTGGCATCTAGAAAATTACACAAAAAGGACAACGCGCGGCATTGGTGCTCGCTCAGTTAAATAATATTTTGCATAAGAACTGCATTCTACAAGGCGTTGCCAACACACATATTTTCTCTGTTTTTGTTCTCATTAATTACAAACGGAATTCTATAATTTATAGATTGAATTTACGTAAACATACAATTTAACCGCAAAATAAGATATTGTTATCAGAAACATAATACCTTTTTGGTACAAGACATTTATGAAACAATCAAGCACTTTTCAAAGGTTCGGCTCAAAAGTGTGAAGAAACTGCGAAGAAACTGTATTAGGTAGGCGCTGCGGTGGCTGAGCGGTTAGCCTGCTCGCCTCCCACCAAGGCGAACCCGGGTTCAATCTCCGGCCGGGTCACCGGATTTTCGCATATGGGAATCGTGCCGGACGATGGCGCTGGTCGGCGGGTTTCCTCGGAGATCTCCCGCATTCCGACGCTGCTCCATACTCACCTCAATCACCCTCACTGGCTCTCAAGACCTCGCTGTTAAGAGCCGCCCAAATCTCTTCACTCATTCGCTACATTAGGTACATTCACGCAACGTAAACAACTAGTGTCTGAGAGGGTTTTTTTTTTGCAGGAGACAAAACGGCTCATAAAGCAATCCAGATGGGGTGCGCGCCTACGGATTTGTTCGCGCGAGAGAATAAATAATCAGTATTCGCACTCAGATGGAATACACTCCTGGATTTATCACCCTGTCGCAGATAACTTAACACATTGAGGCCTCCACACATTTACTGGCACTTATGACAAATTAGACGTGAGTCACCTGTATCCACTACTGCAAGAACACCGGTTCTGTTGGCGTCTGGCTGTGTTAGAACTGTCCATCGTCCTATTGGTCCATACCCCACCGGACATTGCCCTGTACTTTGCAGCGTTCATTGTTGGCCGTCATCAACCAATGGAGAGCCGAGATGATATTGACACAATCAAATGTCCTTCATAGTATAAAAGGATTTACAATCAACCACGTCCCTTAGAGGGGCTATAAAAAATTCTGTGGTTTGCAATATCATTGTTACTGCACTGTCGTGTTCTTGTGAGGCCGTGTTAAAAATTAGCTGAACAAAGACTGCACCTCCATGCGAGTTTTGTTCTGAACCACAAAGAGATTTTCAAATTAGCTTTGCTCGAGCTGCACTCGAGCATAGGCTACAAACAGTCGCTTGTTCCGCGAACTGAGTCTCGTACGCCAGCAAAAATGGCGCCAATTGCCAGCAACACGTCGGAACGCCGTTCGCCAATCAACGGCCGGTAACTGCTCGTCTAGCCCGGCGGTCCGGCCAATAGGTAATCTTCCGCAGAACGCAGTAGCCAATCGGACACAGAAGACCGCTACATAGCCTCACGCAACCAAAGAGTGGCTACGCCCTCGTTAAAGGAACTGCCTTGCCAATTCGCCTCTGTGAAAGTTATCTACTCTGTGATTAAGCAGTGCAGAGACCAAGAAAATACGCTTCTCGTCATATTATCAATTATTTCGGTATTATCGATAATTTTGGTGCTATCGATAATTTCGGTACTATCTATAATGTTTGGCTTTATCGATAATTTCGATATTATCGATAGTCTAATTTCTATATTATCGATATGTCGAAAATACTCATTAAAAAGTATAACGTTAGGTCAGTGTAGTAACAAAACCAACGGAGTGGGAATAAAAAACGGGGCGAATTTGCCACGCTTAATCCTATAACGTTTCGCGTGAGACAATTTAGTCGACATCCAGGAAATACTTAAGTCATTTCCTATTTTACTCCCCGTGAGCGGTGCAACGGTTAGTCGGGAATCTCCTGAAGCCGACCGCCATGCCACGATCGGTTTCATAGGAAGGTATTCTCATGTCGGCGTTGTTGCTGTCACTCGCGTCATGTAAGGTTTTCCTCTACGTACCGTTCCTTTTATCTATCCATCCGTCCATTTATTCGCCTCTTTTGCCCACAGCCTACTCTGGCGACACGCGCACACTGTCAGGATGGTGCTGGTTAATGCTCAAGGGGGACAATTAGGCCCATTCCACAATTAACACACGGATGCGTAACAACGAATACGGGACACGCAAACGAAACTGGCAGATTAATCGGGGCGTATTTGGCGTGTAGTGGAGAGATTTGGACGGCTTTTTAACATCCAGGTCTTGAGAGCCGATGAGGGTGAATCGAGGTGAGTGTGGAGCAGCACTGGAATGAAAGGGTTGGGGTAACGGGAGGACACCGAGAAAAGCCGCCGAACAGCGGCAAGGTCCGGCACGATTCTCACTTGAGAAAATCCGGGAACGATAATACATATGTATATATATATATATATATATATATATATATATATATATATATATATATATATCGTTCTGTGGATATTTCGCTCTCTGTAAATCTAATTTAAAATTTAAGTTAATGTTTTTTAATTAGAGTGGGATTTGAACCCGAATCAAAATAACGCAAGACCACTGGTACTACAATTTGTCTACAAGCTCTAGTCATGACGTACGGTATAAAAGTGTTATTTCGATAAAAGTGACACACGTGACTTTTTTAGTTTCTAGTAATAGTTGAGTGTTTTAAATGTTGCTAGCAAAATTGTTTCACGTGGTTCATGCTATTTTCCAATCTCTGGAGAAGAAAGTTTAAGTGGCGTGGGTATCCTATCCGACGTAGAAGGATAATTTTCTGACTCTAGCGGCAAAACGCACGCTTCATGTAGCCTTGGCACTGTTATTTTCCGAAATACGAAGCTACGTAATATACGTATAAACAGAGCTCGTTTCTGATTTTTTTTTTTTTTTTTTTTTTTTTTATCATAACGGGGCGCGTTCCCCTACGTTAACTGTACATTTAAATACGTATTTACGTGAATATACGAAAATTCCTAACCACATGGTCTTAGGGAGGAGGGACACTGGGTGAGTACAACGGCACTCCCCCCCCCCCCCCCCCTTCGCGACCGTATCACTGGGAATAAATGCCCTTACTCAATTTAAAACTTTTAATATTTGACTTCACGATTTGTCTTTACGTCTCCTTCTTGACATGTTGTTTCCTATGGAACTTGGCACAATGGAATTGTCAAAGATAAAATCAAACACTCTGGACCCTAAGATTTCGACAAGTTGGAACTTAAAGTCGAAGTCGAGCAGCCATTTTGCTGAAAATCTATCAGAGGTTATGGAGTGAACATTTGTTTACCATAAAGTGATATTTATCTCGGTTTATTGAACCAAGCTCGTCTTAATTAAAGATATGGTACACGAATGTCATGCGAAGAGAATACACTAATTGATATTTATGAATAGAGTAAACAAGAAAGACTTTTGTTCGAAATTAAATTTGAATATAAAAAGGCAATTCACGGTGAACTGAACTCTTTAGAAAGTCCTCTCATTTGGAATAATATTCACTACATACGTTTTATTTTAGCTTTAGGCGTTAACTTCCGAGGGCGATGGAATATACACACTGTGTTTATTACTTACGTGACAATATTTATTTAAAAAGGTGGTAAAAGGGTAAAAAAAAAAAAAAAGCTGAAATAAAATAGTAACTAGGGCTTCAAAAGTGCTCACTTTATCGTGAATAGCGTATACTTATATTCCTGAGTAATATACAATGCTTTACACAGCAAGAGCATTTTTATGATGAATGGAGGACCGATTTTCAATTGTTTAAACTTCGAATTTACATTTCTATTCCGTAGGCCTACCTATGTTTTCGCCAAAGGAAAGGAAACTTATTTAAATGCTAAAGTTTTCTATTGTGCAAGGGCCTTAAAACTAAACCGTCGTCCTCATGTGATTGTGCCAACTCCATTACAGCCATACTATGCCAATAACAGAAGAAAAAAAAAAAAAAAGGCCGGTAACCCTTTTTTGCTTGGCGAGAAACTTCAATGATATAATCTATTCACAGTTTTTTCGCACTTTTTATTAAAATCACTCCATGTATAACGTGTTTGGTTCTATCCTATTTATGTAATGTATCACAATAAATATATATTTGTATTAATACAATATAACAATTAAGTTCCTTACGTCTGGTTACATTGGCATTCATTTATGTTTAACTAATTTTACAATATTTCATTTGTAATTAATATGAATAAAAACAGTGAGAAAATAGGTGTGTTGGTAATGGCTAGATGGAAACAGTTCTTATGCGAAATATCATTACACTGAGTGCGCACGAATGCGGTGCGTTGTCCCGTAATCTTCTAAACTTGGTTAAGCTTTGTTTGCACGAGGCGGAGGAATATCCTGGATGTAGAACATTATCAGGGCTTCGGAAAATACACCCGCCACACTACAAAGGCGGACTCTTTTGTTCATTTGTTCGAGAAGAGGAAGCGACATCGACCATTCGCCACATTTGGACACTGCATCGCTCTCTCATCATTGCCGAAGCTCAGAGCGGGGGGTGTGCTCGGGCCCTTGCGAAGGCCCTCATACCACCCATACGGTTGCAGCAATTGTATCTCTCTGCGGGCTGAGGAAGTTTCCCTCGCCAGACCGCAAAGAACACATAGCCCAGAGGTCAGGACGCCCTGCACGTCCCGGCGCAACTCAGACAGCCCGCCAGTCAGACCAGCAAAGCCGCGGTACACTGCGTCGCAGTAACAATAATACTCACCCACGTGTTCATATCTGGAGGTGAAAGATGACAATGTTTCTCCGGGAACACTTCCTTGCGGCAAGAGCAGCTGGAACAGAAACGTTTCCAAAATGGCATCATCAAATGAATTGCAAAACACACCTGCCTAACTTACTTCTATGCTTTATCCATCCCAAGGTGGCAGCAGGTATAAACTTTGCCATTGGGGATGTCAAAAACATTGGTTGGCTAGTCGGTTGACAGTGTTATGCCGGGGTCACGTAGCCCCAACAAGTACGACACGACAGCCCCGACACGACACTTAAATATAAATAGCCAGTGAAAGACAAGATAGATCTGACGTAAGCCCAACAAATTCTGTCGTCCTACCGCCAATTATGGATCTAAAATTATTTAAATTTTCGTCGTGTCGTGCGGCACGACGTGCAGGGCGTAAAACTTTGCAGAATGAAACTGTATTGCAAGCTTTCACTACAATGGAGAATATGCAGTTCAAAAGGAAAAATAATTTAGAAGATTACTGTATTTAATTCCTAAAAATAATAATTTTACATTTGTATGCATCATGTAGTACAAATTTCCCGTCTGCCCACCACCTTTGAAACTAGCGTAGTTAATCAGCGCCTTCTAAATGGTTCCGAAATATTCTACTCTTCGTGTCGCGTCAGCGAACTGTCAGGCTGTAAATTCGAGCAGTCGCTTTGAAATTGTAAATGCTGTGTCGTGGTTGTGGTCGTTGTGGTCTCGTGCTGTGTTTGTCGGGGCTGCGTTATTACCGCATGAGTTCGGGCAGAAATCAGTGCGAACGGTATTGTGTAATAGATGAAGTCAAGCGCAGTAATGTAAATTATTACTTGCTCTATACAACATGCAAAAGTGTATTCGATTGAAGCTTAGAATTAAATTTCATTTGTTTTAAATATTAATATCATTTTCTCTAGGACGAATAAAAAATGTGTTGGCAAAAACATCAATACATCATTTACAATAGATTTAGGATGCTAGTACCAGAGTACCGATTGTTAAATTATCATTGATACTTAATTAACGTGTTATGTATATGATACAAATCACATAACATGTGATTTATTTGACAATGTTAATTAGGAACATATAAACTTGGGCTGCCATATTCCGAAATTTTCGTATTTTCGGTACTATATTTTGAATACTATAATAATTTGACTACAAATGTTTAGATTTGACTACAAATGTTTACATTTACGTGGTCCTTCCATGAATCTCTTTCATAAAATGAAATAAAAAATTGCGAATTATGGCCTTAAGCAGAGCTGTCGAAAGTGTTCAGACGGGAGGTCGGACGCCAAAAAATTAATAATTTTATATTTGTACTAAACTTTGTTTAACTCGTACGCATTATATGTGATGACATTTTCCTAGGATAAACATTTTTTACATTTTATATTTTTTAATTAATTTGATGTCAAATACAAAATTCTTTTGTTTTATTGCAGCCATTAAGTTGTACAGATGAAAAAATTTACAAAGTAAACTAATCCCACGGGGTTCCGCATGTTGTTTAAAAATATGTTTAAAAACATATTGCATATTTTAACTTTATAAAAATGTTTGAACTGTTATTTGGTGAGTACATATACGTCAAGCGGTAGCCCATGGCATTAGTTTACGTTGTAAATTTTTTTATTTGTACAAGTTATTTAGTTTTTAAAAGAGAAAAAAATCTTATTTGACATCAAAAAAGTTGAAAGAATTTAAAGCGAAAAAAGTTTTGATGCGAGGAAAATGTCATCATATATAATGTGTAATAGTTGAACAATGTTCGATACAAATTAAAAATTATTAATCTTTTGGGGTTCGACACCCTTAATTCTAGGCTGTTCACAGTAAAGTGAGCACTTTTTAAGGCCCTTCCAACAGGCATTAACCACTAATAAATATATCTTATTGCTACTCCAGATGTTAACTTTTAGAAGTGGTAAAATGTATATACTGTGTTTATTAGTCACATTGAAATATTTTTTATTAAAAAGTGACAGGAAGATAGAAATCTGACGAAAAGAAAAATTCAGCAGGGCCTTAAAAAGTGCTCACTTTACCGTGAATCGCCTTCTAACGGCGAACAGCTAAGGCGCTCAGTCAACCCGGAGAACCAGTTGTAGAAGAACTGTCCTACCTGCGAGTGCAGAGCCAGCCAGCAGTTAAGAAAAGTCTTGTTTGCACACGTTGTGCGAGCGGCGGGTATATATAGGCGGCACGGAAGGACAGGATGACCATTTGGCCGGGCAGCGGAGCGTAGAGGCATGCGTTCCCAGGACGCTGTCAACGAGGTCCCCCCCTCCCACACGCCACATCATCACGCCTCGTTCCTCCCCGTCACACGACCGTCACGGGCCAGGGAGGCGACGAACCCGGGGCATGTGCGGCTGCCACCTCGCTGTAACAACATGGCGGCGCGCGGTCCGACATGCGTGCGTGCCTACATAAGCCGTGTCCGAAACGGCTACGAGACCATGTTTATGCTCTAAATAATTGAGGATTTAGGGTGGAAATTTACTGAGGCGAAGCACCCTAACTACCACAAATATGTCTGTAAAATCGCCTGCTGGTGTTTATTTTCGTCTTATTTCCTGCTTTGTGGTGGAAACGTTGGCATTTCCTGTTCTTGAAACGCTGCACAATACATGCTCATGAAAAAAGGAAGAATCAGGGATCTACATGTTATTTCGTATGTAAGTATTAAGTTATTTTAAAATAAAGTCCGTATGTTGTTTTAGAATTGCCAAAATAGAAAAAAAAAATTCGGTTATTTGAAATGGAATGATAATTGCAGGGAGCGAAAAAACGAGAGGATTAATATTGTCTAGAAAGAAATATGATCCGTTATTCACATTCACAAGACAACGATGCTACGTGAAAAATGCTTGGGAGTAGGTTATTTATTGATAGGGTGACAAACAAAATGAACGTCGAAACTCCACAAGACTGTAGTTTCCAACTTTGTCGCATGCAGCACCGTTACAAGCGGTTCGAAACCATCCACCCTAAATTCCTAAACCGCAATTCCCCAAATTGGCCGTTTCGGACACGGCTGTAAACTAAAAATGAGGTAGACCGCTTATTCGTCTTCTCCGCATGTACCCAACATTGACCTACCTCAGTCACACACAACTGTCAAAGTCACATGGTCAACAGTGACGAAAGTGTTTGTTTATATTTTAATTTTTAAACGACAAGCACTATTATATGAATAAAATACTTTTACAAATTTTAATTTTATCTAAATGCATTACAAATTCGTTAGAAGAAGTATCCATACATCTGGAAGCATTTGTTCACAAATCAGTTTTCTAACCCAACATCCAAACCATGCCGTTTTCGCTAGGCGTGTTGGCAGAAAAGCACTCAATGTTGGGACACAGATATCGATTGTGCGCAGCCAGCGAGATCGGTCTACCTCATCTTAAGTCTATGGCGTGGTAGCATGACCAGATTTTCTAATACATCAAGCAGGACACTTCTTATGAGAAATGTGATTTATAGTAAAAGGACCCTACGCATGTTACCATATGCTGGACTCCAAGGGCCCGGCCTCAGGTGTAAGGTGTGATCGGATCTGGTCCGTGGATCACTCGGTGGAAGTTGTGATCTGTGATGATCTGGAGCATCTTCCTCCTTGGCAGGAGGTACTGAAAGGTCGGGGGGGGGGGGGGGGACTGTGGCTGCCGTTTTTACAGCCGGAAGGTTTTAGTCTGGTTCCGAGGGACCGGCCTGTGATGGGTGTAAGGCTGCTGTCCATGAGACAAAACGCCAGGTGGTTATGTTGTGACCTGAAAAGGGTAAGACTAAACCTTCTCGACTGTGTGGTTTGCTGGATTAGCACAGCGGGAACCGGCTTTTAACGGGGGTAACGAGTTCCGCCCAAAAGCGGAACACCTGGTGCGAGTGCCCGAGACTAAGGGATAGGACTTCCCCTTCGCCGAGATGAAACCGTGGACCAGCATTGCATAGAGAGAAGATGGACAATGAAGTGTCAAGTCCTAGTGTCGGAGCTCAGTTGAGACATAGTTACGGGAAGGGCCAGATAAGCGCAAGACCACAGCCTCTACTGACCCATGGGGACTCACACTTCCTCGTGGTACCACCGGGTGACCCTGCTTGTGTGGGTAATTAAACGTAGGTAACCCGGGTGTTACCTATGCCAAGTCTTCGGACTGAAAAGGGTATCTACCTTCAGGAAAGGCTTATTACGGCAGATAGTAATGGCCTAGGATGGAGGTGGGCTGGTCGACTCCTTCACAGACCAATGGGGTCCGAAATCAAGGATTATTATGTGAGGAACCCATTGTAATGGTCATGGACGAGAGCCGAGGCGAGTCGACGCCTGTGTGGGCCGGTCTTTCGGCCAAGATGGGCGCTCATGGATGCCGGCGAGCCGAACTTCGAGAAAATCCACAAGTGTCATGAAAAGGAAGGAGTAGCGCGGGGTGACCTCTGAGCGCGTGTCAGTGGTTCTCCTGACACCAGGTCACAAAGGAAAAGGACTCGAGCTGGTTGTGGTTGAAAATTCGCACCCAGGGGGCCAGTGGCATATAGAGGGACAAATAACCAGTTATAGATAATGTCACATCTGTAAAGCTAAAGGCTATGAGATAACAATGTACAGTAAACATATACATGAGAAAGACAACAAAGGCTGTACCTGGGAGATAGTCTAGAGTTAATCTAATTTTAGATAAGTATACTGCAATTGGAGCATAAGAAGACCTGAATGGGCTGACGGCTGGGAAGGTCACCAGGAACGTCCTCCACAGATTTGTAAATACAAGGAAATGTGAATAAAAAATTGAAATAACACACTCCGCATTTAAATCGAAATCATAATTACAATTAAGAATTTTTTTAAACATTTTTAACTCTTTGAAATAGTATATTATTTGTTCGAATGAATGGCCCGCAACAAAGTGTAATTTTGTAAAATCAGTTCATAAAACTTACCGCATGGGTGAATAATATAATTTTTCAGTGGCTGTTTGTGTAATAAAGCAGGACTTTTGGCATGTCACATGGCTAACGTAGGACATTTCATGACTTTATTTCGGAGGTGAAGGTATCCTTGCCATCTTATATTTATGTATTTTTTTTCAATAGCTTAATTTTCGAAGTCGGTTTTTAAAAACCAAGCTACTCAAGGCACAGGGAACATCTTAAGAGTTATTTCAAAATCCCTCTTTTTTTTTTTTTCGTACATGATTGATTTCACATCTGTAACCATAATAAAATATTGCCTAATTATTTAATAATGTCATTCCCATACGGGAAAATGCAGGTATAATTGAAACCGTGCAGATTTGAAAACATTTCTAAAGTAGTCCTATGTCATGTCTAGCTTTAATTAATTTATGTCTGCTTATATATTTTCATTACGAAGGTTTGTCAGAAAAATCGAAGATGGGATGGATACTGCCCCCTACAAGGGCCCGCCTAGCGGGCGCTTGAAATACGTTACAGAGTGTTTGAAGTACACGTCTTCCCCATATGAAACATGGATCCAACTTGCTGGTCTGACGAGGCTTGACGAGTGCTTTCAAGGCGTAATGCACATCAGAGCGAGTGAGGAGATTTGGGCGGCTCTTAACATCGAGGTCTTGAGAGCCAACGTGGGTGAAGCGAGGTGAGCATGGAGCAGCGCCAGAATGCAAGAGTGGGGGAACGGGAGATAGTAGTGGGAGCACCTACGTTCTACGATACTAGGCAGTATCTTGTCATAAGTGCCATTTGATTAGCTTGTAAAGTGGTGTCGGGAGAGTGGACTCCTAAGTGCAGGCATCTTTTAACCTTGTTAATTGATCTTTCCCCTCCCCTGCCCCTCACCATCCCCAGGGTAGGGAGTGTTATGATTGACTGTCGTATTTCCCTACCCCTCAGGATCTTTTCTGTGGTTGGCCGATTAATCGGTTAGAACCCTTTTAGTCGCAGTTGCGTCCAAGCGGCATTTGGGGAACTTTGGACCTTTCTGTGGTGGGATGATGGGGGAGGGTGTGATAGGAAGGAAGGGTTGTGGCGTTGGATGTATAGTCAGATCCTCCTTGGTTCGAATCCCATCTAGGGTAATTCAGATGTAATTACATTTGTACTGAGCTAGTCTTTGATTAGATTCCTGTCGAGGGTAATTAAAGTGTAATTACATTTGTACTGGACTAGTCGTTGGTTCGACTCCCCATCGAGATTAATTTAATCGTAATTACATTTGAGCAAGTACTTGAAATTACAAATTCGACCTCTAAGAGAGTCAGCAGCAAACTGAACTTCAACGCAGAGTACACTATGACCTTGAATAATAGTAATAATAAATAAAATAGCATATCGAGAGTAATTAAACAGTGAGAAAATATGCTGGGAGCAAGTATACGAGCGCTCAGCTTGACAGTTAGATGCAAACTGAATCTAAACACTAATATCATTTGATTATATCCCCCCCCCCCCCAACAATCTTGGACGACATATGGACGACATATAAGGGAGGAATATAATTTTTAATAAATGCAGTATTCGCTGAACATCGTGTTAAATAAATGTGATTTTAATCCCTGTTGTTGTAAAGATCACCTTTAAATCAAATGTGTAGTTTAAATAATAATACCCACACAATCATGCTAATATCATGTCGGGATATTTTAGCCAAAATACAAAGTACAAAATTCCGCAGAGTCCGCGAGTACCTAGAGGGCCATGCCCTTGCTGTAGGGCAAGAGTGTTTTCATTTTTTGCCACCAGGAGCATTGTGTGATAGAGACACGTCAGTCTGCCTTCACCCTAGGAAGACAGAGCATCGCTCTCAGAAGGGAAAGAGGTGAGGGTTGGCACACATCCCGTCGTGTATCGATCGCTTGCATGCCAAGCGACCACATAGTTCCATATATTGCCGATGGGCGCTGAGATCGTGGCGGGAGATCTCACTCATTCTCCAACCACGGAACAGGGAGCATTGGGGCCTCTCTCAGAATGGTAGGTGAAGAGGTGAAGGAGACACGTTTATACCGCCCACCACTAGAATTCTCTACTGCAATCCTGCGCCCAACACTCGCTTACTAGTGAATTTATGTGTGTGTGTGTGTGTGTGTGTTCATGTTTGTGTGTGTGTGTTGTATTGTATAACATTTCATGATGGTATTCAGTAGTAGTATTTTTTTTTTTTTCAATATATTCGCCCACCAAGGCGAACCGGGTTCAATCCCCGGCCGGGTCACCAGATTTTCGCAAGTGGGAATCGTGCCAGACGATGCCGTTGGTCGGAGGGTTTTCTCTGGGACCTCCCGTTTTCCCAGCCCTTTCATTCCGGCGCTGCTCCATGCTCACCTCAATCGCACTCATCGGCTCTCAAGACCTCGCGTGTCCCGGAAATGTTACGAGGCAGGCTGTCTGTTACCGTGATTGCGACCAACCTACTTTATGGAAACTTGCCGGACAACGCACACAAGTAACAGGTTGCGCAAAGCCACTGGAGTCAACCTATCCACGCGAGTTGGTGATCACTGCTATGTTAATGATAATGCTTTAAGTTGTTCACGATAAACTCATCACTTCTTAAAGCACGGCTTAAGATCTATTTGTACTTACGTTATGTATACTTCCGCCAAATGTACACCTAACATTGTCATGCGCCTGACCACTTTGTTAATGCGTCGGTCAACTGAAAGTAAAATTAGAATAGAAGTAAATATTTAAAAATTCTCTAATTCCTACATTACATTAGTTGAATAAAAACGTAATATACAGCAAAGTAAATCATTTCAGTATTCACAAATGCTTACCTAGCACTTTTAATTCAACGTTAAGAATTGGAACTACTTCCTCACCACCATTGCAATTTTACTGGGCGCATGCCAGTTAAAATATATGCAGTTAGAGGCAATAACATTTTTCAAATGCTGATCTTAAATGAGGTCGATAAACCGTGAAAATCGTATATAATCTATTCGAGGTTTCTTCACTATTATTACGTGAAACTTTTGGAAAATCTCCCCATGTATGATATGCTTGCTTGTTTCCTAAATATGTAATTTATCACAAGCGTTTTTACTTGCATTAATATAAAAGTACTTAATTTAAGGTTAAACTGGATTTTCACTTATAATTTATTTGTAAATCATAATATTTCATTTATGATTAACATGAATTAAAACAGAGAGAAAATAGACATATTGGCAATGCCTAGTAAAAAATAGTTCTTACGCAAAATCTTATTAAATTATGTGCGCACGAATGCGGTGCGTGGGCCCGTTTGGTGTAATATTCTAGACTCGGTTAAGCTTTGGTTGCATGAGGTGGAGGAATATCCTCAAAGTAGTACTTCATCACGACTTCGGGAAAGTTTGAAGTTATTGTTGGCTTTTTGCTCTGTAATTTCACAAATTCAGGAAGGAACATAGCAATTGGGAGGGGGGAAGGGAGGGATAGGGGGGTTGTAGTCCACCCTTTCATTTTGTCACCAAGGTTGTCGTAAATTAATATTGAAGTTACTAATAAGCCTTAGTTGTAATGGTAATATGAAATTTCTGGACCGTGTTTCGCATTTTATTATACCGTGGAGTAATTTTATATATATATATATATATATATATATATATATATATATATATATATATATATACACCCACAGGACAACTACCAGGTCTTAGGGAAGATTTTTTGGATTTCCCTTGACCAAAGGCGCTGCTTAAATTCTGTCATAGTGACGTAGTCAGAAACTTCTCAAGAATGAGGAGGGGGGAGGGATGTTTATACCACCATTGCGGTGCTAAAACTCGTGTTAATTACGACAGATACGAGGAGAAAAATGTTAACCTTACATAAGGCGGTGAATACACTATGTGAATACAAGTAGATACTAAGCAGGGCTTTCAAAAGTGCTCATTTTACCGCGAATAGCTTACACGTACGTGCATGCATGCAAACAATCGTGCATGCGTACATACATGCACACGTACCTGAATAAAACGCAAGTCATAAAAGGATAACCTATCGGAACCAGCTCGGACGCAAACAGTGAGAAAGCAGACTGGCCAGAACAGGTGCTCCCTCAAGTGGCGGGAAACAAGCCCGCATCGAAGTTAAAACGAACTGTTTTCTACGGGCACAGGTGACGTGTGTGTGGGCAAGTGCGTTATGTGATCATACAGAAGTAAAAACACGTCTCCAAGCCGCTTCCCGCCGCCCAAATACGCCTTACACCGATCATGGTTCGAGACACTGATGGTCAACAGGTGCAGCATCTTAAAAAAAAAAAAAAAAAAAAAAAAAGTGTTGAGTCGTTAGGCTGTTCTTTAATAAAACAACTTATTCTAGCACTCTATCCTTCCATCTATTTTGTACGTGTTATTTCGTCTCTCGCTATTTTCAATCATTTCATCATCCATTCTTACGTTCATCTCATTGCTGTGTTCTAGTGTTCACCGCTTGTAAACGGGGCCTGCCTACCAAGCCGGCAGTCGCGAACTTTAAATGGGGAATCAATGTTAAACGAAATTCCTTCCCATTGCGTCAATTTTAAAGATAATCATTTCAAACAAAAAACACGTCGACGCGATTTTCTCAGAAAATATTACTACATAAAATTGCCTATGAAAAAAAAAATTACCCATCTTCTTTTTGTTAAATGTAAATTTCAAAATTTACATTTTATAAAAAATATATTAAACAACAAAACTGGCAAAATATTTTCACTTAGCATCATTCCTTATGGTATTTCACGTAGAATACTCTTTTTTTGAAATAGTTATCGGTAAAATTGGCGCAATGAGAAGGAATTTTGTTTAACATTGATTCCCCATTTGAAGTTCGCGGCTACCGGCGTGGTAGGCAGGACCGTTAATGTAAACCTTAAGGGATCCGCCTGCCTGCAACGTTTTTCTTCTTTTTTGGCCGAGAAGCGCGTGAGCTATAAGGGCTACACTGGCACGCGCTACAAGCGCGGCATCGCCGCTACGCACAGGCCTGGCTCTGAACTGGCGCGCAAGTGTTCTCGTAGTGCTGCTTGTACCTATGGCACTTTCATTGGTGACCCTATCATTTTATTGATGAAAAGTCTGCAGCAAAGTTCAACACAGGCGCCTATCGTAGTTTGACTCGTGCCCGGCTAGTGTGTTTTAAGATACGGCAGTATGAAGAAGCCTTTTAACTATATTAAAGAGTTCCGAAATTTTATTTAGAGCATGTGTGGTAACTTTAAAGTACCATTCCTTCCTCGTCTTGTGTATGATGTGTTTTCGTAGGTAAACGTACTGGGGGCACTTTTAATAGTTCCTTCAACAAACCAGGATTTCAAACACACTGCTACGCAGTTCAAGTGCCAGGCAGACGGAACCTTTAAGCGGAAAAGCTGGACGCTATCTTGGATTTATATATTTTTTACCTTTACTTATGTAAAATATTATATTATTTTGTTGGGGCATAGAACATTGTTTATTTAAATTTTAGAGGCAATTATCATTTTACTTTTGGCTCTAGTATCACTTGTATAGACATTCTCAGCAGGTAATCAACAGATAATTCCCATTTATTCCGCGTGGTAAATAAACAAAGATTTATCTATATAACTAATGAGCCTACTTTCCTATACACGGATGTAAATAATTAAATGTGTTACATAGTTCGAGAGATATAATGTTAAATCTTTAATTTTAAATTAGCATTTTTGTCAAAATGGTTTACCAATAAAATTATCAGTTTCTAAATTAAATGCTTACATCGTGCACTGTCAAACTACCAAAAATTGATGTAAATTGATGTGCGCGCGCTTGACAATTCGGAAATTACAGCCAACTGAAGGAATGAGAGAAGTTGCATGACCAGGCAATTAACTCGAACATTCTTCAGACAAGATGTATGGTTTGGCAAAGCGTGAAGTGGTGGACGGTATTTAATAGGCGAGAGAACGGCCACGCTACTGCTGAAAAAGTAGTGTAAGTGTAATTAATATTATTTATCCTACTGCTGGTTGTTACAGGACAATAGGAAAGAAATGTTTCACGTGAGCGAGTGGCGGCTACGTCCCATACCGCAGCACGTGCGTGCGTGCGTGCGTGCTCTGGAATGCCTACATATGTTGGAGAGACAGACGTGCACGCGTCATCTTTTTCTCCTATATGTCGCAGTGGTTTAGTGGTCAAGACGCACGACTGGCGACCCAAGGGATGTCGGAACGATAACCCCCCCCCCTCCCGCCCCAGGAATTTTTGAGTTCCGAAACACCTACTGACTAAAAGAAATTCCGAGTGCTCCTGGCGGCCACCGTTTTAACTACACCCCCGATGATAGCGTGCCCCTGTAGGCGACGAGTAAACCAACACACATGCGTAAAAATGGCCGAGTCGATACCAGCGCTCCTAGCCGTTAACTGTAGGACTTTGAACGTTCTGGTGGTGGGCGCGAGAATCAAAGATGGCCGCCTACAGCAGCCGAATGGTGGCAGGAGAGGGAATTAAAGACGGTTTAGCTCACTCTGGAGGCGGATTCTGGAATCAAGACTGAGGACTCGAAAAGCAAGGGAGAGGAAAGAGTGAAAATAAAGGAAACCAGAAGGAATATGAGAAACCTTCCCACCCCCAGGGATATAATGGACGAAAGAGAGAGACAGGAAGTAATGAGTAAAAAGACACAAGAGGGAAAATAAATGAGACTGGGAGGAATATGAGAAAACCCCCAAGGGATAGAATGGATTAGAAAGATGCAGGAAGGAATTACAGAGCATGAGGAAACAAATTGGAATGCAAGAACATGAGAAAACTAATCGGAATGCAATAACATGAAGTACCGAGGGGGAGTAATAAAGCAGGAGGGAAAAAGGGGAAATTCTGAGGGAAATAAGCGAAATTCTGAGGAAAAATTTAAATATATGATGGCCACTGCTGACAAGGAATGACAGAGCAGAAGATTTCCACGTGATAGCCACCGTTGAGCCGGGGCCCCGCAGCCAGCAGCCAGGTGCGCTAGAATCTGCATTTTCGTACTACTTGCGCCCTTGCTGCGAATTCGAACAGCGCTAACATGACACCACAACCAGGATTCACTTTTCAAGGTTACGAAGCCAGGTAAAGGCGTTTGGCTGTTGAATTAGGGCACAGTCTACGCGTTGACGACGAAGAAATTTAAATAAGAATTGCTGAAAACGTTTTAACACCACAATGATTTTCCCGCCTGGCCGTGCCCATCTCGCAGTACTTGGTGTTGTTGGCCGAAAGAAGGAAAGAAATTGGAAAGACAAAAAAGAGGGAGATTTTAAAGTTTTAACAAGTTTACATTTACATTTGATTTTCATTATTCCTTAAAAAGCTGTAATAGATTCTCAGGACACAATAGTACGAACGATATTTTAAATATATACTTTTGTATCTCGAACATTTCCCGTCTTTTTGTCATTATTCTTCATCTGATTATTACGTGCACTTTATATCATTGTTTGGAAATAGAGTACAGTGAATCAGCACAGTGGAGAGTGGAGATATTTGGGCTGCTCTTAACAACGAGGTCTTGAGAGTTGAAGAGTGTGAAGCGAAGTAAGTATGGAGCATCGCTGGAATGCAAGGGCGGGGAAAAGAGGCATATCTCCGAGAAAACCAGCTGACCAGCAGTATCGTCCTGCATGATGACCCACGCGTGAAAATCCGGTTGCGACCCCGCCGGGAATCGAACACCAGGTTCGCCCGGGTGGGAGGCGAGAGTAGTCTCTCCACTGCAATATCCTGACTGCCCTCTGGTGCCCGGCCGCCGGGGTGGTGGCCATTCTGGGCCATCGTAATTTCCCGCCACCAAGGATGTGGCTCCCAGGGAGTGGAGTGTGACCGGCCCTTCATTGGGTGTAAGGCTATGCCTGGTGAGGTTTTCTCAACCACCTTGTGTAGAAGGGATTTCCTCTGCCACTCCATCGGCGGACATAGTCGGCCATGAATAACCCACAAGTGCCATGGAAATTAAGTGGTAGCACGGGACGATCGATTGGCCGATCATAGGGTTGGACTCGTGGTGGCAGTGGTTGACTCCGTATGCTGGATGAGGTTTGGAGAGATTCCACTCGTATGGAAAGACCGAGCGGTGAGCGTCAACCTGCTCCGGTTGTACCCTGGAGAGGCACTAGGTGTATGGGTAGAACCCCGGGTAGAACCAGACCACACGCTTGGCTTCTGAGGACCAGGATCTCAGAACCTCGGTGATAGAGGGGGCGGGGATGTGCGGACGTGCCAGTCGCGTTAATCCTGGTCTCTTTGCGGCGAGAGGACGTGATTCCTCTTCCCTGCTTAATGGGAGGCCGAAGCGCGGCAAGGTCGAAAGGCTGAGAGGGCTGCGTTAAACTAGAAAAGTACAATGGCCGATAGGTTTTACTGTATGTCCACTACAATAACCACGGCCCCCCACCACTTCGTGAACCAATTGTACGGGAACAGGAATCTCGGGAGTAAAACAAGAAAATTTTGGCTAGCCTTGAGTCAGTAAATCATGCTCACTCGGGTGACATGGCGACACTGCGGACATGTCCGCGGAGGTGACTACGGAGGGAAAGAAGTGACGTCGCGGTTCGTGGTCGCTGTCGCCTGGCCGCGAGCCGTAGTTCCTGGTCCAGGCTCGGCGACGACGAGGGTGTGACACGCGCCGCCTACAAGGACACGCACGCGACGTGGCACAAACTCGTGTCCACGTCCTTCCCTCGTTCCTTTAACCCGCCCGTCGTCATCGCGCAAACCCTCGCATCCTACGCCAAGTTTCATGCGACTCCCGCCTAACCTGGTGACTGAACTTGCATTGCAGCGTGCTTGAAATACAAGTTTTCTCATACGCCACGATCCTTCATTTCTACAACTTTAGCGAGAGTTAATTTTTTGTACCCAAACGGGAGTCGATAATGTAAAATCCTCTTACAATTGTGTTACAAATTGGTTTTTACTATGTAGTCTTAATTTTTAACCCAAAAATCTTTATAACTTTAACTAATTATTAAATAAGGGAAAGTTTCGTTAATTAATTAATTGGATAAAAGCATACGCTTTATTGTGTTGTATAAATTAGACTACACAATAAAAACAATTTGTAACAAAATTGTAAGAGGATTTTACAATATCGGCTCCCGTTTGGGTACAAAAAATTAATTCTCGCAGAAGCTGTAGAAATGAAGGATCGTGTCCTTAAACGTGCTCCCAGAGCCCTGATCTACGAAAAGAACATACCCACTTCAGACGAGGGATGCAAAGTGCTTTCAAGTCGTCACTCACATTAGAAAAACCCTGTCAGGAATCTCCAAAATTGCTAACAACGGATTTTCCAAAGCGCTGTATTAAAAAATACACGCGTAAAACTATTGAAAACTACCAAAGGGCTCTGCATTGAACCTTCCCACAGACATCATACAAATAAAATAATAGGGACACCGCTGAAAGCCCCGTAGGTACACGCAGTGCGACGAGGACCCTGCACGGGAATTCCGAGCCTTGCGCTTAGCGGCGATGAAGCACTTGATGTGCGTGGCAGTGCCACCCTTATCGCTCCCGTGCTTCTCGGCCTCGAACGCGGAAAAAGCTCCAGGTAGCGCGAGCAGTTGGCAGCAGCCCCGCCAAGGTCGAGCCACCGCCACTTAACATCGAGGTCTTGAGAGCCGATGGGGGTGAGGCGAGGTATGGAGCAGCTCCGGAATGAAAGGGCGGGGGAAAGCGGGAGGTCCCCGAGAAAAACCCCGCCGACCAGTGGTATCGTCCGGCACGACTCCCACATGCGAAACTCCGGGAGCGGCCCCACCGGAAATTTATCCCAGTTCGCCTAGGTGGTATGCAAGTAGTCTGACCGCTACACCACCGCGGCTCTGCAGGAACTGAGCTGAAGAGGCGTGCAGTGCAGTCTTTCTGTCGCCAGATCGCGTCTGTAGGACTTTATGACAAACCTGCCTTCGTGGTGTGAAACTTAAGTTTAAGGGTATTATGTAGCTGCTCGTCCAAGGTCACGAAGCGAGTGAGCGATACGGGCGACACTAACACGCACGCCTAGCGTCTCATCGCTCCTACGCGCAAGGCGTGCAATGTTTCCGTCGTAACGATGTACTGTGTAAATTAGATCTGCAACAGTGGGGTTTTATTGCACGCGATGAAAGACCACAGATTAATCTACGCCCATATTTTTGTACTTTTCTCTTGCCGCTTAAGTAAACTGCATTGGCAAGCTTTAAAAATGCGATATTTGACCACTTTCACGAATTTTTTCCTCCAAGAATACACTAAATATGACAAAAGTAAAAATATAGGGATATAGACAATAGTTTTTTTAAATCCTTTCTGGCAAAAAGTCGTAGTTCCATAACTTTTATTTACCGAGATACGCGTTTGTGCGCAAAGGACGATTTCACAGAAAATGTTTCCGTACATAGTCCTCTTAAAGGTGTGCTGCACCATAGACTAAAGATAAGGTAGACCGCTTAATTTGTCTTCTGCGCATGTACCCAACATTGACCTATCGCAATCCTACACAACTGTCAAAGTCACATGGTCAACAGGGATGAAAGTGTTTGTTTACTTATTAATTTTTTAATGACAAGCATTATTATATTAATAAAATACCTTTGCCATTTTAAATTTAATCAAATAGCGTTACAAACTGGTTAGAGGAAGTATAAAAACATCTCTAAGCACTTGTTTACAAATCAGTTTTCTAACCTAAAATCCAAACCGCGCCATTTTTGCTAGACGTGTGACAGAAAAGCAGTTCAATGATGGTACACGGAGATTGGTTGAGCGCAGCCAGCGAGCTCGGTCTACCTCATCTTTAGTCTATGTGCCCAAACACAGACAAGGTTAAGGCCCTTACATAATTGAAAACGTTAACATTTGACTTTACGTTTGCTTTCCGACATGTTGTTTCTTATGGAGCTTGACACAGTGGAACTGTCAAAGGTAAAGTCAAGCACTCTTGACTTTACGATTTCGAAAAGTTGAAATTAAAAGTCAAAGTCAAGCAGCCATTTTGCCGAAAATCTAACAGAGGTTATGTGGAAAGTGCGTTATTTTATTGTAGGGCAATTTTAATCTCAGTATACTGAACGAAGCTCGTATTAAATAAAATAAATAACAAACAAATATAATGTGAAGAGGAAATATATGAATTCACATATTTTAATAAAGTAAACAAATTAGTTTTTTGTTTTTAAATAAACTTTTAGTGTAAATTTTAAGTCTATATTTATAAAAGGAGCGTAAAATGCATTTGGATAGTATAACAATCATTTATATAGCAAGATACACATTTTTACGAAGCTGGCAGAATCGATGTTCAATTGTCTAAACTATGACTTTACAATTGTATTGTGTATTGGTGGTTTCGTCAGAGGAAAGGAAACGTAAAGTCAAATGGTAAAGTTATCTATTGTGTAAGACGCTTTACCCTTTGGTTTCACCTCTATTAAGTAGAGGTACATCTTGTCGGCAGCGAGGTCGTTAGAAACGGAGCAAGTTGCTTGGAGCACAGAGGAGAAGGAGCGTGCAAGGAATCGGCCGTGGCATGTAGCGAGGAACCGTTCCAGTATTAGCCTGGAGTGATTTCGGGGAACCATGGGAAACCTCAATTGGTATGACCAGACCGGGAATCGAACCGAGGTTCTCACGAATGCAAGTTCAGCGTGGAACCATTTCGTCACCTCGCTCTATCTGGCTGGAGCCATAGATTAGAGATGAGCTAGACCGCTTATTCGTCTTCTGCGCGTGTACCCAGCATTGACCTGCTTCAAAGGAACCCAGCTGTCAAAGTCACGTGGTCAACAGTGATGAACATGTTTGTTTATGTCTTCATTTTTAAATTACAAGCACTGTTACATTAATGAATTACTTTTACCAGTTTGAATATAATAAAAAAGCATTCAAAATTGATTAAAGGAAGCATAAAAACATCTCAAAGCACTTGTTTACTAAACAGTGTTCTAACCTCAAACCCAATCCACGCCATTTTTCGTTAGACGTGTAGGCAGAAAAGCAGTTCAATGTTGGGACAGGGATATTGGTTGTGCGCAGCCAGCGAGATCGATCTACATAATCTTTCGTCTATGGCTGGAGCGAAGGCACGGAGTGACATGTTCCCAGTCCTGGAAAAGCTGCTGTAACGAGCATGCGACCGCCCTCGTCCGTGGACGTCGAAACCGACGACGAGGTCGTCCGTGGGAGGTCGTGGGATCGACACGGCCCGGCGCGGCGTCGCGAGGTCGAGCAGCGATAAGAACCGGGACGAAACTGCTTCGCTAACACCTCAGCTCACTGAAGTTCCTTCGTTTCTTGCGCCTTCCAGCGTTGGCCTCGAGTGGCGGGGCAAGTATATACAGCTCGCGAAGCCGGGAGGTCACGGGGTCGGGTCCCTTGTCGGGCATAGCCGCTCATTTGTAAGTCAAGGATTCGCGAATTTCTTCATGCGGTGGCAATTTAGGGCAGGAGTTATACTGAACCAGCAGAGAAACCCAGGAAGCAGCAGCCGTACCATAGGCCAGAACCGTAGTCAGGCTTACATCTTAAGGTGTGTGTGTGTGTGTGTTAGTGGGAACAAATATATTTTAATTGGAGACCACATTCTATAATTAATTTATAGTTAATAATATGTTTGTAAAAGTTTTGTGTATAAGTATGAATAGACAAAAATTACACTCACTGGTGTAATTTCTCGCAGACTGTAGTGTTATGGGCTTTTCGCAGGAAATTAAGTAATTTATTAAATACAAATTAGAAGGGGCCAAGAAATATTTAGGAAGGTGGCCCCCTGACTCCCTTGACTACGAACCACTGAAATGCAACAGGAAGATGTTGCAAATGCTGAAAATGTAAATGACTCGAATCATTCTAATGATCCAGTGATGGAAAGGAAACGTCGCATTCTTCGACGAACTAGAGTAAGTGAATCAACTCAAACTGATACAATCAATCTTCCGGTGAACAGTTCAACATGTCATTTACTGAACTTTGGTCAACACCGCAACTCAAGACGGCAACCGCGAACCGGAAAAAAGTCGATAAACTACAGGGGGCCAGAGAGTATTGCTTCCATTATTCGAAGACAATGAAAAAAAAACCAAACGCACATCCAATAAGGGCAAAGGAAAACCTGATGTCAAGGGTACAGGGGAACGTCAGGATACGGCACCAAGAGACACGAAAGATGGCAAGACTATAATCAAACCACAAGGTTCAAAAGGTAACCCTAGCACAGGTGGAATGAATGTAACTAACGACAGCTGGTATTGTTCCGTCTGTGAAATTGATGAAGTAGCCGAAATTATCCTGTGTAACACATGCCTGAAGTATTTTCATGAAAGATGTGTCGGCATCACAAAGCGAGACAATATAGATATGTGGGAATGGTTCAACTACATCGGATCTGATTAGGTGTGGTGTGTTAACTGTGGTTACCTTTTAAAGTGCTTCAGTTATGCTGTGGAAGCTTTGATTGGTTAATTTACCTATTAAGTATGTAAGTAGTAGGCTCTTGTTTAGATATTAAAGTAATATATCAACTGCTAGTTAACTTATTTGAAGATGTTATTTTTTTACGTTTGTGAACATGTCTGGCTAACACCTGCAATGTGCTGCGAAAAAATTTGATTTTATATTTGTGACATTCTTAATGCATAAAACAGAAAAGGTTTGTGTTTTTTTTGTTAATATTATATATAATATAAATGGTTGGCCTTATTTGAAACGTAGGTTCCTAATAAGACCAAAATGTTAACTTTTGGAAAATAAATTTTATGTACCCTATTATTTAGAAATCTATATTTTATAGTTATGTACTTATGTACTAAACACACCAAAAAGAACTTGTGATTTTTTTTCACACCTTTACTAGCAAAATATAGAAAATCGCGAGAGATCAGACGTTAGAATAGCCTTATTTGGTCCAGGTACCTTGCGAAACTATTTTCCACCCATAGTTACCAACTTTACTGGGTGTATGTCACTCATTGTGCCGTTTAAATATACGCAGGTAGGGGCAGTGACTTATTTCTAAGGTTGATTTCAAAAGTGCTCACTTTATCGCGAACAGCCTTTACCTGAAATAAGACTGGAATACCACGAAATGAAAACCAACCCCTATTGCAGTCGACAAGAAATAAGCCTTTAGAGGATCCGTCCCCATCATATTGGATTTACGGAATTTTTGCCGTTAACTTGAAACACAGATTATATATTTTTGACGCGAGTACTTCTTTAAATTTGCAACCATATTGGGAGGCAATCCAGAAACTCCAATGATAAATTCGGGGATACAGTTTGGCACTGCAGCTCCAAATATATCGTCTACATTAAAAATTCAATTACACCACTCGATTCCCAAAGGATCAAAGAATATGTTACGTTGAGTGACGACTGCGAAGCATCGCGGTGGAGGGGGGAAGGGGGGGGGGGCAATTTTGAGTTTGTTTCGCCACGTTTCATAACTTTCGGGTAGTCTAACTTTTGACTAGGAGAAGCTACGACGCTCGTTTAGGTTTCAATAGACAGCTCTTGTCAAGAGCGTGTGTGGCGGGGTTATGGTGAAATTGTAGGACTATGAGTTTAATGTAAAAAAAAAGAAAAGAAAACTTAACACAATTTCAGCCTGTACTCGTCGAAAAGCGAAGTCGAAATAAAGAAATCGTATACGGTTATAAAGAGCATCTCAAAAGCAACCCAGTGATACCCATAAAACCCCCTCTGATCGAGTGAAGCGGTGCCGGGAACGTAAAATAAACATCAAGGCGCCCGAGCGCGTCGACGTAGACGTATTCACGCAAAACAAGCGGCCGTGTCTCCAAAACAGCCGCACTCCATTTTTTTTAATTCTGGGCGTCGACAATACGCAGGGCATGGCATTGCCTTGCAGATATTTTAATACATGTATTGCTAGACTACTATAGCCAGGATAATTTCTGTAACCGCTGGCAAGAAAAAATCTTTTTTTTTTTTCTCGCTGGCAGTTACTAGTCAAAAATTAGTAAACGCGGCTAGAGTTGAGATAGTTTTACCAAGCGTTAGAAATTATTATTTATGCCAAGTCGTGCGAAAAATTTCGTCGGACATTCTTAAATTGAACTTATGGGAAAAATAGAGAAAATCCAAGATGGCGGAGCCTGATCCTCTTTAAACCTACTCAATACGAATAACGAAACACGCATCTGGTAATAAAAATGCCATGTATTACGCAAACAAGATCAAACACTGCCAATATAAACTGACGTTCCTGAGCACAAAACAATTTCAGTTTTCAGTTTAGAGAAGAGAGGTGGAGGGGACAAATACATTTTCATACATCTCATATTCCATTCAGTATAGGCTGCAGTTGATCAATGTACGGAGGTCTGGCGTCTTGAGTTTAAAAGACCACAGAAAAAAAAAAAAACCTACAGGAAGGTGGGAGATAAGTAGTCTAACCACTACTCCTCCGCGGCCTCCTAATTCAGGGCGATTTAGATTTCTGACTTAATCAACTTTCAATCAGACGATTACCAACATACACTGAAAGAAAAGATAAATCCACACATCTCGGCGAGGGCAACTTCCACGACCGCATTTGTTGACGAATGCCACCTGTAAGCGTCAGTTCTTACTATAGTCTATTCACGGTAAAGTGAGCCCTTTTTACGGCCCTACAAAATTTTCCTTTTAGCCACTTTCTATCTTTACGCCACTTTTTAAAAATAAACATTGCCTTGTGACCAATAAACACATTATATACATTCCACCACTCCCAAAAGTTAACGTGTGATGCTGCCATGACATATATTTATTAGTGATTAATGCCTAATGGAAGAGCCTTAAAAAGTACTCACTTTACCGTGAACAGCCTATATATGTGGCCACTAGATTAGAGCATAAGAGTAAACGCACCCGTCAATGCGCAAGTGGCGAATTACTGATACTGTGTTTATTAATATTTAGTTTATTTTTGAAAATGTTTGAGACGCGGGATATGTGACGTCCCATCCTATCTTCATACGGGATACGGGAAATCCCACACAATACGATACAGTTGGCAGCCCTACTCCGCAACTCCCACGCCTATGGGTCTATATCATAGACTAAAGATGAGGTAGACCAATCTCCGTGTCCCAACATTGAACTGCTTTTCTGCCAACATGTCAAGCGAAAACGGCATGGTTAGGATTTTAAGTTAGAAAACTGATTTCTAAACAAGTGCTTAGAGATGATTTTATATTTCCTCTAACCAATTTGTAATGCAGTTTGACGAAATTGAATTTGGTAAAAGTATTTCATTAATATAATAGTGCTTATCATTTAAAAAAATTACGAAATAAACAAACACGTTCATTACTGTTGACCATGTGACTTTGACAGTTGTGTATGATTGAGGTAGGTCAATGTTGGGTGCACGCGCAGAAGACGAATAAGCGGTCTACCTCATCTTTGGTCTGTGGTCTATATAGACGGTTTAATGATGTGTACCTTTGATATGGAAGGCGCCTCCGTGTTTAGGTTATCTCAGTCGTACGAGCCAATGAGAAAGAAAGTTTAGTAGAAAGCATATTTTCCGAGCCTGGTGTCAACTTTCTCCGAAGAAGCCCCGTCGTATCCAAGTATCAGATTCACTGTGACGTAACCCGTCCGGTAATAAAATCTCTCCAACACAGCTCAATGCTCCAATCATTTCGGGCGTGCACAGTACTTGTTATGAGCCTCAACCACCAAAACACTCATTTTTTTTTTTTTTTTTGCCTCTTGAAAAGAAAGGCTGTCATTCAGTGCTACTTGCACCTATCGATCAGCCCAGTAACATATAAGACATTATATTTTTTTTTGCAAAATTTTGGATGGTTAAATTTTATTAGACCTAAAGAAGATCAATAAATATTTTTAATTACTTTTACCATCCTCGACCGAAAGTTACAACTGTGCTGTTTCTATATAACATCTGAACAGTTTTAATTGGATACACTGTATGTTTATATTTAAAAGGCTGTTCATGATAGTGAGCACTTTTGAAATCAACCTTAGAAAAAAAGTCACTGCCCCTGTCTGCATATATTCAACGGGTGCCATGAGTAACATGCGTCCAGTAAAGTTGGTAACGATGGATGGGAAGTAGTTCCGTATCTTAACGTCGTATTAAAAGTGTTAGATAACCATTTCTGAATACTTAAATCATTTCTTTAGCTTTGTTTATTTTTTAATGCAGCGAAGTGTAAAAATGAGTCGATTTGTTAGATATTTACTTTTCAAATAATTTCACAGTTTCTCTTGACCAACGCATGAATAAAGCGATGAGACCCGCGGCAATGTTAAACTTAAATAAGGCGGAAGAATACACAACGTGCGTACAAGTAGATATTAAGCAGGGCTTTCAAAAGTGCTCATTTTACCGAGAATAGCCTATGCTGTGTGTGCGGACAAGCGGTTACAATAAGAAAACGAAACAGGGGCGAAAGAAGTAATCTGTAACGAGCGTACACTGAAGCGAAGTGTCGTCTTATTTCACAGTCTTTCACAAAACAAAAACAGGAGGCATGGGGTGGGGCGGGGGGCGGGGGAGGTGACTGCAGAACTAGTTGTCTCACGTCGGGTGCACCACATAATTGACGGCTTAGAAAAGTGTCATCGTGCCAGCGGCCTTGGAAGCTGCTCGCTTGGGACTGTGCGAAAACAGCTTGTTGCAAGCTTAAACGAGGCACGAACCGTAACACGTCGTTCCGAAAGATGAATGAAAAAAAGACCTTTCGCAACTGCTGTGAGATTCAATTAACTAGCAGGATTGAATAATACGACCACCGATCTATGGAGACTATACTGTGGGCTATTCACGGCAAAGTGAGCACTTTTGGAAGCCCTCTTATTTGGAATAATTGTCAATAAATATATTTTATTTTAGTCTCAGACGTTAAAATCTGAGCGCGGTGGATTATACACAGTGTTTATTACGTACATGGCAATATTTATTTTAAAAGGTGGTTTAAGGATAAAAAATGTCTGAAAGGAAAAACTAACTAGGGTCTCAAAAGTGCTCACTTTACCGTGAACAGCCTATAGGGCATCTGCGCTCTGTGATTATTCTACCAGTTAACCTTCGCTGTTTCTGAAGCCAAAGTACGAATTCCCCATAAATTACGTCTTGGTACAGTTTTAAGGTTCATTCAATTCAAGTTGGGAATCTCAATGTAATTAGGCTGGCAACTTGAAATTTTCGCCGTCAGGGTACACTGGTGTCGCTTTTATACCGGATTTTTTCCGTTTCGTACGCAAGTAAACAGAATAATTTCGAATTTCCGTAAAATAAATATAATTGCGTTTGTATCGTACATAAAGAATGAACTTCGTTCTTATAACTAGATAGGAAATATGTCCTCATGGTGTTTAATATTCTGTCGTAAACTGGATTCAGCAAAACGATGGTTTTCACAAATACGTTACTTAAATTTGGCAACCGAATAAAAAAAAAAAAATTATAGGGAGATGGTTGCAAATATTAATTTCAGGGATTTCCTGTGCAGTTTGCTTAATGGAAAAGAGAAAAGTAC
The DNA here is from genome assembly GCA_029891345.1 of Dryococelus australis. Lineage (NCBI taxonomy): Eukaryota > Metazoa > Arthropoda > Insecta > Phasmatodea > Phasmatidae > Dryococelus > Dryococelus australis. The sequence continues at coordinate 87,067,402 of CM057004.1, read as the reverse complement.
GAAATCCCGCTGAAGAAAGCTTGCTTATGAACGCTCAATGTGAAAAAAAAAAGTTGTATTTTTACTGTCTGCTCTCGCAAACACCCTCGGCCGGGGGGGGGGGGGGGGGGGATAATAGATACGGAGTAAAGTTAATATCTAAAGTTCTGGCTGACGCAAGTATATATCACATTCGAGCAAAAACCACAAGTGACACTACAGTAAGAATTCTGGAATAAATAAAATATAAATACATGGATGTACGACGCTCATGATGCAGGCTGTCAGGACGAAGGCTAGAGATATAGAGTCCACAGTTCGGATACCGACCCGAGTTTTGGATCAGTTTTAACGAACTTTGTACGCAATCTTCTGTATGTTACATGCTTATACGTACCTGATAAAAAAAGTTATTCAATCTTAAAATGTGAGGTATGGTGTAGGGACCTAAGTTCGAGTGCTGAAATTATTATATATATATATATATATATATATATAAATTCTCTATCGGAATCAGAAAAAATATGGCTATTTTTTCCAGTGTTCGGTGAATATTATAGGAATTTATATTAAAGGCGAAGCAGAAGTTTTATATATAATATATAGGAATTAGAGTGAGATAATAGATTTGCAAATAGATTGATGACTCGAGTTTTTGAAGTTTTTTTTTTTTTTAATTTTTTTACTAGCCATTTTCGTATATTAATTTCTCACTGTTTAATATTCACGCGCAACTGATACAAAGTTGTAAGCAATCTGCAAAGGTAATGGATGGCTTTGGGCCCTGAGTTCGAAGCCTGAAATCGTAAAAATAAAATATTAATTTTCTCGTGGACTTAGAAACAATCTAGCGATTTTTCCGAGTGACGGGAGAATAGCGCTGACGTACGCTTATACCTTAGTTTGCTTTCGGGTGTCGGGAAGTTAACGTCGATTTGGAAGCATTCTCTCGTCATACCACGTAGACGAATTGCGATTACGAAGGCCTGCCTTTGACCTCAACGATCGCGGAGTCGCGACCTGCATCATCGCTGCCTGGTTGCCGACTCCGTCGGTTCTGCGATAGAGTTTTTACCTTCTGTCAAAATGCTCGTCGACATGAGATAATCACCTGTACGGAGAGTCCTTTTCGCACGAGGAAGAATAGCGATATTGGTCATGTGCAGTTTATGCAATGTGGCGCATTGAAGAACCACGTCAAGAACTGTAACGATTCGTCTTTTGAGAGCCAGCAAGTGACGTCGTCCATGCCTCTTGCTACGTCGGTGGTTACCTGTTCCACAGACGATTGTGACGAGACAGCTAATGGGAAAGAGCGAATGAGTGCAGTACAGTCGGTTTGTGTGGAATGTAGACTTGCGAGACGTTCGCGTGAAGTTGACAAAACTTCAAAATAAACGACAATCAGCTCTAAATACTGATGAGCATACAACTACTGCTACATAGAAAAGTAAACTCGATATAGAATACAAAATAGGAAGTAAAACTATCACGAAGATAGGCATAGATGAAAATGAACATGGAGACTGTGATAAAGTTGAGTACGAAGATGCAATTTTCTCGATACACTGACACACCCCTTAAGAGCACTATGTAGCTGCGCGTCCAAGGTCAAGAAGCGAGTGAGCGATACGGGTGACACTAACACGCACGCCTAGCGCCTCATCGCTCCTACGCGCATGGCGTGCAGTGTTTCCGTCCTAACGCTTTACTGTGTAAACTAGATCTGTGACTGACGGGTTTTATTACACGCGATGAAAGTACACAGATCAAACTACCTGCGTATAATCGTACTTTTCTCTTGTCGCTTAAAGAAACTTCATAGGCAAGCTTTAAAAATGCGATATTTGACCACTTTCAATATTTTTTTGTCTCCATTAATACATTTAATATGATAAACGTAAAAAGATAGGGACGTAGACAATAATTTTTTTTAGCCTTTCTGGCAAAACTTCGTATTTCCAGGACACCTATTTACCGAGACTCGCGTTTACGCGCGAACAACGAGTTTGCAGAAAACGTTTCAGTGCATAGGACTCTTAAACACATTTGCTGCAATGAGCGACACGAAGAAGATAGAAGACCCGAATGCACTTGCTGATCGACTCAGATATTTGATTAACCTATATAAAAAAAAGAGGGGATTTCTCGCGCATTGTTGAGATATCTTCAATCATAAGTAAACTGAAAGAACAGGGATGTATCGAAGGGGGTGTACATAACACGCATTAAATCAACAGAAGATAATTATATTTTAAGATTTAAACCACAAATATGCAAAAGACGCCACGAAATTAGGAAACACTACCCGATAGGGACACCCGATTTTCGCGAAACAATTTTACTACCAGTCGTATTTCACAACACTTCGGCTCGGATCCACTTACGTGATTCGATGGTTCCTGTTACGCTTCTTCGGTGTCTGCGTGCGAATCACAGACGTACAGTGTTGAAGTTACGTAATTCTGATTGGGCAGTCGTGTGGGAAAGTGTCTTCTTACAAACACACGTCACCAATAAGGAAAATAAAACTTCTAGAACGTCCGTAGGGTATTGAATTCTAGCATGCGTGGCAATCTTTCCGCTAAATTCGGATTTCCCTACTTATATCAACATTTCGTTCGCCTTACTAATATGCAATTTGCTGCGCACAAAGGTACGTGTGGCTGCGGACTGCCAGAGTTGTTTTGCTAAATCTATATACAGCATTAAACAAAGTCGCTCGGCCGCGTGTGTCTGTGTATTCGCCCAAGGCTTCTAAACTACTTGATGGAATTTGATGCCTTTTCCACCATAGTTTAAAGACTTTCTTGAAGAAGGTTTACGTAAAAAAATACGTTAGTATTTAATGTAAGAATAGTAAAGAAATGTAGACATTTTATAAAAGTCGGAAAAAGATTTTCGGGCGTTTACATGGCTTACGCTAACTAAACTATAAGAGATACACCAAATTAACATGCTACAAAAAAGTCCGCAGGAGCATATGTTTATCTTTTAAGGATAGCCCACAGTAACCATTTTCGTCAATTAAAATTTGATTACAAATAGGGGTTCACTTACGAAGACTTTTGGAACAACACCATATTAATCCTTGTAAAATTAAACATGTTAATTACGCCATGTTTATAAATCGCGCCCGAATGAAGCCGAGGCGAGTCGCTAGTTACAACATAAATTTAAAAACCCTATATGAATTTTCGGAGCATTTTGATACTAGGATCTCTTGCTTATATTAGCACATGGATGCCACTGTTTGAATTTCGATATGTAGTTTTAAAAAAACCCTTGTATATCTATGTAGCCTCAGTCAGATAATTTAAGACATTAGCACTTGGGGTCCCTGGAATGGACCATCTACAACCAGCCAAGTGATGTCGCATTGACATTGTCCCAAATGTGTTTCACAATTGAGTTGTCAGAAGGTGAGCTTTCAGAACACCGGACCGCGGTAAATTTGGTGCTTAACTTCTACATGTGTGATATTTGTGACATTGTTGAAGTGTTATTATTTCATATTTGCGAGATAGGTGACGTCAAAAGGGCCACGTGCACCAATCAGCGTATTTTTGAGACAAACGTTGGGGGGTAGCCTAATGTTATACAGTCCTTAAGGGGCTCGCCTGCCTACATTGTTTTTCTAATTTATTTTTGGCCGAGAAGTGGGGGATCTATTAAGGTTTACACTGGCACACGATACAAGAGCGCCATCGCCGTTACGTGCTGGGCTCTGAATTGGTGTGCAGTGTTTTCAGGGGTGACCATATCTTTTATTGATGAAAAAGTTCAGTACAGGCTCCTATCATAATTTGGCCCATGTCCGGCTAATAAGTCTTACAGCAGTCTGAAAAAGCCATTATTGATTACATTGGATGGCTCCAAAATAATATTTACAGCATGCGTTGTGAACTTGTAGGCACTACTTACAAGTACTATTTTAACGCCTAGAAAATGTTTTTACTGCATTTTTTGTGCGTAATGGCATGTCAAAATTAAATTTTAGTGCTTTTGGGATACACAAATAAGATACCACTGAGTAATTACTTCAAGAAATATTTGAAATAATGCTATTTTATAAAATGTCTTTTCTATTTCTGTACTGACACATGACGCATTCCTGCGCATTTATGACGCACAATCTACTAAACGACTTTTTCCCATATTGGAGAACAATACTCCTGACGGAGCGGTCAAGCATAACAAACAGTGCTTGAAGCGGGACACGTATCTACAGGGTACATTGGCGTGGTCAATGTTACCACAGTCATGTGCGCCTAGACTGTACTGTTTACCCAGATTCGCCAAGAAGCCACCACAACACCCCTCTTCAAAGATTGTACCGTTTATCGAGGTGCCAGCATCCTCTAGTGAAGGTCGCACAAGTTCCACAGCATGTTATTGGGGGTCAGCACGTATTCTACTGGAGCAGTTCAGCCACCAGAGCCTCCTGCCGAGGAGATGAGAAATGTCATCACCTCCGCCACAGGAGATAAGAAAAGAATGGCGCACCTTCAGTAGCAAGAATTGTTAACCCCTGAAAAGCGAGACTAGCTTCAACCTCGCCCTCCTGAGCCCCATACAAGTTCTAGAATTAGTATAAGAGGGCCAGCGTAACCCTGGCAGCAGCTAGGGGTAAGTTCTCGCAAATCCTCCTCCCCGGAGACTGTCTTCAGGTGTGCCAGCCACTAGACCCCAGAGGTCCCACCGGTCGCTGTTATGGCCGGGACCTTTTCACGCCGGTAGAACATCATCAACTAGAGGTTCGCCACCTCTTCGGAAGCCTCCAGCTCCGCAGAACCTGCAGCTCCTGGAAACAGCCGCCATCCAGAGGGTCCTGCCGATATCGCTCTCGCCAACCTTCCTTCCCTCCTTGGTTAAACACCTAGAGGTAAACGATCACGACGACGTCCCTTCTGGATACCCCCTTTTGCTCACCTTTTAGTAGTGAAGCAACTTACAATTGCGCTTCTGGGAATTGACTCCCCAGTCTAGGTTCCTTCGAAACGCACCCCTCCCCGGATCCAGTAAACAGCTCGGTTAAATTTCTACTTTAATATTAATCTCTTATTTCGCCCACATAATTCTTAGCATTGCACCCAGGTTGTCAAATACGTATTTAATAAAAACAATTATTCTTAAAACCTAACTTAGCTTAGAATTTTCACTTCTTGCTTGAACCTAACATGTTAGACCTTTAAAAAACGGAAGATCTTAGACCCCGAGGAAAAGCCAGTTGATCGCGTAGAAACCACTAAGGTACTTCCAGAAATATTAAGAGGCAAACCGAGTTCTGCCAGCTCGGTAGATCTTCGGGAGCACCTAAAACAGCCTATGAACCCTCCGCACGTGGAATACAGCGACCTAAGCATTTCCTACTCCACCACCAATTGCCAAGGCCAGACACGGAACACAGAGTGAGATATCACGTCGCAAAGTTGGTGTGTTCAGTATCACACGTTAGGACACATATATCTCGGTTTAGCTTCAGAGCAGTTGGTATTTTGAATAATTTCCTCAAGCCGTACTCCTGTCAAGAAGGATCTAAGAAATGTCTGAAAAGAGCATTGAAGTCAACATAGATGAAATTATTAAATTACCTTTCTTGGAATGTACTAGTAACACATCATTATTTTCATCTGTAGTTAAGTTACCAGGTAAACAACATCTAGCCATAGAAATAATTCAACGGTACGGAGATACCATCTTAGGCCTTGACCGGTATTCGATAGACCCCCTTACAGGAGACACCTCATCTAATCAACGAGAGTCACGGTAACCATCTCAGCACCACTTGAACGCAGCCAAAGCCAATCTCTGTTCAGCCACCAGACATATCAGCGGACCAGCCAGCAAAGATGAGTACCATCTCGATGAAGGGTTGTGATAATGGCTCCTGATTTCGTGCCTACCAGAAAGCCCACCAATCATACTTTGTATACTGACCGGGCACCTAAACATTCATAAGGTTCCTGCCTTATCCTGATGCCCCTTGCGATTCTGGATTCGCTTTGGTTGAAGTCGATTAGTGCAATCAAAACTAAGCCATCCTATAAGAAGACCTACCATGGTAAATTTGTCATAGAGATTCATGTGCCTATTTTTCGGTCCAGGGCGGATGCAAACAATAACTAAGTTTAAATTTCAGCCCCAACACGGAGGACCCCATTAGTTTTAAATTCAAGTGTGTCAAGTGACGTCCCGGATGAGGACACTAACATTCTCTTATCTCCAGGGCTTTCATTCGATCCCCGACTGTAGATTGTTCTCAAATTAAGGGAGATATCAGGCTTCAATACATTCCATAAACACTAAAATTGTAATTCTGACATGCCATTGCGCAAAAAAAATACGCAGCCTAAAAATTTTATGCATTGTAATTGATGCGTGACGTATTTGTGCACTTCTAGGAAGTGCTCTCAACGCTACAACTTTCCCCATTTTGGAGAGCATTAATCCTTATAGGCCAGTTACGTCATTCGTAAAACAATTGAGGCAGAATATGTGCCTACAGGGTGCATTGGAGTGGAGAGCCCCAACTAATACTAAAGACACATAATCCTAGATTTTACTGTTCACCACAACGCTCCCAGAAGCTGTCACGTCAACACCCCTCTCCGAAGATTGTTCTATCTACTATATCACCGGCTCCTCCAGGATAGTGGCGCCAGTTCCACAGTGTGCCGCTAGAGGGCAACACACAATCTGCTGGAGCATCACAGCTACCACGAGCGCGGCAAGCCAAAGACATGTCAACACCACCCGGCCAAGTAGATAAGGGATCCAGGCACCAATGGATGACGTCAGAACTTCCAACCCCCTTGAAGCAGGCCCAGCTTCCCCCATCACCCTTCTGAGGACCAACAAGCTTGAATTTGCAGTATAAATAGGGTTTGCAGCAGAGCTTCAGGGCAGTCTGCTATACCTTCTCCGCTGTGAGGCCTGAAGGTGTCAGTTAAAGGTAAGTGCTAGCCTGCCCTGTTACCCGCTGTAATGACCAGGTATATCTCAACACGGTAAGCCATGCACTAGACCTTCCTGTGCGTCGGTAGCCAGCATCCTCGACTGTCAATATCCACCAGCAGCTCCAGAGAGCCGTCAGCAACCAGAGTCTCTCCACTTCTTCGGCGACCTTCAGCTCCAGAGGTCTTCAGACGCCAATACCAATCAGAAGGTCCTGCCAACGCCGCTCTCATAGACCATTATTTTTCCTTGGTAAACCTTCCTCTAGGTATCCTTAGGTCACGACGACGTTACCCTCTAGGTTCTAGCCATCCATCTCTTCATCACCTTTTTGGCGTTGAACCCCGATAACTAGGCTCCTCCAGAACACAACCTTAGTAGGAAATAATTTAACTGTGGCTTTAATTAAATTAACTTTGCTCGCCAAGTCTTACAGTTCACACAGTCAATTTCACTTTGCTATCAGGTTGCCTTCACCAGAACTTAACGTCATTGTAGAAGTGTGCCTTCATTACTTAAACCCTTAAGGCCTTTGGCAATGTGATCTTGAAGAATAGCAGGCGAATCACACACAGGGCCACTAAGGCAGCACACATGTTAATGGTAAACCAATATCTGCTGCTTGGTAATTCTCAGGAGCGCCCAGATCACTAGGAACACAATCCACCAGTGGAATCTAGTGACCAAAGTAACTCCCTACTCCGCTCCCGTTGTAGTGGCCAGGTGAGAGAGAGAAAGAGAGTGAGAAGGGGGGGGGGGAGTGTAATGACCACCTGACCCACTGTGGAACTTCACCTGGACAAAACCATGGTACCGTCTACGCTCTGTATATTCCACCCACCGCTGCAAGACCAGGCCAGGAATAACAGTGTGTGCGAACCCATCGTAAAGCCAGTGTGTTCAGCTGTACAAATTAAGGGTCACGGGATACACCGAATTATTTCAAGTAACTTTGCATTCAGGCATACCCATAACGTATAAAAAGAAAGGCGGTGTTGAGTATAGACGAAAGTTAGAGGTTCAAAATATTATCTACAAACTCATTGAATCACTTGCCACCAGATTACAAAAACTTTCTTGTACTAATTGAACCTCCTACCCAGCTGCCTAAAGGACCGCGCCCAATATAATTGACTTTAGTCAAATACAGGGACACTGTATAAGGTCTTGATCCTCTTTGGATGAAACACCCCCCAACTCAATTACCTTCGAGGAACTCGTTAAACCCCACTCCGCCGCAGCCAACACCGGCCGCTGCCCAGTCGCCGCCCGCCGTAGTCAGCCAGCCCATGATGAGAGGAGCAAAACGGCCTGGCATTACTAAGGTGAGGTCTCGACTACCTATAAGACTCACTACTCCAGATTTAGTTCCCGCGAGGAAACTTACGAGGCCAATATTATACAACGGCAAGGTCCTTACAAATAACCAAGATTCCCCTTAATATTCCGACATTTGAAATCTTCTTCACGATACTGGTGTCGCATTGGTCAAAGTTCTCCTCTGTGGTCAAGACTAAAATCACTCATAAACTCACTTCGAGCCTTAAATTCACATTGACGTTAAAAGTCCTGGGTTCGATTCCCAGAGCGGAAACCGACAATCCCCTTAACAAGAAACCCCTGTCCCAACATGGCGAACACCCCGCCTAGCCGGATCATGCTAATACATATTTCCAAAAACACTAAAATTGTGATACCTAATATTAAAATAAGACTTTTCTTTGTGTCTGTTAAAATTACTTAAGCTACACAGTTTAAATTATCTACTTCAAAAAACAATATTATTTTATTAGCAAACAACCTGTAATCATTTCATAAACGGACATTACACGACTTGAGGTTGTTACTTGGGTGTCCGCCATCTTCTCTGTCACAGCTTCAACACATCCTATTACCGTAAATGAGCATCATGTAGAGCTGGCTGTAGAAAATTCCCTTTACATAATTTTCTAGCAGAAATTTGTCACAGATTAAGCTGGGCTGGGGTTTATGCAGTGGCACAGCACCTCAACATTGCACGGAGCTTCACTAGCTCACGTTAGATAACAAATCAGAAGAAAATCTGCTTGAACACAGTGGAACATAATCAATCCTACAAGGAAATTTAATTACAGTATATATTTATTGATCCAAATAGAGTTGAGTTAAATTGAGAGATTTGGGTGGCTCTTAAAAACGAGGTCTTGAGAAGTGATGAGGGTGAAATGAGTTGAGAATAGAACAGTGCCAGAATACAAGGGCAGGGGAAACGGGAGAGATCCTAAGAAAACCCAGTGACCAGCTGCATCGTACAGCACGATTCCCATTTGCAAAAATCTGGGAGTGACCTGGCTGGGGATTGAACACGTTGGACCACATAGAAAATACTGACAAAACCTCACGGGTAAATGTCCGTCCCTCCCATCTATTGGTAAGCGGAGGAAAATTCCCGAGACATTTTGAAGCAGTGAATTAAAAGTTTTGGATAGTCAATGATTATTAAAGTTTTCTTTTTTGTAATGGGTTTTCGGCAATCAGAATTCATTGATTATTTCATTTCTTATTTTTCTATTTATTTTAGTCAATAGTTAATAAATAGAAATGATGCTACATACTCAACTAAGTCAGTCATTTGTATGAAAGGGAAAATGACCATGAATGATTGCTTTTTCCTTTCTCACAGCAGATGAGTAAGTGGTTTCATGGCTGTAGCTACATACATTAAGTATGTACAAACATCTGAGCTTTTCTAATTTATTAACAGATATTTACCACCAACAAATCAAAAGAAGATGAAAATATTTTTCTTAAAAAGGAGGTTTTGTTAACATAGATAGAACTATTAGTGCAACAGAAGCTGATTCTCTTTAAGACTCTCATCTACTGCTGATGGTTCAAGCAATTCTGTAAGAAAACTTCAACTTCTGTAATAATATGACACGCGCCGCTTGTACACCTATTATAATACGACTCCGACTCATCGCCTACGAGTATTGCTTTGATCTCTACAGACATGAATAACACGTTGCCTACCCCTACAGGCAACGGGAACTTATGTGATTTCCTTCTCACCTGGAAACCATGCCCTCCCCCCCTTAGCCAATATCTATTTAACGACACAAGCTGCCACGACCACGGGCACGGCCGAGCAGATCCGAAGAGGCACGAAGCCAGAACCGCTGACGAGTTAATCCTCACGCCACTCAGGGACGGATAACGTCACAGCTTTCTACCACTATATAAGTCCGCAGTCGAGCTTTGGAGTATATATATGCGTGATTTATCACGCAAAAAATCACCTCAGGCGTCAGTACACACGCCGCAAAGATCACAGAATTAAGGCCCGCATAAATGAGTCGCAGGCAGTGATCTCGGAAGAAGTAGTTCTTTGGAGGGCTAGTGTTTGGGATGAGGAAAATCGCAAAATTAAATACAAACACGAATAATCTGTGGGGACTAACCAAGCACCTATTACAAAACTGATAAAATTCCGCGCTTAACCACGAACACCGGAGTAGCTTTCACCACTGCAATGAAGGCACAGGCATTCGCCAACGTGCTGGAAAATATTTTCTAGCCAAATCAGGTACCCAGTGATAGAATTTTTACCGCCCAAATTCTCCAGGAACTAGATTTTATACAATGGCAGCCCACAGAGCACGAACCCGAATATATACAATTGCAAAAAGTTAAACTTGCCATTCGACATATGAAACCAAAAAAGGCTTCTGGTGAGGATGGCATACAAGCGATTGTATTAAAGAAACTCCCCGATTTAGCTCTTGAGCATTTAGCACTCTCTGCGAATTCAACGCTCAAGTTCGAATATTTTCCGAATATATGGAAAAATGCGAATGTAATTTTTTCTCACAAACCAGGAAAAGACAAGAACCTGCAACAAAATTATAGGCCAATCAGCCTACTCAACACACTTTCAAAGTAGTTGACTATATTATATTAAGGCGAATAAATTCTCATCTGGAAAGTAATAACTTACTACAAGATGAGCAATTTGGCTTCCGATCGAAACATTCGACAACACAACAGCTTGTACGAGTTACGGAATACATTACGAATTCTTTTAACTTCAAAGATTATGTTGTTGCGTATTCCGTGATATCGAAAAATCCTTTGACCGTGCATATCACGCAGGCCTACTATATAAATTTTATGAAATAAAACTCCCTGACTGCTATGTCAAATAGATAAGCAGCTATTTGGCGCACAGAAATTTCATTGTTTCATGCAAGGGTGCTAAATATGGTGCAAAACTAATTTTGCCGAGTTCCACAAGGCAGCATTTTAGGCCCTGTATTATTTAATATGTACATAAATAACCTACCGAAACCTGACCAACCCGATTGGTGCAATTTGGGTGCTATGTGGACAACACAGTTATTTTTAGTCGCTCCCAAAATTTCTCGAACTAGCAACCCAAATTTTACAACATGTCCTAAATTCTTTTCAAAACTTTTTATACAAAATGGCGGATAAAAATTAATGTCAGCAAAAGTGAAGCTATTGTCTTTGCTCGCAGACTGTTACCCCAGGCGAATAATCCCCCCGAATTAACTCTGTTTGACGAACAAATTCCCCATAAAGATGTGGTGAAATACTTCGGCGTCCCTATGGACAAAAAGCTCACTTGGGAGGTGCATATAGATGATAAATTTGCCAGCGCCTAATCCCAGCTATCCACACTCTATCCTATATTAAACCCACGAAGCGCCCTAACCCGAAACAAGGCTGTAATACTGTATACGATGCTAATACGCCCAATTATAACTTTTTCTGCGCCCACCTGGGTACATGCAGCTAAAATGCACACAAGGTGCCTCCAAATAATCGAAATTAATGTCTGCTAATAGCAGCAGATGCGCCTCGATACTGCCCTATTGCAGATCTGCATCGCGAATTAAAATTTGAAAAACTGGATCAGCACTTCTTGAAATTAACACAAAAAGTTTACACTGATTGTGCAAACAGTGCAAATGCGAAAATATCCAGCCTCGGGGATAATGTCCCCGAGGAGATTCAAAAATATAAGCGGCCGAAAAGCATTTTGGCTCACAGGTCACCATAACCTCCCTAAATTACCCCAGTAAATCACGTGATAATTCCCACAAACACATACAATGATGCGAAGCACTATGTGAACACAGAACAAGGCAAAGCAGGCTGTGTACAGCTTCTGGCTCGGAGCTGGCCTTGTGCTTTACAGTGCAAATTTGTTTTCTATGCTACACTACGTGCGCACCCGAGTGTCAGCATCACGGGATCCAACCTGGAGTTTCGGTCTGGTGTAGGCCTGTGCGTTGGCCCTATATACCTACCTGATACCCAATGGGGCGTCCTCCAGGCTGGCGATTATTTTACTTATACCCTTCATTAATAATTATCTAATTCTTCGACACTACACTGGTTATGCACAACTCTGCCAACACAACACACAACGCCCCACTAGCTGATAGCGAATTTTCACTGTAGGTAATGCCATTTCATTCCATCGCACCACCATCCCCCTTCCCCTATAGGCCCCGTACAATGCTCCCGCTGCCAGCGATTTAACCACGTGGCAGCTGGATGCAACGCAGCACCGAGGTGTCGGTATAGCAGCGGAGCTCATTTGACAAAAGACTGCGGCATCGTGAACGACCGATCGCAGGTAAAGTGTGTAGGTTGCGGGCAGAACCACTGCGCAAACTATCGCGGATGCGGCATTTACAAGAACGCGAAATGGAGCCGTCTTGCACCAGAGACGCTCCAAGCCCGCCAACAGCAATCCAGGCAGGCGATAAAACAGAACCAGCGAGCAGCAGCTTGGCAAACAGTGCGTGCTCCCGCGCAAGCTCCAGTCGGGCCACGACAAGCTCGCCCACAGCAGCTCCCGACACATCATCACAATGGAAACGTGTTTATGCCTTCGTGGGCGCAACAACAGCCAGCATCTGTACCAGTGTACAGCAGGTATACATGGCTACACGACGAAGTGGCTTTTCCGGCCCTAGCTAATCAACCCATTCCCCGCAACCCTAATGTGAGGGGGGAGAAAATCTGGCAAAGAAAACTTCGCAAAAAGATTGCAAAAATGCTGAACGACAAGCTGCCGAGCAAGGCACGAGCTCGCAGTCGCAGCTCCCCCCCCCCCCCGGACCGGCCGACCAATCAGAGCGCGCCTGTTCTTGAACAAAACTCGCGCTCCCAGGCCACGGAGGTAGGCTCGATGCCAGTACAGGCAACATCTCCTCCACCCCTACTACTAGACCCAAGCGAAATCATGGCTGCTATCAACACAGCCTTTAATAATGATGAGCATTTCCGCAAGTATTCTGACCTGGCACAGGTCGTGCAGCCCCTGTGTGCGATGATCGCGATAAGGACAGTTCCAACTATTTCCATACAGGAAAAAATAACCGCGACTATCGGTTCTTCCATTCAGCTGGTCAAGAATTTTGACCACGCTGGCAAACCAAATTAATGCAGCAACCACAAACAATCCCGAAACTCACATAAACGCCATTCTCTTCTGGAATGCATGCAGACTCAGCTCAAAAAGGGACGAACTTATAGATTATTTGTCTCGACATAAAATTAAAATTGCGGCAATACACGAGACACATTTTACACCAAAATCTCGCTTCTCTGTCCCAGGCTATGCCGTTTGTAGGAAGGACATGCCCTTGATAAGAGGTAAAGGAGGAGGAGTGGCGATTTTAATTCATTACTCAGTCGCACACCACGAAATTAACTTGTCAGATTTTCCTATTTTAGAAGCAGTTGGCATTGAATTAAAATTAGGCCAACTGCGCACTAAAGTATTAACAATTTATGCCCCTCCCAGGGCGCTCGCTAACACTGACCTACCTGGATTTATTATATAATCAAACAGGTAATATTTTTCTAGCCCTTGGAAACATAAATGCCAAACATCCAAACTGGAATTCTAGAAATATAACATCAAATGGGATGCTCTTACAAAGGCACCAAGCAAATAGAAATTATCAAGTTATGGCCCCAACTGAGCCTACTTATAGTCCACCTAATATTAATCAACATTCTGGCATATTATATATTGTCCTAGTTAAACAGTTTATAGCTGGGATTGACCTAAGAGTCGAACATGATCTCTACTCCGATAATTACCCAGTGCACATTGATTTTGATCATATTTCCAGAGAAGCAAATTCCCCGAGAAAAATGTAAGATTATTCCAAGTTTTTCAAATGGCCGAGTTTCTGAAATTTTATTACAGAAAATCTGCCGCAAATAAATAACGATTCCCTAGCAACTACACAGGATTTTGACGAAGCTATAACCGCCCTTACAAACACAATGCATCAAGGCGTGGCTGAATGTGTTCCAGAAAAGACATACAAATAAACTCGATACTTTTCCGCAGTATATACGGGACTTAATCGCTCAGAAAAACCGTCTAAGACGCCATTATTCTAGACGCCGAGCTCGGCAAACTAAGGCGCGAATTAACGAAATACAGGCTGTCATTTCAGAGGAAGTAACACTATGGCGGGCCAGTGTCTGGGATGCTAAAGTAGCTAAGTTGACACCACGCGAAAATAATTTACGAGGCTTAACTAAACGCCTCTTAAATAAAACTGATAAAATCCCGCCCTTGCAAACTAACACAGGATTTGTTTTTACCCCTGAAGCAAAGGCAGAAGCCTTTGCAAATGTGCTCGGAAATACTTTCCAGCCAAATCAGGATCCCTGTGATAGAAATTTTACAACCCACATTTATCGCGAAATTAAAATAAGGCAAAGAAAACCGACTGAAGACGAACCTGAATTTACACAATCGCACGAAATAAAACTGGCAATTCGCCGCATGCACCCAAGAAAAGCTCCAGAAGCAGACGAAATTCAGGCTATTGTATTAAAGAAAATGCCAGAACTGGGCGTTGAGTATCTAGCTAAATGCTTTACCGATATATTCAAGCTGGAATACTTCCCAAACGAATGGCCAACTGCCAATGTGATAGTCTTTCACAAACCAGGGAAGGATAAGAAACTCCCACAAAATTATAAGCCAATTAACCTTTCAAATACTCTTTCTAAAGTTGCGGTATATATAATTCTAAGACGGATTAATTCTCATATAAGTAATAATAATTTACTTCCCGAACAGCAGTTTGGCATTAGACAAAAGCACTCCACAACACACTAATTGGTACGAATCACCGACTATACTAACCATGCCTTTAACTGGAAAGACTACGTAGTCGCAGTTTTCTTAGATATTGAAAAGGCTTTTTACAGAGTTTTCATGCTGGATTAATTTATAAATGATATGAATTGAAATTCCCCGATTACTATATTAAATTATTAGCCAGCTATTTGAATCGCAGGACCTTATCTGTCCAATGCGGAGGGACAACATCAGAGAGTAAAACCATTTATACTGAAGTGCCTCAAGGCAGTATACTTGGCCCAGTTTTATTTAATCTTTATGTGCACGATCTACCGAAACCAGACCACTGACTGGTGCAATTCGGTTGCTATGCCGATGACACTGTCATATTTAGTCACACGACCTCGGCCTAGCAACACGACGATTACAAACTGCCTTAACAGCCTTTCAAGAATATTACACGAAATGGCGGATTAAAATCAATGTCGGGAAAGACGAGGCGATCGTTTTCACGCGCAGGGCACTACCCCAAGCTGCGAATCGTCCGCAAATCACTTTATTTGGCGAGTCCATGCCCCATAAATATGTTGTTAAATATTTAGGCCTACATATGGACAAAAAGTTGACCTGGAAAGCACATATAGAGGCCAAATGCGTAAGTGCATACGCCAGACTCTCCGCCTTATACCCTATACTTAATAGGCGAAGTACCACAACACGAAAAAACAGCAGTATTGCTATATACCATGCTCACACGGCCTGTTATAACATATGCTGCACCCACATGGGTCCATGCAGCTAAAACACACATCAAGAGTCTGCAGATTATGCAAAATAAATGCCTGCGAATTGCGGCAGACGCACCTAGATACTGCCCCATGACACATCTGCATAACGAACTCAAAATCAGAAAACTAGATCACTTCGTCCAAATGGCGGAAAATTTTTACAATGATTGTGCCACACATGCCAACCTGAAAATATCTAGTCTCGGCGATTATGACCCCAAGAGACAAAAAATACAAGCAGTCTAAAAGCATTCTAGGCTGCCTTAAAACACCGGAACTCGCAATGCAGGCCCTCAGCCATGCACCCGACTAATTAATTCCGGAAACCGGTAATACTGCAATACATTTAACTACAAAATACACTCTTTGGCAAAATAATTATCACAAATTAGCGAAGCACTAGGTGAAGCAGGCTCTGTACAGCCCCTGGCTCCGAGATGGCTTCTCTCGTCCGACAGCTGTCTGTATGTATTGCCCGTCGCCACTGCCGATTTCAAGGCAGTTACTTCAGCAATACAGCCGTATAAAGGCTCTGGAAGTTACTCAGCAATAACTCCAGAAAATGGCTAGCAGTGAGATGGCTTGTGGCGTAGGGTGCTCTCTGCAGCGGCTGGTGAGGGTGGTGGAGTGGGACACCTACACTACACTAACCTCACTCACACCCCTACACACAGCTGCACGCGAGGTCACAGAAAAGGTGATAGAAATATTACCTCTAGTTTTAAGTTCGTGTAATTGCCTGTAACACACCAACACCCTTTCCTGTGTTACAGAGAGATGGCTGGCATCTGTCGGGTGGGTGGCTCAGTTCTGTCCCCTACCACCAGGGCCTCATAGCGCGACCCTGGTTATTAACCTAGCTACGACCTCATTTCATTTCACCCTGCATCACACTCACAAAGTCTATTTTCACAAACTAACACCACCCTACTTTCTCCAGCCCTAATTCAATAAAGGAATTACATTTACCCTCTGCGACTGTCGCACCAAATCAGGTACCCAGAACTGTGAAGGTACTCACGCTGGCGTAGCGGGATTTGGGGGGTCACCAGGAAGAAAAAAAATTAAGCTCTGCAGTGCGAGCTAAGCTGTCATTGTCATTGGTGAACATCGCATTCGTGGCTGCTCGCTCGTTGGGAGCTGCCCGCGACTTGAGGATTAGCGAATGCGAGTGCGATGGGACCATGTCAGCTTGGGTGCGGCGACTATCCACAACTCGCCGCGTCCCCAGGTGGTGGATAGGGGATCCCCAGGCTCTGGGGTGGCTGGAAATAATCAAATACCAGCCCACGAACCAACTGGCCGGTGCGAGAGCGCCGTCGTCGTGGACGTCGGGAACCTGGGCAGTTCAGTACGAGATGGTGAAGCGAATCTGCTAGAGGTGGCCAACGATCAAGACGGGGAGGGGGATATCGAGGTGCCGAAAAAATTTGAAGTGTAGCGATCCTCACTGCTGGAATCTGCAGGCTGCCGACTGCAGGTACGTGATTAATAGATTGGTATCCATCGGACCTTAGAATCACCCCGATGTCAGCCTTCACTCCTGGGGCAGCAGATTCGCCACTACCACCACTGGTAGGTCCCGGATGTCTCGCGTTTCCCAGACCGACAGGCTATTTTGGTGGAAGGGAAAGGGGTGGCTACCCTAAAGAACTCTCCCCAGCTTCACCCATGGATTGGAGATCCTGGCATCGGCGCGGAGGGGCGAAGATGGAGTCGGTGTCATGACTGAGCTGTCCGGTTTTCCGACGCACTCGACATGAAGCAGGGGAGCCCTGCATCCTCAGTTGTTGTCGGTACTACAGTGCTGGTTCGCCTGCACGGCAGTATTGACAGCAGCTCAATTTAAAAGGTGCCTGCGCCCACACAATGATTGGCATCGGCGCGGGGACTGTACTGTCCCCCACAATACACATCAGCTGCGATCTTATTTCATTCCACCTCACATCAAACCAACAAAAGTCTTTCTTCCCGAACGAACAAATACCCTACTTTATCCAGTTAAAAGGAATTATTTTATCGTCCGCGACTGTCACATAATTTTTCCACGGCCCTCTCCTCTTTGTCTGGTTTGCCATGCTCTTCCATCTAGACCCTTCTTCTTTCGGTGTGTGTCCATGGCTACAATTGCTGTCATGGCACTATAACCCTGCTTAACCGCGATGCATGCGCCCATTATAATAAATAAACCCGACCTAAGGCGTAAAGGGTTTGCTCCGAGATGCATCCCATTCTCCAACCGACTTGGCTACTAACATGCATGCCGAAGGGCAAACAGAACTATGAAGGTGCTCACGTTAGTGCAGCGGGATTTGGGGGCTCGCTAGTAAAAATAAAAAAAGGTCTGAGTTATTGTTTCGCATCTCTTGCACCATCAACAGCACTCTTATAGCTCTAGAGCTGTTCGAAGCCTACAAGTACGCCTTCGCAGCAACCCTCTACGTACGTCGACGACCAGTCAACCCGGCAACATACAAATGTGAACTTTCTTCTTTTAATTTCATTTGTCTCCTCTAACCACCTTTCATTAGTAGTTTAACTGCAACTTTTATTTTCGTCTAGAATCAGCTTTTCCCGTTTATTTAGAACCAGGTCACCTACACCCGGAACCACGCAGTTATCTTCAGCTATCCTCGACTTGGTAGGAGGTAGCACAGGTCACGTATCTATTGAACTTTCAATAAACACATGTTGCTTCCCACTTTGCTACTTTTATTTTATTTCCAGGGTATATAACTGTATTTACAGTTGGAGGAAGATTACGCTGTGCACTGCCAACGGAATCCGGGGAAGTTATTAAACATTAGACATACCCGTTTCTTCACATCAAACGCACAGCACTATTATTGCTCGTGGGGAAGAAACAGTAACGCCCCAACCACTGGCAACACCTTCATACCAGGAGGCACGACACACTCAGGTTGCTTTGCACCACTCGGACTATTAGTGCACGGTGACAATAACCTGCAGTGCTACCGGGTATTCTGGGTGGATGCACAACCAGTAGAGGCTTGGTGCGACTCCAGCTCAACTTCCCTGATCAGTCCGCCTACGGTGGTGGATAAGTGGGGACTCTACTGAGCCGGCCGACAAGTCACTACTGGGGTACACTGTTAATATTTAAGTTTCAGTGCACTGCATGATTTATAGAACTGTTACCCTATGCCTCATGAGGAGTGGTAGGAGATGTAGAGAGCAACACCTGGCTCACACTACTGCCTGGCCTAGGATAGTATCACTCTATCGTACACAGGATACACAGGCGGAACGGGTCCGTGCTGTCCAACTCAGGTGTCAAGCAGTCATGTCTGCACCGGAAATTTTGAGTTTACACCGTGTATCCGTACCAGCTACAAGTATCATCCTGTTGTGTACGGCTTCTTAACCGGAGTAGTTCACCTAGGTTGGGACAACTTTGTCTTCTGGACGAAAAAAGCACAACTTTGAACTTTGGAAAATTCGTGCAGGCACTCACCCCGCTTTAGACTAAACTTACCTCAACTACCTAACTAGAGGTGAAAGTGTATCAGAACTAGCGAACACTCTTCACCTCATACCTGATACCTAAGTCTAATAATAAGTGTATTGGAAGTTCTTGATTTACCGCACACTATGATACTGAAAAACACAACTGTACATTTATGATAAGTTAAAACAGTGCAGTGTAACTTGAATTACTGTATACAAAAAAAAAAAAAAAGCCCCTAAACCAATTAAATTGCATATACAGTACTGGAGGTACTAGTAGAAACCTAACATTTCTCAAGGGCCCAAAAATATGTCAACCTTATATAAGGGAAAATTTTATAAGAGGTAATTAAACTTTGTATTGAAAAACATGTTTGAAATCAAGAGAAGGTAAATTATTAAGCAGGAAAATTTTATAAGAGGTGATGTTATAACAGGATTCCACTGCAATTAAATTAATGCCAGGCGACTTAACGGTTTACAATGTTTAATGGTTTGTTGATGCAGACCATGTAATTACAGTTTTCATTTCATCCCGTGCAATCTGCTCACATTGCATGTCATTATGTTCACACATTTTACTGTGTTGTTAAATAATGCCAACAAAACTGACCATGATAAGTAAAGTACGGTAACAAATTCCCTGGAAACTCTCTCACACCCCAACCAATTAGGAGCACATGGTACAAAACCATTAAAAAAGGTAGACAACCCATTAGTCTACAACATAAATTTTGTACATTGACTTCTTTTGTGTATGACAAAAAAATTACTTAAGAAATTTTTGGTACCAGGTTTAGAATCGTTATCATCACAAATTTTTAATATTTTCTCTTAAAGGTTGACGGAGGTAAAAATTATTGTTACATTTAAAGTTTATGAGAGTACAATTCATACCACAGCCTTTTTTCAGTAATAATAAACAATATCTATACATTTGTAAAAACAGAAATGCTGGATCAAACTGATGACGACATTCTGTAATACCATCTTACTACAATTAAGATTGTTTTCATTTTAAAAGTAATTGTCTGAATGGTTGTAACATTAATGTGCTATGGATGAATACCAAAAAATTTAAGTAAAGCAAACAGTTTTGTACACAAATCAACACAAACAGTTATATATTTGAAATATATCAGTTTTCGCTTGAATGGGAAAATAAAAAGTGTAAAGCACTAACGATCAATGATGAATAAATAAATAAATACCATTACAAAAATAAATTTCATACATATAAGATTAAATATAACTGAACTTGAATGTGTTAAAAAATACTTAAGAAAGTACATACTTCTGGAAGTATTTGCAAACTATTTAAAGAGCAACCACACATGCACATACTTTTTTTTTAAATAAAAAAAAAAAAAAAAGTATTATTATTATTGTTATGAAGCTAACTTGATGCTTGTATTACTATAGTTGCACCCAAAGAATAGTATAATTAAAAATGTAATGTACACAGTAGGGCCTACTCTATATAATATTTCATTTCACTGAAATATAAAATTTTACCACTATCCATATCAAATTATTATAACATTCAGTTCTTAAAAGCTGACATCAGCTTAGTGACAAAGAGCAAATACAGTCATCAAGGAATAAATATTTCAAAAATAAAGCACATGATATATAACAAAAGTTCAACTTAAAATACAGGCTGTAATCAAAACGTTTTGCACATATATTTCTTTTCATAAAATATTTTTTTTCAACAATAACAATTATTAAAAAATAAATATGGAAATAAGTACTGTACATATATTCCTAACAATGTAATAAATCATATACTAAACCCTGAAACACCTCTAATTTCAGACTATGTATCTTTTACAACATCTACAATTTCACTAGCAGTCCTCTCAGTGATTACTACGCTATCACTTTCAGTACCTTCTGAAACATCTGAACTGTTTTCATTCACACCACCACCTTTACAATATGTTATTTCACTTACAGTTAACTTTACGTCTTCCGAGTTATCATAATTTCCACTTGCCGGATCATCAATATTTTGTTCTTCCTCCTCCACTTCATCAGCACTGATATCATTATAGCCATCATCCTCCTCTGGATATGACACATAATTTGCATCTGCCACATCATCTTCACTCGTGGTCTCATCTAAGGCTGATGTTACACCTTCAGAGGAAATGTTTGTCTCTCCCCGGTGAGTTAACATGTGTTTGTTCATGAGGCTTCTTCTTGCAAATCTGGCACGGCAAACCTCACAAGTAAACGGTTTGTCGATGCTATGAGTAAACATGTGTTGATTAACATAACTCTGGCGTGAAAACTTGGCATCACAAATACTACAAGCATATTTTTTCTCGCCGTTATGTACAGACATATGAACGTGCAAGTGACCTCGTTGTGCAAACTTTGCCCCACATATGGCACAGTTGAAAGGCTTCTCCTTACTGTGGGTGAGCATATGCTGCCTGACGAGACTTTTGCGAGAGAATTTTGCATCACACACAGAACAAGGGAACGGTTTCTCACGTGTGTGTGTCAACATGTGCTGAGACACATAACATCGTCGAGCAAACTTCACATCACAAATGGTGCAGGCAAATGGTTTCTCTCCGCTGTGTGTCGACATGTGAAGATTCAAATAACTTTTACTAGCAAACTTTGAACTACAAACTGGGCACTCGTACATCTTTTCATTCGTATGTGTTAGCATGTGTCTTTTAACATGCCCTCTCTGGGCAAATTTTAAGTCACAAACGGTACACGAAAACGGCTTCTCTCCCAGGTGTCGTAACATGTGTTGTTGCATGTGTGCTCTTCGAGCAAACTTGGCATCACAAACAGAGCACTGGAAAGGTTTTTCTCCTGTATGAAGAAACAAATGACGATTCAGGTGATACCTCTGAGCAAATCTTGCATCGCAAATTGGACATGCATACTGCTTCATCTCTGGAGGTAATGTAACAACCCTCCTGATGTTGTTGACAGGCTCTGGAGAAAACAAAAGTTTATGTTACCTATGAAATGGATGGAAGGATATTTATCAATACATTTTGTATCCATAAAATTGCACTGACATTCAATCATCATAAATAATTAGCATTTTTGAAAACCAATACAAATCATTAAACACATAAAGAAAAATTGTGTAATTTTAACATTAGCATACAATTATAACACTTAAATTATGTAATGGCATTAAATTAATGTGATACAGATACAGTAATCCTATTACCGTATTCCTATCCCAAAAGCAATTTTTTTATGTAACTTACATGACTACTGTATACTGATCCACACACTTAAAATGGAGTGTGCAGAGTACGGAGTGTTCAATTTCTCTTACCGCTACACAACTTTTGCAGTTGGAATCATTTTTGTTTTGATGTGCACAGTTGCCAAGTATTTGAAATGAAAATTTTTAAAACGTAAAATCTGCTTATTGTCGAGAAACAAAAGCAGTATCAGATGAGATTGCATTCATACCTCCTAGACCAATTTCCCCAAAATAAAAAATTTAACCATTAAAATTTTTCATTCTGAATATTAGACATCTACAATATATCAAATCAAATCTCAGAGTTGCAACTGCAAAGACTTAAGGGCACTGCCTATCTTTTGGCAGCTGCAAAATATAAACAGGAAATTCCATTTTAAGGAAATTTTGCATCAGTGTGTTAATTTTATAGATAGGCATTTCAAACAAAATGTATTCAGAAATTTTTATTAGATCAAGTCAGAGAGGCAATATGTACTTTTCTGTGAAACATAAATTTTAAAAATTAGTTGCAAAGAGGTTGTAAATGTTATGGAAACCTCTCTGCTGTAGGGAACGTCTCACAAAAAATTTGTGAAGAATACATTTTGTTTGAAACACTTATCTTTAAAACTAACGCACTGAAGCAAAATTTCCTTAACATGGGATTCCACATTTTAAATTTCGAAACTGCCAGTCAGTGCCCTTACAAAAAAAAAGTTATTTTCTGACAGCAAAAAAAAAAAAAAAATCTTAGACAAGTAATAAGTTTGTACCATATGCCCATGGTGAGGCAACATGCCACTTTTCATTTTTGAATATTCCTTTTACAAAATTAATAATTACTACATGTAAGTGAACTATGGAAAGTGAAGCGCACAAATGAAAGTCTGCAAGCGAGGGAATGACAACTAGCATTAAACATTTTAACGTTAAGTAAAGTCTGCAATGAAAAAAGCCTATCTAATAATGAGCTGTTCTGAAAGAAATCTTTTGCACTATCAGAATAAGTGAGATAACTGTACATAACACCAGCAAAAGAAAAGCTGGAAACAAAAGAAATATAAAAATTCTCCAGAAAAACTTACAGATAATTATCTTTATTGCTAAGCTAATATTCCCCCAATTTCATGATACTGGATTTGAAATTTGTTGTATACAGGCTTACACAAATGGACCTATCGGTCTTTGTCTTTTGTATTTTAAATCGGCGCTCTTAGCCTCGTGGCCTTTCCACGCTTCGGCCTCCCAATAGGCAGGGAAATCATGTCCTCTCAACGCAAGGAGGCCAGGATTAATGCGACCATTGACCAGATCCTAAGCCTAAACCTGGAAAATCCGCACATCTTCGCCCCATCTACCACAGAGGTTCTGAGACCCTCGCACTCAGAAACCAAGCATGTGGTCTGGCCGGGGTTCTATCCATACCCCTGTGCCTCTCCAGGGCACAACCGGAGCAGGTTGCCGGTCTTTCCACAAGAGTGGGAATCTCTCCAGACCTCCTACAGCATGCAGAGTCAAACACTGACAGTACAAGTCGAACCCTATGATCGGTCATCAGAAAGAACCTCATGGTGAGACCAACCGATTGTCCAGTGCTACCACTTAATTTCCATGGCACTTGTGGGTTATTCATGGCCAACATTTTCCCCCGAATGAAGTGGAAAGAGGAAGTTCCTTCCACACAAGGTGGTTGAGAAGACCTCACTGGGCAAAGCCTTACACCCAATGAAGGGCCGGTCACACTCCACTCCCTGGGAGCCACATCCTTGGTGGCTGGAAATTACTATGACCCAGAATGGCCACCACCCCGGTGGTCAGTAACAAGAGAGCAGTTGGGACTCCTACCCGGTGTCGCGGCTCACCAGGGATAGCAGCCCATTGCTCTGAAATTGGAGAGCTTATATCATGTATCATCATATAATCTCCATGGTTTCATCATTGCAACCAACCCATTGCTCCCTCGACCACCGAGGTGTTATGTGACCTATTCCCAGTTCGGAAGGGCATCTGCCACACTCCATTCCATGTCTTTGTACTTCTTCGTTGAAGTACAGACCTTGAGCCCCAACGGCCTGAGTGCAATGTGGTCCACCACCCCGCGAAGTGGTTGAGCCTAGGTACCATCTATCAGTCCAACTGGCTTAGACAACTGGAATAGCGTGTAGGTTAATTTGGGCAATAACCCACCTCCTGATATTGAGGAGTGATAACATATTGCTGGATGGTGTACCGCCCTCCCACATGACATATTGTCAGCACTATGTTACTGCTACCCATAATGACAGTTGTATGCTGTGCAAGAGTGAGATGGAGAATGCATTAAGTAGATGTATCTGAGAATCAAGCTATCTTAAGGGCAGTACTACACATACCCTGTAAGCATGGATATTCATCACCCTTAATCCCTTTGTTGACCCTCCGAACCATGCTTAGGAATGGGTAATTTGCATGAGTAAGGATACGAGTGAACTTGTAAGCATTACTCAAGATGTATTTACACTTTAGCAGTTGGATTAGTTATTTGATTGCTGGTGTGGTGAAATCATGCAGAAAATACTACATACGAACTCAAGTAATCAAGTCACCTGTCATATGAAGACACCTGCTTGAAGAAGAGATAAGTCTGATGAAGATGCTGTTTTAAAAATAATGAAATTGCTGGACTTGGAATGAATATTTGCACAATATGCTATTTATTCATAAAATACAAAATTTTTTAAACATTCTACTATGTTCAGCAGCACCAAAAAGCCACTTACAGCTTTTTGAATAAGTTCTGTAGGCCGATACAGAGGCGACAATGACTTGGACACCATCTTAGATTCTAGGTATCTGATCATGAATTCGATTTGGTAACAGGGATTTCCGAATTCAGTGGGGTTCAAATATCTTAAAAAGTCAATTCCTCAATTTTTATAAAACAAATTCTTCTTGCAGCTCTGGTAACTAGAAATGAGTCTAGTCTAATTAAATTGTATCAGGCATTTTTCACAGTAACACAGTCTATAAGACACAATTTCTCACACCATTACAAAAATTTAAAATGTAATAGTTTTCTCCACATCAAAAAAAAAAAAAAATTACCTGCATTATATTTGCCACGTGCAGAATCTGCTGCTTCAGCAAGTTCAGCTGAACACCTGTTCATCAACAGATAAAACATTTTAGTGTTCAATTACATCTGCTAACTCATTGCACTAAAGCAACATTGTATGTGCTACAAACCACTGGTTGGAAAAATACAAGCGTTAGCAACAGTATTTTTAAATAGTTTTGACTGTACAACGAAGAATTTTTAAGGTTAACTTGAACACACCTCTCAGGACGAGAAGTAATGATCAGGCAAGTAGTAATACTTTCCTTTAGTTTAAATATCTGCTAAAACACCAAACTTTTTCTAATAAAGGTATTATGTATTGGTACCTGTTCACAAATTGGACATTTGGTGCGCGAGTATGAGTTGGGTAGTGTTCAAAAGCCGACGTTTTCAGTGTCAAAGTGAGTGAAATGAGGTGGAGATGCAGCAGCAATAGAATGCAGTGGTGGGAAAATGGAAGCAACCTGATAAAACCAACCTGTGAATGCTAACTATTTAATGCAAATACTCTAGGTTTGACCCCACTACGGGTTGCGCCCAGTCTGCCAGTGGTCCTCAAGCTTTACTTAACCATGGACCACTAGGCGTAGACAGTCAACCTAACACACACCATGTATACTTTGGCACTTCTTCCATTCAAGTACCAAAATATGTGAATAATAATTTAACAACATGTTAAAAAAGTTAATATATTAATAATAACCACTTTAGGTTATATTCACTGACCACAGCATTACAGAAAAAAACAACAAACCTCAATATCAATATTTATGAATGAGCATAACACGCACTCTTGGTGGGTCTGGCGGCTGGTGGGCGGCGTCAAGGTTCTTCCCCCCGGGTGACGGTGAATCAGTGGTTACCACTCGTACAAAGTTTCTACTGGGGCCTACGTTGCTGGGTTTGGCCACTTCCATTATAGAGCATTGTGCCTTAGAGAACACGCTTGCGAGCGATGGGCGAGTGTGTACCCTGGTAGGGGTATAGATAGGTGTAACATTAAGTGGTTTGACCACCCTAGTGACGTTAGTGTGCCGGGTGAAAGTAGATGGCTTCTTCGGCGGCGGTGTTGGCAGCGGAGAAACATCATGGGGCACATGCCAAAGAAGGGTTTGCGGCAGCTTGGATAAACTGGTAATTGATCCCCTCTGGTGAGCAGCCTCCTCCTCCCTTCTAGATGTATACCTGGCTGGCACATGAATCTCTACTCTCCCGGACTCCAGCCAGAGCTAGCCCCTGCCCTATGATGAGGTATAATGTGGGTGACAGAACAGATAGGCTAATAGTGGTTGTTCAAATAGGGGTAGGCATGGCCTTATGGAGAGTAAGGTGCTGGCTGTTGGATAGAGCCTTCAGTCTAGTGATTTGGTGAGCAGGATGTAGCTGGCAGACCCAAGTACCAAACTGAGGGTTGCAGTATCAGGTTGGGGGGGGGGGGGGTGGTCCGTTCTTGTAGCTACTTGGCGAGAGGGATGTCGCTGGCAGACCCAAGCATCAGGTAGAAACGGGGCTCCTTGTCAGGGGTTCGCCTATCGTTCTTCAGCAAGTAACCTGGCGAGCGAGATATCACTGGCAGAATCAGGCACATACTGGTTAGAGGACAGGAAAATTAGCATTTTGAAATGTGTATTTTAGCATTTAAAAAATTAAATTTAGCATTTTGTAGAATTTTCCAATTAAAAATTATTTAAAGGAGTAAAATAAAATTAAAACCATAAGTTTTCTTTTAGAAATTATATTTTCAAACAAATACTTACTCTTCTGTGCTCCTTTAATTCTATTGGCTGAAGGCTTTACGTACATGACACAAAATAAAATTGTTCTATTTCCTACACGACACATTAGGCGATACCTTTGAACTGTTTTTTTGAATACCTTCTTTCGTTTCACTATGCACACATTCATTACGTACATGTTGTTCATTGTAATAGTACCAAAATATGCTGCCGCTGATCACAATAAATATACTGTATTTCGGCTTGTATAGGCCGCACATTTTTACAACAAAAGCTGACTACGAAAAGTGGGAGGCGGCTTATTTATGAGATACAGTATTGACATTTAAAAATTTTTACCTCCAAAACATGTTTAGAAATTTATCACCAAACAGTACATTTTAAAATTTGAACTTCATGTTACTGTGGCTTTGCTTTCTCAAGTCATATTACCATTGCACTAGGGTAGTAACTAAGTGGCAAGCCATTTTGGGTTGAGTGCTACACGCATCTTATAGTGAATAGTGCAAATTTTCACATTTTATCCTGGTTATTTCGAATTTGCAAAATGTCCGGGACTCTGGCGATAGTCCAAAGTGACAACTGCTGTGGTGTTGCCCCGGAAGGCGGTCTTTTCAAAGCTCCATGCCCAGACAGTTCCCAAAGGGTGAGGTCGGGAATGAGGTCCTGGCTCATGACTATCGCTGCAACAGTGTTAATAGGATTGGTGACGAAACAGGAGATAGCGGGAGCAAGGTGAAGAAGAGATAGAGTGCTGGAAGTGACAACACATCCAAGTTAATTTATGCCTGTTTATTTGTTGCTCATTAAACACACATAAACCAGCCTGTACCCTGACTAGGGCCTGAAGGGTTAATCCTAGGTTGCCAACCGGTAAGTGTCCTAATCTCGGAAGACGCAGCAGTTCGGAGAAAAAGGGCGCCCCCAAGTCAGCGGTACTTGTACTTGAGTCAACTGCAGGTGAGGTAGCTGGAAGCATGGCAGGCTTCGGTGTGCTGGCGGGCAGTGAGGCGGTGTCATGTAGAGAAAGACTCTCGACTGTGTTGCGAATGTGGGAGTGACAACTTAGAGAAGTTGGTTGACTCTTGGGCAAAGTGACATTCTGCGGTGTCGCCGGTGGGTGCTCGGGCAGAGTAATGGACGAACTGGCACGAGACAGCCTTTTGGTATGCACTTGGGAAGTGACGTTCTGCGAATGACAGCTGCGAGACAGCCTCAAACTGAGAGCCCTATTTATACCCAGTTGACAGGGCCAGCTCAGGGGTTGCTGGGTGTAGTGATAGAGAAAACGCTGAGCGAAGAGTCGTTGAGAGAGTCTCTCTGATTGAGAAGTGTTGCTAGTGGTCGTGGCTAGTCTATTCTACTCCTCCAGTGCCTGTATACTTGGTAGGAATAAAATAGCTGGCCGTCTAATGTGTGTGTATTCAACTTGGAGCCGCCTGAGGGGGAGTCTCCTGTTGTAGCTAATTTCCCGTTTCCGGTCAGCGGTACTCAGCTCGAGGTTCTCCCAGTAATTGGTGACAGATTACTCTATGAATGAGACTCGAGGGTAAGCGAAACAAAGCAGTGTTTATTAAAACTTATTAAACACTGTGACATGTGCTCTCCTGTCAGGCACAACTGTGGTTGGAAGTAATCCTACGGTAGCCAGGTGTAGGTGACCTGGTCCTGCGCTAAGTGGGGAAGTTAAGTAAAAACTGTCGAAAATTGCTTAGATACAAACCTAACTCTAAATAGGGGGTGTCTGAAAGAGACAAAGAAGAATTACGTGTGGTATGTATTGTTGCTACAGAAAGCTTCTGACAGCTATTGGCGTCGCTGGAGCATCTGGTAGTGGGGCTGCAGAGCGCTTACTGCGACATCAATGATGGCAGCCTCTGGTGGCTGCTGAAGACTGTTAGATCATTGGCGACAGCCTCTGAAGGGCTGTTGAAGGTCTCATAGTAGTGTAGACTCTAGCACCCAGGTACTTGAAGAAGACTGCAGGAACAACTCGCGAGGACCGCAGCGCACTGCCTCATATAGCAAGGCAGAGCATGTCATGGCGGCCACGGGCGTGTGATGTCCCTCAGGTGCGAGGTCAGAGTGGGGGTAGCACCTTCTGGTCACCTCTCGGCCTTTGCGTATCCCCGGTGGTGCTCGCGCATGGCCCGTGGCAGCTGATGGCTTGTAGGCTCTCAGCATGGTGGAGGGGGGGAGGCACCACTGTCTTTCGCAACCCCTCGTATCCATGTGTCCAGTCGCCCTCCAGGATTGTGGCAGACTGTTACTTCCATGTGTAGAAGTAGTACACTAGGGTTGCAGTGAGATGAGTCATGATTGTTTGTAGTTAATTGTTATAAGCTGCATGCATCAATGGTTAACCGTCGTCAAATAATTGTCCTCCACCTTTCTGGTCATTTCTGGTGGATGAGGTCTTGCGGTCAGCCAGCAGTCAACCAGTAGCCAGATGCATCAAAATGGCGTGGGCTGTAGACGAATTTAGGCAGCATATAGCTGAAGTAATTAATTGTTATAACGAAGTTTAAGATTTCAATTTGAATGGGGCTGTATATTCACACATTCCTGTTAAGAGAATGAATTTATGGAACTGGAATACTACATATAAGATTATATTTTAATTTTTCATAAAGTTTTGTTTCTCAAAACATAACTTGTAATTCATATGAAACAGTAATAGTTACGTTTTATTCACTAGATAGCACTAGAATTAATAAATTCTATTCATTACTATAGATTGTTATTTCTTCTAGTATGTAAGTGCAAATTACTTTAATGTATACGCAATAGTTCATAAAATAGAAAGGTTCATAAAATATCTAGATTTTAAAAACAAAGTACTTTTCCTTAACATTAAGCTTATTACGTGAGTATAATGATATTTTTCCGAAGTACATTTACAAAATTGTCCATTTTAACTGGGTGTTAAATAATGTCAATATAGTTACAACAGTAGCAAAAAAAATTAATATTATGTTACACATTGGAGCTGTGTTTGAAGTACTGCTAATAATTAATTATTGACTTTCCTCATAAATCCCTTAAAAAAATCTCGTGATTATATATTTTTTTCATAAAACTTTCGTTATCATCTTAGAAATGGCAATTCTGCATATATTTAGTAGTTAGCTGGCAGTATTTAAAATTCTATGTGCTCTTTCTGATGAATTGAAATGACCAGAGAGCTTCTTTATCAAATCAAACAGAATCACCTTCTCTTTCGGACCGTACAGTATCAATAATTTTTTACTAGCCATCTCAAAAAAAATTACAGCAAAACTGCTTTTCCAATAACAAATTCAAAGTTCAAACACAACTCATTTATAAAATTTGTATGCAAACATGCGACAAAACAGTTACAATTTTCATGGGTATCTTTCTAACAATGCCTTGAGCATAGCTCTACCACGGTTCAACCATAAAAATCTTGGCTACGTTGCCAGATTTCGTAGTGGAGAGGCATGCACATCCCATTTGTCTAGCAGTCTGCTGGTTGACAACTATAATTTATGTAGGGTGGAGGACTGTCAGCAAGTAGTAGTAGAACGAATATCTGCCAACAGCTTGCCAGCTGACCGCTGGATGTTGTTTATAATTATGGCCCTAAATAACTTCACATGGAAAAAAATATACATTACTTTAGACACATTGTGAATGACTAAGTTCTTATAAGCACAAATAACATTACGCTTGCTACATTATTTAGTTAGAGGTAACTTCATATAACTTCATATATTAAAGATAAAAATAATATAAGTAAATTGGACATATTATACATACATAAAGAAAAAAATGCAACACACTTACATTGCCACTATGTTGAGCTCTCCTCCCTCTTGACATTCTTGTTTAACTTCATTTGCACTCAATGAACAGGCCGAGCCTGAAGATTTTTTAGGGTCCGCAGCAAAAATAGCCTCATGCGGTGCACAACTATCTTGCAGAACAAAATTTCCATCAGTCTAGAACAACAAAATCAGATAGGCTATGTTTTAGTAAATATAAAAAGGCATGTGACAACATGAATACGCAAAATGCTCTTATCTGAAAGTCTGGCAATATTAGATATGAATAAATTAAAATAAAGGCTATTCGTGGTTTCTTCACACTTTTTGAATAAAACCTTTGAATAATCATCCAACGAATGACATATTTGGTCGTGTATCGCAAGCTTTTATACTTCTGCTAAGATAAAAATATCTTATTTTAGGATATATTGAACTTTTACTTATACTTTAGCTATAAATAACATTATTTCATTCACAATTAATATGAATAAAACAGAGAGAAATAGGTGTATTGGTAATGCTTAGTAAGAAATAGCTATTGTGCAAAATATTATTAAAATGAGTGTGCGCAAATACTACGGTGCGTTGTCCCTTTGGTGTAATTTTCTTGTCTTGATTAACTTTAGTTTGCATGAGGCGGGAGAATAGTCTGGAAGTAGAACTTTCATTTATCACTTTTAATTATTTATTTTTATGGTGAAAGATGCATTTTAAATTTCATTGCTCAAATATACATAAAAATCCAACAAAGCTTTGGAATACCACATTAGAGCAACACTTATTACTGCAACAAACCGTTCCCTTGTTAAATAAAATTACTCGAAGTGTAAATACAAAGTGAATGGAGATGAAATTGTACGTGGGCACCAAGAGCAGACATTGTGTAACGTGACGGGTATAGGACAGTACAGATATAATAAACCCTTTTAAAATGCTCTAAATACACAAGACTTTCAAACACTCATAGGACAAATACCACACCCTTCAAGATAAGCAATATTCTATTTGGAATAAAACAGCAATGATTTTAAGAGGATGAAATTTACGTTGCAGTGAACACATTAAATAATTGTGAATAAAATAAAATGATGCTACTCATTTAATTCAGTCTACAGAAACTAAATATTCTTGCAATATCTACATCCCTTCTTACAAAATTTTACAAAGGGGAAAGAGAGGAAAGTTAAAACTGTAATAGTAATACCTTCAAACTTGTAAATACTAGTTCATTAACTTGCATCATACTTTTTTTTTAAATAAAAACAAAACTGAACTAATCTGAAATATTAATAAAAAATATATATACATAGAATTAAATTTATGTTAAAAAAATTAATTTAAATTCAAATTCTGTACCATAATAATTACAACCAAAACTATACGTATCCTGTAATATTATTATATTACATTATATCCAAAGTGTCATACTTAATACATACTGACAACAAAAGTTGATGATGTTGCCTATTTACATGTATTTGAGTTATTTAATATATAGAAGCCTGAATGCCTTGAAAATGGTAGGACTTGGAAAAATAACACAAAATTACTTATAATAATACATTTTTACAGAATGATTATTACTGCAGTGCTAAGAATCAATTATACTTCCAAATTATGAAATGCAATGCAAAATTATGTGGAAACCACTACTACCTCAATGAAAGAACTTGGCAGTGGGAGTTTTCGAGTGGTGTTGGAAAATAATACAGATCATGAAAGTGGTAATAAAGTAGAAAAGCTGGTGTACATTAGGGTTAGGTTTTGATGCGGTGACATGATGATAAGTTGTATAGAGAGGTACAAAAAATGTCACTAGTCCATGGGGGTGAAACAGTGAACCAATGTGTTGTAGTAAGTGATGTACATACAAACAAATATGTGGGATGAAGCACATACTGCAATATCCGATAGAGTTTCAGGTAGTGAACTTGAGCGGATGGGCTTAAAAGAGTCAAAATTACAAATAAATGTATGTTGTGAAACAGTTTTTGATTGAGGGTAATAAATTATGTAGGGTTTTGTCGGGCTTATGTGTGATATACAGGAGAATACTCCTCTTACTTTCTCATTGCTCGCAGCAGCTAGCTGATATGTGATGATGCCAAGAGAAGCTGCTTCCCTTTGTGTAACACTTAGCATGGGAAAAATACTTTTACCTTGTAAATGCAATGACACCATCGGGTGAGACACGGAGACAATCACCATACACTTTTACCTTTGGTTAATGGGTGCCAGCGGTGGTTCATACACACCATATTTTGAGACTTGGGGATCTTAGGGATGCTGAGGGTTTTGTAAGTACTCACCCGTGTGTACTTACAAAACAACTTTTACACATAACACTGCAATACAAAACAATTGAGCTAGGCTGGCTAACTGACGCTACTAAAAGACATTCCACTTTTACACTGAGAAGGCATGTTAATTTATCAAAGTACACCTTGTGCCAAAATATGATTTATGATTTATGTCTCGAATGTGTCAAGCCAGTTCAGGTGGGTGATTCCCCCAAGCACGATACTAAGCTTGCGCACTCTGACTGGATGATTCTCTGCAGTGTCTGAAAACACAGCCTCTACAGAGCAAGGGGCCTACAGCTGCTAGGATGGACAGCAGGTCTACCCAGAGAAAGGACACGGAGTATGAAATTAACACATACAATTACTCTCGCAGCTAACGCCTACTCATCAGGACTTGTCCCCTAACCACGTGGTGTGTGGCGACGGTCATACACATAGCGGGTTAGTGCAAAATAATAGTGTCGCACAAACTACACAAATAACACTTGATAAAAATAGGGCACGACATGAGCAAGGAAAATAAACACACAAAAACGTGAACTTAGCTTTAGATGGCGCAGATGCTGCTGGATAGGGCTCACAGCAGACCACATGCGTGGGTGTAAAAACACATCATTTCCCTGAAAATTCCGGCAGGAATTATCCGCGACAGTTTGATCTGTATTGCAAATTTATCTCTGTTAGAAACGAGCAAACAAAAAGTCCTTAGGATGCTGGATGGCATGAAATACAAGTACATCTGATGGCTGTGTGGTCAGGAAAAAAAAGCATCAAACACGTAAAATTCTAGAAACCTTATTGAAAACATTAAATAAAACCCTGAGATAAATTATGGAGCACAAGATGAAACAAAAATTAACCCTCAAAACGCGGTGATTGCGTAGATACAAGCTTGGTGGTCTCTGACCACGTGGCCGTGGGCGATGTGGCTGCAAAACAAATTAACATTACCAAAACCCTCAAATAATGATACAAACACATTACCCTTAATATTGCTCATCGCAATTAAGCAGGAATTACATTGAAAAGCCCTATGCATGGGCAGATGACATCTGATATAAAAGTAGTGCGGAATTCGGGGCCTCTCCGACACAACTCTATCTCTTCTCGTTAGCATCTCAAAAAGTCTGAAAAGGCTGCAAATTATTAAGTAAAGTAAACTAGCATTATGCTGGGGCGTCTGGCAAAACGTACGCAAGGTAAAGGTTAACCGGTATACTAAAATGTACTATTGAAACCTACATCAGTGCAACAGATGAAGTGTGTACTGACAGCGTCTTACCTCGCCAGCTTTCCTAGAACGACTGCCCAGAGGCAGGGGTCGTGCAGACCTACCATGGCTGCCTATGGGGTCACACACGCAGAAGTGCTATGCACGCTGAGTGAAAATATTAATATTGCAAATTGAAATGGCATGAAAAGAACATGAAAACTGTTTTACATACAAAAATTTAATAAGGATTTTTGGTTGACTTTTGATTGTCTTTTGACGGCAATCTCACCTGAATACTCTTGTCTCTCTCTTTGGTGCTATGCACACTTTAAATTTCAAGTAGCAATTTCACTCAAAACACTCAAAAAGACAAATTACACTTTACCCTGGAAATAAATACATAGCACACTGAAACTAATTATATCGCGTTTTGGGAAAGCCATAACCTGTAACTGTACATGAACACATGGTTATCCAAGTACACCGCTAGCGGCGAGTGCCGTCATGGGCTGACTGTGGCTGGCTCTTAGCCGGCGTCAGCAATGAAATAAAGTCAGAATATTTAGATCCAAACGAAGTAAGTAATAAATGTGAATAATCTGACACATTAGCAGTAACCCTTAATTAAATCTCAATTACGCGCACACATAAAACAAGGTATAAATTTTCATACTATTGTAAGAAAAAGTAATCAAAACAGATAATATCCGTGGAAATAAAGAAATCAAAACTACTTACTACAACTACACAAAGCATAAGTCTCTCATTATGTGTGAAAGAAGATAAAGTTTTATTTGAAGAAAGAATTATTCGTAAACACTAAAAATCAATGATGAAGTGTAAATCAATCCCGGAAAAATTCAGAAATATCATCCTATCAGGAAAATTGCTTTCAAATGAAAAATTGTGATGTAACTGTAAAACTAAATCACCTCACTAAAAATTATCAAGCAATTAGTGAGTAATAAAATGTTAAACTTGCAGCATAAAAATTTGTCTTTACTCAGCTGTAGAACATGTGACCTCACCTACTGGCTTCTTGTTAAAGTTCGTAAAAATAATTACGCCCTTCATTAAAATTCTGATAGTAATTAAGTACAACGAATCTTTTTTAAATGAAAATAATTTTGAAGTACAGAACTGTTAAAAAATGATTACAGCACACATGTATAACAGTTTGAGGCATTTGCTGTACCATACCCTTAGGAAATAATTGTAAAATAATAATAATATAATAACCAACATCCGCAATTAGGCTACCGCCTGGTAGCGAGCTCTCTCACCTCTCCCCTACCTGACCAAACTACTCTTCAATGCCTTTCTTGAACTTTCCAACCCCTCTCACAGATACCAATTCCTCCCATAACACATTCCACTCCCTCACAGACCTCACAAGCATAGACTGCTTACCCCTCTCCATTCTCCTCCACACCCTCTGAAGCTTCTCACTGTTGTATCCTTTCCCTCTAAACACCCCCTTAATTAGTTGGCAAGTAAACTTCCCCAACCTCCCTCTCCATTCACCATCCTGATCAGCCTTTCAACTTTCCTACTGTCCTTCAACGAGCTCCACCTCATTTCTTTCATCATCATTGATGGCCTACAGTTCCCTTCATACCCACCAAAACCTAAAAGTGGTATGCCTGACTAAAAAATTAGTGAAACCCTGTTAAGAAGTTCCCACTTAAGAAGTTTTCCTGCTTAAGAAGTTGAATAATTTTGTACCTTTTCTATATGCACATATGTAATTTGACCCTTGTAATAAGTTTTCCTGGTTAATAAGCCTTATTTTTCAGTCCCTTCAAAAACATCTTAACAGAGTTTTGCATGATTTGTACTCACATCAACTTCTTGTTTAACTGCAACCAGAAATGATGATAAATCATTCAAACTATTCATATTTTCAATAGGCAGGTGGCTGTCCATGGTTCCTCGATTTTCTGCAAAAAAAAAAAGAGTGTATAATGAGATTTAAACACTCATTAAACACGAATAACAAACATCTATAATACATGTTACCTACATGTTTATGCCCTTTTTATTATGTACCAGTATCTATATACAGAGAATTACTTCATACAAGTGTTTTAGTCACATTACTTGTTAATAAATTTAACATTATTTGATTGTGTCTAGTTCTTGTATATGCACATAATTTACCGTTAACTTACTCATACTTTGTTAATTACCTGCACCGGATACCCACTCAAAAAACAGGCACTCTCAAAACACAAATGTAATGTTTCTTAACCTCTCACACACTCATACTTAGGTAACACTTCATATGGTGAAATTGGAAAAGCTGCAAGATTCAGTGTTTGTGCTGCAGGAAGCAGAGTGGTGTTGATTTGGCTGTAGTTGCAGCTATTTTTAATTTAAAGAATTTTGTAATTTTAAGTAAGTTAATTTTAACAATTTTATCCAATGATTTTCAGGTCTTCATTGTCCTACACACTATAGTACAATTTGATAGTGTGTTAATTAATTACACAATGCAGCAATGCAGAAATGAGTTGGCAACTGTTGTTCAGTCCAAAATCTACAATTTTATAAAACGGAATTAAAATGGACAATTACTACAACCCTAAATGGGCTGACGCGTATAGCTTATACAACTAATCTACTACGATGACGACTCATCGCCAGAGTAACTACGTAAACCACTACAGACATGGGCGACACGTTGCCAACCCTACAGGTAACAGGAATTTAAGAGCGAATTCTCTTCACCTGGAGGATACGCAACCCGACAGGCACGTCACACCCCTCCCCCCGCGCTGAGAGCCAACAAGCTGGCCAGACCTCGGGCAAGGCCAAGCGCTAGCGCTACCAACGAGGCACGAAGCAGAAATGCTGACCAGTCTTCCCATGCCAATCAGGGCAGAAGGACGTCATGCACTCCCCGCAGCCCACGCTGGCAGCCTACAAGCTTCCACTATATAAGTCAGGACGCTGTCGGGCATGAGCAGTCATTCTTGGTCCATCTCTCGCGACATCCCACAGCATTGCTGCCAGTGCTGGGACCTCCAGAGATCTTCGAAGCTTTGAGTATGCCCCCTGCAGCTACTTCACTGTCGACGACCAGTCAACCCTACAAACAGCGAACACGCTTACCTACACATTTTAAATTCACTTTGTCTCCTCCAGAAATTTTTATTAGAACAGTTTAAAAGTATTATATATTTTCTCGTTTAGCTTATTCTTTCGAATTCTCCATTAGAACCACGTCGCCTATACCTGGACAGCGTAGTAACCTTCAGCACTCAATTGCTTGGTAAGAGGTAGCACGCGTTGCATGTTTATTGAGACTTCAATAAACATACTTTTGTTTCCTACCTTTCGGCTTTCATTTCTTAGAGTATCTGTCTGTATGCCTGCCAGATACAGGTTGCTACGTACACCCTTGAAAAGAACTGGGAAATTTATTACAACCGAATTAAGATCAACTACGTCATATTTTTAGACAGCCATCTGTTGCTTTCCAACTACCACAGCATTGCTTCCAGTGCCGGCGGAGAGGAACAGAGGAGCAACAACCACTAATAACACCTTCACCCAGAGAGGGGTAAGCCAAAATCGGACTTACATTATAAATTGTGTTTAGTTTGTTCGTGTCAGGGTGTACCCAGTCTACTGTGAGCAGAAGCTCAATGCCTTACAGCCATAGGCACGGCCGAAAACACAAGGAACGAAATGCAGCATTCCTTGCTGCCAAGCAGTTGGGTGAACTCACATCGCCCACAAAGGAAAGGCCGGCGGAACAGGACCGCGCCGCCGAACTCAGTCAACAAGCAGTTTGGTTGTAATCCCGAACAGCATCTCCAGCAGTAACCAGGACGATGGTGTTCTACAATCGCCAACACCCATCGCCTAATACCGTCTATCTAAACTAAACCACCCTGCTTTTGGTCTAGCGGACAAAATCCTTGACCATCGTGCCTGTTAGTCTAACCGGGCACGCGTCACGGCATTGAATTTTCAA
Organism: Dryococelus australis; assembly: GCA_029891345.1. Taxonomy (NCBI): domain Eukaryota; kingdom Metazoa; phylum Arthropoda; class Insecta; order Phasmatodea; family Phasmatidae; genus Dryococelus; species Dryococelus australis. The sequence continues at coordinate 87,028,734 of CM057004.1, read as the reverse complement.
TGTATTTGGTCAAAACTCATCCGACATTTTTGGGAGAGTGAGTGGTTTTTAGTTTTCTGCACAAACTTAAAAGTCATACATGAAACACACAGGTACCCAGCACAAATCTGCAATTTATGTTTGGATCACAAATTTGTTTGTAATTATTGTGTTGTTATATGCAATTCAAACAGGATTCCTTAAAAAATGGTATCATTACCATTGTACTGCTACTCACACAGTTTAATATGTATGAGTAATGTACAAGAGGCCTACACGTTGGGATAGCCAGAAACCAATAGTGTTCCAACGAGTAGTGTAGGTGGTGGTGAGGTGACAGTGTAAACTGAGTATGACTGAACCCCCATCAACAGTACTCTCCAACATAAAAACACATACCTAATAAGTTTAATTTTTTTATAACATAATATGGTACACATTTTGAGTGCCCCAGAGTGTTAAAATGAGCACGGACAGAACAGAAACCATTCAATTCTTACAGCTTCCTCAAAACCTTGGTGCCAGGCACCTAGCATTTATTAGTGCGAGTAGGGAATTCCATGTGATAAGCTTACTCATTCAAGTTGATAAAGTATTTGAGGACCCATTTTACTGAGTGAGTGCTAAACTTATCAGTCATTTTATTGGTTAGCAAAATTACTTTCTAAATTTTCTCCAGCATTTGGAAGACAACTTCTTGGCAACTGAATGTTCAACTCAAAAATGATCAAACTTAAAACTATACACAGGTCTCTTAATCAGAACTACTCAATTGCACCTATGTTTCAATACACACAAGTGGCGATGTCATACCAGCGAAGACATACAAGGAACACTTCAATATTCTCTGCACTGACATTTGGCATGAAACAAAATCTGATAAAGACACTCTTACACTAACATTGCAAAGAAACAACACTTCTCACTTCTACGGATAGAAATAACACGATACAAGCAAACCTATTGGCAAGAGACATAATGACACTAAAATTGCAGAAGACAGTTTACCCTCAAACATAGAACCATTGACAAATCAACAACATGTCAGAGAAACAACCCAATGAAAAATATTGCAGAAAGGAAGACATGTTAAATCACACTACAAGAAACACTTTGAAAGAAAACATTAACACTACTATCAGAACTGACAGACCTACTCTGAGGAGGACCATAGCTTTCATATATGTGTATGATTTTGGTGTAGGTCAGTAACTTTGCAACAGAAACTTGAATCAAATTAAATTTCATCTCAGCTCAGAAAATTCTCTCCTAAAATCCTAAGCAAGGATTCAAATTCTCATATAATTCAATTCTACTTAAAATGTTTACTTGCACTTGGCATAGCCAGACAGGCTTAGTTTATACAGGCTTCTGGGATTACAAGAAAGCACTCGAACATAAGGTACTTAAATTCTGATAAGTTGCAAAGAAAAATCCAAACGGCAACCTCACCGGCCAAATTCAATTTAGCCATGTCCGCAGACATCTCTGTGGTACCAGTGTACCCAGTCCTAGGTCAAGAACAGCATCATTGGCGTAGGTCCTTTAAACTACTCATATTTGACATTTCGCCTAGCCTGTGAGCTACCTTGGCAGGAATCACAGGACTCCTACTTTAAAACATTTAGTTAAATGCATTTTCAACTAAATCCCGTGCCTTCTACTGGCACATTTCTCGCAGAAAACTCGGACCTTTATAAGAGACGTCTGCGTTGTTTCATGGCTGCCAGAGGAAGAGGGGCGAATTCGGGGCTTACACACTTACGCCAATCACAATTGTGGAAACACCAAATTGCATTGTTATCAGCTCAACTGAGATTGGCTGATAACAAACCAATTTGAATCCGGCTCCTTCCCAGGCTTAACACAACAGGGCACGTTCCTAAGCTTGAATGAACACATACAATACATACAAGGCAGGTCACAGAAACTGCCAATCACTAAGCATTTAAAACGTACAAATTCATTAAATGTTCACTTTGTTTTTATACACCAATTCAAGGTTAGAAAATTCCGTTCATAAACACGTGTGGAAAGATTACATCCTTTCATTGTTCCTGGTAAATAAAGAGTTATGTTCACATCGCACACAACCATGTGTCACTAGTTACAGGAAAAAAATAAAGTTTGTTTTTGCCCAGGAATAAACATCTAAACGTCAATATTATGGTTTGCCACAGGTCGTCTGTATAAATATACAAACTATATGACATAGCATACACACTTAACCTTTTTATGGGGTACTGTAGCGACATATCACTACACCATGTACAATAGTAGGTCATTATGAAGAATAAGGCCTTTTACTAAAGTACGTTGTTAGTTTATACCTCATTGAATCATGTAAACTTTGTTTTTATTTTGAGAGCAACCTTGTTTGTTTACAGTTCTATCATGGTTAATATTGGTATCAAAATATTTATATTTACTAACTAAAGTTTTATTTATTTTATTATTTATTACATCAAAATAATAATATGAGCCCCCGAGAAACATATTTGACACTTAAGTGATATATGACTAATCTCACGTTTCATGGTCATTCACACTTAACCTAAAATTGAAGATGGTCATTTTATTTTATGAAAATATTTTATTATACTTGAATATTTTTATTAAACTTGTTTCTGTTTACCTGTAAATCACGTGTTTATTCTGATGCATAATTAGGAATGCAACCTTATATAGTTACCTTGTGATAATGTTTAAAAGCAACACTAGGTTATCAGCCAATAGAAATTTCAGAAAGGTAACAATGCAATTTACACTTCTGCTATCACGTTTAGCATAGGAAGCCCGCTTACCTATGTCTTTTGAATGGAGCCGTCATGCACGCAAGATGGGCCTGAGTTGAGGTCTCAGATACCAGGAGGTTTTTGGAACACCCGCCGCCAACAACTTAGTTAATTTTGTGTTACAAATGTTGTCCCATCCACGGACATGTATAGAAGAGGTCCGATGGTGAGTTAATTGTGCTGGTATACGAGTCTGAACTTCGCAGACGCTGACTTCGATTCGCCGCAAGGTCCTGGCCCAGGCTACATTTCTAGAGGTGAAAGCGATGGTAAAAATCTTAACTGGCTTCCATCATCGATAGTGTTTTGTGATGTCAACGAGTGTTATTGAACTGTGATTATCGCGTTGTTCTGATCTGGGTGTATATTTTTGGATATTTTAAAATTTTACATTTGACACTAAAACTTTTGGAGAGTTTATAAACTGTAATCCCAGTGGTCGATGTTACAAGGATTTCTAACACTACCCTGAGTTTAGCCAAAATCACTACACAGTTGACTACAAGTTTATTCAGTAATTTATAAGCGTTTTGCTACAGAGATACAGTCACCTCGCGTACTCAGCCTTTCGATTGTATTGTCACAGTAGGAGATTATTGTTTACTGGATATCAAGTGATTTAATTGGTAATTTCTTTGAATACAACTACATTAAAAGTACAGTAAATACAAGATTTCTACAACAGATCAGCTCAACAGCAAATGTGTTTTATGATTTCTGAATTCTCATGTCATATTTCTGATGCTAGTATATAATTTTTATTCTTTGATTTTGGAATGGTTTGGCCTTGTTTTCAATATAAGGGTGTTCAAGTGTTCTATGTTTTATTTCGTTTGAGTGTCTTCACTAGTGTTTTAATATGCTTGATGATTAGTAAAAGCTGTTCACGATAAAATGAGCTTTTTGCAAGATCAACATTAGAAAAAAGTCACTCCCCTGCCAGTGTATAGTTTATCGGCCACACTGAGTGACATACGCCCAGTAAAGTTGGTAATGATGGATGGAAAGTAGTTCCATATATTAATGTTAAATAGAAAGTGTTATGCAACCATTTGTGATACTGTAATTTAAATTATTTCCTTAGCTTTCTGGTTTTTTTTTTAATGCATCAAAGAGTAAAAATGACCATATTTGTAAAATATTTACTTTTTGAATAATTTAACAGTTTCACCTGACCGACACAGGAATAAAGTGATGAGGTCCATAGCAACGTAAATTTTTTCATAAGGCGGAAGATTACACAACATGGAAACAAGTAGATCCTAGGCAGCGCTTTCAAAAGTGCTCATTTTACCGTGAACAACATATAAAGTCTTGTCTACCTGTGCATGTTTCTTGTGTTTTTGAGAGCGATGCCTTGTCTTGCATATTAAGTATCTGCATAAATAAGAGTACTGATTTTGAAAGCAGATTGGGGTGATTGCCTGGAAAATGCTTCTTTTTGGTTGATTTTTGTCGGCTAGAAAAAATCAACAAAATATGAAACAAGTTGTATTAGAGCACTTCTAGCATTAAATTGTGCATGCCTTAAAAGGGCTCAAATTAAATTAATGTATTTTTTTTTTTTTGTATTTTAAAATTTATACACACCATGGGAATGATGACGATTACATTACTGGCATCACATAAGTGTTATCAACAATTAAATCTAAATTCAAAACTTACACACTGCATGTATTTTTAAATGTCATAGTTCACTGAAAAATGTTACCAATACATGCAATCTTTAGAAGAAGATATGTCCAAGAAGACTTAGGCTTTTTGAAAAACATCTACTTCACATGGAAATGTATAAAAGACCCTGTTCCCTTTTAAGACTACATTGGGTTGAGGGAGTATGTTTAATATTTGTTCAAATAATATATATGACAAATCATTTTCGTTCATTCAAAATAGTTTTTGTTTCTGGTTACAGATTTTGAGAAACAATACTCGAACTTCCCCCAGTTCTTCTTCGACTTTTCCTTGACACACTGCTACATACCTGTACTGATATATTTTGCCCTGATCACTTTTTCTATGTTGTTCACCCGACAATTTAACGAGCACATAGGTCCCAGGTTTAATGTAACTGGTAGCATGGGGCTACGTTCACATGTTTTTAAAATGATTCCAGTCTATTTCCGTTTCTGGTATACACCTTTCTCTGTGCTCTTTGTAACAGGTAGAATGAAGATTTTTGTGTTCACTGTAACTGGTAGGTTGAATATCAAGGAGCTCACTGGAACAGGTAGGTCGAAGATCTTGATGCTGACTGAAACAGGTAAGTCGAAGATCTTGATGCTCACTGAAACAGATAAGTTGAAGATATTGATGCTCACTGGAACAGGTAGGTCAAAGATCTTGATGCTGACTGAAACAGGTAAGTCAAAGATCTTGATGCTGACTGAAACAGGTAAGTCGAAGATCTTGATGCTGACTGAAACAGGTAAGTCGAAGATCTTGATGCTGACTGAAACAGGTAAGTCGAAGACCTTGATGCTCACTGAAACATGTAAGTCGAAGACCTTGATGCTCACTGGAACAGATAGGTCGAAGATCTTGATGCTCACTGGAACAGGTAGGTCGAAGATCTTGATGCTTACTGGAACAGGTAGGTCGAAGATCTTCATGGCCACTGGGGCGGGCAACTTGAAGCTATGTAGTTTGAAACTGCTCTTCCTGCTTACTTAAATTGGAAAGTTGAATCTCGCCATCCTCGCCAGAACTGCTAGAGTTTTCTGCATTGTCTGAGCTTAATGCTGACAGCAATGGGCAGTATTCGGGAGAACTATCATCATCGCTTGTAGAGTAAACGTCTTTGTATTGCAAATGCTTTGATGCATTTCCATGCTTTTCAAGTCTGTATCTGCACCAGAACAATCTTCAGTACTTGAGGAATTACCTACCTTCCGATATCATAGTAAGCACAAACAGAAGAGCACTCAAAACACGAAAGAGAATTGAAACAAATTTGTCTGAAACTTGTCCGTCTGACCTGATGAACTTTCATTGTTCCAGCAAATGGTATGATGCTTCCGGTCTTGAATACTTGCGTAAACAGTTCAATGTCTTGAGAAGTAACTTGGTAAAATGGGACTTCGGGACAGCTACTGACAAGAACATCCAGCAGGTCTTTAGCACTTGTAATGTCCTTTCCTTGAGTAACAAAGTGATCAGCGGATCTCTTGCACACATCGCCTACACCATCTGGAGCACCCCTGCCATGACCGGCTTCTTGATAGTTCCAGGTTATGTTCTTGACATTAGTAAAGAATGTGTCAAAATGGTTTGCAATGAATGAAAACAGTTTTGTTTCTGTACTGGCTTGCGGGGCTGTCACTAACAAAATGGACAGTGTCAATATTATAGTCTTCAAAATTTTGTTGAGTACAGGTGAAAGATGACCCCAAATGGCAGGCACGTTGTGTTCCAATGATTCTGAGATTGTACAAAAGCATTTGGTTCTCAGTTCATCATGGACTTTGCTGTATACAACAACAATATGCATGGATATCTGTTGAGATCCTCCAAAGTGGAAAGCCTGTATCTCCTCTGCATACTTCAAACTGCAGTTTTCGCTAGAATCGCAATGAACCACTACCTCATTATGGTTCATATCATTCTTCAGATTTGTTATAGCCATGAACTGATGGAGGATCCGTGCTTCATGAGCCATAATTAATTTCATCTTCAACTCAAAAACTTTTATCAGGTCTTTCACAGTGGCTTTCAGAATATGTTTTGATGTTTTGTTCGTAAATTTTCTTGCGTTGGTTATTTTGTCAACACATTTTTCTTTGCAGGTCATCCATTGGCAGTTCTGGCACATTTCCTGTCAAGACAATCTTGAATTTTGTAATCACAACAAATATCTTTTACAACTTCAGAGGGAATCTTAGCTGTGATTACACCATTTGCATGAAGACTTTGAACAATTAGCTCAATGTTTGAATGTACAATGCACAAACATGTTTCCCGATCAGCTGTTTTCATGTGTTTCACACAGAAAGGAAGGCTGTGACAGAAGAATCTGTAACCTATGTTTTTGTTCGGGTTATTTTCATGTACTACACGTACAAATTTTTCATTGTATCTGTTAGGTATCGCTTCTGCTTGGAGAATTTAATTTTTTTTGTCACAAAATCTTTTTTCCTGGGGCAGAGGCAGCTGTTGACATCCTGTTCCAAAAATTCTCTAATACTTACCCTTGACACATTGCTCAATTCTTTTTAGCACTATCCTTCCTTTCATATTGCAGAATATTTAGAGTGCTAAGAGCTCTATTTTAAACATTTTGAAGAAGAACTGTTTCTGTAATTTGCATTTTTTTTACGACTCTTCCCGATGTAATTTTTTTGAATGCCTGCTTTTCTTTATTGGCCTTGAGATTTTGGTAATTTTATGCAAGCTGATCTGCGACTACTTCACCTATAAAAAATTTCTTGACAATTTCAGGTTTCTATGCAGTTCTTTTGACACTGGGTCTTTCAGCAATTTATCACTCTTGTTTTTGGTGTCATTGTGATGAATTGCTCTGGTTTTCAGCTCTATAGCGGAATTTTTTGTATTTATCAAGTCTTTTATTCAAGCTGTCAATTTCAGGTTTCATTTTCTTCATTTCATGATGACATTTCATTGCATTAGTTGCCCTTCCCCCCCCCCCCCCCCTATTCATGTCTAGAGTCATGTTGCTGTGGATTTTCAGGCGGTGCATCAACATCCACAGTTGGAACATCAATGTCAGAAGACGGTGGAGTATTTTCAGAAATAAATTCTGCTTCTTTCATGGATGTTCTTTTTTTTCAATCTGTAGTTCAGAGAGTTAATCTTCCAACATTTTCTTTGATGTCATTGTTGCAGGGGCTTCATTTCTTCGATAGATAGCTTAAGTTTCCTTTCTTTCTGCTGGAGATACATTTGCCTTTCCTTTTCTCGCTGCATCTCTCTTTTTTCTGGATCTTCCCTTATTTTCTTTCGAAGCTCTCATTCTCTCTCTTCTTGCATAACCTTTCCTCATCATCTTTCATTTTCTTACTCATTTTTCTCTCTTCAGTTTACCTACCTGAAATAATTATGATGTGTATTTAGAAAGTAGTTTAAGTGTACAGAAATTTTTTATTTTTTACAAAATTATTGTAAAATTATGAATAAATTTAAATGAAAATTAAATATTTATGAGTTTCTTTTGTTAATGCTAAATTATCTGAAATGAAATAAACACACATTCAACTCAACACGGTCACTTTAAGTGGAGGCTTCCACAAGCATCATTTTCATGTCACACTTGTGATTCTCATGTTCGAGTTATGGGCACTGGAATGATGCCATGGGAATTATGAAATTGTAGGTTATCTTGGCATAAAGCATGTTTAAGGGCCTTGCACAATTCCACAGATTTAGATTTTGATTAATTACTCAAATATCACTAACCTTCAGGGAAATAAGCACAATTTTTAAATGTTTTAAGTGTATTTTTCACTTTATTGATTTTGAGTGGACAAGGTTCCGGGTTTGATGAAGGTACCTTTGTAATATTTTTCACTCGGGCAAATTTCATGTTAAAAAATATTAATGTTTTTACAAGCGGTGTATTTTATATTTAGGCACGAAAAAATGTTTAAATGGCACCATTTAGCACTTTGAAATCCAAATTTTCCCGGGGAAAGTCCCCCTCCCCTTTATTGGGGAAATCAATGCCACTACTGCTCCCTGCACACAGTAGCTTGCCCATAAAATTACAGCACGCATCGCCACTGCTGTATACTGAAACATAGCAACTTATCACTGAAGCATTACATCGTAGCACTAATTTGCAGCTCACCGTGTTTAAAAAAGCATCTTGTAATTTAGTTCATTAACTGAGTTAAAAAAAAAAAAAAAAAATACTGTATCAGATGTTTAGATGTGTTGTTTCACATGTTATGCCATGTTACTTTATGTCCTATAGGTCCTAATGCCAAAATGACTTGAACCTTGTTTCAATGCAGATTTTTAGGGAGAGTAGACAGTGAAGTGTGTGGTCATGGATGTTTTAAATTTCCCCACGTGAAGTGTTACGCAAAGTTTGAGTGTGTGAGAGGTTAACCACCATTACATTTGTGTGTGAAAATTGAAAATGTCTGTTTCCTGAAATGCCACCTACAATTGGCCTTGTCTTTTCGAGTATTTACTAGCCCATAGTGTTAACAGGAGCTGAATTGGCAGTGTACCGCTATTCTTTTCTGTCAAAGTAGTCCTTTATGAAAGGTACTAGTTGTAAGTAATAAAATAAGGCACAGTGTATTGTTCAGAAGACCTTATGACCAGCTACATGTTTAGAAAGATGTGTGGTGCCTATATTTGAAGCTAGCAAATGCGTGTTTACTTAGAATGTACCAACACAATAACTATTTAGGCTGAATGTGCCATTTTTTTTCTGTGCGATGTCAGCGTTTGTGCACTTTCCAGTCACGAGGTGAGTACTTCAGTTTTTTGTTGACAATGTTGGTAATGATAATACGGTAACTGTATTTTGTGTCTTAATGGTCTGTAAATGTCAGGATTTTATATAGAATACCAACCAGCTCCGTAAAAGTGAATTCACATGCAATCTGCACCACTCTGATTCCCAGAGTATGGATGATAGTGAGCGCAGGGGAAATACCAATTTACGTGCTCCATACCTGCTTGGTACATATCTGGTAACATCACACAAGGCAAGTATACGACCCAGACAAATGGTGTACCCTCCATGCTAGCTATACCACTTGTGCTCCAAGAAGCAGAGTGATGTAAAATTTGTGTGAATTCGCTGTATTGAACCATTTGTAGACATAGTTAACATTTTCCACGCATTTCAGCCTTTTAATCTGGTGGCATTTGCTACATCTATTTTTATCTAACAATTTTCCACCTCTTAATAACTCTCGATACTATTGTGATTCATAGGATGTACCATGCTGTGAAAATAATTGACCTATGCGACTACCATTCAGCAAGATTAAAACCTACAGTAGATTTAGTTTTCTAGAATTTCTTTTCTCATATTTTCAGACAAGCCCCTATTCTTTATAATGACCAAATAATGCATAAAATACATTTTCAAGTGTAGTATATTTTATGAAGTGTCTAAACAGCCTATTTTGAAAAGCTACAAAATTATGCTGTTATGTATACACAATTATATTCATCTTGCTCAACTACACATAACCAGCTAAACTAAATTCATATTTAAGGCACGAAAATGACACGAGATGAATTAAGTTATTACTACTGTAAAACAATTTAATCTAGCAAATAATAAGCATCTCTAAACACTAATGCAAAATAAAAGAAGCAACACAGACATCGATTTTGTTGCAAAATAGAACTAGGGCTTGTACAAAAAGTTATAACTAACCCAAATATCAATCCATTTATATAAATGATAAGTCGAATTTCGTTAAATCACCATGTTCTTTTCAAATCTTTCATACTATGACATAATTTCGTTCAAAGTAAGGCATAAAGTACACAAACACAAATCCCAAAATCAGAACCAAAACCAAAGTCAACGCAGTGTTGCCAAAACGGAAAAAGGCGCTTTCGCTAAAGCTGTAGTAAAATTCCGCTACATTCCGCTACACAGCAATTTTTTATTTTACTTTATGGTACCGAGTGGAATGTAGCTCGTAACAACCCACCAACCTACGATTCCCTGTGATGACCTTCCAACAACCATGTTGCGAAAATAAAATAATAACTACTAAAATTCATAAACTAGTATGATTCTAAACAACATTTGTTGATATATTTGTAAAATACGAAGTTGTAAAATTTATATATGTCATGGCTTCATAAATGAAAACAATAAATCGTTTTAACATGTGCGCTGTGATTGTTATTTCTTTGAAGATAACATAGGAAGCAATACTGTTTTACTCAGATGTAATTATGTAAAAGAAGTTTTGTTGTAATTTTTTTTCTAATGAAGCAAATAATACATTTTTCCGTAGTAAAAAATATATGTTTAAATTAAATATCTCGTTTCTAATACACAAACAGTAAGACAAATATTTCATAGTTTTGAAAGCACCAAATTAATTATAATATAAGTTGTAATAAAACATAATAATTTTTAGCAATGTTAGTACAGTTACTGGGTTAAATATTTTAACAAACTTTTGAGAGAACTATTAAAAGTTCTGAAGTTCTTTGATAATCTGTTGGTCACATTTTTAAGTCATAAGGTCTGAAATTCTTTGATTACCCATTTACGTCACTTTTTAATTAATGAAAATGACCTTAAGTAGTATTTCTAGATAGCAACTAGAGATGTTAAAAGAGTACACACTAAAGTGACAACAAATATTTGTTACTGTTACCCAGAAGTATTTGTTAAAAATACCCGTTATTTTAATAGTTGATACCACGGTTTATTAGGAGAGGTATTAACACATGAGAAAAATATGGCTTCAATTTTGTCTCCGGCTAGTACACGGAGTTATTTACCGCGTACATGGCAGGCAGTATGCTATGCAGATAAAGCAATTCTATGTAAAAGTACCGTATAGGCTGTTTACGATAAAGTGAGCACACTTATTTGTTTAGGCTCTCCCAGCAGGCATTAACCGTCATTAAATATATCTTATCGCAGCCCTAGGCATTAAATTTTTCTGGTGGTGAAATGTGTATACTGTGCTATTAGTTACATTGCAATGTTTATATTAAAAAGCACCAGGAAGATGGAAATTCGATTAAAGGAAAAATATACAAAGGCATTAAAAAGTGCTCACTTTACCGTGAACAGCCTGTAAAGTACTTTACTTCTAAACCATACATACGATATTTTATAAAATTTATATTTATCTGATAAAAAGTATTGTTACTGTGCCCTGTCGTCTATTTTTCACGGTATAAATTTGCAGAAGAATTCAGTTTAATAGTTGGATGTTGCCTAACGAAGTGCTTTTTCAAATTAGAAACAGAACATTTGTAACACAGTTTTCGTTTGGTAAAATAACATTTCTCAAAATCATTATCAACTTCGGTACAAAAATTCCAAATGTCATTTCTTTTCCGTCTTTGTGATGTATTCATGATTGTTGTCAAATACGCACACTCCAGATGATTTCAACAAAATGAACACGAGTATTTTCAACAGATATCAGTTCGAAATAGGCCGTACTATCTAGTGGACACTGATCGAAACAGGTTTGAAGATACGCATTAGGAAGAAGACATATATGAGAACATTTAACATGTATCGAGACATACTATAGTATTTGGCAAGCACAAAGTGAAGCACATCTCTTGTTGCGTAAGAGTACGAATATATGACAAAACGAGAATGCGTACAAATTGCAGTACCGGTATACGCAGCAGGGGCAGCAGTGCTATCTAGTGAGTTGTATTGGAAACCAATGAACTTGTAGCGGAAAAATGTTTTTTTCCCTGCGAATTGCGGTGTTTATTTGTATATAAGTAAATTAAAGTTAAACCAAACAGATATAAGGATGAGAAATGGATTGTATGTATTTGATCCAAGCTTGTACTGCATTTATTTAATAGGAAAAAGCATTCGTTTTAGTTATCTATAAATATGTAGCACTGACGAGATACATTTACTTATACAACAATAGAATGGTAATATATTTACGTTAATATCACAAGAACTGAATATAATCTATATAGCACGCAACTATTTCCTAGCCTTGCCATAATTATGGCTTAAGGGGAGGAGTGGACGATGGCTAGATAGATACAAGTTATGACGCCCTATCGCAACTCGATTATGCTCACCCGATGTCTAGAGAAGATAAGCCCCAATTGCCTTCTGCTTCAGCCTCAATCACTCATACACTTCACTGAGACCCAGTGCCTTGGGGGGGGGGGGGGTGTGCCACCATGGAGGGGTGCTTTTATAGCTGGCTGATCTGGAGCATGTTTAACAAAAATTGCGCCCAGACACCACCTATATCACATGCGATCTTAGGTGGTGCTGCAATGCAAAGTTGTCGCTACACTACCCTCCGGTCGAAATAACATCCATCCCGGCTGTGAAAGGGCATAGGATGATGCAGATGCAAAGGTGGTGGTGAGTGAGAGGCACAAGTATCTTGGAGTATATCCGATTTGATGGGGCTGAGAAGCTCATGGCAATGAAGAAAGTAATGCAAGGTGGCATACATGGAGGACTTAACTGCGGTTTCAAGGGCATAATTCCAAGTAGGAACCACAATCGCAAAAAAAAAATTAAAATTATAGTATACATATATTTGTTGAGGGAAACAATTCAATTAAATTACATTATATTATGGGGCAAAAGGCAAGGCAGGGTAGGTGAAAATACATACAAATATACAAAGGTAATTGGCTAGCCATGGTATTAGAATACAAGTTCTGAATATGTTGTAAGCGACGCATGGGGGAGGTGTCCACGACCACATTTAATAACTATTTAGAAAGTAACCCCCAATAGCTAGGCCATGGGCATGGGTAGAAGGGAGGTTGGATTGTGCGCACTTTTAGACAACATGCTAGAAAGATTATTCTGTAAACTGAATGACGTTATAAAGACACAAACCGATTGACTGAAATATACAAGTTGTTAACAGAATACTAAGTGTCATGTTGGTTTTGAATAATAAAAGCAATGAGGTATGTTTTGTTTTAAAGGGTGCAGCACGAACAATAGTTGACAATGCACGTGTTAGTGTGACGAAATTATGATACAGCAGTTGGTAATGCACGAGGTAGTGCGGCAGAGAACAATATTTAGCAGTTAGCAGCACCAGATGGATGCACGCTACACTGGCGTCAGTAGATTGTGATGTGAGCAGTGCGATGCGTGCTTTTGTACATTGGTTATTTTATAGTGCGTATATTTGGAATATTCGGAATAACTCTTCATTACTGATTACAGCTACTGCCATCTTACACTGATTTAAGACATTTGAAATCAAAACTACAACTAAACATAGTACCTAATGGTGGTTTACGCCTAAAAATGTTCGATAGAACTCTGAACCTTTATTTAATTCTTATAATATGCAATGAAACCTTGATTTTAACATTAAACCATTGAAAACATATAGAATTGAATACTTATGGAGACAAACACCTGTGGCAGATAGTAAAGGAAAGTCTATGCATGGTAGTTGGTAGCCCTGTGCCTGTCGGCGAAAGTCTATAGATTCTCATTAATCACTGCATTTTCACTTATGTGTAGCACTCACGCAGGAGCGCAAAATGTCTGTGTAAGCATATAAAAACTGTGAAAACACTGCATTTAAATGAGCACTGGTCTTTGCCAGAAAGTTTTTATCACTGTCACTGGTTGGAGGAGTGTCTTTCATGTTTGCTTGTTTACATTGAGAGTTACAGCATGCTACCATAATCGAATTAATGTTTGCTCATTGGTAATAAAATACAATGAATGCCGTGAGACATTATTAACAATAATACAAGTTTTATATATAATTAATCATGCAAGAAAGAATAGTAAAAAAAATTGTTTCTGTTGTGAAGTTACTAGCATATTTAAAATATATACTACAATATGGTTAAAGGCCGTTCATGATAAATTCAGAACTTTTGAAAGCCCTGTTAAATTTCTACTTTCTTGCCCAGTATGTAGCCTTCTGCCACATGTAAACAAACATTGCCACGTAACTGTCATGTGATTGCCACATGTTAGTAAACTCAATGTTTACATTTCAGGACTGCTAAATGTAACATGTATTATATTATATATCAAATATTTAACTTATATGATGTATATAACACATTATATATATGACACACACACACACACACACACGCACAGATATATATATATATATATATATATATATATATATATATATATATATATATATATATATATATATATATACACATAATGTAAAATATAGAATATATATATGAAATAGGTAAGATATATTTTCGTTTGGGTTATACCAAAGCTCTGATAGGCAAAAACTTTACACAACCAACAATTGAAAAATGGACACCCTAGCGATGAAGTCATGGAAACCGTGAAATAGCAAACACTAAACTTGGGCAGTAAACAAGGACCAACACGACATGTTAAAAAAGGACACACATTAGTTAAGCCGAAAACTAATTTGGAAGGGCAGCCAAATCCAGATTTTGAAATAGACTACCACAACCAATGTACAACACCACTTGTCACACAAATTACCAAACATTTAAAAATTTTACCACAAACTTAACGTTTCCCCACGACTCACAGTTTTCTAAGTGTCCCATCACTCTGTAGTGTGACTAGTAAAACGTCAGCTCCAAAACATGGTAGCTGTGTTTAGCCTCAGCTAACCGAATTGTAGTGCAACTAACTCACCAGGAAAAAACATACATAACCGCATAACATAGCAGACGTCTGAAGCATATAAAGTAGACAGAGCGAGGCACGCAAGGCCTTAAGTAAACAACCACGACAATAAAAAATTTACTATGCACGAAGGAGAAAGGGGACGACTGGGAGGCAGAACAGTGCAGTAAAACAAGGGGATCTGGGCCGAGCAAAGAGTACACCACTGCACGGAAGTATATGGTGCTAATAAACTTAATGTGATGGTGCTAACATGGCAGTATATGTCATATATAAAAAAGTAAAATATATAAATATGTATATGTACATTTTAAGGATAGTTTATATGCACATTTATAAATTGATATAAATATATTTCAACATGGGTCTATTACGTGTATATAAAATAAAAATAATTTACACCAAAAATATAAACATATCAACAAATGTATTTGTTGTTACATACATTTGTTTGCACTGTTACTCTGTGTTCGTACACTTCTGAGACCCTCCAAAAAATACCTGAACATTTATACTGTGAATTGAAGTGGTAACAGAAGGGTGTACCAGGCTTGTAACTGGCACCTCCTACATTTGTACAAAATAATTAAAAAAAAAAGTATATTATTTATAGCTAAATGAAATGCCGATCCGGCGATGGCCACATTTCCGATGTATCTTGAGGTCCAAATGGGCGCGACATTTCCTTTTGGTCAAACTCACACAGACCTCAAGAAACCAATTTCACAGGTAAAGTGCATGGACTCTCATCATTGTTGTGGTTCCTTCATTGCAATAACTGCAACAAAACTTAAATCTTAAATAAGAAAAGTTTTTAATGAAAATTACTATTCATACAAAGCTTAAATAAATGTCTTATTATTAATGTAAAACCAATACATATCCACAAATGACAGCAAAATGATAATGTAAAGGACAGATAATAATAATAATAATACTAGGCAAGTTACTTTTATCTTGTGTACGATCGACATACACAACAAAATTACATATTAATATACAACTTAATTTCTGAGATGTAAAACTATCATGACACTTATACTAACAAGATTCCAAACATTTCAACATGTTACAATGACATTTATGTTAACGAGATTCCAAACATGTTAACATGTTACAATGGCATTTATGATAACAAATAACTCAATATACATGACCTTATTGTACCATGCAACACACATTTGAACATTTAGAACAAATTTTGCAAAAACTGTCTATGTTATGTAAAAAAATATCTCTAATATTTGTTATTTGATTTATATTAGATACTATAAAAAATATCGCAGTTTATCAAACAACATGACATACATAAACACATGTGGACTCCAATAACAAATAGTACCCACCCATAACAGATATGTGTATACTACAAACAAGCAGCTGCAAAATACGATTACCTTTACCTGGTCATACAAACCTTACCGCCACTGACCATGCAGCATGTACTGTGCAGTAGAACAGCCCGGTACTTCTGTCAGTGGCACTGCCAATACTTCATCGACACTGCCAGGATCATCTTCATCAGTGGTGTCCAAATACGGATCCAAGGAGATGATGAATGGAGTCATGTCAGCGGCTTCGTGCACTTCCTTCTCCCAGTCATCTGCAATCAGCTTCTCCACGTGGTCTACACACTTTGCCCATCTGAAGGAAAGTTTGTGCAAGGTACGATTAAAAGCTGTGTGTTTAACATGTGGCACCAGAAATATTCATATTTTCATGCTTAAAAATAATTCCAAGCAATAACGCAAATCATTAAAAATAAACTCTATGTACAGACCTTAATTTCTTCTATACAAATGTAGCAACATAAACAAACTATTATTATTATCATTATATCAATTGTAGCCAGGCCACGGGCATTTTGCTTCCCCCAAAAGAAATGGTAGATTACGGCCTAACAGTACCTCGGCAGGTAATCTCCCTTTTGCCGCATTTACTCGTCTTCTCAACGTGTAGATAAGGGCAGGAATGTGGTCCGCCCAAGTGGCGTGATGATCGGCTACACGTAGCCATAACTGCGATTTGATTTCTTGGTTTTTACGTTCTGTCGGGTCAGCCCTTGTGTGATAGATAGCCCTTGTGATGTGGTGAAAGCCCCATCTCGTACACAATTCTCTTCATTTCTTGCCAGTAAATTGCATACTATTATCTGCTAACAAATGATGCGGAAATCCCCAGCACGGAAAAAATTGTTCCTCCAAGACCTTGGCTATGTTTCCTGCTCTCGCTCCACTAGTGGGGTACGCCTCTGTCCAGTGTGAAAAGTTATTGGTCACCACAACAAGAATTCGCTCGCCTTTCTTTGTTTTGGGGTACGGACCCATCAGGTCCAAACACACTATCTCAAGCGGTTTTCGGGGGCATGCGGGGACGATGTTGCTGCTTCCCGTCTGCAGGACACATTTTGTACAAGTTGCACTCCTTGCATCATTGCACGTATCTCCTCACGTTCCTGCTAATACCTGGCCAAAAGAAATGGTCGTGTATGTTCCTGACCACCTGTTCAACACCCGGGTGCCCAGCTATGCTGCCACAGTGCGAACAGGCAAACACATGATCCCTCGCACACGTGGAGACATACAGCCTCCATTTCCCTGGCTGTTGAACCGAACAGGTTTTCAACCTGTCGTCTACAACGTGCCATCCCTCTACTTCCTGCTGTGCACATTGTTGCATTTTCTCCTGCGCGAACCTGCAGTTTCGTTGCGCCTCGATGACTTCCCTGTACTCGTCGCTAACTAAGCCCACATTGTT
Organism: Dryococelus australis; assembly: GCA_029891345.1. NCBI lineage: Eukaryota > Metazoa > Arthropoda > Insecta > Phasmatodea > Phasmatidae > Dryococelus > Dryococelus australis. Next base: position 87,010,908 of record CM057004.1, on the reverse strand, counting down.
GGCAGTAGTGATTTGTTGCACATGCACCTCCTTTACTGAGTCACATGAATTTGGCGAAAAAATTTCCTCCCATCCTGCTTCATCTCTGACAATTACCCTATTGTTAGAGTTCTGTAACAAAGCATCAGCCAATTCGTTTTTTTTCCCAGGCACATGTTCCTATGTGAAATCGTAGGTCAGCATATGTAATGCCCAACGCGTCAACTTATTCCGGGCTTCTCGCATGCTGTTTAACCACTCAAGGCACTTGTTATCAGTACTTATTGTGAACTGCTAGTATTCGAGGTATGCACAATATTTTTGACTGCCCATTTTACAGCCAAGCATTCTCTCTCATTCACGCCATAGAGTCTTTCAGCTTGCCCTAGTTTCGTGATCGCGAAATTGATAACATGTTTCTCCACCCTGTCACCAACCTGGTACAATATTGCACATATGCCCTCTTGGCTCGCGTCAGTCTGAAGGTACAAATTATTGCTAGTTTCGTAACGTGCCAGTGTCGGGCACGATCTGAATTCACGCTTAATGTCCGAAAATGCTCTTTCCGTCCCGCTCGTCCACTGAAATATTTTCTGTGACGACAAAAGTTCCGTCAAGGGTGTGATTATTGTTGCGAACCTCGGGATATATTACTGTAGCCAGTTAATCAATCCGAAAAACTTTCTCAGCTGCTTGTGGGTTTTGGGCTGTGGGTAGCTGTCGATGAGCCTTTTATTGCTTTGGATTCGGCCGGTTTCCTTCCTGATCGACTATGTGGCCTAGAAAATCGATACTGGTTTTAACCGTATGGCATTTCTTAATCGAGCATGTGAGGCCAGTGATTGCACTAGGTTTGCATTTTTCTTTACATGAAATAATTTAATATTTTTATTTTTAAAACATGTTAGGTAATTGAAATTTTGTTGCAAGGTGGCAAACTTTATTCTGTTTAAGCTAGGATTTAGTTAGGTCTCGTTTGTAAATAATAATAATAAATTAAATATAGTATATTTTGCTTATAGACCCATAACTCTATGTTTGTTAGTCTAGGACAGAGAAAGTGACACATATGGGGTTGGTTGACAGTTTTCAGGATCCTATTGGACTACAGTTTTGATCCTTGCCTCCCATTAGTTGAAACTTCTAGGCCCTCTGTCCATATTCCAGCCATATGAGCAAGAAGCTCCCTTCTCCTACACCATTAATATGTAGAGACAGGACTTTCCCCTGCGAGTGGATGAAATGTAGGCATTTTGATTAGAGAGTAGGGTGTTAGTTATATTACGCGACTTTTCTCAGTGTGCCAGCTGACGTGTGCGAGGTTTTATGCCACAGCTAGGATCCCTAGAAGTCAGGAGGTAGAAATAATTATGTTTGCGTTAGAGCTAGGACGCCGCAACGCCTAGGATGCCCCATTGCCTACATCACTGCAGAGGTCCTTTGACGTCGTTGATGTCCGACTACGAGAGTAGATTATACGTCTACAGGAGCTGCAACGATTTTCAACTTTAGATCCAGTAACAATTACTCATATGTGGTACATGGTTCTTCTGATAACGTCGTTTAGGCAGTGTGGCGACGCCATTTTTCTTCACGTAATTTTCTTAGCTGACTTTTTGCTCATGTAAAAACTTGAGTAGATTCCTTACTTTACCCTGAGATAGGTAATTAACATTTAAATTTTCATTACAGAAGTAACATTTTTTGTATAATTTATAACTTTCTTTAACCACCGACTTAACAACTTTAGTGACAGTTAGCAAACTACATTTACAACTACATATAGCCATTGGAAGTTAGGTACGGCCACTTTTGCTTTGTCGCTAGGAGGGTATGTGCTTATTTATATTTGATGTTTGCCTTCAGGTTGTTGTTATGAAATTAATTAGTCCAAGTAAATGTAAAGAAACTTAAAATTGAACAAAAATGAGGAAATCAATAAAATTACCTTGGACTTTAAACTAATCCTCAGTGGTCGCCTAACTTATTTGTCGCTACCATGTGTTGTGTTTCCAGGGATACTGCATGCAAATGTTTTGACATAATTACTTACAGTTTATGTTGCTTATCTTTATGATGGGTTGAATTGATGATTTGATGATGATTTGAATTGTGTACTAGGTTACTGAGTTGTTTAAGGTAACTCTATGATGTGTGGTAATCCTCCTGACTGCCAGTAAATCCAGGCAAATTAAAAAAATCCAACTGTGGCAGTTATACTTGGAAATATTACGTGCAAACAAAACTACACATCTGTATCTGATTAAAGCTACACAAAACAATTTTTTTGTAGGTTAAACCGCAGAATATTGGGTTGTGTGAGGTGATCTTTAGGATTTTATCTGCATACATTTGCTCACACACATCACAACTGAGCATGGGCATAATTAACCTAACCCATTTAGCCATTTCAGAACTTTTACATAAAGAGGCTTTTGAGAGAAAGAAAGAGTAAATATTCTACAGCTGAGTTTTCTCTCTATAACAGAAGTGGCTTGCCCAATGTAAGGACATCTAATATTTTCTTGCCTTGCTGCAGCAGAACAAAGCAGGTCCTGTCGAATCAAGTAGCATTGGCCAACATGTCAAATCAGGTATCAGTTGTCGATAATGCAGTTGCTGAACTTTTTGGTTAGGACCAGCATAAGTTTAATAATTTGACCAAATGTTTAGATACTTTCCGAGAAACTATGGAAGATAGTCGTGCCGGTATGATTCTTGAACCTTCAACTGTTTTTCAGACACAGTTTTTATTGGCAGCCCTTATATGGCAAAACAATAACACACAGTTTTCAGAGTAGAACTTCTGGAACAATGGAGATAATTTAAGTTACCGGTACCAGCAGTTTTGGTTTCGTCTGAAGATTTGTAAAAGAAACTAGAAACCTTAGCACAAGTAGTTGATAAAGATGGATATCGGTTAGCTTCCTTACTAACACAGTACTGGGGAATTACCACATAAAAATTAGTTCTCATCATATTTTCGAAGACACCTTGTTTGTAAACGTCAGAGTCCCCATAACTAGGAAATAGCAGTTTGGAAATTATTCGATTTTGTAGTAGTACCTTTTAAGTGGAGAAGTTTCATCTGTATCTTACACCATGAAACTACTTTTCTTGTCGTTAACGGAGATGAGATCACAACCATTAGGCATAGGGCACTACAGGATGTCGACCATTTCAGGACCAGTTGTGTTTTGTGTCAAGATATTCAGGTGATGCTGTAACAGGGGCCTTATGCACAAAAGCAGTTATTCAGGGTTAAACTGCTGAACACTTAGCCGAAGTGTGTGCTTTTATTTGTCAGTCTGGCTTACAGTTGTTTATTACGCAAGTAGGCTCAGAGAGATATTTTCTAACCAATGTCAGAGGTGAATCGGAGCTTCAGTGCACAATTAGTAAAAATTAAACTAGGCTACTGGATAATAGTGAGCACCCAAGTGCTATTGATGTAGCAGTGCCTTGCGACAGTAAACTATTTTTGAATGGAGAGATGAGGGTTAGTGAAATGTATCCCTGCGACTATAATTCAAAGACAGAATTTAAAATTATCCATGTAATTCCAGGTGTTTGGTCAAAATTTAAAAAAGTTGTATTTCCCTGCGCATCCCACATGTACTCACACTGTTTTTCCTACTTTTAAGGACTGTTTGGAGTAAAATTGGCCAGCCGCAATTCCACATTTAAACTTTTCTTTAGACACCAGTATTAGTCGCACACGTCATATCATGTTGGAATCCCCTGTTGGCTATGAACATTTTTGGATCCGAAACTTACAAAGTATTTCCCTTGGATTAGTAATAGTTGTGCTGTTGGTTATGATTTTTAGAAACCCATATTTAATAGGGTTAGGAATGATGCCCCAGAGGGGTATAACTTTTGCAGTCGTAATGTGTTTATCTTGTTGTTGTTTTTATTGTGTGTGAAAGCTTTTAAGCCCAATTGAGTATGAGATGAATAAGGCAGAAGTAATTACCTTAAAGTTAAGTTGATTTATAAGTCTAGTAAACTGAGTATATGTTTTGAAAAGCCTAGGTATTGAAGTTAAGTTTAGAAAAACCTTTGAGCTGTATTGAAGTTATGCTTTGAAAAGCCTTTTGAGCTGTGTTGAAGAAGTTAAGTTTTGAAGATGAGCAAAGCCAGGTAGCCGCTATTTAACCAGAGGCATTGTAAATATTTTTGTTTTGTTTGCTAATGAGTAAGGAGATATGCAAACTTCCATTTGTTTGTTTTCTTGGAGAAATGACTCGGTTAACCAGACTTTGAAAAAAATAGTAAAGATATAAATGGGAAGTCTTAAAAGTGTATAAATTCTTGTAAATAGTTTAATTAATTTGCTAAGGATTCAGGAAATGCACTATCTCCTGATGTTTTTTAATTTAGAGAAGAGTTTTTTGTTGATAACTGGTAAAGAACCTCATTTGGGGCAATGTTTATTTTTCTGAAAAGTTTGGACCCCTATCAGTAATCAAAATAATCGAGAGGAGAAGTTGGTGTGCTCCTGACAGAGATTAGCTATAGGTATAGGTATTACAGAATACTTATATTTTGTTGATAAAAATTATCTTTTAACTTTTATTTGAGGTTAACTTTCCTGTATTTGCTTTCGGGGTTGGAAATATCAGGCAATAGACTTTTCTTCAACCTCGAGGAGTAACTCATGTGAATCAATGGATGCGTTTTTTTTTTTTAAAGAGAGTCCTCAATTTTTGGCAGTTAGTGGGTGAATCTATGGTGTTATACTGTCATCGTAGTGAGGACCTTAGAATACTTCCATTTTAAAGGGGTGTTTAAGTTAAAAGAAAGTGATAAAAAGAAGGCAAATTGGGCGAACTGTTTCCTTTCTGTTCCCTTGTGCTTGAACTGAACTGTGTCACAAGTAGAAAAAAAATTAAAACTAAATGAAGCTTGCCCATCAACCACACTGTGAAGCTGTTTGGAGCGCCGATCGTCCTGCTAGTAAGCCGAGGCGGCTACTTGATGCCACTCTTAATGTCATCATCCCACAAGAGCCTAGTCTTATTTTAACGAGCATCTGTTGTAGGTGCTCCCCCCTACTGCCTGATGGAACCTGGAAGAGGCGAGGCATGGACGCTATCTTCAAGAAGCGAAAGAACTCACTACCTCTACTCAGTGTGATGAGTGAAAAAAGACTTCCTTGAGCTGTGATAATCCCGAGATCGGCTAGTGTATTGACCAGCCCTGAAGACAGTCATGTAAGTGTGTGCGTGTGTTGCCTGAACTGTTGCTAGGGATTATCCCTTTTAGGTTTGCGAAAAAAAAAAAATGCTCGGGGACGCGATTTGGAACAATTGTTGCCGAATTTGGATACGCTAAATGGAACTTTGCCGGATACGAGATACGGCACTAGACTGCAAAGTAAACAATTAGGATGGATACCTTATAGTACACCCTGAATGTTTGTATGGTTTTCCCATTACGATACACAATACGGAACAATTGCCATAATATATCATTATTTACTTGTGCTGGTCTGGTTTTAGTATTTGCAAAGTCCTACATGATGGTTAAAATATGTAAAAAAACCATCTTCTTCAGTCATGCTGACCCAAAGTTCAATTCAGTTGCCGGCTTGTACTTGCTCGTGAAGCCTGCTGACTCATTCTCTTTATTTACCTGACACTGTGTAGGTGCAGACCTGCTAACACATCCATTCTCACGCACATGGTCATCTGAAGCCATCCAAGTGCGAAAAAGACTTGTAAACACATACAGACTCCAGTTACCGTACAGGTACAGACTTGCTCTTGACATTCACAAGGTCAGCTGGCCCTCGGATAAAATGAAGGGGGCGTGGTGAGTTTAAATCAGTAGAATTCGATATGGCTCTTAAGTAAGACTGGAAGGAGGGGTGTTGAAGAGGGGTCTGGCGGTCGCTAGAGAACGACAGTGTAACGTTTGTACTGGAATGGCTACTGTAACGTTATACTATTAAACACAAGATTATACACAATACACTATGCTGAGGCTAATTCTCTTAACGTTACTGTACTCTAAGGGTATAACTCAAGATGGTACAATGACACAAGACAATTACAAAAAACTACTAATTATGTTATTACTCATTCTCATACAATAAATGATTTCAAACACTTTAACAACAATACTGAATGATCACTAGATTTGAAATATCTCAACAATTAATAGTGAATAAAAACTTGACTCTTCCAAGCTACAACACGTTAACAAATATTATGCTCTTAATTCGGGACCTCTAAGGGTTCGCTGCACGTAAGATCGTTTCAGGATTTATCCTGCACCCAGAACCGAATATCTCCTTACCATTGGTAAGTAACAACATCGGGCCGGAGCTCCTCCGCCTCGTGATGTCGTGTTGTCGTGGTATGATTGGCTGATAAGGGTGCGTCTCTACAAGATGTCGTCAAGTATCTCGGCTCGCTCTGCAGTGTTGCCCTCAAGTTGCTCTCGCCGACCTCCGGCGTCGATGTGCCCTCGAAGTGGTACCGGCAGAGTGGGTCAGAGAGTGGACGGTGTCGTCAGGTTCCAGCGGCCTTATATACCTTGCGACTGGCCGACATACAGGGGCGCCTACTGCCACCCTCGCTACTCCCTAGCTCCCCTCATCACAAGTGCGTCAGGACAGCACTCCGCCATTCTAAGTGTGCGGGTTCGAATACCGTGCCCGCAACAACGGTTAGGTTAAGTGAATGTCGAGAGAAATAAAAAAAAATATCCAGAGTTCTTACACGATGATTGGGTTAGGTGAAGTGGACACTGAACAGTTAATGGGATGGTGTGTTGGAAAAAAAAAATTACAATCATTAAATTACTTAGGAGTAGGAAATATTTTTTTCTGAGTTCAACATGAAAGTCCATACATGTAAATACTTAAGTCTGAGATATTAAAAAAAATATTATACACAAATAATAATAATCGAAAAAGTTTGAATAACCTACATTCATAATATAAAACACTTGGCATATATTTACTAAAACAGTTTTATATATGCTTATAAAATCCAATATGGCGCTTGTCATAGTCACGTAATCATATATTCTGACGACATATTCTTATCTGCCTGAAAAATACGAATCTATATATTCGTCACTCAATACACTTTAAAGATTAATAAAAATTATTATATATATATATAATTACAAAAGTATACATGTTGAATCTTAAATAGTATATATGTAAATTAAACCAAATTAATAAAAACACAATTAAAAACAAAATTAAAAATAATATAATAAAAAATAAACTCAAAAAATACTTAAAATAAAAAATAAAAAACTTAATAAATATATAAATGAAATTTTAAATAATACATATGTAAGTTAAACCAAAATAATAAAAAATATAGTTAAAAAATATTATTGTAACAAAAAACAAAAATGTAATATACTTAATGAGAGGCAATATGTTATTTATTTGTCTCCAAGCTATGTATTACTTATAAACTCTTGTCCCAGCATATGTCGCAATAGCCGAGTGGTCTAAAGCGTAAGTCTGGGGTCCCAAGGTCCGGCAGTTCAAACCCACGTCGATCATGGTATTTTGAGTTAAAAAAAAAGGTGGGCTTGTAGCGTCCAATTCCAGAATCAATAATAAAGTCGAACAAAAGTGAGTAATCAGTGGAGTGCATTCGATAGATGCGAGATCGGCTAATCGAACGAGAGCGACACCAGTGCTTCTAGGGACTAAAAGCCAGAACTGATGTGGGAATGACAAACAAAAAAAAAAACATGGCATCGAACGAAAGTAAGAGATAAATGTAATCAAAGATGCCGGCCTCCAGTAAACAGCTGATGTAAACAAATGATCAATGAATGGGAGAGAAAGGAAAGAGAGAAGGCGAGAGAAAGGAAATGATGAGAGAAGGAAAGGAAAAAATAATGCATATGAAAAATGGGGGAACACTGGGAGAAAACCCTCAGAATGCAAGATCATGACAAAGTGACTAACTGGTTACCACGATGGTGGTCTAAGATGACGGCGTAGTGGCTACAAATATGACGGTCCAAGTTGGTGGTGTACTGGCTTAAAAGATGACGGTGTTCTGGCTAGCAACATGACGGTCACGTGCCCGGAATGGCAGTGCGAGAAGTCCGGGATCAAACATGGCGGCCGTAACTCCTGTTCCGGCCCTTGGGTCCTGCACCATTCTTCCCTACATTAATAATAGTACATAATGCATTACATCAGAAAACACATTGCAGATGACATGCACCTGCCATCTTTCGAGCTGTTATACTGTGTGAACCGCGTGGAACAGGTAGCTTTTGCCCAGATTCGATGGCACTTTCCGAGACATCTCGTGTGCATTCGGCAAGGAAGAATGTACAGCAGCATGGGCAGACCGTCTGTGCCCCAGAGTTGCAAGTCCACACCTAAAGTAAGTAGTTGCTATTCACAGCCTAGTGATACAGAACTTATGACCAAATATGCTAATTAAAATTATGAAAGATCTATAAAAGAGCATGTTAAATTTTATTTGGGAGGGCACGTGCCCCTGTGGCCATTGGCAAGAGCCACCCCTGTTCAAAACTACGGGAAGGATACCGGATGTGCAGTGCATATGTGGCCTCTCCACTGTTGAATGCTGTTTAATCTATCGGTAATGCTTCCTCCTGGTGCGGGTATGGCCTTTTCGCTCTACGCCATGAATGACTAGTTGGTGTTGCGAGTGCTGTTGTGTGCTAGGGGTACTTCTGCTGTTCTTATGCGAGAGTAGTTGTGTCATTTGCAGAGGACTGCCAATGAGCAGATTCTAACAGTAAGAGTTTTCAGACAGGTTTCTGGACACATCACATGAGTGGTCACGAGTTTAGTTTTGGAGTGCAAGAGCAGGCCGACTGAACTGTGACATTGAGCAGTACCAACTGCAAAGCCATGCAGCTGAATCACCACTTATTATTTCTCCGCAAATCAATTGTGTGTTAAATTTTATAGGAAGGTGGTTACTGTGTTTTGTTTGCAGGGAATTACAGTCGATAGCCTGTCCCTTAGCGTGTACTTAATGTACTTATTAAATTCGACGTAATTTTTTCCACCCACTCATTATTGCAAATTGATTATATTAAGATATTTTTACTACGTTCTTAGTGCTGTATATTTCTTTGCTATTTTTGCTGTCAGTGTTCTTTCTGTATGTAATTCAAGAGTTATTGTTTTTATGTTTTACCATTAAGTTCCTTGGCCGTCCTCGTTTCCAGTCGAGGTGACCTTAGACGACGGCTCTGTTGCCTCACTCAGTTCTTTTCGGACCACGCGATGGAGTGGATGCGAGATGCTGGAGACCTGCATCTTTCGTACTTCAACTGATTGGTAGCTTCTGCAACTTTATCAGTGCGGAACCATTCTTCTTCTATCTCTAGTGGCCCACAATATCTCACCCTTGCAGCAACTAATTTCGGCATTGGAGAGTTTCAATTTAAAACTTCTGGTCCGCGGCCGTTAATCGCATGGACTGGCGGGTGTACCGACCGTGCGTTCGTGCACAGCAACTTAAGTCTGTCCTCGCATTTATAAATGCGTTTGTGTTAGTGTCTGCTTCACGTAATTATTATCATAATAATTTCTTTAATTTTTGCATGTTCTTGTTCCAGGCTGTGTCCACGTCTGTAACCATTCGTTCTTAAGTTGCGTTTCTTATCAATAATCGTCCATCGCTATTCTACGTGTTGTGTTCTATTTTTCAGATTAGTTCAGTGCGTCAGTAATTCCTATGTTAGTCAGCATCGGCGTTTTTTCAAGGATGAGGGCTTTTAGGGTGTACGCTCCGAGACCCGGTAACCACAGAGTAGCTGGCTAGTCCCGAACTTTAAGTTAATGTATTTTTCAACTATGGTACGCCATGATAACCGCCTCCGGGGATAGGCTCAAAATCGCCACACTGCCGAACGTTGCACGGCCCTGAGATCTGCGAATCTCTTGCCCTGTCCCAGCCGGGACATTATATTTAATTGCTTAATTGGGTTTCGCCCTTCACCACCATAATCGTCATCCATCTCATCATAGCCGCAGTCTGAGGCCCATTGGCGATAGTATCTCAAAGGAGCGGGCTAGGAAGTATGATTTTTAAATGTTGGTATAACAAATTTAAAAAAAGGATTAAAATCAGAATAGACTTCACAATTTTTATTATTATACAATTTATTTAGCCACTGATTTTTTTCACGCATCCACACTCTATCGCGACCATTTGCACCACCACAGTAAACAGCCGAACTCTTCGACAGTGGCGTTACTGTCAACATGTCAGAGTCAGATCTTGGATGCTTTACAGGCGGCGCATATGTGTAGTGCACACATGGGAAAAAATCATCCCACAAACATATTAGTATTTGTGCGGGTGTTTTGTGTGGTCAGTGTACTGCAGTCAGCACAATGCAGGAGCTGGGATGAAAGTGAGCAGCTTGCTACCAGCCACTGAAGTAGCAGAGGATGACTATTGACCACATCACTGCTGGCCTGGAAACACAGGCAAGCAGTGTGGATGGATAACATACTGCCATAGAACATCTGAGAATACAGAAGTGAAATAGTATATAAAAGTATTTACCTTACAAGTATATTACTGAATTATGACAGTAGGTGAAACAGGGTGATGGCCTGCCTTCACAGATGAACCTGTAAGAAAATTCCATGAGACAAAAAACTGAGGGAATTGAAGAGGTAACCACTCTAGCTTCTAAAGTACCCAGATCTCAGTGAATATATGCACTGAATATAATGATGGATGGAGATCGATACAAACTGGACTCAAATTATGAAACCCTGAGATAACATATTGCAGTGGATGGAAGTGGTCTGCCTGTTTATTCATGAACAACCTGCAGAGGAAATCCTGAAGTTTTTAAAACGAATATTACTGTGATGGTTTAGAGGGTGACGAATGTATGGGCATTCGAGGAGGTCCAGATGACGAGATGGGGGAATTGGATATAGTCAAGGCAGAGACTGATGCTCTCTGTAGGAAAGTACTTTATTGCTGGGCATTGGTAAAGAGAATGACAAATTAAAATAATACCAATTTTCTTTTACTGATAGAATATTAATGAATTGAACTGACAGAAGAGCTGCATCAGCAGCGAGGAAGAATGAAGTCAGAAGAGGTATGCTGCACCTCAGGCAGGAGAGATGGAATGCTTCGGAGAAGGCAAGATAACAACCTACTGAACATCCCCTGATATAAAGGACAGACTCTGATATCACTGGACCACAAGTGATTATCATCTGTCATAGATGTTAACAGGACAAGGAAATTTCAAAGCAAATATTCAGAGATTTACTTTGGTAGACTCTCCTCTTTGTAGAATATGCAATACCGAAGACAAAACATTTCATGTGATACAGGACTGTCTTAAAATTGATGATTTTGAAATTGAATACTGTGGAAGACTTAATATAGAAGAAAATAAATATGACCTACATAATATACATTACATTATACAAAACATCCGGACACCCATCTAAAAATGAAGCACAAGTTTGGGCCACCCTCCATCGGGAACACTGGTAATCAATAGAGTGTTGGCCTACCCTTAGCGTTGATGACAGTCTGCACTCTCATAGGCATACTTTCAATCAGGTGGCGAAAGTTTTCCTGGGGAATGGTAACCCATTCCTGGCGGAGTGCCGAAATGAGGTCGGTGTGGTCTAACACGGAGTCAGTGTTCCAAAAATTACCAGAGATGTACTATCGGATTAAAATCAGGAGTATGCATAGACCAGTCCATTAGTAGGATGATATCATCAGAGACTCCCTCACATACTTTGCAGTATGGACGGGTGCTCGGTAATGTTGGAAGATACAATGTTAATCCCCGAACTGGTTCTCTACGGTAGGTAACATGAAAGGGTTTATAAGGTCAATGGAAACTTGTGTCGTGACTGTGCCCTTCCAGAAGAAACATGATCACACTGTAACCCTACCACATCCGAATTCCACAGTCAGCTCTATACAGGCTGGTAGATATCGTTCACAGGCATTAGCCACACCCACGCCCTTCCATCGAATCGCCACAGTATGCCATGATTCATCACTCCTCACAATGGTTTTAAACTGTTCTATTGTCCAGTTTCGATACTCCTTACACCATGCGAGGTGGCATTTGTCTCTTGCCTGTGAGATGTTTGGCTTATAGGCAGCTAGTCGGCCAAAGAAACCAAATTCCCGCACCTCAACTCATGCCAAACAGTCATGGTGCTTGGAATATACCCTGATGCAGGTTGGAATTCTTTGATGGTAATGGATGTTTGACGATTAAATTGTATGACGCTCTTCAACACCCGATGGTCTCCGACTGTCAACATGGAAGGTCGGCCTGCACGCTTTTGGGTTGTACATATCCCTTCACGTTACAACTTTACCATAACATCGGAAACAGTGGACCTAGGGATATTCATAAGGGTGGAAATCTCGCATACGGACTTCTTACACAAGTAGTACCTGACTATGTTGAAAGTCAGGGAGTTCCTCAGACCATCCCATTCTGCTGTCTCGTGCTGTCTGCTGACTACTGCGATCGCTGACCATGTGTTCACATGATAGTTGGCAGTACTGTATCTTCCTTTATGTTAAACATATGTCTGAATACTTTTGATTACACAATGTAATGTCCACCAAGGAAAAGAAAGAAATTATGGTTAATATGCAAGGAAAATGCTCTATAAGATTATAAGACTTTGATCTGTGGATACAAAATAATCCGCACTAATTGGAAGATAATCCTCCCTGAAAATATTACCACATCCTAATACTGACAATTACTATAAAAGTTTCATTCTGGGAGCAGACTTGCTCAACTAAAGTGGTTGTAAAGCCACTAAATACATTTTGTAGTTGGAATGGACCTACATAAAAGACTGGGTAATGCCGGTGCAAAAAGGTAGAACTTTCAAAGAATTCTTCAGAATGCACCTGACGGTTTTAGGGATGGGGAGGGGTCTTTGCTCCTACTCTGAAGAAGTTAGAAGATATGATGGAGTCCTGGGACTGTACACAAGGAATATGAACAATGGGGGAACAATGATCTAGGAAAGGAACCAGGGCAAATGGGTCTGGAAATATATGGACTTGACACTGGAACATGGTACATGAGAATTAAATTACGATAATCCCGACTGAAGGAAGGTTTGTGCGGGGGAAGGGGAATAAAAAGGGGCACAGGCACCTGAATTGAATGTTCATACTATAACGTTTACTAATTAATCTCCCTATTATGGAAAAACTCATACATTGCTAATACCTACTGCTGATGACATGACAACAAATTAGTCGGAGTTAGTGGACGCAATTTATTTATACTGCTGGTATTGTTGACGAGTGTTCCGCCATCGATACCACAATGATTAGCTGTTGGAGTTCCTAAATAGTTTCCTGCAGACAAGTAACCCGAGTGCTGTCAGTAGAAAAAAGAATGTAGGCTATGTATGGGTTAAGATGTCTTTCCGTGTAGGACGTTGAATGAAAAAAAATTGCGCAGTGTGTTATGCAAATAACATAAACAAAAATATTTAGACTTTTAACATTTGTATGAAAGAAAAAAATATATTTACGAAAGTCTCTTTTAAAAAGAATATATTATTGCAACTTGAATTTAGGTGGGGATAGCTCTTCTCCTGAATTGTACTGTGCATTCAGTATAACCGAACATCTGAAAATGAACTATGAAATGCGGGGAAACGGAAAAGGCATTGATGAATAATTGCATGAATTCTGTGTGGAGGTAAACTTCCTCTATACTAGGTGTGTTCGTATGGTTTGCTAGTCTGCTGGTTTAGCATTATTTCTGCTGTTTTTATGCTAGTTGGCTAGTTTAATGTATGTTGTTAGGAAGACAGTAGCAGTTTCTATATCTGCTAGAAAAAAAAAACAGCTATTCATGCTCTTGCTCGCCGAGTTACAGCAGAAATAGCATAACAAGCAAGACAAAAGAAAACTAACAAATTAAAATTACAAACGTCGAAGAGTCTTGAGAGTGGTGATTATGAAAAGTAATATATTTTTACACATATTCGTGACGAGATGTTTTTTTGGTTAAGGCTCTTTCACACGATCAAATATTTATTTAATTGAGTTACTTGAATTCAATTCATTGCACTGAAAAATCACTTCCTTTGCCTTTCAATGGATTGCATACGACTAGCTTTCAAGTCTCCACATGAAGATTTATCACAAACTTCTTAACGAAACCAGTGAAAGAAATATCAAATGTAAATTTGTAGAAGTATCTGTGACATGCACGACACGAAAATAATTGACTAAACAACAATAAATTATTTTCGTACTATTTACTGATTATTTTTAAAAATTTTGCGTCCTTATTCTGTAACAACTTCAGATTATATGCACACAACTCTATTATTATGAGATTACTTCCACTAATATTGTCAGAAAAGCTGTGATCGACGATTTAAATTTTTGATTCAAGAAAATTGAGAACATGTTCGAAACAAAAACCCTGAAGAAAAACAAGACATTCGAGAAACCGAAAGAGAAAATGACCGCCATTATGACGTTTTTATAACGTCATAGAGCATTCGATGTATTGAATTCAATAAATGTTGAAGGGTAATTTGAAAAGAAAAAAAAGATCGTGTGAAAGGGCCTTTTCACTGTAAGAAGTGCACAGGGATATGCACTCAATAATGAAAATAATGTCATCACATATATCCTCGAAAGTTAGTTATCCTGAGTAGCCGGAATTTTTTATCCACGTAAACTAAACGGCGGCAACAATCATATTGCCGTTTTCGTAATAAAATTAATTAATTGATTTCCGACATGCTAGTTTTACACTTCTTATCGTCCGTGTCGTCCCACTGAGAGAAACTGCCCTTTCTGCTACTTCGCTGCCCATGAAAAATATCGCGTGCTGCCAGATAGAAGCAGCCTGTCACGCGAACTAACTTTATTGCTGTACCAATCAAATGCAAAACTTCAAGTGGGCCGATCATAAAGACAATCTGTTTTAATTACTTTGAAAACAAACTTTTATTTCCCCTGACTCGAACGTGTGGCGCGTTAGCAATCTTGGCCTCGAACGCGGAATAAAGATGCAGGTAGACGGGAACCTTAATTGATACAGCCTACAGTGACGAGAAACAAAAAGAACAAAATTATTTCTGTAGCAAATTAGGCGAACAACTTTACTGTTGCAGCACCAGAACTTGGGACACCATCCACGAAACTAGTTAAAGATGAGTTTATAGTAAACTCTGAACAAAAAGAGGAACATGAGTCAGTAATGTTGGGAAGAAAAAAAGGGGAGGGGGGTGGTAGCGTATGGAAATTCATTCATATGTGCTTAACCTTGTGGAATGCATGAATTATTTTCTCAATTACAAGACATTCTAGTCGCACGCACAGGACATAATGCAGTTTTTAATTGTGTCGTTGATTGTGTTAATTCAGTCACAAACAGTTTTTCAATTTAAATTTCTTCTCCTATATAAGTTTCCTCAAATAATCTTTGGCATTTCTGTAGTCACTGAAATGTCAGTAACCAAATGTGTTTTGTACAAGGTATTATTGCTAACGAAAACTCGCAAGTCTTCATTGCAGAGTCAGATGTAGCAAAATTTGGTATCACACATTAGTAAATTTTTCACAACAACTAATAATTCATCTGAATGAGTTGACTCATACGCAACTAGACACTTAGAATCTTAAATTCAGTTTCACAGAAATTAAGATATATTTTTATTCTGTGCTTTTAATAACTTTGCATCCAATTTTACAACAATAAAAACTTACGCAATGCAAGAAAATGCTTACTATTTTCGTTTTGAATACGGTAAATTAATTTATTATTATTTAAGATTTTTTAGAGGAACATAATTTCGGTCATTAACGATTATATAAACTAGAATATTTTTTATAGCCAAGAACGTAAATCCTTGCCATAAGAAAGTGTCACAAATTAGTTTTAAAAATGTTTCCTTCATTCGGCTGATATTAAGATTTTCATTCCCTACAAAATAACAGTTGAAACTAATACATAATATACGAAATTTCCCTGGCGTCTTCAGCTTTGAAGTATTCGGAGAAATGATGTCTAAGAGATTCTGAATATTTTATTTGCATGATGATTATCACAAATAATTTTGGCAAACGCTCGATACTGAAGACAATAGTTTGAGCTGAATCAGTATTTTAATTCCAACAAAGCAGAATATGATTGAATTACTTGATTGCAAGATAGTTATCTCTACTTACTCGATCTGTCTAGAATTCGTAACGCATAATCACAATCAAAATCATTAAGTTTGAAACAGTAAGGATTGAAGGATGACTGGTTTCGTGTCCACGGTAACATGATAAGAATAAAAAGGCCTTGTAACGGGGGGAAGCGTTTGGAGTTCGTTTTGGCTCAATTATAATTTGGGACGATAGCCTGATGGTCTTTGTCCGTTGGTTCAACTGCGTCGATTGTTGCGCACAATGTCGCAGTGAACAACCGAGATCGCAACAAAGCTAGAAATTAATACACAAGTTAGTAAAAAGGGACTGCTTACATTGCTGACAGCTATCACAGAAGACGATGCATCGCCATTTCTCAGCCGTTTATGCCGCCCTGTTAGGACAAAACTGCAAACGAATTGTATGTTCTAGAGATGTTGATTGAAGACGGAGTGAGTAAGTCCCGTCGGGAATGCAAGTCTTCTTCTGCAAGTCGCCCTCGCAATAGCGCTTCTAGAAACCGGGGCGTTACTAGTGAAACCGCTGCATCTCTCAGGATGGTGGGGAGATACACTGTTGGCTGAGTTCCCATCTTTCGGAAGATGAAAAGTATCTCTCTTCTGGTGGTCATTTTAATTTGTCCAGAGCCACCCTGATACGCATGTAGTGGCGTAGTTACACGCGGCCAATTACAGCCAAATTTGAAATAAATTGCGATACTGCCCGCGATGTTGCTCTACACCAAATCTCACCACTTGCGTATAATTTGATTTCGGTGCTGCAATTTTAATGGCATTAAGTTGAGGCAGGCGCCTCATAAAACTAGGTTCCTCCACTCTCGTTATGCCTACCCACTTCGACACCGGCGCGACGAGGAAGACAATATGTGCAGCGCGGGAACTATAGCCCGCATAAAACGAACTTTTTACATGAAAAATATGTGTTTTGCTATCTATCCACAGTTATTAATATAATTTACTTAGTGACTTCACTTACTCAAGTTATACACACTCGTGATGGTCTGCGACCAAAAGCCTGCCCCAGCAAGCCTACGTACGTACGACAGCAAGGTGTCGTCCAGTAATCAGATATAGCTTCCAGCTGCGGCACGCACCCGAGGTAGACTGGCCGTTGAGTGTAGGGGATAGTTCGTACCACCCGCGTCAGACCGCGCTGCAGTCGCGGTGGTTGCGTGGCCGGTGGTTAACCACGTGGCATGGAACTGTGGCGCCGGAAATGGCTGTTCACTAATAATTTGGAATTGTATAGAAGCTTTCCGAGAGTTTATTGGCCTCTGATAGGCCGGACTCTCGTTGCTCCCTCCCTGGGAGGGGTTGAAGTTTTGTATATAACGCCAGGATTTTGATCGTGTGGGCAGAGACCAGCACTCATGGACGTTCAGCTCACAGTTATCTACAAAAATAACGTCGTAATAGAAAAATAATATTTCTGGCCCCTCTGGCCATTGTCAGGATGACGACTTCTGCGCCATGGCGGGTAGAAAAAACTTAGAAATTTCCGTATTCCAAGACAGAAAATTTCTGTATGACCTATCGGTTGATTGAAATTATCATTCATGTTTTTAAAGACAGCCGAAAATTCTTAAAGTATAATAAAATGGGATAATTAGAGTCATTCGTGTCTTTGTCGGACTTTACTAAAATTTTGACTCTATTCTCGATGTCGGCATTGTGAGTACAGTACTAAAGAGTCCGCTTACATTAGGAGTTGGGAAATACTCCAATTTTAGACTCTGTATCTATCTAGTATTAAAGAAGAATGTTTAAGTATTAAGAAAATTCTTAAGAAAATGCTAAACACGAAAATATAGCCGCGTGGGCTTTTAAAAGGAGTTGAGAGCATGTTTTTCTATTTGTTCTGAAAGCGACATATCAACCAAGCATTTTTTAAATCTTTAATGTTTTATGATAATACCCTTAAACCTGGAGTAGGAGTACAGTAGTGGATTTGTGTTAAGTGACACAAGAGACATGTAGTGCGTTTACGGCAACATTTCAGTCCGGATTGAACCTGGAGCGGGCTAAAGAATCCAGATCGAAATGTTAGTATAAACACATCCGTACTGTACTGAAGTAGGAGTGGAGTGAGATAATCCAGTCCAGTTGCCGTGGTGGACTGGAATGTAGAATCCGGATTGAAATTTTACTTTGAACACTGATCGGACTGAAATTAGAACAAAGAAGAAGTGGCCGCCATATTGACTCATTCGTTTGGTTATGTAAGAGGTTAGAATCATTCTGAGACTAGCAAAATAAGTTTTTTTTTTATAGTGTAGCGAAAAACAAATGGCCACGAAGGAACTGAGAAATATTTGGACGGAGAAATATGTGCAATTCTTTTATATTATGTTTGTTTTATAGTTCTGCCAGTCACCAATAGAGTGCTTCTATCCCGTTTCAATCCGCATTCAGTATTGTCCATGCGAGTTCACTCCGAGTTCGCTACAAGTTGATTCCACTCCGAGTTCTATCCAATCCGAAATTTTACTCTAAAAGCGCTAATAAGATTTAACTTGGAATTGTTTCAAGCACCACTTGTATATGGAATTCTAGTACAGTTTTTAATGGGCATTTATATTTTATATTTGAAAATGGTACCATTATATAAATTTCTGAGCCCATCCGAGATTTAATCAGTGTCGAATTTTTATGGGAGACTAGGAATACAGATAAATAATAAATTATGAATATGTTCCATAATCCTGTGTAAATTTTGAAACATTTATACAAATAAATCATACATGTTATGCCAGGAATTCATGTGTTTGTCAGTCTTTTTTTTTAAACAGAAATCTTGAAATAGATTTGATCTTTTTCTTATCCTCTTGTGGGTTGGTTCTTGAAGGGCTGTGTATTACGTCCGCTTGTGACGCCCTTGGGAAGGGTGTTGCAAAGTGTACATTCATAATAGTTGCCGTGTGTTAGAAATTAAGCGTATTTTTCCTGGGTTCAGGAATTGTCGGTTCAGTTGCTTCCCATGATCATACAAATCCGTTACTGACCAAGTGCTTGTGTATAGATTTAAAGGCTGTTCACCATAAAGTGAGCACTTAATAAATGAACATTAGGACAAAAAAATTACTGCCCCTGCATGCGTATATTTTAAGGGGCGCACTGGATGACATTCGCCCAGTAAAGTTGGTAACAATTGATGGAAAGTACTTCCACATCTTAACGTCGAATAAAAAGTGTCAGGCAGCCATTTGTGATATCTCAATATTATTTCTTACGTTTTCTTGGTTTTTTTTTTAATGCATCGAAGTGTAAAATTGAGCATATTTGTAAAGTATTTTCTTTCCTAATAATTTCAAAGTCACATTTGACCGACGCATGAATAAAGTAATGAGGCCCATGCCAATGTTAATTTTACATAAGGAGGAAGAATATGCAGGGCTTTCAAAAGTACTCATTTTACCGTGAACAGCCTATATATATGGTTAATATAGGCCTAAGTGTATGTTAGAATTCAAATGTAACATTAACATTGGCACAAGTACCCGCTAATCACTGTAACATATAGCCTCAACAGAATAGACGCCAAAGTGCGTACTGAGACCAGGGCTAGTATGACCTGTTAAAGGAGAATGACTGTTGAGTTCCTGCATTATTGATAAGCCTGTTAGTGGTTTAATAATACTTCTGGAACGTGTAATCTGCACCTATTTCCGCAATTGCAGATAGAGAAACCCAGTCACGCGAATCAGTACGATGAATATTTCATGGGTAATTGTTACACAATGGCTTCAAATGGGCTGTTAAGTTTCACTTCCGTCCCTAGGGAAGAAGGGGGGGGGGCGTGGCTCTCGATTTCACGGAAATTCTGGTTTTCGCGAGTGGCTCTGGGATTTAATTGGCAGTGACCGAAGATGGGACGCTTGGCCAGTCGCCCTGGCGGGCATTGATCGCCGATGTGCGCGACATGTCTCCAGAGACGTTCCGGCCCATCCTGAAGATCCTGTGGTGCGTGGGGCTGTGGCCCTACCCGACAAGCGGCCGAGGTTACGGCTGCTGGATGGCCGTTTGCGCGCTCACTATGATCGTGACTATCGCCTTGCACCTGGTGAAGCTGCACTCAGCCTTCGGGGACCTGCGCGCCTTCACGGAGTCGATGTGCCTGGTGTTGACCCAGTTGAACGTCATGTTCAAGGCCTCCCATCTGGTGATCTTACACCCCAAGATCAGGGACCTCGTGGAGCGGGCCACGGAGGAGATACCTCAAGAATGCAGGCACCTGTGCGGGGACATCCTGTCCCGTACGCACCACCGCATCATGACCCTCGGCTTCACCTTCTTCGGGTCGGCCACCGTGACCACCGTCATTTGGGTCATCTCGCCAATCGTCATAGGAGTCTTCGAACCAGGCGGCCCTTGGCCGCTACCGCTGACGACCTGGTATCCCTTCGACATCCACTCGTCCTCTGTCGTCTACTGGTCCACCTATGTCTCCCAGATATTTTTCTGCTGGGTAATAAACTCTTGGTATTCTTCCTTGTCGCTCATATACATCTTCCTGGTCATCGGGGCCTGCTCCAGGTTTGAAATGGTTTCGGCCCTGTTGAAATTGTCCGGAGAGACAGCTAAAGATTTGTCAAAAATAGAGGCAGCAAAAAGTTGTACGAATATGTTGACAGGAAATGATTACTGCAGGAGAACCAACAGGAAAGGTGTTTTTGGGGGCAAAGAGTTGGATATGCCGCCGGGACAACTGATCACCCAAGAATATTTTAGAACAGAATCCCATGACAGAGCGGAAGCCAATATGGATAAAATTTGGGTCGACTATGTACAGTACCATGAGATGGCATTTCGGTAAGTAATATTACGCCTTATAGCGTAAAGTTAAAAGTAAAACTGTTAAGGCATATTTATTAAAATTATTTTCTTAAACGTTGAGGGGAAAATTCGTAGAAATAAACACGCCAACACTATTGAACGTGTAGATATTATACGTTATATCATTAAAAAAAAACATATTCCATAGTTTTTACGTAATTGCATGTATCAACAAACCAAATGATCTTTCTTTTTTTGGTACACAAATAAGAAAAATGAAACCATTACAAAAAAAAAAATAAAAACATAGGTTGTCCCACGTGAAGGAGTGTAGCTCTAAAAGTATGCGAATGGGAAAAGCAAATGTAACTCGAAACAGATATGAATAGTAATATTCCGTCGTATTGTGACAAATACGTAGGAAACGTGTGCATATTTTCAAGATCGTCTTACACCTAAAATGCGAACGCACGTTACGTCTTCTTCCATGAGCAAGCACATTCCTCTCCAGTTAAAAGTAAAGGCGATTGAGGTGAAAGGATGTTTTATTGTCGGGAAGAAAGTACTGCTATCGTGGGGACATGCACTATGTACGTACCGATTACATTAAGGAAACATGCTAACAACTTGCACATGCCAAAAAATTACCCAGTGCCTCTCATAGTATAAGTGTTCACGAATTACAGCGCGTGCACTTGAACACTTTGAAATAACAAAGACAGTGAAGTAGCTAGGATTTCGTTTTGGGAGGGGAACAGGAGTAGTGGGGCATAACCGATTCTGAGGCAACGGCGTCATGCCATGTCAGAATTTCGTTTTTTTTTTTACCCTCAAAATTTCCCTTTTTTTTTTTGTCTCAAAATCGACTAAATTTCCCCCAAAAAAACTTCCCTTTTTCCTTAAAAGTTTCCCTTTTTCCTTAAAAATGTCCCATTTTCCCCAGAGTAGTAGAGGCGAATTTGTGACTCCGAATCAGGAGAGCAGGACCAAGGACTCAAGACCCTTGACCCTTGACCTTTGACCCCAAAATACAAAAAAAAAGTTAATAATAAATTTTTTTTTTAAATTTATAAAATTATTATTAAGAAATATTAAAATTATTTTAAAAATATTAAAAATTATAAAGAAATGATTTAAAAATTATTTTAGAAATATAAAAAATTATAAAGAAATAATCTATAATAATTTAAAAATTCTAGTCATCCGGTGGCCATTATTCCCCAATAATTTCCCTTTTCCCTTTAAAATTTCCCTTTTCCTTTAAAACTTTCTTTTTCCCTTAAAATTTTCCTTTTTTCCCCCTTAAAATTTCGCTTGTTTCATAACAAATTAAAAATCGCAATGTATTCATAACAGTCAGCAAACATTACGTTACTGACTACTACTGACATATTGCATGCAGGTGACCCTGACCTTTATCGCATGACCTTGAATTACCTTGAAAACAAAAATCGAGAAAAAATGCATAAAAGTCAAAGAGAATATTTCATTACTGACTACTACCACCATACTGGATACAGGTGACAACCTTGATCTTTGACCTTAAACCCCAAAAATCGAATAAAACCAAATATATGCATTTAATTATACGCAACTTACTGCACGTGTCACACAAATATGACATACGGCAGGGAATTTTGGCACAAATAAAGCAATCATGTCGGCGTACATTATGGTCGAAAGTAAATATCTAATGCCAAATTGACACTAGAGACGACGTAGTGGTTCAGGCAAAGACTCGGGCGGACCTGTTGGAGATGTAAGAACTGGGGCAAAAAAAAAAGAAGCAAAGTAACACCGGCAATGATGTTCTAGGTACCACTCCCGATGAAGTCGATGGCACTGCCGTAGCTACCATTAGCTCTGGAGTGCGAGAAGACGTCGTAGATGCAGAATAAAACTTAGACGAGAAGCTGCGTAGGCTAGTCGAGATGAGGTATCTTTCATGGCAGCCACTGTCAAACTAAGCCTCACACCATTAATACATTGTTCGGTCACCGACCAGCAAATCACCAAGTTACCACGTGATTGCAGCTGACCAATCGCATGAAGGCATTGAGACATCATGCACAGGAGTCAGTCTCTGACTCCTGCTGACTGACTCCTACAGAGTGATCACTCACACGACTTACCCATAATTACTACAAATTGACCCCTTAATGACACCCAAATGAACCCCACTTGACCCGTCAAATACTCCAAAATTACTCATCCAAAATTATTCTAAAATGACTCCAAAATGACTCAAAAATGTCTCCTCTTCCTCTAAAATGACTCCAAAATGACTCCAGAATGACCTCTGATTGCGATTGTTGTGCATGAGGTGCTGATTGTGGTGCATGCGGTGCTAACTGTGGTGCTTGTGGTGCTGATTACAGTGTGTGTGGTGCTGATTGCAGTACGTGTAGTGCTGATTGCAGTATGTGCGATGCTTATTGTGGCGCTGACTCCTACTAGCAGATCCCTCACAAGACTAACTCATAATGACTCCTTCAAAATTACCCCTAAATTACCAGTAATGATCCATAAATTACCCCTAATCATCACTAAATTACCTCTACTTGACTCCTCCAAAATAACCCCTGATTGCGATGTTGAGGCTAATTATGGTGTGTGTTGTGCCGATTGTGGTGTATGCGGTGCTGATTGCGGTGCATGCAGTGCTAACTGCGGTGCTGATTGTGGTGTGTGTGATGCTGGTTGCAGTGCACGCAGTACTGATTGCGATGTGTGTGGTGCTGATTGCGATGTGTGTGATGCTGATTGCGGTGTGTGATGCTGATTGTGGTGTGTGCAATACTGATTGCAGTGCATGTGCTGCTGATTGCAATGCATACAGTGCTGGTTGTGGTGCTGACTGTGGTGCATGCGGTACTAACTGCAGTGTGTGCAGGGCTAAGTGCGATGCATGTGGTTTGCAAGTTAAAATAAATTCCCCCTATTTTAAAATAAAATAATGTAGTCCTTCCTTCAAAAGCTGAAAGGTGGACATTTTATTTAATAATGTCCTTGAAAAAGTATATATCCAGGTCCCTTGGTATATTTCATCGCTTCCTGGGTGAACTATATTTGCACTTTGCACTAGAAGTGCCTAGAACTACAGCAGGCTCACACCACATTTCGCCATTGGCCGATGCACAACTAAGACTTTGTACTGAACAATGCAGCACCACGGCAGGCCCTCACCATGCTTCCCAATGCAGACCTTGGCATGTTCTTTCAATGTATCGCCTTACACAAACTGCATGGTACTAATGTAGTAATGCTTTATCGCGCGAAAAGTACTCTCCGTAGAGTCTGCTCTCTCATGCCGACGAGCATTTGACCATAAGGGAAAACTCGATGGCAGAATCGGCACTAGCGACAACCAGTTAGCGACGATGCAGGTTGCGGCTCCATGGTCGTCGAGTCCAAAGGCAGGCCTTCGTATTCACAATTAATCTTCGCAGTATGGAAGTACTCTGAGAAAATCCACATACTCATTCACCCCAGAAGAATACACGAAGGTACAAAATTTGTTCTATACATACATAGTTTTCATGTAAAACGCATACAAATCTTCGTCTGCTGCAATAGTAATCCCATCATATAGATATCATCAAGTTTTCTGTCGTTTCGCTCGATATTCTGTTGTATAGCTCGTTCTCGTACGTTTACTTCTAGTTGGTGCCATCAATTTTTCAATCGGGTTGATATCGGGACATTGTGGCCGTATCTCCATACAATATGGGGAAATGTATAACAACGACAGTTTGGTGTTCAAGGCTGTGTGTTTGGGGTCATTGTCTTCTGTGAAGGTGTAATCTGTGGAAGAAAAAAAAAACCCATTTCGCCCCACACTATGGGGAAGATGAGTCTTGAGAATGTTGATGTACATTTTGTGATCCACTGTGCCTTCAATGAGACACAAAGAACCCACATCACTCGCACCCTGAAAACCCCAAACGATCACGGGACCTCCTCCATGTTTCACACTGGCTGTCACATTCTTCTTTTCAATATCGGAATACTTCTTCCGCCATCTGACCTGAAAATATTAAACTTACTCTCATCACTAAAAATTACTTTCTTCCATTGCTCATACGTATCATTTCTATATGCCCGAGCATAGGCGAGTCTCTTCTTTTCGCTAGCCGTACTTGTGTAGGGTTTTCTACGTGTTATTCTTCCCGCATATCTACTTTCACGAAGCACATTTATTCTTGTTTCAGCTATCTTTTCTACATCTGTTGATATCTTTAGTGCAATCAGTTTAGGGTTTCTGGCTACTTTTCGTACATTTTAGTGCTTGTCCCTAGGAAATAACTTCGAAGGACAACGACTTTTAGGGACATGTGTGCAATCTTTACGCATGTCTGTCAACATTGATCTGCTTGATAACAACGTGGCTGACTTGATTATTTTAGGTTTATGAGAAACTTACCATTACTCGTACAGTTTTCGAGTGAAATAATTTACTTTAATTTAATGATGTTTTGTTTTACGATGTAACCTTTATACCAGAACTGCCTTCAGACCAATACTTAATGTAGCTACAGTAGTTGGCAGGAAATCGGCTATCGTCCATCCCAGCTTCTCTGGTACTTCACTTTACACTCATGAGCAGTTGAATTAGAGACACCTGCCGTATTTGGGAAATAACACTGTGGTTGCCCGATTGACAGGAATGGCGTCCAGCCACGCATGACTGGGATGTCAGCGGACAGTGTAGTGACAGTCTGAGTAACAGTCGAGCACATGATGGCGGATGAACAAGATCTCAGCGCGTTTGCTAGTGGCCAGATCTTTGGTGCCACAATTACGAGGCACTTCCTCTCCGACGTCGTGCAGACTATGTGATTTCCACGGGCCACCGTGTCAACACTGTACCAAACGGTGGTGTTTATTCCATAGACGCAATGTAAGCAATGCTTACCCTACACATATTGGAGATGTTTGACGCTTTATAGTTTCCACCTTAACTTTAAAAACATTTAATCCTGAGTTTCCCGTTTCCGATTCGAGAAACAGAGTTTTTGTAACTCCCGTACTATACACGCATAGTGCTACTATCTAGTATTTATTTACGCAAACGGGAGCGACTAGCGATGAATCGAACTCGCAAGCAACAACATGCCACACGCTCGACCGCGTTCCTTCGGCAGGGTAAGCAATCGTTCTGTTTGCGTCCTCCAGTCCTACATTTTTCCTTAGAAAGTGGATGAAAGTTTTCGGGAAAACGAGAGTTTTCATATAGTTTGTAATATGCTTTCTAAATAATGTCCAGTTTAATTATTACTACATTCATTTCGTTTCTGTTTTCATAACTAAAGTTAGGAATTATTAAACGGCAAATACATGTGGAGGGTAAGCAAAGTTGGAAGTTGCGTTTGTTAGTAGAAATTTCTTACCCTGTAAAGAAACTCACTACACGCCACTGGTACAGCGAATCCGTGGATTCTGGTGAAACCACGGCCGCCAGGTACAACTACCGTGGTACACAACGTATCGATGACGGAGTTTGCCGTCAGCTGGCTCGGTTGGTAACCGAGTGTACCTCAGTAGAGCAGATCACAAGCCAATTCAACGGTCGACCACAATGTCCCTTGAGCAGCCATATAGGCTACTCACTGTAAAATGAGCTCTTTTGAAAGCCCTGCTTAACATCTACTGGCATGCACATTGAGTATTCTTCCGCCTTATGCAAAATTAACATTGCCATGGGCCTCGTCACTTTATTCACGTGCCGGTCAAGTAGAACTGTGAAATTTTTACAAAAGTTAATGTTTTGCTAATTTGCTCATTTATGCACTTCGATGCATTAAAAAAAAACCGAAAATGAAAGAAATAATTGAAGTTATCACAAATGGTTACCGGACACTTTTTATTAAACGTTAAGGTATAGAACTACATTCCATTCCTCGTTACCAATTTTACTGGCCACATGACACTCAGTTCACCCGTTAAAATTTATGCAGGTAGGGTCAGTTACTTTTTCCTAAGGTTTGCTCACTTTATCGTGAAAAGCCTTTACCATCAGAACCATCATCAGGCCTATAAGGTCCCGGGGAGGGGGGGGGGGGGGGGAGAGGGGCGCTTACACTATTAGGCCGGTATATCTAATTCAGTTGCTCTATAAATGTGAATATTTTACAGCAACTAATGACGCAGATTTTATGTTGCTTCTCGTCTCTCACCTCCCATAAACTGATTCTCATCCACGATTTCAAACCTTGACATTTCGTGAATAGTTTAACAGGTCGGTGAACCGTACAAAACTGTACACTGGCGTGATACTTCATAAAGTGACACGTCACCTAGTAATTACAAACACAAGGGAAACAAATAAGTATAAACGGGGCACGTTTGATTTACAGGTACGTGAAAGAACTGAGGAACGTGTTCAGCCTGGTTGTGTTGGCTGAAGTCGTCATGTGTCTTGGAATCATATGCCAAGCAGGCTTCCTCATAGCAGTAGTAAGTACTTATCATAATTTGTTCTTGTAACCTGCTTATTGCCAGAGTTAAGGAAACACGAAAGTTAACTGAAAATTCTTCCTTTCAGTTTCATTTAATTTGTATGATAATCGCCGGATGATGTTACTAGTTTATGGACGGAAAGCGGGTTCGATAGAATTTCTTTGAGACGTGCGGGTGTATTTAGATTTTTTACGATTTATTAATTAATACAGTAATGAGAATGGCGTATTTGTTATATATATATAACTGGCGAAACGCCCCGGCCTCGCTCGGGTGCGATTTACAAATATGGTGTTGTTTAGGTGTACAGCAAGTATATTCACTATTTTTAAAAAGACGAACATTTTTACTGTGGGTCATCCTTAAAAGATAAACACATGCTGTCGTGGACATTGTCGTAGACGTTTTTGAGATCTACAATTCTGTAGTACATTAATTTGGCCTATCTCTTATGGTTTTGTTAGAGTAAGCCATGTAAGCGCCCGAAAAGCGGCTTTTCCCGAACCGATTAGAAAACGTTGATATTTCTCTACTATCCTTACATGAAATATTACTACATTGTATACCTAAACCTTCCTCAAGAAATTTTCTAAATGATGGTGAAAACCGCCTCAAAATCCATCAAGTAGTTTGGAAACCTTATACGAATACACAGACACACGCGGCCGGGCGACTTTGCTTTATTCCATGTATAGATAACGTTAAAAGTTTGTTGGCTGTTGGTATGTCGAGGGCCGGAAATTCGGCGGATCCATTTGGTATAGGCTGTTTACGTTAATATAAGCACTTTTTAAATCCCTGCTTAAGGCTAGTTGAATGCACGTTGTGTATTCTTCCGTCATATGTAAAATTTTCGTTGCCAAAGGCCTCATCACTTTGTTCATTAGTTTGTCAAGTGAAACAGTAGAATTATTAGAAAAGTAAATATTTTATAAATATTCTCATTTGTACGCACTGATGCATTAAAAAAAAAAAACAGAAACGGAAATAAATAATTTAAGTTATCACAAATGATTACCTAACATTTTTCATTCGACGCTAAGTCATGGAACTACTTTCCATCCATAATTATCAACTGCACTCGACGCATGTCATTCAGTGCACCCGTTAAAAATATATGCGTGCAGGAGTAGTGACATTTTCCTAAGGTTGATTGCAAAAGTGCTCACTTTATCGCGAACAGCCTTAAACAAGCTAGACTCCACAATTAACTGTGCACTCAAGCCTCAGTCAGTCGTTCACTGGCTGTTGCTCCAGTTTCACCCTAGGCAAATGTAGCTCAGGATTCGCACCTTGTCTTCTTGCGGGTTAGGTTGTTACTGGCATTAAAATGATGTGGATTGTAAACTGTTATACAAATGAAGAAGGAAGTCAAATGATCCCGTGTTTGAAATATTGCTTTTTCTCAAATGAATTCGAGAAATTTTAGTATCTATAGTTGTACATTAACGTCTCGTCGACGGTGGATATCTTTATAGAGGAAGAACCACTGCCACATGTAACCAGGATTGAGGAAGGAAGTAGCCATGCCGACTTTAGTCACATATGATGTGACAGCCGAACAAGCCTTAACTGTGAATTATTTATAATGGAACAGTTATTTCTGGCCGATCGAAGAACATCAAGGAAAACTGTTCTTGAAATTGAAAATGTTTTTGTAAAGATGGCATAATATTATCCTATCTAAATATTCCCACATTGAAAGAATAAATTATTGAGATGTTAAATTTATGAGAAGCATTGCATTATAGGTTTATGAGTTTTTATTTAACACTGTTTACAGAAACTTTTAAAAGTAATTTATTCTCTGAGGTAAGTCATTGATTTT
The DNA here is from genome assembly GCA_029891345.1 of Dryococelus australis. Classification (NCBI taxonomy): domain Eukaryota; kingdom Metazoa; phylum Arthropoda; class Insecta; order Phasmatodea; family Phasmatidae; genus Dryococelus; species Dryococelus australis. The sequence continues at coordinate 86,981,677 of CM057004.1, read as the reverse complement.
AAAAAGGATATAGTTGCCAATATTTTTTTTAATTATGAAGTAAATGAATTTCATCTATATAAATTGAATTATGTTTTACTTGTACCGAAAAAAATTCAATTTTTTTATTAGAATAATTTTTAAACATTATTATATAACTACTGTTATAATTTTTGTTGTGTTTTCTTTGTTTAAATTGATTACATATCACTCTTTGTAATTTTATATATTTGGTTTTCGTCGAAATTGAATGTTTAGATTTTATATTTCATTTCTGATGTTGCCTACATGTATACTTGATTTAATAGTGAAACATTTTAAAGTACACTTGCATATATTTTTAGTTTGATTTCAGAAAAGAGGATTTACAGCAAATAATTATTTTAACCGTACTAGCTTAGTTAAATTTGTAATTTATTCGAAGCTGTAAATAATAAGCTACATGTCGTATAGATATAAAATAATGGGGTAAGTCTATTTTTTGTTTCGTATACAAGTCATCTAGCGCTGTTGCCATTTTTTTTTCAGAAAAAAGGTGCCATTACCGATTTACTAAAGTATTCTGGATTCCTGGGAGTAACTTTGTTCGAGTTGCTGATGTACTGCTGGTATGGGAATGAGGTCATTTATCAGGTAAAGGGAATTTTTTCATTTTTATCACCTAGGTAGTTTAGTATAGATTCATGTAATTTTTTATGTCACAGTGTTCCTAAAAATATAACCTTTGTCTCCCTAATAACTACATAGGGAGTTTTTGTCTAAGTAATTTTTTAATAACACTCCCTTTTATACCAGTGAACCAAATAAAACTAGGAGACTTAAGGGCGTGGCATTATTTTAGACGAAAACATGAAGCCAGAGAAGTCGAACCAACACGGAAATCGGGTTGACAACAGTACCAACTTAAAGCAAAAAAGTATTTTTTTAGGCGTAAATAAATTGTAAAAAAATGAAATAAATTGTAAGGAAACTGGAAACACCGAAAACATTCCCACAAAATGATCTTCCTGTTCGTGCGGCTAGGGAGTAGGAGCGGAGGAGACTACTTCCCAGTCAAAAACCTGGCTAGTCTATTTGCTGTATATTCGCACTTTTTGAACCAAACCTTCGAAAAATTACACCATGTATAAAGTGTAGATGTTTTCTAAACATGCCATGTGTCTGTAACATACAAGTGTATTATTTTTGGTTCAATTGAACTTTAACTTATATGTAGTCTGTAAGTTATACATTTTAATATTAATAAAACCAGAGCGAAAACAAATGTATTGATAGTAACTAGCAAGAAATAGTTCTCGTACTAAATATCATTAAACTGAGGTCGCACAAGTACGGTCCTTTCGGTTGTAACTTACTAGACTTTACTTAAGCTTTGTTCGCACGAGGAGGAGGAATGTGTTCCGAACGTAAAACTTAAGCAGGACTTTTAAAAAGTAGGCAAAATATTTTGGGTAAAACGGTCTGAATCGGGTCATTAGATGTAAACTACTAAAGGCATTTCACGGTTAAATTGGCACTTTTGAAAGTCCTGCTTTCGATATTCATGTCTGCATGTCGTCTATTCTTCCGCCTTATGTGAAACTAATATTGCTTTAGACCTCGTATATTGATACGTCAGTCAAGTAAAACTGTGAAATTATTAAGAAATTAAATATTTTACAAACCTGTCCATTTCTACACTTCGATACAGTAAAAAAAAAGAAAGCGAAAGAAATAATTTAAGTTATTACAAATAGTTACCTAAAACTTTTTATTCAAGGTTGAGACATGGAACTACTTTCCCTCCATGGTTACCAACTTTACTGGGCGCATGTCACTCAGTGTACCCGTTACATTATATGCAAGCATAGAAGCAATGATTTTTTTCTAAGGTTTATTCGTAAAGTGCTCACTTTATCGTGGACAGCCTTTAATAACAAATATAATGTATGAAATTGTTACATCGCCGTTTCGGTCCTGGCACCCCATGTGTCGGTCAGATATTGAAAATAGACGCGGCTCAATGCCACGCTCAGGCGAGTCGTCAACAGGAAGATTGTACGCTACTCGACCAATCTGTTTAGAAAATACCGTTTTTTTTTGTCAGGGGGAAACGTAGATAAGTCAACAGTTGATAGTAAGGACCATTATGACGGGAACATATCGATAAACATATGCTCCATTCGCAACGGTGTCCGAGATACAGCTGTGTGACACTCGCGACCTTTGCCACGTTGACCACTTGAATGCGCACATCACTTGCGCAGAGATGCGCACGCCGCTTGCGCAAAGGGTTGTCTTGCTGGGCCGTACCGATCTGGATTGTCGCGACTAGGGTGGAACATTATTGTGGAGTTCGTATTGTTACCATTTTCTCAAAGTCAGTGGAGATATTAATTAAATAAAAGAGTTAATAATAATTTCCTAATTTTATTTGCAACTCGACTCAACATCTCACAATAAATTATCACCTACTGTTTACAATTAACGACTTCAATCAATAGAATTTATTACCTCAAAGAAATTAACATAATCAAATAATTTAAAAAAATCAGTCCCAATAGACGGTGTATCAAAACCTATTCAATTATTTTACAAATTATGTGTACATATTTGACAGTTCCAATATTTACATTAAAATCCGTATTACATGTTCATTCAGTTCCACCTCAGTTTAGTCCATGTCCCGTTAGTCCACGAAGTTCTAGAGTTCTCCGAGCGCACTCACCCACAGTAGGCTTCACTCGTCGTGTTTCACGCCCTCTCGTCCATATTCACACCACGAGCACCTCTCCCGTCGCCGTCCTCACCCGACTTCCCACTCCGCACTCACGCAGATGGTCTCCGCCAAAGACTACTGGCCGTTGTACCGCTACAATATTTATAGGGTCGTAGGCCATCGCCCAGAAATCTCTCTAAATACCGCGTTGCCCCGAGGGCCATAATTGCCAGAATATTCTTTCCATCCTCTACACGTGTCGGCTTCTCCAGCAGGGGGAGGAGGGGGGCTGTGACGCCAGTCAGGTCTCGCAGCTGTCAATCATTCTCCTGCTGCCTTCTGGAGGGCAGTGAACACGTCCGTCTGGAGTGGAAGGGGAGGTTTGTCATAGGCGCTGCCATATTTGTCTGAGAAAGTTGGATGGCTTCAGTTTCCATCAAAGATTTAAAGACTGGACCTATTCTAAGATTTATTTGGTGTTTGACAGTTTCAGGCAAATATAATTGTGCACAATAAAAATAAACTTCAAGAAACTTTAAAATAACGAACAATAGCTGGAAACAAAGTCGGTTTTTAAGATAATTAATTTATGTAGAAGCTCTCTGGGCATGAATGCTATTTTTTGTTAATATATGTTTTAAATATTACGAACTCAGATGCATTATATTTCATTGTGCAGGAAACATATCTGATAAATAAAAATCGAATTTAGTAAAGAAGTGAAAATAAATTACAACATTCCTTACATTTCTTCCTGTAATGGACTGCATGCAAAAACGACAGCAATATCTCACTCAGAAAATAATTTTTAAATGATAATTCAAATTAGATACTGGGAATTAAAAAAATTAGACAGTGTGACGAATTTTCAAACACATTCAAGATAATTAGATAAAATTTTTTGGAAGAAAAAATTTGGTGGCCGTAATTTGTCTTCAAATTTTAGTGTCAAACGTAGGTGTGGGCGAAAATTTGACAGTGTGAGAGGGGCTTTAGACGTACGGAGCGGAATGAGACATGTGAGTGTTATGTGTGTGTGTTACAGAGCTGCACGGTGCAGTCGGCCGCGTACGACAGCCCGTGGTCCAGCGGATCGCCGCAGTTCCGCGCGGGCGTCCAGATGGTGATGCTGAGGTCGCAGAACAAAGTCGCCCTCACAGCGGGCGGTCTGCACACCGTCTCGCTCAGCACCTTCACTGCGGTGAGACGCCGCAAGGGAAATCAAACTACCGTCCATTCACGGTGACTTCCAACTTTACCGAAGCCCCGCTGAAGTTCTGTTTTCAGGATATTCCTCCACCTCATGCAAACAAAGCTTAACGGAGTATAGGAAACTACACCGAAAGGACAGCGCACCATGCATTCGTGCGCACTTGGTGTAATAATATTTTGCATACGAACTATTTCTTACTAGGCATTACCAACACACCTGTTATTCCTTTGTTTTTATTCATATTTGTACACATAGTATAAAACAAAGTCGCCCGGCCGCATGTGTCTGTGTATTCGTATAAGGCTTCTAAACTACTTGACGGATTTTGATGCGGTTTTCACCATAATTTAGAGAATTACTTGTGGAAGGTTTTGGCATATAATAAATTAGTATTTAATGTAAGTATAGTAGAGAAATGTCGACGTTTTCTAATCCAAGTCGGGAAAAGCCGCTTTTCGGGGGCTTACTTGGCCTACACAGACTAAACCGTAAGAGATACACCAAATAAAGGTGCTACAGAATTGTAGATCTCAAAAGAGTCTACAAAAATGTCCACGACAGCATATGTTTATGTTTGAAGGATGACCCACAGTAACCATTATAAAATTTCCCAAGTGACTAAAGATCACAGTGTATACATTTCACCACTCAAGTGTGCAATACTACATTTATAAGTAGCTAATGACTTTTGAGAGGGCATTAAAAAGTGCTTACTTTGTCGGTAATATCCTATATTGTCTATTCGCAGTAGCTTCACGATTTCTGAATTAAATCTAAAAAAAAACAATCACCTAATGCATGACGTGTTTGGTTCTCCTTGGTATGTTATGTATCACAAGCGTTTCATACTTCTCTTAACACAAATTATTTTATTTTTGGTTAAATATTGTTCACCATGAAGTAAGAACTTTTGAAATCAACCTCAGAAAAAAAATAACTGCTCCTACCTGCATGTATTTTAAGGGGCGCACTGAGTGACATGCGCCCAGTAAGTTCGTAACGTTGGATGGAAAACAGTTCCATATTTTAACGTCGAATAAAAATGTTAGGTAACAATTTGTGATTACTTAAATGATTTATTTCGCTTTGTGTTTTTTTTTTTTTAATGCGTCGAAGTGTAAAATTACCAGAGTTGTAAAATATTTACTTTCCTAATAATTTCGCACGCTCAGCTGACCGATGCATGAATAAAGTGTTGAGGCACATGGCAATGTTAATTTTATACAAGGCGGAAGAACACATAACGTGCACACAAGTAGACCATAGGCAGGGCTTCCAAAAGTTCTTATTTTACCGTGAACAGCCTATAAAATGAAATTTTATTCATATTTTATCTTGTAACTATAACAATTGATTGATATAAAACCTATAAAACAGAGAGAATATGGTTGTGTTGGTAACGTAAAGTAAGAAATAGTCCTCACGCAGAATATTATTAAACACAGTGGCAACAAATGCGGCGCGTGGTTCTTAAGTGTAACTTTCTAGACCTAGTTACGCTTTATTTGCATCTCTATGTTTGCATGGCGCAGAGGAATAACCACAGAACTTTAACAGGACTTCAGAAAAGTTGAAAGTAACTATGAATGTGCTACAGCACTACATTTGGAGTGAAATTTTAGGCAGGGCCGAACTTGAACTGAACATAGACTGAACAAGGAATTATTTGCCATTTTATAGTAAAATCTTAAATCTCGACCGAAACGTAAACAGAAGCGAAAATAGACTGAAGTCGGAGTGAAGATAACAAAGAACTACCGTACGGTGATGACTCGAACCACAAAACAAATTACTCACGAAATAATAGTTTATAGTTGTATAAAGTATTAACATTCCTGATTCATCGCAGTTCTCTTGGACGACAGTTAAAAAAATTCAATAATTTTTCAGTGTTTCAAAATTATTTCTAACATCTAAACACTTGCGCGTTGTAACACAATAACAATATGGAAGCCGTTTCGTTCTGTACTTTTCGAGTTCAGACCAGTCGGATGTTTAGAATAAATTTTCTATCTACCTTGTCGACCAGACTGTACTATCACACAGTAATCCTGATTCAGTCCAGTCCAGGTGTGATAAGGTTAAAAGCTCCGCCCCGGAGCCTTCCTTCCCCTCAGAATTCAATCGGAATTGAAATTTTTATCTACGTTCACGGTGAACCCCAGCACAAGGTGACACCTACTTGGCAAGCGATATAGAACAATATCCTAGGACGGAGCGCGGGCGGAATACAATGGTGGGAGAAACGGGAGCACCCAGAGAGAACCTACCAGACAATGGTAATATCCGCCACGTTACCTACGTGTAAAAATTCCGGGAATGACCCTGTTGGTAGATCCCGTGAGCTAGACACACGTTCACTGTGGCCCCCTCCCCCATCGCCCAGTGCACTGAACATCCTTGGGCGCTCTGTATAGCGTATTCATCCTTCCCATTGTGCATCTATTCACATCGTATGACACATTTTACCACGAGTAGTGTACAATAGCCGGTTCTGCCGCAATGTATTATGAATAAGCGGCATTTGAGCTGTGTCCGAAACCGTCAATTTGGGGACTTAGTATTTAGGAATTTAAGGCAGATAGATTCGGATGTCTCCTACAGCGCTACATGCGATGACAATGTGAACTACAGGCCTGTGCGTATTTCGACGTTGCTTTGTTTTTGGAATGAAAAACAATCACTTGTTGAAAAACTTCGCTGTACAAGACATACTTACATATGAAATAACATGACGGTCCCCTACTTACCATTTTCAACTCGCGCGTTTCACTATACACAGCTAGGGGACCCAGCCCATGACCTTTTTTTTTTTTTTTTTTTTTTTTCGGGACTAGAACAGTTACCATGTTAAAAAATTTGGTTATCATGCAAAGACTGAAAAAAATTTGCATAGATGTATGTAGTTAATAAGGAAATGATGTGACATTAACTCAAAATTGAAGCGACTGTTGTCCCATTATTTAGTATTTCTCTATCCAGTTGGCCACTGTGGCCTCACTTTACATATGCCCCAACTGGAATCGCTCTATCCACCGAGTCAACGTGGCCCCACTTAATTAATTCAACACTGAAGCGAGACATTTAAAGTAAACAAAAGTCACACTCCATTACCTTCATCTCTATGCAATATTCTCTATGCATTAATAAAAAACTTTTCATAAGGAAAAAGTAATTGAAAAATAATTTTTTAGGGTAAAAGGTAATTATTGCGTAATCTAATATTGCAAAAATTCGAACTTGACCTGTATTTTACTCTGAGGATTCGCTCTGCAAAATTTGAAGAACTTCTGTTGAGTTTTATGGGACTTAGAGGTATTAAAGACGGACAGACGAACAGATAGACAGATGGATATCGACTACTTATTATATAGGATAGCCAAAACGCGAGAAATAACACGTAAATAAACAGTAGCAGACGACGCCACAGACCTATTTGGTAATTTAGTGTGCTACTGAACGTCAGTAAATTTCAACCCTAAATCCCCAACTTTTTAGGGCCTAAACTTTGATCACGTGATCAATTCTGTGACCTAAATAGCGGGCTGGCCACCATTTCGGATACGGAGTTAGGCACGGATGAACGCAGCATACAGGGACAAAATGGTGCAGCGGTCTCCTTGATTTTGGCGTACTCAGCAACTAAATGTTAAGATTTCCACCGCCATATTTGTAGTGTGTTCTCCAGTAGTAAGCAAATATTATGCATGTTGTGCTCTTATATGACGTGAATGGTATTCTGATCAAATCTGATTAATTTTTGTCTCAAAAGTCATTTCAACTGTATTTCGCGTTTCGGTCTATTACTGTTGAGCCTTAACTGCACTGCGTATCACAGAACTGTATAGACTGTTCACGGTATAATGAGCACTTTTGAGGCCCTCTATACTTTTTTATTTCAGCCATTTTTTGTCGTTTAACTACATTTCTTAAATAAACATATAAGCAATAAACACAGTGTGGAGATTCCATCATACTCTGAAGTTAACGCCTAAGGCTAAAATAAAACATATTTACTGGCTATTATTACAAATGAGAGGGCTTTCAAAAGTGCTCACTTGACCGTGACTAGCCTATACTGGTCAGTAATACGACTACAGAGTTTGCATAAACTCGCCTCTTTTAGTCTCTGGATGCTAACTTCATCTGTTATTTAGATGCAGACAGACGGAGCTTGAACTTTACTCATCACCATGCACATGATAATTTCTCCACTCATTCGTCGTTCCTGCCTTGTCATCAGGGTCGGTATTCTCTGTTGCTGAGAGCTCAGCACTATTTTAACTTTCGCCAGTTTCACATGGAAAGCGCATGCACAAATGCCAGTACGCACACTCACTGCAAACTGACTGTTGTGTCACTAGCAGTATTTATCTTTATTCATTTGTTCTGACTTGTTTTTTTTTTTTTTTTCATCATCCATGACCTTAGATGATGTGTAAACACACTGACTTCATCCACCCACGTTAAGTCGATATTGCATAGTCTATTTGGCACAAACAGATACTGGAAAGTGTTTATCAACACAGGTGTTTTTCCGCGTATAACATTATTGTACCAGCCGAACACTAAAACGTGTTATGTCGAGCAGTTTCTAACCATAGTAGGTATGGAATTTTGAACTGTGGTATACGTCTTGCGAAATAGATTAGCAACTTTAAAAGCATGGTTTTATTACTAAGGCTAATACTACAACAAAGGCAGTGTTTAATTTCTAGTAATTAGAAACATATCTATCAGTTCTATTTGAATGAGGATGATATTTGTATGTTTATATATTTTAATTAGAGATTTCATTACAAATAATTAATACTTGTGATAAATTGTATGTTGAATGGATACTACGATACACTCTTATATACTTGAATCGTAGTAGCCTTATTCTACATTAATGACACTGGATACTGAACAGCTCATTTCTAACGCGCAGATACGTACGTATAGATGAAGATTTTACACCAAAGTGTTGTAGCGTTACAGAGAAATAACGTCCTAAAGCAGGTCTTAGCACATTATAATTGTCATGAATCATCACGTAATTTTCCATGTAAATATTTAAAATGACAAATGGCTAAAATTAGTCATATCCGTATTATAAACTTAGTCCTTTTTGTGTAAAGAAATGAATAAATGACAGTGAGTTTGAAGGTGAAATTCAATGAAAACAGTGAATCTGAACCCATATAAATGTGGTGAGTAGTTTTCCTACAACACTACAAGTTAAATAACTTCATGATTCACTACAACAACGCACCAAAAACAAAAATTCCGAGACGAAACTGTTGATACCAGCATCTGATAATCCTGTAAATGACGAGAACAAAATTGTATCGCAGGAAAAGGAGAATAATTATGTTATTCACTGGTGCTACGTGTAATGTGTGGTGCTTAACAACATTCACAATTGCAAAAATTTATGAGATATGTCAAAAAATAATACGTCTGGGTGAAAGATGGAGAAATAAATAGACTTAGTTAACACTTAACATTAACTTCAAAATATCTTAAAGTAATTTGCACCAAAAACGGTTTGATACATTACCGGTTCAGTTGTTACTCATAATAAGCAACATTCGGGCTATTTAATAAGTCTTTAGTGGCGGATAAAGTACTGGCGCACAATTGAAAATGTTATGGGTGTGAACCCCAGCCTTTGTTGTGGGTTTTACTACCAGAATTTACCATGGGTTATAAGTGGGTTAAGACAAGTTAGTGTGAAAGCTATAATGTCCAAACCCTCCCAAGAAGCTGGGCGTTAATTGCACTTACGTACTTGCTTGAGTTACATGTAATTATACCGTTTTCAATAATTTTTATTTTCTTGTTTCAGATATTGAAAAATTCGTATTCATTATTTGCCCTTTTGAGGGAGATCAGCGAGAGTTGAAGGGAACCTACGCATCGACAAACTGCAACCCTACAGTAAATTTTAGTTAAAGTTACCAAGGCAGTAGTGCATGAATATGTAAAATTTTTCTTCACCAAATAATAAAATGTGTACAAACGGCTGTGAAAAGCAGCTGTGAAAAACTGGATTCTGTGCTACCTGTCAAAATAACGTGTTCGCAACAAAAACAGAACATAAATCCCATTATAGTTTTGCACAGCTAATATATATTTATTTATTTATTACACATTAAGAACTTCATCTTCACACTATTCTCATGTATCTACGTACCCAGGGATGTTCATACAATGAAGTAACATCGAATCACACCAGTTAACACAGCAAACAGTGAATAGAACATGTCACAGAATTATTTACTCATTGACATCTCTGACTCGAGGGGTTCGCACCTTTCACCATTTTCATTTTCAAAAAACACGTGATTCAAAATTTACTGGCACCGCTCTGTTGTCCTTCGAATATTTTCGTATTCGTACTAGTCCTCGAACAATTAAAAAAAAATAAAAATAAACAGCACTTGGCGTTTGGCGTGGGGTGGATGCCAACAGTGCAATGGAACCAGCAACATACACTCCGAGCCTTACATCTAATCATAGTCTATTAAGGAGTAACTTTGACACAAGACTGCCTTTAACACATAGACAATCTAGGAATTTTGTATTGTTTTGAGGTATACTATCTTCACCCTAGTAAATGTCAATACAAATGGGGGGGGGGGGGGAATCCTGTGTAAGAAGACACCTAAAACAAAGATTTTTACATGTATTTGCACTTTTTGCGCTTAGCCACAACTGCAGTTCAATCACACTCACAAACTTCTCCGTACTTTACAAATTTTCTAATTTGGTGGCACAATATTTTACTAATTACTGTGTTCTGAAACACTTACGGGCTCGTTACATTGAAGACACGCACGTTTATCAAACCACACAGAATTCTGTATATGGTAGAATAACAAACTGATTTTACTCCATTTTCAGGACAAGTAAATACAGAAACAACATCTTCGATACAGGACTTCCTACGGAAATGTTTCTCTGCGCATTTGATCATAATTTGGCACAATGCCATTAAGAGTCGAAACAAAGTCATCTTTATATCATACCTCCTCTTTTTTGTTATATTTTTCCTATTCTGTTACACTCTAAATCTGAATCAGTGAGAATCTCACTGTTTTAATCAGTCAGCAGTGCCTGACTGAATCAACAGTCACTTCAGAGAATGTAACTGACGAATCAGTGAATATATGACCGATCTTCTTCATTTTTTGATTCAGTGACATTTTCTACTGATTCATTAGTCACTTCTTTCACTGTTTTTGAGTGTTTTGTTTTTTGACTGATGGATCAGTTAAGCATCGTGTATCAAGAAAAATAGCAACAAATACACTGATAAAACCAATACAAAATATATTACAAAATGTGTTTCGTCTTTCAAAAACCATTTTACGAGGGAATATGAACATTCAGCCATTCAGTCCGATTTTATGTCTTTCATTTCGTTTTCATGTAATCATCATAGCGCTCTGTTTGAAGGTTTAAACTGTATATAATGTGGCGAAGAGAGTGCACTTATATATACTATTCGTTTAAACAATCCTAACGGTACCAATTAAACCATAAACGAAAAGTAAGGGCATACAATTTAAATCTTCACGATTTTGGTAACACTTTAAGACATATGTTTTCCTCGCTCTGTTTAACTTGGTATGTTTGCGCATATGGTAAGGTAATGGCCTAAAAGGGAAGTGAAGGCTGTGTGGGTTCAATCATCGACCACCTCAGGGAATATTTTTTTCTTTTTTAAATCAAGCTAAATTGCGCAATATAAATACTAAACTATCGTAAATATCTTTATTGCACGTAATTATTAGATCGAATTCAATAAACACAATATTTAATTCGCCACTGCAGTCGGTCGCCACTTGTTCAATCAGTGAAATTAGTTTCCACTGAAACAATCAGTGGTTTCCCCCGATTCTAAGTGGAGCCATTTTCACTGATTCGAGCAGGTTAATTTCACTGCGAATCAGTGGTTTTCCACTGATTCGAATTTAGAGAGTATATCACAATTTTTTGGTCAGTCATTAAATGTAGGCAGGTATGACTTAACGTATCGTTGACAGCGAGGTAGATACAGTCCATTCACGGTTACTTCAGCTTTTTCTGAAGACCTGCTAATGTTGTACTTCCAGGATATATATCCGCCTCGTGCAAACTAAGCTTAACTAATCCTGGAGAATTGCACCAGAGGGACAACGCACCACACTCGTGCGCACTCAGTTGTAATGATATTTTGTATAAGAACTGTTTCTCACTAGACATTGCCAACATACCTCTTTTCTCCCTGTTTTGTATTCAAATTATTTATCAATGAAGCATTATAATTTATAGATAAGATATTAATAAACATTTAAATTTAACACGAAAAAAAGTAACTTTTATGAACACAAGTATAAAACGCTTGTGATACAGGGCGTATTTAGGAAATAACTAGAACCACGTCATACATGGGGAGACTTTTCAAAGGTTTGATTAAAAAAGGCCGAAGAAACCGTGAATGGACTATATAGGTGGAGCCAGTTGGCCAGTAAAATATGCACGGGAATAGAATCAACCATGATCTGTGGTAAGCAATCATCGCAACATTCGCCTGGAGTGATTTCGGGAAATAATGGGAAACCGAAATCAGGATGGCCGGACTTGGGAATCGAACCCGTATCCTCCCGAACGCGAGTCCAATTATTTTCTGCTGCCCCACCTCGCTCGGTCGGTCACTAAAGTGTTATGTTAAATTTTTTCGCCCACTGTTTGTATTTTATTTTACTTCTGATGGTCTCATGCACACGAAAGTAAGAATAATATTAGTCACATATTTACATTCCTAACCAATTTCACATTCCCACTTGATCAGCATGTGAATAAAGTGATCGTATTCGTGGCACTGTAAAATTCTTCATGTGTTGAAATAATGCTGTTTGGGCATTGCATCAATACTTAAGCAGGATCTTCAAAAGTGCTCAGTTATAATCCTTCACGGTTACTTCAGATTTTACTGAAGCTCTGCTAAAGTTCTACTTCCAGGATATTCCTCCGCCTCGTGCAAGCTAAGCATAACTAAGTCTGGAAAATATCACCAAAGGACAACACACGGAATTCGTGCGCAATCAGTTGTAACCGTTTTTTGTATGATTTCCTACTAGGCAGTCTTACCAACACACATTTTTTTCTCACTGTTTTTGTTCAAATTATTTATAAATGAAGCACTACAATCTATAGATAAAATATGAATAATATTTAAATTTAACAGAAAAAAAGTAGCTTTTATAAACACATGTATAAAATGCTTGTGATATATAGCATACGTTGGAAATAACTAAACACGTCATGCATTAAATTTTACAAAGGTTTGATTTAAAAAAAGGTGAATAAACCGCGAATAGACTATAACGTCTGATTTCCTATAACTATGGTTGACTCAGTAGTTACACACTACCTGCTTGCTACTTGGGTCTCCGATCCGATTACAATCCCGGCAGGTGGGAAATATTTAAATGGCGAATCTAATTTAAACGTGTGGCAGACACTGCTGGTGTGTGGGGCTTTTCTCAGGGCACTTCGTGATTCTACCCAACCCACATTCCACCCTAGCGCCACCTCACCTCATTTCTCACCTGATCCATTCTTTGGCCCCACTTAGTGCCAGTGCCCTCTCGTTCACATTGGCTTTGCTCGAAGACAGGATAATGTTTACACTACGCACATTTCCTTCGGCTTCGCAAAACACCAGCCTCCTCTGATTCACGTTGACTGTTCTTGAAGATGAGAAAAATGTGCTGTTACTATTTGACATCTACACTAAAATATGTTCACGATAAAGTGAGCACTTCTGAAATGAACCTTAGAAAAAAGTCACTGCCCCAGCTTGCATATATTTCAATGGGTGCACTGAGTGACCTGGGCCCAGTAAAGTTGGAGACGAAGGATGGAAAGTAGTTCCATGTATTAACGTCGAATAGAGAGTGTTAGGTGCCCATTTATGATAACTTAAATTATTTTTTTCGCTTTCGATTTTTTAAATGTATCGGAGTGTAAAAATTACAAGATTTGTAAAATATTTACTTTTCTAATAATTTCACAGTTTACCTGACCGACACATGAATAAAGTGATGAGGCCCATGGCCATGTTTATTTTACATAAGGTGGAAGAATACATAACGAGCATACAAGCAGATCTTAAGCAGGGCTTCCAAAAGTGCTCATTTTACCGTGAACAGCCTATATGCACATGTTCCTCGGCTCCGCTTTGCGCCAGCTTCATCTCATTCACATTGACTGTCCTTGAAGACGAGAAAAAACTAACAGTTTTATTTTACACTATACCTACACATGTTCTTCGGCTTCACATACTGCCAACTTCCTCCCACCTGTGTTGAACGTGCCAAAAGGCGGGAGAAACAGAAATTTACATTTACACTTCATCCATATCCATGTTATGTGTATGCCTTGGTTACCTGGATGCTGATAGCTGACAGTGACCATCACAAACTGCATTTTAGGGAGGAAAATGGGGTCGTTTGAATTTTGTTTAAATTAAGTCGTAGCCACTTGAAATTCATACTTGCGGAACACTTTTATTAGTTTAAAATACGGAACCAACTGAGGCGAATCATGGCCTGCTTTTAAAGAATGGACACACATAATAAAAGGAAACTAAAGTGGCCTATGAAAAAAAATATAATTCTGTTTTATGGCCAGGCAGAGAAATTGTTCAAAATAAATTTATATTGTATGCAAATGTCATTAATGAAACCAGACCTAAGATTAAGATCATTCTCAACATTAACACTGATATATATCTTTTTCTGTTTCTTTTTAACCTCTAACTCTATTGTTTCCTGTTACACTTTCTATTTTTCATTAGTCTGATAAATATGTATATAAATATACACACATGTTGTAATCATTTTGGGCCTTGCTGGTTCTGCAGGGTCTTACTAGTTGAAAATATGTTCGCTGTTGTATAATGTTGTTCATGGTTACATTTTTAATTCAATATATTCAATTGTTAATTTTTAGTTAAATTACGAGGGTAAGAGAATTGCATCGTTGCCATTGTACTTAGAAATCAACGAAAGAGCGCCATGGAAGCAATGGTGTAGGTGATGCTACTGGAAACATCATTGCTGCTTCCTGTTCCTGTCTTAGATGGCCACTGCAACATTGCCCTTTTATGATTTGACATTGGGCGAATAAGAGATCGTTGTCATCTTCTCCTTTGTTGATGACATCTGCAAATGTGACTTGTATACCAAAAATTCGGATAGCATTATCCTCAAAACGACTATATTTACACAGAAGTTGTAAGCAGCATCTATAAAATTTTTTGAATTATCGACAACGCTAGTAGAAAAGATGATGATGTCTGTCATTGCCCTCATTGGAAAAATATCTCGTCTTCTTCGTCGTAATGTGTGGAGATTGTTTCTGGAAAAAAGACAAGCTGCATCCCAATTCCAACCACAATTACTGCACAGATGAATCCTAGACATCAGTTGGAGCAAGGGAATGTTAACCAGTTGCACATCGCATCGTCCTGCTTAATCGCCATAATCCTTTCAGGATTTATGGGGAACGAAAAGCATCTGTACTTCTAGTAACGGTTTGTGCATGGACTTAGTAACACTAGAAGGAACACACTTGGCCGTAAGGAACTCTGAAAACTGTTAGTCCCCAGGAGTAATTGGAATGAAATCAAAACTTTTGAATACAGTTTAGATGCTTTTAAGAACAGATACCTAAACGTTTAGTATGAAAGCTGGACACATTGATACGTTTCGAGGTATGTCGGAAATATATGATCAACCCGATTTCAAGAAAGAGCAATGGGAAATTTACAAAAATTACAGGGCAAATACATTAAATACAGGACACAACACATTTTTATAACTAACAAGTAAATTAAACAAAACACTAGAAAGATCCATCTAGGAGTACAAAATGGATTAAGAAATTTTTTCTCCTCCATATTTAGGAAGCTCACTCTAAATAAATAACAGGAAGGCGCAGCATGCAATATAGGAGCATACAGAACGTCCTGATAACGAAAAAGAGCTTCTTATAAAAAAGGAATAATACTAGCGGAAATGTGCTTACAGAAATTTGGTAGAATGATTTCGAAATTAAGTATTCAATAAAGTTACATGACTAAAATTTCAGAAAAAAAAAGACTATTATTTAGGACATACTCCATCAGAGAGTTATGTTACTTCAATTAAAGGCCACAATATGACAAAAACAGACACAGAAAATTAATCGAAAACGAGTAAAGGTTACTTGTTAACAGACATGTGGATAAAACATACAGAATACCAGATAAGAAGTTAAGTCAGCTGTCGCAAAAAAAAAAAAAAAAAAAAAAAAAGCGTAATCGACAGAAGAACAATTAGAGAATATACAGTTAGAGATCTCGTCAGCAAGTTTGATTACACACATTTTGGTGTTTTTAACAATAGCGACGTTTCGTCGTTCAAAAGTTACTTTGTCCCTCTTTTCACATATATATCCCAAAATCTGGACGAATATATATATATATATATATATACAGTTTCTGCCTTCACATCTATGTTCACTTGTCATTTCAAATGTTCAATAATTAAAGTATCACTTAAAAATCATGAAGAATTTATTCAGTATCAAAATACAACCTATTGCGAAACTATATGACATTAAAACGACAAATGTGTCAGTTAATGCTAACAATAAGAAAATACACACACATATATATAACGTAAATAAAAATACAAGTTAAGAACTTAAGTGTTATTCTATGTTTGCCAGACTGCTGGCCATCACATATTTTAAACAATCCATATCGTATCTATGTTAGAAGTGACAAGACATAACAATTAAAAGTTAAGTACAGTTCAACGAGTAAATGTATGAAGACCTTAAGGTGTGCTGAATGTCCAACTACACCTTATTCATTCTAAGGTGTCAGCAGATGTAAACATTGCCAGCCGCACAATCAAAGCCAGCGGCTGGCTTGTCGGTTCACAGTATCCCTATACCCACCATTGGGCTATCGTTTGTTGCTATTATGGAGATTGTGATCCGACAAGCCAGTTACTGGCTTTGATTGTGCCGCTGTTAATGTTCATATCTACTGCCACCTTAGAATGGATTAAGTTAACACCAACTAGAACATAAGTGGATTTGGCAATGTTAAGGCGGATAGGTATTTATTGCATTGCTCAAAAGGAAATTTTAGAACATGTATTTAAAAACAGATCCTTTAAGGACAGACGACATAACTTTATTGTTAGTTTCAAGTCCATCATATTGTGCTAGTTTTGTTTTGTTCGTAACAACAATTAAACTTAACTAATTATCTGTCTTCTTATTCGGGACAGTACGGGAGGAAGTCAGTTCGCACCAGTTTCAGAGACCCTATCAAGTGGTGGCGTGTGTTTTTATTTATTATTTTAAAGTTAACTATTAAGAATAGGTACAAACAAATCAGGGCGAATGTGATGAGCGCTTGCCTACCTGGACCACGAATCGCAGTGCATTGTAATTAAAAACATATTAAAAACAATGGTTAAACATGTTTGCAATACGTTTCAATACGGGGAAAAAAACTACACTTCAGACTAGTCCAAAATACTAACTCCAAGACTCCCGCATATTGTAAATATTATTCTGAAATCATTCGACGTCGCCAATAACCGGAATTCTCAGACTAGTACATATTAAAATATTTTTTGTGAGTATCTGCAAAATCTGCATAGGGTCTTGAACCGAACTTTGCTACAAACTTACCCCTTGGAAAACACGACACAGACTCAAAGTAAGTTCATTGCTTTGCATGTAATGACGGGACATGTGAGCCCGTGCCAACGTTGGCCTTATAACTCTCTTGCTTGAGCTCCTGAAAAGCGGAAAATAGTTCCACGTAGACCTGCATATTAATTGACCTCTGGATATAAAGAATAACATAGAAAGTTCAAGGCGTTTAGAAAATGTAACCGCATATTTTGGAGTTGGTTTACCAGCCCGACACAAGGTAGCATTAAGGATGCTTTGATATGTTCGTGGTGACATTGTGCGAGTAGACAGATAACTATCGCAAGTCATCCCGTCTTCTTTTTCTAAAAGAGACAATTATATACTCCACTGTGGCGCAGCAGGGGGGGGGGGGTGTAGAAATCTGCTTGACTCTCTCAGAAATAGAATGAGCAATGTGTTGCGACAGTTGTTTGTCTATTTTCAAGATGGTGTCACGAGCATAATAGAAGGGATTCCATAGCTAACCAGGAACATCATTTCAAAAAGCACGGATAAATGTTGCAAGCACTTAGTTTCTTCTACAGTACTCATATTGTTCAATGACGTGACTGGGGATACGTCTATTTCACATTCAGGAAGATGCAACACTTGTCGGCACATGCGCTGACTGCTCGTCTCATGGATTCGTGGTGACTTTGACCCTCCAAAGGCTGTAACATGGTGGCAGTAAGATCGGGATATGGGTTCATGGTTGGCGCAAAGTCCCCCTCGGGCAGGCCGAGAAAGAACTCCTGCAGCAAGCAGGCGAAGAAAACACAGTGGGAGTTCCCCTCCAAAGTCTTCCCCCTCCCGGGAGTACTTGTTCAGGCTGAACTCCGAGGGAACACAGTGAAGTGAGCGATTGTCTGCTGTGCCGTAAGCAATCCTGGTTCCCAACACCGAATGGCGGTATTGCCCGAAGAACTATTGAAAGTATTTGACTGGGACTGTTTTCATCAATACACATTTGGAAGTTTGCCATTAATTCTGGAACCAATTTTAGATTAGTGAAGATATATACTTTTATGAAAAATGATAATTTCAAAACTATGACTATAAGTTCGTTTTCAGTGTTTGGTGACATTATTTCGGCAGTTCTGCAGACAATTCGTGAGGTTATGTTGGAAATGTATATCGGAGACGAAAGTCAGTCTCTGATCTTTAGTCTGTAAATGTGGCAAGGTGGCGAGGTTATGATCTTCCCACACTGGGGGGGGGGGGGGTCCTTCACACTGTTGGTTGCCGTGCTTGCTGGACTGCTCGGCTTCACGGCCTGGGAGTGACCTGGACCCTGAAGGGCTGCGGCGTGGCGGTGAGTCCCGGCCGAGAGCTGGTGTCCGGCACCGGGTCCCCTTCTGGCAGGCGGAGCGAGAACTCCTGCAGCAGGCAGGCGAAGAACACGTAGAGGGAGTTCCTCGCCAGCGACTCCCCAAGGCAAACCCGCTTGCCCATGCCGAACACGCTGAGCCAGGGGTCGCGGACGAACCTGCCGTCCGCGTCCAGGAACCGCTGTGGGCGAAAGTTCTCCGGGTCGCCCCAGTGATCCTTGTCGCTCATCAGCGCCCACAGGTTGATGAACATGGTCGTGTCCTGGAACATGCGCACTGCTTTCATACCTTCACTCTAAAGTATTATCTGCCAACTTACCATATCAGCACAGTGAGAAAGAACGAATTGGAAAGTTTCTTCCTGTACGTCCATGACAGGAAAGATTCTAATGCATAGGGCTGTTCTCAACTTTGTATAGTGGTGATACTAAACATACCAACATTTGCAGTCTCATGTTGTAAAATTTACCATATACTGTATAGGTTTAAAACTTCCATAACCGTTAGGAATTATACAAAAAAAAATCTATCTTATCACATATTGCACATACATGTAAAATTATAGTAAAGAAAAAATACGATCTGTGAGAAAATCAATTTTAAATCACAAGTAGTGGGAATGAAAGCATCCTGATTCAATTCCAGTGAAAGAATCACATATGTCATTCGATGAATTGGGGAAGGGCCAACATTAGGGGGGAATAAGATGGAACCATCCCTTAAACTTGGCATCTTGCTTCTGACTGGTGCCACCCCATCGTCCCTACCCACACTCTCTCTGGCGTTTCTTCCCCTCTGATTGGCTGCACCCATGTCACTAGTTACCCACCGTACTGGAACCTGATTAGTTGTGCAACACCCCTACTCCTTACAACTCACTGTAATTGATCCGTTGAAAAGGGTTGACCCCAACAACTCATTTCCACCACCCATGGTTCGGACAGGTTCTTGTACTAAATATGAGCCAAAACCTTTAGTTAATGTATGATTTAGCCATGATAGGCTTTCTCTGTGGGTGTAATATAAATGAGTATTATGGAAACTTATGGCTTAAGATA
Organism: Dryococelus australis; assembly: GCA_029891345.1. NCBI lineage: Eukaryota > Metazoa > Arthropoda > Insecta > Phasmatodea > Phasmatidae > Dryococelus > Dryococelus australis. The sequence goes on along the minus strand of CM057004.1, from coordinate 86,961,667 downwards.
TTTCACTTACAAATTATCAATTCGCATTCGGCCGGGCCTTCCCGATTTTCGAATGTGGGAATTGTACCGGACGGTGCCGTTGGTCGCAGGGTTTTCTCGGGGATCTCCCGTTTCCTCCACCCTTTCATTCCGGCGCTGCTCAATAATCACCTAAATCGCCCTCGATGTTAATAGCCGTCCAATTCTCTTCATTCACTCACTCAATTCACATTAAAAACATATTTACTGCCTACCATATCTACCACTATTATAATATTACGAATTTTACACTGATAACAAGTTCATGGTCATTTTCTGCGGAAAGTTATCTAACGTAGACATTAAACTTTAATGGTCTTCGTAAGGTTTCTCGCGCTCGTCTTGTTTCCCAATCTGTGTAATTAATTTTCGAGGCTCCAACCACGGTTACCTTAGGTAAACGCAGTGTTCCATACTTTTAAAAATCAAAATATGGGAAATTTTATCGAAAATATCAATGCCAACTATAAACGATTTTTTCTTACACAGTTGGAGAAAGTGATCATAATTAACTCAAGCACAAAACTTGGCGTTGTTCATTCTAACATTCTCATTCTCTACAAATTATTTATATACTTTTTTTCTTTAATTCAGCAAATCTATCGTCTTGTGTACAACACCAGTACTGATATGTGGGAAAGTATTACTTGCGTAATACATTATATATACCGAATTCCCGGGGAAAGAAAGCTTGCCATTTTATATTTCATTCTATTCCCCGTCAGGAGATCCCAGGATTCAACGAAAAAGCCGTTGATTGATGTTTAAGAAAGCGAAGCTACGTAATACACGGATATTCAGATCTGTAGCTGGTTGGGCACTTTCGAAAAAAAAAACTTCTTTATAAAAACTATCGGCCGTAACTGCACACATTTTACCGAAAACCTGTCAAATACTTGAAACAGTTGGCACAGAATTATAAAATTGATTTCTGGGCAGACAAAAATAAGCAGGGCTTTCAAAATTTCTCACATACAGCTAGTTACACAGTATTCATGTTATCGTTTCTTACAAATGCTGGGGGGGGGGGGGGGAACTGAACATAAATATTTGTGCTTACCTTAGGAATTATGTAACCATTAATTGTAGCCTCATGAGTACATCGATGAGGCGGGGGAACAGGTACAACCACATTAATACGTGATACTTCAGCGACTACTGCTTCAAAAAAAGGCAGCCTGTAAACATACACAAATCATTATGTGATTCAAATATAATCAACTTTAAAATGGGGAGAATGTAAATTACACGACTTAAACGTTAACGTTATAGCCATAATCATAATGTACAGTACAAATTACAGAATGTGCTTGGGGGGGGGGGGGTGGCTGTGTCTGTTTACTCATACAGTTTGCGATATGGTATTGTGGTACATGTTTTACAGAAGAAATCGTATGTGCTAGTAATGTTTGTTAGAGGAAACCGGAGAAGACTTATTACTTATGACTTAAGATCGCTCAAGGGCCAAAGATTCTGTGTAGTTTTTTTGAAGTTATTTTATGGTTTCTTGACATGATACCGATGATAACTTGATAGAAATACCAAAACCTTTGAAAAATCTCACTCATAATGATTTTCAGTGTGAACATGGTACTTTTTTTTTTTACTTAAAATATTGCTTCGTACAAACTACAAACAATTATTTCCACAAAAAGTTTGGTTTCAACTGAAATGTTTCTGTGAAATCCAAACCGAGAGCGAGATGACGCAGTGGTAAACCATCGGACTTACGATCAAGAGAACACTGATTCGATTTCCGCCCCGTCCATCTTGAATTCGGTTTTCCGCAGTTTCCCGAAATCACTCGAGGCTGGAACTGGCATGGTTTCTTTCTTTCAGGCCGCAGTCGAATCCTGCCCCGATTCTGCTTTTTTGAGCGACTTGCACCGACATCGCTGTCGACGAGATTTTCTGTCCTACAGGCTGTTCACGATAACCTGGGCCTTTGGAAAGCACTGCTTAAGATGTGCTTGCATGCACAGTATGTAGTCTTCCACCATGCGTAGAGTTAACATTGCCGTCTGCCGGCCCACGTTATTCAAGAGTCGGTCAAGTGAAACAGTGAAATTATAAGAAAAGTAAATATTTCACAAATTGACTATTCCTACGCTTATATATACTAAAAATAAACAGACAGAAAGAAAAAAAAATTAATTACAAAGTCCAACACTGTTTCCCGAACTCTTTTGCTTCAATGTTAAGCCCTACTTTCGATCTGTCGTTAAAGGCTGTTCACGATAAAGTGATCACTTTATAAATGAACCTTAGAAAACATTTACTGCCCCTGCATGCATATATTTTAATGGGCGCACTGAGTGACTTTCGGCCAGTAAAGTTGTTAATGATGGATGGAAAGTAGTTCTATATCTTAACGTTGAAATAAAAAGTGTTTCGTAACCATTTGTGATAACTTAAAATTATTTCTTTCGCTTTCTATCTTTTTTAATGCACAGATGTGTAAACATTAGTAAATTTGTAAAGTACTATTTCCTTTTTTAATAATTTCGCAGTTTCACTTGACCGACGCGTGACTAAAGAGATGAGGCCCATGGCAATGTTAATTTTACATCGTGCGGAGTAATACACATCGTGCATACAAGTAGATCATAACAGGGCTTTCAAAGGTGCTGAGTTTACCGTGAACAGCTTATACTAACTTTACTGGACGCATGGCAGACTGTGCGCCCGTAACAATATATGCGAGTAGGGATAATTAGATTTTTCAAAGGTTTATTTCAAAAGTACTCGCTAAACGGTGGACAGTATTTACCTACCTACCTACCTTTGTACCTTAGAAATCCGACACTTGATCCAACTGCAGTAAGCTGCTGGCTTTTAATAATTTTGACTTAAGATTTTATCTCAAAAGTTAAAATTTAAATACGGACGAACTGCACAGAAATTTTCCAAAAAATAAAAAAATACTGTTCATGACATTTTGATGATATCGAAATTCATTTTGGGCTGTAACCTAATTATTAGTTTTTTTAATTTGAGATTTGTACAAAAAATATATCGATTTAAAATTCATACTACATTATTGTTTTAGAAAATTGCAACACCCAGAAAGAATGGCCCTAATGGATCCAAACTCGGAGGATCTATTGAACAGTGTACCAGCTATAAGTGATTACGATTACAGAGACATGGCGTACGTGTACAATCTAAATCTGAATCATTGAGAATTTAACTGTTTCAATCAATCAACAGTACGTGACTGATTCAACAGTGCCTTCAGAGAACTTAACTGATGAATCAGTGACGAAATGCCCGATTTCCTACACTTATTGATTCAGTGACATTTTACACTGATTCATCAGTCACTTTTTTCACTGTTTTTCGGTAGTTTGTTTTCGACTGATGGATCAGTTAAACAGTGTTTAAAAATGGCCATTAAACAATATGTATCAAGTGAAATAACAACGAATTTATTAACCAATACGAAATACTTTTTAAAATGTGTTTCCTCTCTCAAAACGCCATTTGACGAGGTAATATGAACATTCAGCCTTTCAGTCCGTTTTTAAGTATTTAATTTCGTTTTCATGAAATCGTCACAGCGCTCTGTTTGAAGGTTTTAATTGCATATTACGTGATGAAGAGAGGGGACTCATATATACTACTCGTGTTAACAATCCGCACGGTATCAATTAAACCAGAAACGAAAAGTAAGAGCATAAAATTTTGAATCTTCGCGACTTCACGGCGAAACTATAAAAAATACATTTCCCTCTAATAATTTAAACTTGTCCTGGTAGCGCAGTGGCTTAAAGTTGAAATATTCGTGGGTTCAATCCCAGCTACATCCGAAATTTTTTTTTTACTTTTCTTAAATTACCGTAAACTGCACAATATAAATAGTAAAATATCTCAAACATATTTATTTCACATAATTATTTGGCCACATTCAATAAAAACGATACTTAGTTCGCCACTAGTCGGCCGTCACTTATTCAATCAGTGAAATAATTTCACGTCACTAATTCAAGCAGTGAAATTTTTTCAGTGAAACAATCACTGGTTTTCCACTGATTCTAAGCAAAGCCATTTTCATCGATTCGAGTAGTTGAACTTCACTGCGAATCAGTGGTCTCCCACTGATTCGAATTTAGGGCGTAGGCCCAACATCGCTCTCTCTTGCGTGACAGGAATGGTCAGTGTTATGCCAATCCTAGCCAGTGAAGTTCCATCAAACGAAGTGAAAGCAAGTGCCGGTATGCCTCGTCGACATTAAAGTACGCCATATCAGCACGTGAGTGATTTCGAACGGGGTAGAATGATCGGTCTCCGTGAAACAGGATTGTCATTCCGTGACATTTCGGCATGCTGCTACGACAGTTATGCGTGTGTGGTGTCAGTGGATAGGAGGGGGTCGTATGCAGCGACGAGCGGGTACTGGAACATGTAATGTGACCACAGTACGGGATGTCTGTCATCTTGTCCTCATGGCTGTAACGGGCCGTACAGTCTCGTCCACAGTGTTGGTTCGACGGTTCGATGCCGTCTGCTGCGGGCTGGACTGGTGACACGCATGCCATTGCGTCAGCTCTCATTGTCCAGAAACGACAAACTCCGTCGCTGGCGCACTGAGTGGCAAAATGCAATGTTTTCGGACAAGTGCCGCTTCAACCTGTCCTATAGTGATGGCCGCATACGTGTTAGACGCTACCGTGACGACCGCAATATAGAAGCTTGCATTGTGGAGCGGCATAGAGGATAAACTCCAAGTGCGATGGTTTGGAGCGCCGTTGGATAATCATTGTGATCTCGACTCCTACGTATTGAGGGTAATATGAACATCAACCACTAAATCAGAGAGGTTTTAGAGCCCGAGGCACTGCCCCTCCTTCAGGCGACTCCACGTGCCATATTTCCGCAGGACAATGCCCGGCCACATGTGGCGAGGAATGTGCAAGTCTTCTTCAATGGACGACGGGTACCTCTGCTTCCCTGGCCTGCACGTTCGCCTGACATGTCGCCCATAGAACATGTCTGGGTTATGGTTGGTGGGCGACTTGTTCGTAACAGTTCTCCAACAATTACTGTAGGTGATTTGTGGACTCGCATACAAAACCTCGTGCAGGGAGATTCCCCAGGAACATATCCAGGTCCTCTTTGATTACATGCCACGAGGTTTAGGGGCTCTGATTGCAGCACGTGAGGGCTTCATATCATACTGAATTCTCATCGGCAGAGATCATGTACAGTTCTGTAATCCTAATCAATTGTGTATTGTCATGTACCTAATCTACGGTATAAAGTTCATTTCAGTCACACGAATCCTTCTTGACGTTGCATTTTTCAAAAACGTTAGTGTAGTTCACTCCATCGGTTTTGAAATTTTATTTTCGTCCGTTACACTACTTTTGCAGACTATTTCACAATTTCATTTCACAATGAAAAAGTTGTGGAATATTTAAAAAAGCGCAGAAAATAATTTCAGACTATTGAAAATCCTTAAAAATTTCACGTATAATATTTTGTTATAAATTTTTATCAGGGAATGCAGGAATTGTATACAATGTAACAAGAGTTGATAACGTGATAAATATAAGTTTGGAGTTCAAGTGTTTCTTTTTATAATACAGCCACCTTATTCCATTTTCGAAGATATCAGAAGTGGTGTTAATTCTTTTACACGTACTCGTTCGTTATATGTTGTCCAATAAATATTCCTATTATTGTGGGAATGTGGGTTTGATTCTGAATTCTATGTATACTCGATCCGACGTAGTTTCTCCATTGGCTGCTGCATAAATGTGAAGTCACTCCCTTTTTGACTTGAATGCACGTGATTCGACTACACAATTGTCAAGTGTTCATTTACTGGCGCAGAGTTTCTCAGGTCGTGTCCGATAAAGTACGGTCCAACGACAAACTTATTGGAAAGGTACGTGCATTTGAAGTTTTACGTGCCCCCAGATAATAACGCGAATTTTGCGGGTCTCTACTAATATGAAATTAGACACACAAAAAATAGGTGCGTTGGTAATGCCTAGTAAAAATTAGTTCTTATCCTAAATATTATTACAATGAGTGCGCACGAATGCGGTGCGTTGGCTCTTTGGTGTAATTGTCTAAGCTTTGTTTGCATGAGGCGGAGGAATATCCTGGAAGTAGAACTTAAGCAGGACTTAAGAAAAGTTGGAAGTAACCGTGAATGAACTACGCTTATCTATCGTGTGCTGCGAACGTGCGTGAGTGTGTGTTAGTGTACCAGCTGTCAGTAAATACTTGCCTCTGAATGTCCGATATAGATGGTTTGTTATTCCTCCCGATGACAGAGTCCAGCTCGTCGTGCACGGCTTTCTGAATTTCGGGGTAAAGGACCATGTACATCAAGCAGAACTCCAGGGAGTTGCTGACAGTGTCGGCCCCAGCGATGAAGAGGTCGATGCACAGGACGATCAGAGCTTCATCTGGGAAATATTTGTTAGACATTTGCAGCAAGAATCAGCGGTGAAACAGTAACAATTTTTTTTTTTTTTACATGTTTTCACCAAACACTGTATCTCCAGAACGATTAAGATGTTGAAGGTATTAAATCACAACCAAAGAATAAAATAAATCTCACTGGATCAGAACTTGAACCGCTCGCGGCAATACACTATATGCAGAAGCACTTACTGTTGACAGTTTGGCAAGCGACACGCTCACCATACAAGTGGACTGGAGTTATTGGACGGGTCTTAACATATGGGTCTTGCGAGCTGATGAGTGAGTTGAGTATGGAGCAGCGTCGGAATGCAAGAGCGGGGGAAACGGGAGATCCCGAGGAAAACCCGCCGGCCAGTGGCATCATCCGGCACGATTCCCACGTGTGATAGAGCCGGAAATGACCCCGCTGGGAATCGAACCCGGTTCGCCTAGGTGGGAGGCTAGTAGTCTGACCACTATAGCACCGCGGCCCCGCTCGTCATACAAGCCACTCACGTTGTCCCCCCCCCCCCCCCCACCGGCTCCTCAACGTAACGTGACTGCCTGTATGATTGCAAATGGAAAGAATTAGTGTGTTACGAAAATGTGCATTTTTTTTGTAGCATTTTGACAGGTTAATTAACAACCCGTCTTGAATATTCGATAAATTTTCAGCTACACGTTTTTTCTGTGGTAAGCGAATGACACATCCTATTTCGTTGACGACGGGGGTTTGACCATCACGTTAGATCAAAATACGTAAGTTTAATTTCTATCAAAACATTCTACAATGAAATAACTTCCCGAACGTTGTGAAAACACTCAGGGATTACGTATCTAGTCCAATAAGACTTGGCAGTTACAAATCTAATCCATTTTGTGGGCTCTGACATGTGGAATGGAATGCTTGAGTCGGCATATGATACATCTTAGTCACATTCTCGGCTACTGTTACAATTTATAAAAAAAAAAAACAAAATTAATGCATAAAAATATTTTTTCATATAAATAATTTAGTGATGCGCTTTACCTGTGAATGTTGAGCCAGCACAGCCTTTCTGTTTCTCGATTTCCTGCAGATAAACGTCCATGAAGTCCCTTGGTGTTTGTCCGTCAAATGTTTTCCTGTGTTCATCAATCGTTTCCTATAGCAAAAAATGGCGATACCTACGTTATAAGTTGCATATTGAGAACTATGCAAATCGTTCAATAATACGGAGACAATCTGTTCAGAACATCACCCAAAAACACATCGTTACATGTAGGCTATAACACAATTCTGAGGAACTAGCAACGTTTAAAATAGAACTCAACAATTTTTTTAATACTTTTCAGACGATTACTGTAACTACTGGGTCTAAAAATATACGCACACGATGAAGTTATTTCGCCCGCAGTCTGGCAAAAATGAAGTGGTCACGCATTTACTGTTATTACGCGTTTACTATTTGTTGATGGTGCCTAACACAAACGCGATTAATTAACACTCATGGGCAGGTATACAGGAGGGTTTAACTGACAGGGCTGCAGTAGACACGGCCCAAATTACACTGTTGTAATAATATTATTTAGACTCAGGCAATTTCAACAAACGCAGAGTGATTCAAAATAACACTGACATCGCTTAGTATACTATATTGTCGGGGAAGGCAAAATGATAATTTTTCAACACGAGAATTATTTCCTAAAAGTACGGCTGGGTGCTTGCGGCGCCTCTTCCATGGCCACCACGGTCACCAGATTTGACACCTCCAGACTATGTTCTTTGGGATACGATGAGGGTTATGGTTTATGAAACTCCTGTACACTGTAAAACATTTCTGGTAATCTTCCTAAACTGTGCCCCCGCGTCCATGATCGAGGGCATGTTGCATATGAAAGATATTTGTGGTCGGCACCGTACACAACAAGGAATAAATGGCTGGTGTTTTTAAGCGTCTTGGTTGTGAGAAACCTGATTTTTTTTTAAGGTTTCTGTACCTCTCTTTTGTGGATGGTCAATGCTGACATGGACGAACACGCAACGCGTTGTCCATGTGGTTGCGAGAAGTATGCTTGACACAAGTACAGCGCTCATCAAAATATTGAAGGTTTGCAACACTTGAGCTCGGAAATTAATTCGGGACGGAACGGGTTAAGGTGTGTTTTTTTTTTTTTTTTTTTTTTTTTTTAGAAAACTGCGCCCTTAATACAGTTGTTAGTTTTCAAATTAATACAGTTTTCAAAATATAACACTTAAATCCCGTCACAAGACTGTTATATATAGGCAGGTTCAAAGTGTTGAATTCGAGTCTAAGCGCGGCATACTGCATTTGTGTTACAAGCTACGCAAGGAACAAAAACAACTTTTCCTCTACAGTTTGTGGTATAAACTATTTATTAAATTAATGTTAACAGTTTCGCTTGAATGAACAAAAATATATTTACGACAAATCTGATCCCTATTTTCAACAAAATTCAGAGTGCCAATACTCGCTTACCTGTTTATAAATCGCACTGATACTGAATCAGTATATTCGGCACACCATACAGATTCCATTAAATGCAATTTGACTGAAAAAAAAAAAAAATCTAGGAGCAAAGACTAATATGCTGCAGAATTCGGGAGATTAAGTATTTTGAGTGTTGTGTTTTGAAAACTATAATGATTTGACAGCTAATAACTGCATTAAGTGGGCACTTTTCGAAAGATCTTTCAGAAAACCAAATAAAAAAAGTGAAATATCACCTTAATCCTTTCGGACCCACTTTAATTTACGGTATCAAGTGTTGCAAAACAAATATATTTATGATGCGCACTGCACTTAGGTTTATACAACACGTATCTCCTTGGCAGAGCCAATGATACGTAATCTATATGTTAGGCTACAGTTATATGAACGAATTATGACCTAGACAAGTAAGACGGTCTGCCAATAGTTTACTCACAGGTAAAAAACATTGGTCATTGAGCTCCGCCGTGTGCAGTACAGACCAGAATTTACCTACACGTACGCAATATACACAATTGTATACACTGGTTCTGAATGGCTTAACCTACACAGTGTATGGAAATAGTACTGCGTATCAGGCTGAAAATATAGGAATGTTTAGCATCACTTCTATACAAAGTTGGGAACTTCCCTTTATCGCCACCACAGATGTACGGAAACCTATTTTACCATTAGAATTTGACCACTGTACGTATACACTGATGTGGTAAATTGACAAATAATTCTCTAGAGCGTACCATCAGGGAATGACCACATCGCACGAATCCACGCAGCGACTGAACTGGCATGCACGCGACCACACGTGCACCAGTTTATGCACCGCCTATGTAGGCTCTGTAATCAAGTAGGAGGTCGACAGTTGGAACACCTATTGTAATTTACTGCTCTATGTGATACTCTCGTCAGGTTGGTGGGTGGGGGTAAATTCATACGCCCATCACCATATCCGAAGCGTTGTCAAACCTTGACGCCCCACAGACACTTGGGACTTCCGTACTTGGCTCCCCTCTTGAAAACTGATCGGTTTTCTGGTTTTTTTTTTTTTTTTTTTTTTTTTTTTTTTTTTTTTTTTACGTTGTATGCGAAGCTTCGCCGGTGTTGTTTTGAATTATCATATATATATATACACACACACACACACACACACTTGTTAACAACCAACATTTTATTACTAAACTAGCTGCCCGCCCCATCCACACTCGGAAGCGATGTACAGATATGGCGTTGTTTTGGTTTACAGCAAGTATATACACTAAATGCTTAAGGTAACTAACATAGAATTAATACTGTGGTGTTAAAAAAAGTCTTCGTAAGTGAACCCCTATTTTTAAAAGAGCAAAAAATGGTTCCTTTCCTAATGTGTTCCCGTTCCCTAGATATAAACACAATTTTAATATACGACTATTCTGAACAAGCGGTGGGACTGCGATATAATCGATTGTTCAGGTACTTGCTGGAAATCTTCTTTTAACTGTAAAGGGACAGCAGCACGGGCCCCGATTTGCCTGTGTTTAAAGGATCAACAGTTTTTTTTTTGGAAGTGAGGTAAATAGTTCTTTCCTTTGAGCAAAGGTCAGCCACCTTTCCACCTTTCCCGGTCGCGAAAAAAATTCTGTGCTCATCGCTGTTCATGCAGCAACAGAAGTTACTCACTTTCTTTTTAAAACCATACGATGGAGATGAGCGAGGCACGGCTGTTTTATAAACCAACTTAGCGGCTAAAGGTGGACTCACAACCATTCGTTGCGCTTGTCAGTCGCCCGTCCGTCAGTAAGTCATCCGTCACTTTTATTCTTCCGTCAGTTGAAAGCAATTCACGACAATCCGTCGTCCGTCAAAATTTCAGCGTGGCAACTTAAAACCGCGATCTTTCTTTAGTTGGAGGTCTATTTTGGTCGGAAATACATATTCAAGAGAAAAGCACTCTGGGGAAATAATTTTTTTAAGCGATAAGAATTTTTTACTGAACTATTGTTTACACCTTGAATCCCCGAGTTTGGCGCCAAAGATAAATAAACACATATCCACCACCTTGCATTTTATTTCAAAGCGCGTATTCCCGTCTATGGAATGGCGTCAGAAGGCGGTGGCCCATTGTCGGTCCGTCGGAAGTTAAAGTTTGAGAAATATTTGACGGATTGGCAGAGAGTTGTCCTGCGATTTGTTGAAGATCACGTGACGGACGGACGGAAGGGCGCCTGACGGATGTGACGGATGGTTGTTAGTCCACCTTAAGAAGTAATTTATTGCAATTAACATTAATTTATTTTTAAAAGAAGACTTGCGTTTTTATATTTTATACGTATTTAAAAAATACGTGTTAATTGCATGCAGTAATTAACTGTGTTTCAATTTTGTATTGTACTATCGTATTTTATGTTATATTATATAAAAATCCCGTTCTATAACTACTGACAATAACTACTGCAAATAAAAAGAAATATCATTTGCTAATAATTAACTAATTCACTAAAATTAAGTTAAATTATAGTCACGTACGACTGGTTGAACATAAAACGAGTATATTCATTATGAACCACACACAATTTTGTAAACGTTCTACGTAGACGTTTCTTACGTAGGCTATACGAATTTGATTGTGGACCGACCTTAATCAATGAGGAAGGGAATAGAAGGATCTTAAAACAGCACGTACCGTATATCCGGCCTCCGAACCGTAAACTCGTCGGGAGGTAAAGCCATGTAGATAACCTGTTGTGGATGCACCTTGTCTTCCAGCCTTTGAGTCAACTGCTACACGCTTAGCCATAAAACATTATGCATGTAGCCGCGAGTCGAAAAAAGAAATTAAACTAGTTTTACACGATGGGTAATGAATTTATCTTCGAGACCTCGCATGAAAACTCTCATGCAGGAGTACCGAGCAATTTTCGCACGAAACGAGTTCGTGCACAGTTAGCACGCCAAACTTACAGCGAAATTTATCCTTGTAAAATAACCGTTGTTGGGCCGGCGCGTACTGAATAGTTACAATATTAACATAAAAAGCCAGTGCTCGCTTACGTATGTATCAACATAGTGGATGTTATTTAATGTGAAAGAACCTAGTTCAACTCTCGCAAGCAACACTATCTTATAACGTCCCCTAGCACAACAACTTAAGTGCATGATTTAGTGCTTAATATCTCTCTGATAAAAATTAAGTTGAATGCATGACCAGCGTGGAAGGAGCAACGGAATCGATTGTTACGTACGGCTTGTATCATAAAATAGTTACTATCCCATGACCTCGTACACGATCTACATTTCACGGAAAAAAAATTTCGTGCGAAATTTGGTGCAAGGTTGGAATTTAGCACGAGTCTTGCATGCATCTCGTGTCGTGTAAAATGCGCCTTTGCAGCAAAAAATTTTTCATCAATTTAGTGCTGAGTTTATGCACAAAAGGTTTAAAATAAGCCAGAAAAAAAAATTCATACCCTGAGAATTTTCTGCAGTCCTATGACGTATTCCATGCTTTCGTCATACCCAGAGAACTTCGGGATGACATATCTGAGGGGCGGAAGCACGTTGACGAGAAGTCCGCCCGGTATGGTCACGCGAAAGGACTTGTAAACAAACTGCAGTATTTCCAGGAACTTCTCGTCCTTGTACGAGAAGCGACTTCCTGCCAGCACAGTCCACAACAGGTTCACCATGCACTTGTTGAAGATACCCGAGACCTGAAACAAACAAACACGACATGAAATAATTCTGCGATACTTACTCGTGTTTAAAGGGAACCTTCGCCCGGCATGTTTGAACTCTTGGTTTTTTGTAGCTGGTTTTTATTTCTGAAAAAAAGAAAATTGCCAAGGTATCCCTATACGCAAGTAGCCCACGCAGCAGCACAGACCAAGCAAAGATACTACGAACTCGTGCTTACGTCATCATTTTAACCCTGCTGAAATTCGGCAAAATCACTTTGCGACGTAAATACGAGTCCGTAGTTCATTCGCCATGTCTGTGCTGCTGCGTGTATGCTGTTCAGGGTAATCTGAGCACTTTTGAAACAAACCTTTGAATAATGCCACTGCCCCTACCGGCATATACCTCAACAGTTCCTCTGACTGCCATACAACCAGTAAAATTGGCAATAACACAAGGAAAGTAGTTCCCGTATCTTAACGTTGAATTAAAATTCTAAGTACTAAAATTAACAGTTTTTCTTTCTTTTATTTTTTAAAATAAATACAAGTGTTAAGAATTAGCACATTTGTAAAATATTTATATTTGTAATAGTTTCACAGCTTTACTTAACCAATGCACAAATAAAGTGATGAGACTCATGGCAATGGTTATTTTAGGTATGGTGGAAGAATACACAACAGGCATGCAAGTAGCTCTTTAGCAGGGCTTTCAAAAGTGCTCACTTTATCGTGAAGGACAGTAGTTAGTTGGGAAGTGGAGATATTTGGGCGGCTCTCAAAATCGAGATCTTGAGAGCCGACGGGGATGAAGTGAGGCGAGCAAGAAGCAGCGCCGGAATGCAAGGGCGGGGTTAAACGGAAGATCCCCGAGAAACCCGACAGACCAGAGGGATCGTCCTGCACGATTCCCACATGCGAAAGTTCGGTAGCGACCCCGCCATGAATCGAACCCGGTTCGCCTAGGTCACCGGAAATTTTCGAAAGTGGGAATCGTGCAGGACGATATGATTGGTCGGCGGGTTTTCTCGGGGATCTCGCGTTTCCCCCGCCCTTTCATTCCGGCGCAGCTCCATACTCACTTCAACCACCCTCATCGGCTCTCAAGACCTTGCTGTTAAGATCCGCCCAAATCTCTTCACTCACTCACTCGAAATATTTTTCCTTAAAAATACAAACCAGTGAGAATAAAAACTAAGTATTCAATATGGCAGGGAACGGACACCCTTAAAACTGTCATTTGGAAACCAATTTTGACCGAAATATAAACAGGTGGTAGTGATTATGACAAATACTGTTTACGCCATTGGTTTTCAGGGCCGCAGTGAAACGGTACTCGTCCCTCACAAAAGGCAAACCGGCCTCGATTCCCGTTGGGATAAACCAAATATTTAATTATTGAAACATGGCGGACGTTTCCAGTGGACGGCGGGTTTTCTCGGTGGACTCCCATGCATATCACGGCTGCTACACCTTCACCTCACTTCAAACCCACCGGTGCCTAAGATCTCGCTTAACAGCCGACCAATACTATTTTCAACTCAATTATTGGTTTCAAATATTTTTGAATATATTTATGTAATTGTAATGCGACAGGACAAACTGGGGACAAAATATACAATCGTATAGGCTGTTCACGGAAAAACGAACACTTTTGAAAGCCCTGCTTGAGATCTACTTGTATACACTTTGTGAATTTTTCCACCTTATGTAAAATTAACATTGTCATTGGCATCATTACTTTATTCATGCGTCGGTCAAGTGAAACTGTGAAATTATTGGAAAATAATTATGTTACCAAACTGGTCAATTTTACACTTCGATGCATTAAAAAAAAAAAAAAACAGAAAGCGAAATAAATAATTTAAAGTTATCACAAATAGTTATACCTCACACTTTTTATTCGACGTTAACACATGGAATTACTTTCCATCCATCATTACCAACTTTACTGGGTGCACGTCACTCAGTGCGTCCGTTAAAATACATGCACGCGGGTACAGTGACTTTTTTCTAAGGTTGATTTCAAAAGTGCTCACTTTATCGTGAACAGTCTTTACAAGGAAAAAACAGACAAACTGCGTTTCAGATGGGAAGTCGGATTGGGGACTTCAGCGTTGAAGGGTTTCAAATCAATGAAGGCAATTAATTGTCTTGCTGCTCTGCAGAAAAGTTACCCGCAGAAATAACACTATCGCGAAGTTAAAAAAATTTACCGTATAGTGAAATGGATATTATGTCAACCTACTAAATTCTACTACATTTTCCTTCAAGACACAAGGAAAATGGAAGTAAATTAATATCTAGAGTTCTTCCTTCCATCACGATGGAATGGGTTGCGGATTCCTAATGGGGTCGGGTCTGGGTTTTCCCCTCACGAGAAAAGTTACCGTCCTTGCAGTTCACCTGCGGGTTTTCTCGGGTATCTCTTTATTTCCCTTACTAGTATATTATAGGAATCATCTATCTGTTTTGGTTAAACATTTTTAATTTATCGCGATGTTACTGAAAAGGTAACAGATGTTTTGGCATAACATTAAAAGCAGATTTCCTCACGCGAATTGCATTATTTAGTTTTTTTTTTTTTTTTGTAATAGTTAATCATTAAGTATCGATACGTCACAACTAAAAGAAGGAAGACTCAGCCTTTGTTTTGTCTACTACTCAACATATGTTATTATACCCTCTCTCCAAAAGAAACGGATGATTAGGTATTAAAAATACAAATGCGATTATGTTAGACTGAAAAAAAAAACGAAACTAAATCGCTATCGAAACACCGAATTACTACTTTCTAAGGCAACATAATTGGAGGGTCAATAAAGAAAATTTTTTAGTTGGCGGAATTTAGTGCCTAACAAACGCAGATAAAAACTAATAAAATTTTTAATCCATGGTCACTAATTTAGGAATATTTCACGTCTCTTACGATGTAAAATTTGTCGAGTACCGAATTCCTTATTTCCTCACCACATGTTAACAGAGGGGAGATAGCGTTGCACAGTTTCGACGTATCGAATCGGCGTAAGAAATACGACGTGTCAAGACGCGACGTAAGAATTCGGCTATTTCCTACCTGAAAGCAGGTATTCGCCTTGATTTCTTTGAACAGTTCCAACACCTCTTGGTGCATGATCACATCCATGCTTGTCCTGCCAAATCCGAAGTCCCGCAGGTGGCGCAACGCGAAGCGGCGCTGTTCGTTCCACACCTCACCATCGCTGAAGACGACACCTGTAACAACAAAAAAAAAAAACAACCCCCTTAGTACAATCCCCGCTACGTGTGAGCCCGGCTTCGTTACATTTCTTCGCTGTGATGTCGCCGTCGATGTGCCAGCAGTGGTCATTTCATCTATAATCCGTTCACAGATACTTCACACACTTTTCTGAAGCCCTGCTAAAGTTCTGCTTCCATGATATTCCTCCGCATCATATGTAAACTAAGCTTAACCAAGCCTAGAGAAGTACTGTAAAGGACGATGCACCGAATTCGTGCGCACTCAGTTTGCACGAGAACGATTTCTTACCAGTTACTACCAACTCACGTGTTTTCTCACTGTTTTTTCTTCGTGATTATTATACATGAATGATTAAAATGTATAAATAAAATGCAAATAAAACTTAAATTTAAGGAAAATTAAGATACTTTCATGTTAGCAGCGGTACAAAACGCTCGTGATATACGGCATATTTAGGAAATAACAAAACACGTCATACATGGGGTGATTTTCAAAAGTTTGATTTAAAAAGTGAGAATAAACCGCGAATAGACTATATACAGTAATATATTTTTAAAAGAATATTGTTTTTAAAATTAGTGGAGTGGAGAGATTACGCGGCTCTCAACATCGAGGTCTCGAGAGCCGATAAGGTGAAGTGAGCTGAGTACGGAGCAGCTCCGGAATGAATGGGCGAAGGAAACGGGAGATCACCGAAAAAAAAAAAAAAAACAGCCGACCAGCAGCGTCGTCCGGCACGATCCCCACTTGCGAAAATTCGGAGTGAACCGGCCGAGGATTGAACCCGGTTCACCTTGCACCTTGGTAGGAGGCGAGCAGTCTAACCAATTATACTGTAAGTGACATTGTAAAACAGCTATAAAAACATTGTGGTGGGAGCGGCCCCACCACACAGCTTGCGTGTTCCCAGTGCACGTAGACTAGAACTTAGAAATTAAACATCAGAAGGCGAGCGACGAGTTGGGAGGCCTTGCCTCCCGCTCGGAGAAACCCTAAAAGATATAGTGAAGATCAAAGTAACGAACAAAGGACATGAGAGATCGGAACAGCAATGATCAAGCCAAGTAAACAGGGAACGAATTAGGACGCTGAAGACTTAGGCAATGTATAAGAGGAGAAAGAGTAATAGTGTGACAAGGTTCCAGACTCAAGAGCCGGACTTCGGCGGGAGGCGGGTCGAAATGGAGTCCACAGACCCCCCTCACAGCTGGCAGTTCCAAAACTGATGGCTGGAATTGAAATATATATAATCTAAGTAGTAGTAGTAGTTTAGTACCGCAATATAGGCATAATATAATCATAAATGGATTAGAATATCAATAAACTGACCCCCAAGCTGTTAGGGGAGTCAGGGTGGAGTGCAGGAAAACCGCGCCAATCTCATCTTCCAGGCAACTTGGTGTAGATAGTTGTAATATTATATAAAATTGTAATCCTTAAAGGCTGTAACGAGAGATAAAGTAGTCAAATAAAAGAAAACGAACAAAAAAGGAACATCCCTTACTCCTGTATTACCCAGGAAGGGCACAGGTACGGGAGTGATAAGAAAAAATGCGTGACCGGACTTTGTCTGGCCACGAAAAAAAAAAAAAATAGTCTAACCGCTCAGCCACCGCGCCCCCTAGGGGTGCTCAAGTCTCGAAAATTATTTCCCACATTTTTAGCATGTTACGTATATGTTTCGTCGTGACGTAAATTCGTTGGTTGCATACGCAGGAGGTCATCACGTAAGAATGGCGCCTGCTTTCTTTGGTTGAGATCAGAGACCAGCAGCGAAAATCGCAGGGAAAAAAGAGCACCGTTTCAATGAGCGGAAAATAGTAGACCAGCCCGCAGCACTGTCTGTAAGCAGCAGAATTTCAAGTCGGGGAGCACTGCCAGCAGCGTGCAAGGCTCCATCAACGAGCATACAATCACCAGAGACGTCACTCGAGGCAAAGCAGAGGAACGCTTATTTTTTTGGTCCGGTGCAAATGTGCCAATGTGAAAACAAAACAATAACTTTTGTTCACTGGTTGGCACTACCACACATGAACATTCTACAGCATAAACTTTCAATAGTCTAATTCCGCCCATTTGAATACAAATGTGTTCAATATTCACATCTAAAATATGTAGACTTACATCCAAAAATAAACGGCCACTGTGAGCTGTCAAAGTGCCGGTACACGACGCCAAATCGTTCTCCAAACACTTAACTAGCTCACATCAACGAGAATCCACGGCCGCACGAGAATGTAATGATCGCATCACCACCAACATCGTAAAAAGATAGGGCGCGGCAAAGTAGATTAGAAACACAATCCAACAAAAACCGATCACCTAGGTGAAGCCAATCGTTGCTAAGACAGAGTGAATAAAACAGAAAAACCAAAATAGTAGGAAAATACCAAGTATAATCCGTTCACGGTTACTTCAGCCTTTTATGAAGCCCTGCTAATGTTCTACTTCCAGGATATTCCTCCGCCTCGTGCAAACTAAGTTTAAACAAGTCTGGAGAATTACACCAGAGGGACAACGCACCACACTCGTGCGCACTCAGTTGTAATGATATTTTGTATAAGAACTGTTTCTCACTAGACGTTACCAACATGCATATTTTCTACCTGCTTCTTATTCAAGTTGTTTATCAATGAAGCATTATAATTTATAGATAAGATATGAATAACATTTCAATTTAACAGAAAAAAAGTAACTTTTATGAACACAAGTATAAACACATTTGTGATACAGGGCGTATATAGGAAATAACTAAACACGTCATACATGGGGAGATTTTTCAAAGGTTTGATTCAAGAATGCCAAAGAAGCCGTGAATGGACTATACTATTAGCTGAAATACAATAAACATGAATTTTGATACTGTGTTGTTTATTTTTTATTTTCATTTTTTTCTTATCTTTTCAAAACATACTTTGAGTACACAATGTAAATATTTTGTTCCCTATATATTCTTAAAAGTTTTTTTTTTACAATTTCCCAAAAGGACACAATTACAAATTTAAAGTATATCACATTCAAATTCTGGCCTTATAGTCTTGACAAGGGCCATTTCTTTTCCTTTACTTCTTCACTTTGTGTTATTGTTAAATCGAAAAGGATGTTATATAATAATTCTCTGGCCATATAGGAGTTAAATGAAGGCCATCACTACAAAATTTCCAACCTTCATTAAAATATGAAATATTCAGGCCACATAAGATAATGCCGTTTGGAATATCAAAAACTCCGATTCTAAAGGTTACAATTTATATTCAGGGCATATACGATTTGCAAAGGCCATATAAAGGAAAAATACTGTTTGTCATATCAAAATATTCCAATCTAAAGGTTACAATTTATATTCAGGCCATATAAGACTTACAAAGGCCATATAAAGGCAAAATACTGTTTTTAAGCTTGTTTTCTCCAAACATAGAGAAAAATTGGAAATTTTTGTTTTCTTCAACAAACCCATCTGGGTTGATCCACATCTGAGAATTTTACAGTGATTATAAACATTTATTTTCTCGAAATTAAATCATTTGCCTCGGAAAAATTCTAGAAAAAAACCCCTACCAACTTTAGTTTGAGGGGTTGGAAAATTACAAAATTTTGTCCTGAACCCAATCATTCTTTTTAAGGTTTATTTCCAGAAGCTCGGGGAAAACTCTAAACCACATTTTTGTTTTATTTATTGTACAAGACTTATGAGCATTTTCCCCAGTGTGTCCATAATTTGTTAATCTGTTTATCCAAGTATATTAAAATTAGGTATCTCATAAAATCCACAGGAATCTTTAAAATTACAATTACTCTTAGATTGCCGAAGTTAAAAAAAAACAAGCATTTCCATGGTTGGCTACTTGGACATCAAGATTTGTCATGCCTTAAGGGCCTGCTTGTAAAGTTGTAGTATACTTAACTGGCATGCTGAAGTTCTTTCGAGGTTGCTGTCTGACTCCGAGAAAACTTCGTGCTCAGCTAAAAATAGCAAAAACTATTAATTTCCCTTTAGAGAGGTCTATAATGTTCGTCAGGCAATGGCTGCATTTCTGACCAAAAAGGCCATTTTCAAGGGGTGATGAGAGAACTGGCCAATCGCCATCAAAAAGTCACTATTACAGGAAATGATGTAGCGCAGCCAGCTACCAAGTTGGCGAACAGTTGAACATCATATTGACACCCCTGTGCCACCTGGCCGATGACGTCACAGGAGTGGAAGGTCGCGCAGTGACCGCAGACTGCAACGCCATCTATGCTGCCATACTCCAGCGCCTGGACTAGGATATTCAGTGGCGAGACGAGCATCATGCGGGTGAAAGCTATGTCCGACCTCCAGGTGAACTTCCGCTGGAGGGAGGGGAACCACGTGACACTTCTGGCGCTATACACACCAAACTGATAACATCGGATGTTTCCGAATGCAGTGGATGTGTCCAATGCTCTCGCGTTCTTATGTCCCTTAGTTCATGCAACCGCTGTCTAAATGGCTGCATTGAAGGGATGGATGAATCCGAATTCCGCTACAGATAACGCTTAGGTAGCGCTAGCTGTAACTCACTTGTTGTGCCTTTATTTGTGTTTGCTATGGGATCTCGGCGAAATGTCAACAATTTTCAGCAGACGAAAATCTTGTTATGGTTGAGGTTTAATAATTTATGCTTGGCGATGGCTGCAAATAGAAATAGAGATTTATTGTTAATTGGACAGTTTATGTTTGACGATCATATATTCCAAATTCATTTCTTGAACTTGAAATGATTAATGTGTATAATGAAGTTACTCAAGTGGTCAGTATTTTAAGCACAATTTTATTTTTTGCGATTTTTATGTTGCAGCCTAATTTATACACTGTTAATAGCAAATAAAAAGTTTCATCCATTATAATCAACAACTTAAAAGCAAGCACACAGCCGTATCACACGCGAGAAATCAGCAAAAACAATAATATAAAAAAATTACGAACGAATTCCGTAGCTAAAGGATGTGTGCACTGATGAAAGGTTTTTTGAATCAAACAAGATTTGTTTGGTACAACCAAATTATTTGTTTGTATATGGGCAATGAAATATTTTGTTGTTCTCACTTGGTTGCCCCAAACTGTAAGATTTGGTTGGTGCAACTAAAGATTTGTTTGACTACACGTACATTAAACAGTTTGGGCCGATATAAAACAATTTTACAAGTTCGCGCGACTTTCGAATCTAGATAACCCGCGTACCGAGCGCTACACCTTAGAAATTTCAGCCAATGTGACAACTTATAACACCAGAAAGCTTTTAAATAGATATAATACAAATATTGGGCAACGTGTGCAAACAGATATTTCGAGTTTTACAGCTTTACTTGCCAGTTTCTGGTTGCATTATTTTATTAATATGTTTATACGATCGTTAAGCATCAATAGATGCACTAAAAAACACGGTTACTGTCCTAATTGTCACAAAAAATACAAACAAACTCTCGAGCTGGATTTTCGAACGAAGGCAGTCAAATTAGTCGCCAAACAAATATATATATATATATATATATATATATATATATATATAGTTGATTCAACAAAATATTTAGTTGACAGTCTAATTTTTTTGGCCCAACAGAGAGATTTTGTTTATTCAAACATATATTTTGTTAGACGAATAAAAGTAATTTTGTTGCTTTTCAAATTTTGTTTGCTCAACAGTATATTTTGTTAGGGCAACTAAATATATATTTGGCCCTATACAAACAAATATTTTGTTCGATTTTCTCTCAGTGTGGGTTCGACAATGGGCGCGAGTGTCGTATCCCTTGGCAGTGGACGTGTGAAGAAATGCATCAGCATCCCTAGTGAAAATTCGGAAAATAAGCCAATATGGTCCCGTCCACTAGAGTCCACTTTCTATGGATCCCTAAACATAAGGAGATCCATTAGAGGCCAGTATTCGGAAACAGCCATTGCTTTCGTGTACCGCGCATATGCGCGGTATACGCGCGCAATACGCATATGCGCGGAGCAGCTTTCCGGCCACTTAACTGGAAACCCCACCCCTTCCTGCAGTGAAAATGGCCTCTCCCGACTAGTCCGAAGCGTTTCGGACTAGTGCGCATTATTTTCTCGTTTGGATTTCACTCTACCAGGCCCCGAGTGGCGGAACGTCTTTCCAACATTTTTCTGATCATTCACGCCATTTTGCCGGCGCGTACGGTAAAGTGCATTTTCAAGTATTATTTCAAGCCGTTTTCACTCTAGAAGATGAACACTGAAGCAATCTCGGGACTCAACATATAGATAGAGACCTGCAAAATTCGCGTTATTATTTGAGGACAGTTTAAACTTAAAAACACTTATACCATTACAATATGTTTGTCACTGGACCATGCTTTATTCGACACGCCCAGGCATATCTGCGTCAATAAATGAACACTTCACAATCGTGTGCCCCAATCACGTATAGTTAGTTCACTGAGAAAGGGTGGGACTTCACATTCGGGCAGTAGGCAATGAGGGAACAACGTCGGCCAGAGTATATGCAGTACTGTGATTTTTAGCTTGAAGCCAAAAAAATAAGGTGAATTTTGCAGGTCCCAACATATAGAGCACTCGACAATACATACAACGTACCTAACCGCTTGCCGAAGCCCCGTGCTTTGAAGAAGAAGAGCTCGGGACGTCCTTGAAACTCGTCCCTGCGAAGAACCTCCCTGACAGCAGTGGCTCCCGCCACGAGCACGACGGGAACTGGGCCGAACATGACCCCGATGATGGGGCCGTACTGGTCCTTCAACGTCGTCATCGCCACGTGGATTTTCTTCAAAGGCACCGAGAAGAACGAACCGACGATCGGAAGGCTTGCAGGACCTGCAAAGTTTTGAGAGTCGACAGGCTCTCTCGTCGCCGTGAGTGAATGAGTGCAGAGATTAGTGCGGCTCTCAAGACGGAGGTCTGGAGAGCCGATGAGGGTGGAGTGAGGTGAGTATGGAGCATGCGCCGGAATCGCAAGGGCGGGTGAAACTGGTGACCCCCGAGAAAATCCTTCAGACCAGAGGCATCGTCCGGCACAATTCCCACATGCGTAAATCCGGGGGCGACCCTGCCGGGAATCGAATCCGGATCGTTTTGGTAGGAGGCGAGTACTCTAACCACTACAGCACCGCGGCCCCTATCTGGTCGGCATATAATGGGGCTCAGTCCCCTCCTTCTTGGATTTACTGAATTTTCGCCCCAACCTGCATCATCTTATTCCAGGTATCGACAGGGAATTGTGCCTAACCTTGCACATTTTCTAGTCTGTATTGCGTGACTACTGTTCTGTCGCTAGTACCATTTCTGTAATTACCGGCAAGAAATAAGTTATCACTAGGGGAAGGTGTTTACCGCGAAATAATCTCAAGACAAGTTGTACTCCAAAACACTTTTGTTCATTTGCACTTTCGTGGCTGGATGATTTTATATGTCACGTTCCTCAAGTAGTCTGTCCGCGAATCATATGAACGTCCCGTATCGGAGTATTTTTGTCTTCTCAAGTATACACGCGGCCAATAACCAAAGGGAGTTATGGCTGTGGACATAGGATATTGAAGTCTAGCATGGGCATAAATATTTTCGCGAAAATCACCTGTCCCTAGTAATCATTAATCAGCAAATAATAACGGCAGTGCAGCTGTAATAATTTGATAAATTATCGAGAAGCTATATTTCATGCTGTGTCATGCAAAATATTTGGTTAAATACTATTTAATAGAACATAATAGCAAAATAAACGATAAATCCAGGATGCCTGGTATAGACATTCTAAACAGCGAAATATTGGTTGCCGATCAGAAAGAAAAGACGCGAGGTTAGAGCAGTGGCGGAATGCAATAGCCAGGAGAAACGGGAGAGCCCCGAGAAAATCCAGCAAACAAGGGGAACGTCCACCAAGTTTTTCACATGAGAAAATCGCGTGAACCCACCGGGAATCGAACCCGATTCACCTTGATGGAAGGGGAGTAGTCTGCTTACTACACCGCCTCGGCCCCTTGCAAAGGTCAAGATAAAGAATGGAAAAATAGTTTTACGATACCGATTATTTACTAGCGCCTTATACGTAGCTGATAAGCGCCTTCATAAACTTCCTGCCCACAATATGTAAAACAGAAAATCATGATCAGGATTACTCATGGTGCTCTGATGTGTATGAACCTTGGTGAAAACATTATCTAAGCACACACCACAAACACTGCAAGGAGGCGAAGACATGTGGTTTGGATAAGAGAAATTACCTGATAATGACTTGATCAAAACATTTTGTATAGCGTTACTAAATATTCTGTTGATACTGAAAGTTTGTTCTCAATACCAAACAAAAAGATATCATTTTACTATCGAGGCAGGCTTAAATAATATTCACAACTTCAGAGACACGTGATGGCTACCACTGTCGTTATGGACAGTAAAGGGAATATATCACAAGCTATTCCAGTACATTATTATTTCTTCTTTCCACACCTCAGCCTCATAGGTCACTACTAATAGTTAGGGGCATCTATTTTCTGTGAAAAGATTTCAGGACAAGTCGTCTTCCAAATCACTTTAGTTCAGAATCACTTTCGTGATTGGATCATTTGAATCGTCACGCGTCTTATATATCTGCTCGCGAATCGCGGACGGCCAGTGTTGGAGAAACTTGATCCTGATTGGCTCACTCAAGTAACAGACTCTCTGCACGCAAAGACAAGCGGCCAGTAGTCGAAAGAAGGCTACAAGTTTGCACGTAGAATGTTGAAATCTACCCTCCATATAAATATTTTCGCGGAAAACAGGTGACGCCACCAATAATTCAATAAGCTCACACCTCTGTAAACTTTTATATAATCAGCCCCGCAAAATGACGAATCGTACACATTAATTAACTACAATCTAAGAAATGGTTCGTAAATTCTTCACATCACTCTACAAGCGTACTTTTTTTTTTCCATACGCCCATGAAAGCTTTCCCATATTCGTTCACGAGTGAAATGCATAGTGAGGTTGGCAAATTTGTATAGCAGTATTTATAAATTTGCAGTCTGGTGAGTGTAGAATTTTTACACTATTTATAGGTTAGTTACTGTCAAATAAGTTCCTGAAAAAATTCTTTTACAGTGTACTACTGTAGCTATTGTAAGAAAATGCTGAAAATTTACCACAGCTGTAAGCCGTTATAAGTTCTTTTTTCCTTCATGCGCCGAATGTAATTCTTCAGAAGTGGCTAGGAAAAAGCTTGATATGTAGCGAAATTACCAAAATTCTAATGGGCATTGTGCCCACCACCCCAGTACTCGTACGATGATGAATTATACTTTTTCCATACTATATATAGCTTAAAAATTTACGTCGTATTTCTAGAAACGTCACCAAAAATTTACGAACAAACACTTTATGTTAACTTCCAACATTTCTGAGACTCCGAGATAAGCTTTGCTTTCAGGCTATACTTACACTTCGTGCAAACGAAGCCTAACCAAGTCTAGAATGAGTTGAGTTGAGTTGAGAGATTTGGGAGGCTCTTAACAACAAGGTCTTCGAGAGCCGATGAGGGCGAAACGAGGTGAGAATGGAGCATCGCCGGAATGCAAGGGCGGGGGAAATGTGATACCGCCGAGGAAATCCGTCGACCAGAGGCATCGTTCGCACGATTCCCGCTTGCGAAAATCCGGAGTGGCCTGGCCTGGGATTGAACCCGGCTCACCTGGTGGGAGGCGGGCAGTCTGACCACTCAGCCACCGTGGCCCCACCAGGTACGGAAAATTACACCAAAGTGACAGCGCATTGTATTTGCGAGCACCCAATTTAATCATATATCTCATGAGAATTATTTCTTACTAGGCATTACCACCCCATAGTTTCCTCCCTGATTTTATCCATGTAAACTGCAAATGAAATATTGCGATTTTTCGAAGAAATTGAAAGTCTAATTTAACTAGAAATTTATATTAACAGAATTATAAAACGCCTGTGACACAAAACATATTTAATAAAGAACCAAACACGTCACAATTAGGGCGATTTTCCGGAGGTTTCAATCGAGACGTGTAAAGATGCTGCGACTGTACTGTAGTAGAAATACTTGCGCTCACCTGGCGGGAAATTTTTCGGTCTTCTCCACATCGTTGCGACGGCCAGCAGGATGAAACAAAGGACGACGGTGATATACATGGCGACGCAGAAATTTCTTACTACAAGCACAGCCTGCAGCCGGTCTGCAAAAGAGCACGCACCGTCACTTATTAATCAGGTGTTCAAAACACTCGCAAATTATTATAGTACACTCTGATTTAAAACAAAATATGTCGGGCGAAATTAGACTGGGGTTGCTATATCAGTCTAGAAAAGTCATTAAACTAAATCATATGTAAGGTAAATTCTTAAACGTACACATCATTTATCATGTTAATAATTGAGGTAGAGTCAGCGTCTGCACTTAGTTTCCCTAGATAGTCAACAAATAGAAGAACAAAATTCATACACTTGAATGGGCTCCAATATTATCTTGTATTGCACAGGGACTGCAACCCTCTATACTGACAAGCTACTTCGTAGGGTAACTTATATAGTCGGTGACCTACAACGGTGTGTCATTACTGAATCCTGTAGCTTAGCACAGATACACTGTAACGCCTGGTTTTTCTTCCTAATTTGATGAATGGTGTTAGCGTAATCTGAATATCACAAGAGGTACATATATGTAAAGTTTTATCTAGTTCAAAAGGAAAAAAAAATAGTTGTATAAATGTTAAACAGATCCCTTAGTTGTAATGTTGTGATATTTAACCCTGTATTAATATATGATAATGCTTTGTTTTGCAAACTGTTCTTATGTAATGCTAGGAACGTTTTAAGGTTGTTCTAAAAAAGTATTACTTTATAGAATTAAAATAAGTAAGAGGTTCCAATTTAATGAGTTTTACTGAAGTTAGTTTAATATTGGTGTTTAATTTCAAGAAGTGTACTTTTTATGATTAAATGTTGTCAAGTTTAAGAAATAAAAGTATGCAAAAGAAAAAAGAAACTGCATAATATTGAGTCGTCATTAACAGATGTGTCGACGACCAACTTTCAAAGGGATTGAGAACTTCGTCATTTGGTTTCCCGAGTAACTTCTGGTCAGACATTATCATCCATTTTCTGAAGGAGGTACGTCACGAGGAATATCTCCTCCTTCGGGAACACGGTCACCGCTTCAGTGGTTGAGTCGGGGGTCGACTCCAGGACCGTGAATGAAGGAAGGATGTCGGAGTACCTATGCCGTCGTGGAATCGCAGTCGACAGGGAGTTGTGAGGTTCCAGATTCAAACCCAGGAGGAGAACCGCAGATCTGGCTGTGAACTAATTTTTTTTTCTCGTCAACAGATAAGTCCAGCATACACCATAATATTCATGAACCTTCTGCGAAGGCTAATTAGTAGTGCATTTTTGAAGGGTGTTCCTGAAAATAAATTGGAGTAATTTTCTTAACCATGAATGCTTATGTGGTAGACTAATTTTCTTGTAGTATTCTTTCATATCTTTGAATAATATGCAGATTTTAATTTTAATTTCATAATTTCATGTAATATTGACTTTGCACTTTATATGGAAGAAACTCATAGTCGTGGCAAGAAAATAATGAATAGTAATAATTATATATATACACATACATATAATAATTTGTACATTCCGTCATATTTTTCTCTTGTGCTAGAAAGTTTTATGTTGTGCACATTTGACTTGTCGGAGATTGTGCCATATTTATTGTGACAGTTCAGGGAAGTAGCACTGACTGTTGCAACACGTAGTATAAATTTGTTATGCTGTGTAGAATAGCTACTGTGGCCATTAAGTGTGCGAGTCCTTCGGTGATGAACTTTATTAGGTTCTTCTCTCCAAAGACGTTTCTCATTATTGACCACTCTTAACACACAAGCGTAGTAGTAGGTGCAATAAGACAATTAAAACACTCAATCTCAACTTTAAATGCAGCAGAGTGTGTTTAACGAGGACTGGAGTATTTGCCTATGCCCGGGCCTTGCCTTGGCAGACTGGATGAGTAACTTACCGTAAAATGTGAAACGCCCTCTCATGGCGACAGCAACCAGTGGCAGTAGACAAACTGCTGTTGGGTGCTTATAGTACTGAAGTCTACCGTGTAATCGTATTTTTTTTTTCGCGAAATATTACTATCTCTAATTATTTTTGCACGGGACCAACTCAGAAACAATGTGAAAATATTCATAATCAGTTCGAATACGCTCAATAAACAACGAGGATTACAGGGATTCCAAACTATAGAGGATACAGAAGAGAACGAAATTAAATTTTCTTTATATTCAGAGTTTTATTCAGTTTTTATTCTTTAATGCTTTGCTATGTTTTTTGGACTAAGTATTGTAAAAACCCTGGAGGCAATTTTCAACAGCTAAATAAAACACAATAAACTCCTACTGTTGTTGAAAGTGGCCGTACCTAGTCTCGCGTATCCCTGCGTTAACGTACTCG
The DNA here is from genome assembly GCA_029891345.1 of Dryococelus australis. Classification (NCBI taxonomy): domain Eukaryota; kingdom Metazoa; phylum Arthropoda; class Insecta; order Phasmatodea; family Phasmatidae; genus Dryococelus; species Dryococelus australis. The sequence goes on along the minus strand of CM057004.1, from coordinate 86,933,392 downwards.
TTCGTCGCGAGTGTCACAATTTGCAACAGCTAAATAAAACACAATAAACTCCTACTGTTGTTGATAGTGGCCGTACCTAGTCTCGCGTATCCTTGCGTTAACGTACTCGTTCGTCGCGAGTGTCACAATTTGCAACAGCTAAATAAAACACAATAAACTCCTACTGTTGTTGAAAGTGGCCCTACCTAGTCTCGCGTATCCCTGCGTTAACGTACTCGTTCGTCGCGAGTGTCACAATTTGCAACAGCTAAATAAAACACAATAAACTCCTACTGTTGTTGAAAGTGGCCGTACCTAGTCTCGCGTATCCCTGCGTTAACGTACTCGTTCGTCGCGAGTGTCACAATTTGCAACAGCTAAATAAAACACAATAAACTCCTACTGTTGTTGAAAGTGGCCGTACCTAGTCTCGCGTATCCCTGCGTTAACGTACTCGTTCGTCGCGAGTGTCACAATTTGCAACAGCTAAATAAAACACAATAAACTCCTACTGTTGTTGAAAGTGGCCGTACCTAGTCTCGCGTATCCCTGCGTTAACGTACTCGTTCGTCGCGAGTGTCACAATTTGCAACAGCTAAATAAAACACAATAAACTCCTACTGTTGTTGAAAGTGGCCGTACCTAGTCTCGCGTATCCCTGCGTTAACGTACTCGTTCGTCGCGAGTGTCACAATTTGCAACAGCTAAATAAAACACAATAAACTCCTATTGTTGTTGAAAGTGGCCGTACCTAGTCTCGCGTATCCCTGTGTTAACGTACTCGTTCGTCGCGAGTGTCACAATTTGCAACAGCTAAATAAAACACAATAAACTCCTATTGTTGTTGAAAGTGGCCGTACCTAGTCTCGCGTATCCCTGTGTTAACGTACTCGTTCGTCGCGAGTGTCACAATTTGCAACAGCTAAATAAAACACAATAAACTCCTATTGTTGTTGAAAGTGGCCGTACCTAGTCTCGCGTATCCCTGCGTTAACGTACTCGTTCGTCGCGAGTGTCACAATTTGCAACAGCTAAATAAAACACAATAAACTCCTACTGTTGTTGAAAGTGGCCGTACCTAGTCTCGCGTATCCCTGCGTTAACGTACTCGTTCGTCGAGAGTGTCACAATTTGCAACAGCTAAATAAAACACAATAAACTCCTACTGTTGTTGAAAGTGGCCGTACCTAGTCTCGCGTATCCCTGTGTTAACGTACTCGTTCGTCGCGAGTGTCACAATTTGCAACAGCTAAATAAAACACAATAAACTCCTATTGTTGTTGAAAGTGGCCGTACCTAGTCTCGCGTATCCCTGCGTTAACGTACTCGTTCGTCGCGAGTGTCGCAATTGAAATCACTTAGCACAAGTTACTGCTTCTCAAAAATACACATAACAAATTTTAGTTTCAAAATCAAAAATCAATCTAAAGCGGCCTACACACATGGGAACATGGTTCGACGAACCATGTTCCCATGTGTGTAGGCCGTTTTGGTTATTGTGCCTATCTCGTGGAAGTCGAACTCTTCTCAAGTTGCACGTAGTCAAAAATTTAAGCTGGAATGATATAAACTTGCAACTTACAATATGGCATCGCCTCTAGGGAAATATTTTAGAACAATTAATGGCCGACGTTGAAAATGCCATCTGAAAACCATACTTAATACTTTTATCTGTAATGTTTTCGTTGCTCTCGAAGATGATATTCAGCTTTATTTGACAAACAAAGATTAGCAGATGGCCTTCGCAGGAAGCTGTAGGACTGAGCTGTAGAAATCTAGCAAAAGGGGCATAAATTTAGCTCTCACTTACGCTGGAAAACATAAATTACTTCACATTATAACTGGAGGAAGTATCTAACACCTTACATGCTAGTTTTAAGTCCTACACTCAACATAATTACAGGCGAGGTTCCTATACTACGTCTACTAGCGGTGAAGGTCAGTGGAAGAGAAGAGCTCGATAAGCTCGTTCGGCTGGTGCTAACTTAAAGGGGTCCATCATTCAAGCCAATCATAAGTTAGGATTTGAACCTGTGGGCCAATGGGACGCTAGAAACCCTTCAAACCTCCTTACGATCCATTTTCAACGATCTAACTGCTGAGAAACATAGAATATAAGATCTCGGAACAGATACAAAAATATTATAAAATAAGAAACACAAAATGAGACCGAAAAATGAAATAAAATTATTAACATAAAAATAAAAACAAACAACAAAAAAAATCTAGCTAGATTACTATCTTAAACACGTGATCAAAAAATATTATAAATTAATAAAGTGCAAAAAAATGAAATTACATAAGTGACATGTGTAGGAACGGTGTTTACATAAAGAATATACATAAAATTATTACGTGAAAGTGACAAATGTTAAAATAAAGTACGTTAATTAGATGTGTACAACGATGTGCATTTTCAATGTAGTACACACATATATCAGCTTTTTGAAACAAAATACAGTATAAAAAGTTATGTCGGCATTATTTAAATCCACGTATTCTCTTGCTACACTGACAGTTGATTCTGTCAATGTTGAAGTGTAACCTCCATTTGTATACAATATGCCCACGCACACATACAAATAGTAATGTACTAATCAAGATCTGGTAGTATCATCAAGACGTAGATCCATCTTCCATCGCTATCAGTATCTCTTCGAGGAAGACTTGGCTGAGCTTTCGTTCTAACCCCCAGTCTAAATTTCGACAGAAGATTCAACTCATCCCCAAGGTGTTCAGTTGGGGTCAGGTCAGAAATTTTGCCTGGCTATTCCAGTTCATCGATTCCCTGGTCCTCAAACTCCTGGGGTAAACCTTGTGCCCTGTGGAGGGTTGCACTTTCACGCTGTAAATGGCGAGGGGCCGATTCCAAATTGCTGCAGTGTGGGTCACAAACTACTTCCCAGATCTTGACACACATTGATTGATCAAGGCACCGACACCAGTGGACCACACCACGATCCAACGTTCCCCATTTTTCGCAATGGGAATACTAGTGTTTTAAGTAACGCTGACAAGGCATTCGCCGGAATCTCGCGCATCGTCGGTTCGCCACAACATGGAGCGTGTTTCGTTACTCCCAAAGGAAGTCTTTCCATTGCTCTGGAGTTTTACGGCGACGAGCCTCGCATCACTTTAGAAAAAGGGCGGCACCCAATGGAGTTATCTGAGGTTTACGACGCACATCTATGGAATTCCAGCGGAACCATATCCTGGCAGGTGGCGCAATTATTCCGAGCACTTTCCGATGCCCGCCGAAATTTTTCGCCCACCGTTTGTTTCTGACTTCCACCTCGCGTTGGAATCTTCGACGGTTCAGAACTGTAAATGTCTACGGCTTACCGGGTTTGTGTTGGCGTGCTATAACAATCGGACGTTTTCATTTCGTCACTACACTTACTGTTGTGGCACGGGATATCTGGAACTTGGTTGAACTCTCATGCGTAGGATGACCAGATGTGTAGGCACAAATAATCATTTCCTGCTCAACTTCACGAAGCTCCCGTCATACGTTAATATTGACGCCTGTAGCTGCTATACATGCCTATTGAGCATGTAAGTTACTTTTAAAGCGGCATGGCATGCGCGGAAAATCCTATTTTCTTTCCAGGGGGTTTCCAATGAGTAAGTGCCATACAGTGGAATTTCTTCCAGAGAGTTAAAGGAATAAGTTACGTTGAATTTGTGCAGTTTCGAATATCAAGAATAAGGACATATGTCAGAAAGAAATATGAAAATTTTGACGAGCCAAGGTAGACGCCACCCACGCAGCCAACCAGGGAATGGGTACAGCAAAGTAGCCAGGTTTTTTGTTTCGAAGATGTCCAACCTGTGAGTTGTTATAGAGATAATAAATACGTACAAGTATATTTAAATCGGAAAATCAATACATGGATTTCACTTACATTCAGTAAAAGTTCGTATGATCACTAGAGACCGGAGAAATTCGCGGGTTCATTTCTAGACAAATTGGAATTCATACACTTGTACGTTCATGTTACTTTTGTGATTGGTCGACGTGTTGTTTGACACATCCTGGAGATAAATGAGCCAATAACAAACATGCAATAAATTGTGCGCCCAACCACCGCCTTTTACAACCACAACAATCAACCAATAAACAGTTGATATCTGTATGAGAGTATATAAGACTGTTAAGTCTAGCCTACAGGTCACTGAACTCGCGAATTTTTCTGGTCTCTAATAATCACTAATCATAGAAAATAAGAGATCAATGTTTCCGTATTTAATAATCACTAACGAAATAGTTTTTTATTTCATAATAAAATAATAACGTATTTTAATGTATGCTGTGGTTTTCTTCTCAGGAGGAAAAACAAAACGAGCGATTCGTTAGGTACGCAAAAAGAGTTGATATAATCCTAGCGACAGTTTATAAGGGTTTCCCGACCTTGAGAACTCTCGGATGTGGAGAGATTGGAAGGAAGGCTTTATTTGGAAGAGCAAAGCCATTCTGCCTTGGGGAGGGAAGAAGTTTTAACTGCAGGAAGAAACAGCTTAGCTTGGCAGCCTTCCATCAGCTCTAAGAGTTCAACACATTACAGATATTCCAGTATTGTGTGAAAATACTAATTCTGTATTTATTTGTCTGCAGGTAGAGCCCGGCCTCTATGCCCCCTCCCCTGGCTTCACAAATTATGTTATGCCAAAATCAAAGGAACCGTTACGCATTTTCGTCTCTGTGTATTCATTTACTCTGCGTTACAAGGCTGCGAAGGAACGGGGACCAGTACATACAAACATTAGGTATGATAGTATAGACTGTTCACGGTAAACTGAGCACTTTTGAAAGCCCTGCTTAAGATCTACGTGTATGAACATTGTGTATTCTTCCGCCATATGGAAGATCAACATTACCATGGGCCTAATCAATTTATTCGTGCGTCTGTTACGTGAAACTGTGAAATTGTTATTAATGTAATTATTTCACAAATCTGCTATTTCTTACACTAATATGCACTGAAAAAAAAAAAACAGAAAACAAAACGAAATTATTTAAGTTTTCACAAATGATTTCCTAATCCTTTTAATCAGTCGTTACCAACATTACTGGGCGTATAATTGTTAAAACACATGCAAGTAGGGGACAGTGACAATAATTTTAGAAGATTTATTTTAAAAGTGCTTACTTTAACGCGAACAGCCTTTAGTATGCCTACGACACTATAGGCTGTTCACGGTAAAATGAGCACTTTTGAAAGCCCTGCTGAAGATCTACTTGTATACACGTTGTGTATTCTTCCGCCTTATGTACAATTAACATTGCCAAGTTTGGCCACACATTTACTACGTTATCACACAGGTGACACAGATATCGTCTCACACACAACTGCAACTTGTGTTGCATGTGCTCTAAACACCTCACTCCATATATTACTATGTGTTACGAGTATATGTGTAATTGTCTTGGCGTAAAAAGGATATGCGCAGTAAGGGCTAAGCACTCTACTGCATGTACAACAAACTACCATGTAAGTGAGCATCATGTGCAGATTGGTTCAAAGCTGAAGTTATTCTGTTCTTGTCCGCACGTGTCTTGATAATTCAAAGCATTGAGATCGCGTACACCCGAATGTGGAATGTTGTAAAGAGGTATTTTCCGGTACGTACATTTAATATCAGCCAATTAGTCTGCGTATGGTGACCGACACTTGCAGCAATCATAAACTGCACTGTCCTGCCCACAGCACGTCACAAGCAAGAGACTTTCCCAATAGTCTGTCTACATATTTTACACCATTACGTAAGTGGCTATCCCAATAAGGCGGTACTACTTTCGGTATTTATTTTAAACCCCCCATACTTTATACATAATTTATTTCATACTCTGTAGTGGGGCAGAGGAAAAATCAGCACGTGCCTATTTGCTAAGCAGACAGTGCCTACTAGTTCTCAGCTCTAGATGATTTATTGACGCCAAGGTCTAACCCGAACACTTGATAACCATTTCTTCTTCCTCTTGACACAATTTGTGTACACTGTCAACAACAGCGCTTACAATTTCTCAGCCCCTTTTCTCTATCATTTTGTAGGGTAGTGTCATCTAAATTGATAATATATATATATATTTTACACGGTATCTTCGAAACTGTTCAACCGATCGCTGCCAAATTTGCTAAATATTTCAGGCTACGGTAGATCGTATAAACATAAAATAATTCGGGGAGACATTTATTTTATAAATATCTGCTTTATAAGAATTTAATGTTAATACGTCACATATCTTACCAAAAATTCTACATATTTCAACCAAAATGTGTATGCGGACACTTACTAGTTTAGCATGATGTTCACGAATTCGTTGCTCTTTTTCTCTGCTATTTTGTTAGCTGGCGATACTTGAAATAAAAAGGTTTTACGTCATATTTTGGGAAATGTCAAAAAGAATCGTATTAAATTTGTACACGAATAGTATTCTTAGTCAGCGTGATCTAAGTAGTTTGAAATTAATAAAATGCCCATTTTCAAAATGGCTGCCTCGTTAAATATTCTTGCATGGTATGTAACCATTAAACCGATTATAGCCCAGCTTGGCATTCTGGAAGTTTTTATTGTGTGAACTAAACACGTTAACTGATTGCTCTAGGCCACCATGTTGAAAGGTGACGTCACCTGAAAAAAAAAAAAAACACAAATCTCGTACTCAAGTGAGTTCCATTGCATTTCGTATTAAAATAGTACTTTGGGAGGCGATCTCAAATTTTTATAAAGTGTTCACGTAATTTCGAAATTGAAGACATATTATTTTATGCAGGCCTAATATGCAATATCTCTGGAACCATTGAAATAATTGAAACAAATTTTATGTGCTGAACTATATACTATGTGTGCTATTTCGGAAGGTATTGCCTCAAAAAAATATTGCTACAGTCCTGCATCGTCTCTTCGGAACAACTCAAATTATTACCTTGAAATCTGATGGCAATTTCCTTCAGCTTAACCAACAGAAATTAATGTCTGGTTTGATTTTACGCCTACAATCGTCAAACTGACTTAACCAAGATTCGAACACGGATGCTTGATATCCAAATAATGTAAAACTTTGGTGACTTCGAGAACAGAATTCGACAACAGTAACACTATTGAACATTTTTTTAATGTATAGTGTAAACCTATTGTCCAATAACTCCACAAATGGCTGCCATATTACAAACGCCTAAAAACAATTTAATACTTTTAAATTTCATTTTTGGATCTCAGATATTTATCACACTTAAGAATGCCTTGTAGATACGCTTTAAAGCTTTATGAACCTTATACAAGTATTTGTAAAAGTGTTATAATAGCATAGTAAATTATTTTTTAAATTATTATTTGCCTGATTATTTACTGCTAACTATCGTCCTGCACCCTATTAATATCAGATGAATTTATTGAAACGTGTAGGCAGTTTTACAGATTCCCTTATTCCGTTGTTCAATAAGATATAGCTGCTGCAGATTTACTGACGAAGATATGAGACGCACACTCAACTGTTGACCTCCTGATAGCGTGGATACAGACAAAGGTCATTAATTTGTTCTCTTTAAGCCGATCGCGTGATTCACTCGCTGCACAAGGCCGCTGTCTCTACCTGTTGCAGTTAGCAGATTCTGATTTAGCAGCAGTCAGTAAAGGCTGTTCTCAATAAAGTGAGCACTTTTGAAATCAACCTTACAAAAATGTCACTGCCCCTACCTGCGAGTATTTTAACGGGCGTACTGAGTGACACGCAGCCAGTAAAGTTGGCAACGATGGGGGGAATGTAGTTCCATATCTTAAAGTTACATAAAACGTGTAAGTAACCATTTGTGATAACTTAAAATATTTCTTTTGATTTATGTAATGTTTTCAACGCATCGAAGTGGAAAAGCGAGCAGATTTGTAAAATATTTACTTAAGTAACAATGTCAGTTTCACGTGACCGACGCATGAATAAAGTGATGAGGGCCATGGCATCTTATGAAATTTTAAGGGTGCCAAACGGCATGCCCCTCTCCTACCCCCAAGTTGGCGTTGTTTTTGCTCCTGACCAACGTAACTAAACAGCATAAAAGTAGAGGTAGAAAAAAAAAAGAGGCATTTTACACTTCACAAGCATTAAATATACAATGCCGGTTAAATTGTCCGGTACTGATTTCTTGTTCTTCATTTTCGTTAAGGGGACTGTGTAGCTGCGCGTCCAAGGTCAAGAAGCGAGGGAGCGATACGGGCGACAGTTACACGCACGCCTACCGCCTCATCGCTCTTGCGCGCAAAGCGTGCAGTGTTTCCGCGGGAAAACTGTACTGTGCAAATTATATATGTAACACAAGGGTTTTAATACATGCGATTAAAGCCCGCAGATTAAACTACGTTCGCATTTTTTTGCTTTTCTCTTGCCGCTTAAGCAAACTGCATAGGCAAGCCTTAAAAATGCGATATTTGACCATTTTCACGAATTTTTTTTCCTCCAAGAATACACTCAATATGACCAAAGTAAAAAACGAGGACCATAGATAATTGTTTTCTTAATTTTTTCTGACTAAAAGTCATATTTTCAGAACTTTTATTTGCCGAGATACGCGTTTACGCGCAAACAACGATTTTACAGAAAACGTTTCAGTACACAGGACTCTTAAGGGTCTCACCTACATTGTGTTTGAGTTAAATTGCAGTGTGTTTGATGTACACATTTACTAACGAAATTATCAAATGGTATACAGTGCAGTGCGTATTTACTAAAATAACAGATATTTGAAATGAGGGTGGGTAGATAATTCTAAAACATTATACACTTGAGAAAATAACAGTTTGAAACCCTCCAATATAGCTAAAATTGCTTTTCAGTCGGCCATATCTTAAAATATGCTATCACCCACCTACAAAACTATCGTATAGACCTGAAGACTATCCACCTATAACATGGCAGGACCACTGCTAAGGTTCCACCATAGTTACATGTAGCACAATCAAAACACTGTGTACTTGTTTAGTATCCTGTGTGTGCGGTAGCGATGGGCAGTCACCCTCACCATTCCCATGTTTTTGAGCCTCACAAAAATCAACTCCGAGTAGGTGGCCTATTATGTAATAACATTGCCCATACGTCTTGATTTTTCAGGCCAAATCAATTGATTAAATATTGCAATGTTTCAGGCACAGCACTGTTCTTATAAGACTATCAAATTCATCAGATCCAGTTATTTCCAAATAAAATTGTGTGTGAAATATGTTTTATGTTGTGTTGAACATGTTTCTGAGAAGAATACGACAGGCCTACACACGTTTTAGCTTTGGTATATACAAAATATTAAAGAGACTGAATTTCTAAATTGCTTTATATATGAATTATTTTTATTGCTGGTGCAACATTATGCAAATTTCACCAATGAAAACGGGGCCGGAATAAATGGAGTGAAGCGAAAAAAAAAAAAAAACTGCTGAAATGGCGGGTAATCAAAACTAACCAGTTACCATTATTTTGGTTATACGTCTGGGCGAGCTATACTACCACTTTACTGTTATAACTTAACAAAAAAAAGTTTCAAATATCAGAATTATGTAATACTGGGTTTCTTCAAATAAATCTATGCCCATGTCTTTGCATTCAAGTTGTTTCAGAATATAAACAGCGACTTTTCTACAAGTAGCAGACAGCTATTAAGAATATATAAACTGTTGTTATATTCGATTTTAGTACGGTTAAAGATTTATCACAACTTTTAAAAGCCACTATAGTCATCAGCAAATTATTTCGTGGCATTTTTCAAGGCAAATGTGTAGTAAATGGGCAGCAAATCACGTCCATGTTAAATGTAAACAATTCACTATGGTACTTTACATATTTAACTGAGAAATTTCTACTTAGCTAACTGAGACAAACACACACGCGCTTTATATATGTTATCGTTAATCGTTAAGGTCAAAAAGTGTTGCACGTTAATTCACGTCGATTTTGAGGAACTTCAAAACACACGTGTAAGAACAGCTGACACGATCACGTGACATTTGCACCGGGAAACAACCGTCTAACTCCACAATAAAAACTGCCTTCACTTGTACAGCATAGATGCCTGCCAGAGTTAACGCCAGGCAGGTATTTTTCATTTTTCCAACGGTTGCATCCAGACAGCGCTCAGTTAAAACGGGAACCAGCGTTAGCAGCGAAACGGAAACAGTAAACTTTTCTTTTTTGATACCAGAAATGCCTGAATCACATAGCCCCGACGCGCACGACACGACGGCCAGCAGACAATGACATACAAGATAAATCGCCGTAAGCCCGACCGATTCTGTCGTCCGACCAGCAGTTTTGGATCAGAAATTATTTATATTCTTCGTCGTGTAGTGAAATTTTATTGCAAGCTTTCCCTGCAAATGGTAAATACGCAGCTTAAAAGAAAAATAAATTGAAAATTACTGTATCTAACTCTCAAAAATAATAATTTTGGCTTTCTACGCAATCCCAATTTGTCGCCATTATGTATTACAAATTTCCCTCGCCTTTGAAATTAACGTAGCCTTCTAAGTAGGTAGGTTAAATGCCGAGAACGTGGTGTCTGTCGTGCAGCAAATTCAAGTAGCCGCATTGAAATGTGTCGTGGTTTGCGTTTTTTATAGTCGTGTCGCGCTGTGTTGGTCCGCGGGCTACGCGACCCCGGCGTGGCAGAACGTTTGGCGGTTTTGCACTGACCTGCGGGCGGCGATAGCGGCGCGCCGCCTCTTCACTTTTGAGGTTATGGCGGACGGGACGGCGGGCTCTGGCGCTACGTCGCGTCGGGGAAGCCAAGGTCTAACTGAGGAAGCCGCCGCCGCGCCGGCTCGTGGTGGTTACGTCACGCGCGCGAGGAAACGACCCGCCCAGCGATGCGAGCTACGCCAGCCGCTGAATCTAACCTGCAGACTCCCTCCTCTTCCTCCTAATTCCGGTATCGCCATCCGGTCAAACCGGTGAAACCCGTGAACTTCAACGGGCGTTAACCAATATAATATGGCAAATCTAGACGTTAACTTTTGGGGGTGGTGAAACGTGTACACAGTGTTTATTAGTCACGTGGCAATGCTTATTTTAAAAAGTGACAGGAAGATAGAAATCTAGTTAAAAGAAAAATTCAGCAGGGCCTTTTCCGTGAATCGCCTATATAGGCAGAGACACAGTTTTGTGTACAATCATGCAGATATCAACTACCCATTGGTAGTTCGCTATCTTAGTGGGAGGCGAATACTGGGCCTACATTTTGTTGCGTGTTTATTATTGGCTCAGAATTCAACACGAAGCGTCAAATAGCGCAATGCAAAATTTGAGTTATTATTAGAGACCCGAGAATTTAGCGGGCTTATTTCTAGAAAAGTTGGAATTCACACACACACACGCACACACACACACATGTACGTCCATGTTACGTTTGTAATTGGTCGACGTGTTTTTTTGACACAAACTGGAGATAAATAAGTCGATAACAAACATGCAAGTAATTGTGCGCTCAACCACCGCGTTTTACTACCTCAACAATCAGCCAATTCACAGTTGATATCTTCAGACTGTGAAGTCTAGCCTCCAGGTAACTGAACTCGCGAATTTCTCGGGTCTCTAGTTATTATTTAGCAATATGCTATAATTCACATTCTTATATGTGTCCCAGCAGATGCAGAGATTTAATTGGCTACTGGCAACTATACTGCGTCATTTGCCTGCGTGACTGCGTTACTGGAGATCGGTGGCTCTACGTATGAGCTTTTACGGATTGCAAGCCAATGAGAGAAGTTAAACAAAAAATACAACAGCTTGGAGTTCACTCTGTAGCCACAAAATAACACGAATTTTGCGGGTCCCTACGCATGGACCAATTACAAAGTACGAATTTTCGAATTCTAGCATGCCCCGAAATGAATCCGCGAATTCTTTCAGGTCCGTAGCTATAGGCTGCTCATGGCAAACTGAGCACTTCTGAGAGCTCTGTTTATAGTCTATTCATGGTTACATCCAACTGTTCTGACATCCTGCTGAAGCTCTGCTTCCAGGATATTACACCGCCCCATGCAACCAAAGCTGAACCGAAACTAGAACATTACACAAAAGGGACAACGCACCGCATTCGTGCGCACTCTGTGTATAGGCTGTTCACGGTAAAATGAGAACATTTGAAAGCCCTATAAGCGTATAAGCGTGCGCACTCTTCATCATTGGCGTGTGCCACAAAAGAGATTCGCCGAAGGCCGCCTATAAAGTAGTGATTCGCAAAATTTTCTCCCGGAAATTTGTTATTTTAAAATTTAAAACATTAATTTAAAAGTTACATTAGTTTTACTGGAAAAAAAAAATATTAAAGTAAAATATATCGAGAAAACGACATTCATTCAATGTATGGACTATACCAATGGAAACCAAATTTAGGTTTGAAAAGTACAACTTTTAAAATTCAGTAGTAATCAGCATACATTACAAACACATAGGTATAGGTCATTCACGACAAAGTGAGCACTTTTTAAGGCCCTGCTAAATTTTTCCTTTTAGCCAATTTCTATCTTTCTACCACTTTTCAACATAAAAATGTGACTGTTAAACACAGTGTAGGCTATAAGTTTCACCACTCTAGAAAGTTAACGTCTGAGGTTGCAATAAAACATATTCATTTCGCACGTCAAGGAAATTATCATACGAATTAAATCACGTTTTTTTTTAAAAACTAAAATACAGATATGGAACATTTTCCCGGGAACAGCCCGTGCGCACGACTATGATCAAGTGTTGTATTCTAAACGTTTTTTGAAATTGGTTGGGCACAATATTTAAAATGAAAATCCTCACTATTACGGCAGAATAAAATTAGCTCAATGTCATCTTTGATTTGATAACTTTTTTCTATCAAGTCTCCACTGATATGTCATGAAACCGTAATATTGACAAAAATTAAAATAAAAAAGAAATGTTGACCCCCTGAGACTCCTAACGAGACTTCCTAGTAAAATATTTTATGTCAAATAAATTTTTATGCATAAATGCGTTTATTATTACTAAATTAATGTTCTGAGATGAACGTTCCTCAGTAATGGAAGAAAAAATTCTCCAGGATTGTCACCTTTACATTGTTCTGGCAATACTGGCATGTAGATTATGAAAAAAAAATTGACATGGTAAATAATACCGCATGATTAGAACTTGCCCGAGCATTTTTAGGAGAAATGTAGAATGTCATCTGCAATCCGTTCAGTTAGCTTCACTCGCATGCAATAACTTTTAACTGCGGCAGATTAATTCGCAAGGAATCCAGGTATTTCAAGTGTATGCGAAAACCTTTGAATGTCGCCGCATTCTGTCCACTGACGGTCTGGTGTAATGTCGCGTGGTTTCAAATTTCACGAGGAGGTTTTCCACCACGTGGATCCGAATACAACTTTCAGTAGATCTAGCCCGTTGCAAAGATTATTCCGAAACCTCCCGACACAGACAAAAAAAAAAACGGCGTTTTCAGACCGCTGCATCTCGATATACACTTCGCGAGTATTTGCGAGAATTGTATAGGCCGTGGTAATTAAATTAATTACAGAATTCTCACCATTGAAATTGCAGTGTCATCCCTTGACGCCCCGTGGGCCATAGTTGCACGCAGTACGAAAGGAAACTCGCGCGCTGGTTCAGTACTTTCTGTTGTTAGAGGTGACAGGCACTTGATGCGCGTGATAATTGTCGACCTTATTGCTTCTTTGCTCCTGTGCCTCGTAGCAGAAAAGTAGCAACCTTCAGGTAGGCGTTATAAACTACACTTATATCATCAGAAAGAGAGACATAGAGAGAGATAGAGAGAACAAGAGAGAGAAAGAGAGAGGGAGGGAGTGGCATATAGCGAAAATATTTTGTGCCAGAGCGTACTTGTTAAACCGCTGTAGCATATTAGGAATGATTTTGATGGATGACACGTGTTTATCTATACCGTGTATCTTACTTAAAAAAAAAAAGTTTTGCAGCAATGAATTGTAACAGATTACCTTGAAGAATTTAATATGTAGGATCAGTGTCAGTATATAATTTATTATTTTCCAAGGCTTGCAAAAATGAATAAATATGAACAATAAAACCCTTGGCCTTCAAGGCTTTCTTCGCTCGCTAACGGGCATGGACGTAAAAGTTAAGACCATGAGGTGAAAATAAAACTCTTCTGAAGATGGACCCGACCCCAAAGAAAAAGCATGCCTTTTACAAACTTTTTACAAACTTGGTCCTTACTCCGCCATTTTAACAACTTTCCTAGCTGGCCGATAGCAATGGCATCAGAAACGTAGAAATACGGCGCATGCTCATCTCATCTCAAAGATAACGGCCGTCAAATGATTTTGGAAAGAAGCGCGTGAAATATCCGGTACAGAAAAATACTTAGTCGGTTGCAATAAATAAAACACATACATATGTCAACAACATAAGAACATTTCCTTAATTATGCAGTAGAGTTTGCGTAACACGTCTAGTAAAATTCGAACTAGTTTCGTGTGAGTTCAGGTACCGAACGAATGTAAACAAACCATAGAATACTATCCCACGTAGATCGGTTAGCTCCTGGGCCAAAATAAGCTTGAATGAGGGCGAGGTGATGCGGAGGTGGAGCTGCAACGGAATGCAGGGGCTGCGAAAGCGGGAGCACCCCGAGGGAAACCCAACAGGCCAAACCGCAACGTCCGCCGCCATTCGAACGTGCAGAAACCGTCCTTGGCGGTGGGCAAAGTATGCTACTCCACGGGGTTCAAGGCTGTTCACGATAAAGTGAGCACTTTTGGAAAACAACATTAGAAAAAGGTCATTGGTCCTGCCTGCTTATATTTTAACGGGCGCACCAAGTGATATTCGCCCAGTAAAGTTGGTAATGATGGACGGAAAGCAATTCCATATATTAACGTCGAATAAAAAGTGTTAGGTAGCTATTAGTGATAACTTAAATAATTTCTTTGGCTTTGTTTTTTTTTTTTTTTTAATGCATCGGAGTGCAAAAACCAGCAGGTTTGTCAAATATTAACTTCCCTAATAAGTTCACCGTTTTACTCGGCCTAAGTATGAATTAAGTGACGAGGCCCATAGCAGACGGAGAAACTAAGCAGGTCTGTCAAAAGCGCTCATTTTACCGCGAACCACCTATATTCGAAATACCAGCGAAACGAGCAAACCCCGCCACAATAACTGAGCATACCTAATGTTCCACGTTGTATGGACCGATGATCACGCGGCGGAAACAGATGAGGCGACAGATAAACAATAACAGGGAGAAGTAGAAGTAAATGTAGACTAAGAGAGAATGGAGAGGCGTCCAGTTCGCGAGCGATAATGAAAATAGTTGGAGAACGACGCTGTATTGGAACACGAAACAAAAGTTACCCTTAATGACAAAACATTTGTAGTTGTGGCCGGCAGCAAAATATTTTCGGGACCCCATTCACTAGGAATTAAAGTGTATTTGCATAATAAATGCAATGTTAAAAATTTTTTTTTTGTGTTCTTGCTTCGGATTTCAGTAAAATTAAATCGTAGTTTACGAAATTAGTCTTGCGATAACTAAGTCCAACTCCACAACTGATATGAACGAAACCGAGTAGGTAAAACAGGAATTAATATTCAGGATGTGTCTAAATTCGTCCGGCAAACTTTGAACGTATGGTAATGACGAAAAAAGAAGTTGAAAAGGAAGTGGTCTAAATTTAAATTTTAAGGGAGGTACACATTTTTGAAGTTGCAGTAGAAGAAAAAGTTTATTACAATACCACTGCAATGTACCTCCCTCTGGAATCTTCCCCTCCTCTTAACAGCCGGAAAAGTTTGCTATAGGTTATTGCGCGTGCCTCACCTGCCAGGTATTGGTCAATATTATTTTGAAAGTAAAACACGAATTACTCGAAAACGGCGAGGTTTAGGGTATTTACGCAAAGTAACATTTTTGTTAATTGGGACATGAGAATTGATAATCCATCCTTTAAATCCCGAATACGCTACTGCGACATGGATTTTAATTAGAAATACGGGTAGGAACAGTGATTATTTACATGAAATAATTTGATGACAGCGACAAGTGTTGTGCTGTTTGAAGATTTACGTTTGGTTAACCATTATCCAGACAATCGGTGTTTCATATTAAATATTATATCCAGTATTTGCAATAAACAAGTGTTTTTTTCGTGAATAACCTACAACTGAAGTTTGTCGGTCGAATTTCGATATGTTCTGTATAAATGCAACGTGCAGATCTGTGCATAAGTGAATACAAATAAATATCAAAAACAATCTCTATCATTTTTTTCTGATATCACAAATATTACTTAAATATTTTATATCGCATTTTCATTTTAAAGCTGGAGTCGCAATAACCCGACGAACACGATACGACATACCGGCACGACGCCACAGCTAGACGGAATTTCTTATATTTTATTCTATTCTGTGTTCACAATACCACGACGAAATCTGCCCGACAAGCCCGTTAGTTGGCTGTTGGAAAATCCTAAAACGGCAAGTTATCCTATTAATATCAAATATTTACTTTTTAAAACTTACTATAAAGCGAATAAATTATTTTCCGTTTGATATGTGAATTTATACAAGAGAACAATTGTATTTAAAACAAACCGGAACGTTATTTTGACGGCAAGTTAATATATTATTTACTACAGTAGGGAAATATCTACGAAATTTTGTTCTATAGTAATGCATTTGCATGTTTTGCACGCTCCGACGAGCCCGACACGACGGAAAGTAGAAATAGAACCTACTATTTTCGGGCTGTCGGGGCTACAATTTTGTTGGGCTGACGTCATAGTGACCTCGCTTTTCGTTGGCTGCTACTCAAATTTCGTCGCACCGGGGTTGTCGCGTCGGATTCGTCGGGGTATTGTGCCCCCATCTCAACCCTTTCAATCGCAATACTGTTACGAGTCGGCGCTTTGCTTCGCCCGAGCGAGCGAAGAGTGCACGCAGCAGTTGCTCACAGGATGGCAGAAACAAAACGCTTAGTTTCTTTTTGCTATCTCCAGTGCTACCAACAAATATATACAACTGCATTCGTTTATTTATGCATTGAAAATTTTCGTTTACGATCTTAATTTAACTATTAATTTAAATTATAAGAAAATAAAAATGTATGTTAATGCCCACAGTTTTAATTTAAAAATAAAAAAACCTTCCTATGTATTTCTCTCAGTTACATTGCAACTTATAATGTTTTCCGTTCGGCACTCGTTTGACATTTGTTTACTCCATAATTGGTTTGTGTATGAACACGTGTTTTGATTTGTGTTGTGACAAATTAATTTTAAACGAAAATTTTTAATTTAAATAAAACATACACCGTTAAAAAAATGTTTCCTTCATCTTACGGAAATGTGCTGGTAAAAATTTATCCAGAAGTGTCCGTAAACTCTCCGTAAAATTACGGACTCGTTGATTTTCAGAAACGGACTTTCCGTAAACTTCACGGAACCTGTCCGTTAATTTCCAAGTTAGTTTTCTGTACTTTCCGTTTAAAATGAAAAGAGTTAGTGGAAATGTCTTTAATTTTCGTTATGTGGGTGTTCTACTGTGTATAGAAAATATTACTAAAAAAGTTAAAATATTCCGTACTTAAGCGAGGTTTGAGCCCGAGTCAAAAAATTACCAGTTTACGACTCTAACCATTTTTTAAATAATAAACTTATTGTCACAAACAATATACAGAGGTGTTTACCCTTAACCTATTATACAGTAAACATTCAAACACACAATAGAAACAATAACAAAATACTCAATAAAATATCTACACGATTCTTACATGGGGGCACAAAACGATGTGAACATTTGGTGAACGGGCTTTACTGACAAAGTCGAAGAACCAAACTTTAGTGTTTTCTGGCTATAGTGAAATATTATTATTTTGGTATCCTCTTGTGTTGAAAACTGCCCCAGTGTTGCAGGCAGCTCACAATCCACTACACGGCACAACCGAGGACCTTGAGCATGTGAGGCGCACGTGTTAACCACTTTTTTGTGTTAAATTTCTCTATTGTACGCCGACCACTTTATATATACATATATAGATTTACACACACACACGCACACACACATATATATACACAGATACACATATACACATACACAAATATAGATATACACATAAAAAAATATTTAACGTGAGGGGCAGCGCACGGCGTAAACCCCGACACGGGACACTGACCTATAACACTACCACCTATCAACGACTACTGGAACATTAAGGCGTACACTTGTAAGGACCGAGGGGTGGGCAGCGCACGGCGTACACCCAACCTCGGTAATATACACGCACTTCCTGTAGGCGTAAACGTCAGAATGAAAATAAAAAAAAATTGCCTTACCACTGACGCAATGTGCCACGCCGCGCCATGTTCCACCTATCTTGACGAAGAAGCTGGACAAAGTCTTGAACTGTCACCGGTGTCGAACGGTCCACCAAATAACCGATCGCATGAAGTATATACCAGGCCGCAGCTCTTCGTCGAACTGAGGGGAAGGTGGAAGCATGTGCGTCTCGCTGACATCTCCACGTTCATCGCGAATTATTTCTCGTACTCGTACGCGACACCACTGCCAGATGGGAGCTGCATAAACACAGGAAGTTACCCTATGAAGGACCGCGTCGGTGCCGCCACAAAGCGGGCACGCAGGGTAACCTTCACTGCCGCAGAAACGATCATTTTCTCGTTACAGTGGCGAAGAAAGCTTCGTGTGGAATCGGCATTGTTCGTCCCCGTAACTCGAAGCCAAAGAGAATACGGAGACTTTCCGTATTTTTTGTTTACGGACTTAACTCCGTTTATAGTCATTACGGATTGCCTTTCCGTATATAAACTGTAAATTTCCGTAAAACATTCCGTAAGTATACGGAAATTTTAAACAGCGTATAGTTTGCAAAATGAGTACGAAGTATCTTCGATGTTCTTCAAGAAACTGCAGTACGCTGTGTAAAGCTGGATGCAAGATCACAGACAGTACCCAAGTTTTCAAGTTGAACTATTGAACAAGACATTTATAATTACCTCTTTGTGCGGAGGTGAGTTTAAGCCTAAAATTTCTTGGGAATCGTTACCTGTTGCGGTTTTACTGTGGATAATTGTGTGAAAATTATGTACATCGGAAGTGTAACATAAATAAACAGAAAGCTTATGGGAGTAAGGTTGAATGATCTTATTAGTAATGAGCAAGTACAACGTGTGGAAGTTGTGGCGAGCGAAACGCCAATGCTCGTTAGCACAGCTCAGTGGTTTCTACCTCTCAGTTTTGCTCCTATTTGCCATTTAGGAATATAATTTAATGAAACAACATTTTGGTGTGTATTTTCACACTGGCCAACTTAACAGTACTGTCTTGTGTTTATTTTCCACATACAATTTATCCCACCGTGAGGTTTTGCTAAGGTTGTAACAAAATGTTTTAACACAGGAAGTTGTTTGTATTGTTATAGTGGAATGTGAAACACTAACGAAACAACTAAAATGTATAATTTATTGACATGTCACTTTCGCTCTCCTTTCTGTATTGGCGTGTGTGTCTGTAATCATGTATAAGAACTGGATTTTGATAGTGTAAGTGTAGTTATATAGGAAGTTAATAGTGGATGAGCAACTAAACAACGTACTTGCTGCTCCTTTCAAAAGTGGCTGTCAGTTGTACTGTATATCAAAGCAATCAGTGTTGTAAAGTATGCACTGACATGCGTTAATATTTATGCAAATCGTAACAGGGACAGGATTTCATGGTAAATTTTCTCTACAAATTGTGATTTGCATGAATTTTTCAGCAAATAATGTAATTGTACTTTACAGTTGTAGTAATCCTTGCCCCATGAGTGATTTTAAATACAACTGCGTGAGAATTAATTGCAGAATTGTAAATGTGCTCTGTAATGACTATTGCACCGATTAATTAGTTTATACCTTTTAAGTTTTACATTAAATTTTAAAATGATTTAAAAGGGTGTGAAAGTTCTGTTTTAGGGGAAAACTATATGCGGGATTATGTACACAACGTTAAATAAAGTATTCATATATAATAAATTGCTGTTAATGGTGTTTAATTGTACACAATTACTAGTCTTGTGTACAACGCACATCAGCAATGTTTGTTTACCAAATACGTGATGCTAATCAATATAGTCTGTTAGCACTGTTACTCAAACTCTGCCGCTTGCATTGTGCTACAAAGCAGTCACACACATCAGTCATCAATCACTGCACCTTTACAAATCCTCTCACAAGTTATAAGAAATGATGTGGTGTGATATTTTTTTTCGGCTCATACAAACGCTTTATTTTTTGTTGTCATGTTATGATTCTGCTGACTTTATGGTAAACTATGGCACGTCTGAATGAGAAACTAAAAATAAACACTATGTAATTTGTAAGCATTACTGCTATAGTACCACAAATGGCTTTGTCTGGTGATTATTTGTTGATTGTGGCAATATATATACAACAGTTAACATAAAATGGTTATTATGATCAGTGATTGGTATCGCCCCAGCCTTAATATGTATGGTTGTTATTAGATTGTTACAATAACTTTAAGGTTGCAGTAATGTTTGTGTAAGGTGTTCATTGCAAATATGTAGCAAGTCAAGGAAAGTGCTCATCAATGCATCATATGGTTGGTTTGTCAATCATTATTTAATAATTATCATGCATTTTGTACTTATTACTGTGTCATATAAAGTTATAATGATCAAGTCTTATATTTCTGTGCTGACCATGTTATGTCCTGTCTCCCAAAACTATTTTCCGTAGACATCTGAGTTTCTGAGAAAGTTGGTATTGTATTAATGTGAGCAGTGTTAGGGGTGAAAATACCAAATTTTTCTTGGATATCCAAATATTACAGGTAAAAGAAATATCTGGAAGGAGAGCAAATATTCATGTAAAATAAACTTTGAAAGATGTATCTGCTGTAAATTTCTCCATTTAATACTATGCATACATCAAAGACATAAAAACTAATAAATCCATTGGTATTCCATCAGTTGCGCTACCTATTAATTAAAGTGTACTTAATGCTGGATGAATATTTTAAATATTTAGATAACTACCAAAGTTCTACCTTTATATTGGCGGAGAAATAAGTAGACTTTTTAAATTGCCCGCCAAAAAAATATTTACATTCGTAGTACATAGTCACGCCGCTCGGCCGCAGCAACACTACCTACCAATCTTGTAATCTTAAGTTTAATATTATTAGGTTGGCGTACTTGGCGATCGCAAGAGAAAACAAGTGTTAACAGAATTTGTGATAAGTGACTTCTCTTTACTCCTTATTTACTCTACGAGTGTGTGGGGGACAGAGTAGTGATATATCGGGCGGCGAGTCATAAAGGAAAGTATGAATGACCGAAGAGCGATAACCCTGTCAAGGTTCTTGTAATCAAAACGTGCCTGTTATGTCTATCAAGGCTCCTGCCGCTTCCGGCCTTGGGCATTGGGTGTCTTAGAGATATCATTGAAGGAATTTTCAGGTCATTACTTCTGCTCTAGTTTCTCTCAGCGGAATCAGGGTGTGCTGACATTTCTAGATCAAGGCCAGCGATAGTACAAAAGTGCGACGCGCCTCCGAGCCGAGGGTTTATGGGCGTCGGGAGTCTGGGCGAGATCGAGCGACGTCAAGCGAGAGACGACGAGTGAGGAGAGAAACGAGAAACGCAGTTAAGTAGCCAGCGGGAGGGAAATCTGCAACTGCGAGCATCAGAGCAGTGACGAGTACGACTGCAAGCTGGACTGTTGGACTGGATGTGCAAATTAAAGACATTAGAACTGATGATAACAGACAGACTGAACGTATGCTAATGATGAGTATGAGTTAATTGACAATAACCAGAGACATTAAGAAGGCCGTTAATTAGAGTTGAAATAGGCATTAAATATTGCGCTCACTGATAAATAAAATAATAATAGTGGAGATAGATGATTTAATGCTGTAAATAATAGCTGTGTGAATAAATTTAAAATAAAATTTAGTTATTTTATTTTTACTAAGACCTCCATCCCTCACGAACTCGTATACGCCTCTCAGGCATCTTGCAATAATACACTGAACAAAATTGAGTTGATGAACTTAACCGTAGAGACTATTCTATGTGTTCACAAAAAGCTACAGCTAATAAATAACATCAAGAAAAATATTTTTTGTTTATTGGTCATCATATCTAATATATATATTTATATATATGCATAGGAAAAATCTTGTGACATAATTACTGTTACATATATAAAATTAATTCAACGCAGTGCTATAGAAAAGTATTATTTATTTGTGACTGAAATAAATAAATAACTTAAGATATTTTCTGAGAAGCAGGTAAATAATTTAAATATTACATGTAGGCCAAGGCTTCGTGTTTTTTTCTTTTACATCCAATACTTAATAAATTCAAAGCTCTAAGAGTTTGTTGGTTCATGGCGGCTCGTAATAGAAGAGTTAGGCTCACCGCAACCGTAAATTTTCATGACAAAACCAAACAGCTAAGTCAGTACACCATTATAAAATCAGAAAACTTCAATATAAAAGGAAACAAAAAAAAAATTGTTCGTGCCACTGCAAAGAAAACACGATCATTTACTGTGGCAAAAATATGCAGAATTGTTTGAGAATTGTTCGAAATGTTTTACGTTTGATAAAACTGCTTTAGTGCTTGCAAAATTTCGTTGTTTGGCACTTACGTGAGAAAAAAAATTCGCGTTAACAAGGACACACTTAAGAAATTACGATTCGCACTGGAGGGTGACTGAAGCAGAATAAAAAAAAAATCTCGTTTAATGAAACATGCATGATATAGGCTGTTCACGGTCAAATGAACACTTTTGAAAGCCCTGCTTAATATCTACTTGCATGCACATCGTGTATTCACCTCTCTTTTGTAAAATTAACATTGCGATGGGCCTTATCACTTTATTCTTGCGCCGGTCAGGTTAACCTATGGAATTATTATAAAAGTAAATATTTTTCAAATCGGGTTATTTTTACTCATCGATGCACTATATAAAAACAGAAAGCGAAATAAATACTTTACTTTATCACAAAAGGTCACTAACACATTTTATTCGACGTTAAGATATGGAACTACTTTCCCTCCATCGTTACCAACTTTACTGGGAGCATTTCACTCAGTGCACCCGTTAACATATGTGCAGGAAGGGGCAGTGACTTTTTTCTGAGGTTGATTTCAAAAGTGCTTACCTTATCGTGAGTAGCCACTGTATCATAACATACTATCTATGGCAATCACGACCCCTCCATTCTTCTCGCAGATAAATGTTATGTGTTGTAATTTCAAGATGCTAGGTAGCAACAACAGAACACGGCGCATGTATGTATGTATAGGATGTTCACGGTAAAGGGAGCACTTTTGAGGCCCTAGTTTCTTTTTCCTTTCAACAATTATTTATCCTTGAATCATAAAAAAATATTGCCATGTAAGTAATAAACACAGTGCGAATATATATTTAACCCCACTCGGAAGTTAACATCTAAGGCTAAAATAAAATATATTTATTGACTATTATTCCAAATATGAAGGCTTTCAAAAGTGCTCACTTTACCGTGAACAGCCTATACATTTTCAGCGATAACGTATTTTAGCCCAGACGTGTCTTGTTATCTAAGACTAGCATTTTATTTCGGCCGTCGGTAAATTTTAAGGCATTAAAGGGGCCGCAATTACACATATTGCTCACAAAAGTTTAGTATATACTCCGTTCGCCAACGAATACGTAATATTTATGTTTCTTGTAGGAGAGGATCGTGCCTGCATTGGCCGTGTTCCAAATAGCCAGAACTCACACTCGCTCTCGCACTCGCACTCCCTCCACTCGCACTCTTCAAATTAATCGATACTGTCTGCAAATCGATTATTATTCTGCATTAACAAAATAATATAAAAAAAAACTGTTCATATTCATTAATATTTACATTTCAATTAAAATTGGATTGATTAGTAGGGTTGATGATAGGTATGATATTAATGTATGGTAACAGTCAGGTATAAATTTTATCTGAAATCAACATTTTTAGCTTGGAATTTTAGCACCGTTTATTCTAAAATTATGAATTAATAATTTCCGAATTTATACATATATCACATATTTTCTGAAAATACTTTACAGTGAAAAAATACTTGTTCATGTGCAATTCCACTATTTTCAGTAATGTAGTATTGCTTTATAAATCCGTAAATTGTAATGCGTAACCCAAAATAGGCCTATAATATATTTGTTTACGAAAGTCACACGAAGGAAAATTAATTTAAGGCAGTTAATTACTTTTATATTAAAAACAAACAAAAGCCATGGTTGTAGCGAGCACGGATAGAGAACATGTATGTGCACAAACTCGTAAACAAACACTTGCTCTAGCACTCGCTTTCGCTCTCGCTCTCGATGGACAGTTGGAACAACACTCCCTGACGTCATTGCCGAGTGCGAGTGCATGAGAGTGCGCATTTATTGCTGTTTGGAACACGGCCATTGAGTGAATCACGTAAACAATGACGTCTTCCCCTCCAGCGACATGTGTATTGAGCGTACACAAACACAGTAGGTTCAATGTAAGTCCTTATAAACAGCCGAAATTGAGGAAATGGGAAAATTTGCCTCAGGGAATGCTTAATGATCTTGTATTTTGCCATGCCTCGTCAGATAAAAGCGTGCCTCAGGCATCGTGAAGGTCCTACAAGTTATTGACGTTCGTCAATGTGAGACAAGTACGCGTACAGTGTCTCTCCGCCTTGGCCCAATTCTCTACGCAAGAACCGTTTTAAACCCGCCCACCATGGGAAAGTATTGATCGGACGACGTGTGCTGAAATGAATTTCAGGAAATATGGACAAAATACGCTGAGAAACTTACTTTGATACTCAGGAACACTTGCAATTATGTTGACGGGTGTCCACGTTGGTGGAGTTTCGGCTCGTAGTAGCATAATTACTGCACAAATAAAGAATTCTTGGTCGGACATGGACCAGCCGCGTCAATGTCCCCGTATAAACTGGCGAAGCGCGAGGTGCCTGGCGGGAGTTGACGCCGGCTTCCACCAGATGTCAGCAGCGTTCCTTCTCCGACGCGCGGTGGGAAGACACGTGCCCGGCCCGCGCACTTTTGAATGGCTAAATTTCAAATGTACGGACGTGACGCCATAGAAAATTCACTGGCTATTCTTTAATGTTGTTGATTTCTGTGTACCCCGATAGGGAGAGATTGAATGACTGGTTTTTTAGACATTGGCTCTCTATTGGTGGATGATTATACCTACCCCCATAGCGAGGCAATGCTCGATTTCTGTATATAAGCAGTGCTAAAACTTGGTATCGGCGTCAGTCGCTTGGTTGCGAGGGAAGTCTCCCCAGATAACAGGTCAGGCAAAAATAAACATGTAAAGCCCTTAAGGATATGCAGGAACGTCACTTTGGCGCTCTAATTTTAATTTAATGTCAGGATACATTTAGGACAATATGAGTAGGATAAGTACTTTCTGCACAACATAGTAGGAATCGCTTCCATTTTTCTAATTAGAAATGTGAGAGGAGGTGCCTTAATTTTTTTCCATGTCATAAATAATTTTTAAATTTTCCCAGGAATGATGCTTTGTATGTCGTCAGTGCTCTACCATTTTTGGGCTGATCGAATAGCCTCATTCATAGTCTTGTTTGGCCCACCGTTTTGGAAGTGGGCTGTTTGGGAAGATTAATTGGCCTATGCCAGGGCGTAAAAGCCAGAGATTCTGCTCTGTATTAATTTTAAAATAGTGGTGGATTTACATTTTTGAATAGTGATTGGTGTATTTGAACTAAAAGCAAGTTACCTTAAAACTACCTGTGAATGGCCATGGTAGATCTCAGGTGGCGAGGGAGATATAAATGTTGTACTAAGCCACAGATAAATTTTTAAGTGGCTGCAAATTTCAGGGATAGAGAAAGTCATGTTTGGAAACACAGTACGAGTTATATTTACTTTTTAAATAATTTTATGTGAATTTAAATTGTAGAATCCTTTGAGCTGAACACTTGGGTTATACTTGGGGTAATCTTTGTAAATGTTTTGAATCCATTTTTGTGAGAAGAAGTTAAAGACAAAAATATATTTAAAGAGTCCGTGTGGGACAAGATATTTTTGTAGAAATATTATTGTAAACTATGTGTTTGCTCAAAAATTTGAAAATGGAATATTGTTCTGACCATTTTGGGTCTGTGTAAAGAAAATAAAAGAAATGAAAAATACCATGCAATATTAAAATCATTACGAACATATTTATCTTTCTATTTGGTAGTGTAGTGTTAACCTTATGAAACCCAATGCAGATTTTGGAAGTGTATTTTCTGCTTCGTTGACCATACTTATAATCTCTATGCCTCTTTCCTTTTTATCATATTTGTTTTTAAATATACTTGGTTTTTAATTATTTTTTGAAATTGAATTATTTGAGGTGTCCTGGGTTCTCGGGGCCTCAAATGCATCTGAGAAGACCATTTCTGTTATTATTGAAACTGATGAGATTCCTCTGTTTGAGTTTTTTTTTTTCAGTTTATGCCTTTTGTTTGTTTCATACTGGGATGATGTAAAAGAGTATTGTGTTTTTTTCCTCCTCTCTTTATGTGCTATTGGGAGTACAAGAAATGTAAATTACTTTTATTCAATATAACATCCTGGATTCTGATATATGCTAAACTTTATGTGAACAGTATAACACAACGCCGGTAATGATGTACATAAATATACTGATGTCATGTGTTAAAAAGACACAACGTGTAGGAATTTTATAGCCCCACGTTTGGACGTACAAAAGAATTCTATAGTACTATTGGCATTTATTACAATATTACGGCCAATCTCATTGGCTATAAAATATTATTTCTGAGATATTTAATATAAGATATGAATGTGTAATGTATTGATAAAATATTGTATATGTGAGTGAGTCTTATAGGTTATATTAATGATATACCTCGGCTGAACTCTATGCTGCCACGCTAGAAAAATCGGCGTATTCATTCAAATTTCCATTACCTCTGTAGTTTGAAACAATTGGATCATTAATTCTAATAAACAAACAGAGAAGTCTTAATTCAAGTAAATCAATAGAAACGAATAAAATGACTTTAATTTTAATACTGATGAGTGGTTTTAACAAGAGCTAACTGAACTAAACCAATTCCAAATTATATGGTACTTTTGCAGAACTTTAGTTACGAAATATTATACTACACTAATTCTCAAAATTACCAGCAACACCAGCCTGCACATTGCACACCAACCGATTTACCAAACATTTGACTTTACTAATTCTGGTGTCATAAATACATTTACATTTTCTTGGGGTAAAATACGACTTCGCTGTGTCGATAGCGGAAAATAACTGCAACTCTACCGATGTCGTGGAGTCATCCTTCACTGCTGTAGAACCCAGGAACAGCTCTCCCGCTCACCACGGACAGCACATCTCCGGGTGGTGCTCAGCGAACTCGTCCTCTGCGGGCCGGAACAGCGGAGGTGGGTGCAGAATCGGAACCTCGCCAGAATCCGCAGCCAGTAGTCCTCCTCTCGCAGAATTGGCTCTCCGAACACCAGACACCACGTCGTCCTTGGTGCGAAGTCCCAACCAAGAGGTCCTCCTTCACTGGGCCGTCCTTCCGCCCGGGTTCATCGTACAGCTTATGTCGGATTACTTCTTATTTTAAATCTATAGAGGCTCATCATTTCAATAGTGCTTGAGTAATTCTGTATCTCATTCGTAAATATCAAGTTTTTCCAATCAAATATTATAGATTATCTTTTATTCTCAGGACCGTCTTCTATTCTGAGCTAGTCTCTGACTGATTCCAAATTAGAATTAATAACTTTTTTGTTCTATCAGCCTATTGTTAAAAAAATCAATAAAATGTGATTGGCCGGCTGGTGTGGCCTGATCCTTTTGAGAAAACAAAAGGTAGTTCTTGTTACAAAGACAAGTACTTATGCAAAGAAACCATAGATAATCATTAGACTTACATAGCTTATACAACACAATGTCAAAATAAATAAGTTTACACATATCACATCGAACATACACTGAACATCTTACACATTACATTAAAGTTTGGCATTTAAATCAAATTTAAAGACATAGAATAATCATTATAAGTCACAAATATTAAAGTGTTACACTGATAAAGGCCGTTCACGATAAAGTGAACACTTTTCATATCAACCTTAGAAAAAAGTCGGTATCCCTACCTGCATATATTTTAACTGGCGCACTGAGTGACATGACATGCGCCTAGTAAAGTTGGTAACAATGAATGAAAAGTGTCACGTAACCATTTGTGATAGCTTGAATTATTTCTCTCGCGTTCCTTTTCTTTACTGTATCGAAGTGTAAAAATGAGCAGATATGCAAAATATTTAAAAAAAAAATGATTTCACAGTTTCACTTTACAGACGTATGAATAAAGTGATGAGAACCATGGCAATGTTAATTTCACGTAAGGCAGAAGAATACACCATGTTCGTACAAATAGATCTTAAGCAGAGCTTTCAAAAGTGCTCATTTTACCGCGAACAGCCTATAATAACGTGGTAGAACCTGTTTGTGCTCTGCGTGCATTTTTAAAAGAGCACACGAGAGAAAGGGGGGTGTAATATACGCTCCTGGTCACACTTCGTAATCACACAGCCAACTCCAACGTTATTTAGGAACACACGTAGGAAATAATTTTTAAAACCCCAACATCACATTGAGCCATCAGGAAGCATTGCAACGATGGCGGTGGAAAAAAATAGCATTAAACAAGCCTTGCGTGTATTCTGTCTCCTCAGAATTTTTAACCGTGACAATTAGGGTTTTAATGCAGCGATCTTTTCAGAAAAGATACAGCATTGTCGGTATAGTTTAAAACACTGTTTTGTGGAAGAATACATATCGTAAAGACAGGCTGGCCTGTTAGCGATTTTTGCTGTTCTTTTGTAACTTTTCAAGGACCACATTTATGTTTCAATAACAAAATTTATGTATTGGAATCAAAATATAGCTATCAGTAACTTCTTGTTATGCTATGTGTAGGGTCGTTTACCTATCTTGATTGGCTGAAAAACGTTTTGGCACGTGTTAACTGTCTGCACACGAATCACGTAGGAACCGTGCCGATGTTGCCGAATTCTGAGTGGCCCGGTCAAATATGAAAACGCCTTCTCAAGCAGACGGCAACCAGTGGCAGTAGACAAACTGCTGTTGGGTGCTTATAGTATTGAAGTCTACCGTGTACTCATATTTTTTCGCGAAAAATCACTAGCTCTAGCTAGTATTTTGGCTATTTTGCGATTGCTGTAATAATAAATAGACATTCCACACTTATGGCAAAAGTATATTCTATTTTACTTAGTGACCAAATATATCTTACAGCCTTTGAGGTTCCACACTGTCTTCTATTACGATGGTCTAGGACAGACACACTGAAAATAACGCGACGCATAAACTACTAAATATGATTGTCTGGCATTCAAACAGTCAGTGGTAAGAGATGGACTATGATACAAAGTCGGTTATCTGTGCCAATAATTATTACTAATAAAAGATGATTACATAAGTTTCGCTGATAAGACGAGATAAATATTCTATGGGTCTGATTTTCAGCTTCTGATAATATAACGAAATTTTGGCAAAGGTGTTTGAGTACAAGTATTAAATAAAAATCTAATGGTTAGCAGAGACCGCGGTGGCTGAGCGGCTAGGCTGCTCGTCTCCCACCAAGGCGAAACGGGTTCAATCCCCGGCCGGGTCACTCCCGGATTTTCGTAAGTGGGAATCGTGGCGGACGATACCGCTGATCGATAGGTTTTCTTGGAGATCTCCCGTTACCTCTCCCCTTCATTCCGGAGCTGCTACATACTCCCTCATTTCACCCTCATCCGCTCTCAAAACATCGTCGTTAAGAGCCACCCAAATCTCTAAAATCAATCTAAGGGTAGGTGCTTTACACTTGCGAGGACGTAAAATTTACGACAGCATTTGATAAGTTCCGGGTCAGCTGTATTCAACCACAGAGTACTTCAGTATACAGATGTCAAAGATTATACTGCGTACTACAGCTGCACACGCCAGAAAAATGGCGTAAATGGCAAGCAACATATTATGAAACGTTTGCCAATCAGCTCCTGATAACTTACTTGCCAGCGGACAGCCCAGACAGTAGCGAACCTTTCGTATTATGGAGTAGCCAATCAGACACAAGCCCCATTGCCAGAGCCTCGGGCAACCAGTCAAAGAATCGGCACGCCATGTCTCTGCGTACTTATTTACTCGGTAGTGCTATATCGATGATTTTATGAACATTTCGTCATCAGGGTTAATGTCTATGTTGTGATTTTTTTTGCCATATCTTAAACAGATTGGGAATGATGTTCAACTATGCTTATAAGAGGGTTTAAGGTTGACTTGATCCTGTGGTGCTGCTTGTTGTCAGAGGTGATGTCTATGGTATGAATTTGGTGACTATAGCTTTGGTGGATGGAAAATGGCATACAAATATATTTATAAGAGGGCATAAGGTAGAATTGGTCCTGCGGTCTTGTTTGTCATCGTGGTTATTGCCTATGTTATGAATTTGGTGAATATAGCTTCGGTGGATGGGAAATGGGGCCAACTATGCTTATAAAAGGGCTTAAGGCATTCTTAACCCTGCTGTCCGGTTTGTTGTTGGGAGTGGTGTCTATATTTTGATTTTGTGCCTGTATCTTAAACCATTTGGAAATGTTGGGCTTCTATGCTTATAGGAGGACTTAAGGTATTATTGACTCTTCCACCCTATTCGTCATCATGGTTGATGCTTATGTTACAAATTTTGTGGCTATATTTTAAACAGATCGGAAATAGTGTCCGTCTATGCTTATATGGGTGTTTAATTAGTTGTTGGCCCTATGTTATTGATGTTACACTCTAGCTGGTATGAATTGTATTTTAATGGTGGGAATCCAAAATGGAGGACTTATACCACAAACATATTGACAATTCACACCACACTCGCGAGTGTGCAGTGGTCGGGGTAGGATGTGTACTTAATGTGTATTTTTTTCTCAGTACATAATCATAGTCTTGGTACATTTATTACTCTATGTATATAATTGATCTTGGTACTTGTACTTGTTCACCATGAAATTACTCATTACACAAATGCTAACTACATAATTGTTCATTATACTTTAATTATACCTAATTACCCTCTGCAGATGTCGAACCAAGGAACACCTCATCTCCACTCATCACTCTAGTCAATTGTGTTTCGGCAGCCGATGGGTAAATATGTGTAATTTGTGTGTAATTACTCTCTCTGTACATGTACTTAGTCTTGGTACTTGTACTTACTCTCTATACATGTACTTACTCTAGGTACTCGTAATTGTTTATTAAGAAATTATTCATTTAGCAATTACTTATTATGATTTAATTGCTCCTAATTAAGATTACCTCTAATTACATATAGTTGCCTTCGATGGGTTTCGAAACAAGGAGAACATTTCCCTATGTTAAAAGAGTGCCTCCAATTAGTATGCCTCTCTCCGACGACTATTTACAGGTAAATCAAATGACAGACACTACCTTTGCTGATGCTCCTTAGCATCGGTTTCCTAGGTTAAAGGATGTCGGCAATTAGTGTGCCTCCCTCCAGAGCCCATTTAGAGGTTAATCAAATAATACTACGACTGCTGATGCTCCCTAGTGTCCTGAAACATACATGCTCCCTCTCCTTACACTCGTGTAATCTTGGCTATGGTGGCAAGTCATCTCTAAAAAAACACTCTATTTTAAATTGGGTTTTTCTTTAGTTTGTGTGCATACATGCTCTGAAGTCCATGTTCGTTAGTAGACTTTTGGGTAGTGATTTCATGATCTTCTCTGTTTCGTTTTCCTGGAGCATCTCTTTTGAACACTTCTGGCTTCTACTGGATAAAGTCGTGAGTAGAGGCCCTGCTAATTTCCCCCGGTTTGATATCTTCCATATTTGTAATGTGTAATTCGGTCTCCGCCAAGCGCTTCCATTCATAGAATGCATTCCTGAGAGCTAGGATGATACCGCTTGTGGCTCCGATAAGAACCCAAAGGGCCCTGAATACAGGCAGAGGTAATGATATGAAATTGCAATTGGCATTTATGCACTTACATTCTTTTTTTTTTTGTCTTCATCAGCATCTTTTGTTTCACTTGTGTGCATTTCGCTTACTCTTTACACCCATTCCCATTTCTACCCTGGTTTTCGTGATGTTCGAAATGCCCCAGACAGTATTTTTCGCTGATGAGGACATACTTATTCTGTGTATCTCATTGGCCTTCTGCACGAGTATCTTGTCTGCCAAATCTCTTGTTTTGAAATTCTTGTACAGGAAGGCGGAGGTGTCATGTTCCCTGTACAGTTCGTCTAGTGCATTGATACTAAGTCTCCATGGGTTAGGCGTTTACATAGCTTCGTTCCGAGTCTGCAGAACCTGTATCTGGGTATGTGTAATTCGAATTACAGATTATTGATCAGTGTATATACAATGGCAACTCTAAAATTGATCTTGTCTCTTTAATGCGATGCGGTGGAATGAACTGAGGTGCCTAGTCGTCTCATTTTGGCACCAACGGATTTATTCATCGAAACAATTACGCTTTTACCCGCCGATATCAAATTATCTACGAGACGATCGTCCCTACCTTGGCCGTCAAACTGCACGCTGTTCTGCTGTGCTGGCTGGCTGGCTGTGCGAAAACAAATGTGGATCGTTCGGCATAGCGGTGTGTCCATCAACATTGACATCGAGGTCGGGTGGGGGACCGACCCGGAACTAGCGGCAGCACTACCACATTCCCGGACTTCAGACTGAAGACTGACCCGAGCTCCGACAACGCTTGGCACCACTTGCGTGTAGTGACAGCATTTTTTCTCATTGGTTCCTGTGGCTGGCCAACAAGATTTCTGAACACGTTTCCGAAGAACGAACTGAACTATTAGATTGTTGTTAATGTCGTTGTAATTTAAAAAAATTCAAACATCTTGGAAAGCTGGATGAATGAAGGAGGGGGGGAGAGGGGAGAAGATTATGGTTTAAAAACTCTGACAGGGACCGAGTTCGGAGTGAATCGGCTCCTGTCAGTGGCAATGTCTGGACCTGATGTTAAGTATGGTCGTAAAATTAAAAATGGATAGTAGTGAGCCTTCAGCTCAGAGCAAAGTTTAAATATTGCTTTCTCTGGTGTCACATTTTGTCAGTAACATAAGAATGAGCGATAGTGTTATAACTTGAGTAAGATAATATTTGTGCTCATTGTGAAGAGAAGCAGTTATGTGCTTTTAGATTTACAGCTCGTATGGAGCAAAACTTAATGCGGGAACAAATTAAATACCTTTATATATATATATATATATATATATATAAGTATCTTTTACGGCATTCGGTTCGAGAATGCGCTATATTCTCGAAACTACTCTAGCAGCAAAAATACAATAAAAAGCTGGCACTTGTTATGCAGGCCGTGAATCGCATGGAGTATATTAGAAGTAGTAATATCAAGACCGTGTTGCTTCTGAGAAAAATACTAATGAAAACCATAATTTTTTTTCAGTGAAGTCGCATGCAAGAAAAAAACCAACACACAGGAGTTTTTAAGCAACATACAGCATGCCAACATGTACTGTATTATGTACCTGCATCAGACATTTGTGCATATATAAACAATTTATTTGCGACAATGTGAACGTGGTGGTGTTGTTTTGCGTTTACGTAACTAACTTGCGACACGTGTTATGACCATGGATATATGGGAAATATGGACATGATATATACAGAATTAAACGATCGGTGTAATTGTGTTAGTAAGACAAGTACAGTATATTAGTAACTGTGAAAGTTTGGCTTGAATATAATGATTGGTACCTGCAGGAGTTCGATGAGTCAGTCTTTGGCTATGTATAATCAGTTACAGTAATTCGAAACTCGAAGAGAGTAGCCTCAATTTACATCTTGACGAAGATTAAGAGGGTTATTGTCTCATACCAAGAAACGATGTGACCTGGACGCTAGAAGAATAATTATTTTTAAGGTAGGCGAACCCGAATAATTTATAAATGCTGATACCAAAAACATTTTGTTATCAAAACTGGTAATAGACTCATTTGGGCATTGCACATTATGTTGTCAGATAATAATACATTATTTTGGACTTACTCATCGGAGTTGGGGTCGAAGATGGAAAATGTGGAGATATAAATTATTCGGGATTTGACAGCATGGGCAAGTATGCAAAGTAAATACATTAACAACTTCATTGAAGTATTGAATATAGCATCTGCACAAAATGGCCAGACACTGACAAGCTTGGAAAGTTCTATAACATGCACATTCAATGCCTTTATTTTCTGGCATACCAAGCAAATGAATGTTCAAAAACACAACAAGGATATACAGAATGCCTGCAGCAAATTTCTGGGTGTTATAGAAAGGTGTTTGTCAGAAACTTCACTAAAGCTATAAAAGAGAGAGAGAGAGAGAGAGAGAGAGAGAGAGAGAGAGAGGAGAGAGAGAGAGAGAGAGAGAGAAGTGGTAGCCATTTATATTCAGTGTGACATAGTGCAGTGTTTGCAGTGTTTGCCAACAAATGTTTTGCCATGTAGTAAAAAGCCAGTTTAAAAAAGCCAAAAACCACTAAACAGGAGGTTTGAATTTGAAGTATCTAAATAAAAAGCTAAATATTTCGAACCAAATAATAAACTACTCACCTAAGAGTTCTCAAAAAAGATGTCTTCATCCACATCTTCTTCCACTGCCTTAGCTTCGCTAGTTCCAGCAACAGAACTGCCACTTGCTGGGGAAAAATAACTGACCTTGGTGCCTATCAGTGTAAGTACGCTCTGCGGAAGTTTGTACGTATAACTACAAGTTGTTTGAGATCGAAACGCACAAGTAAGATGGCATTTAATGTTTGTGCCAGCATTCTGTTTGTGAGTTTAGATTTAACAATGTTTGCTTGGTTGAAAATACGTTCTACATCTGCATTCGAATACGGGAAACTCGGCACAGAAAATCGTAATGACACCAATTCACGAATCAGATTTTCGTTGCTTGCATTTCAGTATTCATCATCTTCAACCCAAATGTCTATTGTATTAGATGTATTTTCCCCTTTTTGCAGGTAATTTTTTTCTACTGTGTTACTAATGAATCCATGTCATTGCTAAATCCAAGTTCAAGGGAAAAGCCAACTATAAATGGCTTTAGGACTTTAAAAGCTTCTCCAACAGAAATTACTTTTGTCATTTTTATTACATTGAGATTGGAAGGAAGGAGTGAACGGAGTTGTTCTGCGAGTTTAACAGAAAATTCTATGCACCTTTGACGAATACTTTGCTCCATATATGCTGAGATTTTTACATTTTTCACTACGAATTCAAATTTTGAAGCCAAGGTAAGGAGTAAGGTGAACATCAGACATCTTACTGCCAGGAAAATCACTTTTGTAAACCTCCGATAACTGCTAACTAGAAAGGATAGAACAATGTCCAGACGCAAACATCGTCATCTTACCCTCTGTTTCACGTTTTCCTTATGAGGTACTCGTGGATGGAATCTCTATTAATTTTTTGCGCTTACATATACATTGATCTGCAGCAGATTTTTTGTGTTTACGCATTTAAACCACTTAATTTCGAGTTTGATTCACAATTACAGAATTTGCTATATGATCTTGAACCATCGTGAGCAACTCGCTGAAGCTATCCTTTAAAGTCATCTAAGGACTCCCACTCCTTCCTATATCCCTGAATATATTCCGGAGGCATGCTTTATTTTACATAAACACTAACCACCGGGATTACTCGGAAGTGTAATTAGTCCCTACGCGAGCACTGCACTGCCACCATACGACACACTCACACACACGCACACACACGTTGGTATAAGTCCGCATCTGTAAGTCTTATATACCAATACACGTGCCACACCACCGACCACCCATGTCTCATACAAAAAACTTGACCGGATTACTTATGCAGCACAAAGATAACTATTAGAGAGCAAGTCTTACGCTCTTATCAGTATCGCTGCTGAAAGCTTACTGCCAGACTGCGATTAGGCAGAATAATGATAAGAATTCTGCTGCAGGATGAAGGTAATGCCAGCTGCCGTTAATAATAAAATACAGAAGATAGGGTTTCGACAGCATGCAGCCAAAAAATATAAACTAAAGCTAATTTCAGAAACAATATAGTGAAAAAAGTAGTTGAACAGCTAAATCAAAAGTTTTGTAGCGTATAGCAAATAAAAATGCTAGATTTAGCTACAAAATTGCTAATTTGTCAACACTGCGATACAGTCCATTCACTCGAAGTATTTACTATGCCAACAGAGCCAGGTTTTTGTGCAAAATTACACATGAGAAAGTTTTCAAGCCCGTAACAAGTAGTCTCAATGTGCTCAGAAAGACCGAGGAAGTACCAGTAGTTGTGAAGACTGAAATCGACGATACAGTTTAACCTCAAAAGTAGAAGAAATCGGATGATGTGTGTACAGGAAGAGATGATGGACTGTATTTTCATTTGCTCCACAATAAAAAAAAGTATGGAAGACAGACCTCAAATCCAGTACTCTGACTTGTCACTACCTATGATCATACACATCTCGCACAAATTATACAACATGCGGTAAGTTCAGGAATGGTGATAAATGTTTCTTTGATGCAAAAGAAAAAGATCCCATTAAGTAGCATTATACAAGTAGGCGATTATAAAACACGTGCCAGCATGCCTAGTCCTTGCAAATTGCTATTTCGCAAGTAACCCAGGGAGTACATTGAGCTAGATTTTTTTTGGAAGAAATGATGTCGCTTGATAGCATGCATGATTTTTGCGGAAATAATGAACTTAATGTTGATGCTTATAAATATAAAGACAATAAAAAAAAATCGACGTTCTTGCAGACCTCTTCGGCGAACTAGCACTGAAAAATAGCGAAGACCTGAAGAAGATGGAAGATGACAAGAACATCAAATATGTATTCTGGAATGACCCAAACAATTTGTCGATGTGTTGAGACTTTTGATCGCTTTACAAAGGGTTGTCCATTACGTGCAAGAAAACAAGATAATTTCGATCATGAAAAATCTGAAGTCTGAAGTGGAAAATGACATACTATAAGTCAATTGGGAATCGCCTGTGAACTGTACATGGCACCAAGATGTAACTACCTTTGATGCAAGCTCGTGATGTATAGGACAAACATCTGTTTTCAAGCCAACCTCGTCCCGTCAACAAGGAATTAAAATATATGTTGACCATCATAGATGTTTATAGCAAATTCGCATGAGCCAGGCCATTTAAGACGAAGAATGTGACTGATTTTGCGAAGGTGATGGCAGACATACTGCTTTGAGGGTGCTCAGACCATTCTTCTAGATACATAAATCTGAAGACATCGATAGTAGAGAGGTTCAACATGACTCTGAAGGGCAAGATGCCGAGACACTTCACATAGAATGAAAATTTCAACTAGTTGAAGTTACTGTAGATACCCATTCGCGAAAATAACTACGGTACACTCTGTAGTGGACACAACCGCCCCGCATTCCAATACACTCCATTAAACAGGCGGCAAGGTGGTTTACTAAACACCACGCATGTATAAGAGGCAGGCAGCCCCCCCCCCCCCCCGCGGTCGCTCTCACCGACGACGAGTTCCCGAGGCTGCTGCCACCCGACGGAGGTGTCGTGGCGCAGAACAGCTGAGGGCTGCTGGACATCCGCCATCGAGAACTGGGGCTAGAGGAGCTCCTGCCTGTTCGACATAATACACAGTGGTAAGGCAACACGTACACTACGGTGCAGGTCTAGGCCGAGAGAATCCTTAAGGCGGTGCTTATACTCACTAGCGCGATCAGCTCACTTAAGGTTAGAGACTCCTTTGAGAGGAACCAGTAATCAAATTTGTGATCAAATTAAAGTATTGTGTATAGTTAGCATCGTGTTAATAAAACGATAATTCAGTATCCAGATTGTGTTTAACTGAGTCAATAAATCTGTAGTTTTTTTTATAAAAACTTGTGTCGTTTACCTTTAATTGTATAGGAGTAATTGCTACCCCCACGTTACCGTCCTAGAGTGAATTATTAAGTTGTATAGAGAGTCCAAGTATATGAGCAAGTATAGAAGTAAGTATAGCTCTCAAGAGGAAGTATTACATGGCGAAGTCGCCCATAAGCATTCTGTGGTACTTCAGTATATTAATTACATTAGTCTGACTTCCAAAGCAGAACAACTCGACAACACACATAAAGCCCAAAAGAAATGAAAGATTACTCCTTGTTTCCAAATGTGTAATCTAATCCAAATAGAGGGATCATCGGAATCGTAAAGCCAACATTGGTGACTTCGTGAGCATCTTCTAACACAGAGGCGCCTTCGACGAAGGTTTCACTGCCAATTGGAGCCTAGAACATTTTTGTGCAACACATGTTTTATTTTTTGGCTTCTTTGTAGAGGAGATCCAGCTTATGAAGTTTCCTATATGCATTTGATAAATAAGATTTTGTAGTGACGAAATGGGTGTTGTAAGTCACGTGGTCGGTTTTTATAGTCTACTACGATTTCTGGGTCGTCGATTAATATACCAAGAGGTAAACACCATCTAGATGGTATGGTACTTTCGCAGAAGATCGTGACATATATATATATATATTTCTTTTTTTTCATGTTTTTTCCCCATTGCCATAAATGTTTTCTCACATTTGTGTATTAGATGGACTTAAATGAATGATCTACGTGTATACAGGATGTAACTAAATTCGACCGACAAACTTCAGCTGCAGGTTAATCACGAGAATAGACGCAGAAAACATATATACGACCTATGGTCTAAATTGACTCCCAAGGGCGGTACACGTCTTTGAAGTTGGACCTGATGCACCAAATTATGACAGATATCGGAAACAATACACAAGATGGAACACTGTGGCTCTGGATAATGCTGAAGTGTAAAATGATCTACATACACCACAAAACCTGTTGCTGTCAACCAATTAATTCGTGAAAATAATAACGTTTACCACTCTTATTGCGAGCCATTCGACATGACGCATCACATGTGGAATCTTATTGATGGAATATGAATCCGTATGTTCCAATTGACGAAAAATGTTACCTTTTGTAAAGACCCTAACCCCCGCCGTTTTCGAGTAATTCGAGTTTGAAATTTCGAAATAATTATGTCCATAAACTGGCAGGTGGGCAATACGCAAAACACCTGACGACGAATGGTTGTGAATATCAAAGGGATAATATAACAGAGAGAGAGAGAGAGAGAGAGAGAGAGAGAGAGAGAGAGAGAGAGAGAGAGAGAGAGGACTGAAACATTTAGACATATGAGGTAACAAATGTATAGTGGTGGTTTACCGGTATTGTATTTTTAAGTTGCAGTAATAAGAGGATGTCAGGAAAATTTACATTGTCATTTATTACATAATGACATGCAATACTGTGGTATAAACGAGCCGTAGATGAGGTGCTCAAACTGTAGGCCTCCAACCTGGCTGCAGAGTGTACATTGACGATGCCACGATTGACGAACACGGTCAAACACGCCGGGTGTGGTTCTTATAACTTCGGCAGCAGCATGTATTCTGAAAACGAGATCCTCCAGAGACGCCATTGGAGTCTCGTAAACCGAACACTTCATAGCACCCCACGAGTAAAAGATCTGGGGACTTCGCAGGCCATAACCTCGGCCCACTGCAGCCTATCAATTTACATGTAAACTAGGTGTAAAGGCACTCTCTAACACGTGCACCAAAGTGCGGTGGTGCACCGTCATGCTGCAACCACATTTCTTGTCGAGTCCCAAGTTAAATGTCGTCTAACTTTTGCAGTCACGTTGTAAACACCACTGCACGAGCTGTAAACATTGTGGGTAGTCTTCAACCTTCAAATGGCGCATTTTCTGTCCGCGATATGGATGTAGCAGCTGTTCACGCACAATTCTCCAAACATCCATGTGTTCAGTGCTGACCGCATGCGCCATTTGACATGTGCTGGTAGATGCACCGCATGGAATCTCTGCAGCACCTCCTCCTCAATGTGAGGTGTTCGTACTGACCTTGATGGGCAAGCATTAGGCATATACACTGTATCATGTAGGGTATTAGGACAGGTATGATCTGTTTCACAGTGTACAATTATCGATGTGACGTCACGTACACACTCTGCGTGACTCTTTTGCTCACAATGCATATACCTTGTTCGCGAAGCCTCCTATCAATGGCCGTAAACGTTGAATGATGTGGCACACGTCTGTTTGGATACATTTCCCTGTACATGCGTGCTGCTGCTCGCCCTATACATAAGATGAGAATATCAGCCATTTCAGGCCGTGTAAAACAATCCATTTGTCGATACTCCAACCAAGCCTCTGTTCCACTCTATTAAACACTAGTACAATGGTTTATGACCGGCAACTAATCATCCATGTAACTGTATGACGCTATCCCTCACGCAACCGTGTTGTGATACCTGCATACAAACTGTGTTTACCCGCACCAGCCTCGTATAAGAGTTGGCCATGATAACCAGTTTACAAAGTCGATTTACAACGTACACCTCATTAACGATCAAAACACACAGAAGTGACTTTTGGTATCTATGGTATGGAAATTGGTGTTAGTAGTGGCATATAGTTCCTCCGAGGGCAGTGGCTCGGTGGCTCTGACGTCACGCGACCGCTATGATGGATTCCGGACTTCCTGCTCTATCATTCCGGCCACGTGTCCACCATCTTGGACGTTTCTAGCCAATACGCCACCATATTTGAAGCCAGTATGCCATCATCTTGGACCGCCATATATGTAGCCAGTATGCCACCCTCTTGGACAGCCATATTGGTAACCAGTATGTTATTTTTCACGTTCTTGCATTCCGAGGGTTTCCTCCGAGTGCTCCCACTTTTTATTTTTGCATATTTCTTTTTATTCTTTCTCAATTTCCTTCTCCCTTATTCTATCTTATTCTTCCCTTTCTCTCTCATTCTCTCCCATTCGTTCATCATTTGTTTACATCGGCTGTTACTGGAGGCCGCAATCTTTGTTGATGGATGCCGCCATCTTTGTTTACATTTCCATGGAGGCTGCATCTTGGTTTTTAGTTTATCATTTGTTTCCCCCATTAGTTCTGGCTTTGGCCACTACAGGTGCCACCATATTTGTTCTGGAATTGGCCGCTAGGGACGCTGTTTTTGTCTTTTCTTTACCCATGGTTGTTTTTCTGTGTGAACAATCTATAACATATAATGGTATTCGCCCCCAAAATGAATAGTAATTAATATCACCATCAAAGATTACAGTTGGTTTATAATAAAGTTCACTATTTCTATAGTCGGTACGTATTTTTGTTTTTGAATTTCTAAAAGTTATTTAAGACAATAGCCGTTTGCAATGTCTAGATTTAAGTTTTCTTTGGGAAAAATTTCATTTCTGCCATTTTCAACATAAATGTTTCTCACATTTCAATGATCAGACATACCAGCATGTTGATGCTGTTCAGCACGATTTTTTCTATTAAATTGAATGCCTACAATTTCAAAATCAGGCATATAAAATTTTAAATTATTAAACTAATCTTTTATATCAAAGTTGAAAGTTATACCAGTAGGAATAACTTGTTCTAAAAATTGACAATAATCAAAACTAATAGGAATTTTTGGATCTTTGTATATTTTTTCTTTATTTGTAATGGCCGTGTTCCATTCATATTCAACAATAGGCTGCGTGTATTCGCTCCGATGGCAAATTCCACCATTTACGATGCTATTTCATCACACCTCGTACGAGAGGAAACTGGCTGTTTGACAGAGAAAGAGAGAGAGAGAGAGAGAGAGAGAGAGAGAGAGAGAGAGAGAGAGAGAGAGAGAGAGAGAGTTAGGTGCAGAATTTTTGGCGGCTCTTAACATCGAGGTCTTGAGAGCCGATGAGGGGAGAAGCGAGGTGAGTACGAAGCAACGTCTTCATGCAAGGGCGCGGTAAATGGGAGGTCTACGAGAAAATCCACCGACCAGCGGCATCGTCCGGCACGATTCCCACGTGCGAAAATCCGGGTGCGACCCCGCCGAGAATCGAACCCGGTTTGCCTTGGAGGGAGATGAGTAGTCTGACCTCTACACCACCACGGCCCCCGAGAGAGCGAGAGAGAGAGAGAGAGATGGCTGCTCAACATGTGGTACAGACACGACGCTCCAGTAGGCTGGTGGATGAGCGAGATGAGAAAATATGTAGATGTGACGGAATGCAATGGTAAAGTAATCAGGACTACTCCGAGAAAACCCCCCGACTGATCAGCCATTGTTATACTTGCGAAAAGTCTGCTGGGCATGGCGCGCGGATCACCACCTCTAATAAAATCTGACTGAATTTTCCATTAGAAAATATTACTTATTTGTCTCTTTTTAGTGTTGATGCCAAGTCGCGGTACCAAAATTATTTCGAACTTGATCTTTATCCGCTTTATGTGCGATACAATTCTTAGTAATTTTGTCAGCAGTCTAATTTGTGGTGTTGTCGATTCTTGTCACATATTGTAGCCATGTTGTTTTCCTACTTTGTCGTCAACTGGAAATAATTTTATTTATTCAACATTTTCGAATTGTCATACACGGCCCCGTTGAGCAGCGCCTGTCGAAACAATACCTGTGAAAGAGTTTGGTGAACTATGAAACCAAAGCAACGAGCCAGAGTGGAATGTCTCAACTGCCACAGCAATGTGCAAGGAACACGACAAAATGTGGGTCCAGCAAACATCAGGACGTTCCTGGATAATTATAACAAACTACAAGCAGAATCCGCCTCTAGTGCACAACGGGAGCCAATCACAACGCTTTACGTCAATCCACACACGTGGAGGGGCGCGATATAGTGGACTGGGCTGCGAGGAAGGTCATCGGGGCAGTCGGCGATTGTCAAGGGGCGAGGTCAGCTGCTAGACCAGGTCCTACCTCGGGGCGGCGAGGCCAGAGTGCGACACCGGGTGAGTTCATTCTTTATCATGCTCTCTCTATAACCTACACTTTAAATCTGAGTCAGTGAGAATTTCACTGTTTAATTCAGTCAAACGTATCTGACTGATACATCAATCACTTCAGTACATTTAACTGACGAACTAGTGAAAAAATGCCATATTTCTTTCACAGATTGATTCACTGTTTACTCAGTGG
Source organism: Dryococelus australis (assembly GCA_029891345.1). Classification (NCBI taxonomy): domain Eukaryota; kingdom Metazoa; phylum Arthropoda; class Insecta; order Phasmatodea; family Phasmatidae; genus Dryococelus; species Dryococelus australis. The sequence continues at coordinate 86,890,219 of CM057004.1, read as the reverse complement.
TTTATTTTTGGCTGGTCGACCAGTGAAACATCTCAGCTACTTCCTCTCCCTCTCTGAATTATTTTTGACTGATTTATCAGTGAAACTGAGTGGAAAAATTGCCGTCGAACATCGTTGAAATATGGCCGTCAAATAACTTGTATCAAGTGAAGTAACAACGAATAAACGAATAAAACCACTACAAACTACTTTCTAAAATGTGTTTCGTCTTTCAAAACGCCATTTTACGAGGTAATCTGAACACAGCCTTTCATTCCGTTTTTACGTCTTTCATTTCGATTTCATGTAATCATCACAGCGCCCTGTTTGAAGGTTTAAACTGCATTTAATGTGGGGAAAAGAGGGATATATAATATATATATATATATATATATATATATATATATATATATATATATATATATACACACATATATATATATATATATATATATATATATATATATAATATTCGTTTTAACAATCCTAACGGTACCAATTAAACCAAACACAAAAAGTATGAGCATACAACTTCAAACTACACAATTTTGCGGCGAACTGTAAGACATATATTTTCCTTCCATAATTTGAACTTGGCGCGGTAGCTCAGATGGCAAAGCAACGACCTAGGGTCGAAAGGTGGCGCGAATTTAATGCCGGTCAGCTGCGAAGCTTTTTATTTTTTTTATATTTTTTTTTACATTACGGTGAATTGCACAATATAAATAGTATTTAATTCGCCACTGCAGTCTGCCGACACTTATTCAATCAGTGAAATATGGTTTTACGTCACTAATTCAATCAGTGGAATTTTTTCACTGAAACAATCAGTAGTTTTCCACTTATTCTAAGTGCAGCCATTTTCACTGATCAGAGTAGTTGGATTTCACTGCGAATCAGTGGTTTCCCACTGATTTGAATTTATGGAGTGTAAATAACCTTCCTTTACATCCTTCCTTCCGATGGCATCATGTCTGATTTTTATAACGGCTGGAGTTGGAAATTAAATACTTTAGTTACTCTTTCTATAAGTCATCTTCCTCTTACATTACCCTTCTACTTAATACTATAATCACACTACCATGTTCTTATTATGAGTGGAGTGAGCTCTTAACAAAATGAATGTTATGACGCACTTGCTGCTGCTATTAACTTTTTTTTTTTTTTTTTGCTTTTAGTTTTACTGCTTGCTTCTTCTTTTTTTTTTTTTGCTTTTAGTTTTACTGCTTGCTTCTTCTTCTTTTTTTTTATTCGTATGGTTGTGCAGTTAGTGCTGGACATCACGAATACGCCAGGCTCCGGATTTCTTGATACACCGGTTCTGTTTCCTGCCCACTTGAGTAAGAATCTTTGCAAAACATGGCTACCTAGTGTTCTCATCGTAGATGTACATATGTCCCACAGTAGACTTTCAAATATTTCATCTCTCTCATAATATTCGCTTAAAACAACTTCAGAGAGTATTTCAAAACGTAATATATATATATGTATTTTCCTATTGTGTATTGAATTCACGTCATTCTTTTTCAGAAAATACGTTTGTGACACTGCCTTTCTGAATTTTCATGCTATACTTTTAAAGGGCAGCCCACGCATTTTCTTCTGGCTTGTATTAAGAAACCTTTATTATAACAACATCGCAGGCTTACTAAGTATTACGACTGGGAAATTAATTTTGAATATTTTAACGATTAACTGAAACAGTCACTGCTAGACCGACCACACCCCCTAAAACGCACCGTGACGTCATGTTTTATAAACGACCCCCTTGTCGCCATCTCATACAGTGAATATCAAGCATGTTTGTTTTTAAATCGTTGTTTTAACGTTGTGGCTACAGCAAAGAACCACAAAAAACACCAAGAAACACCAAATTCTTTTTACTGCATCACAATGTTTAAGTAATACCTCGGGTGATATCATAGAATATATTTATAACTCAACCATAGTAAACTACTCGATGGCTTAAAAAAAAAAGTTACATTATTAAATTGATAATTTCAAATGGTTTGTAGGCAGATGGGCCAAAATAATGTAATTATTCTGCATACATATTAATTTTTCGATTTAGCGCACGATAATTCCATTACAAGAAAAGGATATTGGAATATAATTTCTCACGTGACTGACGGGATTTGTATGAAGACAGTATTTATAGGATGATTGTTTCACGTATATTTTTTGGGTCTTAGAAATATCGATTTAACAAAGATATTTCTGTGAAAGAACATTTTGTGTAATATATATATATATAATTAAAAACTACTGAATGAAATTAAAAAATTACATGTTTTAACTATCGAGACCAAAGAAATGGAACCCTTTCTTTAGGGACTACTGCACTGACAAAATGAGTCTCCGATACATTTCTGGGGTGGTTTTTAAATATTTAATTTGAAAAAACTCAAAGTGATTTTGTTTCATTTTGTTTATATTTTAAAAGGATTATTTCACACGTGAATGACAATTTACATAGCATTTAAGCTGACATTACATTTTATTTACAAGAACGTATTAAGCCATATATAGATTTGCAAGTTGTCTTTAAACTACACTTGTCGAATTGCTAAATGTGAGAATCACCAATACGAGCCGCATAATAAAGAAGCGACAGCACCTCAGACAGTAGCTTGCACTTACGAAGTACAGAAATTCACAGTGGCTGAGTGGCTAGAGCACTCTCCAAGTGGGGCCACAGTTGCTCATTGGCCAGGGAGTTGATTTGAGAAATCTTGAGGGATTTTAAGTGACCCCTTCATAGAGTTGTGAAGTCGAAAAGCGCAAGGACAATAAGTACGACACTGCCACGTTCATCAAGTGTGCAATCGCTGCTATGCGCAAGTGCAGTGTTCCCGTCGTACTGCCTGTACCTGTGACTTTCAGCTGTGATAATATCATTTTATTGGTGGGAACTGTGTGGCAAGTTTCAATAAAGGTTCCTCTCGAGTACTCGTGTATGTACCTGACTCGAACAGCGCTTTGAAAAATGCCATCCTTAGCTACGTTGGAGTGGTCTAAAATAGTGTTTATAAAGTGTGTAATGTCTTGAAAGTAATCGGCAGACATAACGTAAAAGTATGCGATCTTTTCGTAGGTCACCACATTGGGAAAAAAAAAACTGGAGTTCAGACACTTTGCAACGCAGTTCAAGTACTAGGGTAGTCATACAAGAGCCTATTGTGCATTTTTAAGGCCTAGATGTGCGAAAGTGTTATAAGCAGGTATCACTCAGATACGTTAACGCAGCTTTGTAATAAAACTATTTTTTTTTATATTTTTACTAAGACTCTGTTCAGCTTGGCAGTGTCCATCAACAACAAGGTTATTACGGACAGAAAAAGTTCCTCGAACACGCAAGAATGGGGAAATAATAGCCCATGGCGTGATTTATAACCATCCCAACATTCGCGTGTAACAATTTTGGAGAGCTACACTGTATTTAACAGTATTAACATTTTTACCACTTGTCAGTGTTTGTGTTGTAAAAGTTGTTGTATGTGCTGTGAATAGTACTTGCTATATGACTTCATCGCTAAATTTATGTGCAGTTGGCAGTTTTGATCCGCGCCAAGAAGATCAGTGTTTTGCAAGATGGCGACTGGTCAATAGTTTTCAGATAGAAACTCGAGCTCGGTGTTTCGTTTTCATGGTCCTCTGTGTTCTTCAGGCGTTACTAAAATCTTACATTGTCAGTGTCGGGCTGGATTACGCGAACCGCAAACAGCCTTCGCTCGTTTCGTCATGTTTATTCAAGTGACAATGGTGAAATGCGCTCGTGAAAGATGGGCACGATGTTACGCGATATTCGTGAATCAGATGGTTTCTCTTACAACAGTCATTATCGTCTACGCCAGTTAGGGGGTTCGTATCTGTTAATGTCTAGAATTTCCTCTAGGAAAGCGTTATTCCTGAAGGGCAACAATTACGAAGTGAGGCTAAGTGAATACGCATAGCATACACAAATAATCTTCCGTTCAAAATTACGATGGCAAATTTTCACCACCGTCCAACATATCAGGAGAACGTGCTTTGTAAACAAACTTTGTAGTCGCACCAATGAAGGCTGAACCTAATTTTGTAAAATAGAGTTCATGCGAAACCCTGCAGGCAGTGAAAAATATGCATGCTTTCTTTCGGTCGATGTGCAAAGAAATCGAAAAAAATCAAAGAAAAACCTGAAGCCGATATCTTAGACTTGGAGGTACTTTGTTGCAGTTCTGAACCTCCTAAACCTGTCCATTCTAAGTCAATGTGAGATAAATTTGACGTGGCTTATTTTAAAATCGATTACATCTAAGGCTGGAAATAAATTTTAATACTAGACTTAAAGGTGGAAAAAAAAAACAGATAAAGATAGGGCGTCGGAGCTAAAAATACTGACTATACAACTACCAATATTTAATGGGGATGTGAAGCAGTGACAGGTATTTTATGACTTAACTGTAGTTCAAGTCAACTCAGCTCGAGAGCTGCTCACCCCGGTCGAGCTACAATAGGCTATTCTTGCATTGTTTAAAGTTGCGGAGTTGGCCAGCTTCAGCAAGAAGATTGCAATCGTGCAGGCAAGGGAACATGTCACAAACCAGTTGTGTGGCCTAAATACATTTGTGGATAAAGTATTTTTGCGAGTAGGAGGATGCCTACAGCATTCTGCCCAAAGTTACCGTCAAAAGCAACCTTTGTTACTTCCTGCCAAGTGTCACTTCAGTTTATTGCCTGTGTATTCTGAGCATAAAAAATATATCCATGCAGGAGGATTTCGGTTCGTGCATTCTTTACTCCGACTAGACATAAGCTGAAACAGCGCAATTATGTGCTCCTCCAATGACTGACTTACCTAGTTGCAGAGTTCTCCATGCTTGGGCTTTCCTGCATGCTGTGGTTGTTTATGGTGGCCCATTTATGGTCACTATGCGAAAAATGAGAGGTGCAAAATCTTACCAGGTAGATCTCTACTACTTTTTATGTGCTTAGATACAATGGCACCACACCTGGAAGTTGTAACAGGACTGTCCAAATAGCACTTCCTACCAGCACCTAGGAGGATGACATGCTGATGATTTTTGAGAAGGTAAATTAGAATGAGTAATTCTATGGTGTTTTTGTGTTGATGAGTTTTCGATAGGTTTTGGGGGTTCTGGCAGTTTGAGTTTCGAGTGTGTGGGTTCACAAAAAGTAAATTCTGGAGGCGTGAAGTTTTGGGGGCAAGTTTGGAAGCATGGGTTCTAGGGACAGGTTTCAGATGTGTGGTTGGAGTAGTAGTGTTAAATGGGATGGGTTGGAGGGGCTGGGATGCAGGAGATGAGTTGAAGGATTTGGATGGGTTATTTTGGAGGATGTCAGATCGAAGGTGTTGAGTTGTGGGGACTTTAGTTCTGAGGAAGGGGGTCTGCATTCTGTGGGAGGATAGTTTTGCATTCCCTCTGCGGGGGAGGGGGGTTTGAATTGAATGGGAATGCATGTGTAGCATTCGGAGGTAAGGAGGTGCATTTTGTGTGTGTATCCGTGTGTGAAGGTGTGTGTATGTGTGTGTAGGTGGGTGTTGCTTGGTATGTGTGTGTGTGTGTGTGATGTCACAGTAGTCCGAAGAACAAATTAAACTGAAAAGTATACACTCGACGCCTTGAATGGAGCTTTTACATTTAGGTAAATATAACAAATATTTTTAGTCATTCTGTTACTCAAGTTAAATAACCTATATTATATTGATTCTGTAAGTATATTGGAATACGTTTTCGGGAATGGACTTTTTTTTTAAGTCAATGAAGTGGCCGAATTTTATCAATAATAAATCTGTTTGTTATATTAAAATGCTCTGAACACAGTACATATGGTTTCTAGGAGTAACCCAAAGCTTGATTTGTAATATTACATAACACTATCGTTTTGTTAGACTACTGTAAAGCTAACCAAATTATTTATTTATTAAAAATAAATTTGTAGCTTGAGAATCGAGTCTGCATAAAGTGATTAACCACTGGATGCTTTATTTATACAATCCAGGAAGTATGTGCCAAAATATCTAGTACGGTCGAAACTACAGAAAGTCATTCCGAAGTATAAACGGATAACTTTCATGTATAAAACAAACACTTTTCATTTCGCATATATATCTTGGTTCTACCAAAAGACTACAACAAACTATTTCACTAATAAGATCTCTTCAGATACTTATCACTAGCATTTTTATTCCACTCGCCTATTAGGTATTACATTTTGGTTTTGCATTGTTGCGATTACATCTCGATTGTTCTCTTTATTACTCACATTCAAATAACTTTATTTATCTAAACACTTTTATCTTGTCACCCCTCATCATTTTCAGCTTCAAAAGCATATCTGTGACGTAAATGAAAGAGCATGGGTGTGGTTTTGTGTGATATTTCGGTCATTTTACATTATTTTGTGAACGCAATAGTCCATTATAATTTGTAAATAAGGTACAAAAATTTTCATTACAAAAATACAATATTTTATTAATCGATTACAATACAATATTATGAGAAAAATGTGAAGATAGAGTTGATTTAACATATTTGAAATGCTACAGAAAAAATATGAAAATAAATCGAGCAACAAAACTAAATTCGTGCTAATGAACAAGATATTGTTAAATATTAATTATATCGATCCCTTTATTCAGCGACTGGGGAAGAAATAATATATGTGTGGTAGCTGTCGCTTATCGATATACTCAAAGAATTAGCTATGGCTGATTTTCGAAAATAGTAACACTAAGAGATTTTTTGGTATATAGCTCGCTAATATGTCATTCTAAATATCATTTTTCTTTGAGAAGCATGTGTAAGTAGAATTTTTACAACCGTTCCTCTTTAGACTCTGATAACCAGCACACACCATGCGAGGAGGTACAGCAGCAACGCGGGATCGATTTCCAAGGAAAACCATCCTGATTTCGGATTTCCATGGTTTTCCGAGGTCACTGCAGATTCTTTCCCTGGTGTTGATTTTCCGAGCCATTACTTAATTTCTCAACGATTCTGGGAACCAGATGTTAATGTTAAGCCTTAATACATGCATGTTTACACACACCGGTGTGTGTATACATATGTATACATGTGTGTATATATTATATAGATATATAATATTCGTGGTTTTCAAGCTTTTTAAATCAAACCTTGAAAAAATCACCCCATGTACGATGTGTTTATTTATTTCCTAAATATTCCATGCACCACAAGTGGTCTATACCTTCGTAAACATGAAAGTATCTTATTTTTCGTTAAATTTAAGTTTTACCTGTATTTTATTTAGACATTCTAATATTTCATTTATAATAAATAAGAATAAAAACGGTGAGAAAACATGTGTTTTGGTAGTAAGAAGTAGTTCTTGTGCAAGATATTATTACAAATGGGTATGCATGAATGTAGTGCTTTGTACTTGTGCAATTATCTAGACTTAGTTAACCTTAGTTTGCACGAGATGGAGGAATAACCTGGAGGTAAAACCTTATCAGGGCTTTAGGAAAGGGCGAATTTATCTTGAACGGATTATGTTTATACATATACAGTCATACGTGATTATGTGTGTTATACACACATACATGCACATCAGCATACAAAAACTCTTGAAATCCTGAGTTTTTTTAAAATTAATACTGCTATTGTGCCAAATATGAAACTTGTTTAAAAGAAAAAAAAATTAAATGTTATAAACATCGGAATATTTTAACTGGGGCCCTTACTTTAAAGACTGCTATCCTAACAATTTGAGTTCCCAAAACATATTTTGGGAGTGGTTTCTAAACACTTGTGACGTATTGTAGTGATGTTTATTATTTATTGTTTTTACTACACGCTTTCATTAATGGTATTCACAAATAAGTATATTTATTTTCGTCATGTCAGATATTCTGGCAGATGGTGACATTTAATAATTACGACACGTGCGTCAAACCTGAAGTAAATATTGGTTTATTTTTTATTATCTCTTGTCTTGACAGTGTTGTTGTTGCGTCATATTTTAAACGGAATCTTTTTAAGGTGTAATTTAACAAGTTTTTAATGTGACTGAAATATGTAAACAATTTTCAATGGTTAACAACATTGTGCTCGGCATAATGTTTAAGAGGGACTTTTGAAAGCCCTTCAGACTTAAATCCTATTTTCCCAAGCATAATCCACCTAAGAAATTGAAAAAAAAAATTAATCATTTCGAATTTTCGTGGCGATGTATTGGATCCGGAAGACTTTAGCTGGTTGGCCAGGGCTGCAAATCCAGCTTGTTTTAAAAATGTAAAATTGTGGTATTTATGTGGATCCAAGATTTTATGTCATAATAAAATCGTTGCAGTTGGAGTACCACACTTAGTGCACTTATCTTTTGTAATTACAGAATCCAGTAGTGTCCAATTCCAGTACCCTTAAATTTGTGTTCACCTTCCTCTGTGTAGTTCGAAAACATAATTTCTTTGCTTTGGAATTATTTTCTTGTAGTTTTTGTATTTGCCCTGCCCTCCATTACGAATACTTTTATAGGCTTGTAAAGAAAATTATTAGTATGAAAGCTGTCCTTTGTTAAGTAATATATCACACTTATTTCATTATAGGTGCCGCAGTGGCTGAGCGGGTAGCCTGCTCGCTTAACACCAAATCGAACCGGGGTCAATCGCCGGCCGGGACACTCCCAAATTTTCGCATGGTCGGCTGATTTCATCGGGAATTTCCCGTCCCCCCCTGGCCCTTCATTTCAGCGCTGCGCCATACTCACCTCAATCACCCTCATCAGCTCTCAACACCTAGCTGTTAAGAGTCGCATAAATATCTTCACTCACTTATTATATAATATAAATAGATTATAAAAGTAAAACGAATATAATTCTAAAGAAAAATGTGTGCATAGTGTCTCCGCTTTTCTCAGCCTAAAGTCACTCATTCTAAACTCGTTCAAACTAAAATCTTCCAGTCTAAAATCAATCATCCTTAAATCTCTCAGTATATCACTCGCCCTAGAATAGTTCAGTCTAAAATTAATCCAGCCTAATTTAAGGCTGAAAATTTTTAGGGTGAACGACATGTACTCCACTGTCCTTGACGTCTTTGCCCCAACTCCTACTGACTATCAAGATCAGTGTCGGAGACATATTCCGCTCAATGCATTGACGCTTCTCAGGGTCGTAAGGAACCCTCCGGGACTTAGTCCTTGACCATCCCCTTTCCCTGTGGAGAGGTGGCAGAGCAACCTGCGTCCCGAGGGAAAGCATGTGTCTGACACATAGACCAATGACACCCCAGCAGACTCCTATAGTCTATCCACGGTTTCGTCACACTATTTCAATGAAACCTTTGATAAAAACACCCCATGTATGACGTGTTTGGTTGCTTCCTTAATATACTGTTCCACAACCGGTACGCCCCTACTACTCTCATGTGACTCATGACTTATGTTTCACAACCGTTTTACTTGTGTGTTAACATTACACTATACAATTTTTAATTAAAATTCCAACTTTACTTATTATATATTACAGTATTTCATTTATTACTAATATTATTGAAGAGAAGCTATGTGTGTTGGTAATGTCTAAAAAGAAATAGTTCTTATGCAAAATGTTCTTGCACTGAGCGCGTACGAATGTGGTGGGTTGGCCTTCTGAGTATATTTCTAAGCTTCATTTGTATGAGGCGGAGGAATACCCTGGAAGTAGGACTTCAGCAGGGCTTCGGATAAAGTTGGAAGTAACCGCGAGTGGACTATACCATCGGGGTACGAAGCTGAGCTATCGCCAGGCCAAGACACAGTTGCTCTACCATAGTTGAGCGGCGGATGTGGCAGCACGCTCAAGGGACAGTGGGTGAGTCCGAGCTCTACCTCCCAGATCGGCTGAATTCCCCCCGATAGGGTGCTTGTAAAACCACTGCATCTTATAGGCTGTTCACGATAAAGTGAGTACTTTTTAAGGCCCTTATACATTTTCCTTTCATCCAATTTCCATCTTCCTGCTTATTTTTAATAAAAACATTGCAATGTGACCAATAAACACAATGTATACACTTCACCACCATTAAAATTCAATTTCTGAGGCGGCAATAAGATACAATTATTTGGATGTTAATGCCTGTTGGGAGGGTCTTAAAAAGTGCTCACTTTATTGTGAACAGCCTATACCTCATCAGAACCTTGAGACAGATGTCTCAATTTAAAGCTAAGTTGCCCCCCCCCCCAACCCATAATAACGTACTTGGTGCGCAAGTTGACGGCAAGAAGACTGGACTTTACCGCTACAAAAATTATGTTAACTTTATCAAGAGTGTAAAAAAACATCTATGAGCCTTCTACCTATAGTATATAATCAGACTAACCAAGAATAACTGTCGATCGCCGACTCTGCGTTGAAAAGTGGTTCCTTGTTTCGACAAGGAACACAATATGTCCAACACGGGTTTTGTCAATAAACAAATCTTTCTCGCTCGCCCGTTCGCCTACTAAATATTATAATTTATTTAATGATAAGAAATTGGTTGTTTTCATTATTCGCTGTTATCTGTCCCAATATTTTTTGACACAAAATATGTTTTATTTTATTGATTATGTTGATTATTTGTAAGTTCAGTATTATTATTTTTCAGCACTATTGAATGTAACAATATTAGTCAAATGTAATATTTCTGCTTAAACTATGTAAACCAAACAATGTAAATAATACTGACTATCCAATATATTTTTTTATACAACCCCTGTCCCAATATTTTTTTGTGTATAACCACTGTCCCAATTTTTTTTGACGTGAAAAATTCTTGGGCTTTCAATATTTCTTACTTGATAGGCGTAGTTTAGTACATTAACAGGTTATGGCTGTATTTATTGTAACAATCTTTACCAATAAACACCTAGAAGAATTCATTCTAGTTTTATGTACGAAATAGCTACAGATTAATGTAGAAACATGAACTAGTATTTACTGTCCCAATAATATTTTGATTCACTGTATGTTGGTAACAGCTAGTAAGAAATAGTTCTTATGGGAAATATTATTAGAGTGCTCACTGATTAGGTGCGTTGTCCCTTTGATGTAATTTTCTAGACTTAGTTAAGGTATGTTTTCATTGGACTGAGGAATATCCTGAAAGTAGAACTTCAGCAGGGCTTCAGAAAAGTTGGAAGTAACTTTGGAAAGGAGTATAACACAGTGTGATCGCTCCCGACGTGGTCGAAGTGACCCGATAGGTTATTGTAATACAAGCCAGCTGCTGGCCCACAACTCAAGGACAAACCAGACTACCCTCTCCCGTCTTCCGCAACAGATGGGAGCGCCAAACCATCGCTGTGGCTTCGCCTTTACCACTACATGAATTTCTTCACAGTAAAATTCTGTTTCTGAACACAACCTATCTGATTGCTAGAGATAGGAAAATTTCGCGAGTTCAATGACCTGTAGGCTAGACTCCACAGTGCTGTGCGCACTCGAGCCTCAGATGTTTGTCCATTGGCTGCTGCCCCAAAGAGCAGCCAGTGTTACTCCACACCTGGCAGTATGGGATTCGCTACTTGTTTCCCTGAAAGTCTGCTATTGGCTCAGAGTAGTCCAGGGTATGTCTAACGAACTACTATCCAATTGCAAATTCAATTTCAGTGTATACATGTTTGACATCTACCTTTTCCTGAAATGAGCTCGCGAAATGTTACTATCCCTACTGATTCCTCAGTAGTATAACACACCACACAATATCGTGGCAGATATCTCTTTTCCAGCCACGAGGAAGCCAGGTAGCGTACATTGCTAATATTTTTGTTTTTATTCTGGTGGGGGAAAAAAAAAAACAAACAAAATTTAATTGAAATTAATTCAACCATTCCAAAGTTTAAATTTCACACTATAAATAGAATGTCAAAACGTTGAACTGATTTTATCAATCACTGCACCACGAGTGTATCACTCAGTGGTTGCATTGAAATGTGTGCAGTAACTTTTTTAATATGATGATTTCTTATGCACTCAGCAGTTAACCAAAAACAGCTTCAGATTGTAATAGCAGGGATGGATATAGGCTTTCCTTCTCTCGGGGCAGAAATTGTGAAAATTCCAACTTTTCCTTTTAGGAACGGTGCGCCACATTGAGTAAACAGAGGAAAAGAATAAAGAACCTAAAACATTTTCTCGTGCCCATCAACTAACTATAAGAGAAAAAACGTGAGTCAGTATACAGATAAACGTGATCTCTTCATACCAACCACATAAATATTAGGAAATCAGTTGCGATCAGTTCTGTAGACACCCTTAGATGTAGGTCATCCATTCGCTTATTGGTTGCATGATGATCACGAATATGACCCTGCGTCTTATTGGCCACGCTATGGCTCGAATGGTTACCATTTTTTCATGCTGGTGAGTGATCAGGTAATCAATATGCTGACGTTGTTTCATGAACGATGTCCGTCAACAGAACTTGCAACAGAAGCCATTGTTAGGGGCAGTGATATTTCGCGAAAATATCTCGAGACAAGATACAATTCAAAGCACTGTAGTATCGTCCGGCTTTCTTGATTGGCCGAACCATGTAACGATCCACGTCAACTGTTTGCGCACGAAGCACGAAGGTTCAGTGTTGTAGTAACGGACTCCTGAGTGGCTCGGTCAAATGCGGAAATGGCACCAGCAGCCACTGGAGTTATGAGAACAGCTGAAGTGTGAACACAGTATTCAAGTCTACTGTGTGCTCCGATTTTTTTTCGCGAAAAATCACTGGCCCTAGCCATTGTCCTGATCCGTGCAGAGTTTGATTACACGCTGCAGTTTCGCTCTTGTATATTTGACTACTCTTTTTTACAGCCTTTCTTACAAGTGATTGACTATATCCTTAAAATATGCATCAAAATTCACAGTAAATAGATTTTAATGTTATTACTAATATAAAAAGTTTTACGGATGATTTATCTAAAAGCAGTGACTGAAAAAAGAAGTAGAAACTCTAGCTTGCTGTCCCCAGCTTCACCCGCATACACTACACGAAGCAGCTACCAGTTTCCTTTACCGAATGACGTATTTGCACAACACATCAGTGGTTATGCCCTCAGGAGTTAGTGAGTGTGTGAAGAGATTTGGGCGTCTTAACAGCTAGGTCTTGAGAGCCAACATGGGTGATTACGGTGAATATGGAGCAGCGTCGGAATGAAAGAGCATCATCCGACACAATTCTCACACGCGAAAATCCGAAAATCCGGCCGGGGCGTGAACCCGATTTGCCTTGGTGAGAGGCGAGCAGACTAACCGCTCAGCCACCGCGGACCCCCCCCCCCCCTTTTCGGGTGTTAGGATGATCGACTTGTTATGGCGAGATTACGCTGAAGAATGCCATGTGGAGTTGACTCAGTCAGAAGCGGTCTTCCCTCAAGTCTCCCCCCTGCCTCTTTCAGTGACTGTCACTTGGCAATACAGACCTTACGGCGGAATTGCAGTCTCTTGAATTTGGAAGGGCACTCGGGTGGCGTGAGTGTTATGCATCAATTGGAAATGTTCCCTTGCTCCCCTTTCTCCTACATATCCATTGAATACTGTGACCTCGATTACATCTTTTTTCCACGCCTTCACTTGGAACCTGGGGCTATTGCAGCGTCTTGGCAGATCATTACTTGGGCCCCAACCTTAAGCAGATACTTGCGTGGTGATAGCCTGGAAGGTGGATGTTTTTGATGAATTCCACACGGCAATGAATGGCATGGTCCATTTTACAATTGCGTCCGTTTCTACTACGTCGAAAAACGTAGCAAACTATGTTAATTTTCTATTACATTACTATTGTTACTCAGTTCGCGTGATATCTTATTCTGTGGCAATTATTTTCAACTCTTTTCCTATTCACTTCGAAAGTACAGAATAAATAGGTACTGCATAACTGATTTTTGTCTTCTGAACATTTCTAGTAGCAATGCGTGTGGAATATTTTAGAGTTAAGTTTGAATAAAACCTCAGGGTTGTTGGGAAACAAAATATAAACAAACGGCCTCGCTATTGTTATAACATGATTTTGATAGTTCTGTAGAAGATTCGCAAGTTTTTATGTTCTGATAGTTCTGCTTGCAAGAAATAAAATAAATTTCGCTACGTCAAGATAGTTACTGTGCTGCTGGAATAGGCGTTATATCTCAATTCACTCTTCACCGAAAATGACGTATGAAATTATTAACCGTGGTAAAAATTTGATTTAAGCACGTATACAAAACCCAGTTAGGAAAGAATCAGTGTGTTTTGTATTTCACTAATCGCGCAATCTACAAAATAAACTATTGATTATTGCTCCTGCGTAAATTCTGACTTTCTTCTGCGACTGTTAAAGAAATTAAACTTTTTTTCTTTTTTAAATAAGAAACATTTTAAATTTATATTCATAATTTTTTCGTTTGATAATTTTTTTTTCTACAAAATATGTCGGTTTGATGTTAATGTAGGTAACTTATTATCCTAAAACAGATTCGAACTTCTTTCACCTTCCTAGGATTCAAAATTGAGAAAAATGCAGAAACTAAGTTGTTACGTTTTTATGCAGCCAGCTTTTTAAAACTGCATCTGATTGGGTTGCTGAGCTGCTGAGGAGTCTTCGAAAACTCTACCTTTATTCGTCCGCTAACGGGTCGAGTTTCTAAACAATCTTGAAATATGTTTTTATGAATTTATACAGTTTGTCTTTTAAAGCAAAACGAATAACAAAAATATTATCGCCTTAATGCGTTTAATTCATCTTTATATTAAAATAGGCTTAGAATTTTGCATTAGAATTTATGACATATAAACCTACGTGTACTTACGTACAGAATGTGTATTACACATGATATAATTAAAAACAATCACTCTTATATTTTATAATAACATAACTTTCTGTCCGCGGATTCACGTATGTGTACTGTACCTTTTCGCCCTCTCAGGCGATGAATTTCGAAAAAAACCTGAGATTAGTCTTTAGTTATATATGAAGGCGACATTTTGAAATAAACAGCACAACGATGTTTTATCAAGTTTGATGAGTTACCAAAAACACGTTTGACCTGTTTTCACACTCTTAAAAGTTGAATTTCGGAAAATCGTTTTTATGTACGTGTCTGCACACAAAGGGCAAGCCATCCATAACGTTTCATGCTTTTATCTACAGCGGTTTGGGCTGTACGTTGATGAGTGAGTCAATGAGTCTAAACACTAAGTATACATGGAGTTTTTTTTTTTTTTTTTTTTTTTTGTATTTGAGGGTGTAAATTTTTTCTTATGATAAATAGTAACAACTTTTAAGTGAAGATATTTATGATTTTTTATTTTATTCACTTACTGTACATAGATGAAGCCACATATTTTCTCCAAACATTAGTAATGGCTATTTGATACTGACTTTTCAGTTAAATCTTTTCTGTGCGAATTACAAGTGCAGCTTTAGCTCTCAGCATGAATTTACTGAGAGTAACCGTGCGCCTGAAAAAAAAAAAAAACAAACAAAAAAAAACAAGTTTTGTCTGTGTATCTCTCTCTCCTAGCTGTCAGAGATTACAGATCTATAATTTATATTTGTGTACATACAGACACACACGTATACCATAAATATCAATATTTAAGTCGTTATATGGTTACCCAGTTATACAATGGAAACGTAACAATTGAAACGGATGGCAAAATTTGAAGTTTGAACGAGTCCGGTTCTTTTTTCCCCTGCGTATGACTGACGGTTGCAGTTAACAATAAGTTCAGACAGTTTCCACTAGTCACCTGCTTTGAATTATTCACAATAAATGAGCCAATAATTCCTTTATTCTCTACAGGTAACATTAGTCACACAACTGTTACTGTTACATTTCAGTTACTTCAGAAGTTTTGTTGATAGAACAAAATGTTACCAGCGTAATTTTCACATGGCAAAATTACAACTTTATTTCATGACGCCGAAACTACTTAATTGCACGCATGTTTGTCTATTACAACTGCGCCATTTGAAGCAATAGTACCTGTCGGTTATTCATGATAAAGTGAGCACTTTTGAAATCAAACTATGAAAAAAGTCACTGCCCGTGCCTACGTGTATTTTAACGGTCACACTGACACGCACGCGACCTCTTAAGAGGGCCTGGAACATAAATTAACACCAAGTACGTAAATTGATGTTTACTGATTTTTGAAAGCCAACATAGAAAAAAGTAAAAAATGGCAATCCTAGATAATAGGTTTTGCCAACTTGACGACCAAGTATTTTGCAGTATTGCTGTATCAATTTAGCATAATGTCTTGCGCCACGAAAACACACAAAAATTGAGGGCGCCAGAAATATCTCGGCAGAATAACGTCACTCAGGTAAAATATTTTCTCTCGTAGTTAGCAAAAACTATTCTGTATGGTTGCCCTTTCTTTGTTTTCTCTATTGGCTTCCGTGAAATCTGCAAAATACGATAAACCTCAGCGGCATTAATTGATGTCCCGCGCCCTCGTAAGTTGGGCACGACAGAGAGAAAGAGTTACATCTCTTGACGCTGAACTGAAAGTGATCGATCACAGGCCGGGTCACTCATGTATTTGTCGTATTTGGAACTCATGCTGGACGATGCCGCTCGTCCGCGGGTTTTCCCTGGTATCTCCCGTTTCCCTCGCAATTGCATTCCGGCGCTGCTCCATTCTATTCTCGCATTCGACCAACGTTCGGGTTGCTAACCTCCACACACACACAGAGAGAGAGAGAGAGAGAGAGAGAGAGAGAGAGAGAGAGAGAGAGAGAGAGAAATAACGGTGAGCTGTTCCTTTGTAGCCATACGTATGTTTCAAAACGAGGACTAAAATTGCATTATTATCAAAATAGTGTTTCAATTTACATTGTAACGACATATGTTTAAAATGATTAAAATTTTTGTATAGGCTATTCACGGTAAAGTGAGCTCTTTTGAAGTACTCTCATTTGGAAGAATAATCAATAAATGTATTTTATTGTAGCCTTAGACGTTAACTTTCAAGTCAGGTAAAATATATACACTTTGTTTATCACTTACATGGAAATATTAATTTTAAAGAGTGGTGGAAGGATAAGAAATGACTGATAGGGTGAGTGAGTGAAGAGATTTGGACGGCTCTTAACAGCGAGGTCTTGAGACCGATGAGGGTGATTGAAGTGAATATGGAGCGTTGCCGGAATGAAGGGGGAAGGGAGATCCCCGAGAAAACCCGCCGACCAATGGCATCGTCTGGCACGATTCCCACTTGCGAAAATCCGGTGACCCGGCCGGGGATTGAGCCCAGTTCGCCTTGGTGGGAGGAGAGCGTGCTAATCGCTCAGTCACCGCGGCCCATGGCTGATAGGAAAAAAGTAATTAGGGACTTGTAAGTGCTCACTTTACCGTGAACAGCCTATACCTTACAACTAAATCGGGCATCTTGTAGTAGTAAACAAAAACTCACCCAGTCTGGAAGCCGGAGTCAACACTTGCTATCTCCACCACGGCGTCGGTAGGCAAATTGGTGAAAGCTGTGCTTAGGTTGACAGCCACTTCAATGCTTCCAGTGTTCACCACAACGATATACGCATGCTCTCCTTTCAGCTCCCTGAATTATAACATGACATTCATATCGGGTACAATAAAAAAAAAAGTCTGTAAGTTACAAAATGAGTAGCGCATTATACAGATTTGTTTCTCGTGTAACTTAATAACTTTACCATTACGTACTGAAATGCTTAATAAAGTTCCCTTTAAATAAGTAATTATTTACGGCGAAAAACTATTACAAATGCCAACTGGAAATTTGTTTACTCGACTGACATGACACTAAGCCGTCAAAGAATAATTTTGATCTCGAAGTCAAAATTTCAATTAAATACCTTTGCTATAGCTATAGTTATAGTCACGACCTTTCATTCCAGTGTCGAACAGAAAGAATTTTTCGGTCTGACGAGTGTTTGGGAACAAGTACAACATGAACTGAGAAAGAAAAGTTAATACTAGTTTGTTACACAAGCGGCAGTAAAGGAGAGAAAAATAAAAACAGAACTCAAACAGTGGCCAATAACTTCTTCAGCACTGTATAGTTACGATATTTTACATGTGTTTGCTGACATTCAAAGCTATGATCATGCATGCCATTTTATGCACTTATAATCGTCAATTAGCATGAAATACAGATTCCTATATGCACTTCAGACGGTAATGATAATTTTGAATAAGTTTGTTATTTCAAAACTGTTTCCATAGTAAACATAATGGCTATCTTGTAGGAAGGAAAGTGAAAAGATTTATTACAACTTCATCTATGTGTTAAACTTTAGCAAAACAAATGCTGGAAAAACAAACTTTTGAATGTGACCGTTGTTGAAAAAGAAAGCCAGTGGAAGGAAGGTTCGATAGAACGTTTTTGGGAAGACGGCTGAACAAAACTACATGATGATTGCTACATGAGTTTGGAGCTGCAGAAAATTATTTTCGTCGGACTTCGAGGGGATGGAGATGTACGAGGATCCGAGAGCTGCCAACGGGGATGTACGACGGCGGAATACTTGATTTGGTGACCCAAGGACGACTGAACTACTCGAGGTATTCTAATTCCGAGGTGCAAAAACCTGGGATTCCTGCATCTCCTCATCGAAGGATGAAGTAAGCTAGCATCAGAGTAAATTTGTTTTTCCAGTACAATTTTTTTTCCTGATAATTTAATTTTATGTCGGTATATGAGTACGCCCTGAATTTTGATTAAGAAGTACACGGATATAGCGCTCAAGAACTTGTAAACATCAAAGTTTTATTTTTTCTAGAATCTCGCTTTTAGAACTAAACCAGTGGTTGCTGAGTCATTTAAGAATATAAGAAGGAATGCTTTCGAAGTACAGCTATCAGGACTAATTAAAGATAATAATTTATATCATGAAACCTAGTCAACCAGATGAACACGTATCTAAATCAGTTCTCGAGGACATAATATTGTATCTGTTGTTGACAGGGTCAATATTAATTAAGTTACAATGTGATCGAGCTGTTAGAGTACCATTAATTATCTGACAGCAGGGTTTCGTATTATTCTTGAACCTCATGTAAAGTGATCGTATGTTTGTTTAGGGTTTTCTATTCATTAAAAACATAATTTAGGTGTATCAGTTGTTTGTTTAGAGGGCTATGTGTGATGACTGATTTCCTTAAATGTGACCTTTTAAATTGCATTGTCTATGCTTATCCAGGCTACTTTACTGTGTAGTGTAGATGCTTGTTTAGTGAACATTTCAATCGTAGTGTTATATAGTTGTGATTGCAGTGTCCAGTGTATGTCTGTTTAATTTCTGAAGTTTATGATTCCTCTGACACACTTACCTTGAATGGTTAACAATTATCTCATGGCACATATCACACACACGTCTTGTGTATTTAATTTGGAATATATTTAGGCTTAATATATGCCGAGGAAATTTAATACAGCACAAAGGCCAAAGTTGCATCGGTGATCGTTTCTGAAGGTCTACGACACCGAATATAATTACACTCGTTCTGCAGTTATATTCGGGATGATACGCTAAGGCGTTTAGCACAGGCGTAGAGATCCCCTGGTAATAGAATGCCCCATCACCAAGACGGGGGAAGGGTCACATGCTAAGCTGACTTAAAACATTAAAACGTTTGAAAGTTTCGTTGAATATAAATTATAAAAATTACACTACAGCTAGCGTATTGGATGACGTGGTTCAAAATTTTCCATGAGTAGATAGTGCTTAACATCTCGTCGACTGCAAAGTCATTACACTGAGAAACAAGTTTTGTTGAATTAAAAAAGGTTTGTTTGGCGTAACAAAATTAATTGTTTCTATAGGGACTATTAAGTATTTAGTTTTTGAGGACAAATTATTTTGTTGTTCTTACTTGGTTGCCCACATCTGTAAGATTTGGATTTTATTGATGTAACTAAATATTTGTGTGGCTCTAGGTACATTAAACAGTTTCGGCTGTTATAAAAAAAATGAAAACACTACCAACTTACGAACACGGGTCACTTGCGTCGAATCATTACGCCCTAGCAACATCGGCTACAGCTATAGTCTACTCGTGGTTTCTTCACAATTTTCGAACCAAACCTTTGAAATTCACCCCATGTATAACTTGGTTAGTTATTTTCTAAACATGCCATGTATCACAAGTGTTTGACACCTCTGTTAACATACAAGTGTATTAGTTTTAGTTAAGTTAAAGATTTACGTATATTTAATTTATAAATTATAATACTTCATTTATAATAAATATGAATAAAAACAGTGAGAAAACATGTGTGTTGGTAACGCCAAGTAAGAAATAGTTCTCATGCAAAATATTATTACAACTGAGTGCGCACGAAAACGGTGCGTTGTCCTTTGGTGTAATTTTCTAGACATAGTTAAGCTTGGTTTGCACGAGGCGGAGGAATATCCTGGAAGTAGAACTTTAGCAGGGCCTCAGAAAAGTGCGAAGTAACCGTGAATGTATTATTAAATGACTACCAGTGAGGTACAAGTGTTTTTAAATACATATTATACAAATATAAGACAAGGTACATACATAAATAAATATTTCAAGTATCACAGTTCTACTGTTCAGTTTCTCGTTTAAATAGTTTTATTACTTAGTATTATTACGCATCAATAAATGTACTTAAAAATACTGTTACTGTCTGAATTGCCACCAAAATGACAAAGTCCCCAAGTAGCAAACAACAAGCAGTTAACAGCTGGCCAACTGTTGGCAGCGGTGGAAAACGTTCGCATTTATGACTGTCAACATTCCTTATATGGCTGACAATCCAGTCATATAAACAACAGTGACAGAACCTATTTTTTGAAAAATCGTAGTATGAGCCAATGGTCTCACAATGATTGTTAGATTTCAACAGACGCCCCACAGTCAGATAATAAACGAAATTCTTACTGCTACTCTCTGCTGGAAAAATATTTGCAGCATGTTTGTGGGCCATTTACTGCATGTTAACTGCTGTTCACTGCCGGAAGCAGTAAACGTGTGGGCCATTTACTTACTGTCGCGGATGTATTAGCAGCATGCTAATGGACCACTTATGGCATGCCAACTGTTGCTTACTGTTTGGGACATAATAGCAGCATACTTAAGGCGCTTTGTGGCATGCCAACAGTTCCTTTATACTGAAGAAACATTGTCAGCACGCTTATGTGCCATTTATGGTATACCGACCATATGTTGTTGTGCAGTAGCAAATATCATCATGTGAATTCCCTTAGTTTTTTTATTTCATGCATATATGAAATAAAGTTATCATGTGAAATTGCTAGGAATAGGTAAAAATAGTTTTTGGACTGGAAACCTGCAAAACATAACATATAAAAAAAATTCGTTATTTTGCATTCTAAATCCCACCAGAAAGTGCCCCGAAACTAAAAATATAGGTAGTTCACGGTAAATTGAGCACTATTTAATGCCCTTCTAAATTTTTACTTTCAACCAATTTCCATCTTCCTGCTGCTTTTTAATATAAACATTGCAATGTGACCAATAAACACAGTGTATACATTTCAAAACCCTGAAAATGTAATGGCTGAGGCTGCAATAAGAAATATTTTAATGTGGCTAGTACCTGTTGAGAGGGCCTTAAAAAGTGCTCACTTTACCGTAAACAGCCTATACCAGCCTAAACAAAATACATAAATCCCAGTATTGACTTATGATATAAACATTAATTGTGCCTATAGCAAAGCTAATAATACAACTTGTTATGCATATAAAGTAATTAGATTTACTTAAGAAAGTTTACATGAACCCATGGTAGGGTAGTTGCTAGCATTTTAGACTGTGAATGAAAGATTAGTCAGTTCGATTCCGGGTTGTTCTAAAGAAAATTACTAATTGTAAAATATCGCTGAAGATAACATGGAAAACTGTTTCTGTGTGGACCACAAGTGGCCAATAACTAGACCACAAGTGGCTTGCCAACAATCGGCTGACATGTGGTTTACTTGCAGCAGGCCGGAAGCAGAGAGCCAGTGGGCCACTGCTGCCACACATGACCCACTGATGGTGCTGACAAGTTTGATGTACAGTTGGTTACACAGAAGCGGAGCCGCTTGTGGGCAGATTGTATTCTGCTACATGGACGTTTTCTGAACAATGGGCCAGATATGGCCAACTGCAAAAGGCGTCATGTGTGGTCACAAGCATCTGCGGGTGCATTACAGTGGTTGACTGATTGTTACCTGATTATGGAAACTGGATATGATGCCGCTCGTGTACAAGCAGAGTTGTACAAGTGGGCCAACTGAATTTTGCTGCTTGGGTCTCGAGCTGTATTTTCGAACGATGTGAATCAAATGGGTGCCCAAGTAAAGAACAATATATAATCGATGCAACTACACACTTTGAGTGTCTATTTCGTTTGGCCATCACAGAGGTTTCATTTATTCCAACGTGTATTTTGCTAAGTAAACAAATTCAATTCCGTTGTTATTCAAATTTTTTTTATTCGATAAAATAAATTTTCGAGCTGCTAGTTTATGATTCACTGTATACAAGCAAGTATCTTGTTTGCTGGGACAAACCTGTCCGTGCAGAAACGGAGCAGGTTTCTCAGGAAAGCTGTAAATGGCAAGGAATTCGCCATGGAAGAATACCAGCTTTCTCCTGGAGTGATTTCGTGAAACCATGTAAAACTGAAACGAGGTTGGCCGGACTGAGAATCGATCCCAGGTCATCTCCAAGTGCAAGTACAATTACGCCACCACGCGCGATAATTTTCCATGGACACAAATATATGTACCTTTTAATTTTTATACCCGGTGAATCTATTTTTTAAGTCCACTAAACTTAGCCGCCAATCGTAAGCTTTACATGCGAAAACTATTTCTCCTTGAACCCGGAACCCATACGCATTAACGTGAATGAGGTTAAGTGTGAGGCCCATCACCAGGAGAAATATATTGTTGATCGACGTTGGTAAAATTGATGTTTTGCTCACCTGGAGAAAGCAAAAATGTCGTTAGAGATCACGTGGGTGTTGAGCGAGCCTCTCTGTATGGTCCTAGTCTTCCTCAGCTTGGCCGCTTGCTTGTACACTTTCAGGTGACTGTTTACCGCCGACTCCTGGGCGGCGATGTTGAGAGTCTTGTAGTTATTGTTGACTGGCAACCACGTCTTCGTCGCCGTCGAGAAGCCTGCAATCGAACACCGACATTGAACTCCACAAAAAAACTGCCGGGGACGTGCAGACATTGCAAAGATATCGAAGTCAGAATAAAAAAATGTAACACTGTAATCGGCACCCCATCATCGTGACGCCATTGTGTGAAACTGTGAAACGAGAAGAGTATGGAGCGACGCCGGAATGCCAGGGTGAGGGAAACTGGAGATTTCCGAGAAAACCCGCTGACCAGCGGTATCGTACGGCACGATTCCCACTTGCGGAAATGTGGAGTGAACTGGTCGGGGATTGAACCCGGTTTGCCTTGATGGGAAGCGTGTTGTCTAACCGCTAAGCCACCAAGGCCCCAAATTTATTAACAGTTTGGGATATTACTTTTGAGGTAGTAAATGAGTTTGGCGTATGGCCTGTTTTCAGTTGACTGCTCCTCGTATTCCCCTCTAGGCTGAAAATGTAGTACGTTTCTAGAGAGCGATGGAAAGAGGCAGAATGGGGCATAAATACATAATTTGGCCTTACCTGTAACTGTTAGAGGAAATTGGATGTGAAGCATGAAAATACTGATTTTTACGATGCAATTTTACGAACCGGAGACGCACGAAAATTTAACCACCTCAACGAACAAAAATAATACAAAATGTGAATGGTGCCCCCAAAATTGTAGCAGGACATGTTAAAATTGATGTGGAGAACAAGATAAACGAGTTTTTCTGAGCAAAACGCAAATTTAGAAAAAATCCCCCTCCAAATCGAAAAAAATATTAAAATGATTTAAAACAGACTACGGCTTATGTGACTTAATTAAGTCTGCCCAGAAATAATGAATATTAAGTCCCATCGATGTATCTCAAATCGAATTCTATTAACATAGAATTATTTATCTTTTGATTAAACTTAAATTTTAGCTATATTTTAACTATTATGTATAGTAATATTTCATTTGTAGTTAATATGAATTAAACAGGTGGGATAGGTGTGTTGGTATTACATATTAAGAAATAGTTCTAATGCAAATTATTATTAAACTGAGTGCGTACGAATGTGCGACGTTGTCCATACCGAATTATTTTCTAGACCTAGTTGAGCTTTTGAAAAAACCTTTAGCACCCCTGAAAATTCCTCTTTTCCAAATTGTATGCCCCTAGTTCGAAAGGGCCGAAAACGGCGCGGTATCAAATACCTAGGAGGCAAAACATTCCCTCCCCAGCCCCTGGCACACTATCACCACATAGGCAGCTGAGGATGTGGCAGTCGATTTGGGGAGGGGTTTGTCGAGTGCAGTTGAGAGATTTGGGTGGCTCTTATCACTGGGGTCTTTAGAGCCGGTGAGGGTGAAACGAGGTGAGTATGTAGCAGCGCCGGGCAGGTCCCCGAGAAAAAGCGCCGTCAAGCACAATTCTCTTATGCCAAAATTCGGGGAGCTATGTAGCCGGGTTTCGAACCCAATTCGTCTTGGTGGGAGGAGAGTAGTTTTCTTAAGGGGAAGGATAGTAGGTGGGACAGAAGTTTAGTCGTAGCCAAACTCACGAAGGGATAACCGGCATACACCTGGAGTGATTTTTGGAAAACCATAGAAAACGTACATCAGAATTGCAGAGCGGGAATCGGATCCGGGTCCTTCCGCCGACGGGTCCACTGTGTTCGCTACTCACCTGCGTTAGTGGTGCCATCCCACTGCAGAGGAGTCCTGGAGCGGTCCCTGGTCTTGGCTATGTAGCCGGAGGCCCCAGCGTTGCAGCCCTGCGGGTCGACCCCTTGGGCGAACGTGATGTCCGTGTTGTCGGTCATGCCGATCTCCTCGCCCATGTACGTGATCGTCGACCCGGGAAGCAGCAGCAGCATCATGTTGATGGCGTCCTCCAGACCTGGGGCGAGCGTCGCAACTCGCCTCCTGTCGTGGTTGCCAGCCTGCAACACGGACGTCGCGCTGCACCCTCAATGACGATACAGCTGGACGTCAGGGTACTCGTGAGTTACACCCTCGGGTTACAACACTGGGCTAAATATAAGGTGGACCGAGTATTCGTCTTCTACGCATGTACCCAACATTGACCTACCCCAAAGCAGCACAACTCTCAAAGCCACATGGCCATCAATAATGAACGTGTTTGTTTATATCCTAATTTTTAAATGAAAAGCGCTGTTATATTAATAAAATACTTTAATTTAATCAAATCGAAGTATACAAACATCTCAAATCTTTTGTTTACTATAGTAATATTATAGAGCGTCAGGTTTGTTTTGATGTATTAATTTTGATTCTGTCATATGGAGTGTATTTAATCTATATTTCTATGCTGACAACTTATAAAATTAATTTAAATGGTTAATTTTGCAGCCCTGATCCTAGCATAATATTTGGTAAACATAATTATTTATCCCAGAAATTATTCATTTATCAATTTACATGATATTATTTATTTATATAATTTTATGTTTTTCCATAGTCAAAATTATTAATCTGAGCTCAGAAATCTTATTTAAAAGTTATTTGAAGTGATAAACATTAATTTGATTTATTTTATGCCATCGTCAGTTTTGCTCTACTTAGGGGACCAGCCTGACTTATACATTGAGCGATGACGTCGCCGGGAATGACGTAGTGAACTACCACGCAAACTTAGGCTCGAGAGGGTGTGAACCCCGGTTTTGCTCGACCTCTCTGCCGCCATCATTGATTGAGTACAGACGCTTTTCTGGGGTAGTTTCCAGCGTCCCACATGATGCGTCATGAGTGCCATCCTAACGCTAGGATAGTTTACTCAGGCAGAGATAAGTGCGCTGTAGGAAGGATTTAGGCTATTTTAAGAGGCCTAGTCCTAACATTAGATTTCTTAGTGTGTCAACGACGTAGATCGACGCCGACGTCTGAGCCAGCTAAGGATACTGCGGGCAATGTTACGAGTGATCATGTGTCTGTCAGTTTTGACCAGGAATACTGCCACTAATTTTGAGAGATTTTTTTAAAATAAACTTTTGTATTTGCACGGACTCATTTGATGGTGTTTACCTAGAGGTCTTTGAGTGTGAACGCGTTATGCTTTGCCAGACAGTGAGCAACGTCGTGTGCAAACCTGATTGATATGGACAGTATTCACTCTGAGCCAGATTATTTTCATCTTTAAAGACTTGTACACTAAGTGATTGATTGTTTTAGCTGTTGGGATTTGTGGGAACAAGTATTCCAAATTAACCTTTCCTATTTTTCTGGACAGTGATTCGAATCAATTCTGTACACATCTGATTAAAATATAATTTTTTTTTTAAATTGATTTTTTACACAACAGCAAATTTAATATCATCTGTGATTTTTCCAGAGTAAAGAAAGAGTTTCTCATACGACGTTTTTGGATTTATATTTCTTAATTGCTAATAAAATTTCCTTAATAATTATTCTCGAATAAAACTTAAGTTGAAACCAAATATTCTGCCTGTGATTTTAAGTAGCTTGCTTGATTATTCCCTGAGATGTCTTTACATGTGTGTTTCACATTTAAGATAACTTTGAAAGTGCAAAATGCAATTTGAGAGTGTTGCGTGCAGTTTTGTATGCTTTGTTCCAGTGAGAAGCTAGTTTCACGTTTGGTAAGTGAAGCACGGTATATTGAGTGTTTATTTTGTGTTTATGTTCTTTCAATTATTATTCCTGACAAGTGTTAACTCTAATGATATATGTTTTGAGAAATTTGCATCGATTATGAACCCAGGCTATTCAGAGTATGTCTGAGCCCTTGTATGACGATAATGGCATCATAGGCGCCATCACATTTGCCGTCTCTTCTACCTTCCCTACATCACCTCTCGCGGGAGGCGCTAAGCGGCTCAGTACAGTATATCTCACGCCTAGTATCTACTCATGTTTATAATTTCACCAGTGCCTCCACACAATAATAATAACAAAACAATTATTTTCAAAAACAAATATTCTTTCTCAACTCATCTTTTCTTTCTCCTACGCATTACTAAACAGTGTTATAACCTCAAATCCAATCAATGTTTTTTTTTGCTAGTCGGGGTGACATAAAAGCAGTTCAATGTTGGGACACGGAGATTTGTATTATGTTAATAATTGCATTAATATGGATTAGTATTTCACATATAATGTCTGTAATGACGGGTAAAGTAATTAGCTAAGCTTCTTTTGTCATACTTATCAATAAATACCCTTCTGAATCAGGAATAAATAAATAAATAATGCAATATGGCGGGTGACACGGGCTGTTACGGGATTGAATCGTCCCTTTAGTATCTTTCAATCCTTTTGGGACAATGTTCTTTCGCACGAAATCTCTTAGTTAAATGGCGCTGGACACAGTTGCAGACTCACGCCATTTAATATTTTAAGGTAAAATAGTTTTATTAACGTCAGTGACAAATTATTCTGCTACTTTTTACTGCTCATCTAGTTAATTATTGTTCTTTGTCCGGAGCATAGTTACTTAGCGATACGTTCCAAAATGTATATCTTAAGTATAAATAAATGTTACGTACACTTTGAAGTTCACATGCCCGATACTCCTGGCTGCTGGGAATGCCGAATGTTGTAAATGTCAGTATTAAATGCCCTACCCTGGTTCTTTTACCTCGTCGAACTTGTCTACTGTATGTTGTTTTAACAGCATTTAGTTGTAGTGTGCGATTTTCTTTGAACACGGTTACATCTCTTCTTTTCTTCGCTACGAGCTCAAATATGGCTTTGCTATTACTTTTCGTCTTTAGCTAGGGGTATCTGTTTATTTGCGTATAAGATGTGTCATACTATTTCACATGACATTCACCAAAACTATAGTCTAAATATTTTTCTTCTAAAATTGTGACTGCACTATGACTCTTTAACTTATTGCAGGTGGAAGTTTATATTCATTCTGACAGCTTCTGTCGTCTATCTTCGGACTTGAAGCGTCACCACTACTTTCAATGAACGGCTCGTAGTAATATTCATGACTCTTATCATCACTGCGATCTAATGTTACAGCACTATCTCTTTCTAATCGTATTTCATTTTTTTTTTATAATCACGGCTGCAAGAAAATATGCATACGATTTGTCTTTTTATTTTTAAATGTGCGAATACGGAGTGGATTGGTGTGGATGTGCTCTCCGTGGGTTTTGAGGACATACTGGTTTATATCTGGAGGTCGGGCTGTGCTTGTTGTCCGAGGAAGTGTTCGTAGTTGCACTGTGACCGCTCTTGCAAGTTGTAATGACTGTGACCTGGTTGGCTGGTAAGGTGTTTGTTGCAGGAAGTCACTAGTATTGTCGTGGTCTTCCTGATTGGGCTGAGTTGTTTTGTTTTTCAGTATATTTTGTTTGATTTTTACCCTTTTATTTTATATTTTCTGGGTCATTCCCCAATAAATGTTAGGATTTCGTGAAATAGGTTCGTTGTCCATATGAAAGTGCACTTCCCCCCGCAGTCTGTTGTATGTGTCTTAAGTCAGGGCAGAGAGTGGTTATCTGCACTGCAGTCAGTATGAGGCAAACAAATTTTGGGTAGGTTGTGTTTTGGAGACTGGGTTCTGCCCAGCAGGAAGAGTTTGTTGTTCTGTCATCTGGCAAACTTACACTCTGGTATTTGCCTTTGCTATACTGAACTGTTGCTGGTTGTGCTTTCGAGTGTCGGGTGCAATGTGTGTCCATTTAGTTGTATTGCATTTTAGACATGGTTTCTGTCTCCCCTGACGGGACACTCTTGGATCAGGTTTTGGCCACTGCAATATCTGCGCACATGTACTGCACCGGTTTAAACACTCCCGAATCTCTGGTACAATGAGAGAGGCTCTTCATGAAAGATTTTTACACGAGTATCGAGGTCCGCGAACCTGCGCAATGGGAAATTGTCAGTGTCATATGGCGATTCGACTGCCGATTTCTTCGTGTCTCAGCGGTACCTATCCGAGATTAACCACAAGCTGAACACTACCATATCTGCTCCCGCAAATTCCTCCTGGAGAAACCCTGGTTCAGTTCCCAATGGTACTCGATAGAAGAAAAGCTTTTCAAGAATTTCGCTGATGTGGAACAACATACTACGCTTGTATCCCAAGGCCTTCGTGACACGTCATACAGTCGTTTGATTCTATATTACGCTTATTGAATTTTCGTGGTATCAGATCCACAACTAACCGGATTCCATGACTGCCCTAGATTCGCATTCACTCATCTTTGAGAACTGGACGTGTGTAAGTGTTGTCTACATAGGACATGAATGACTTAATATGTATATGTATTTTTTTTAACTGCAACTTGGTGCAGCAAATAGTTTGATACCCGTGTCTGCACATTGTTGAAGCCGTGTGAAACTTGACGACTCGTGCTTTGTTGAGTGATGATGGAGTGGCGGAGGGACTTCTTGCCCTCTTTTAATTCGCTTTGTACTGTCTGCTTGTCAGATGGAATGTTTCGTGCTTCCATGGTGGCTACATGACCAGTCATTGCTGTGCTGCATGTGGCGTGTCGTTGGTTGCTGAACAGAAAGAAACTCCAGTGGGTAGAATGTGAGTGCGTCACAGGCTGTAGTCTCCTGATCTCTTCCCTCTACCGGAGACAAGGTTTGTGAAGTCTGGGTGATTGGAAAATTCAAGGGGTGGAAGCTTAAATTAGCTGTGTTTTCTACACATTTTACTAACTTGCTCTGAGGAGTGTAAAATACATATAGTCGATTCACGACTGGAACAGACTTTTGAGCAACACCTTAGTCGTCAGCTGCATGCATCGTTACTACAAACAGTGACTGGAGGGGGTACAGTTATCTTGGCAGCACGGAGAGAGAACGTATTTTTTTATCTATTGCTTAAAAATGGGAGTAGGAAAGATTCCGAGAAAGTCTGTTCCAGTCGTGAACGGACTATAGTAATCTTCGGCTGAGCGCTAGAGCACTCCTGCCACATTCATCCGAAAAAAAAAACTCTTACCTGCTCCAATTCCTTGTTTCCTGCTCGCTGAGCCCTTTTACGGTCACGATGTTAATTAATTATCGCGTTATTCACGGCAAGCCTCTTCCGCTTTCTAATCGTTAATTTTACTGTACACGTTGGAATATGGCACGTGACACTTACGAACCAGATGTACCAGTTCCCGGACGGCACACTCCTCATCACGCTGTTTATGGCCGTGTTGAATGTGTTGGCGTTGGTGCCAGAGTGTACGGCACCTACGAATTCCCAGAGGAACGGCAGATGACCACCAGGCTGGGTCTTGTTCCCGAAGTAAGCGACGTCTTGCGCAAGGGTGCCTGTTGTCTCCAGCATTATGAATCTGCAACAGGGTAGAGTTTCGTAAAATTACTTCGCCGGTAGCCAAAACATGCATGGACAACCTCTAGTTCACGGGCGAGGATTGATCATAACATATCCGAATTGTAAATTTATACTTGTTAAATATGTACATACATATGCTTACTTGCCCTGGTATGCACGGTACTTGTCCAGATAATTCGGATAGGTAATCGTCACTTCATGCTACACACTTCACCCATTCTGGTGGCAAAAGTATCAACTATAAGAAATCAGAAAAATGTACTTTGTGGAGGCACGAGGATATTTTAATTATTACATTAAATGTCTATTTTTATGTACAAAATGGTATTCTGTTGTATTTTTCAGTCACTCATATAGAGGCCTACGAATTCTCACAGAAAATCAATTCACTGGAAACTCTTTTACTAACCTTAATTATGTACTAAGATATTTACGGGGTAAAATAGGATTTTTATTATCTATTTATCTCATTAAAATCGTAGAAATATTTCGTATAATAATGTAAGAAATTTTTTCAATGAGACAATTTCTGGGAAAAGTAATATATAACTGAAATACTTCCCAGGAGGTATTTTATTCTCATGATATTCCATTAAAACATTCACGAAGTCATATTTCTGGTGCATTGAGATGTTCACTGAAATATTTATTTTCTAGTTGTGCAGATGCCATAACCAATAATTTACTGAGCAAAATAGTTTTCTTTTTATTTCTTATATTATTCACATTTTCAAATTGACGTTTATTTATGGCCTCAAAACTCTTACTCGAAACAGTCACAGAAAAAAAAAATGTAGCGACTGCCATAGATACGCAAGTATGCCCAGCAAGTAGGCAACTTCATGTCTTGCCAAGTACATTGTCACGATCGGTAGCTGAGATGATAACCCTGATGATTATGAGAGAATAACTGTTGTATTGTCGCGATCGGTAGCTGAAATGATAACCCCGATAATTACCTGAGAGAACAACTGATGCATTGTCATGATCGGTAGCTGAGACGATGACCCTGACGATTATCTGAGAGAAAACAGTTTTATTGTCATATAACTGTTGTATTTTCGTTATCGGTAGCTGAAATGATAACCCTGATGATTACCTGATCGGTAGCTGTTCACGGTTAGTTGAGAACTTTTGAAAAAGCTTTTGAAAAATGTCAGCCCCACTACCTGCGCATATTTTTTTACAGGCGCGCAAAGTGGCATGCTCCCAGTAAAGTTGGTAACGACGGAGAGAAAGAAGTCCAGTATCTCAAACGCTGATCTAAAAGTGTTCGGTAAACGTTTGTGAATAGCAAACTGATTCCTTTCGCTGCCTGGATTTTAATACACATAGCTGTACGAATTAATATATTTTAGATTTTTTTTTTTTTTTTTTTAAATAATTTCACAGTTCCACTTAACCGACGCATGAATAAAGCTATCAACTACTACATAGTTGCAGAGTAGGTGTTCAGATACTATAAAGAATGCTTTGCAAATTTGCAGTTTAAATGCTATTTTAAAGACAGTAATTGTATGCACTGCGGACTCTCAAGCACTGAAGATCAATACTTCGTACATCCAAACGTACACAAAATATTACATTTATTCTTTTTAGAGAAAATGCAGTCCAAAAATACGGCAGCGTTACAGGATGTGAATGAAAATACCAGTTTTGTATGTTTAGTACAAATTATACGAAAAAATACCCCAGTGTAAAAATTTGAATTATCCCTTATGATTGCGAAATTTCAGGCAGGCTGGACACATGTACATGAAGACTGGTATTCTTACGGCTAACACAGCTTTACTCATGTGAAATCACTACGTCATGTTAACATTCCAGAGGAATGTGGAGCCTAAGTTATTCAACACGTTTAATCTTCTACAGATAAACGTGTCAACTAAGCAAATGCTTAGAAAACAATATGTTTTACGAGTACTTTTTCGCATCACTTTTCTCATACATTCGTGTGTTTGAAAATTGTCATATTCAACTGCAAATAATTTTTAGGCCACTAACTTGAACACAATAATCTCCCCCGTAAGCACGTAAGAAAATGTTATTTTACATTTATAGATAACATTATTATTAGCCGATTGAAAACATTAAACTGGGATTACAACAAATGTTTAGAATTGACAATAAATAATCACTTGTATTCGTCTCACCAAATTTTTTTTAGAAATGTTCTGCAGATCATTATAATGACCAAAAATTTCTTGGATGTTCAATCATTTACGATAAAAATAAACAAATTAAAAAAATACATGAATTCCATAGCAAACTGGTGTCAATAATTTCATGTAATGATCTTCAAAGTTCTGTAGTTACATTTGAATACAATTAATTATATGAGAAAATAAAATAACGTTAATTTTTGTAGAAATGTTGCGCATTTATAACAGGAGTGATTCATTATCGTGATTACAGTTATCTGATAAACTGCAGATGTTTTCATCTTAAACAGGTATATTAATCAATGATCCAATAATGTGATATATTTTATTGACACTACATAGTGTTGTTAAATGAAAATCCTAGTATTCAGATTTTATCTGTGTACCTATCGCTACGTCAAGAATTTCTGTACCTATCAGATAAAATTATAAGTATGTATTCAGTGTTTATAATCACAAAAACAAAAGAAAATTTTGTAAATGTGACCCGAAATATTTTTTTTTCTTCAAAGGCGTTGCAGACTTTGGCGCCTTAGTGGCTTTTCACGACCGTGAATTATCATTACAAGACAGTTGATTTCCGTGTGCTCATAACAAATTTCTCCCGCTGCTTCCTTCAGTTCGTACCCACAAATGACTTTGCTGAGAAAATTAAATTAAATTTTCCGTTAACGTGGACAATATGTGAGCAGTGTCTGTGGCCTCTAGGAATGTTCTATTTGCGTATTGCAACTGAGACATATAAAAGTCTAATTCCATCCATTAGTATTATTGTGCAAATTGTTATTACTTAATATAACTGTCTTTTTTTTCTGTAAAGGCTGTTCACGATGAAGTGAGCACTTTCAAAATCAACATTTAAAAAAAAAGTCACTGTTCCTACCTGCATATATTTTATGCGGGTGCCCTGAGCGACATGTGCCTTGTTAAGTTGGTAACGACATATGGGAAAGTAGTTCCATATCTTAGCGTCGAATTAAAAGTGTTAGGTAACCATTTCTGCTAACTTAAATTATTTCTTTTGCTTTCTGTTAATTTTAATACATCGAAGTGTAAAAATTTGCAGATGTACAAAATATTTACTTTTCTAACAATTCCACAGTTTCAATCTACCGACGCATGAATAAAGTGACGATGCCCATGACGATGTTAATGTTACATAAGGCGGAAGAATACACAACGTGCAGACAAGTAGTTCTTATGCAGGGCTTTCAAAACTGGTCATTATATCGTGAATAGCTTATAAGACCAAATAATATTTACTAATTTTAGTTTTTTTTTTTTTTTTTTTTTTTAATTATTTGAACTGATTTCTTAGAAAGAGTAAGAACCAAGAACAACGTTTTCAAAGAAATGCCTAGTTTCAGGGAAATGAAAGTCTTGCCTGGTGTAGTCGCCATTCTCGGCCGTGTACTTGTCGAGCAGAGCTCTGAACTGGGTGACCATGTCGTATGTCTCTGGTTGGTTCAGAGTCCTGTCGATGGTCCTGGAGTTGTTCCTGAGCTGCGCATCCTCGAACAGTCGTGACACGGAGTCCACCCTGAACCCTGCAACTCCTTTGTCCAGCCAGAAGTTCATAACTCCCTGCAAGCAGTTCAAAATGCCGCGTGGCCTTAGCGGAGTGAGAAAACGTGGTCGTGGAGATACAGTTCATTCACGGTTATTTCCAGCCAAATGGGCTTGATACCGGCTGGTGGCAATTGGGGTAAAGTTTTTTCTTTTCGTTCCACTGATACGAAGTAAACATTTTATGCCACTCCACGCAAGAAAGGGTTAGGGGATTCATGGTTGCTGACTCATGATAGGGGACACAGCCTGAGATGAGGGAATGATTACCTGTAAGACTGTCTGGAACAAAGCCGGGTTATTATTGTGATAACAGAACATTACAATTACACGTAACACTGAACGACCGGGGGGGGGGGGGGGAATGAGATATTAATTGTTAATTGACTATCTGTTTAGAATCATATTATATTAATGGGTTTGTCCCACCTGGCGTTGTACCGGAGACTGTTGTACATGGCTGTTATGGCGGTCGGGACCCCTGGTCTCTGGAAGGGTTCACCACGGCCGGCGCCACGACGACGAAAGACGACTCCGCCACACAGTATTGTTCTAATATTGGCGTCGGGTGGTGCAATCTGGCCTGATTCTTGGTTAAAGCCTGTTCACGATAAAGTGAGCACTTTTGAAATCGACGTTAGAAAAAAAAGTCACTGCTCCTACCTACTTATATTTCGACGGGCGCAGTAAAGTTGGTAGTGATGGATGGAAAGCAGTTCCATATCGCAACGTTTAATATAGTCCATTCACGGTTTCTTCGACCTTTTCGAATCAAAACTTTGAAAAATATCCCCATGATTGACGTGTTTAGTTATTTCCTAAATACGTCCTGTATCACAAGCGTTTTATACTTGTGTTCATAAAAGTTACTTTTTTTCTTTTAAATTGAACTGTTATTAGCATTTTATCTATAAATTATAATGCTTCATTTATAAATGATCTGAATAAAAATCAGGGAGATAATAGGTATGTCGGTAGCGCTTAGTGAGAAATAGTCCTTATACAAAATACTGTTACACTTAGTGAGCACGAATGTGGTGCGTTGTCCCCCTGGTGTAATTCTCCAGACTTAGTTAAACTTAGTTTGCACGAGGCGGAGTAATATCCTGGAAGTAGAACTTTAGCAGGGCTTCAGAAAAGGGCTGAAGTAACGGCGAATGGACTCTAGAAAGTGCTAGGTAACCATTTGTCAAAACTTTAATTATTTCATCCGCTTTCTGTTTTTTTAATGCATCGAAGTGTAATAATGACGAGATTGGGAAAATATTTACTTTTCTAATAAGTCCACAGTCTCACCTGCCCGACACGTGAATAAAGTGATGAGGCGCGCGGCTATGTTGATTTTTTACTTAAGAAGGAAGAACACATAACTTGCACAAAAGTAGATTTTACGCAGGGCTTTCAAAAGACCTCATTTTACTTTGAACAACCTATGGTAGTTGGGGTTCCTGCTTACTGTAACTACGCAATGCACGCCCCGCTTGTCGCAATCGTTGTCCTCGATTCTACTTAACGTGAGCGGGCGTGTTCAGGCGACGATGTAAAATTAACGGCGCCTTCACGCCGGTGTAACACCGCGGTGGTTTTACTTTGCGAACAGGAAAAGAGTTGTTGCGCGGTTCGTGGGCAAACCTTTGAAACGGCAGATTATTTTAACCCTTTGAGGAGTATGCAGGTTTATATACGCGGCTATGTTTATGTGGAAATTTCTTTGCTCTTGGAGACAAAACTCACACTTTTATTGTTTCACCGACTCACTGGACTATATCGGAACCAAATTAAAACAATTACGATCAGTCAACATTTCATTTCGTCAGAATAAAACTGTTATTTTTAATAATTTCTCAAACGGGTGGCTTGTAAAACATCTTCACTCCGTCGCGACACATTAATTGGCACACATTCATCACGCTACTTCATTGGCCGACGGCCAGCCAACAATGAACGCTGCAGGATGCCCGGTGTAGCCAGGACCAATAGGACGATGGTATGTTGAAACACAGTGACCAACACAATTGATATCGCTGAAGTGGGAAATATAGGCAGCTCACTTCAATCTTGTCCTCAGTACCAGTAAATTTCTGCAGTCCTTAAAGGGTTAGCCCCCGGTCGCCCGAAGTTGGTATTCACGACAACAAAAGTAGGTTCATTATTTTCGTTGCTTGTCGAGATGGTTCGTCGAGACGCCAGCGCATCTCCACTACAGTTCAGCGTGCTGCGACTGAAGATGCTACAAAATCCATTGAAACTGCTCAGATTCTGCCTGTTCCTTTCGATTACGCCGTGTCCCATGTGTTGGGACGTTGCTTACAGAGTGTACTCTATTATTTACACCGTGCACAGCCGGTGACACATCGATAAGGGAAGTCCTTTGCGTGCGGAATACCTCATTCGTCGTTCTAACTGTATTCGGCATTCTTACAAAACAACTGGTGTCAATAGCATCAAACGCAATCACACTTTTTTTTCGGTGCCGACGTATGAAACTGTTATACTGATAATTGGACACTTACATACGAAAACTCGGTCAATTACAACGATAGTAAATTTCTGACTAGTGTAATACCTGTCAAGATGTAATTCCGTATCGACGCGCAGACTTCCGAATACGTGCGTTTTGCATTGCAATGTAAGGTTAGATATGAATTAATTTACTATTTAAACCGCGTAGTTTTTAATTTTTATCTCTTTGTTACTTCCTTCGCAGTAAATCTGATAATAACAGTTATTGTTGTTATTTTATACATGTGTGTCTAAATATTAATTGGAATGAACCTCCTTGCTAATTTAACTCAATCAATTTTTGTAAACATTCCCTAAATTATATCAGTTAAAGTCAGAAAGCTTGACCATTAAAAACACAGCGCGTTTCTTTTGTGCGATCATTACCGGTTCCACATCAGTAATAATAAGTTTCTCATTAACGTCGGTGCCTTAAAGAAACTAAATAATGTTATTTAACTGTCCATTCAAAATGCATCACAAGATGGGAGGGCTTCACTAAGTGTCCATTTCAAAAAACAAGACTGAAGCTCCCCGAGATTGAAAACATAAAACGATGACTATAAAATGAACGCTCCTAACTGTTTTGTTTCAGAAATGCATAAAATATATTTGGCTTCGTGGTTCCGCAATTGAAGAGTAACACAGAATAAAACCATAAATATTTGGGGGAATTAGTGGATGTTCCAAACTTTTAGTCCATCGTTTGGAACTTCCTAATGTGGACTGTTGTCAGACCACGTCGATCACTTAGGCTTCACTGAAGCGGAAGTGAACAGAAGTATCATCTAAAGAAGAAGCCGATCCTAGGCCTTACTTTATTGTGAAAGTTACATTTCACAACTAGATTTATAGGCTATTCGCAGCTTCCTCACACTTTTTGAATCGAAACTTTGAAGAATCTGCCCATGTATGACGAGTTTAGTTATTTCCTAAATATGCCATTTATCACAAGCTTTTTATACCTCTGTTAACATAAAAGTTTACTATTTCTCGTTAGTTTTACCCCGTGTTTTATTTATAAATTTTAATATTTCATTTATAATAATATTAATTAAAACAGTGAGAAAACATGTGTGCTGGTAGCGCTTTGCAAGAAATAGTTCACATGTAAAATATTATTACAAGTGAGTGCACACGAATTCGGTGCGTTGTCCTTTGGTGTAATTTTCTATACTTGTTAAGCTTTGTTACATGAGGCGGATGGATATCCTTTAAGTGGAACTTTAACATGGCTTGAGAAACGTTTAAAGTAACCATGAATGGATTATACCACCGTACGACCATTGAATTGTTATTGCAATGCGATAACTGATTGAATGAACTATTTTTCGGACATTTGCCACCGTAGAGCCTGTTATTGCGTTTCATGAAATTGAAGAGTATGATGTAAAAACCTGCGGCAGGTAAACAATGGGGGGAAAGAGCTGGGATTAGCTATTGACAGTGAATACGTAAACAGGATAATTCTGAAGAAGGGATTTAGTCAGTTGTAATAAAGAAGTCGACATAAAAGGTCACAGAACTAGCAATTAAAACAAAATAACAACTGGCAAAGTATACAGATACACCAAGCTTCAAAATTGAGTGGCCTGAGAAAACGTTAGTTAGAGCAAGCTCTAACTTGCCAAATTCGACTGAGTCTGGCTACGCTATAATCTTGCAGGCAGGAAGACGACATCCAGCACCCCGAGAAAAGACTTGTTGATTGTCAAAGCCTGTTTATCACTGTATGAACCCAGCGTAGTTTAGTTTACACGTTGCTGTCGAATTCCTTTCTGATATTACACATGCGAATAATTAACGAACCCCATACAACGATTGCCTGCCACCAAGAATTTAATTACATAAAAATATAATTCCGGCAATTAAAAAAAAAAAAAAAATTTGAGACATTGTGTGTGCTTAAACGTACGAATGGTTCTCACTCACATTGTGTATTTACTGGTTACTATTGTCAAATTTATATGTTTTAATAGGTTAACGGTACAGAACAATGCCAACTGCTCGTGAAACATGACCCAGAGAAATTTTCACATTGAGAATACAGCTAATTGCGTATCTGTATATCCGTTCAGAATGTTGCTGCACCGTTAATAATATCGTTAATTCACTCTTAGGTTTTTAAACCGTACTTAAGTTTTCTACCTTCATTTCTTCGACGAGTTTGCTGCTTCGCCAGTTCAGTTCGGGTTGCTCTGGCGTGAAGACGTGCCAGTAATACTTCTGTCTACTCGCAACCCACGTCCAGGCTGGTCCACCAAACACCGTACCCTGCAAGCAAACAGCAACGAATAACGTGCTCCTGTTGTTCGAGGAACACCCTCTATATTGACCAGATGTGAGTTCTGCGTTTGCCCGTAGATCCGCTTGTGGATTTGTTGTGATATGAAAGATGGAGGAAGAGAAAAAAAAAGGGGGGGGGGGATTGGTGAGAAAAAAAAAGGGGGGGGGTCACAGCGGGAAGGCACTTTTTTCACACAAATTTATTTCTTCAAGAATGAACCATTGCCTGGAAGAAAAGTTGAAATAAATTTTCGGTGTTGTCTTTCTCTCAGTCTATTGTCAATTTTCAAAAAATTAACTTCAAAAACCTGTAGTATCATTGTGAAACGGGCCATAATGAACGACCTCTATGTAGAATTATTTGAAAATTCTAGCAGTTAAGTTGAAATAAATCGTTTTACAACACATTATGAGCATCCAAATAAAACATTCATAGTGTCTGTTTTTCCCTATAACTGCATCCCATTGCTAATGTCCGTGGTTGCTTGACCTCATCATGAATGTAATCACATCTAAAATATATCTTTTTAACTCTGGTAAAATAACAAGTCCGCAATAAAACCTCCTACATAGTTCCAATCGCTGGACACATTTTACTTACAAAATCGCTCGAAATTTAGAAACTCAACGGCATTGTAGAACTATTTGTGTTATTGTGCCTGGGAAAAAAATAAAAAGGCTTTGTCCTACGAAAATTTAATATAGTAGACTTGATTCCCAAATGATAGTTTCCCTTTCAGGCTAGATTGTTAATTAGTGATGAAATCGTGAGAAAGAAATACGGCAGCAAGTCCGTAACGTAATAACCCCTCCCGTATCCCATATAAGTCCTACACGTATCCCATATAAGTCCTACACGTATCTTACCCAGTTGTTCGGGACTCTCCTGACACCTGTCGCGTTGTCGTAGTAACCAGGATGCCACACATAATAGTCGCTGTAAGGTTCTATGCCTTGTTTAGACTTCTGGAACCATTCCAACTGATCGCTGCTGTAGTCGGGGACGTAGTCGAGTATAATCTTCAGACCTGCAGACATGTTGGATGCAGAAGTAGCATTGCATAGTTTATTACGTTCAAACAAATACACAAGGGCCGCGGTTGCCGAGCGGTTGGCTCGCTCGCCTCCCACCCAAGGCGATCCGGGCCCAATCCCCGGCCGGGTCACCGGATTTTCGCATGTGGGAATCGTGCCGGACGTTGCCGTTGGTCGACGGGTTTCCTCCGGGATCTCCCATTCCCCCCGCTCCTTGATCGCGGTGCCGCTCCATGCTCACCTCGAACGTCCTCATCCGCTCTGAAGACGTTGCTGTTAAGAGCTGCCCGAATCTCTTAACTCACTAACTCGAACAAATACAAGTAAAATAATTTGGTTGTAAACCACTGTTATTGGCAATGATAATATTAGTAATCATTCCTTGCAGCCACATAAACGTTGCAGTACACACTAGCATACTTTCTCCCAGTTAAGTTGGCAACAAACTAGGAAATACAGTTATACCATTTTACGTTGCACTGAGAGTGTAATATGTAAATTTACGGCTGCTGAGGTCAGGCTTAATTGTTTTATACAAGTAATAGCACGCACATAAACATCCCACGAAAGTTCGTAATATTGTGAGATATCGCAGTTTGGGGCGGCAGGAGTTATGCAGTTCTTTAGCGATCAGCCGAGGGAGAACTAACGCATTAAGAATGCCTGGGACGAGCTGAAGACAGCAGTTTATGATCGTCCTAGGCCTCCAGAAACACTTCCGGATCACACGAAAGCTGCCCAGATGTAACGGGACTTTCTTCCGGAAGGTCGTTTACAAGCATGCCACGGCGTGTTAGGTACATGCACAATGCACGTGGAGGTCATACACGGTACTGAGCTGCAGCGGGAAGAAAGAAACCCTCCCTAGTCAGAGACGCCATTAAGTTTATTTTTTGTTCGTTCGTGTTTATTGTTCTGTGATAGTGGAAAATGTTTATTTGTCGTAAGCACCGGATTCTCACGTTTTGTATCGATGCCGTTGGTAACGGCCTATTGCTATGCTTCCTGTTATGTTTACTCCATACATTTGTGCACTCCGTACGCATATTCCAAACTTTTTCTAAGGTGTTTACGTACCTTCCTGAAATTTTGCACGAATGTGAGACGGTACACGCATGGTGAAATGATGAAAGTAGATCATAGGCAGATCTTTTGAAAGTGCTGAAATGATCGTTAGCAGACTATACGTAGGTATTGGTTACTGCCTTCAATATTAATGACTATATTTATGAATGCTTTTGAACATAAAGAATGATATTTAAAGAACGAAGGCATTAGGAAGTTTCACCACGTTTTCGTATGTCAGTCGCATAGCGTGCCACGAACTTAAGCTACAGTCTCTTCGCGTTTTC
Organism: Dryococelus australis; assembly: GCA_029891345.1. Lineage (NCBI taxonomy): Eukaryota > Metazoa > Arthropoda > Insecta > Phasmatodea > Phasmatidae > Dryococelus > Dryococelus australis. The sequence goes on along the minus strand of CM057004.1, from coordinate 86,848,989 downwards.
TTCACACTTTTTGAATCAAACCTTTGAAAAATCACCCCACGTATGGCGTGTTTAGTTATTTACTAAATATACGATGCACCGCAAGCGTTTTATACCTCTGTCAACATGAAAGTTTATTAATTTTCTTCAAATTCATGTTTTACCTGCATTCTATTCATAAATTTTAATCATTCATTTATAATAAATACGAAGGAAAACAGTGAGAAAACACATGTGTTGGTAGCAACTAGTAAGAAATAGTTCTCATGCAAACTATCATTACAACTGAGTGCGCACGAATTCGGTGCGTCGTCCTTTAGTGCAATTTTTTAGACTTAGTTAAGCTTAGTTTGCATATGAGGCGGAGGAATATAATGGAAGTAGAACTTTATCAGGGCTTCAGAAAAGTGCGAAGTAACCGTGAATGGATTCTACATGTTGTTCACGATTAACTTAATGCTTGAAATACTAACCGTTGAAAAATGTCACTGCTGCTACGTGCATGTATTTTAACGGGCGCACTGACTGGTATGTGCCCAGTAAAGTTGGCAACGACGGAGAGGAAAGTAGTTCCACGTCTTACCGCTAAATAAAACAGTGTTAGGTTAAATATTTGTGAACACTGACGCGATGTATTTCACTTTCAGGTTTTTTAATTGGACAATGCGTGTAAAAGTGAGCACATTAGTTAAATATTCACTTTCTTAATAATTTTTCAACAGTTTTGCATGTCCGGCGCTCGAATAAAAAGATGAGGCTCATGGCAACATTAATTTTACATGTCGTGGAAGAATCCACAATGTGCGCACGAGTAGATCTTGAGCAGAACTTTCAAAAGTGCTCAGTTTATCGTGAACATCCGTTAACGACGTATAGAAAGTAGTTTCAAATATTCACGTTTGAATGAAAAGTTTTAGGTAAACATTTGTAAATACTGTGCAGGACTTAGCCGATTTGTAAAATATTTAGTTTTCGAATAATTCCACAGTCTCATTTGACCGGCGACGCGTGAATAAAGCTATCAGGGTCATTGCACTGTTATTACATAATGTGAAAGAATACGCAGTATGAGTACAAGTAGATCATAATCAGAGGATTCGTAAACGCTCGGTTTAACGTGAACAACCTACTGTCATTGTTCAGCATTACAGACATAGCCTAACGACTGAACTACGTGACATTATTGATAATGCCGAATTTTTGCAAGAAATAATATTGTGACGTAATTACGAGTTCTCGCAGTTCACTTATGTTGTCTATACTGCAGTGCAATGGCAATAGCTGGTGGGGTGTAGGGTTAATTTTGGAATGTTATTTTTTTTTAAATGTAAATAAGCTAGGAAAACAATAATTCAATATGGCAGGAAAAGTTACCCCTTAAAAAATGTTGCTAGGGTGTAGCGCTTGTCCGCAGAAGTCCCGAGATCGAAACTCGGTCTTACTCTGACTTTTTTTTTTATGATGGCCGAAACTATTTGATGTACGTAGATCCATACCAACAAATTCTTACAAGTTTGGGACAACTATACATGAATAACAAAATCATGCGTTTTCAGCAATAAAATATATAACTACCTCTCTATAAACTATTAAGTTTTGTCGCACCGAACATTTTTGTTTTATTCAACACAATTATTTTTTTTCCTCATTGTGGTCATATTATTTGATAAGAACGAAGTACTTACCAAGACTGTTCATTTTGCTGATAACTTTCTCGAAGTCCTCCATTGTCCCAAAAAGTGTATGAATGGATGTGTAGTTAGAGACATCATAGGTCCAGTCTTTGTCTGGAGACTTGTGGATGGGCGTGAACCAAATTGCGTCAGCGCCTAGCTCTTTGACGTAATCAAGTTTTTCAAGGACACCTGCAAAACCAATTTCACATGCCCACGTTAATGACACGTCTGAGCAGGGAAGCGGAATGAATTTAAATACGAATTTTGTTTTCTTTATAATTTGTGATTTTTTAATCTGCAAGAGTGGTTTAGGTTTCAAGGTCTTGCGCGGATTTAAGGAAGAATAGAGTGAGTGTTTCGGAAAATAATGAAAATGAGAGGAAGAATAATATAGACTGCTTAGTTGTAGATATCCCGCACAAAGCCTATAAGAATAGAGTGAGTGTTTCGGAAAATAATGAACATGAGAGGAATAATAATATAGACTGCTTAGTTGTAGATATCCCGCACAAAGCCTATAAGAATAGAGTGAGTGTTTCGGAAAATAATGAAAATGAGAGGAAGAATAATATAGACTGCTTAGTTGTAGATATCCCGCACAAAGCCTATAAGAATAGAGTGAGTGTTTCGGAAAATAATGAACATGAGACGAAGAATAATATAGACTGCTTAGTTGTAGATATCCGCACAAAGCCTATAAGAATAGAGTGAGTGTTTCGGAAAATAATGAACATGAGAGGAAGAATAATATAGACTGCTTAGTTGTAGATATCCCGCACAAAGCCTATAAGAATAGAGTGAGTGTTTCGGAAAATAATGAACATGAGAGGAAGAATAATATAGACTGCTTAGTTGTAGATATCCCGCACAAAGCCTATAAGAATAGAGTGAGTGTTTCGGAAAATAATGAAAATGAGAGGAAGAATAATATAGACTGCTTAGTTGTAGATATCCCGCACAAAGCCTATAAGAATAGAGTGAGTGTTTCGGAAAATAATGAACATGAGAGGAAGAATAATATAGACTGCTTAGTTGTAGATATCCCGCACAAAGCCTATAAGAATAGAGTGAGTGTTTCGGAAAATAATGAACATGAGAGGAAGAATAATATAGACTGCTTAGTTGTAGATATCCCGCACAAAGCCTATAAGAATAGAGTGAGTGTTTCGGAAAATAATGAAAATGAGAGGAAGAATAATATAGACTGCTTAGTTGTAGATATCCCGCACAAAGCCTATAAGAATAGAGTGAGTGTTTCGGAAAATAATGAACATGAGAGGAAGAATAATATAGACTGCTTAGTTGTAGATATCCCGCACAAAGCCTATAAGAATAGAGTGAGTGTTTCGGAAAATAATGAACATGAGAGGAAGAATAATATAGACTGCTTAGTTGTAGATATCCCGCACAAAGCCTATAAGAATAGAGTGAGTGTTTCGGAAAATAATGAACATGAGAGGAAGAATAATATAGACTGCTTAGTTGTAGATATCCCGCACAAAGCCTATAAGAATAGAGTGAGTGTTTCGGAAAATGATGAAAATGAGAGGAAGAATAATATAGACTGCTTAGTTGTAGATATCCCGCACAAAGCCTATAAGAATAGAGTGAGTGTTTCGGAAAATAATGAACATGAGAGGAAGAATAATATAGACTGCTTAGTTGTAGATATCCCGCACAAAGCCTATAAGAATAGAGTGAGTGTTTCGGAAAATAATGAAAATGAGAGGAAGAATAATATAGACTGCTTAGTTGTAGATATCCCGCACAAAGCCTATAAGAATAGAGTGAGTGTTTCGGAAAATAATGAACATGAGAGGAAGAATAATATAGACTGCTTAGTTGTAGATATCCCGCACAAAGCCTATAAGAATAGAGTGAGTGTTTCGGAAAATATTGAACATGAGAGGAAGAATAATATAGACTGCTTAGTTGTAGATATCCCGCACAAAGCCTATAAGAAAATGTTACCAAGTAGTGACTGTCTGAAAAAGCCGGGGGAGGGGGGAAGGGGGGGGGAGGGCTTAAGGAAAATAATTTAGAAGAACTGAGAATATAATTATATTCAGATACAAGCAAGGTTATTGTCGAGCATTTACAGGCGCAATCATAATAACTTGTTAATACACTGAGCTCAATAACATTATTTGTAGGGATTTTTTTCTAGTATAGTATCTTTTCATTCTAAGGTACGTTGTTTGAAATGTTTGTAGTCTATCTCTGTCCGAGTTTCAATGCAGGTAGAACTCATTACAGCTATGGAAACTTTTTATTTTTCAAAATCTCTAGTCTAATGGAAAAAAAAAAAACTTATACGAACGTCCGCGTCACTGTGTGACATGATTTTTTACAGTTACAATGTAAAAAAAATGTGCAATTTTACACAAATGTACGTGGCAGCACAATCTCCACACGCGTGGGTGTATTTTTACACGCACATGTGTACGTGTACTTTTACTGAGTGTCCCATGTATATTTACAAATACAATGCCAGTGTAGTGTTACTATACGTGTTTTTTTTTTTTTTACTAATCATTATGTTCAATCACAAAGTAATGTCCCGAACGTGTAAGTAGAGGCGTGTTTCGCGAAAATATTTATGACCACGCTAGACTTCAATAGCCTGCGTCCAAAACCCCAACTTCCTTTGGTTATTGGCCGCGTGTCTGCGTGATAAGACACGTTCCTATTTGACTGGACCAATCGTAGTAAAGCACTCCGATACTGAACGTTCATGATTCGCGGACAGACACTTGAGACAGCAGGACATTTAAAACCATCCAACCACGAAAGTGCATGTGAAAAAATGTGTTTTGGAGTACAACTGGTCTTGAAATTATTTCGCGAAAAACACCTGTCTCTACGTATCTTTGGTCGGTACGTCATCACCGAACTAAGCCTTCATCTTTATAAACAAGTTTCTGTCTATCCATAACGAACGAATTTATCTGAAGGGCTCAGACATTGATCAACCCCGGTGGGCAAGGCATATAAACACACTCCGTTGAATGAAATCGTGTCAGCGCCGAGAATTCACGATGAGTTAGCCGTACCCGTAACTACAAAAGTGGCGAGTCATAACGCCGCGGATGGTGCACCTGCACTCATGCAGTGCTTATTGACAAATACTGCGTTTTATTGCACTCCGCGTCCTGCCAGTCATGTCTTTCAAATCCTGACTTGAAGAGCTACGTTGTTAGCCACTGACTGCGGAAAACTCACGTGTCGGCAAAAGTTAAGTTAACAAAAACCAAATAATTTACAGCCTGGACTTCAACCACTTATTTCCTCACTAGTTTATCGCCGAATAAAATAATTTTTAACGCAAGATTTGCCAATATACCTGCACGTTAACATGTTACAAAGTCATCACAAATTATTTGTGGACTGAATTTGCACATGTCTTTTCTTATGATAGGTTGGTTCGCGAACAAAAACGTTATACCAATTTTTTTTTTAACATTTGGTTTTTAGATTTTTTAATCAAAACTTTGGGCACAGAAACTGTCTTTATGTCACCAGGGAGGTTTACAAACAAAATACCGCTGGCTCGATTTTTCTTTGGACAAGTCTTGTTTATAAAGCAGGACAGCCGGGTATAGGCCTAGCAGTGCGCAAGCCGTATTATTGATACTATTATGATGCATTAAGTCTTATTTTCATTATTTAATATGTGTACATACATGCACGCACAGGCACAGCGCTTTCAAGTACTAGCTAGAATAAAGTTGTCCGTATATAATAATAAAAAAAATTTCAACTGCAATATGATCGCTGTTAAGTAACACCAAACTGTGGACGTGTAGCACGCTAGTAAGAGGGAATACAAACACCAACAGAACATGGTGTTCTTTTATGTTGGATATACCTAGGTAACTTACTACTACTATTGTGTTCTTTTATGTTGGATATACCTAAGTAACTTACTACTAGATTGTCGTAAGGTAATATTTCTCATTGTTTTTGGAATTTGGTTATCTGAGAGAGGTTCCAAAAAGTGACCCCATAATGCAGTTGTTAGTTGTCAATTATTATAATTTTCAAAATATAAAACTCAAATTCCGACACAATAGGCAGGTTCAAAGTGTTGAATTGGAGTCTAAGTGCGACATACTGCATTTTTATTACAAGCTACGGAAGGGACAAAAACTACTTTTCCTCTACAGTTTATTGTTTAAACTATTTATTAAATGAATGTTAGTACTTTCGCCCGAATTAACAAAAATATATTTACGACAAGTCTGGCCCCTATTTTTAACTATATTCAGAGTGCCAATACTCGCTCACCTGTTCATAAATCGCACTCATACAGAATCAGTACGTTCTGCACACCATGCATATAGCATTAAATGCAATTTGACTGGGAAAAAAAATCTAGGGACAAAGCCTAGTATGCTGCAGAATCCGGGATATTAAGAACTATTGAGAGATATATTTAGAAAACTCTAATGATTTTACAACTAATAACTACATTAAGGGGGCACTTTTCAAAAGCTCTTTCAAATAACCAAAAAAAAAAAAAAAAAAACTGTGAAATATCAACTTTAATAGCTGTAAACATGCCCAGACTCCAAGGTGTCAATGGTACACATTATCTTCTGCAGCTGAGTTAGGTGAAGCTGCAGGTCATTAGAGACGGATGAGGTTTCTCAGAGAACGAATGGGGAAATAACCGACCATGGCCTGCACTGAGGAACCAGCCCAGACCGGAGTGATCTCAGAAAACTATGGAAATCGACTTAGAGCTAGTGATTTTTCGCGAATAAATTTGAGTACACGGCAGACCTCAATACTGTTGCGTGCTGCAGCTGGCTCCGACTCCGCTGCCCCGCGCCGTAATCGGAGACCCACTTCGCCCTCCCCTCTGCCTGGAACGATGCGCTCGCAGCTGTCTGCTTCCCTTCTGGGAATCCCGTGTATGCCGACAGTGGCGAGACTTGCTGGCGTCACAGACCTCCTCTCGCCTGCTAGTGTTTCCGATACGTTTAGCGACGACGCAAGAATGTACTGGTGAGACTGGCTGGCTTCTCAGCCCTCCGCGACGCATCGCGCGAGTTGGGGAAGATTCTATGTGGCTGCCTCAGACATTATATATATTACTGCCATCCAGCGGCCGGGAGTCTCTGATGGAGGCCGCCTGGCCGAGTGTGCGCGAGCGATTTTGAGTGTGGACGACGACAGGAGATTGCGGGACGACGGCGAGCGAGGTGTTCGTGGCTTGAATATACGAGAGGGTGTGAATCCGACGAGTGAACCCTACTGTGCGTGAGGGCGCTTGAAGGACTCTGGAACATTGCGATTGGCGGGACATGGACTGAACTGAGGTGGGACTGAATGGAGGTGTAATACTGATTTTGATGTAAATATTCGAACTGTCAAATATGGACGCATAATTCATAAAATAATGGTTGATTCGCTGTCTATTAGGACTGATATTTAATTATTTAATTTCTTTGATGTCTGTAGTAATTATAAATTTTATTAATTGGAGTCAATTGTAAACAGTTAGTGATATGCAGTCCTTGCGATTAGTTGAGTTGAGAGGATTTTTGCTGTACTTATTGTAAATAAAATTAGGAAATTATAATTAATTATTTTATTTTATTATGACCTTCGTCTCTTAACGAACTTGGTATAGCCCACTTAATTTCTAGAGAGAGAAATTGTAACAATACTATAAGCACACAACAGCATTTTGTATTTTGTGATTGGTTGCTGTAGGCTTGAGAAGGCGTTTTCATATTTGACCGGGCCACTCAGAACTCGGCAACATTAGCATGTCAATATACGTGATTCGCGTGCAGATAGTTAACATGCGTCAAAAAAGTAATTCATCCAATCAAGATATGCAAACGACCCTACAGTGTTTTGAAATACAAGTTGTCTCGAAATCTTCTAGCGAAATTTCAGTACCCCTAGAAATGGTAGTCAGGATGGCCGGCCCGAATGCTTGCTACTGTGCACAGAGCCTGAGAGTCACCTTTGAAGTCGCCGTAGCCGTCGCCGTTTCCGTCCTTGAAGGAGAGAGGGTACATCTGGTAGATGAGCGCCGTCTGCCACCAGTCCAGCTTGACGGAGTCAGGGACGGGCAGGTTGGCCGCCCACCCGCCGGCTACACAGCACAGCAGCAACACGCCGATCATCCTCAGTCGTTATGGAGACGTCGACCAGGCAGCCTGATGCTTATACCGCATATCTTCCTCCGGTGGAGTGTTGCTGAGGTCAAGTGTTTTGTTTTGTCAAGCTTCGTCGTTATCGCACGAAAATCACGCTGTAATTGAGCATTATCGCGCTAATTGCCAGGAGAAATCTAATGCGTGAAGGGGAAAATTCACTGGGAGTGGGCAATCAATTTTACTTCTTATCTCCTGGCATGCACAAACATTGTTTCGCTGTTACATTACCACAAAGGGTCAGCCCGCAGTATTATCAAATATTTAATAATTATAATATAAATTATTTATTTTAACATCTTTATTTATTGTTATTTATATAAAAATAGATAATATTTATTATAACATCTATATTATTAATTTATAATTTATTATAATAATTTAAAATAAATATTATATATTTATATTAAATTCTTACATTACTTTTAATTATCTTTTTTATTAGAAGTTATTATATTAAATTAAGGTATAGATATAATTATAAGATATTATTATTAGAGATCTGCAAATTCGCGGTGTTATTTGGGAGACACGTTAAATTTAAAACACGTGTACGTTTGCAATAAGTTTGTCATTGCACCATACTTTATTTGACACGCCATGTGTAACTAAGCGCCAGTAAATGAACACTTAACAATTGTGTAGTCCAATCATGTGCAGCCCAACCAAAATGGGAGTGACTCCACATCCGTGCAGCAGTCAATGGAGAAACGTCGCCAGCTCGAGAGTATATACAGTACTGTGAAGTTTAGCCTGATGCCAAATAATAACGCGAATTTTTCAGGTCTCTACTTATTATACTTGGAATACTCCCTCCTATAAAAATATAGCTATACAAAATTTTTTTTCTCTTGTAAAAATCCTATTTTTGCCTCATAAATTTTATTTTTTACTTAAAAATTTTGAAACGTTCTTTCATTATATCAAAACAAGCAATCTAAATTAAGCTGGTCTGGGGCGTGTAAATCAGACGATATGTGCATGAATATATCGATACAATCTGCAGAAGCGTGCCCATGATAGGCGTAACCCACGATAGTTAAATATGAGGAATTTTCCGTGCGGTTCTTTGAGGGTAAATCAAGAAGAAAAGTAACAGAAATTAGCCTGAACGAGGTAATTCTTGCTCGGCACTCGAAAATGTATAGGTAAGGACCCTCGAAAGAAGTTATAGCGAGCAGGGAGAAAAAAAAAAAAAAACACCACGTTATATAGAAAAAAATTAATAAAAATGGTGCAAGGAATTGCAATTTGAATTTCGACCTCCTCGAAATCGTATATTTAAGGTGAGGTCAGCGGTACGCTGTAAGGCAATGGCAACTGACGGGGTTAAAAAATGTACACCATTAAAACAGTATGTGTTGAATTGTTTCGGAAATATTGAGGAGGTTGTGGGGTGACTATAATATAATTGGCGTGTGCTAGTGGGTTTTCAGGTCTCCAACGCCCAGATTTTTCCTACAACGCTTAAAATTTTATGCTGACCTAAGAAGTAGCCAGCATTAAGCAATCTAATTATTATTTTGCATACGTTAGCTAGTACTGATTTCTGATTAGAGGTCGTATGAAAGGTGTACATTAAGTATTGAAAATTTATCAGATTATTGTACTATCCTCGAGATACTTCAACTTGGATTTCTGTGAGTATTTAAATTGAGAGTCCCCTTTCCCCAAAATAAGCCTTAAAACAATGGCAATGAATTTAGTTACCTATAATACTACACTGCAATCTTGCATGACGTTTGGTGGTACATTTAGAACAGAAACGCAAAATTTGAGTTGTTATAAGTCAGGTTTGTTATTACTTACCACTGAAAAGATTGTGCACAAACTTTAACATATTTCTATTGCATACCATTAAAAAATATAACTGTAAGATGATAATCGCAATTAATTCAAGTTCCATAACTTCTAATGTATCATGCACAACAAAATAGAAAAATAATCACAATTTAAAGGCATTGCCAAGTGACCCGTTTGATCTCACCACAACTTAAGGTATCATCTTCCGCGTCTGAATCATGTTACTCTGTACTGCTCCTTTCAGATTTGGAAACAGTATTTTCTTCATTTTCATAAGATAGTACCGCCCAAAGCAATCAATCTTGTTTATAGTGGCGTCACTAACTCATAACTACCAAAGTACAGTTTTATTGCTAATACATATACGCGATACGTACAGTTAAATAAATCTTTCGAAAAATGTCATTGACCCTACCTGTATATGTTTTAATGCGTGTACACACTGACTCCCATTCGTACAGTAAAGTTGGCAACGACAGAGGGAAAGTAATTACGTGTATTCACGTTTAATTAAGAGTTTTAGGTAAACTATAATTTATTTGGCTTTCTGTTTTATACATGTACGTGTAAAAATAGAACATTTGAAAAACTTTTAATTTTCTAATATTTTAACAATTTTGCTTGACCAACGCATGAATAAAGGGATCAGGCCCATGTCATTGATATTTTACATGTAGTGGAAGAATACACAATGTGCATACGCGTAAGCCTTTGGTAGGGCTTTCAAAAGTGCTCAGTTTACTGAGAACAGCCTATAACACACAAATTTTGACCTCATACATGAAACTATAAAATTAAGGCAAATTGTAGATCATACCTTCGTGGCATATAATTCAGTAATTCCGGATACGTAGTTGTTAATATTAACTTGTTTCAGTCTGATTAAAGAATTTTTCTGGGTGAATGATCGAAAGCAGGAAAAAGACTGGAGAACTCGGGATAAGTATAGTTTTTGAAGAATAGTTTGAGACAGAAATGTTAGCAGTTAAAGGCTCCATCTGATTTCTTGAGTTTCGAAGGATAAATTTGCCGTTATAATAGCTACATAATATCGGTTACTCTTTTAGAAGGATATAAGAAAGGTAGCCTTCACGGTAATATTTACAGAAAACAAATTTATAACTTGAGAATCAAACACGCAACACCTGATTAGCTCTTCGACGCTTTTCAGTCCACCATCCAGGCGTAACGTAACGAAACACAACATCTGGTAGACACAACCGGAATTATAACAGCTGTAGAGACTTTTTATTTGAGCGTGACAAACACTTGGTGTTATATTCGAAACATCTGTGTTTTAGCAAATGATTAAGTCAAAATATTACAGGGGTCGCAAAGAAAATATCAGCAATGTATCTGTTTCACTGTGTTGTAAGATACTTTTTAGGTGTCATATATTTAAGAGCGTTGACTTCTGAACTGACCTGAGAGTTCGATACCTATGATGGAAATTTAGGTATAGGGATATCATAATCTTATCAGATTTTATTTGCTTACTCATAACATGACTTCACATGACTTCATTAGCACTTCTTTACCAGAAGTGAAGCGGTATTCACACGATTTACTGGGAATTCCCTAAAATTTTACGTTGTTATGAGTTAACTCTCCGCGCATAACTTCAATTATATTAGCAAATCTAAGATTGAGACATACGTTCCGATCCAACCTTGTCGAGAGGTCGTTGAAGTTAACACTAATGTCATAGAGAGTATATAATTTTCCAAATAAATGTTTTCATAGACTTGACAAGAAATGTTAGAAAGTTCTGCAGAGAAGCAAAGTAGGCACGCCACTGAAAGAGAAATGAGTAATTATTTTCTCGTTTCGTTTATTCGCCAGTTCAAGGAAAAATTACTGAACGTGTAGTTACTTACCTCAGTCGATTTATTTCCCAAAATAGGGATGGTTTCAAATGGAAAAATAAACTTTGGAAATATTTGTCTTTCTACTAGATTATAAGGCATCCGAAAATGTATTTAGGCAGAAATATGATAAAATTCCTGAGTTTTAATGCAAGTATGAACCCACGGGATACCATTAAATTTCACTTACATGCCATTCATGGAAGAGTCCCGTAGAGCTGGTGAATGAAGAGATTTGCACGGCTCTTAACAGCGAGGTCTTGAGAGCCGATGCGGGTGATTGAGGTGAGTATGGAGCAGCGCCGGAATGAAAGGGCGGGGAAACGGGAGATTCCCGAGAAAACCCGCCGACCAACGGCATCGTCCGGCACGATTCCCTCATGCGAAAATCCGGAGTGACCCGGCCGGGGATTGTAGATCTGGTAACAATTCAATTGAAAGGGAGCACTCGGTTAAGGAATATTCTGCGCTCGATGAACTTTTTTGAGGATCGAGCGTGAAAAGATATCCGGTGCCAGTGCTTGCCGGTACATAACGGTCTCGGCTGTTCACGGTAAAGTGAGAACTTTTTATGGCCCACCCAACAGCCATTAAATACTAATAAATATATTTTATTGAAACTTCACACGTTAACTTTTGAAAGTGATTAAATGTATATACTATGTTAATTAGTCACATTTATATTAAAAAGTGGCAGAAAGATAGAAATTTGCAGGAAGGAAAAATTTAGCAGGGCTTAGAAAGTGCTCACTTTACCGTGAACAGCCTATAAAACACTTGAGACACGAGTGTCTAAAGGGGGCCGCGGTCGTGCAGTGGTCAGACTACCCGCCTCCCACCATAGGCGAACCGAGTTCGATTACCGGTGGGGCTGCTCCCGAAATTTCGCATGTGGGATTCGTGCCGGGCGATGCCGCTGGTCGGCGGGTTTTCTCGGGGATCTCTCGCTTCCCCCCGTCCATCCATTCCTTTGCTGCTCCATACTCACCGCGCTTCACCGCCATCGGCTCTCAAGACCTCCATGACAAGAGCAGCCCAAATATCACCAGTATACTCCACGATTGTTCTAAGGAGCACCATGTTCACGTAACATCACCGCTGGGCATGCGTTTTCACCCATCATTTTTTTTTTAACACGATAGATATTCCAACCTAACAGGACTTCCAAGAATGAAGTGAAATTCAAATGAGAAAGTATTGGCCAGAAGTCCAAAATGCGTCGGGCAAGTCGGGAGGGTCCATCCCCCCTGCACGAAGGGGTGAGGGTGTTCAGTTCAGTAGTGACAGCGGCCGAGATTTGCCAGAGCTGCTTCGCGCGTAAATATTACCTGTCGGAAAAACGTAAGTTGTGGTGGCGGAATTTAAAGCTTCTTACACAATAGAAAACTTTAGCGTTTGACTTTATGTTTCCTTTCCACTGACTAAACCACCAATACACAATACAATTGAAAAGTCAAGAGTTCAGACAATCAAACATCGGTTCTGCGAGCTTCGTAAAAATGTGTATCTTGTTATGTAAATAATTATAATATTATCCAGGAAAGCATTTTACGTTTATTTAAAAAAAAAAAATTTGTATACTTTAATAAAGTATGTCAATTCATATTATTCCTCTTCACATTATATTCGTTTGCCATTTATTTCATTTAAGACGAGCTTCGTTTAGGCTAATATACCGAGATTAAAATCGCCCTACAGTAAAATAACACACTTTCCACATAACCTCTCTTAGATTCTCGGCTAAATGGCTGCTTGACTTTGACTTTAAATTTCTTATGCGGAATGTTATTTCACTGGTTGCGCACGAATGCGGTGCGTTGTCCCCCTTGTTGCAATTTTTTAGACTTGGTTAAATTCGTTTGCACGAGGCGGAGAAATATCGTGGAAGTAGAACTGGAGCAGTGCTTCAAAAAAGTTGGACGTGACTACGAACGGACTTTACACAGAGACGGAATGGCACAGCTCATACTCTGATGTGAGCGCGATCATTCTCTGATTGGCTGTGCGAGGCTCCGGGAACGGGTGTTGCGTGCGATTGGCTGCTGCATGCCACGGAGTGTTTACTACTGGCTGAGCTGCCAGCTGGCGAGTAGGTCACCGGACGCTGATGTGCGTCCCAATAGTTTGTTTGGCCAGTGCCGCCATTTCGGTTTCCTGTGCTGCTTGAGTTCGCGGTATGCACATGGTTGTTTCGCCTCTCCGCTCGTAATTATTCCTTGATCACAAACACGGTTATCCACAAAAAGCGGTGAGCGAAGCGCGAACTGGTTTTTCTTTTTTTACTACCTTTCCAAGCTTTTCAACATCTATCAAACATTGTTCATTGTATCTTATCTTATGGTAGAGGAGATTCTGTATTAAAGCTTCGGGGTGTGTCTCGTTTATATGATAACTCCACGATAGTGTTAAATATAGCCTTCCTCTCTACCAGATAATATGAATGCACAAAGCGGTGGCGTTAACAACAACGAATCAAAACTAGTCGCGACTCAAACTCACCATGCTCAACCACACAACAACAAACACCTGCATGATGGGTGGAGGTGGCGGTTCGGCTGATGCTACCACCCCCTCGCATACAGTGTGCCGGAGCTGAGGTCAGGGACTGGACCTCGGGCTCAACGGCAGGTTTTCTGTGGATCCCCTTCTTTTCTTGTCCGCCAACCATCTAAGGCAGGCTTGTCATCTGACTGTCTTGTGCTGCCCCTCTGGCTGAAGTCTGGGAGTCCATCTGGGGCAGACTTGCCGTCTGACCGTCTTGTGCTACCCCTCCAGCTGTGGACTCGCTGGGAGCCGTGAGAACGGCAATGTTGCAACAAACACCTATACCGCTAAATATGTTCACTTTCGGAATCAACGTTTGGGAGGAAATAAGCAATGCCTAAAACGTAATTAATGACGCAGTGCACACTGGCATGCTAGCTTCCCGTTAAATTGGCAGCAATTGCATAAAAACTGATCTTAAAGACTTGACGTTCTAATATGAGTGTAATGTTTTAATTTATGGCCACTGAATTTAGTTGCCGCATTATATTAAAACAGATTCCTAACAGTTTCACAGTTTAATTTCGATGACGTAATAATAAAGTGATGAAGCCAATAGCAAATTTTTATTTTACGTATGGTGGAAGGATACAATAGGGGGAATAAAATTAGATCCTTAGCAATTATTTCGAAACTGCTCCATCAAACTGAACAGCCTGTGTTAATTTTACACGTGTGCCCTCGTCTTACATAGATTATTCATAATAAACTGAGCATTTTTGAAAACCCCGCTTATAGTCTACTTCTCTGATTACATTGTATCCTTTCGCCACATGTAAATTAAAATTTAACATTGCCATGAACCAGGCCGCTTAATTTATGCTCCACCCAAATGAAAACTTGGAACTGTCAGACATCTAAATGTGTTACTTTATTGCAAATTATTGCTATAGTGGGGATAAAACGATAAATACTGTTACAAAACGCCAGAGGGGCGTATCTGAATTCCTGAGGGATGGATGTGTTAATAAAGATAAAATAACTTTTAATTTATCCACACAGCTATTACTTACAGCATCCATGCATGTCTCCACTATTACTCCTTTTATTTCTCAGTGAGCGAAATATTTAATGCCTGTTTCAGCCCTTATCAATAGCCTCCTTCCTTAATGTTTGGTTATAATCAATTAACTCACACTCATAATTAACACATGTTTTGTTTATCTGTTGCCACCATTTGTAATGTCTTACATTCACGCATCCAGTCCAATAGTCCAGCTCTTTACTGTGCCTATGCTCGCAGTCGCAGATTTTCCTCTCGTTGCTCGTTTCTGTTCTAGCTCGTCGTCCTTCGCTCAATGCCGCAGCCACTCATCAGCTCGACAACCGCCGGCCCGGAGGTCCGATGCAACTGTACGTACTCAGCCGGCCTCGACCTGGAAAGTTCGACGCACCCCGAGTCGTGCCGAGTGAAACCTAGGTCAGCGAACCACTAGGCAATTCTTCAGGTAAATGCAGAAATTCAATACAGAGGTATGCGCGGCGGGATGCTTTGCATAACGGATACGCCCTCCTTGGCCTGTCGTTCGAAACATTCCGTTGACTCGCAGCCGTCGCTATCGTATAACTGCTCTGCCCTTCAGTTCCAACTCGCTCGAGCAGAAGAAATTAGTGAGGGTGTAGCAATACCAACCTCACTGGACATAAATTTGAACATACGCTCGCAATACAACGCCGAGTCCGAGGACAATATTTTTCTACTCTGCCAAATCAACTGGCAGGCATGTCAACATGCATGGTATAGGCTGTTCGCGGTAAAGTGAACACTTTCGAGGCCCTAGTTACTTATTTCCTTTCGGCATTTTTTTTTATCCTTAAACAAATTTTTATTCTAAATAGGCCTATTTCTATGTAAGTATTAAACACAGCGTGTATATTCCACCGCACTCGGAATGCTAAAATCAAATATATTTATTGACTATTATTTCAAATGAGAGAGCTTTCGAAAGTGCT
The DNA here is from genome assembly GCA_029891345.1 of Dryococelus australis. Taxonomy (NCBI): domain Eukaryota; kingdom Metazoa; phylum Arthropoda; class Insecta; order Phasmatodea; family Phasmatidae; genus Dryococelus; species Dryococelus australis. Next base: position 86,832,996 of record CM057004.1, on the reverse strand, counting down.
CGCTTTACCGTAATTAGCCTGCAATATATAGATGTGTATACGAGCGCTCTTTGAACTTCTCAAGGCCACGTTGTAACACCCGTAAAAATAAGTTTCATGCATATAATTACCCTACTATTATTCTCTTATTTTTATCGCTACACATATTGTCATGTAAAATTGTATGTAATATTTTTCACATCTGTCACCTATATGAGATCTTCTGTTTTATGTACATTTCTATTTTTTTTTTTTTATATATCTCCTTAACGCGTAGGACTTTGAAAACTTAGTTGTATGGTGGCAATATTCTATTTTTAATTTGAATAGGCTAGATAATTTTCTTAGTGCATTTATTTTTTAATGTAATTAAAATTATTTTTTGGTGTGATCTCGGTTTTGTAAGTGTTTCGATTTATTATTTTATTGTATCTCAGATCCGAGATAGCGAATTCTTTGATTTTTCAGCAGTTAGGCCGTTGGGAGTGGTTCATGTGGGTGGTTTAAATAATTTTAATCCCCATTGCCCCGCAGATTTAAACTCTGACTGTTGATTGGCTGGCTGGCGCCTTTGGTACCCTTAAGCTTGCGCCACTCGGCAGAGTATAACACTCTTCGTTAGCAGCATCCAGCCGAGTCAGACGTAGGCTAGGACCTCCCGTCTGATGTAGACGGAGAGGTAGGATTTCAATTAGTTGTAGGCTGTGTAGACATTTCCCTACACTCACTTAAAAATTATTCTACAACCATCAATGGAGTGTGGAGTGATAGTCGCCCTTTTATTAGGTTTAGTGGTCAGGTGATAGCTAAGTTTGAGAACTCCGTCTACATACGTGCAGAGCTGAACTCCACGGTGAAGCACCTTAACCTACTACGCCAATCCCTGCGAGAGCATCTTACCTTCAGTCCAGTTGATGAATTAAGGATAAGTCCTACGCTGCGAGCTGACGTTTTCATCGGAATATTTTTTTTTTTGGTTGGTTTGGATCGGTTCAGTTTTCAATCAGCGTCAGTTAAGCAAGCGACGCCATTTCGATTTTCTAAGTACGGAAGTTTCCAGCACACTTACGCCCACTACAAAACTTGAGACAAGAGTAACTTTTACCAGAGCTAGACAATATTAAAATTATTTCTAACTACTTAATTCCTCGATTTTTGAAACGAAGATTTTCAGACACTGGCAAGTATGATACGGAACCATCAAAGGGTTTAAGCTGGCTAGGCATGGCCACATTTAACGTTGCTAGTATACTAGTAACTGTTTGCTTTGCTTATATTGCCATAATGGTTTTTAATTACTCCTATCAAACAATTGCAAAGGTAAAAAGAAATGGGAACATGTTAATAATCACATCTCTTTCGTAGTGTAAAGTTAACCCGTTTCCTATCCAGTGCAAAATCTATATTTCTATTAGAGTTTCCTGTTACCTGCCTTGCTGTGACGTACGTACCTACACAAGATGGTGTACGTGTCGAATGCTAACTTTTCTAGAGAATGCTAACAATTGTAATCGTGTTCCCTTCCCGGCCCGGGACTGCACCGGGCAATCCTACAACTGCAGGGTAGGAAATGTTACACTTTTCCACTGAAACATTTCAAGTCAGCTATTCCGCTTAGTCACGCTCATTTTTTTTACACATGTTGTTCCATTGACGTGTTTGCAAACCACGGTCTTCATGAGAGTGAAGGATCCCGAAAAGGGCATCGCACTGACACGAGCGTATACACAAAAAAAAGTACTCACAAGTGCCATAGGCGGTCCCGGCTGGAGTTGATGAAACTGGCAGAATTGATCACAGCTCAAAGCACTAAATACTCAGTAATCTGCAGGCCGAATATTTTAAGTGTTCAATTCATATGCAGAAAACCCAGCAAACTAATATGCGTACATGGTAACCGGCACACACACACACACACACACACACACACACACAAGCATAGCCTATAAGGTGTATTGTGGCAAGAGTAATCAGCTGGTCACGCACACTCGCGTGGAGCTGGCAGAACATCCACGGCCGCAACGTATGTTACTAAGTAATTATTTATATGTTTTGTACACCCACCAATATGGCAATGAATTAGGTCGTAAAATATAGAGAAAATTGCTGCGTGTTCTGTGTCGTGAGAATTTTAAACAGTGACAATAGTGTTCACGATAAAGTGAGCACTTTATCTCAGAAAAAAGTCACTGCCCTGCATGCATATATTATAATGAGCGCACTGATTGACATTCGTCCAGTAAAGTTGGTAACGATAGATGGGAAGTAGTTCGATATCTTAACGTCTGATAAAAAAGTGTTAGGTAACCATTTGTGATAACTTAAAATGATTTCCATCGTTTTATGTTTTTTTTTAATGCATCGAAGTGTAAAAATGAGCAGATTTGTAGAGTATTTACTTTCTCAATAATTTGAAGTTTTCGTTTGACAGGCATGTGCATAAAGTGATGAGGCCCGTGGCAATGTTAATTTTCCATAAGGCGATAGAATACACCACGTGTATACAGGTAGATCTTAAGCAGGAATTACAAAAGTGCTCATTTTACCTTGAACAGCCTATAGCTATAGGTTCAGAAAAAAATGAAGCATTGTCGCTACAGTTAAAAATGTATTTTGCAGAAGAATCTACATCGTAAACAGAGGACTACTTACCATTGATTTTTTCTTTCTTTCTGGATTTGACACTATGAATGACCGACAAAGTACCGACATTATTTTTCGTCTCCTCAAGAAGGACATTGGTGGTAAAACTTACGGAAGGGAATGACGAGTTAATATCTTTTTCCTCAATTTACTCGAGGGAATTAATAATTAGATTTTATTATGAAACTGAAAGGAAAGAAAAAACGTCCGGTGAGCGATCTGCGATGATCTTGTGGAACCAACAAAAAACCAAGTACTCAGATACTGTCCTCACAAAAACCAAGTACGCAGATACTGTCCTCACAAAAACCAAGTACGCAGATACTGTCCTCACAAAAACCAAGTACGCAGATACTGTCCTCACAAAAACCAAGTACGCAGATACTGTCCTCACAAAAACCAAGTACGCAGATACTGTCCTCACAAAAACAGAAAGTACGCAGATACTGTCCTCACAAAAACCAAGTACGCAGACACTGTCCTCACAAAAACCAAGTACGCAGATACTGTCCTCACAAAAACCAAGTACGCAGATACTGTCCTCACAAAAAAAACGCATAGAAGGTTCATAGCACTGATGTGAGCTTTTTGCTTTGAAGGAAAATTGTGAGGGTGGATGAGATTCATAGTATTGCATGCCTTATGCGTATCTTTTCGCAACAGCTTTAGTTCATGCGAACTCCGTTGCGATCGCCTGACCGCAAGCAGCGTGATCGCCAGCGGAAACCTGACCAGTTGTGTTGTTGCCGAAACTTCCTCAGGAAACGCCGAAGACTACTAAAGACTGTTCACGCTAAAGTGAGCACTTTTGAAATCAACCTTTTTGAAAAATTGTCATTGCCCCTATAGGCTGTTCACGGTAAAATGAGCACTTTCGAAAGCACCACTTGGGTTGGAATTACTTGGGTGCACGTTGTTTATTCTGCCGCCTTATGTGAAATTTACATCGCCATGGGCTCCATCACGTTATTCATGCTTCGGTCAAGTTAAATTGTGAAAGTATTGGAATAGTAAATATTTTACAAGTGTGTTCATTTTTACATTTCAATGCCTACAAATAAAAGGAATCGAAAGAAATAATTTAAACTATCAGACATGGTTACCCAACACTTTTTATTCGACGTTAAGATACGGAACTATTTTCCATCCATCGTTACCAACTTTACAGTGGGCACATGTCACTCAGTGCGCCTGTTAAAATATAGCCAAACAAGGGCAGCGACTTTTTTCTAAGGTCGACTTCAAAAGTGCTAATTTTATCGTGAATAGGCTTTACCTGCTTATAATGTAAGGGGAAGACTGACTGGTTCGCCCCCCTCCCTTCCCCGCAAAGTTGGCAACGACTGATGTGATGTAGTTCCCCGTATTAATCTTGAATTGAAAGCATAATGTAAACATTTGTGATTACTGGAATTATTTCTTTTAATCTGTGTGTTTCTTTTAGTGCATATAAGTACGAGAATGGGCAAATGTGTAAATTATTAACTTTGCAAATAATTTCAGCTTCGCTTGATAGACACATGCGTAAAGTGATCAGGGTCCAGGACAATGTTAATCGCACATGAATTGGAAGTTTACACAGTTTGTTTACGAGGAGATCACAAGCAGGGCTTTCATATACGCGTTTTAGAGTCGACAGCCTGCACGAAACAACATACGTGCGATTCCGCTAAGGTGCGGAAAATATTTTAGGTCTGGCTGACACGACAAGATCGATTGCGCTAAACTACATCATCTCGCTGCTGTAGCCCCGCCCAGCGCCCGACTGAAATCCAATAAGTCAGGATGGCCCATTCGCAGAGTCGATCAGAACCCACATCGGAGAAGCCGCCAAGCCATTTTGCCTCTGTCTACGTATCCACTCTGTGACGTAACGTACGAGAACACGTGGAACCAGGATAATCCTTACCAGTGACGCGTCCGTTCCCCCCCCCCTCCCCCCCACCCCTTAACAGCCACCGTTAGGATCAAGATCCATTCCCTTGACGTAGCTACGGATCGAGTTTTCTTCCCTCGCGCGGGACAGTCTGCCTACATGTCGGATTCATGCCGGAATCGCATAACTCGACGAGTACGACACGACATTTATGGGTAGAGACAGGTGTATTTCGCGAAAATATTTCAAGACCAGTTGTACTCCAAAACACTCTTGTTCACATGCACTTTCGTGGTTGGATGATTTTTAATTCAAGTGCCTGTATACGATTCATGGACGTTCAGTATCGGAGCACCTCATTGCGATTGGCCGTCAAATAAGAACATGTCTTCTGACGTAGACACGTGGCCAATAACCAAAGGAAGTTGTGGTTGTGGATGTAGGATATTGAAGTCTAGAATGGCCATAAATATTTTCGCGAAAAACATCTGTCCCTAGTTATACAGGCTGTTCACGATAACCTGAATATAGTCTGTTTGCGGTTCCTTCGCACTTTTTCAATCAAACATTGGGGAAATCACCCTATTTATAACGTGCTTGCTTCCTAAACATGGTGTATCACAAGCATTTTACACCCGTGTTAGTACAAAAATAACGTATTTTTTTTATTAAAATTACACTTTTACTTGTATTTTATCTGTAGATTGTAATGTTTCGTTTATAGTCAATATAAATAACAACAGGGATAAAATACGTGTGTCGGTAATGTACTTGTGTAAAATATTATTAGACTGAGGGTGCGTTGGCCCTTTGGTGTAATTTTATAGAATTCGTTAAGCTTTGTTTGCATGAGGCGGAGGAATATCTTGGAAGTAGAACTTTAGCAGGGCTCAAGGAATGTTAGAAGTAACCGTGAATGGAGTATACTTTTAAAGCCCTACTTGTGATGTACTTGTAAGCGCATTGTGTATTCTTTCGCGATATGCAATATTAACATTCCCATAAGCCTCATCACTTTATTCATATGTCATTCAAGTGAAACTGTGTAATTTCATTAAAGCTAAATATTTTGTAAATCGGCTAATTGTTACACTTATTTATATTTTTAAAAAAAGGCAAAGAGAAATAATAATTTCAGTTTTCAAAAATGTTTTCCGGGCACTTTAAATTCTATGCTAAGTCGTGGAGCTAGTTTCCGTGTGTCGTAACATATCCTACTGGGCGCATGACACTCATTTTTGAAGGTTGATTTCTAAAATGCTTAATTTACAGTGAACAGCCTATAAAAGTGAACAACCAATAAAATACCACAAAGATCGGACGCAAGCCTGACAAATTACGTCGTGAGACCAGCAGTTTTGGATTAGAATGATTTCTATTTTCGTCGTGTGTGGCACGACAACTAAAGTATTTGGCTAGCTTTCCCTACAGTGGCAAATATGCAGCTTAAAAGGGGAAAATAATAATCCGAACCATGCTCGATTTAACACATGATAATAGCAGTTCAATTTGAATCCCTTAAATATAACGTCTACGGTATTTGTCAACGTCATGTTTTCGGAATTTCCCGTCTATGAACAAATTTTGAAAATAATTTAATCTGTCAGCGCCTTCTAAATGATCCCGAGAAATTCTTCTCTTCTCTTTTCTTATCGCAAGAACTAACTGTCAGGCTGTGAATTAAACCAGTCACATTTGAAATATAATTATCTCGTCGTGGTTGCGGTTTTTGTCGTATCGTGACATATTTTTCGGCGTTATGTGACACCAAGATGAACGTTCGTACATCGCGTCGAAAATACAGATCGCGGATGTAAACTTTTCTACATCTGCGTGGGTCGCCCTCAATTAGAATAAATCAACGAACGTTGTGTATAGTCCATTCGCGGATACTTCAAACTTTTCTGCAGCGATACCAAAATTCTACTTCCGAGACGCAAATAAAGCCTCATGCAAACAAAGATTAGAAAACTACGCCGGAAGGACTACGCACCGCATTCGTGCGCACTCAGTGTGAAGGCTGTCCACGATAAAGTGAGCACAGTCGAGCATAGCCCTACCCCCCCCCCCCCCAAATAGTGAAATGAGCTGATTTCAGTGATATCCATTCATACTTTTCACCAGCTCTTCTGCACTGTCTCTGTACTACGCATAATAATAATAAGTTTTTTTTTTTTTTTCTTTTTTGGTTCGCCCACCAGCTGCTAGAAAACAGGTTTTCATTCCTTTTAAAAGTAACTGCTCTACGGGGAAGTTGAGACGTCCTATTAACCCTGTCAGGGCCGCTATCATTTACGGTTTCTATGTGTTGCGAACAAAAAATTGTATGATGGATGCTGTACTGGTTTGTGTTCATGTTACCTCGTAAAATTACGTTTTGGAAGACGAAACACACTATAGAAATGTATTTTGTATTAGTTTCATTCGTTCATTCGTTGTTACTTCACTTGATACACGTTGTTTGGAGGCCATTTTTAAACTATGTTTGGCGGCCATTTTTACCCTCTGTTTCACTGATACATCAGTCAAAAATAACATTAGAGAAGGAGCAAGTTTCTCAGATATTTCACTGGTCCATCAGACAAAAAAATAAACCGCTGAGAAAACAGTGGAAAAAAACGACTGACGAATCAAACCAGTGAAGGAAATATGACATTTTTCTCACTGGTTCATCAGTTAGATGTACTGAAGTGACTGTTGTATCAGTTTGACTGATTGAAACAATGAAATTCTCACTAATTCAGATTTGCAGTGTATGCGTTTTATGTAGATGTGACCTGCTCAAATTTTCTTATATATAATCGCCAGAATGTTAAGGAAGTGCCCTCGCCCGACACCCACTAGATAGAAGGCCCGAGCGCTATCGAATTCCGGGCGTGTGACGTCACGGGATGACTTCGTTCGACCGGCAGTTGCTCAGTGGCGTTGTGCGTGCAGACGCGTCGTTGTGGTGTGGAATTCATTTGTAGTTCAAATAAGGTTTGATACGATGTAAAAGAAATATACGTTTCTATACTCGTATTGAAATGGTTATTAAGTGTCGTGTTCCCCAGCGCAGGGGTAGTTACAAAAAACGGCCCAAAAATTGCACGTGTTTAAATTTCCAAGAAACGAAGAACAGAAACAAAAAAAAAGGATTTCGGCTATACCAAGGGGAAATTTCCAACCCAGCCAACAGACAAGAGCAAGTCTTTGCTTCTTAAAATGAATAAAATGGAAAACGTATCCTAATATATTTATGATAATTCGAAGTAAAATTATTTTTGTATACAAAACATTTGATAATTCGAAGTAGACCTAATATTCTTATAATAAACAAAACAATTTTTTATTTGTTTAAACTATTTACAAACTTCCAACTGTCGAAACTACTGAATCTTGTTAATATCTGCTTTCCGACTGATATTCGTAGTGTTAATCCATTTATTGAATACGAAGGAACCTTTAAGAAATACATGATTCGTGCAAAGTAGATCTCGTTCGGCGTTATATATATATATATATATATATATATATATATATATATATATATATATATATATATATATATATATATATATATATATATATATATATATATTAATTTTTAGGTTCGTGCGTTGAATATAATGTTCGTATTTATAAGCTCATTTGAAACCATGTGGACTGGAGTCAAGTTAGTATCGAATCTCAGATTCATTTCCAAAGTACACTTGAAGTACACTTACGAAATAAATTCTTCAATAGTAGTGATCCACAAGTACAGATCAAAACCAAGTGTATACTACCTTCACTAGTCAAGTATGTGTTTTTGGTAAATATCGTTTTTCGAAACTGTTGCTAGAATATTTGAAATGTACGTGGCGTTAAAATAGCGCTTCTTTGACTTTAGTTAATTTGATTGAAAGTCCGACGATTTTTACGCTGTGAAGTTTGAATTTTTAGGAATCTTTACATTGTACATTTCTTTCATCGGTACAAACAGAAACACGTCTTAGTGCGTTTTGCTCTTTTGGTGAAGTTATAGCACTCGAGTTATTGCAATTTGAATGTTATTTCCGTACAAGTAAAATTTCCCACTGCATCATCAAAACAGTGGACAGTTATAATTACTACTCATAATACGAGCGACAAAACAATTCCGTCTGACTAAAGACAATAAACTAGTGTTTCTCACACCACCAATAAAACAAACAGAATCCTTATTAGTAGTCTACAGTACTTGGTGACAACAAAAATAAAACTGGTGGTAATGACAACCAGCTGTGGTAGGCTAGGTATTGGGCTGTAGTTGTCAATCTTTCAGTGCCTGCTATTGTGTTCGTAGAGTTTGTTTACAAATATTGTTTTCCTCACTGACGAAACAGCTGTGGCGGAGGGATACATTGTGGCCCCACCACTTTTCGAGAACTGTAACATTTTACTGCAGTTATATGTCATGTTATAAACATGGCATTTGTTTGGATGCAAGGCAATAATTTATCACGTTTTATCTTTCGTTTCATTTATTAACATAGTAATGATTATTTTGTAAGAGAACAAATGCTACAATATTTTTTTTTTTCAGAAATATAAAACTTTCGTGAGTAAACAGTTACATGTGAACAGTGAAAGTTAGCAGAAATGCATGTGATAAAGTTGTGTACGTTAGTAGAGCGACGGCGACATTGGTGATGGAATCATCAATACCCCGCTAAGTATCGTATAAATGCTTATAAGGTTAATTAGGGTGATCAGTTCAGTATGCGTTGATGACGATCTAGTATATTAATGAAATTGCTTCCTTTTGATTTACTGTAATGGGTTTGTTTCGTGTGTTTTATAAAATATTACTTATTATGATTATGCATAGTTAGATTGCAATTGAAGTATTTAAAGACTTTTTTAATCAGTAACTTCATATTTAAAATACTATCCCGTATTAAACACGAAGGGCGAGTGACTATGGTCTTACAAATATAATATTGTTGAAATATGTTTTAATAATATTTATTTTGACTAAGCCCATACATTCCACCCCGATAATTAAAGGTATCTTCTATCTACCGATACAAGTATTGCCGAGAACTCTTTAATTAGTCATGTTTTACTTGTAATGTATGTTAACATGTTAGGTAAAGCCCAAGGAAATATTTAAAAAATTGTGGTCTAATGTTTTTAAACTCTTTTATTAAAGAATACTTATTCTTGTGTTAAAAGAAATTTGTATTTACAGTAAGTATTACTAACGTATATTTCTAGTTAACATTACATATGCACCATTATTAACACATACCTACCTATTCACTGCCCCTCTCTTACCCCATCCCACCTTTTACCCAAATAAAAAATAAAAGTATTAAATTCTTCATACCCATCTTTGTAAAGCAATGTTCATAAAAATTAATCAGTGATGTTTAAAGAGATTCTAAACAATTATTTTTGAAGCAGGTAGCTGGGAATCGTCATTTGTTGCTGGAATAATAATTGATGTCTAATGCAGTAGTTAAAGAACACACCTCTCGTATTATTATGTGCTGTCCCACGTGTATAACATATTTAAATATTGCACACAATCCACGTAAAGCCACGCAATTGTATGCCACTCGCTTATTACCCGCGCGCGTGTACGTATATGCTCTATTTCATCTTCTGTCTCTCCACGTGCTATGGCGGTCGTGCGGTTAGCACACCAGACTAGCGACCGAATGGTCGTCTGAACGAAACCTCACGCCTCCTGCACACCTGAAATAAATTACCAGTGCTACTGGCGGCCACCATCGCGATGCTAGTGCGCTCCTGCTATCTACGAGTGAACCAACCAATACAAATGATGACCTAGTCGCCAGCTGTGGAACTTCAAACACATACTCCGTGATGGCGAGTGTGGGAAACAAGATGGCCTCCTACAGCAGACGACGACGTCCTTGGGGTATAATAATGAGAAGGAGAAGGATGAAAGGAATTGTGACCCAGGAGGAACATGAGAAAACCCTCCCAGAGATAGGCCGAGAGGAATGAAAGAGAGAGGAAGAGAAAATGAGAGAAAGAAAGATTGTCGTCAGGAAGTACTCCAAAGAAACCCTTGGAATGCAAGAGCATGAAGATGGACCATTCGGCAGGAAGGAATGTAAGAGTGTGAAGTGGAATCTAAGATGGCCTCCCTCGGGGACGAATGCGAGAGAATGAAGTTCTGAGACGTTCTGGCTACCAAAATGGCCGTCAACGTACTGACTGCCAATATGCCGCCGACGGAATGATAGAGCAGGAGGTCGTCGTCCAAGATGGCGACCATGGCGCCTCGATTCTGCAGCCCCCAGCCCTTATGCCGCCACTCTCATTATTATACTTCTAACACCTGATGGCTTGATAGGTGTAGATGGCCTTGTGGAAGTCAAATGTCCGGCATCCGCAGAATTGTTGAGCTCTGAATCTGCTATTCTGGAACGGAAGGTGCAGTTCTGAAAAGTTGTAAATATAAGAAAAAAGGGGCGGCGGGGGGGGGGGGGGGGCAACAAGTGCCAAAAATATTATTAACAAGTTCCAGGCCAGCTGCATAGTACCCAAAGGTTGTACTGCCTGTTTTGCTGTGTGGACACCCAAGCCACCATTTATGTAATACGAAACGATAGAGCGGAATGACAATTTCTGGGCAAAAGAAATGAAAAAGTTACTTCATTCTACATGGGATGTATGTTGCCAGAACTCGTGGGGCCTCGACACCACGTCCAAATCAATACGTAACCCAGGACGTATTTTGAACGAAAAAAATAATAAAATATAAAAGATTTCGTCAAGATTTATAACAAAAATAATACAAAAACAAAGTGAAACATAGTTTGTCAATGGACCATCATATTTACGGAAGGATCACTTTTCATAACACAAAATTTCTTGAAGACGTCTTGAACAGGTACAGCTTGTATTAATGCATGTAGCTGTATATAAATGTTGATCTTTTTAAAACATGAATACCATAAAATCTTTAAGAGATTTCATGACAAAGTGTCGACTTATAAAAAAATAATCCCTGTAACAGCATATATTTTGAATTACAGTAAGCACTGACGCGACACTTGCGGTAAAATTGGCAGGGAATTAGAATAAGTAGTTGGTTCGCCTTACTTCAGTCAAAGTTCAATTTCTCATCCCTTTGGTTGAGCCGTATTTCCTCAGCCGTACTGTCACGGCAGCGCAGCTATTTTCTTGTACCTGGCATTAATATTACAGTATTCATTTTCAAAGCATTTGTTAAATATGGCATACACCATTTCAGGGGGAATTTTAATACGTCCACAAATATTGTTACTATTGTTATGAATATTGCCGTGATATATAATTTTGTAACGTTCTACGGGAATGAAATGACGCACATCACTTGAAAGCACTTATTGTTCCTTGTTGTTACAATTTGATTGTTATTATGTGTTGTTGTTGGTTTTTACATGTCGATTTTTATGTACTGAGTAAATACAGTGGACTTACGAACATCTGATCTGAACATATCACTTGATGATGTTTACGTTGATGAGGCGTGAGGATATGCAATGGGATGACAGTATAAACTATGCAGCGCTTTCAAAAGCGCTGATTCTACCGTGAACAGCCAATAACAGGAAATAACACATCGTGGAGCAACACCTCGCATATGATCACTTAAGAGCAAACTATTTCCTTTTTACAGCTGTTCAAAAATTTTAATGCTCTCCTTCGAACAGCCACGCTTAGTTTTCAATAATAACAGGACAATGAAAAAAAAAGTAGGCCCAGTTGTTGTCATAACTACCTTTAGTAAGCCTGAGAAATTGTAGTTTTAAAAATGTAGTATACCGTTTACCATTTTATATGGCCTACGCATATATAACTAAAAAAGTAGGCCCAGTTGTTGTCATAACTACCTTTAGTAAGCCCGAGAAGTTGTAGTTTTAAAAATGTAGTATACCGTTTACCATTTTATATGGCCTACGCATATATAACTAAAAAGTTAATATATTGATATTTTAGTGACTTGTAATTTTTAAATGCTGCAGTAATTACCAAAATTTAAGTGTTCACGTATACACATCTCTATATATGTACATGAATTATATTTTCGTTCTTTAAAAATAATTATTGTATGTTACATGAATGAGTATACGAACAGCCATTTTTTTTAAATGTAAATCTGTTAACAAAAATTTGTCAGATGAATGCACGTATTGTCAATTAACTACTATGTAATCTGTAATTATACCGGCACAATGTATTTTGTAATAAAGTCTCTTTAAAAAACGACAGCATTCATGCCATAAACCTAGAGAAATAAAGCCAAAACCCATTTCATCATAAGAGTATAATTTTATTTTCAAGTACATGTTTGACAACGTAAATTTGCACTGTTCTTGTATTTTGAAGGAGTATTCGAATATAGTGAATAAAAAAAGAATTTGTTAAAAGAACTTAGGTAAATCATTTTCGTTCCGTATTGTCAATGAAATAAAATGTTTTAAGTCACAAGTTTGTTGGGAATTTTTCAGCTCATAGATATTCAAAAATTTTAACCATACATTTGCAATTTGTTTACATAATCATCATTTTTTTTTTTAATTTTAACTTAATATTTTAATGTAAGTATGTAGATCAGTGACTTCTGCCTACAAAGAAAATTTCAGGAGCACTTGCTGATAGACGACAGTCTTAATTTAGTAATTATTATTTAAAGGTATGGGGTATCACCTGTGATTTTACATAGACATTAATTCAAGCGATACATGTTGTCAGTGAGGACTTGGAAGAGAGTAGAGTTGTCTGAAGCCTGAGATCCCAGTTTGTGGTTAGCTTGCCAAGCCTCGCCATACTGTCGCTAATGCGTGGGGTCTCAGAATACCCCGAAACCAAACTGAATTAGTGCGATAACAGCACAAAAGATCTTGCCTTCTTAACCAGTCACGGATTTATAAACGCGCTAGCAAACATGAAAGCCCCTGCCACACTGTCAAATTTCCGCCTTCAACTATATTTGACAGTAAAAATTTGAAGACAAAATACGTCCATCAAATTTTTCCTTCCAACAAATTTTATCAAATAATTTCGAAATCTGAATTTTCATTTTAAAATTATTTCCCAATTGAGATACCGCTGTTGTGTTTCATTGCAGTCCATTAAAGCAATAAATTTAAAGAACGTTTAATTTATTTTCATTTCTTTACTAAATTCAAACGTTATTTATCAGAAATGTTTCTGCACAATTACATTTAATGCCCCCGAGTTCTTAGTATTATGTACAATATCCATTTAAAACAGCATTCATGTCCAGATAGCTTCTACATATATTAATTATCCTCATAACTTATTTATTTTCCAGCTATTTTTCGTTATTCTAAAGTTTCGTGACGTCCATTTTTGTCGTGCACGGTTCTGATTGGCTGAGCCCGCCAAACCTCAAATAAATTTTAGACTCGGTCCAATCTTCAAAATGTTTGATGAAAACTGAAACCATGCAACTATCTCAGACAAATACAGAGGCGTTAATGACATTTCAATGACGTCACAACTCTCCAACTTTGTTTAACACAACTTATTGGAAGCAGTTTGATGGAAAAATTTTTGACAGTGTGACAGTGCTAGCTAGCGTCGCAATATTATTGTATCAGAGTAAGTTGACATTTAGCCTGAGAGATTAGCTTCATTTGTTGTTTGTTTAAAAAAAAAAAAAAAAACTTCCACATTCGACATGCATTAATTACAAATACCTGCCTCGACATTTTCAATGGTTTGGGTGTCACAATATGGCAAATGGGCGAAAATGCGGCTTCAATGACGTCATAGCATGCCATCTCCTGTCATTCCTTAAGCCCCTGTCACGCTCTCAAATATTCGTCTTTAGATATATTTGACAATAAAATTTGAAGACAAAACTCGGCCATCAAATTTTTCCTTCCAGCAAATTTTATCAAATAATCTTGAATCTGTTTGAAAAAGTGCCACACTGTCGAATTTTTTTATTGGGAAAATCTAGTTTGAAATATTATTTAAAAAATATTTCATAGCGAGATATTGCTTTTTTTTTCCCCTGCGGTCCATCGCAGGAAGAAATGTAAGTAGTATTGCAATTTATTCTCGTTTCTTTACTAAATAAAAATTTTTATTTATCACAGATGTTTCCTTCACAATGAAATTTAATGCCTCTGAGTTCGTAATATTATGTGCAACAATCACTTAAAATAGCATTCATGCCCACACCGCTTCTACATAAATTCATTATCTTCTTAACTTACTTCGTTTCCAGCAACTGTTCGTTATTTTAGGTTTCTTGGCGTCCATTTTTGTCGTGCACGAATTCTGATTGACCGAGGCCGTCGAACATCGAATAAATTTTAGAACCGGTCCAATTTTCAAATGCTTGATGGAAACTGAAGTCATCGAACTTTTTTGAGACGCATATGGCGGCGTTTATGACGTTTCGATGACGCCATAACTGTCCAACTTAAAACTTATTGGCAGCAGTTTGTCGGGAAAAATTTGACAGTGTGACGGACAGGGGCTTAACTCCGGCGAGTTTAACGAAATTCGTACCGACCGCACTGCGCTATCTACAAAGAGACGCAGACGGACGCCAATAACGCAAGGACACACGTAAGGAAAGCCGGACATCTCCCAACCCTTGGTGTGTCCGTGAATCCGCGTAGCCAACAGGAATCGCGCATTTGGTTTTGTCGATGCCCGTTCTCACGGCCCTTGTGGCGTACACGGCAACAAGTGCTTCTATTCGCCGCGGCGATACAGCGAACATTGTTCGGCAGTAGTATTTACGGGTTTTTTAAAAATCGTGCAAAAATATATACAAAATGAGATGTGTGTATTATGAAAACCTGTATCAGTAATTTGCAACAGCTGAGTATTTTCGATTTCGTTCGTAAGATGCAAGACTGTACGTTTCTTCGTAGTGCGAAGTGGTTAAAAATTCATCCCGAGACGTCGGCTTCCACCCCCCCGCCCCACGAATTGTGTTTCCGAATCCGTTTTCTCACGTATCACTGCATTCGCTTCGTGTTTCGTTACTACGTCTCCGAATCGTAACGCCGGAACACATAGCCCCGACCAACACAGCACGGCACGACCAAAAATGCAACCACGACACATTTCAATGTGACTATAGTCCATTCCCGATTGGAAGCGACTTATGATAATCAACCTTTGAAAAAACATTCTAGGCATAACATGTCAACCTGTTTTTTTCTATAACCTGTTTTTCACAAATATATAACACTGTGGTTAACTTTAACGTACCGTATTATTGGATAAATGAAACTCTCCCTTAATATCTTGTATAACGTGTAATATTGATTTTTTTAAATGTGAATTAACAACAGCGAGAGCAGCGACGTGTTGGCAACGGCCGGTAAGAAATAGTTCACGGTTAAATATTATTTTAACCTAGTTTTTTAGTGAACTATTTGCAAATTAAACGGTGCCTATTGAAATATTGAAATATTTAGGTAGCCCCGATGGCAACACATCTCATTTTTACAGTTTAAAATAAGAGCGGAAAATATCGCGAGTAGGCCGTAATGTTACGGTGTTGTTTTATCGAGCGAGAGCAACTTTGAAGCAACTGTCTGCTGAGCGAGCTTTGTCTCTCTCTCTCTCTCTCTCTCTCTCTCTCTCTCTCTCTCTCTCTCTCTCTCTCTCTCTCTCTCTCTCTCTCTCTCTCTCTCTCTCTCTCTCTCTCTCTGTCTTTGTCTCTTTCACACTCGGGAAGTTTCACTTCGCTAGAACGCGGGTAAATTTGTACATGTTTTCAATTGAAGCATATTTCATACTTATTACAGCAAAATAATGATATTTGAATTTGTAATTTACAACCGAAAAGAGATTTTAATTTTGAATACTTACTTTAATATGTTTAATTATGATGGCGGGGCAGAAGCAAAGTGAAGTTGGCAGACGTGGCGAGCCATGACATGGCGTGTTGCTGTTTTACCAAACGAAGCGTAAATTATACTTACTCCGAAGAATACTGCAAATTGCATCACGTTTGTAGACGTGTTTTTAAAAACCTACCTAAGCAAGTTACGAGGTTGTGGTAAATCAGTTACGGTGTATTTCGTTAACCGCTGGGAGTGAAATAGCGTGGCGTGGCTGTGTGGTGATCGTTACGCTGGATCTGTGTGTGTGCGTGATTTCAAATATTTGATGTTAACTATTTATACGTTTAAACGTGAACTGTTTTTATGACGAAGTTATTTATTTGTATTCACGTCTGTTTATATATCACAACGTTGTACCTTTTACCCTGGGTGTTTGAAACACAGTCGTGAAACGTGATTTACCACCAATCCCAACAAAATAACCAATCCCAGCCCCAATAGATTTCACTAAACCTAATACACAGTAAGTAGCATTTCATATCAATATGAGCGCAATAAAAGTTACGGTAGGCTTATTTTTGTGCATGTTCATAGCGATATTTTAAGTTTGTAGGACAAAAAATGAGCGACACGAGTTGCGTGTTTGATCTTAATGTCACTTTTTCGTTGGACTGGCTATTCCTTCGTTATTCGAACTGAGACCGTCCTTTTAAATAAATAACCCAACACGTATCAATTACAAAAAGTTAAATACTACAGTTAATTACCCCGCAGTTGTAACAGTGTTTATCACAGTCGCGGCAAAATATTAACGTGCATAACGTGTAGTGTACTATGTCGTGGAAAACAAATATGTTAATGTAACGTAACCGTATGAACTATCGTTAATTCAGGCATTTTTAAAACGTCATACAGCTGACATAAATAATGTTATAGGCCTAAACTGAGAATATTCGTACGAAATGGTTTTTGAAATAGACCTAAGACCGAATTCTGTGAAAAGCTGAAAATAGTAAACAACACATTTGACAGGTATAAAAGTAGAAGTCACATTTCAATGTTTATTTTTAGGTGTAGCGAAAGTATACGAACACATCTACACACACAATTGCATGTAAACATTGATTTTGACAGATGGTGCATGGCAGTCACATGGCAATATTTGTTTACATTTGGCGGAAGGATACGAAACGGGCCTGAAAGTAAATATTTAGCAGGGCTCCGAGAAAGTTGCTTCCAATGGGGAATGGACTATACTTGTATTTACAGCACGACCGACACCACGCTCTCGGTATTTAACCTAACTATTTAGAAGGCGCTGATAGGGTACGTTAGTTTCAAATGCGGTGAACAAGAGGGGAATTTCCAATACACAATGGTGACAAATTGGTGTTACTAATGCATAGGAAGTTAAAATTATTATTTTTAAGAGTTAGATGGAGTAATTTTCAATTTATCTTTCTTTTTAGCGGGCGTATTTACCATTGTAGGGAAAGCTTGCAATACAATTTCGTTTCGCAAGGATGTACATTCTGTGCGTCGTGCCGCACGACACGACGGAGAAAAGAAATAATTTCTAATCCAAAACTGCTGGTCGGACGACGGAATCGGTCGGGCTTACGACGATCTATCCTGTATCTCGTTGGCTGTTGGCCGTCGTGTCGTGCTCGTCGGGGCTATGTGATTCCTGCATTACGACGATCGCTGTGGGAGAGTTCTTGTCTAGCCCGCACAGCCGCCTCGCGGATCCTATAATAACGCGGAGCAGCGGCGATGGCTGACTTCTCGCCGGGTTGCGGAAGGGAGGGGGGGGGGGGGAGGCCGCCGGGTCGATCGAGTTACGTAGCTTGTACCGAGACATCAGGCTGCAGTCGCGGCCCTATCGCGGGAACAAGCGCATGTGTGTGTGTGGTGTGTGAACCACTGGACCTCTTGTCTGCTGTGGACACGCCTTTCTCCCCGTATAGTGAGTACCACCTAGCTATAAGCTCATAAAGGCTGTTCACGATAAAGTGAGCACTTTTGAAATCAACCTTAGAAAAAAGTCACTATCTCTACCTGCATATATTTAAACGGGCGCAATGAGTGACATGTGTCCACTATAGTTGGTAATGATGGAGGTGATAGTTCCATATCTTAACGTCGAATAAAACGTTTTAGGTAATCATTTGTGATAACTTAAATTATTTATCTCGCTTTCTGTTTTTTTTTTTTACGCATCGAAGTGTAAAAATGAGCAGATGTGTAAAATATTTATTTTTCTAATAATTTCACAGTTTCATTTGACCGACGTATGAATAAAGTGATGAAGACCATGGCAATGTTAATTTTAGATATGGCGGAAGAACATGTGTAGCTATACAAGTAGATCTTAAACACGGCTTTCAAAAGTGCTCATTTTACCGTGAACAGCTTATGTCAGCTGGTCATAACACTTTAACAGTGGGATGGACCCCCGCGTTTTTCGTGAAATAGTTGTTTGCGCGAATACGCGTATCTCAGTAAATAAATGTTTTGGAAATGACGACTTGTTATCAAAAAAAGTTTTTAGAAAAATTATCTATGCCCATACATTTTTTTTTTTTTTCATTTTGTCATATTAAGTGTATTCCTGGAGAAAAAAATTCATGGGAACGGTCAAGTATCTCATTTTTAAAGCTTGCCTATACAGTTCCCTTAAGCGGCAAGAGAAAAGTACAAAGCCACGGGCGTAGTTTAATCTGCACTGTAATTTTTTATAGAAATTATGATAAAGTGTGTTTGGTAAAATCATTTCCCATGCATATATACCACGATTCCTAACCTGTTCCTGAAAACGTGAAATGTATGTGGTAAGTTCCAAACCTGTTTGGGACTATTGCTAATATACAGTCACCGACAGTCCACATTCCGAATCATTCGGGTTTCCTCGGCTACACGCTTTGTGCAGCATGGAATATGATTGGTGATTTCGTTGATCGTCGCATGTGTGAAGTTAGCTATTTTATCTGGTGTTTTTGGTATTTTAGAACATTGATGGAGGAGTGGTTATTCTCATCAAATTCCGATTGCCTTAGGTAAGTTACTAATAATTCATAATATTTCTCACATCTTTCGTGTCGTAGAAATGCTTAATGAATGTTAGAATGTAGGAACACATTGCTTCAGTTTATCTGTTTGTATCTGTTTAAGTGTTGCAAATTTCGTTAAATGTACATATGTAAAGGTATTTCCATTTTTTAGATTGGTTGGCGAACGTGTAAAGTAATAATAAAATGATGTTAAAATCTCACCTTCGTGGGCGTCCCACACAACTGAATTCCGGGAGCTGGAAAAGTTGCAAATAAAATTATACTATGAAAAGTAAAATAAAAAAGATATAATTTTAATACTTGGAAAACACACACAACTGTGTACATAAATTTTATCATTTCTCAATGTATAACAGCTAAAGTTAACCGAAATTTATTTGGGAGAATCCAAAATAATCTTAAATTGAAGTAGGCCCAGCTACCTACCTATATGCTAAGAGAGGCCTAGTTGGGGAATCATTATTCTCTGTGTATAACGTTTCTGGTACGCCCAGAAACATTACTTTACTGTAACATAACCATTACAAAACAAAATATTTTTCAAACAAATCTTGCAGCAATAGGCCTAATGTGAGTAGCCTAACAATAAGTTGTTACAATACAATAATAAATCATTATTACCCCATTACTAGAAATTGTCCATTCAGAATACAGATATTGCAGTTACAATTATTAGGGACGAATAGCATTAGTAAAACCTGACAATAACAAAATCCTCTTTTTGTTATAATATTAAGCTTTTGCTTAGTCGCTTGGATACTATTGTTAATTACTGATCAAAGAAACTGCCATGAAAATTAAAATATAGGCTAATATTTCAGATTTACCAAATGGGTTGTTTTTGTAGCCCCTGTACACTACAGAATTCCTTTTAATTGTCCATTGTTTCGTCAAGAAAGTGGATGCAGTTATTGTAAGTACACTGTATGCTGTTTGAGTGAGAAATTGAGTTAGGGCGCAAGTGAAACATATTTGGTGTTTGAATAGGTTGCTTTTTTAAATACCTAGTTGCCAGCTTTAAATTGTTTAAATTGCATGATAATAATTTATTGCATATTATTTCCTACATTTTCCTATATTTGAAAACATTTATTAGCTTAGTTCATCTTAAATGATTATGTAACTGTAAAAATTTACACTTGAATCAAGTGTGCAGTGTAATTATTCATAATACGGGTTTTTCGTTGGATGTTTGGGGGGTGGTGGGGGGGGGGGGGGTTGATGAAAAACTACCCAAACAATGATATACATATAATGACATTACTTATCGCACAGAACATGAATTTACTAGATGCATCACATTACTCACAGTACATACTAACCAAATGCGATGGTGGGAGGGCTACAAAGATTGGGAGAATTGAAGTAAAACACACAATTATGTAGGTATAATTTATGTATACACGTGTGGTTTGCTGCGCTAAATACAGGAAGCCGTAACCTAACTACGTAGCTTCACAATTGTTGGATGACAACAGTGTTTGTTCGTGTGGGTAATTCTTAAGAATAGGGGCTTTTTCGAAGAAAAAAAATCTCTGAAAGTGGCACAGTTCCACTCTACTAATTACACAGAACATAAATTTGCTAGGGGTATCTACATTTTACAAATAGAAACCCCCAAAAAGATAGTGGGCAGGGCTATGAAGATCGGGGAAATTTTGGGGTAAAAAAAATATTTTAAAATAGGCCTAGTCCTATATACGTTTTCACGATAAAATTTTACCCCTCAATTTCCCTCCAGTTCATAGCGCTCCCCACTATCGTATTTCAAAATTGTATTGGTAACATTGTCAATTTAGGTAATTTTCAGTTCAGTATTTTTGCAATTAAGCATGTTTTCATCATACAAGATTACGAAAATATTACAAATAGCACGAAAATGTTTAATTGTAAAACACACATACGCATTATTTATTAGTACAAATGGGCTACACATGAAAATCATTTATGGCGAAACTCCAAGCTTCGTTAATGCGTGACGCTTCGCGTCACCACCAAAAAAAAAATGTTCTTAGATTTTTAATATTTTTTTATTAATATTTTGTGATGTTTTTTGTATTTTAGGAGAATTTATTTAGTATATTTATATATATTTTTAAGAATTTTTGTCTAATATTTTTGGAATCTTTGTTTTAAGTTTTTAAAATTATTTTTAAATAATAAATCTTAGGGACATTTTTAAGGGAAATGTGATTTTTTAGGGTGAAAAGACTTAGGTGAAAATTACCAATTTTTAGGGGAAAAAAAGGGAAATATTTCAGAAGTTTGGGTTGATGTTAGTAGGGAGTTTATTTCGATGGAATAGCTTTGTCTCTGAGTGTGACGTACCAGTATGGCTTTTAAACTGGAAGGCAGGAGGTATGATGACAGGTGTGATGGTTAGGATAGAAGGTCGAAATTGTAACTCTCTTCTTCCTCCTGAATACTAATGAACTGCAATCTCTTCAATTCCTTCTTAACTCTGGGTTCCAATACTCAACTAGACTCGACATCAAACCCAGCTTTACTGCAAAGGAGGTTAAGGGATGTACCAAGTGGTACTCACGATGGTGGCCAAATAAGAAGTAGCCTATGAAAAAATATATATTTTTACTATAACAACTCAAGGTAACAGAACGCAATACATTTACATTACTGGACAGCAATAGAATTATAATTACGTTTACAGAACGAGTATACTATTACGTTAATTAAATATACTGAACAGAAGTTATAAAATACCACAATATATTCGCAGCTATTTTCCTAACCTTGCCGCAGTTACTTTATAAAGGGGAAGGAGACGATAGCTCGTAGCAGGAATGGCTCCCTACCGCAACGCGATTATGCTCACCCGAAATATCAGAAGTTCTGGTATGCCTCAGAGCTCACTGGGCCTAAGGTCGTCTGCTTCGTCTTCAGTCTTCAATCTCACTTCAAGTATACAGATTCAAGTCACGGTGTAGTCTAGCGGGTGAGGGGGGGGGGGGTGCAGGTATGCTTCTATAGCTGGGCCAAGTAGGGCAAGTTTGCGACAACACTGCGCTCGGCCACCAGCTATACGACCTAACGTGGTGTAGCGATGCCAGGTTATCGCTACAAAATGTATGGCTTAAATATTATGTTGGTCAGACTGATAATAATATGAATTGTATGTAGACTTAACATTGGTAGAGGTGCTTTTAGAATGTTTATACTGTATGACTCTCTGCATGGTTGTTATAGATAGCTTGTTTTGGTTATATGTTTTGCGTGTATTATACTTAACAACACTCTTGATTTTTAAAGTCCCCATTAAATACAACATTGTTTTCTTTGCGTCATCATAAAAATGATTACGTGGGCGCCGTCTAAGACTTTGGCACTACTTCAGATAAAATATGGAACTACCACAAACAACTAATTAGCTCCGGACAGAATTAAGTGCTTGCTCGTTTAAATATCTGGACTATCTCATACACACTAAGCAGATTAGTAGGCCCAAATGGTTTGCCACTAGCAGGCTTTTATTATTTTACCATCACAATGCTTTTTAAAAAGGTAAGTGTGTTTATGGCAGTTTCGCATTCCTGCCACACGACCCGGCGACATTTCTGAATTTTCGTTGCTCTACCTAAAATTTTGTTTTTCTCTTCCTAATGTATCTAATGTCATTACAGAAGTTTTAAGGTATTTCTCACCTTTCTTTGTAACTCGGGTTTTTCAATCCTCTCAAGAAACCTACTAACAACGAAATTTCTCTTTTTCACCAATGCACTTTTATGTACTTTACACATTTCTTTGGTAAAACTGTTCATCAGCACATTTATGCACTTGAAATATAACTGAGATTATATAAGAAATGTGCCCAAAATCGGAGGTCACGTAACCATTTAGTAAACTAAAACTTCTAGTTATAATGCCGTCTGAAATATTGTACATTTCAATAAACAGGACAATAAATTAACTCGTAATTTTTTTAGTTTTGTTAAACGTGTAGTTACGTGTCGCTGGTCCGCGCTGCAGACGTTGGCTTCGCATCCCGCGCGAGCGAAGAGAAGAACGCAGAGTCGTTATATGATAGCGGCGGCAGCGCGAGCGAAGTGAAGGACATAAGTTACGTGGTAACGGCAGGTTGGGCGAACCGCGTGTCAGGTACAGAAAGCGGGCCGATAAGATAATCTCTTTTGCGGCGCAATGCTGCTGACACTGGCAGTAATTATATCTGCGTTTATCTGAAGAATTCTCTGGAAATTAGTTCCGTGTCTTGACATTGAATTAAACGTGTTTGGCAAAAATTTGTGAATCTGAAATTATTTATTTTAGTTTACTGTAATAAAGACATACAAAAATAATAATAAACGAATTTTTAAAATATTTACTTTTGTAATAATTTCCAGTTTCACTTGACCAACGCGTGAATTAAATGCCGGGGCCCATGGCGATGTTAATTTTACATATCGTGTAAGAATAAACAAAGTGCATACAAGTAAATCCTAAGCAGATCCGTGAACAGATTATGATTAAAAAAAAAAAAAAAACTAAAATTATACGCCATTGAGGCCTCAGTTGGCGCAACGTCTAGAGCGTTCCACCCCCCTCCCCTCCTCGGAAGCCAAGAAGGCTAGCCGTGCTCGATTCCCAGCGGGATCGCCCTCGTATTTTCGCACGCAGGGTTTTCTCGGGGATCTCCCGTTCCTCCAGTCCCTTCGTTTCCGGCGCTGTACCATACTCACCCAGCTTCACCATCATCGACTGTCAAGACCTTGTTGTTAAGGATGCTGGTGTCCAAAAAAAAAAAAATGCATTATTTTATATTCGTACTGAATGTCGTTCAACTAGTATAAATTACGTGTAAATACTTATTCTTTGAATAAATACAATTTTTATAACCTGTTGTTTACATTAAGGCATGTCAAAATCACAATTTTAGTGTTTTTGTGTGTGTGAAAATAAAACAACTGAAAATATAAACAGAAAGTTTAAGGTGGTTGACTGAAAGTTCGTATATTAATTTATATTACGACGTTATTGGCAACATTTATTTTACAAAATATGTAAAAATGTTAGAAAGCAAATCTATGCAAAACATTTCCTTCTTTTGAGCAAAGTTTAAAAATTGATATAATATTTCATACCGTGATTTTAAAGGTTTCGTGTGCTAACTTATATTATCTTTTTTTATTTTAGAACAATTTCAGTGCTTTAGTTTTTATTATTAATTGTGCATCTCAAAAGCCCTAAAATTATAATTTTCGCACGCCTATATATGAAAAAGGGAAAAGTCTGTAGGCTGTTCACGAGCACTTTTGAAAGCCTCTACTTATATGCACGTTGTGTATTCTTCTGCCATGTCAAATAAACATGCCGTTGCCCCAAATCCCAGCTCGCTGTTTGTACGCAACCTTGCAGGTAAAGTACGTCAAGCTACGCGATCAAGGTCATGGAAGACGCACGCGATTTCCCTTCCCCACTTCTCCCTCCTCCCCCCCCACCACAAGCCCACAGAACGTCTTACCCCCCCCCCCCACCCCCTTCATTACAGCCATCACTCCATATGCTACTCCTTCCCGGTTCACATAAATAAAAATGGGAATCGAAAATTACCGATATTTTATATCAGTATGAGCATAAAATAATCTATATTCACAATATCGGCATATCAGTGCTATAGTCAATTCGCGTTATTTCTTTCACACATTTCGAATCAAATATTTGAAAAATTACCCCATGTATGACGTGTTCAGTTGTTTCCTAAATATGCCATATATCACAGGTGTTCTATACTTCTGTTAGCATAAATGTATCCTATTTTTTGTCGATTTGAACTTACACTTATATCGTGTATATAAATTATAATATTTCATTTATAGTCAGTATGAATAAAATAGGGAGAGAAGCAGTGCGTGGGTAGTACCTAGTAAGATATAGTTCTCATGTCGAATATTACGAAAGTAAGTGCGCATGGTTGCGCCGCGTTGTCCGTTCGGTGTAGTTTTCTAAACCTGATTATGCTATTTTTGCAAGAGGCGGAGGCATAGCGTGGAAGAAGGCATTTAACCGGGCTTCAGAAAATTTGTAAATAACCGTGAATTGACTACAGCAAAACGCTGACTTGCAAGGAAAGTGAGAGAGAAAGATCTCCGTAAGGCTAGACGATAATTTCAAGAATGATTTCTAAGCAGCTTGGCGTGATTTGTAATACCATGCAATTCGGTTTTCCCTTGCAATTCTCTGAAAATTTTGGTGTAAATTCATTTCCCGTGAAATAATTACACATACATTAATGCTGTAGTATATAACACTAATATTATTGAGATAAAAGTTTATATAAATTTCTCAAAACGACCAAACAAAGAAATGTAAAGAAAATAATTTACATAGGTCTATATGCTAATTTGTACTTTTATATGCATAAAAAACGAAAACAAAATAAATCATATCATGTAATATCATAGAGACCAATGAAAGAATTTGTAATGCCAGATTTTCTTTGCTGAAAGGTACTGTGTTATTTTTATAAATTTTTACTACGCAATATAAAAATATTATTTTAAATATTATTTCTTCGCTCCGCACTGGAAAGAAAACAGAATGAAAGAGATACTTACAATCTGCAATCTAGGCAGAATTTTTTTTTTCTTTTTTTGTAATTATCACTGAATTTTTGTAAGCACACGTGTATAACATTTAAGGAGCTCAAGGCTTTCACACATGCGAACTTGATGCTTGCGTGCGTACACACTTGAGCATTTACGTCAACCTGTATTTGCATACTTTCAATGTCCACATTAATGGCCTTGCCTTAACCAAGTTTGGTAATCAATTACAATTACGTAACGACCAGGGGTGTCGTGGCAACAGTAATTCGCACCCATTGACAGCTTACACCTACTGCAAGGCTCAAAGATCGCTAATGTTTACTAAATCGAGGCAGCTGAAACATAAGTTCGCTACCAGCATGTATATTCCATTTGCGGTTTCCTCACACTTTTCGACTCAAGCCTTTGAATAAATCACCCCATTTACGACGTGTACGGTTGTGTTTTAATAATGTTACGTAACACAAGCATTTTGTACTTGTGTTGATATAAAATGATACAGATGTACATAATTTTTGGGTAAATATAAGTATTATTTATATTTCATGAATCAATTATAATTTTTCATTTATAATCAATATTAATAACATCAGTGATAAAATAGATGTGTTGGTAATACCTAGTAAGAAATAGTTCTTATGAAAAATAATATTACACTTGGTGTGTACTTACGCGGTGCGTTGACTCTTTGGTATAATTTTCTAGACTCGATTAATCTTTGTTTGCAACAGCCGGAGGAATATCCTGGAAGTAGAACTTTATCAGGGCTGCAGAAAAGTTGGAAGTACCCGCGAATGGGCTATATCAGTGACTGCGGCTGGTATTTAACATGTGCACGCCCGTAACCATAGACTAAAGATGAGGTAGACCGATCTTTCTGGCTGCTCACAACCAATCTCCGTGTCCCAACATTGAACTGTTTTTTTTTTTTTGCCAATACGGCTAGCAAAAATGGCGCGGAATGGGTTTGAGGTTAGAACATTGTTAAGTAAACAAGTTGTTTTTGAGATATGTTTATACGTCCTCTAACCGATTTGTAATAATTTTTCATTAAATTCAAACTGGTAAAAGTATTTTATAATTATAATAGTGTTTGTCATTTAAAAATTAAGATATAAACAAACATGTTCATCACTGTTGACCATGTGACTTTGACAGTTGTGTATGAAAGGGGTAGGCCAATGTTGGGTACATGCGCAGGAGACGAATAAGCAGTGTGCCTCATCTTTAGGCTATGCCCGTAACACGGAGGAAGGAAATTTTTGGCCGGTCCTGTGCATCGCGAGGGCTCAGTAACCAGTGATCTTCCTTGTGAGTAACTGATACGCAGACCTTGCTGCTACCCTGGGCTACGAATGGTTCATGTTACTACAGGCTGTTCACGATAAAGTGAGCACTTTTGAAATCAACCTTAGCAAAATGTCACTGCCCCTGCCTGCGTATATTTCAACGGGGTCACATGGGGGACATGCGCCCAGTACAGTTGGTAACGATATGTGGAAAGTAGTCCCATATTCAACGTGGAATAAAAAGTGTTAGGTAATCATTTGTAATAACTTAAATTATTTCTTTCGCTTTATTTTTTTTTAATGTATCGGAAATGTAAAAATAACCAGGTTTGTAAAATACTTACTTTTCTGATAATTTCACAGTTTCACTAGACCGACGCGTGAATAAAGTGATGAGGTCCACGGCAATGTTAATTTTTACATATGGCGGAAAAATACACAATGTACATACAAGTAGATCGCAAGCAGGGCTTTCAAAAGTGTTCACTTTACCGTGAACAGCATTTATAGCCGAACACACAACGAAACAAGCGCTGTGTGCAGCAAAAATCTTATAAAAATATCTCTTACTTGAAACACATGAAATTATATATTATTGTCTTTATTAGAGGGGTGAATTCCAATGACAGAGCAGAGGTTTAACAGAATTCAAATGACATTTGTTGTCACATGCCTGCATGGCAATGCATGAACGCCATCTTTAAATATATTGCGCACATCCTGCTGCCTTTTGAATAACATCTAGTTATTTTGACTCAGTTCTGTCGTCCTCGACTTGTATACGTGCTTTGTTTTACGTACAGCTCTCGTTGGTGGTACAGTTTATGAATAAAATATTATTATATTTTTAGTCATGTATTTTTTGTTTCCTTTTGTTTTTCCTCAGTTGGAAACTGAAAGCCATTTTAACTGATTGCAGGCAATTATTTTTCTGCACTTGGATAGTATAAATTCAGGGCTGAAAGTTTATAATTGGCTCTTTCTTTTGAATGCGTTATCTTTTAGCCTGCTCGTGTGTAATTTCAACTGTTAACGTTACCATCATTGAGTTGATAGTTATTTTTTAAATGGTTAAAATATCACTGGCGATTTCGTTACAGATTATGCGTGTGATCAGGAAATAACAGTAACTGAAATTCGATTTTTGAACCACTCCAAAGAAAAATAACAAACACATTTGAAAGCTTTATGCATATAACTTTCCTTGATCAATAACAACTGTCTAACCCTCTTTCCTTAACTTATTGTATAAAATACGTTATTAGCCATTTTAAAGGTATGTTTATTTACAATAATATACTCTTCATTTATTCGTAAGTTTAAATCATTTAAAGAAATATCTAACAGTAAATTAGGTCAAAAATTCATGATTTATGTAACCTTTGTTGTGTATTGAAGTTAGTTTGTACATATAGATGTACTTGTTTAATAATAGTAGATTGACTGTTATATATGTGTATTAATATACTACAAAAATAACTTTTAAATTGATATGTTAGTTTTCGCTACACATTGACATGCGTACAGTGTGATTTACATTACTTTGTTTTAACCTTATATATACGTGGCAATATATATATGGCAATTTCATTAATATTTTAGTACTTATAGCTACTAAATACTAACTTCGTACAATAAAAATAGTTAAATAAAGAAACGTAATAGAATTAAATATACAACATCTCGAAGAGAAGTAGAATGTTACCATAAACGTGCATCAGAACGACTTATATGTGGCAAAAAGTATGGATGCGTCAATTCGTAAGATTAAATATTTATTTATTTTAGTATCCAGTTAATATACTAGCATTACCACTCAATTAGATTGCACGGACTGGTGTCGAAGTCTTGACCCCTCAAGTGGCACGAATCACTCTGATACTGTAGGACCGTCGGCGAAGTTGTAGTTATGCAACCTCTGACATTTTATCAGAAGATCTGACGTCAGGGCGACAGCTTTCAGATTCAGATAGCCCAAGAGCCAGCCTTGCGTTTACAGACCAGGACGATGCGACTTTAAATTCAAAAATATAATTTTAGTCGTCCGCTACATTTACTATAATATCTTGTTTATGCTACCTCCTCCTCCTCCTTCTCCTCCTTCCAATGTGTCATATAAACCAAAGCAGAAGATACCACTTTACAGATTGCCAAGAAAGATGTTACTCTACCCATACACATTCATAGTAGAGATGAAGCTATCTTCCACAAATCGATGTTGAGGCGTTTGAAATCATACACTGACGTAAGATGTTACGAAAGGCTCCGTCGTGTACCTGTCTAAACAAGCCGGAGTTGAGGCCGCAGACGAGTTTACTGAACACTAAAGAAAATACAAGGCCAAAGTGGAGTTCGTAAATCATAGAGGAAATATGCCGAGAGTGGGTCCACAGTAATGAAAACAAACTTCTTACAGACGCCTCCACCGGTGCACGACGGAGACCAATAAAATTGAATTACGTCAACACACACACACACACACACGTGGTGGGGGCGAGAAGTATGGACTGGGCCACGGGGGATGGAAAGATCGCAGTCGGCGACAGGCAATCAGACTGACAGGCGAAGAGTCCGGACGCGGCAGCGGGTCCAAGGTGTGAGACCAGGTGAGTCCTCTTAACCATGATTTATCTTTACTAACATCGGAACCTTCCTTTCAACTCCTTTTGGCCGTCTTTAAATGTGATTTCAGTAACTAGTGTTAAGTTCAAGATCCATTATAATACCTTGAGAAATACCTTAAGTAATTGGTCTTCTCTGTTAACATTCACCTGTATGCTGTTCACGGTTAAGTGAGCACTTTTTAAGACCCCCCCAACAGGCATTATACACTAATAAATATATCTTGTTGCAGACTTGGGCATTAAATTTTCAGGGTGGTGAAATATATTCACTGTGTTTATAGGTCACATTGCAAAGTTTAAACTAAAACGCAGCAAGAAGATGGAAATTGGGTGAAAGGAAAAATTTATAAAGACCTTAAAAATCTCTCACTTTACCGTGATCAGCCTACACTACCAAATACCGTACTCCTATATCCTATTAGTTTATGGTCCTTGTTGAGATCATAACGAAATGTAGACATTAAATTATTTTCTTTCATCATCTTTCTACAAGTCCGTGGAATCTAAATTGTTTATTTAAATTATAAGATGCTTGTTCAGCAAAGCGTTAGCTAAATTGCGTATAGTAACAAATGTAACTTTCAAAACCAGAAAAATGTTTTGACAGTAGGGTGTTAAAGGGGGAGGGGGTTTAGAATTAAATGCGTATTACTCCCTAGCATACTGAATTTTTTTAGCCATGTATTTTATACATATTTTTCTTAATTTTTCGTCTTCACTGGATGGCCGGATGGTCAGTAAGTTCGTGGACTGGCCACACAATGTCACTGTGGTGCACTATAACAGGTAGATTGCACTACGGGCGGTTGCGAACATACAGAATGCTCGGAAATTCACCTTACAAACTCCCTAGGACATGTAGAGAGGACTGAGTAGACTATCTTTTGAATAGAAACCCATGTCCGGAAACGTACCGTTTCCCTGCTACAGCAATTTCAATTCAGATGTATCACTCGTCCACTTACGCTGATGGAAAGAGCAATATCTCGGATGTGCCTGTGTTGGTATGCAACCGGGTCGGGAGTACATTACTTCAGACAACACCTGATGGCACGCGACGTCTACCCTGCCCCGAGCCCCATTCACGCGCCTTTGTGTCTCCGATTAACAAGGTTGAGTACACGTTTGCGGAATACACAGACGTGATCCTTGTGTATGGCACAGCTGAAGGTAATGGAAGAGTAGCTCGTTGGCTGTATCAAGAGCGTTACCCACAACGTGAGATACCAGCGCATACCCCTTTGTGCCACAGTTACGTAACGGCTCCGAGAACAAGGTACCTTCACCGCCTACAGGAACGACTGTGGTGCTTCAAAGAGACGCCGCACTCCCGGATCGGAAGGGGCTGTACTGCATCACGTTGAACAGAGCCCGTCAGCGAGTACGCGAACAATTGCGCTTGCAATGGTTTCCGGACACGGGTTCCTATTCAAAAGATAGTCCACTCAGTCCCCTCTACAAGTCCTAGGAGTTTGTAAGGGTAATTTCCAAGCATCCTGTATATGGTACAGTGTACGCGGAACAACGGCCTCAGCTCTGAAGTGCAGTTGAGTGCGAGCGGCGAGACACGAGAATGTCACAGTTTGAGAAACGGAGCAAACTTAGAGTTCTGTTAAATGTTAGGCAAATCCGCTAGCGAAACGTTTCAGTTGACGAAATGAGTGTATTGCAATGACACACCATGGGCAATACTGCTGTGTTTAAGCGGCGCCAACTTTTTGCGCAGGGGAGAGAGAATTTGGGGAATTAAAGCTGGACTCGCAACCATACGTCGTCCGTCGATCCTTCTGTACGGCAAAATTTCAGAGTGACGTAATACCGTGATCAGTTGGAGGTATATTTGGTTTAGAAATGTTTTTTCGAGAGAGAAACATTTTGGGAAAATAATTTTTTTTTTACGTGGAAAGAATTTATACTGTGTTATTGTTTACATTTTAAAATCCTGAATTTACCACCAAAGAAAAATAAAATATACCCACCGCCTTCCATTTTTTTAAATTGCGTATTCGCGTCTACGGAATTTCGTCAGACAAAAGTTCAAGTTTGAGAAATATTAGATGGATTGACAGATATAAAAAAATGTTTCGCCGGTCTCAACAGATGACGAACTGCGACTGAAGCGGCAACAGGTCCCTTGGAAATCGCCATCATCACTACTACTGAGAAAAAAAATCACGACGAGATAGTTCAAAAGGTGAGGTGATGCTTGAATTGTTCTGTTGCTCATTGGAATTCATCCCACAAAGAGTAAATGTAAAAAAAAATAAAAAAAGTCTGCGCAATTCAATTCGTCCTGAGCGTCCTGAAACTGTGTCGTAAGAAGAAATGGCTGTTGCTATACAGCATCCTTACGCATCGCTCTGTGCTTTTCTAAAAGGAACTGGCAAGGCAACAGGTCACCATATGGTCACATCCTCCACACTCACCTCATCTCGTGCCATGCGATCTCTCTCTCTCTCTCTCTCTCTCTTCTCTCTCTCTCTCTCTCTCTCTCTCTCTCTCCATCCCTCAGTACGCGGACGTATAATCCATTTGCGGTTACGTCACAATTTTCTGAAGCCCTGCTAAAGTTATACTTCCAGGATAATTCCTCCGTATCGTGCAAACTAAGCTTAACTAAGTCTATAAAATTACACCATAGGACAACGCACCGAATTCGTGCGCACTCAGCTTGCTAGGCGCTACCAACACACATTTTTACTCACTGTTTGTTTTTCATATTTATTATAAATTATATATTATAATTTGTTAAAAAGGAATATAGGTCAAACTTCAATTTAACGAAAAATAAGTCCTTTTATGTTACCAGAGGTATAAAACTGTTGTGATTCATGGCGTATTTGGGAAATAACTAAACCTGTTATACGTGGGGTGGTTTTTCAAAAGTTTGATTCAAACAGTGTGAAGAAAGCGAGAATAGACTATAGATTTCATTCGGCCCAGGACATAACCTCTCCCGCAAGAAAAACCTCACAGTCTCTTTCCTGCCAACATCTTCCAGCAGTTCTAACAGTTCTCTCAACGCTGGCAAACGTGCATAGCGGCCAACAGTGGCTATCTTGAGGTGCGATGTGCAACTGCGTAAGTGGACGCCGAGGTAAATGTTGCCTGCCCTCTGGTAACCAGTTTACGAACTCGTTGGCTTTGCTAGGTAATAGTTCCGTCACCAACACATGCCTTTACCGGAAGTACTCGTGGGATATAGTACATAGAACTCTTCCCTAACAACCCAACGTCGTAGACAGAAATACGGTCAGCACAGAAATAAAATTAATTAAATAGTATATTCTTTAAATTGCAAACGCTGCACGAGTTGAATTTGACGCAGTGATAGTTTCCAAGACACGTAATGTACGGGAAATTTACGCAGACATAAAAGAAAAAGAAATTATGCCACAAAAAAAATAATTGAAGTGTTTCAAAACATGTACTTTTACTTTCTTTGCAGTTATTTGGCGCATACATTTCTCTGAACGACTTTTTCGGAAAGCCAAAATTTGTAAAAAGAACTGTTTGTTTTTGTATGTTTCTAATATATTTGTCACATTCCTGTTTCTCCCGCCAGTCGTCATTGTTCGTCCGCGACATGAGAATTCTCCCGCGCAGACTCCGGCCTAAACGGCTTATCATGGAATTGGCTTGTCCCTCGCCTCCTAAACTTGATTTTTAACGACGGGGTTGTCTTGTACATGAAGCGTTTTTTGTTTCGCATGCCAGGTCAAGAAAGCCAAGCTTTATTTCTGCTGCGATTGGTAATGACGGGTTGGGATCTGTGATCAAGGACTCTCTGGAGGAAACGTGATGGCATCCCAACATACACTACACGTGAGGGAGGCTACCACATGTAACTGCCACGAGAGTGGTACTGCCACGCCTCGGGCTAAAGATCGTCGGGTATTCTGTATGTCCGCCTTACCTGTTGCAAGAACTGCGTTGCAGACTGTTTGAAACACGCATCTGCAAAAAGGACACGTACTTCAGACGAAGCCTGTTTAGAGCTTTCACCAAGTCACACGCATTCAGAAACATGACTTAAGAGTGGGATGGACCCCGCATATTTTGTGAAATAGTTGTTTTGCGCGTGTACGTGTATCTCGGCAAATAAATGTTCAGAAAAACAACTTTTAGCCAAAAAAAGATAAGAAATAATTATTTATGCCGTCATTTTTTTACTTCTGTCATATTAACTGTATTCTTGGAGAAAAAAAATCGTGAAAATGGTCAAATATCGCATTCTTAAAGCTTGCCTATGCAGTTTCCTTAAGCGACAAGAGAAAAATACAAATATACTGGCGTAGTTTAATATGTGGGCTTTCAACGCGTGTAATAAAATCCCACTGTTACAGATCTAATTTCACAGTACAGTGTTACGACGGAAACACTGCACGCCTTGCGCATTGGAGCAGTGAGGCGCTAGGCGTGCGTGTTAGTGTCGCCCGTATCGCTCCCTCGCTTCTTGACCTCTGACGCGGGGATCCATCCCACTCTTAAAGGGAATGGTGCATGAAAACGGTATAGTTACCCGATTTTCGATATAAGTCGTTTTTCATAAAGTTTATTGAAATATTTGGCCCTACAAGACGTAAGTAATACTCTCCAACATCTTTTTACGTTGTTTAATTTTCACTGCCGTCATTATTCTTGGAGCACTGATAGAAGAAATTAAAGGTTTTTTTTTTTTCTTATCTTCAACATGAGCTCCAATAATAATGAACGCAGGGAATTTTGAACCATATAAGAAGACGTTCAAAATTATTATTTACGTCTTGCCGAATCAAAAATTTTGAAAAATCCCCCGTAAAACAAATTATGACAAAGATTATATAAATATACGATCTTCGTGCACCATTGCACTTAAGAGCATTCCAACATAGCTCAAAAAGTATTTTTTTTTTCAAAGAACTGTGCCTCAAAATACTCGCGTCAGATACATGCATAAATACTGCATTAAATCTTTGTAAAGAATTTACACCAATAAAGTTATAGGGTCACTGGTTGAAAACCCATATGTACACGCTGCATCAGAGAACTACACGCTAGTTCAGAGTCTTGCGCTTAGTGGCGATGGTGCACTTGATGCACGTAACATTGTAACCCTTATCGCTCAAGGGCTTCTTGGTCTCAAACGCGGAAAATAGCTCCAAGTAGGAAAGCCCTTTAAGGACGGTCAGGTAGGGAGGACTAGCTTCCCCAATCTGGGCCTTATTGAAGGGGAAGACAATCTTCCACCTGGGGTTTGTCCTTCCCCCTACGTGAGGAATAAAACCACAGTGATATAACCTAGGCGGTAACCCTCTATCCGCAGCAGTAAAAATTCTCAAATATACAAAATAATGTGATAAACAGGAAATAATACTTTATAGTGAACATAGAGGTTTTTTTTTTTTTTTTAGTGATTACTCACGCTGCCTCGTCCAGCCCTCACCATAGCACATTTTATGAGTATCAGAGAATTTCGCTAAGGAGATTCCTTCGTTTCAAGCCTTTGGGTTAATAACTGTGGGACATGAAACTCAAGTTTCAACTTTTTTAACTTCAGTTTTTACAAGAATACAATAGTCACAACAGCTTTGTTACGAATAAAAATTAATTTCGCTATTATTAGCAAACTAAAGGCAGTGTCAGTTTCAGCATAATTTTTTTAAAATAGCAATTTGATTTCGCTGTAGGAGTGAAGGTGTACAATAACGTGGATCGCACACGTGGATATTTAAACTTTTAAAATTACGTGACGTGTTGGTTGGACTGTGTTTATCCGTTCAGGGTTTTGTTTTCACTAAGGGTATTCAGTCAAAGGATAAATGTTAAGTTCTTCGCTTCCCAAGTTTGAGAAACAATC
This sequence comes from Dryococelus australis, assembly GCA_029891345.1. NCBI lineage: Eukaryota > Metazoa > Arthropoda > Insecta > Phasmatodea > Phasmatidae > Dryococelus > Dryococelus australis. Next base: position 86,797,308 of record CM057004.1, on the reverse strand, counting down.
GACAGTCGAATTATGAAGTTCGACGCAGATCGAGATTCCTCGTACTGGAACACTCGAATATTAAAACGCGCATATCCTTCTTGAGTTTATGAATAACGTGACTAGGATAAGTGATGAAACATGCGTATAAAATGTCTGGTTTGAACAGCGAACGGAAAAGGTCACCTCGATTAACAAAACGGAAATTACGATAAGATAAATAAAAATTTTCAGCATCTCTTTTGATTCACACAGGTCAGCACAAGAAGATGAAAGTTGAGGGGACTTTCTTGATCATAGAGAACTAGACTAGAAACAAACTAACGAGCATCAGAGATAACACAACACATACAGCAAGACGCAAAAACCCTACGACGACCCAGCGAAGACAATATAGACGAACACTGAGACAAAGACAAACTAGTTGGGTATAAATCTTGACTGAATTCCTTGTAAATATTTGTATGTTTCAATTATCTGTTGACAAGTGTCCGACTTGGCTTACTTTAGTGTGTTTTTAAATGCCAACCTCTGTGTTTTCCTTAGTGACGTATCCTTGTGATGACGTATGCACTAAGAAATTTTTTATTTATTGACTTGTTGAACGTGAGATTGTCTTCGGTACGTATGCATCATCAGATGTACGCAGAATTCGGGTCCACTAAGTTAGTCCTTGCTTTCCAATCAAGAGTTGACGGACTGGGATACCTTCCCAAAGATGCATTTGTAACGAACACTGTCCTTTCCTCCGATACGATCGGTTGATGAAGGTCCAGGAAGTATCTAACATCAATATATGTTTTATATAATCTGGCGAGCTCCTTAATCCCACCACGCCCGCCTGAATGATCCCTTCCGCAGTTCCGTGGGTCCTCGGATACTCTGTTCGTAGCTAGGTTCGGGTTGGAGCATCGCATACGTCTCAGAGTAAACCTTACACGTAAGAAGGACCTGCAAAATTCCCGCTATTTTGTCTCTGCAGACTAATTTGCCAAGACGTTGTGTGCTCTTTTGGCTACTGCTGGCAACCTGAGTGGCTCGTCCAAACGATGCTTTTGTCCAATGGTTACTGTTGAATGGTCGGGGCAACCAATCTACAAGCGGCCACACAGGTTGCTGACGCTGTGTAGTTGCCAACAGCCAATTGAAACACGAATTGCACTCAGATAGCTACAGGACATTGAAGTGTAGCATGTTACAGAATTATGACGTCTTACGTAAAGTTGATTTTGTTAAAAATATTGCATGAATAGCTGTTTAAACAGTGCAGTCTGGTGCCATGGCCACACAAGAGAGGAAGGGCCAGATTAAAAGCACAACAAGCCTACAAAGTGAAGAGAGCGTTTAAAAAAATGCAATCAACAAAAATATAACGAAAATAAATTATAAGAACTTATAGGTATATGAGTTATAATTTCCTAATATATAAAGTCTTATAATTACTTTATGAAGGCCTATATATATACAAATATTAGTTTCCCGTCTGCAGCTTCGGTAACGTGTATTATATTTTTCCACCTTCTTAAGGGATGTTTTTCGACACATTCTGAAATTAGTTTTTTTCCGGTATTTATATAACCAACATTTTGAAGTAAATACCATTTGAGAGAGTCCTCGAAAACAGATTTTACATATTTTCCCCTCTTAGGGGTTGAACGTCAAAATATTCTGTAGTATGTTTTAGGTATTTATATAGCCAAACTTTTCGGAGCTAAGAGCATAGAGGCACCTCAACGTATAAACAAGTTATTGAGTCCTCAAAAATACATTTAACCCGTTTCTCCATGTTAGAGGTCGAATTTCTTAAAATACTTTCTTGGTGATTGCCTACATCCAAAGGTGAAACCATTCCTAAATTTTTACGCTTTGCGTCAAGCGGTGGGCCGTACGTTTACGAGTACGTCAGTCGAGATATTAAAATGTTTTACAACGTGGCAACACAACGGTTTTATTCAGAGAGTTATTTTTGTATTTTTAATGATAGCAGTTGCCTCTCAATATAACGATATGTCTCCAGCTCGAAAATTAAGTTTTAGTTTGTTATAGTAATATGTGGGTGTACTAATTTATTACAAGATGTTATTAAAAGTTTTCCAAAATGGTAAGAGTGGATGATTTACTGGCTTTTCTTCTATAAACACCAGCAATTTAAAGAATTCAAATAACCCGTTATATTCGGAGCGACTAATATCCTGAGATTGACGTCATATAACCTCAAAAACGAGTATTGCAGTAGTTGCATTAAAGAAGAGCGCGCGAGTGCGTAGGGAGAAAAAACCTGTTTGTATCAATGTCTTAATTTATTACAGACACGTGGCTTCCACATGCTAACTAAAGGCTGTTCACGTTAAAGTGAGCACTTTTGAAATCAACCTTAGAAAAATGTCACTGCCGTTACCTGCATATATTTTAACGGGTGTCCTGAGTGACATGCGCTCAGTAAAGTTGGTAATGATGGATGGGAAATAGTCCCGTATCTTAACGTCGAATAAAAAGTGTTAGGTGACCATTTCTGATAACTTAAATTATTTCTTTCGCTTTCTGTTTATTTTTTAATGCATTGATGTATAAATATGAGCAGATTTGTTAGATATTTACTTTTCAAATAATTTCACAGTTTCACTTGACCGACGCATGCATAAGGTGATGAGGCCCACGCCAATGTTAATCTTACATAAGGCGGAAGAGTACACAACGTGCATGCATGTAGATTTTAAGCAGGGCTTTCAAAAGTACTAATTTTACTGTGAATAGCCTATATACATGTATATGTACCGGAAGCAAGCATAATACGGTACAAACATTAAAATGGCTACGCAAATCTGAGCTATCTGTCATCGGTGTCAACTTTTTCTTCCACAATATCGTTACATTTGGCTCTCTTCGTCACGCAATCTTGCCGAACAGATAAGCCTCGCACCGGGCCAAAAAGGAGGCAGCGTGCTGTTTTATAAACCATGTTCCAAATCAGAGTCGAAATGGCGAAAGTCTAAACAATATGGACAATCCGCCGAGGTAGGACTAAAATGTGGATACAACTGGCTAAAGCCTGTTCACAATAAAGTGAGCTCTTTTGAAATCAACCTTAGAAAAAAACTCGCTGTTCCTACCTGCATATATTTTAATGGGCGCACTGAGTGACATGCGCCCGGTAAAGTTGGTAACAAAGGATGGAAAGTAGTTCCGTATCTTAATGTCGAATAAAAAATGTTAGGTAACCATTTGTGATAACTTAAATTAATTTTTTCCCCTTTCTGCTTTTTTAATACATAGAAGTGTAAAAATGAACAGATTTTTAAAATATTTGCTTCCCTAATAATTTTACAATTTCCTTGACCGACGCATGAATAAAGTGCTGAGGCCCGTGGCATTGTTAATTTTACATAAGCGGGAAGATGACACAACGTGCACACAAGTATATCTTAAGCAGGGCTGTCAAAAGTGCTTATTTTAATGTGAACAGCCTATAGTCATGGTGACGAAAGGGTATCAGCAATCCTGAATTTAAACTCCGCATACCAATCACGCCACAACCAATCAGAATTCAGGGGGCAAAGCACGAGGAGTGGGGCATGGAAGAGTGGCCAGGGCTCCGAACTAAGGGGTCGTCGCAGTCGGCGGGAGACCAGTGGGCTGGGAAGTCCTCCTCCTTCCCTGGGCGGCAAACGAGGCGGACGCGTGTTAGAGTCTGGGTAAGTCCCTTTTCCTTATCATCATCCCTCGGACTTTCCCCTAGACTTGCTCTTTGTAGACCGAGGCCACTAATGTTATAATACATCGATATTTTATTTAAAACCTCTTTAACTTGCTGTAATTATATTTAACTGACATATTTTACTCTTTAGCTAGTACATACCTCAATGCCCTCTCACTAAGCCTACCGACATTAAAAAGGCGAAGCATAACAATATGCAGTGCTGCTGTTCGTAGCTGCAAGCGGAACCGGCAACAGCAGAATGACGGCACATGCTCACTCACTCCTACATTGTCCAAGGGGCGGTTCACACCTTAAAAATCGCCATTGTTACAAATCGTTATTCTGAAGATACAAAATGGTAGAGGGTCTCGAAATGATGGCCCCCACCATTCCGCAGATCTGTATATAAACCGGGCTACTTCCAGTAACTTTTCAGTCGAGGAGAGAGAGAGAGAGAGAGAGAGAGAGAGAGAGAGAAAGAGAGAGCTGTGGGATGGGGTGGGTGTGTCGCCCTGCTCGGCGAGGGGTCGTCGGCAGCCTCGCGAGTGTCGGAGCCTCCCCCCCCCCCCCAACCCTCACTCCTTGAGTCAGACAGCTTGCTGCAGTAATGTTGCCAGACCTCCCTGACCTTGCCTGTGGCCCTTGTGCTACCCACTATCCACTCGCTCGGGCTGGCTGGCTTGGTGCGTCCGACCAGCTGTGCTCTCGCATGCATGCACACACACAGTCCTGTTGCGTCGTTATCCAATGTATTAATGCGGGTTTCTCATATTATGTAACTAATGCATTTTTCAGAAATGTTATAGTATGTTGGCGAAAATTTATGGGAAACTTTGATGACTTGTAAATGCTGATTAACATTAATTTATCTCCTCAAAAAATAAATTGATACCAAAATAATTGAAATAGTTACACTAACTAAAATTTGTTTACACTGAAAACATAATGCAGTTACCAATGAATACTCTTTAGAGAAAATTTATTATAGAGCTGAAAATCAAATGAAAAAAAATTCCAAATCCAATTTATTTACAAATTGCAATAAGTATTTTTCCCGTTAAAAATTTCAATGAAGGTGCATTATTACATAAAATAACCTCGTTATACAATGTTTAATGTCAAGTTTTATGTACGCATGAATGCGAACTTATTTTAAACGAAATAATAACATTTCTATACTTTAAATTCTGATTATATTTTATACGTGGTTTCTTCGCGCTTTTTGAATCAAACCTTTGAAAAATCACCCCACGTATAACATGCGTGGTTGTTACCCAAATATAATTTATCACAAGTGTTTTATAAGTACTCGGATTTACATAAAAATACCCTTTTTTTTTATTAAAATTGACTTTTTAATTATATTTTATCGATACATTGTAATATTAAATTTATAATTAATATGAATAAACAGGCAGAAATTAGGTGAGTTGGCATTTCCAAGTAAAAATAGATTTTATACAAACTATTATTACATTGAGTGCACGCGAATATGTTACATTTGTCCCTTTGGTGTAATTTTCTAGACCCGCTCAATCTTTATTTACATGAGGCAGAGGAATATCCGGGAAGTAAAACTTTATAGCTGCGCTTAAAAAAAAGTTGGAAGTAACAGTGAATGGACTATAGTAAGGACTAACAATCTGGTGACGGAATGAACTGGAAAATTTGTTTCATTATCTTTAATTTATTGTTGAATGGTGGTAACTTCATCGATAATAGTGAATTCCGAGCATGAGGCAGGTATACGTATTGCATTGCGATACTCACAGATGATAACTGACTCTCATTTCTACAAGCCGCTGTGTGGTGCTCTGCACGACGCTACATTCATTATTACTGAAGACTGATTTTACTGGAGCAACAGCGGTTATACATGACAGTGAAACGAGATATCGGAGAGCGATTTAAATGTAGGTTCTACAAGTTATTTTTGTAAGTGTATACGGTAGCATAATTTGAATACAAAATAGTCCAGATTGAAATTCTGCACAAAAACAGTACACAATTAAATTCACAGCAGAATTTATGCTTTTAAATTTTATTTTATTCAGAAAAACAAGTATCACTATGTTTGTTATATGTAAGTACTCTCTTAAGTTAAGAGGAAAACAACATTAGATAGGCATATTTTTAGATACCTGCAAAATTTGCATTATTATTTGAGGACACGTTAAACTTCAAACGCATGTACATTACAATAAGTCTGTAATTGGACCACACTTGATCTGACACGCCCTGGGTAATTGTGCGCAAGTAAATGAACACTTCACAATGGCGTAGTCCAATCACGTGCAGTCCACAAAAAAAAAAAAAAAAGTGACTTCTCATCTATGCAGCAACCAATGGCGAAACGATGCCATCTCGAGTATATACAGCACTGTGAAGATTAGCCTGATACCAAATAATAACGCGAATTTTGTAGGTCTCTATTTATTTTTACTTCAGTTGTCTCTTTTTCGCCTTTTCGGCGCCTTTAGCGGTTCATGGTGGGAGGCTTCATTTCACTACTCCCCTTAACAACGTCCTAGGGGACGGTGAACCCTGCTAAGGTCACTTCTTCTCTGATTTGTAAACAACACAAGTTTTCTTATGGGAGAGTTTGGCACAGGTAACATTCCCGCCGCTAGGTGCGCAGTGTTCCAAAGAGGTCACTTTTGATTAAAATTGTATGATACGTTAATAATAAAAGAGAAATATTTTACTTAGTTACGTAGTCGTCTTGTATTTTATGTGCGATTATTGCAATTATTTCGTTTTTTAACGTAGAATTTAAAGAAAATCCGGTACACAAGCGACACCAGCGCTTACTTAGTGGCGAAAAATGTTAGTTGCCAAACTAAAAGCATTGAGCTTCCCAATCTGAGTAGCATAAACCTTAATTCTGATTAACTCCTAGGCTGGAGTCACACAGAATCAGACGTGACACGTGCAGTACTGATTACACACTTAAAAAAACTCTGGGAAACTTCCTAAACTGAGTAGGACGGTTTAAATCCATATATTGTATGACAAAAAAATACCCCGAGAAAACTCAATGGTAACGTCCACCATGTTTCCCACAGGCAAAAATAAATAAGGAAATAAAGTTTGTGATGATTATATTTACCAATACTCTTGCGATTTACCTGTCTAGTGGCAACATCTCAAACTGTAAAATATTGCACCATCGTTATTTACGAATCCATTAAATTTCTTCCCTGATAAATGAACAGAATCACTTGGATTGATTGACGTTAAAACGTCCTAGAACTTTCTAATTATCAAGAGGAACCTATCCCCGCCATCTTGAATTTTCACTATGTTTGCCATAAGTTCCATTTAAGGCTGTTTAACAAAAAAAAATTTGCATGATACAGTATAAATAATAGTTCCTAAGATTTTATCAAACTATTATAACTCTACAGCCTTTATTAATTTTGACTAGTAACAGCCGGAAATAACTAAGTAATTTTATCATGCTCACGGTTAAAGAAATGGCCTTGGCAACAGCAGTCAGGCAATAGGTGTTTTAGAACATGTGCAAAACAATACCATATGCCTTGTCGACGCCCAAAATAAAATACAAAACATGCAATACAAGTTACGGCGAAAATTCCGGAAACACAAGATGGCGGGGATTGATTCCCCTTAAGACGTTGTACTCCAATGGATCTTATCTCAACCACAGTTGTTCCATGTAAAGGCTGTTCACGATAACGTGAGCACTTTAGAAATAAACCTTTATAAAAAAAAAAGTCACTGCCCCTGCATGCATATATTTTAATGGGTGCGCTGATTGACATTCGCCCAGTAAAGTTGGTACCTATGAATGGAATGTAGTTCCGTATCTTAACGTCTAATAAAATGTGTTAGGTAACCATTTGTGATAACTTAAAATTATTTCTTTCACTATCCGTTATAAGACGCAAGAATACACAACATGTATACAAATCGATCTTAAGCAGGGATTTTAAAAGTGCTCATGTTACCGTGAACAGCCTATAGTAGTGTTTAGGACGACATTTTGGAGCTTGGGAAATTTAATGCTTGGCTTGTGTTCAGCTATCGTATAAGAAAATGTCCTCCGATTGTAAAGTGTTTTAAATATCGTGCCTTCTTTAAATGAACACTGACAAAATGGATTTTTCATAGTTCGCATAAATTTTCGCCTCACATAAATTTTAGGTTCTCACTAAATGCGGCTTGTCGATTGGTATCAGCTGGGTAAGTAATTCGTGCTACACGTTACTAACTATCCAAGGATTAAAACAACGTCTTAAAATTACTGCAGAACGTTATCAGATTCGCCGTCTGTAAAACATATTCGCTGTGTGGTCGTTTTATTTCTGGATGCTGCATGCAGTAGACTAAGCATCACTTTTTCCTGTCATAATTATAGTCCTTGAGCAATTTCCACTTCTAATTTGCAGGGGAATAAAGTTATCCACTGAAGTGCAAAGTAACTGAAATGTTTGACAAGTGTATGTGAGTACAACTCGAAATGCTAATATCAGTGAATACTCTTAATGTAACAGAATTCAATATAACATTTTATGCTGATAGTTTCTGTTAGAAACATCGTATGCAGAGCCTCCATTTTAGTCAATTTTATAAGACAACCCCGTTTAAGAAAATAAGGTTTTTATGCCGTATCTCGGAAACCAATCAACCTATTTTAACCTAATTTCTCACACAAGTAGCGTTATGGTAGGCCATTTAAACTTACGTGTTTTTAATGGCGTAAGACGTTTATTTTCTGGATGATAGCTGTATAAATATTGCAGGTTATTGAACCCTATCATTCTCCGAATCCAACCTTCGTGATGCAGTTGTTTGTAAGCTAGCTTAATTTTACGAGTCTTCGAATCCCGGGTAAGTCACGTGTGTATTTTAATTGTCTTGTTACCGTTGCATATGTTTATGGTTGCATCTGTAATGATATTGCTATCACCGAGATGTCAACGCCTACATATCATCCAAGCTCTTAAGAACTTCATGAAAAATTATTAGCGCCTATGTAGAGAAAAGTAGGCTCAATACTCATTAGTAACTTCTTGTTACTAAGCGTGTTCTTTCATGTAGATGCATGCCTGACTCACTTTTGGGAGCACGTGACTTCGCTCCAGGACGCTGTGCTTAGGATAGCTTTCTCCAAGCGTATTTACATAACGTGTATAAGTGGGTTTCTATCAACACTTTAAATATGTTCCCATCAACAATCCAAACGTGTTTCCGTCAACACTACAGGCGTGTCCCCATCAACACTCCAAGCGTATTTCTATCAGCACTCCAATAGTGTTTCCATCAACAATGGATATTTCTATCACCGCTCCAAGTGAGTTTCTACCAACACTTGAAAAATGTTCTCATCAAAAATCAAAGCGTATTTCCATTAACACTCCAAGCACGTTTCCATCAACACACCAAGCATTTTAAAATCAACACTACCAAGAATTTTTCCATCACTACTCCAAGGGCGTCAACTTCAGCACTCAAAATGTGTTTCCCATCAGCACTTAGGCATGTTTCACCCCAACTGTATGCTGCTGCAGTTCCTTAAAATGAGCATTTTTAAGTACCTCGCCCGTTACGGTCTGTTTCCGATTACTTCCAACTTTTCGGAAGCCCTGCTAAAGTTCTACGTTCGAGCTCTTCACCACATATCTTTCCACTGCATGTCAACAAATCTGGATGGGAACGCCAAGTAGAACCCAATGTCACGTATGTGTGTGCTGTACAATAAAAATCAAATATTTATGGACGAAACAATACAATTTTTTCCAACTCCTGTCCCTTAAAGAAATCGTAAATATGGCAATAAATGTTTACTGTTGAAATAACTTAAAAAATCTCAGTTCAATAATTTTAACATAAAAACTGTTTCGTACCAGTTACTACCAACACGCCTCTTTTATCTCTGTTCTTAATTGATATTGGCAGTGAAACATATGTTATAATATATGGCGAAATCAATAGTGAAATGTAAGGATATGCGTAAATTTTAACATAAATCTAAAACTCTTGTTATATGTTTCATTAAGGAAACAAAACATTTGATATATGAGGTGGTTTTTCAAAGACTTTATTTACAAATTGTGATATGACGTAGAGTAAAATACTAACATATCCCTGTGCATGGAAGAAAATAACATACATCTTCACGTTGTTCCGGCTATAGGCTATTCATGGTAGAATGAGCACTTTTGAAAGCACTGCTTAAGATCTGCTTGTATGCACATTGTGCATTATTCCGTCTTATTAAAAATTAACATTGCTAGGGCCTTGTCACTTGTGAAGTGAAACTTTGAAATTATTAGAAAAGTAAACATTTTTCTAATTTCCCAAATTTTAAAATTAGATGCATTAAAAAAATACTAAAGTGAAAGAAATAATATAAGTTATCACAACTGGTCACCTAACACTTTTTATTCAAAGTTAAGATATGGAACTACTTTCCCTCCGTCGTTACCAACTTTACTGGGTACATGTATTTTTCAGACGTAACGTAATATAAATTCCATCACGTAAATTTGAGTTATTTAAACTTTTGAGTGCTGCCTATGTAATTTTGCGTGAAGTTTGTTCACGATAAAGTGAGCACTTTTGAAATCAACTCTAGAAAAAAGTCACTGCTCTTACCTGCATATATTTTAACGGACGCACTGAGTGATACGTGCCTAGAAAAGTTGGTAACTATAAAGGGAAATAGTTCCATATCTCAACGTCTAACTAAGTGTTAGGTAACCATTTGTGACAACTTAAAGTCATTTCTTTCCCTTTCTGTCGTTAAGAAACCGAAGTGTATAAATGAGCAGATTTATGAAATATTAATTTTTCTAATAATTGCACAGTTTCACTTGACCGACGCATGAATAAAGTGATGAAGCCCATACCAATGTTTATTTTACGTAAGGCTGAAGAATGCGCAACGCGCATACAAGTAGATCTTAAGCAGGGTTTGAAAAGTACTAATTTTACTGTGAACAGTCTGTAGAGTCTGTAGTAGTGAGTGATATTACGTCGCCGGTATTTTCAAAGAGTGCAAACGTCGTAATATTACTCGAAATACCTTATGGCTCCGCTCGATTAAGGGGACTGTCTACCAGCGCTTGTTTTCCACATTCGAGATCGATGAGCGCGAGAGCGACAAGGCCGACACTGCCACGCCCATCAAACGCGTCATCGCCTCTACGCGCAAGGTTCCGTACTGCCGTGCAGTGTTCTCGTTGTGCTGCGTGTCTAGTCTATTCGCGGTTTCTTCGCGCTTTTCGAATCAAACCTTGAAAAGCACCCCATTTATGACGTGTTTAGTTATTTCCCACATGCGCCATGCATCACAACCGTTTTATACTACTGTTAACACAAAAGTATCTTATTTTTAGTTGAATGGAAGTTTTACCTATATTTTGTTTATGAGTTATAATATTTCTCCTATAATAGATATGTATAAATACAGCGAGACATCATGTGTGTTGTTAGCGACTAGTAAGAAATAGTTCTAGTACAAAATATTTTTACAACTGAGTGCCCACGAATTTGGTGCGATGCATTTTGCTGTTTGCAAGAGGCGGAAGAATATCCTGGAAGTAGAAATTTAGCAGGCCTTCAAAAAATTATGAATTAACCTTGAATTTTTTATACCTATGGGACTGTGAGCGGTGTCCCTATCGTTTTATTGATGGCAAGTCTATAACAAAGTTCAAAGCAGTTCCCTTTACCAGGAATATTTTAATCTATAACAATCTGAAAATATAATTTTTGGCCATTTTGACGAGCTTCGAAGTTGTGTTTGCAATAGGCGCGATCAGCTGAAAGTTGTGCTGCGCCCCAGCGTGAAATGTTATTTATTTTCGCGTGCAAACAAATTGTGCACACGCGAAACAGTTTGTTTTTAAAACGCGTATTTACAAACAAACCGCAAGTCAGATCGTGCGCCCGGGAGACGGGAATATTTAGAGCGAGTTGATATGACGTAAGCAGCACTCAAGCCAAGTGCCTCCCAGATCTTTCACACTCACTCTCGCCTATATGCTGTGCTAGCTGTTACACGCGGCCCCACCCACGTGCAAAGTATATATAAAAAAAAAAAAAACAGACCACCGACCAGCGCCTACTCCAATGGTTGGTGGCATGTTATATATATCCCCTAACAAACTGTTCGTTTTTACGGGATGAAAAGGACCCTATGCGTAGGGACAGGTGTATTTCGCGAAAATATTCCTGGCCATGCCAGACTTCAATATCCTACGTCCACAACCACAACTTCCTTTGGTTATTGGCCGCGTTTCTACTTGGGAAGACATGATCTTATTTGGCTGGGCCAATCGTAATAAAGTACTCCGATACTGAACGTCCATGATTCGCGGACAGAACTTTGAGGCATGCAAGTGCACGTGAACAAAATTGTTTTGGAGTGAAACCGGTCTTGAAATATTTTCGCGAAAAAGCACATGTCCCTTACCTGTGTGCTAATCCAGAATATGATCTACCCCTGTATCAAATTTCATCAAAATCCGTAGAGTCGTTATGACGTGATTGAGTAAGGAACACACACACACGCAAACTTTGGCATTTGTAATATTATTAATATTTGGAGGCATGCTGTTGCGGTTTGCAGGGTCGAGCTGAGCAGATGAAGTATGCCCGGAGAGAGCGTGCCCCTGCTGGCAGATAAGCCGCCTGGAGGGACGACCAGATTATCTCTGCTCTTCTCAGTCATATGTCTCGTCGATCTGCTGGGCGTGTTCCCAGTTGTGGTGCTGCCTCGTGCCGTCATAGACTGCGGTGAGTTGGAACTGCCACCACTTGCCCTAACTATATCTCACCTAAAACTGGGCTCAAATATCTTTTAGGCCAAGTGGCTTTAGTCCAAACTATTTCAGGTCATGTGACTTTAGGCCAAGTGATTTTTTTGAAACCGATTTAAGTGAGCTAATTGTAATCCAAGAGACAATAAGACAAATCGTTTTAGGATAAGAGACCTTAGGCCAAATAAGCTAATTGACTTTAGGTCAAATAATTTTAGGCTAAGTTCTTTCAGGCCAAATAATTTTAAGTTAAGTTACTTAAGGCCAAACAATTTTAGTCCAAGTGAATTTAGGCTAAATAATTCTAGACAAAGTGACTTTGAGCCAAATAATTTTAGGCCAAGTCTTTGTCGTGAAAATGCTATCACATTTAAACCACGAAGTAAAGGGTTTGAGAATAACATTAGACGAAAACGATATGCGGGAAAGTCTGACTAAAATTTCAGACTAACTAACAGACAACGAAAAGTATTTACCTACTCACGTTACCATTAAGTTCTGGAGCTGGGCTTCATGTAGTGCTCATAAAGTGTGTCGCGGGGCGTAAGTAAACGCTAAACATGCTAGAGGCTGTTCACGGTAAAGTGAGCACTCGATTGGAATAATAGACAATAAATATATTTTATTTTAGCCTCAGACGTTAAATGCCGAGTGCGGTGGAATATACACACTGTGTTTATTACTTACATGGCAATATTTATTTTTAAAATGTGCTTAAACGATAAAAAATGACTGAATGGAAAAAGTAACTAGGGCCTCAGAAGTTCTCACTTTACCGTGAACAGCTTATAGTTAAGTTTACAGGTTTTTCCAAATAAACATAAAAAAATAAGCGCCTTAGAAATTTTTCGGGGTAATATTTTGTAAGAGCGAAGCATGTCTGACGATATATTTCTTACTTTCGCCGTAAATGTGAACATTTTATTGCAGTGCCACATTATCAAGCCATCATGACCAAAAGGATGCATAGGAGCAATTGCTTGGCAAGACAAAAGTATATGCGAATATATGCTTTTCGCAAGTAATTGAGCTTTTTTTTAAAGCCCCGGTTAGGATCTCCTTTTCGTCCAACGTTGTACCCTTCCGCTACACGTAAGATAAACATTTCTGGAGCGTGATCACTTTATTTATGCGTCACACCAGCGAGACAGAGTATACTCTCAACCAACAGTTTCATTTCCATTAGTGTTCTACCAGCACACCATAAACGACACGCCAAAGGTCCTGTTGCGAGCAGTCACCATAACTAGCACGGTTGTGTAAATCCAGTCTTCCAGCAGTGCCATAAGTAAAACGCCATAAGGAAAGTGCCCATGTAGCAAGCCACAGACGGTCGACTGTGGCTTGCTACATGGGCCTGAATACAGAGACAAGTATGAGAACCGTTTCGATTGATTCGCTGCCAGCGTAACTATGAATATGCATGCCATTATTCACTCTAGCTAGAGACCTGCAAAATTCGCGTTATTATTTGGGGACACGTTAGATTTCAAACACATGTATCTTTGCAATAAGTTTGTCATTGCACCATACTTTATTTGACACGCCATGTGTAACTAAGCGCCAGTAAATGAACTCTTAACAATTGTGTAGTCCAATCATGTGCAGCCCAACCAAAATGGGAGTGACTTCACATCCGTGCAGCAGTCAATGGAGAAATGACGCCGGCTCGAGTATATACAGTACTGTGAAGTTTAGCCTGATGCCAAATAATAACGCAAATTTTGCAGGTCTCTAACTATAGAATATTTGTTTACGACCAACGTGAGTTAAAATGTTTGTTTATATCTTTCGAAATAAAGTATTCGCTAACGTAAAAAATAAGATAGTTTTACAAATGTTCGAATAACAAACCAAATATATGGGGAGAAAAAAAAAAAAGTTAAATGTAAATTTTTTTTTTTTCATTTGTTAACTTTTTTTAAATATAAGAACTGTTTTTTGGTGATGATATGTGTGTCAAGCAGTAAGTAGCCCATGTCATTAGTTTACTTATATTAGTAAAAGTTAGTTAGTATTGGTTATTATGGCTACGACGAAACAGAAGTAATTTGCATTTGACATCAAATTATTAAAACAAATATAAAATGCAACATTTTTTGTATTCGAGGAAAATGTAATCACCTATAATGCGTACAAGGTAAACAATATTTGATACAAAGGAGGCGCTCAGAAGCCATGCCGACTATCACCATTGGTAGTAAAAGTACAGTATGATACAATAAAGATTTTTGCCAATTAAAAATTCTAGTGGTATTATTTTCGTCATTTCATAATTTTTCATTTGGTCTTACTAACCAATGTATTTAATTTAATTATTTTTAACCTAACAAAGATATTCGTAAAACTAACACAAAATAAATTCTTCATTTAAAATGGAGTTAATCAAATTAGCAACTACAAAGTATTCATAAATAATCAGAATGTTGTATGCACAAATCCATGTATTGGAAGAAAAAAAAAATCGTTCTGTCTAATATTATTTGTTGTTTTAAAGCAGACATTTAACAGCATACCAACATTTTTGTTTTACAAAGTATCGCTAATTACGATAAATTTTGTATGGGAATTCAGTCCATTCGTAGTCTATTCAGATAAACTGTACGATTCATCATCACTGGCTAACTGAGATTCTGGAATTCCTCTATCAGTTTTGGGACCCTTGCAGTATAAAATTATTTTTTTTTTTTGGTGTACAAGACCCTTAACCCTTTAAGACAAATTTACTGCCATTGAGGACAGGATTGAAGTGAGCTGCCTATATTTTCCACTTCAGCAATATCAAGTGTTGGTCCGCGTATTGACACATGCCTTCGTCCTATTGGTCCTGGCTACATTGGGCATGCTTACTGTGCCCTGCAACGTTTATTATTGGCTGGCCGTCGGCCAATGCCAATTGATGTGTCACGACGGAGTTCACATGTTTTACAATCCATCGTGTTCATTTGAGAAATTATTAAAAATAATATTATTCCTACGAAATTAAATGTTGACATATTGCAATTTTTTAATTTGGTTCCGATATAGTCCAGCGAGACGGCAAAACAATAAAAGTGTGAGTTTTGTCTCCAAGAGCAAAGAAATTTTCCACATAAACATAGCCCCGTATATATGCGTGCATACTCCTCAAAGGGATAAATGCACAACTGTAGACAGGAGACACCATGCGGTACCATGGCATTGATCTTACTTTGTGGTCAGGAGCAGGTTTACTTCAAGACAGCTGTCTCTCCCGCTTAGCTCTGGCTTACTGTACGACGAAGGTTCGATATTTCAACACTTTCGCGGCTTCCCTGTTCACTTGCATAGGCTGTTCATGGTAAAATGAGCACTTTTTAAAGCCCTGTTTAAGATCTAATTTTATACACGTTGGATATTCTCCCACTTTATGTAAAACTAACATTGCCATGGGTCTTATCACTTTATTCATGCGTGCCGGTCAAATGAAACTATAGAATTATTAATAAAGTAAATATTTCACAAATCTGCTCATTTTTCCACTTCTATGCATTAAAAGACAGAAAGCGAAAGAATTAATTTCAAGCTATCACAAATGGTTACCTAACAATTTTTTAGTCGACGTTAAGATATGGAACTACTATCCATCCATCGTTACCAAATTTACTGGACGAATGTTACTCGGTGCCCCCCCCCCCCCCTAAATATATGCATGCAAGGACTGTGACTTTTCTCTAAGATTCATTTCTGAAGTGCTCACTTTATCGTGAAAAGTCTTTATCTGCTTGTCATCGAACATCTGTGAGACCAGATGGGATGCCAACTTCCTCCACGTTCAAGTTTTCATGACTCAGAGCATAATTCACAATAAATGTGAGAAAACCTGCCGCTGAAAGGATTTGATATGTGTTACTTTTTGAAATATTCTCAGGTCACTGGTCATCAGTTTTCAAGGCTCGTTGTTTGCTAGTCGAGAATATTAAATCATTTTCGCGATGAGCTTTGCACTTAAATGTAGGTCTAATTGATAAGTTTTCATTTTCATTTATGTTAATGGTGTGTGCACAAATAAATTGCATTATACTCCCATACCTAGTTATAATCCTATCACCAAACATTTGCGTAAGAAACTTTTAGTAATAAAATGATAAAATTAATTTGCTGTGTTTAGTTCTTATAACTTATGAATTATCGTTCTTGGTTTTATAGGCTGGTATGGCGTTCCTGTCTGCTTGTGCGTGTTCGTTCTGGAGATATACACTGGAGTGCTCCTTGGAAAGTCTTGGATCATCGCCTCCGAGATCCAACCCGACATCGCCTCCAAGATCAGGTTGTTTCACTTTATCATTACAACATACGATTCTTCTTGCGTTTCTAGATGATCCAGTGAAAGTCGAAACCTTTAAAATATTGTTACAGTTGATAAAGGCTGGTCACCGTAAAGTGAGCGCTTTTGGAGCCCGGGTTACTTGTTTTATGAGCCACTTTAAAATCCTTCCGCCACTTGTCAATGTAAACGCTGCTGCGTGAGCACTGAACACCATGTATACATTTCACCATGACCAAAACCAAAAGTCCAAGGCCGCAATGAAATGGTTTTATTAGTTATTTTGTCTGATGAAACTGCCTCAGAAAGTGTTCACTTTACCGTGCAATGTTCATGCGTGTTTTTTTTTTTTTGTTAAAAGCATTGGCTTTTTATTTGTGGGCCTCTTGATATAATTTTTATGGGACAGGAGATGAATTATTTGTTCTATAGGCTGTTCACGGTAATATGAGCACTTTTGAAAGCCCTGCTAAAGATCTACTTGTATGCACGTCGTGTATTATTCCGCCTTGTGCAAAATGAACAATTAACATTATCATGGGCCTCGTCACTTTATACATGCTTCGGTCAAGCGAAACTGTGAAATTAATAGACAAGTAAATATTTCACAAATTTGCTTATTTTTACACGTTGATGCATTAAAAAGAACAGAAAGTGAAATAAATAATTAACGTTATCACAAGCACTATTTATTCGACGTTAAGATATGGAACTCCTTTCCCTCCATCGGTACCAACTTTACTGGGCGCATGTCACTCAGTACGCCCGTTAATATACATATGCAGTCAGGAGCAGCGACTCTTTTCTTATGTTAATTTTAAAAGTGCTCACTTTATCCTGAATAGCCGTTAGTCAAAAGTGTCTCGTCACGCGTTTGGCCAGAAGAATCAGCGCTGTACGGTTTTGAAAGTCGATGTCCTTGCAAATGTGTGAGTTTTTTTCTGACTGCAGTTGCCTGTTTCTTGTCGCAGGTATCCTTACGCAGCGCTGGGCGAGCTGACCTACGGACCTGCTATGAGGAAATGCGCTACAGTGTTGATCGATATTTGCATGTTCAGTGTGTTAGTCCCCAATTTATTGTTCGGTATGTATGTGTTTTATTCTTATGAATCTGCAGCTGCAGATGGCCAGCGAAGTTGGCTGTACGCCCGTTTACCGTGTGGAGGCTTCTGGGTTCGAGTCCCGGCCAATGCATGGCTGTCAATTTGTGCTCGTCTTGACGAGCTTGTCCTAGAAATTGTCCCTTGTCATTGAAATACGTAAGATTATCTATGAATAGATTTTTGAAAAATTAAAATAATGGGTTACACCATTTGCTTTTTACCATGGCGATGAGGGTTTGGTCCTCGGTAGAGGCGAACGCAATTTTTTGCATGTGAGAAACGTGGCGAACTTACTGTTTTGGCCGGCGGATCTTGTCACTTGCTGTTGGATTCCGTCTCTCCGTTACTCCTTATATCTCCTTCACTTCCATAGGCTCTTAAAATTTAGGCTGTTAAAAGCTTTCCAGTTTTATCGCTAGTCTCATCCTGCTTATTGTATAGTACATTTTCTGTGAATGAAAAATACCTTATCTTTGTTTTGTGACTTGCTTAGAATTGTTCAGTACAGGATTAATAATAACGTTTATGGTGACTAATGTTAAAGCAAATATTTAATCTATTACGTTATTAATTGCTGACACTTAGTACGTAGTTGTTTAGAAAACGATAAGTTTATAGATGTAGTGATTTATAATCAATCACACTAAAATATAATGTCAACTTGTTAAAACTTTTTTTCGTGTTAAAAAACTAAGAAATATAATTCCATTACTGTGATTATTATTAAGAATATTTTTTTTAACGCCTATGAAAATTTAAAATTAGTCGAGTGGTGGCAGTAAGGGTTTAGATAAAGGTAAGAAAAGCAGACTGGATATTTTGTTTAAGCTGTAATGCTTGTTAAATTATCCTGTTTACTTGTCTGTTTTCATGAATGAATACTGGTTAATGTTTCTCAGCTTAACTTATGTAATAACTCGTAAATGTCAAAGTTAACTAACCTTTCGAAGAAAATGCGCGAAGAAGTAGCATGGGCGTCTTCATTAATTTGGCGACTCTCTTATGATTTCGTCAGCGTAAACCATGTAAGAGCCCGAAAAGCGGCTTTTTTCCGACTCGATTACAAGACGTGGACATTTCTCCACCATATTTACACGAAATGTTAATGTAATATATGTCTAAACGTTCCTCGAGAAATTCTCTAAGTGATGGTGGAAACCGCATCAGAATCCATCAAGTAGTTTAGAAGCCTTAGCCGAATACACAGACACACGAGACGGGTGAGACTTTATTTTATACGATGCCTGGGCATTCAAGGGATGCCGTACGCGCGGGCGTATTTGAAATTTGAAGAGCTACTCGTGAGTAGCAGACTGATTATGTAGTATACCGAGGCCTTATGGCATTGCGAGGTGGTACGCAGCAGGGCAGTGAAAATTGTAACGAAGGATTGCTAGCGAATCACAGAGGATTTGCGCCGGTCAACTGTATGTTCAACGTGTTTACACAGTTTTTTTTTCTTTTTTAGGTCTGAATCTGTTTAAAGCTAGCTTACAGTGTGCTTTGAAGCGAAGGCATTTTTCAGACTTGGGTTATAATACTGTATACATACTGTATACAAATGATCACTGTATTTTTTCTCTTAAACAATGAAATAACTTAAAGAGTATGGGTACATGATTAGTATTGTTATTATCATTATCATTATTGTCCGGGCGCTCATGGGTAAAGGATGTGTCTTGAGTTTGCTTCTGTGATTTTCTTGTGTCTCGGTGGTAATCAAGCAAGTGAAGCGTGAGAATCAACTGAACCACTGGACTTCAGAGGGTTTTATACATAGACTAAAGATGGGATAGACCGCTTAATTCGTCTTCTGCGCATGTACCCAACATTGGCCTACCCCACTCCTACACAACTGTCAAAGTCACATGGTCAACAGTGACGAACATGTTTGTTTTCATCTTAATTTTTAAATGACAAGCACTACTATATTAACAAAACACTTTTACCAGTTTGAATGTAACCAGAAAGCATTACAAATTGATTGGAAGGAAGAATAAAAACATCTCAGAAGCACTTGTTTACTAAACAGTGTTCTAACCTCAAACCCAATCCACGCCATTTTTGCTAGACGTGTAGGCAGAAAAGCAGTTCAATGTTGGGACACGGAGATTGGTTGTGCGCAGTCAGCGAGATCGATCTACCTCATATCTAGTCTATGGTTTTATATGTCCCCTAGTTCAGATTCTTGTTCTTTGTGTGGGAAACCGTTTTTCGGCAAACAAAAGTTTGTTAAGTGTGTCGGTTCATGCGGGACGTGTCTCCCCTGCCATTGTGCTGGCGTGGGTAATGATGAAGTATACGATTGTGTACAGTGTAAGGATGTAACAAACTTGTTCGGTTTTTCTATAAAAAAAAAAGAAATTCTAACAGTGCGGAAAATAAGTCTATTGCGAGCGATAAAGACTTATCTCTTACAATATCGCTAGAGGACAACGATAGCTCTACGTATACACAACAAGAAATATCGGCAAAAATAGCCGGGACAATTGAATCCAGCTTACAATCAATGTTCTCCGTATTCTGTAATAAATATGACGAACTTTGAAAGGAGGTTAAGGATCTTAAGGAGGACAATTCTCTTTTAAGTGCACTTTTCGAAAGTTTTCTGTCTGCAAAGGCGAAGAAGCAGTGTACTTGGTGCGGGGCATCGTAGGAGGCTCCAGAAGTTTCTCGAAATATTCAAACAAGTAAGCAAAAACAATCACACAGTGAAGTGACTGGGAAAGAATTTGAATCTGTTCCTACATTTTCTAACAGTAGAGTCCATCAGGGCAAAGACTCGCTGATACTTCGAGTCAACAGTAAAGATATTGTCCAGTCTGAAAGGCGTATGACGTCACCAGCTGATGAAGAGGGGGTTTGTGCTCGTCAGCACGCGAAGCACAGATGCTTCCACGGAAAGCGGAAAGCGGCTCTCCAGCGAACAAAACAACGTCGGCAAGGGAACCTGTTCAGCTCGGAATGCGGAACAACGTGAACGTCAGAATGGTTCCTGCGACTGCTAGATCACGAATGAAGGCCATATTCGTTTCGCGTTTCGCACCGGAGGTGCAAGAAAACGAAACAGTGACATATGGAAAACCGGAAATAAAAGTGTCAAACTTAAAGCGGCAAAATTAAAAACGCGATACAACTCTTATTCATCATTTTACGTTGCTGCGGCTGAGTCAGATTTCGACAGTATATTCAACACGGCCTTTTGTCCCGTGGACTGTCTCATTATTCCTCATTATAGCAGGTTGCAAAATCAGTAACTCTTCAGCCCGGATAGTCAATCTAACATCTCTAATGTTGAACAAACTAATCCAGCGGCCGGAGGAGCTGACTCTGAAACAACTTAAATAATGCGTATGCCATCGGAGGGGCTAAATTATAAAATATATGCTGTTTAGGGATTTTGAGATGTATTACCAAAATATCAGGGGTCTTAGAACAATATCCCTCACTTTTTCTCAAAATATTATTATTTCCAATTTTTCTGTGATTTGTTTAACAAAAACGTGGTTTAATGATCTCAGTTTAAATTCTCATTATTTTCCTAATCATTATAGTATTTTTCGCATGGACCGCGATACTAATTTAACTAACCTAAAAAAAGGAGGGGGGAGGCATTTTAGTAGCGGTCAATCTACACTGTTTTGCACAATTCGAACAAAAAATTGAATTTCAGTATGAAATTATTGATGCTATCTGGGTTGAAATTGTATGTAATAATGTAAATAAAATTTTAATTGGTAATATTTATCTTCCTCCACAAATACCCAGTGGATGATTTTAAAAATTACTTTACTTTTGTTGAAACGAATCTAAGTAATTATAATCATAAAATAATACTTGTCGGTAATTTTAATATTCCTGGTGTGGATTGGGACATCTTTCATGCTCAAAACATTTCTTATTATTACAATCAATTAAAAGGTCAATATTTGTTACAAACTATTGATTTTATATATCGTTATATGTAACGATTAAAGTTTTTTTTTTTGGCTTCCGATTTTTCAGATGGACGATGTTAATACAATGGTGGATTTTGTCTCTCACACTAACGGTAGATAATCACATGATTCAGGACTCTGACATTTTAGTAAATCTTTTTGCAAACCATTTTGCTAAAGGATATCCATAAACTCTTTCTACTCGTTTTATTAACTTGCAGTAAAAAATTTATACAAATAATATAGATATAAATTCTCCTGTTATCACGCAGGGCATAGTTCTCTGGGCTATTAAAAAACTTAAAGTAGCAAGGCTACTGGATGTGATGATATTCCAAATTTTATTATTAAAGACTGTGCCGATATTCTTACCTCAATTTTAACCCATATTCTTAATTATAGCCTGACTACTGGTAATTATAACCTGACTAGTGGTAATTATAGCCTGACTAATGGTAATTATAGCCTGACTAGTGGTAATTATAGCCTGACTAGTGGTAATTATAGCCTGATTAGTGGTAATTACAACCTGACTAGTGGTAATTATAGCCTGACTAATGGTAATTATAGCCTTACTAGTAGTAATTATAGCCTGACTAGTGGTAATTGTAGCCTGACTAGTGGTAATTATAGCCTGACTAGTGGTAATTATAGCCTGACTAGTGGTAATTATAACCTGACTAGTGGTAATTATCCAACTCTGTGGAAAAGAGCACTTGTGGTTCTTATATTCGAAAAGGGTAACAAATATGATCTTAACAATTATCAACCAATATCATTATTAAGTAGTCTTTCTAAGGTTTTCGAAAAAGTAATTCACAAAAACTTATCATTTTTCGTTAAAAGTCTAACAGGATTTCAACATGGCTTTCAAATGGGAAAAACAACTACTGCAAATTTATTTGTTTTTGTAGATAACTTATATTCTGAAGTAGCAACTAGAAATCAAGTAGATTTAATATTTTTTGACTTACAAAAAGCTTTCTAAACTTGTCAACATCATATTATTTTACAAAAATTACGAAAGATTGGTTTTAATTTTTCATGAATAAAATGGTTTACAAATTATTTTTCTGATCGAACCTTTGTGATAAAAATAGATAGAACAATCTCAAAATCCCATTCGGTTTCTTCTGGTGTCCCTCAAGTTAGTACATTAGATCCGCTACTCGGTAATGTTTTTATAAATGGTATTGTGGGTGTAATAAGTCATTCAAGTGCATTTATTTATGCCGACGATTTCAAAATGTATAAAAACATTAAGGATGGCGATGACTGTGTTAAGTTACACAAGAGGATATTTCGGCGATTCATAAGTGGTGTACTTTAAATTTATTGAAACTTAATGTAAATAGGACACTCTATATCTCTTTCTCACGAAAAACTAATTCAATTTTTAATCAATATTATGTTAATAATGTTTTAATAAAAAGAGTTGGATATGTACGAGACCTAGCTGTTATATTAGGTTCTAAATAATATTTCCACTTTCATATTGATAGTTTAATAAGCAATGTTAGTCGTATTCTAGGTTTAATTAAATTTATAACTTATTTTGCCTCATCTCCAGATTATTTACTTTGTTTGTATTACTCATTAGTCAGATCTAAATTAGAATACTGTTCAGTTATATGGAATAACATCCCATTGACAGATGCCAATAGATTAGAAAATATTCAAAAGAAAGTATTTAAATTTATTTATTCTAGATTCCATGTACGTGTAGATTTTAATTATAAAAATAAGTTAGTTAGATTCGAAAATTTAACTTTAAAAGAGCGTGGAGACATAACTGATATGTTATTTTTAATTAATTCCCTTTTAGCATATACATCCTTTACTTTAGTCAATAGAAACATAGGTTTAAAAACTCCAATGCATATCCACAGAATATCACATGCTTTTTCTACTATATATTGTAAGCAAGATTTGATTAATAGATGTGTAAATAATTACAATGATAAATTCTCTAATTTCGATCCATTTTTGGTAGTAAAATTACTTTCTCTGAACTCTGTGAATATTATAGTAAATAAATTTTGTGTTTTGGCATTTATATATCTTACTTTAATCACACTTTTGGGTATTAATTATTATCATTTTATATGGGTGTTTCTGCCTTTGTATCTGTATTATTGTATGTCTTGTGTTCTGCATGTTTTATGTAATGTGCCACCCTGTTATTGGTTTCGCAGTGTTGGGTGGCACACTAAGTCTGTTTAAATAAATAAATAAATAATCATAAAATCTTTGCCGTTTTAAAATAAAAATTTACATGTTTGAAATTCGTATAAAGAAATTCTCTTCCTGTTATATTTACTTAGCCTGCTTAAAATTTTTACAATAATGTCTAGTTCCAGGTAACATAAAAAGAGACAAATAATTACATACACAATGACATTTTACAACACCTACATTTACATATTATATACACACAGATACAGAAAAGATACTCAAAAATCTCAGAAATAATTATAACTTAATTATAAATAATAACTAAATTTCTAAAACTAACTTTTAGATGTAAAATGGAGCAAGTTGGGCCAATTGGTCTCTTCAAAAGTTTCCTCGCCACTGTTTTCACCTCCATTGAGGAGACGTCTTACACACTAGCAGGTTTCCGTAAAACTAAAACCGTAGTTCAATTCGTCGTGAAATTCGAATAAGATTATAAACTCTATAAGCAGAGTGACCTGCATTTTTGCATTCCTTAGCGAGCCAAAGTCAAATCCGTGTCACAGTCAAATCAAAACAAAGTAACCGTGGGAAAGTGAATCGAATTCAGTATTTTCCTTGGGTAATGTGGTTCCTGCAATTCCTGAGGACTTCCTTGAAAACCGCGCAATATCAAAAAAATGTACACTTTCGTATTTTGGGGTTCCGTAGACAGGACTATTGGTCAAAACTTTGTAATGAACTACAAACAAAAACAAAACAATTTTTAAAACGAACAAACAACAATTTTTAAAACGAATCTAGCAACTAAGCTACTGTGCTCGTCATTATCGGTATAATTGAGAATTCTGAACTCTTACAGACTTGACCCTTTGAGGAGTATGCGCGTATACATACGGGGCTATGTTCATGTGCAAATTTCTGTGCGATTGGACATAAAACTCACACTTTTATTGGTTAAAACTTTGTAATGAACTACAAACAAAAACAAACAATTTTTAAAACGAACAAACAACAATTTTTAAAACGAATCTAGCAACTGAGCTACTGTGCTCGTCATTATCGGTATAATTGAGAATTCTGAACTCTTACAGACTTGACCCTTTGAGGAGTATGCGCGTATACATACGGGGCTATGTTCATGTGTAAATTTCTGTGCGATTGGACATAAAACTCACACTTTTATTGTTTTACCGATTCACTGGACTATATCGGAACCAAATTTAAAAAAAAAAATTACAATATGTCAACATTTAATTTCGTCAGAATAAATCTGTTATTTTAAATAATTTCTCAAATTAACACGTTGGATTGTAAAACATGTTAACTCCGACGCGACACATTAATTGGAACACAGTCAACGAGCGACTTCATTGGCCGACGGCCTGCCAATAATAAACGTTGCAGGACACAATAAGTATGCTCGGTTTATCCATGACCAATAGGACATGGCATGTTGAAATACACTGACCCACACACTTGATATTGCTGAAGTGGAAAATATACGCAGCTCACTTGAATCTTGTCCTCAGTACCAGAAAATATTGTGCAGTCCTTAAAGGGTTAAAAAAAAAGATATAAGTTCACGTGGTGTTACTTATATAATTAGTGATAACATTGTGTTAATTTTGTAACCAAGCAGTATTGTAGCGAAATTTTTTTAAGGACATCAGTTATT
The DNA here is from genome assembly GCA_029891345.1 of Dryococelus australis. Taxonomy (NCBI): domain Eukaryota; kingdom Metazoa; phylum Arthropoda; class Insecta; order Phasmatodea; family Phasmatidae; genus Dryococelus; species Dryococelus australis. The sequence continues at coordinate 86,771,664 of CM057004.1, read as the reverse complement.
GTGTTTCAAGTTGGCCAGAGTCTACAATTGCTGGGGATTAAGACTGAAGTGGGCTACATGTCCTTCTGCTACTGGATTCCTATCCTGGGCATTATTTTGTGTCCTATAATGTGGCTCGGCAGTCCTAAGGATTTCAAGTGAGTATACCTTAAAAATGTTTGCACTAGTAAATCGCATGTAATACGAAATAAGTAGGTTCCTATACTGCTAACTCACACACATAATAAAAATTTACTAGAAATAAATACAAAATAATTTATTACGGGGCCTGAAATTGGAAAGTTATTAGTTTTAGACATACAAGTGTTGTGTAAAAACCAAACCTAAAAATAGTAAGTAAGTGAAGAGATTTGAGCGGCCCTTAACAGCGAGGTCTTGAGAGCTGATGATGGTGACTGAAGTGAATATGGAGCGGGCCGGAATGAAGGGGCGGGGGAAGCGGGAGATCCCCGAAAAGACCCGCCGACCAAGGGCATCGTCCGGAGCGATTCCCAGTTCCGAAAGTCGGGTGTCCCGGCCGGGGATTGAGCCCGGTTCGCCTTGTTGGGAGGCGAGTGCGCTAATCGCTCAGCCACCGTGGCCCCTAAAACAGCAAGTGATTGGTACGGTTGTGTGAAATCGATTTTATATAGTCTGTTCAAGGTAAAGTGAGCACTTTTAAAAGCCCTTTCATTTGGAATAATAGTCAGAAAATATATTTTATTTCAGCCTTGGACTTTAATTTCCGAGTGAGGTGGAATAAACACACTTTGCTTATTGCATACATATCAATATTAATTTTAAACGGTTTAAAGATAAGAAATGTCTGAAAAGAAAAAGTTACTAGGGCTTCAAAAGTGCTCACTTTACTGTGAACTGTCTATAGTCGTTTAAATGCTGCAGTAATGACTAGAGACTTTCAAAATTAGCGTTATTAATTAGCAACATGCTAGAATTCACTTTCTTATATGTATCCCAGCAGATTTAGAGATTTAATTGGCTACTGACAGCTATACAGTATCATTTGCCTGCGTGACCGCGTTACTGGAGATTGGTGGATCGACGTACGAGCTTTTATGATTAGTCAAAAGTCTACTTGGGATGCGTTACACGGATTGTTAGCCGATGAGAGAAGTTAGAAAAAAAAACACAACTGCTTTGAGTTCACTCTGTAGCCATAAAATAACGCGAATTTTGCAGGCTCCCTAGTAATGAATGTTAAACGTCTATTCGAGGCATCGCTACATTTCTAAATAAACTTAAAAAAAAAACTCATGTTTGAATTGTTTGATTGTCTCTTAAATATGTCATGTATCACAAGCGTTTTATACGGTTCTTATGAAGGTGTCTTATTTTTCGGTTAACACGAACATTTACTTATATTTTATTTATGGAATGTAACATTTCATCTATAATTAATATGAATAAAAACTTAGGTAAAAAAGGCTCGTCGGTGATGCCTAGTAATATATTGTTCTCATGCCATATATTTATTGGGAATTAGTTATTTTCTTGCTTACGCAAAAACTATATAAACACCGCACATTTAGATACGTTAATTCGATCAATTAATAGTTTCGTTTTGCACTCCAACAGATCCCAGCGGCACATTTCATTCCATGTTTACAACGAAGCCGCAGTTCAGTTGTTCGTACCTCGCACGATACCCAACATTCGGGACGAAACTTGAACTGCATCCTCCCGTTTCGATATACGGCGAAACCTCAATTTCCCCGGCCTTTGCACCGCACACGAGATCAACTTCCTGAAACCCGGACTACTGCAACGCTGGTTTCAGCTGACGGCATTGACACGCCGATGGATAAACACGGCAGAATCAAGCATACTTTTTCATTGGTTGTTCTGGTCCTTCCCGCGCAGTTTTTGTTTTCTTTCGCAACGCGCTCGTGTCCCCCATACAGCGCGCGCGTATTCTTTTTCTCCCGATTCGTGCCGTTGCCGCCGAGATATGTGAATATTCTAGTAAGTATGAAGAATTGTCGACCCGCCTGGAGACAGGTACACACACAAGGGAATTGGAGGATATAATCTGTTCGCTGCGCCTTCAAACAATTTTGATCAGTCTTTTGAAAAATCTCCCAGTGCATGACATGTACGGTTCTTTCCTGAATATGTCAGTATCGCAAGCATTTTATACTTATGGTAACATAAAAGAGTTTTATTTTGGATTAAACTAAACGTTTACTTATTTCTAATCTTTAAACTATATTAATAAATGTTTGAATTTAATAGTAATAAAAAGAGTGAGAATAGCTGTGTTTGTAATGCCTAAAGGCTTTTCGCCATAAAATGAGCACTTCTGAAATCAACCTTAGAATAATGTCACTGCCCCTAACTGCATATATTATAATGGGGGCACTGAGTGACATTAGCCCAGCAAAGTTGGTAACGATGGATGGAAAATAGTTCCATGCCTTAACGTCGAATTAGAAGTGCTAGGTAACCATTTGTGATTACTTAAATTATTTCTTTCGCTTTGAGTTTTTTTAATGTACCGGAGCGTAAAAAAGTACCAGATTTGTGAAATATTTACTTTTCCAATAATTTTGCAGTTTCACTTGACCGACGCACGAATCAAGTGATGAAGCCCACGACAATGATAATTTTACATAAGGCGGAAGAATACGCAACGAGCATACAAGTAGATATTAGGTATAACTTTCAAAAGTGCTCACTTTACCGTGAACAGCCTATAGTAAGGAATAGTTCTTACGCAGAATTTTACATAAGGCGGAAGAATACACAACGTGCATACAAGTAGATATTAGGTATAACTTTCAAAAGTGCTCACTTTACCGTGAACAGCCTATAGTAAGGAATAGTTCTTACGCAGAATTTTACATAAGGCGGAAGAATACACAACGTGCATACAAGTAGATATTCGGTATAACTTTCAAAAAGTGCTCACTTTACCGTGAACAGCCTATAGTAAGAAATAGTTCTTACGCAGAATATTACATAAGGCGGAAGAATACACAACGTGCATACAAGTAGATATTAGGTATAACTTTCAAAAGTGCTCACTTTACCGTGAACAGCCTATAGTAAGAAATAGTTCTTACGCAGAATATTACTAAAATGCGCACGAAGGCAGTGCGTTGTCCTTTTGGTATAATTGTTCAGACTTGGTTGAGCTTTCTTTGCATGAGGGGAGGGAATATTTTGAAAGAATAACTTAAGGAGTTTCTTCGCAAATGTTAGAAGTAACCGCGAACGGGCTATATTTCCGTACTTAGCAAGTACACAATATATTCAGATACTACCCAAGGAGGCCATTCACGGCGTCGATGCAGCATGATTTGATTTGGAATTTTTTCTTCTGCAAACTGAGATCTCGACCAGTTTTCCTCTGCCTTTGTTTGTAACGCAGCACATTGCATTTCTGAGCAGGAAGTGTGCGTAGAGCGGGACAGTCGGCTTTTTTTTTTTGTTTTGTTTTATTGCACCCGTAAGATCTTTTTTCAATACATAGCTGTACAAAGATATTGGAAAAGTTATACAAAGTTTATACACTGAACATAGTAGACACACACATATATATGTCAGATTACACGCACACACATTATATATTTTCCTAATTTAACTAATATTCTTCCAATATGCTCTGGGACGTCGTCGTTTTGCTGAAACAGAAGAAAAAGGAAACGAGAAATACCGGAACAAGAAATGCGTACAATCACTTGTTATACAGTAATTTCTTGAAGGTGTTGTAACTTATTGAAAGTTTGCTACATAAGACAATGGTTCCTTCTGGGCAGGTTTTAAGTTAACTGAAGCCACGTGTATTTTTTTTTTTTTTACTCTAGTGTCATGCTTATGAAAGGACTCATTTTTTTCTGAAATAAGTTACTGTTTTTCGACACGAGTATAAAAAAACTGAAAACATGTACTCACGTGCAAATGATAAAATTCCTGAGCTCTTGAAAAGAGGCCTGCAAGAGTCTGACTTTCTTTAGCCATGGATTGTCCTTGCAGCTCTCTTTTGCACGTGAAATCCTTGTTTTGCCGTCATTGGAACTACCCCAAAGAAATTGTACCATAACACATGATGGAATGAAAATGTGCGGAATATACCATACTGCACGCGAGTCGTAGCAGCGTCACGGCTTCCAGTGATTACAGTTGTCGCGCTACTGCACTTTCACCACGCTAGTCGCATTCCACCGATACCGTTGTGCAATGTTTTGTTCCTCCAACTAGCGAACCCTTTCCGACTTCGCCCAGTTACGATTTAGTACACACGCTCTCCTCGTACACCCCCCCCCCCTTGCCACCCTCTTGACAAACTTAGGCGAACCGGGTTCAATCCCCGGCCGGGTCGCCGGATTTTCGCAAGTGGGAATCGTGCCGGACGATGCCATCGGTCGGCGGATTTTCTCAGGGATATCCCGTTCCCCCCTCCCATTCATTCCGGCGCCGCTCCATATTCACTTCAATCACTCTCATCGACTCTCGAGACCTCGCTACTTAAAGGCCGCCCAAGTCTCTTGACAACCCCGAATGACCACACCCCGCTCAGACACCCCCGCCCACGTATAGGTCCGTGCGCGCGTGTCTCGATTTTAGAAATTACTTATTTTTTCAACACTTTTAATAAATTTCAAATTATTGGCGATAATTGTATGAGGTAAAGGACATTTCTTATTCACATTAAACAGTTTTAACTATGAGTTAATTTATCTTTATAAAGAGTAAGTTCTTTATGGTTAGAAAAGACAGTGAATTTTAAGTTTGTTTTTATTGCGAAATTTAAATTGTAAATACACATGTTACTACTTACCTATTAATATAGATATATGTTACCGCTGATAATTTTGTAGTTCATTTAATTTTACACAGTTCTTTCGTACATGATTTTGTTATATATCTAAACGATTATACATCGTATTCCATGAGAGCGTGCTGGCAGTAAACTTTTTTTCCCGACTTAATTCACTAATACCGTTAATGCTCAGCTCCTATAAATATAGGGCAATTTTAATAAGCATAAACCTTCCTTGATAAATGCAGATCATAACAGTAAAAACCGCATCCAAATCCGTTCCGTGGTTCTCGAGATTAGCGCAGTCATACAGACAGACGCGCGCCAGGGACTTCCTTTTATACTATGTATTGATGAAAACCTAGTTGACCAGTGAAAGAAATATTATTCTCTTGCAAGGGAAAACCGCACACGAGATGCGCTACTTGAGACAAATTTGGACAAGTCAGTTTCTTAGTCCAAGGTGTTTTAAAGTTATTTAGATATTACGTTCAACAGGATGTCAACGAATTTTCTAGCTACCCATGTGAAGTAACTGAACTTAAGAGCTAATTTTTTCAACGTACTAAACTCTTAATCAGTTACATCACCTGGGCACGTCTTGTGCAGAGATTCTTCGTTTACATGTCGTTGTTTCAAATTCAGAGTTATTATTGAGAATTTTTGACTGCAGAAGATGTACAGGATGTCCTAGATTTCATCCCTTAATGACAAACTTTATTTATATCCGCTACATGTAAGATAGAGATATGAAACCGGTGCCAAAATGTTAGCAAACTAACCAAGTTTTTTGTTGCAACAAAACAACATATCAGCAAGTCACCAAGTGAGCACCCTTGGCAGCACGTAGCCCATTTAGAAGATATCCAATCACTGTCTATACATTAGCCAACTTCACATGAGGGGTCAATACAACAATTGTTTGTTGCAGAGTTGCAAGATCTAATACAGGATTTCTGTAGACATTATCCTTGGCATTAACCAATTGAAAATAATAAAAAGGGGGTTATGTCAGGAGAGCGTGGAGGCTATACTGTCAGGCCATCACGACCGATCCATCGTCCAGGAAAAGTCGTATCAAGATAGGCACGAACCACCAAACTACAATGAGGCGGTGCACCGGTCTTGTTGGAAAATTACATCTGAATGATACTCAAGCGACTGAAGAAAAGCAGACAATCTCGACATGTCAAGATACACTGGAGATGTGATGGTACCCTCAGCGAAAAGGAATGGTCTGATAATTTTGTCATGTAAAAGCTCCCACCAAAAATTCACCTTTGGACTGCCTCTGGCACATTCTGATACCACACCAAGGGGCTCTGAACCCCAAATACTTATGTTATGCTGGTTCACTACACCGCGTCAGAAAAAGCAACACTTTTTAGACAGCAATTATCGCCTTCCATACGCGATGAAATTTCGATTACAATGCCATACTGACGCATGGCGTCATAGGGCAACAAAGCCTGAACAATTGGCACTTTGTATGCGTGAAACAATAAACGTTTGTGTAAGATATCATGAAGATAACTTTTCGGTGTCTCTATTTCACGCGACTCCCTACGCACTGATTTCTTGGGACTTCGCAATAAAGACCGTCCCACTGATTCCACCCTTTCAGCTCAGGTTGATGGTCGGCCAGTTCCCGGTAAGTCATCAACAGATCCTGTGTTCTTGAACTTGTGATACCTGCACTGTTGTTGCTGACCGGCTCTCGTGGTACCAGAGGACACGCTGAGCTAGCTCCCGATTTGTGGCGACCGCGTTGGCTTAGCGGTTAACCTGCTCGCCTCCCACCTAAAAGAACCAGATTCAATCCCCGGCCGGGCAGCTCCCGGACTTTCGCAAGTGGGAATCGTGCAGGACGATGCCGAGGGTCAGCGGGTTTTTCTCGAGGATCTCCACTTTCCCCCGCCCTTGCATTCCGACTCTGCTCCAGTTTATATATATATATAAACTGTAATAAGCGTCTCGAATCATCTATGGAACGCTATGCGTTATACGTATCAATAAACAGTATCACTAGAATAATGCAGTATCAAAATGCAACTTAAAACTGTTCAGATGTTGACATTTATGGAATTTGAAAAACTACCTTATTACTTACAAAAATGTAATACGTGATAGGGGAACATATGTTTTAACTTAAGACATCCTTTCCCTCCTTTTCTTGTTTACTCTGCGCAACTGATGATGAAGTCTTTACTACTGATTTGAATGTGTTGTAAGTTCTCAGCGTAAGATATGTTTGTTCAGACTTGTTTTGTTAAGGACACTATAGGTAAGACAGTGATTATCATGGAATAGTGCCTGCACAACTAGTCTGCTGATATCTGCATCATTGTTCTTGTTGTTGTAGATGGCTGTCTATTATATCTGGGTGCAGCGTGTTGTTGGTAACACTGCTCACGTGGGTCTGCATGTTCGTGGAACCTCCAGAACCATTTCCAGTCCAGTCTGCGGTCCCAACGTGGGAGTCCGTCTTCCTTGCCTTCGGCATCATGGTGTTCTTAGTGAGTAGATATGAACAGATTTTCCAGCAAAAATATGTAGCTTCTGTTTACGTGCAGTTTTCTGTTGTGCAGTAACCTGACGTTAATGTTATAGGTTCGAGGTTAGCTAAGCCCTTTTGAATTCAACCTCTGCGAAAATAAATCCGTACAAGTAACTGTATTTAATTTAGCAGTCATGGTGACTCTCAAACTCCGTGTAAGATTTGCAGCAACGTATGAAAAGTAGTTCGTAATCTATACGTCGATTTGAAACTGTAATGTTTTACAATTCTTAACAATGAATAGGTATTATATAATTTATTTTTTCTTTATAATTATAAAAATAGTAAAAACGTTTGCAGCGATGTACGAAAGGTATAGTTAGTTACTTCGAAATGAAATTATAATGTTTTATATTTCTCAACAGTAAATATGTATTATTTAAATTAGGTCTGGTTTATGTATAAAAAATAATAATCATTATCTCTTTAACAGTTTCGCAGATTCACTTGATTGACACATGAATAAAGTTATCAGGTCCATGGCAATGTTACTATTACATATGGCGGAATGTTATATAATAGGCAGAAACGCACCACACACACACACACACACACACACACCACATACACACATATATATATATATATATATATATATATATATATATATAGCGCAATTGTAAATTACAACAAGCAGAATACAACATACAGAAATCAGCACACATAGATATTCAATTTTTGCTAAGTTTACTATCTCAGCCCAGTGTAAAAAATATCGAAATATCGCAGAGATCCAAAGGTGACACTTAATTGCAATTAATATGTCTACAGACCATTTGACGAAAGTGTCCTGAGCCAGTGCTATAAATACACGCAATTCCTCGAGCTAACAAAAATAATAAAATTTACATTTGCAAAAAGACATACAGAATGAATTTGATTAAAAGTACCAAGGCGAGTGCACCGAGACCGGAGGGGGCCCATTAAAGAGTGTAACTCTAAAGGAAACACGTTATAAAACTGTGATAAAAACTTCATTAAAATATGATTTGCTTTCTCTGCCCAGGCATGAGCTGCGGACAAGCAAAATACAAATACACTACGGCTGGGCGAGCCGAATAGGGCAACGATCCAATATCTATGCTGCGCACTTGAAAACTCCCAAGTACACATGACAACTACTGAAACATCATTGAGGTTATGCGAGCTACGAAAAAGGATCAAAATACAAAGGGATAGACTACGATCGCGCACCCGGATGGATTACGCACTACAAACGTGCCAAAAACCAGCCCAATTACATACGTGCTGTCCACAACTTACCAGCGAATTTCCCATTGTTGCTGCTGATACCTTAACAAAATATTAATAAATGCTGAACCAGGTTACTCAAAGCTGTGCCGCCATTACTTTATAAATTCGAAGTCGCACTCCATCGTGGTATTCGGACGTCTGACGCGCGGTCTAGCAGAACATGTGGTGGGCGAGTGGTTGCTGAGGTAGTGCCTGCAGGAATCGCCAAAGGTAGGGTGCCGGAGAGCTAGCAGCTCACGACCCAGCTGACTTCAGAACCCTCCCCCCCTTCCGGCGTGACGCACCGAGTAGGGGGGAGGGGAAAGGCAAAGAGTAGGGAAGCGGAACTGAGCGGCGAAAAGCGAAACCATCGGCGCTGCGCGTAGTAAATTGCCGCACTATTCACGACGGCGTGGCAGCACCATCGCAACATTTATATATATATATATATATATATATATATATGGTAATGTGAAACTTAAGTGTTACTGGCCTATGCGTTGGCGCCAGAAAATAATATGTAACAGCACACAATGCTGGCACACCATTTTTTTAGCAGTTGGAATATGCAAAGATATCCAAATATGTGTGTTAATAGATGAATGTATGTTAATGCCTCAGTTATGGGGAAAATAGAATTCCTGTTGAGAATTTGTAAAAGAGAATCAATTAAGCATTTGAAAAATCAATTTAAAAAAATACCTTAAAATCACTCATGACAAATTTAATTAAGGCAAATTAAAATGGTACTATGATTGGTTTCAGTTTCAGGAAATGTACTAACGAAATCTCGGATTTTAGGTAACATACCACACAAAGTTGAGAACTAAATTATCAACTAACACATCACAAGGAAAAATAAACATAAGAACTCTAAAATCTCCAAATTATGCTAACATTGATTATTCAAATTTAAGCACGATCACAGTAACGATACAATAGCCAGAGAACTACCGCTATACACCTGACAAACTACCAATATGATAAGTGTTTTCCTTACAGGGATAAGCACTCAGTAGCGGATCTTGTGGGCAAAAACTTAGCTGTAGTTGAAAAAAGTAGTGCAGCACCACCTTTCCTGAGCATCTGGTCCTGCGGGCGGTCGATGTCCTTACACCCCTCGTTGTACAGCACATAAACTCATATGCATCAACATAGTTGAGCGTCTATATATTGGACTCTGGTGGTGTGAAATCCCGCATCCAGTCAACACATTCTGTGGTTCCGTTTCTAATCTATATGCTCTCCATGACCACAGTCATTGAAAGTCCACATGTATTGAAATATTGTGTCGGTCCGTTGAGAAACTATGTCTAGAGAATCCACTGTAGCTGTGTGGGTTTTATGACTGATGAAATTAAAAAAAAATATATATATATATATTTTAATGCTGGTTGAAATTTCTTTAAAACCACGCAATTTTGCTGGACGAACGTGACAGAAATTGCAAATAGTGGTTCTTCTCATACGATTCTCACATGTTAGTGGTCTTGTTTCAGTTCGAGCTGCATCCGACATTACTCGTTCTCCAAGTCGACATGAGAGACAAGTATGCAGTGGGAAACGCCGTACTTTGCTGTTTCATAGGTAAATATTTTTAATTAAAGGCTGTTCGCGATAAACTGAGCACTTCTGAAATCAGCCTTGGAAAAAAGCCACCGACCCTACCTGCATCGGTGTAAACGGGCGCCCTGGGTGACATGCACCCGGTGAAGTTGGTAACTATGGGCTGGGAAGTAGCTCCGTATCTTAACGTCGAACTTAAACTGCTAGGCGACCATTTCTGATAACTTAAATTATTTCTTTCGCTTCCTGTGTTTTTTTAATACACCGAAGTGTTTAAATGAGCCGATTTGTTAAATATTTGCTTTTCTAATAATTTCGCAGTTTCATTTGACCGACGCATGAATAAAGTTATGAGGCACATGGCAATGTTAATCTTACATAAAGCGGAAGAATACACAACGTGCATACAAGTAGATACTAAGCAGGGATTTCAAGAGTGCTCATTTTACCCTAAATAGCCCATATATTTTAAACTGTAGGTTGTTAATGGTAAACTAAGCACTTTGGAAAGCCTTGATTAATGTACAATTGTTTGCACATTGTGTATTCTTACACCATATCTAGTGTTATCATTGCCATGGGCCTCGTCACATTATTCATGCTACTGTCAAACGAAACTGGAATTATAATAAAAAAACCTAATATTTTACAAATGTACTTGTTCTTACATTAACGTGCCTTAAAAAAATAAATTAATAAATAAATCACCTCAATAGTTATAAATGGACAGGTAGGTGCAAAGGCACTTTTCAAACGTTGTCAAAAGGGAACAATTAACAGCCTATACGAAAAATTAGACTTTCTTTAAACATCTCTAGTAACGCTCTTTTTCCAACATTACTTCGAAACATTATTATCTACTGTGTTAACTCCCCTTTTTTGAGCCTACTTTTAAAAAGTAAGAAAGGCTTATGAGATCACTTTCCTGTCTGTGTGTGTATGTGTGTGTGTGTGTGCATTTTGTGAGTTTCTACCTTTCAATTTTTGAACGCGTCTACCAAACTTAATACAAGTATAGCACTAAGTATGGAGATCTGACTACTTTAATAGTTTTCGACCACGCCGGGCACTTACTTTCAAAATGGCGACTATTTTAGAGTTAGTCTGCCTTTTGGAAGATAGCTTCACATGAACCAATAAAGCTTTTACGTTATAACTTATCTCAAAAGGTACCCAACCAATTTTCGCCAAATTCATCACGTAAGTGAAACAACGATTTGCCAGGTAAATGTGAGTAATTGAACTAAATTAGCCACTTATTTTCAAAATGGCTGCCATACAAAAATTTTACGTTTATTTTGTATTACAGCCATACCGTTTGTCCAATTTTAACCAAATTTCTTACGCTAACAGTATCTATTACAAGCATCATATAAGCCAAACAACATCCGGTTTTTCCCACCATTTTTTAAATATAGCACCACATGAATAAATAAAGCTTTTATATTGTATCTCAAATACTACTCAATCAATTTTTTCAAATTTAGGTAGTAAGTAATTTATAAAAGGCCAAGTAAATATAACTAATTAAACTTTATTATGCAATTGTTTTCAAAATGGCGAGCATACAAGTATTTTAGGTTTAATTGGCATAACTAGCATACCATTTAGCCAATTTCAGTCAAATTGTGTACGCTGACGGTATGCATTACAAGCATCTTATAAGCTAAACAACAACCACTTTTGTCAGCATATCTCGAAAATTGCTCAGCAATTTCACCAAATTTGGCACATAAGATATGATAAACCACGCAAATATGAGTAATTGAACATAATTTTCAAAATGGCGGTCATACAAACTTTAGGTTTATCTGGTATAACTACCATGCAATTTGACCAATTTCAACCAAATTTTGTACGCAGACAGTAACTGTTACATGCATAACAGAAGCCACTAAACAAAATATTTTGACCGCCAATTTGTAAGATAGCGCTACTTGAATTAATCTAGTTTTTGTGTAATTTCTCGGAAACAATTGACAGGTTCCTACTAAATTTGGCAATCAGGTAGTACTGCCGCAGCTAATGTGTACACACATGTTTCAAGTGTGTCAGACACTGTTTTAAAAATGGCTGTCATCTCGCTACTTTAGCGTAGTATTGTATATTTTCGAAAACTTTAAATCGATTACAACTTAACTTTGTATGCTGGGAGTATATATATATAACAAACATAAAATATATTTACATGGGGCCTTTTTTTCCCCACAATTTTGTAAGAAAGTGCCACACGAATAAATAAAGTTTTTATGTAATATCTCGTGAAACAATTGACCATTTTCTACCAAATATGACAAACAAGTAGTATTGCAGTATGCAATCCTAACTGCTATGTTTGTGTGTGTCAGACACTTATTTCCATAGTGGCGGCCATTTAGCTATTTCACTTTTGTATGTTATACTATCGAAACCATCCAATTAATTCCAGTTAAACTTTGTATGATATCTGTATGCTTTATAAAAATCAAATTTGTACATTCAAAATCTCTTTTGTCTGTCATTTTGTAAAATACTACCACTTGACAAATTAAAATTATCTGATCTCCGAAAAAACAACCGATTTCTACCAAATTTGGCTAACGATTAGAACTATGGCAGGGTATGTAAAATGATACATTTTGAGAGGGAAAGACGCCGTAATTTCAAAATGGCGGCAGTAAAAACATTTTAGTTCCGAATTTTTTTATTTTTGAAACTGCAAAACAAATTTCAACTTTACTTTATATGATGACAGTATCAGTTATATCCATCAAAATTGTTTATGCAAACCTCCTTTCTCTGCCATTTTGTAATATAGCCTCGCATGAAATAATATAGCTATTTTCTTATATATTGTTATGAAATAACAATTACATGAAGCGTCTGGTTTTTGCTATTATATTGTATCTACTTATGGTGATTACAAGCCACCGGTTGTATAGAGAAGCCCAAATGCACATAAAAAGTTTATTCGTTGTATGAAAAGTGAAGTAGAAGAAATTGCAGAAATATATCAACAAATTGAATGCATCCACTAACAAAACAAGAAAAAGTCTTGTATAGGAACTCAGACGAATGTACTGTATGTGGATATGCATGTACAGAGGACAATAAAAAAAAAATATCATGATCATATAACTGGAAAATTAATAAATCCTGTATGTAATTATTGTAATCTACAATTAACATTACCCAACTTAGTACCAATTTATTTCCACGATTTATGGGTATGGGGGTCATTCATTCATTAACGAGATAGCAAATGATGACAAAAATGTTGATTTAACTGCAAATGATGAAGAAAAGTTTATAACTTTTGGGAAAGCAACAGGAAATTTAAAAATGATGTTTATAAACACATTTAAATCTATGGCTAGTAGTTTAGATGAATTAAAATCTAATTTAAGTAAAGATCAAATGAAACACACACAAAAACAATTTTCCAAAAGAACAAGTAGATTTCGTTATTAGGAAAGGTGTGTATCCTTATGGATAGTTGGAAGAAATGCCAAACTTGTATGGAACCAATTTAATATTAAAAATCTTGGTGAATAAAATGATTTATATTTTAAAAAGTAATGTATTACCATTAGCAGATATATTTAAAAAATTTCTGAAATACATGTATAAATTAATATGATTTAGATTCAGCGTGGTATTTTACTGCACCAGGATTATCTTTGGATGCAACATTAAAAATTACTTATCAATCACTAGATTTATTAGATAACTATGATATGGTTTTAATGGTAGAAAAGGGTATTAGAAGTGGTATATCACAATGTTGTAAACGACATGTTAAAGCCAATAACAAATATGTAGAAGATTTTAAGTCTAATCAAGAATCAAATTATTTAGCATATCTCGATACTAATAATTTATATGTTTGGGCAATGTCTCAATATTTACCATATGGTGGTTTCGAATGGTTTTATTATACATTATCTGATTTACATTACTGGAGTGAAAAATTATAAGATTTGGAAGATGATTCTGAGTTCAAAAGTTGATTAGGATATCCACAAGAACTCCATAATTTATATAAAGACTACCTTTTTGTCCTGAAAATAAGGCAGTTCCAGGAACAAAACAATCTAAATTATTAACAACTTTACATAATATAGAAAAGTATTGAATACACTATCATAATTTAAAACAGTGCCTAAAGAATGGATTAAAACTTACTAAAATACATAGAATATTGTTGTTTGATCAGTCCGATTGGCTGAAGAATTACATAGATTTGAATACAGAGATGGAAACTAATGCTAAAAATTACTTTGAAAAAGATTTTTACAGACTTATGAATAATTCTGTGTTTGGTAAAACAATGGAAACTATAAAAAGCAGAGTTGATATAAAATTAATATGAGGTGCAGAAAAATGTGTGATAATTTGTAGCAAAACAAAATTTCAAAAGAAGTACTGTATTTAATGAGAATCTTGCAGCTATACATATGAATAAAACAAATAAAATTTTAATAAACCTATTTATGTGGGTATGTCAATTTTAGAAACATCGAAAGAATTGATGTATGATTTTCATTATAATATAATAAAACCAAAATATGGTGAAAACATTGAATTATGTTACCAAGATACCGACAGCTATATATATATATATATATATATATATATATATATATATATATATATATATATATATATATATATATATATGTATATATATATATATATGTATATATATATATATATATACATATATATATATATATATATATATATATATATATATATATATATATATATATATATATATATATATATATATAACATAAAAACGGAAGATTTTTTCGGAGGCATGAAGACAATGACAGAAAAATTTGATAATTAGCCAAATGACAATATCTGTAATATGCCTCAAATTAATAAAACTGTCTTAGGAAAAATTTAAAAATGAATGAAATCTTAAAATAATAAAAGAATGTGTTGCTTTAAGAGCAAAAATGTATGCATATAGAGTTGATGAAAAAGAAAATAAAAGATCGAAGGGTGTAAAGAAATGTGTAGTTAATAAGATAATTACAGTTGAGGACTATATTAACTGTTTGATTAAAGATAGAACAATTAATTTAATAAAGAGTGAGAAACATGAAATATATACAGTAGAAATTCACAAAATAACACTAAGCCCATTCGATAACAAAAGGATTATACAAGAAAATAAAATCAATACATTGACATATGGATATTAATATTTACAGTTTTATTAACGAGAGTTGGTATGCATTTTGTATAGCAACTATTTCTGAAAGGAAAGTTTTATATTTTATGTACCTCTTAAGGAGGGAGCAGCAGTCCCCCCATATATTTTCTAATAAAATCTAACCCCGTCTTGGAGACAGGGTTTAAAATTTCCAAGCTAGTTTTGTCTTCACATTTCAAACATCTTTAATCTCTAAAACAATGTTAATATCAGCACCATCAAAATAAATGTTTACCATTTTCATCCTAATTTCTAGAACAATGTAATTTAAATGTTCATTATCGATTTTATAAAAAATTGAAAATGGGGGCTCATAGCTAATATAATATCTGAAGCCAAACATCGTTTTTGGTGGAAAACTGACTATTATATCTGTTCCTAAATGATTTGATTCATCATATTTGATAAACATACCAATAACTATTATGTGTTAGTTTAAATACTTTATCATCCAATTATTAAAAAAATTATCTTATTAAATGAAGAAAGCTAAATGGGGTGTCTGTGACTTAATTCATGAACATGATTCCAAAATTAAAAAGAATGGTGGATTATTTCCTAATGATATGAGGACTATAATAGTAGGACCAAGCAATGTGGCAAATCTTTTAATAATGCAGTTCCCATGTGCTCTTCTACATTGGGAGATATTGGGAAT
The DNA here is from genome assembly GCA_029891345.1 of Dryococelus australis. Classification (NCBI taxonomy): domain Eukaryota; kingdom Metazoa; phylum Arthropoda; class Insecta; order Phasmatodea; family Phasmatidae; genus Dryococelus; species Dryococelus australis. Next base: position 86,755,682 of record CM057004.1, on the reverse strand, counting down.
AATTCTTTTTTAAATGATGTTTCTTCTGTAGTTGGTGGGTAATGCAAACTTTTTTTGCTGCAACAGGAACAAGAATGTTCATTAAATTTTTGTTTTCTTCAATTACTCGTTCTACTTTTCTTTCTTTTTTTTTTTTTTTATATACCAATATTTCGTAATTCGTCAGTTAATGGCAGCTCCTTTTTCTTATTTCTTTCATATTCCACTTCATGGTTTTTTTAAAGTAATTTTTTATCTCTCGATGAGTAATTTAACTCGAGAAATGTTTTTCGAATCTCTCATTTACATATAATTTTTTTTCCTTATAAATGAGTTATAAAAGCATTGAGAATTTTGAGAGGCAAACTTTTCCCCCAACTGATCTAACAAAGGGGAATTTAAATGTTTACAATGATAGAATCGAATTTGATATTCCAAAAGGAGATGGCTTTTGTTTCCCAAATTATGCGTATGTTTTTGAGCAATTCCAGTTACTAAAGTGAGATAAGGTTGGAGATGTTGCAAAATATAAAAAGAAGACAACATTGATGTTTCTTGTAACTTTATTCCATTTCACTTTTCTAGAGTAGAAATCTCAAAACATGGTAATATTATTAAAGCTGTTGATAATTCTGGATTAACTTCAACATTGATTAATGTTTTGTTAAGATCTCCAGATGAGCACAATTATTTAGAGGATTCTGGTTTTGATAGTAAATATCGAGTAAAATCTGTACATAGTGATAGACTAAATGAAATAATTTACCCATTGAGATATCTGTTTGACTTTATCAGGGAAAATGCTGAAATTTACTGGAAAGGTGGTTATAAAATCACTTTTTTCGGTAATTCATCTGATAACAATTGCTTATATGTATATGAGGACGAATTTGTCACACCTATTGTTGAATACGAATCTAACTCAGCCATTGCAATTAAAGAAAAATATACAAAAAGCCTAAAATTCCCATTAGTTTCAATTATTGGCAATTTTTAGAAAAAGAAGTACCTAAAGGAACAACTTTTAACTTTGATATAAAATATTACTTTAATAATTTACAATTTGACACGTCCGATTTTGTAATTGTAGGATTTCAAAATAAAAGAAAAAATCGGTGCTGACCAACAAAAGCAGGCTTCTATGTTTGATAATTGTGCTGTAAGTAATACTTATGTTAAAAATGGACGAAATGAGATTTTTCCAAAGGAAAATTGGAATCTAGATATTGAAAAGGGTCTTTGCAGTAAACAGTTTCATGCTTATAATAACTTAAGAAATTCTAAAACAAAACTAGATAAAATATTTAGAAAGTTTAGAGTGTATATTGCGTCGAGAAAAAGTAGAAAATTTACGAAGACGTAAAGAGCGCTCTAATAAAATATTTGCTCCCACAGTTAGTAAAAACAGTCGTAGAATTTCCCTTTCTTAGTTTTCTCTATTGGTTTCCATAAAATTTTTAGAAGATGAAAAACCTTTATAGCGCTAATTTATTTGTGACCTTTGAATGAATAGTGCAATGGGGGTTAATGGCAATATGGAAATTTTTGGACATTCGTCATTGCGATGCCTTTGGAACTGATCACGGGCTGGATTTCAAGTTGTATGGCTGATATTTCATTGTTCAACCTCGATTTTTGAAAGTTACTGAATTTTAATAGATCGTTAACCTAATCCATTGTTTTTGCATTATTTCAGATTGAGTGAACAATGAGTCAAAGGTGGTCTGACAGAATGTATGTAATTAATGGGCAAAATTGAAGACCAAGTTTTCAGGACAAGCATTATCCATGGTTTACTATGGCAAATAATGTTTATGTATTAGCGATGGTTTGTGATGTGAATGAATCCTCTACAATCGTGAATTTAAAGTTCAACATCGCAATGGCAAATGTCCCAAAATCTCCACGCTGCTAGTTTACACATTTCCCACGCCCCCTTAGCAAAGTGGTATTATTTGTCGTTGCAGTTACCGGAGGTCTGTCACTCACCACCTCCGTGATAGCGGAGGTGAAGTTCGGAGACCTGGTGAGGCCGAACGTCCTGGAGCATCTGTCCGGCAGCCCGGAGATGTACATCAACATCTTCGTGATGTCGATGCAGATATTCCTGTCCATGGCGGTCGCGGAAACTGCGCTCTTCCAAGATCTCGAAGATCAGCTCAAGATACCGAGGGGTACGTGGCACGTCTCGTCGCAGGCATTTCCTCTGCTGGTTGTCCCTGCGCCATTTCCTCTGCTGGCTGGCTCTGCGCCATTTCCTCTGCTTGCTGGTCCTACGCCATTAGGAATTTGTACACATTTCTCTGTAGAGTATTTGGCGTATCGGTGGTACAGTGAGAGAAACGTTTTGTTGAATAAAGCAAAGTTTGTTTGGCGCAACCAAATTAATTTTTGTTTAAAGGCAATGATATATTTGATTACTTTTGTTGTTGTAAGGAAATTATTGAGTTGCTCTTACATGGTTCCCCCAAACAAAGGTTTGGTTGGTGCGACTGAAGATTTGTATGGTTCTAACATATATTAAACAGTTTTGGTTATTATAAAAAAAATTGAAACCCGACTGAGATTGCAGCCTTAACCTCAGTTAAAATGACTATTGATGAAATTGGAATGTTTTTAAATATATATTGATCAAATACTGGACAATGTGAGCATATTAATTTTTCACATTTTACAGCTTTACTTTTTAGTTTTATGTTAAACATGTTTTATTCAAATACATATTTCGTTGGCAGTTTGAATTTCTTTTGGCCTGCCATTAAAGTTTTATTTATTACAGCATGTATTTTGTTAGATGACTGTTTCCACCTTATGTATTCAATGACTATATTTATGAACAAACAGCCCCACTCCTTGCAGTAGCTCACTCGCCGCTGCGTATAATATTTTGCTAAATCACTGAAGTCACAGTTTTAATTCTAGGCGTATAGTGTGAGCGTACACAGTTAAAGTAAAAACGGTTACACAGTTTCGTAGATATACCACACTTTGCCAAATTTGGCAAGAATCGGTTGTTGTTTCCCAAGATATTACATTATCCTTTACTTATTCGTTTGGCAGAATCTTGCAAAATGTCGGACAAAATGATTTGTGTAAATACAGTTGATATGTGTAATATATACTGCCAACATACTAAATTAAGTTGGAATTGTTTATATGGTTTCGACGATATCTCATTCTAAACAAAAATTTGTATTTGGCCGAAATTTTGAAAATAAATGTGTGTCATACTTAAAACACACCATTTAACATTATATGTCACAGTTTTATTTGCTTGTGAAATCTGGTGGTAATCGTTTAATTGTATACATATATATGACACAAATACTTTATTTATTCATGTCGCGCTATCTAACAAATTGGTGGACAGAAGGATATATGTGTTAGCACATATGATGCTTATAATAGATACAATCAGCATACAAAATTTGGTCGAAATTTGTTAAATAGTATGGTAGATATACTAAATAAACTTAAAATATTTGTATGGCCTCATATAAAAAATGTAAGTTCCTATTCAATTTTAATTACCTACGTTTACAGTGCCTATCAGAATTTTTCATACATACCAAATTTGGTGAGAATTGGTATTGTAGTTTTTGAGATATAACATAAAAACGATATTTCATGTAGTGCTATCTTCCAAAATGGCAGACCAACAGCAATATACATCTCAAAGTTTAATGGTTGCACGATGCGATGTCAGCATACAACATTTTAAGTGGATTGTATGGTTCCCGAGATTTGACATTACGCTAAATATTAAAATTACCGCAATTTTGTAAGTAAATGCTCAGCGTGGTCGAAAAAAGAAAGTATGATGTCTTTACCAAGTACTATGTGTTTGGGAAAATTCGGTTGACGCGTTCAAAAATTGATAAAAGGGAGACACGCACGTACACAGACACACAGCCAGGAAAGGGATCTCATAAGCCTTTCCTTCCTGCGGAAAGTACGCTGAAACAGCTGTGCAGCAGGTTTGCAACTCTTGAAAGAAACGAAACACCATCTTGGTTCGTGTTTCGTCTTACCCGTAATTACCCTTTCAATCTAAACATAGGTTTACCTCATTGAGGAGATGAAAGCAACATCGGGTACCTCTAATCCATATTAGATGAGGTTCGTGTCATTTTAACTTCTAAGTCGCCTTCTTACTTATCCTGAGGCGTTGATATGACCAATACAAGATGATTTTATCTTTGATTTTATTTATTCTCTGCGTTAGAGACCACAGTTAATTAAATAGAGAAGAACCTGGTTGTTTAGTGTTCCCTACACATTGTAAATGGTTAGGAAAAAAAAGCCCTCAATTTTGTTTTTGTCACTTGTGTCACTTATTTCGTAAAATATTGTTTTAGGTTTTCCAAAAGTGTACCAATCCAATTTTAAGTTCTCGAGTCTAAATACGACTTTTGAACCAGCTCTCACATTTTGTAACGAGTTTCACTGTGGCTTGGTTCACCTTTACAAAATAAATTCACCCAAAAAAGTAAGTTTGATGATAAAACTAGAAAGAACATAACGGTATAATAATATTCCATGAAATAATTATGGTATGTGTCAAATCATTGAATCGAATTATCTCAGATTCTATGACTGGCGGGTTGCCTCTGTTTGCCATAACGACGTCCAATCAGTGTCTGTCACACTACTAATGCAGCTTGACGAATTTAATTTCAGGTGTTAGACTTCGAACTGGTTGAGATTTCCAGAAGGCTCGATTCCCAGTGGGCTAGATTGCCTGCTGGCTGGATTCCCTGCAGGCTAGAATCCCGGTAGGCTCGATTTCCAATGAGTCAGTTTCTCTGCAAGATCTATTCCCAGCGAAGCTCGATTCCCGATGGGCCTGCTTCCCTGCGAACTATATTCCCAGTAAGGTCGATTCCCAACAAGCTCGAGATCTGCAGACTCGAGTCTCTGCGGGCTCGATTTCTACGGGTTCGAGTTCTTTGCGGACTCCATTTCCCGTGAGCCAGATTTCCGGTGGTCTAGAATCCTGGCAGCTAGTGATGGGCAGGTGATGTAATCAAGTAAAGACGAGTAATGTGCCCAGGGATCCGATACCCCCGATGCCGGAATCGAGTCCGAGGGAATTTCTGTCAGTATCTATGAGCAGTTAGCGGGGACTGATCGCAAAATACCTTGTTCATTCTATGATATCGATACAGAAAGTATGCATAACAGAGTGTGTAAGAATCAAAAATATTATACTTGTACGCCAAATACATGCATACACATCAAGAAAAAAAAATCATTTGAACCATAATATTGTGCTGGATGTAGCCTCTGCGATGTCGTTAATACTCAGTCTGAACGCTTGTTTTATCTGAATCATTTGTATCCGAAAAACAAGTGTTAGATAATATTTACAATGCAGAATCCAACATTTGTATATACTGTACATAATCAATATTAAATAACGGAAAGAAATGATGTATTCTGATATAATGCGTAATATACAAGTTCTTTGGCATACAATACGGTATTAATAATATAGTCCTTATTATATCCCTTTGTGTATCTCGAAAGCTCGAAATGGCGCGTATTTATTACATTCGGATAAATGACTTGTTAATGTGCAGTCAAATCAACTTTATACAATACTACCAAGAAAGGTGGATGCTAATAACAATGACAATGTAAAGTGTGGGAAGTGAGAAACTAGTGACGCAGGTGGTTTTTATTTGAATGCTTTTACTTTCACGGATACCTGTAGAACTAAGAAGCTCCTTGCGGGGCAAGGATCTTCTCATATTCTGTAATACTTGATATTATACTGTAGTTCTCAATGCCAGTATACTGTTTGGGTAACTTTGTTTTACTACATCAATTCATTTCCAAGAGTACTTGTATCGTCCCGCGTTACCGCCAGCAGGTGACGTCATGCAAGATCGAGTCTTCTCGTGTGAACCGAGCCCGAGCCCGCGATCGCAAAAATCGGGTAGGTTATAGGCTATTCACGGTAAAGTGAGCACTTTTAAAGGCCCTCCGAGTAGGCATTAACCAATAATAAATATATCTTATTGCAGCCTCAGACATTACATTTTGAGGGTGGGGAAATTCATACACTGTGTTTATTGGTCGCATTGCTATGTTTATATTAAAAAGCAACAGGCAGATGGAAATTGGATGAAAGGAAACATTTAGAAGGGCCTTAACAAGTGCTCACTTTACCGTCAACAGCGTATAGCAAGTTTGATTTCCAGCTGTATACATTCTCTACAGGCTCAATTCCCGGCAGGCTTATTCCCGTATCATCGCGCATGGGAAACATATGCTGCCGTCGTCCAGTGGGTTTTTTCCGGGTATTCCTATTTTCCTCCTTATGGGATTTCACTTCTACTCCATCTACAACTACCTTCAGTGCTGGCCAAATTTCTCACTCGCGTGTTTCGATAGCTGTAGTGAAGTTTTGTGATTAATGTGGCATGGTTCATATCGGTCCAGAACCTTGCGCAGGAATTATATTTGACGTAGAAATTTAGTTTTATTTTGATTTATAATTAGTGGATGGCAAGTGTCATTATTGAGAGATTTGGGCAGCAGTTAGCAGCTAGGGTCTTCAGCGCCGGTCGCAGGTGAACCGAGGCGGAGTTGTAGAAGCAACGGGATGAAATGGAAAGGAAATAGGAACACCCGGAGAAAACACACGCAACCATCAGGCAGAGGATGTCACACTTCCCAAGTGGGAAGAGCCTGGAGCTACCCAGTCGGGAATGGAACTCGCTTCACCGCAGAAGGACGCGGACGACCTGAGTGCAAGTCCACCACCCTCCTAGAGGCAGACGATGAGCGTCTTTGGACAGACGTGGCCACGGCTCTTGTGCGCATGCGCGAGTCAAAACGACTCACTTATTCGCCAACTGTCCTAGGTTACATATATTGCAAAAAAAAAATTGGCATTATAGATTGGATGAAGTGTAATTGTAATTGGCTTTTTAACGTCCCCCGGTTTGTTTCTGGTAAGCTTAACAGGGGACGACTTACAGATTAACTTATAACCTAACTTAAATTTAAGCCCATGCCCTGCCCGGGATTCGAACCCAGAGTCTCCCACACACCAGATCGGTGGCGCACAAACCGACAGCGCCACAGGAAGTCGGCTGGACGGAGTATTAAAAAAAAAAAAAAAAGTTTGTTACGAGGTCATCTTTGAAAATTGCAGGTGTAAACGTGCATGCGCAGTAGCCGTGGTCTCGTCGATGCGCATACCGTCGCGGAGGGACGTGACGTGGTGCGTGTGTGTGTTGCAGAGTTCTGCTGGCAGCGCTGCGCGCTACGGTCGACCGTCGTGGCGTCGGCGGTGCTGTTCGCCATGGTGTTGCCTCGCTTCGACCTCATCATGGCCATCATCGGCAGCGCCATCACGTGCCCGCTTGTATTCATCTTCCCGCCGCTCTTCTACACTCGCCTCAGGAGCCTGCAGCTTGCAAGATTCCAAGAGCGCTGCGTCGGGGATGCCGTCCGCACACCAGTAACTACACTCATTGCCAAAAAAATTGAACATTCTGTGTGTATGTGCACAAGTGTAAAGGCTGTTTACGATAAAGTGAGCACTTTTGTAATAAACCTTAGAAAAAAATCACTGCCCCTACCGGCATCAATTTTAACTGGCGCACTGAGTAACATGCGCCCAGTCAAGTTGTTAATGATGGATGCGAAGTAGTTCCGTATCTTAACTTTGAATAAAAAGTGTTAGGTAACCATTTCTGATAACATAAATTTGTTCTTCCGCTTTCTGTTTTTTTTTTTTTTTGTTCTTATTAATCGAAGGATAAAAATTGGCAGATTTGAAAAATATTTAACTTTCTAATAATGTCAAGATTTTAATTGACCGACGCATGAATAAAGTTATGAGGCCGATGACAATGTTAATCTTACATAAAGCGGAAGAATACACAACGTACATGCTAAGTAGATCTTAAGCAGGGCTTTCAAAAATGCTCATTTTACCGTGAATATCCCATATATGTATCTATTATAGTGTTCATATATTTATAAGCATGCATGCATACCTACATGTATGTATTTATACATATACATAACTATATATGTATGCATACACAGGATATTTTAAAATATGTCGGAAGTATTCGAGGAGTGGATAGTACACCCCAAAAAAAAACAAAAATAAATTGCTTCAGAGTATAAAATATTCGATAGTCTATGTGGCGCTACAATATTTCATAAAAGCTGTTGTGGCTGTGTGTTATCCAGGTTGTTCATAGTTGTCATTTTCCAACACTGCTTTAGAGCTACCTGGGCACGCTCCGCAGTTACACTCCATTTTCTGAACTCTAGAAGCACACCTCGACGGCCCTTTTTTCACCGCAGCCATGTGCACTCTATTTCGTTCTGAGGCATATTCCTCAATGTGCCTGCCATTATTTTCTCTCTCTCAGCGTTTCGAAACTGAAATATCTCAAAGTAAGGGGGTTGCAGACAATATTTTCACTGTCATCATACTTGTCATCGTTGAGAACAGACACGCCAATGTGGAAGTATTTCGAGGTTAGAATGCCTTGAATTAAATAACAGAAGATTTTATCTTTCTAGAATGTATACAAGTATCTTTGAGGTTTAAATAGATTAAATAATTAACACATTATTTAAATGTCAAGCATTACAAAATGATCACGAATCCTTAATACTGTGTATAAATGGGAAAGTGTGTTTGTGTGTTTGTTTGTCCTTTTACGTCAAAACAGAGCAACGGATCGACGTGATTTTTCGCATAGATATAGTTGGTGGGTCGGAGAGTGACATAAGCTACTTTATATCGCGGGAAAATATCTCATTTCCTTAAAAAAAAAAAAAAAAAAAATATTGCATTTTATATCATTCCTTCGTGAAAATTCTTTATGTAATTTTACTGCATAAAAAAAGCATTAAAAAAAATAAATTCCGTCATTTCTTCTTTCTTTTTTGTCTATGGGCTGTCTCCCATTCCTTCCGAAGAGCCGCAGTAGCTCAGTGGGTAGAGAACCCTATAATGAAGGGGCCGCTGTAGTTCAGTGGGTAGAGAACCATTAAGTGGGGCCGCAGAAACTCAGTGGGTAGAGAACCCAAAAGTCGGACCAAGTAGCCGAGTGGGTAGAGAACCCAAAAGTAGGGCCGCAGAACCCTAGTGGCTAGAGAACCCAATAGTGGGGCCGCAGAAACTCAGTGGGTAGAGAACCCAATGGTGGGGCCGCATAAACTCAGTGGGAAGAGAACCCAATAGTGGGGCCGCAGTAGCCGAGTGGGTAGAGAATCCAATAGTGGATCTGCAGTAGCTCAGTGGGTAGAGAAACCAATCGTGATGCCGCAGAAACTCATTGGCTAGAGAACACAATGGTGAGGCAGCAGAAACTCAGTGGGAAGAGAAGCCAATATTGGGGCCGCAGTAACTCATTGGGTAGAGAACAGAATAGTGGGGCCGCAGAATCTCAAGTGGGTAGACAACCAAATTGTGGAGCCGCAGAAACTCAGTTGGTAGAGAACCCAATAGTGGGGCCGCATTGTAACGATATATATCAAGTGGAGCCGCAGTCCTAAATGTCATGCGAACGAAGTCTCACGGGTCATCTAGTAAATATATAATTCACTTGTGCGATGCACTTGCCTATTTATTCACTTCCCATGATTTTTGAGTTTGACCAATCAACAATTAACACTGAACAGATAGATGAGACCATTTCATAAAGTGCACAAATTTTTGCAAAATTATTTAAGTGAGGACTTTAATGTTTATAAAATTAATAACATACTAATAATTCTAATGTAAATATTAAAATATACTGTATGAAACACCATACGATTTACTATTTAATTATTGTGTAAAAACATATTATCAGGATCATATGGCAATTGTAAAGTCACATATGTGGACTTGACAGCTATTTGTTAAACATGATTAGCACTACCGAAATTGACATGTTTACTTGCACTAAACTTTGCCAAACATTTGCACGCTATTGTTGTTTCTATTCACGAAATCTTATATGACACTTTTAGTTTCAAGTTCATCAACTATTTCCTATTAACAATTCAAACAATAAAAGGAAGTTGGGGGGGGGGGGGTCGGTGGCAAAATACTCTTGCCACCACCCTTTCCCCTGTGTTGACTATTATGAGGGAAGAACTGTAGTTAGTTAAGAAGACAGAACGGATATTTAAAATAACTTCTAGGAGTTAGCAGTAAATATATGGTGTTGGCGAGGGAGACCCTAATCAATTACAGTATATGACTCAACCTGAATGATACAGTCGCCGGAGGCTGAGTGTTGAGTCGGAAGGCGACAAGCGGCAGCCCAAGCTGCATCTCGATGACTTCATCTCGGCGTGCGTCCTCAGGCAGACCGACAGACAGACATGTATTTTGTTATCTGCCAGCGGGATCCAGTCCCGACCTACGACCCCGTACAAAGAATTGCCAAGTATTACACAGTTTCTGGTGGCGTAATTGTCCCAAATACCGTGCCACTAGGAGAAAAGATCATAGACTAAAGATGAGGTTAGACTGACCTCGCTGGCTGCGCACAACCAATCTCCGTGCCCCAACATTGAACTGCTTTTCTGCCAACACGTCTAGTGAAAATGGCGTGGATTGGGTTTGAGGTTAGAACATTGTTTAGTAAACAAGTGTTTTGGAGATGTTTTTATACTTCCTCTAACCAATTTGTAATGCTTTTTTTATTTATTAAATTCAAACCTTTAAAAGTATTTTATTAATATAATAGTACTTGTCACTTAAAAATTAAGATATAAACAAACACGTTCATTACTGTTGACCAAGTGACTGTGACATTTGTGTTCCTTTGGGGTAGGCCAATGTTGGGTACATGCGCAGAAGACGAATAAGCGGTCTACCCCATCTTTAGTCTATGGGGGGGGGGGGGGATCCGCTTACGCTTCACTGAAGTTTTTAATAAACTGTTATTGTTGTAATTAGTTTGGAATTCCTCGCCTGGCCTGGATACCGAGGCGTCCCTGCAATTCGCTAGGTTTGTCCGTCCTTTGCTGTCTCACAACACAGTGATGGAAACCACTGCCGTGGCTTTCTTCTGGCAAAGCGTTGCATAACGAGACGTCAGGTCAGCTCTGCAGGTGCGCGAATCTGGCAGATGCACCTCTCTCTTCTCTCAGCCGAATTCGCGAGACCAGTGGTAATCCAGGAAGGGACTAGCACAACGATTGATAAAGGGAGCGGGGATGTGGCATCTGTGTCATTACAGATTCGCATAATCTTGCTGGTTGCATAAAATTTCGACCAGTAAATAAATACTTAGTTTTTTTAAATCATGCATTTACGTAAACCGTGTGTATGATGGCCGCCTTGGTAAGCCGCCAAACAGTGCGCAGAGCTCCAGCAGAAAGCGTTTCATTAAAAAACCATCCAACGTGTCTGAGTGAGGTCAGCTTACGAATATCATTTAAGAAACGTTACGTTTTTCAGTTCCTCCAATTCTCTCTAGAGCATGTTTTTGTGATAGTAAAGATGGCTCAAACGGTTGTTTTTACCTTAATTTTTAAGTATGAACATTCCGTTACAAAACATTAGAAAGCAATAGGGACGTGCATCAGACCTGCATTATTATGTAATAAAATGGTAGAGTCTCCGCTGGAAGTCTCATAGAAGCGCGTTATCGACGGCAAGATTGCGCGCCAGTTCAGTGCCTTGCGCGTAGAGGCGATGAGAGAGTTGATGCGCATGTTTCGGTCGCCCCTAGCGATCCGCGCTTTTAGGCCTCAGACGTGCAAAATTCCGTCAATCAGGCGGTCTCCTTAACCATAGTTTTCGTACTCCATGGTTTTGACACTTCCATAGGATTTCTTTCAGGGACACAGGCTGTTGTTACTGTGCTTTTGGCACGTGGTGTCTACCTTACACGCCCTCTCTAGTTTTAATCTCCAAAAGAGTATGTTTCTTATAAATACAAAATATTTTACTGAGTAGGAGGCAGGGCAGGAATTGTATCCAGATCAACAAATATTGTATACTGTGCAGGAGAAAGGAAAGGAATTGCTTCTAAATACAAAATTTTTGTTAACTATGTTGATTTTGGGTACAAAAATGTCTACAACACAGGAAGGACATATGGAGGAGAACACGAGGTTGCTTCCAGTCACAAAATCTTTGCTAACTGTACAGAAGGGAAAAGAGGAGTTTCTTCCAGGTAGAAAAATATAGTTTTCTGTGCAGAAAGTAGATCAGGAGTGGTTTACAGGTTCAAATTTTTTTGCTATTCAAGAAGCAGGGGAGAGATTCTTCTAGGTTCAGAAATATTCTTTACTGTACAGGAAGATGAGAAAGAGTTGCTTCCAATTACAAAAACCTGGTCTACTGCACAGAAAAGACAGGTTCCAGTTACAAAAATTTAACTTATTTCACAGAGGATTCCTGGCAAAAAAAAAAAAAAAAAAAAATTATTTTCTGTACAGAAAGGAGAGGATGAGTTGTTTTCAAGATCAATTTGTTTTTTTTTTTTTTTGCCATTCAAGAGGGAGGGGAGGAGTGCAAAAATTTATAAAATGTACAAAAATGTTGTTTGCCATGGGGGAAGTAGATGGGTTATATCTAAGTGTAGTGAAATTGATCAACTCTGCAGGAGGGAGGGGAAAATGCTTCCAGTCAAATTGTAGTAGGGGAGGGGCAAGAGCTGTTTCCATGTATAGTTCATTCACAGTTACATTAAAACTTTTCTGCAGCCCTGCTAAAGATCTACTTTTACGTTATTCCCCCGCCTCATGCAAACGAAGCTTAACCAAGTTTAGAAAAATTCCGCCAAAGGAACAGCGCACCGCATTCGTGCGCACTCACTGTAATAATATTTTGCACAAGAATTATTTCTTACTACGCATTACCAATACAACTATTTTCTTTATGTTTTATTTATGTTAATTATAAATTAAATATAATTGATTATCGATAACATATAAGTAGATGTGAAATTTTATCTAAAATTAGGTAATTTTATGTTAACAGAAGAATAAATCGCTTGTGATACATACCATATTTAGGAAACAACCAAACATTTCATGCAACGGGTGGTTTTTTAAAAGGTTGGATTCAAAAAGTGTGAAGAAACCGCGAATAAACACTGTAGTCTATTAGCGGATACTTGACACTTTTCGAATCAAACCTTTCAAAAGTCATCCCATGTATAATGTGTTCTTTTTTTAAAAGTTGTATTGTGTATTGGAAGCGTTTTGTGCTTGTGTTAACCTAGATAACTTGGACGCACCCTATTCTTGGTTAAATTAAAATGTTGTTTATAAATTATTTATAAATTTTAATATTTAATATATAATAAGTATGAATAAAAACCTTGAGAAAAATCTAGATGTTAACGTTTAGTAAGAAATAGTTATTATGCAAAATATTGTAGTAATCCATTCACGGTTACTTCAGAATTTTCTGAAACCCTGCTAAAGTTCTAACTCCAGGATATTCCTCCGCCTCGTGCAAGCTTAGAAAATTACACGTGAAGCACAACGCACCGAATCCGTGCACACTCAGTACTTAGTATAATTACACTAGGCGATACCAACACACGTGTTTTCTCGGTGGTTTATATTCAAATTATTTAATAACGAAGCATTGCAATTTATAGACAAAATACGAATAACATTTTAATTTAACAGAAATAAAAAGTAACTTTTATGAACACAAGTATTGTGTGACGGTTTTTACAATGTCAAACGAATGTGACAACCATCATAAATGTTACACCTTGTAGCATGTGAAACATACCTTAATATCACTCAATATAACAAGCTCTACAAACTAACTCAAAAACATGAGTATGGTATTTGCATTGACAATTGTTATAACATGAGAAACATCTGTTAACACATCTACACTTTACACTGAAGCCTATTATTTCAGCGCTGTCATTTTCACATAAAGGACACCCGCCACCTGGGAATTTCTCCAACTCCACATCGTCCCACAAATTCTCTTTCTCATCATTCCTGTGCAAAGTCTGTATCGTTTGGTGATACATGGCATATATTGGAAATAACTAAACACGTCGTACATGGGGAGGTTTTTCAAGGGCTTTGATTCAAAGAGGGTGAAGAAACCGTGATTGGAATATATACTAGGCGCGCACGAAAGCGGAACGTTGTCCCTTCGGTGTGATTTCGTAGACTCGGTTAAGCTTTGTTTGCACGAGGTGGAGGGATAGCCTGGAAGTAGAACTGCAGCAGAGCTTCGTAAAAGTCGGAAGTGACCGCGGATGGACTGCGGTTGTCATTGAATATACCACAAATGGGTTACCGATCGATTGGCAACGTAAAGTGCACACTCGCCAATCCAGGCCGTGTGCATGGCCACACTCCAGGAGAGGGGAGTTGTGGAGGTCCGGGCCAGTAACAGCCGACCTACGTCAGAGGAGGATATCGTCGTATAAATAGAGCTGCAAACCACCCACTGGTCCCCTCCCACTCTCTCTACGGTCCAATATCGGCAGCTTCGGGGCAAGGTGTCAACGATCAGAAGACGCAACCAGAGGTGACATAGACGCGAGGAGCCGCTTGTCACTGAGTCGCAGGTCTGTTGGTCCTCAGTCTAAACCAGGCCTCTTATCTTCCACGTCAGGAAACGTCCTTTCACCACCTCATCTCCACTACACGGAATCGGGAGGACACGGAGGAGCTCCAGTCGATCCGATCTCAGCCAGTGCGTGCGCCTGCATGTGAATCCATGAGAGAGAACGAGAGAAAAATCAGTGGCAGTAGCGACATGACGGTGCGGCGGCCAGCGCGCGCTATCTAGCGACAGCCACACGAAGCAGCATGAAGGTGCGCCTTTCCCCCGCCCGATGTCGCCACGTCACTCAAGAGGGGGCGGAGTCGCGCCACAGGACCTTGGTCTTCGCGCTGGCGTGTGTCTAGATCGCAGTTGCATCGCGCGCTGCATTTCGGACCCATGCAGGACTGTATTGCATGCCGATGGACGTCGCATTTTACTACGAAGCCACCATCCCGTTGTATTATCGTGTACCTATCCAGTCTCCCACAATTCCATCCTCACTAGATGTATGGTTACACGTTTCTTGTAAAAATCTGAGTTCGCCAGATATTCGGTGACCCCAGACTAAACAACTATATGAGTACGTCAAAATTGTTGAAAATGGTGTTGCAAGTCGATACTTGAATGAAATTTCTATCCACACACGTGGTAGATGAGGAATACAGATATTCGGTGACAAGCCGATTAACATGCTAGAGAGCGAGTTTATACCATTATATTCAATTTTTAGCGATTGATTGTTTGCGTGTTCTACTGTTACATTTGAATTAGTATTTTAAGTAGTAGTTTCGCAAGAAGAATAGTGACTGTTAAAGTGACATTGTAATAAGTTTATTTAATAAATCGTTTCTGTTAATGGTAAATGTTACAGTGGAAATAATCCTTGAAAACATAAAATTTAGAATTAAATTATGTTTCATGAACATTCCGAAGTAATTTTAAATTACTTTTTAATTTGCGATTTTAGACAGGCAAATATCAACATTTTTAACAGATTTTAAATTATTCTTGTTAATAAGAATAAATGTAACTTAGCCTTAGCCCTAATAAGGCCATTTACTACTAGCGAATTGAATTGTTTTGTGAATTATGGGTGTTAAAAATAATTTTTAACTTTTCAACTTTACATTTAAAATTATTTGATTTGACCAGTGAATCTCGCTCTTTGACACCCGAATTTATGGTTTTGCTTTCTCTCATTTGGAAAATTAAAATGGTTTTCTTTAAAAATTGGATACAATAATTTTTTTTTAAATTAATGCCTACACTTACACTACATGTTACCCTAGGGATTAATTTTTTCTTTAAATTTTCTTCATCTTACACGTTGAGGTATCCTGTTTATGATATTTCTTAATTTAAAGTGTCACTTATAATTTTATTTAGGGTTAATTATGTTCAGTGATATGTCTCAACGTATTTGAGTGTGATGATTTATATATTATTGTATTACTTCAGTACTTCAATTTTCTTCATGACTGACATTGTACAGATCTCTTACACTTTAAGTACACTTACATGAGGATATGATCTAAATATGGAGAAGCTTTTGAGCTCAAAACAACCCAGATGAAGTTAAGAGTGAGAGGAAAAGGTACTAAAGAACTTAAATACATTTCGAGCAACGTTTTATTTTTACTTTGTTATTTATTAATATTTAATTCTTCTGTGTAAAGCGAAGTGCCAAAGTAAGTTTAGTGTTGCATGCCTTGCCAAAATTTTCAGTATACCCCTCCTGCACTTAGGTATTTTGAACACATAGTGAACCCTCGCCACTATCTTGCACCCGGAATAACACCGTAGTTACACTGAGCCTGTCGTGACGACAGGAGAAGAGAGCTCCCCTGACTCATGTACCCAGGGCGTCACTCACTGCCCTGGCAGACTCCTGTTCACGGCGCAACCAGACGGCTGAGTTCGACCCCTGCCATACGACTTCGTCAGCAGCCGGGACGTCTACTACTAGAAGAGAGAGGGTAAAGTTGGGACCCCAAATGGGTTGCCAATCGAATAGCTACGTAAAGTGCACACTCGCCAATCCAGGCCGTGTGTGAACCACATTCCAGGAGAGGAGAGATGTGGAGGTCCGGCCCAGCAACAGCCGACCTACGTCAGAAGAGGAGATCGTTGTATAAATAGAGCCCCAACTCACTCTACGGTCCAATATCGGCAGCTTCGGGCAACGTGTCGACGATCAGAAGACGTATCCAGAGGAGATATCGACGCGAGGCGCCGCTTGTCACTGGGTCGCAGGTCTGCTGGTCCTGATTCGAGACCAGGCCGCTATCTTCCACGTCAGCAGACGTCCTTGCACTACATCAGCTCCACTACACGACATCGTGAGGACCCGGAGGATCTTCGGCGGTAGGTGTGCTTCCAGTAGGGTGCAAGGTAGAGCGATACGGAAGTTACGCGATTAAAAGAGAGAATTAAAGTAAAAGATAAAGACAAATAATTGCAGGACAACGAAGTTTAAATACTTGATTATTGTTTTAATTTCAGTTTATTTTGAATTGAATAAGTATCTCAATAAATTGTTGTTCGTACTGTTTGTTGTGTTAATAATTACTGTAATATTAGCACGCCCGTAATCAATCCCAGTGGAATTACAGATTACTAAAGTGACATTAAATAAGGTGATCTTAGAGTTGTGAAGGACAGTATGGAGTAAGTACCTCTTGCAGTAGCTAAAGCTGGGACACGTTGGTCGTCTTGTGTCAGCCAGGCTTGGTATAGTCAACAGCCTTAAAATGCAGTGCACTAAGCTATCAAGTATGAAAGGTACTAGGCTGACTAGGCGAACGCAACAACTTGGTACGCTGCTTCGCTTTGAAGAAATCCTTGAACAATTAAATTACCTTCCATGGTGCTCGAACTTCCTCGGTGATTTTTATAGCATATGTGCGATTAGACAGTGTCTTAACGTGTAGCTCTAGCACAAGCATAGCAGTATTTGTTAGCCAGTGTTGGTAATCTGAGATAATGTGTACAGGAGGCCGCAGACGAGGAACTGCCGCTGGAGGACGTCGACGAGTCGTGGCTCGCGGAGAAGGCGAACCTCGCGCTGCAAGGATGCTCGTGCCTGTGGATGGACCAGAATCCCTGCGAGATGAGCCTCCGGGAGAAGGCCTGTCTCCTGCTGGTGGTGTGCGTCGGCAGCCTGGGCACCTTGCTCTCGTTCTTCTTCAGCCTGCGTGCCACCATCGGCTACGGCATCTTCACCCCTCCGTGCTTCGTCTGAGATCGCCGACGTCGCCCCGAGTCATCCCCGCAGACCATCTACACGCTGTTCACGGTTAACCCCTCCCCCCTCCCCCACTTTTGAAATCAACCTTTGAAAAACGTCACTGCCCCTACCTGCACATATTTCAACGGGCACGATGATTGGCATGGTCCCAATAAAGTCGGCAACTACGGAAGAGAACTACACTGAGGAAGAGGTTTTGTTTAATCAATCAAGATTTGTTTCGTGCGACCAAATTATTTACTTGTGTGGGGGCAATGAAATATTTCGTTGCTGAACCAAATTATTTTGTTGTTCTCATTTAGCTGCCCCAAACTGTAAGATTTGATTGGCGCAACTAAATATTTCTTTGGCTACACGTACATTAAATATTTTGGGCCGATATAAAAGAATTTTACAAATTCCGCCGAGTTTCAAACCTAGATCACCCGCGTCCGAGCGCTACGCCTTAGTAATCTCAGCTAATGTGTAAACTAAACACGCGAGAAAGCTTTTACAGATATATAATCCATATTTTGGGCAACGTGTGCAAACAAATATTTAAGTTTCAAAGCTTTACTTGTCAGTTTATTGTTGCATTGTTTTATTAATGTGTTTATACGATTGTTAAGCATCAATAGATGCACTAATAAACACGGTTACTATCCTAATTGTGAAAAAAAAAATACAAACAAACTCACGAGCTTTATTTTCGAACGAAGGCAGTCATATGACAGACCATATATATATATATATATATATATATATATATATATATATATATATATATATGTATATATATACACAGTTGATTCAGCTAAATATCTAGTTGACAGTCTAATTTTTTTCGGCCTAACACAGAGATTTTGTTTATTCAAACATATTTTGTTAGACGATCAAAAGTCATTTTGTTGCTTTTCAAATTTTGTTTGCACAACTATATATATACATATATATATATATATATATATATATATATATATATATATATATATATATATATATATAGTTAGGGCAACTAAATATATATTTGGCCCTAAACAAGCAAATATTTTGTTCGATTTTCTCTCAGTGTAGATATAGTCTGTTCAGGGTAAAGTGAGCACTTTGGAAGGCCCTAGTTACTGTTTTCCTTTCAGCCATTCTTTATCCTTTAACACCTTTTTCAATCAATATTGCCATGTAAATATTAAACACAGAGTGCATATTCCACCGCACTCGGAAGTTAACGTCTAAAGCTAAAATAAAATATATTTATTGACTATTATGCTTAATGAGAGGGTTTTCAAAATTGATTACAATATGCGATAGTAGTGAGAGAACCTGCGCTTCAGCACTCTAGGGAGTCATTAGTGGCCAAAGTGTCATTTGAAAAACATGAAATGGGGTGTCTCCAGGATTGGCCCTAATTGCCGGCATTTTTAACATTGTCACTTGATCTTCCCACCTCTCCCCTCTCTCTGGGAGGTTTATTGTGAGTGGCTGTCATCTTTCCTTGCCCTCAGGAGCTTTTCTGTGATTGGCCGACTAATTGGTGGGTACCCTTTCGGCGAACAAAGCACCCAGGCGACATTTGAGGGATTTGGAAATTTTTTGAGGGTAGAATGATGGTTAAGGGGGTCAAAAGAGGTAAGGGTCGTGGTGTTGGATGTATAGTCGGGTCCTCCTTCGTTCGAATCCCATCGAGGGTAAGTAATTAAATCATTATTACGTTTTTTACTGCATAGTCATTGGTTCGAATCCTATCGAGCCTTGTTAAAGTATAATTACATTTGTAGTGGCATAGTCCTTAGTTCTAGACCCACCGAAGGTATTTAGATGTAGTTAGGTGTATTTTCAAAATGAGTAATTGCATTATAAACAATTACGAGAATAACGAGAAACTAAGTATATGTACCAAAATAGTAATTACACACTAAGTACACATGTTTACACTTTGGTTGCCGAAACGCAATTGAGGGTTGTGAGGATCTCCTTGGTTAGATTCCCGTCGAGATTAATTAAAGTATAATTACATATGTTAATTAAAGTGCAATTATATTTGAGCAAAAATTTGTAATTACATGTCCAACCTCTATGAGAATCACCAGCATTCTGAACACCAGCCCGGAGTATGATCTTAAATAATAATAATAATAATAATAATAATAATAATAATAATAACAATAATAATAAAGAGTAATTGCGTATCGAGTGTAATTACACAGATAGAAAATATGTCGGGAGCAAGTATATGACCTCTCAGCTCGGAGGCTGGGCGCAGACTGTGTTTCAAGCAATATTAACTTTTAATTACATCCCCCACCATCTTGGACGACACAATTTATATATAAGGAGAAATATCATTTTTAATTAATACAGTCTTCGCTAAATATCATGTTAGAGAGATGCGATTTTAATCCTTGTTGTAAAGATCACCTTTAATTACATATATTGTTTGAATAATAATAGCCACACAATCACTCTCATATATCAGGATACTTTAACCAAGCACAAAATTACGCAGAGTCCCCGGATAACTTGACGGGTCATGCCCTTGCTGTCAGGTGATAGTGTTTACATTTTTTCCCGCCAGGAGCGCTATGCGGCGAGGAGAGTCAGTCAACCTTCATCCTCGTAAGAGAGAGAGAGAGAGAGAGCGTGAGAGTATCGTTCTCAGAAGTGTGGAGGAAGACACGCACATCCCCTCCTATATCGATCGCTTGCTGCGCGAGCGAAGGGACTAGTTTATCCCCAACACCTCTCTCAAAGTATAGTTTGGATGGGAGTCGGTTAACGATTGTGTGTTGTCGAGGATGCAAACATTTTTTCCTAACACCCTTCTGTAAGCCTGATTGGATGGGGATTGACTACACACAACAGTTCGTGATAATCAAATTACATTCTCTCCCTAAACTATTTCCCACAAACTGCATTTAAAAAATGCGTACCACTACGGAAATATTTATGTCATAATTTCTAATACTTAGTGAATTTGGTTCAGAAAAACATCATAAATGAAGGCTGTTTTGGAGTAAAAGTGTAAAATACCTACTGCGAAAAAAAAGGGGTGTTCTTTAAATTTTACAGACATAATATTCTTCCTACTTTGTATATGTGGCAGATCTTTTTATTTTCGATTGTCCGAAGACACCTACGTGTTCCCATTCCTGTCAATCACATGTATTCATATATAAAGTCTTCACCACAATAATGGTTGGTTAAAAATACGCATACTTCAGTAAGGATAAAAAGGGTTAGGAAAAAATGCACATATTAAAACAAAATAAGAGTGTTAGTGGAGTAAAAGTGCAAAATATTCAATGTGAAAAAAAAAAAAAAAAGGTTGTTCATTAAAACTTGCAATACATAATTTCTTCCCCACTTTGTGTACGTGACATACAATATTTTCTCGATTGTCCGCATCGAATACGTTTTCCCACCCTTAATGCAATTATTTGTGTGTTTCAACAAGGGAATTTTGTTTTATTCAGTTATATATATATATATATATGAATTTATATGTGTATATATTCAAAAATACTACAGGTAGTTAAGAAATAAAACAGATATATAATTTGAAACTTATTTACTATAACTTCTTTTTACACACATAAAAAACTTCCATACTAATTTCTTTCTTTCTCTAAACAGCATATGCACTTCTCTTCCTTGTAACACATTTTTCCCTCTTCTTCTAAAAATAAAATATTTTATTTATATTTACAAAAATTATTCAAAAATATTTCCGCAACATCCAGAATATTTTTTTTCCCCTTCCTTTAACATCTTATACACATATCTTCCTTGTAAACCAGTTTTCCTTCGTCTTCTTTTAAAAATAAAGTAGGTAATCTATATTTACAAAAACAATTCTAAAATATTTACACAACTTCCATACTAATTTTTTCTTCCTCTAACATCATATGCACATTTCTTTCTTGTAACAGTTTTTCTTCTTCATCAATATTTACAAAAAAATTGTAAAATATTTACATAAATGCCATGCTATTTTTTTCTCTAAACATCCTATGCACATATCTTCCTAGCAACCCTTTTTCTTTCTTCTTCAACTCGAATTCTTCGCAGTTTGTAAACCCACACACACAGGCAGACGATATGTTAGCAAGCAAAACTTGTAACATGTTGATATGCAGGTAGACGGGAGGTTCTTGAAGAAGCAGTTTGACTCAGATATACACAGATGATGCAAGTGTCAGGTTGGTAGGCATGTGGCAAGTTAGCACACTATAGCTGTGTTGAACTGGCAGTAGGTTGAAGGTGTGTTAGACAGGCAGCGAGTAGCAGCATACTCTTGCGCATTGGACTGGATGGCAGGCGGCGAGGTAACTCTTCCTGCGCAACCAGACATGCGGCGAGTTAGTAAACTGGACTCGCGTCGTGACGGACCCATCTCGTTCGCGGAACTGGCGGATGGCATTTAGCTGATGCTGCGGACTGGACCTCGCGTGGCTGCAGGCAGGCGGTGTGAAGTAGCGGACAGGTGTCGAGGTGATGCTGCAGAGTATGGAGTGTGGCCGGTGAATGGCGGATGCTGTTGACTGTAGTTGTTGGATGGCAGGAGATGACATTGTTGAGTAGGTTCATGTACGAGGGACTTTTGTAAAGACCCCAAGGTAAAGCAGACACATTCTCGGAGTCAATATAGCGCTTGTCGTCGTCATTAGCAAGGCGACGTTGGTAACACGTTCGGTGAAGATATTGTGGGCACTCGAACGGAAATGGTATTGGGTCCCCATAACCCATGAATTTTTTGCGTAAGGCATTCAAAATAAACACACCTCCCACAAGGAGGGCCGAGGTGGGAAGATCAATCAACAAAGCGAAAGAATGCCGGCAATTAGTGTCCGTCCTGGAGGCACTCCCTTTACATGTTAACAAAACAACACTTAGGCCACTAATGACTTCCTAGCATGCTCGAACGCAGATGCTCCCACTACTTACAATAGAAGAACAGGTAAAGTAATGATACAACTTCATTTGTTGTGAATGAATACTCTGTGATAAAGGTTACACACGCGAGTTTAGAATATGAAAAAATTAAAGATAATAAACATAACAGAAGGGTCAATTTAAGTTAAAATATTTGCGAAAACCCATGGAACAGGCGAAATGGTTCTGCGATAAGTAGGAAATAGAAGAACGAGTTGAAGGTGCACATACAATAACTCAGTTGATGAAGGAAAGTGTGAAAGAATATGCATTGTTTGCTTATATAAAAATATATGAAATAACTGTTTTGACTGAAAAAATAAATAGATTTCATACAAAATGGCTGGATGTAGAAAATCAAATAAAAAAGAAACGAACGAAGATGAAGGAATTTATAACATTAACTTTTAAACATGCACAAAAATATAAATGCAAAAGATTTGAAAGATTGGTCGCAAAAAGTGTAAAACATTTCATAATGGGTTTTTAATTTTGTTTTTCATATCAAAACTTCTGCTCTGTGATAGTAGTAAAGTCGGACAGTTATGAGAAACGGAGGAGTCACAGCTTTTGTATCAACTCGCTTAAGCTTAAAAATGAAATTGGCACATGCACGCACACACTGGTTTCCCAAGTTCGACCCTGAAAACTCGTTAAATGAATCTAAATATAATTCCTTAACGATGAATGTTATTTCCGAAAAGACGTATTACAGTAAATAATTATTAAAATAATAAAATAAAATAGAAAAGTAGCAGGATTATGGCGGATCGCGCGCAACGGGGTCCGGGATTGGAGCTCGGAGCTGTCCAGGATAGTCATTCTGGTTCCCCGACGGCCATCTTGTCCGCCATGTTGGGTGTCGGTGACTTGGACCTTGACTCCGGTGACTTTTGCCTTGAAACCTCCCAAAAAAATTGCCCAATAAATCTGAGAAATTGATTAAGCAACTATTAAAAAATGTATTATTAAAATTATTAAAACATATTTTTGAAATGATAAAAAATTATTAAGACATCTATTATTCAAATTATTAAAACATTTATTATTAAAACTATTAAATAATTTATTATTAAAACTATTACGTAATTTATCATGAAAAATTTTAATTTAAAAAATTACACTTCGAGGTCTCCCCCCCCCCCCCAATCACCATGTCCAACAGACAACTGACCCCCACCATACACCCTTCTGAAATATTTAATTCCCCAATTATTCAAATTTGTTCGAACCACCACCCATGATTCTCATTGGTTACTCACCCCCACCTATGGTTCTCATTAATTAATTACTAACTCCTACCAATGATTCCCATTGGCTAATCACTCACTTTCATTCGTCCAATTAGTCGCATTCACTCCATCCCCACCAATGATTCTCATTGGCTAACCATGTTACCTGACAATCTCTCTCACTGGCCAATTACTTCAATTTCGTTCGACCAATTAGTGGCATTCGTTCCACGTATTGAAGGGAGCCATAATTAGCGAGTACCCAGTGTTCGCAATGCATGCGTCATTTGAACGAACGTCGTAAAACAACCTCACGAGCAGCGCTGCTACCCGCCGTTTCGACAGCTCGTCGAGATGTAAGCCACAAGAATTCAAGAGTGCAAAAATCAAAGACATTTCTGTGCTCAGTGCAACTTCGAAGCTGTAAAATTGTGGAGTTATGATGACCCATGATACGTTTAAAAAATATTTTTTATGTAATGCCATGACTCAGAGAAATATTCCTTGTATGTTTGCTATGCAGAAGAATAATATTGTGATATATGCATAAATAAATGTGTTAAAAATATTTTTTTTTACCTCGAGTTATTTCCTGCTCACATAAGTTAAAAAAAAACACTGTTGTAAAGGAAAAAAATAGTTTATGTCATATTTGTTATAATTAGAATAAATCTAAATAAAATTAAAATATTTAATGAAACGATAAAATTCAAGGAAAAGTTCACAATGTCTACTGACATTTTCTTTTTAAAGCTAAACGATTTTCCAAAAGAAAATAATAATGTATATACAGATGGGGTAAAATTCTATGAACAAACTTTCTGATATAATTCCTTATGCAAAATGAAATAGAAAATATACAAGACATCTCTTATCTAAATTGAATATTAAGGGAAGTATGAGCACTTGAAAGTCCAGATTTTAAACTGTATTCTTGTAGAATAATGGAAACAAATTAAATGAAACTACATTTCTCCGAACATTGTTCTACTCTATTCGAATTTTCCTTCATAAGGAAAATAATATGGGAAGCCACCATATTTCTGCTGGCAGTGACACACAGAGGCGTAGCAAGGTCAGGTGGTACCCGGTGTGGAGAGTGTCTTGTCCCCCCACCCCGCTTCCCGTCGTACCCCTAAAAAATAAAATTGAAATCATTAAAGAAGGAAAAATAGGATACTTACTGGTGCAAATATTTTTCTTTCTTGTTTACTTGCTTAACATTGTGAGCATAAGCACATAAAACCTTTTTTTTCTAACTTTGTGCGCTGCAAATTTTGAAATTCAATCATCAAAATCAGTTCCTTTCGCTACTTTATTTTCAATTGACACGGTGGTTAAGCCAGAGAGCCAAGTTTGGCTCATAGTGGACTTATGATAGTTCTTGATTAATTTTAGTTTAGAAAAACTCTGCTCAATTCATGCTATTGAAACACATAGCGTTAGCAAGAATCTTATGGCTAAAGTCATATTTGGTACAGAATATGAAAGTTCATATTTAACAAAATTTCTGAAAATCTCAAAGAAGACTATTCCAGAGAATCTCCTTTTCAAACTTTGGTAGCTTGTAGAAGTCTTGTTAGTTGTGGAATCTCTCTAAGGAGACCATCTTCAGAACGTTCATCATAGTTTACGACTAACTTATTAACTGTGGAAGTTCGTTTTGTGAAGATGTGATCAGTTTCTTGGGCTCGAGAACTGCAAACCTAATAGATATTATTTCTATGTCTTTACAACGAGTGTCAATTTCTTGATAAAACCTGTCAATGCACTCCAACATTAAAATTATTAATTATTAATTGTTAATTTAACGTGAGTGGTTCATCTTTAACATTTTTTCCAGGCATCATTTCCTTCTTTCTCATAGTTATTTTTTTTCACTTAAGGAATTTCCAATTCTTCACAAGTGTTCGTTGCAAACTGCAGTGCTACACGATCCTATTTGTTTTGTCTTTCAAAAAGATCTTTAGACTTCCCATTTTGATAACACACTTCTCAAAACTGATTCCAACGTTCTGTAGGTATTTTTGAGTGTGGCTTACCTTCTTCTAAGATATAACTTCAGAAATATAAAAAGCACAGAAAAGTAAAGTCACATACTGCTGGCAAAATAGTTTGAGCTGCTCCTCTGGTTTTGACAGTTTCTGTGGGATCATAAAGTTCTTCTATGGTACCAAAAATCTTCTTAAAATTAGCATGTAAAGGTTTATACAGTTTCGTAGTGAGCACTTCGATTTGCATCTAAAAGTCTCTTGACTGTAACTCCAACATTAGTTTCAAGGATCGTCCATCTGTGTGAGGAAACTGAGAAAAGGCAGTACAGACTTTCTAAGATTCTAAAAATGTTACACACTATGAAACAGTTGCAAAAGAAAGCATTCTACGCTGATTAAAGGGGAATATCAGACGCCATATTTGCTTGTAATTTGCATGCAGAGCTATCTACCTGATGCGAGGTCAGATACAAACGAAATTGAACGCACGCAGTTCACGAGTTTCCCGCTAGGTAACACTACCATTGCTTAAATGGGACAGAAGCTGCAAAAAAAAAAATGTGTAGCACGGACGCTGTTGCCAGTTCTTTTACACTCACACACTCCCGACCGGCCGGAGATGGTTTCTCGGCACGCGCCATAGAGAATAAAAGAAATTTATTGCGCTGGGAATTCATGTCACAAAACTTTCAAACCCTTATGTACACGAGTACAAAATACGGACATCACCCTTTTCACAGTTAGAAATATGTTTCATTCTAATTAAATAATGTATTGTTTTTTAAGTTTACATATATAATTCTATATACCTGTTGTAACTTCATACGAAATAACATACAGTGAAACCATGTTAAGAAGTTCCCACATAAGAAGTTTTCCTACTTAATAAGTTGAATAATTGTGCATCTAGTCTGCATGCACATGTGTAATTTAACCCTTTTAAGAAGTTTTCCTGGTTAATAAGCATTATTTTTTCAGTCCCTTCAAAAACGTCTTAGCAGAGTTTTACTATATACGGAGGTAGTTAAATACTAGTCCAAAATCGAAATAAATAGCATTTTTAAACTACCTGTTCTAGGCAAAAATGTGTCTATATATCGCAACTTGAAACATCTGGTTCGAATAAGGCTTCTGTATTTACATTAAAGTAACATCGTCATACAGTTTTTTTACAGTGTAGGAATGTTGGGTATGCATCTTAGGATATAACAGGTTTGCAAATAAGTTTTACATTTTGTACGTTTCTGAAATAAATTGTTTTATTTTACAGTAAACGGATAAGAGGTGATTTTTCTCCCTTTGGCGATTTATATAAACTAACTTGGTAGGTTTTGCAGGCAACTTCTAAACGCATTTTTTTTTCTTTTGGACCACTGCGTGCCCTTCAGTAACATGTAAAAATCAACACTGCCTTACACATACCACTGAACAGTCAGTACACTTGTATGACGTAGGCTATGTGATACCGAGATACTAAACTGTGATACATAGTTTTTATGTGTATAAAACGAACCAAAACCGGTCTGAGTTGCCGCCAGTTTGAACAGTGAACATTTATTTGGTGCGTTAAGATCTCGCATAATTTACTTTCTCACGGTCAGTATTTCTGTATGCACGCTGGGAGGTGTTTAGGAGACCATGTATGCATTTCGCGGCAGTGATTTCTTAGTAAAAGTTAATGTTGAGCAATGCTCAGTTAACCGTAAACTGGCTACAATCAAGCGATTCTTCTGTGTCAGCACAAAGGTTTTCCACGTCTCAAAATCAAACAACATCGGATTACCGTGCCTCATTAATACATCGTCAAATCTTGAATAAAATTAAAAGTGCTAGGAGTGTGACCTGGGGCACATTAATAACAGTACATAGTCAAGTCGAAGTGACTGCTAAATCTAAATACTATGGCGCGCAAAACATTTATTCACTTGTCATGTTTTCGTACAGTATTATTTATAACGTAGGTAATTTGAAGATATTTACTCCGACTGGAATACAAATCTACTGTGCAGCTGATCTCTGATGTCCGTCTGTGGCTAACAGAGTGCAGTTGTTGTACGATGATGCTTCCTAAATCCTAACTGGGATTTACTTATTTTCTAAATGATGTCTCTCCAAATATTTCAGGTTACTGAACCCTGCCATTCGAAACATTGGGCTGATTAAATCCGAAGTTGATCCTCGAATCCGATCTTCGTAATGCAGTTTTATTGCACTCTAACTTATGGTCCGGAGTTTTCTCGGTTCGAGTCCCGGGTAAGGCACGTGTGCATTTGTAATAGTCTCACTACTGTTGCATATGTCTCTGGTTTCACCTCTAATGATATTGCTTTCAACGAGGCGACAAGTCCTGCCTACCATCACAGCTTTTAAGAAATTATTTAAAAATCAACTGCACCCATATTGAGGAAAGTATGCTCATTATTCGTATTAGAAACTTTTTATTTGTGTTGACTATGAGTACAGCAATAATTTACTTGTACTTCTTAGACAACAACAAAGTAATATAATGATTCTCGCAAATTGATATCGCAACTTGAGATGTCTAGTTCGAATAAAGTATCTATATTTACTTTAATGTACGTAATATTGACATTAATATACTTAACGATTGATTCTGTCAAGAGTTGGTCAAAATATCTTTCCTACAAATGTGCAGTGTGACCAAACAATATAGAAACGTTCTCAAAACTACTTTAGGATGCTTTCAATGACTAATGAGTAGGGTTACCTGTTTTTTTGTGAAAAGTATTCCGCGCCTCCCTCCTACAGTTCACTATCATATGTGTGCAACTTCAGCATTTCTTTGTTTATTAGAAATTCGAATTGATGAGACAGCATTTGTTAATAGACCAAGCCAACCCTATTTATGTAATCTGGGAGTAAACATCTATAGTTTGCGGGCAGATGCTTAAAACCAACACCAGTTAAAATCATCCAATTATGAAAGAGAATCTAAGTTTAAGTATTTAAGAAACACAGCAAATCCTGATATATATATTATTTTTTTCGAAAAGCTGACATCTCCGCCAATTAGTGAATACAGACACTGGGGCGATTAAAAATTTCTGAAGCAATAAACTATACACACGTATGATGATTATGTGATGTTAATTTTCTTTTCACGCTTTGTTACAGTTGGGTATCTGTAAATATTTCATTTATAATATTTCACCACATTACATAAATATCATATCCATCCAAAAAGTTATTTGCAAATCTGAGTATCAACAATATGGTATGAATCTAGATATAGGTGCCGATCAAGATTCACATTAGTGATTTAAAATCCACTTGGATACTATTTCAGGTTTTAAAGTAGTCTTGAAAATACTAATGTGTACTTGAATTATAATATTCCTGAAATACGATTAGTAATTCATTCTATGTGAAGGTAGTTTCTAGTATTGATTCAGTAGCGTAGCCAGAAATTTCTCAAGAGTGAAGGAATGGAGGGAGATTATACTGGAATGATGGTGCTGACGTATGTGTTAAGACCAGGATGTCCACTGAAATTATATTTTAGAATTCCCTAATTTTCCCAGTTTTCCAGACTGCATCTTGCCAGTATTCCTGACCTGTTTTCAGAACCGAAACCACCGAATTTTGCTACCGTTGATAGAAAAAAATGCTATTAGTAAAGTTGAATTAAATTATACTGCAAAGACCAAACCAGCAGTGCCAATATTGTATTCAGCTCATAAACACTTCTCGCGATACACGCTATTGACTTCACTGGAGTGCCCAATACAAACACGCAAATACATTATTTTGTAAGTATAGGACCTGTGACCTTGGAAAAGTTGTATTATTTCTAGTTCACAAACTTAATATTGGAAATTTTAAAATCGATATGCTCATAATTGCATCATCCTGTATTCACACTACTAACAAATTTTGTATAGTAACGATTATTTACATTTTCCCTGGCATAGGGAAAAATTCTCTGACATTTTCATGTTGAAACTCCTACCTTTACAATTAAGACGTCAGAATAGAAATTGTAATGCAATCAGTGGTGACATCGGCTCCAAAATGTACAGCTACATCTCCAAATATGAGGTTATGCAGACATACTATGGAGAAAAACCTAACAAATATATCTGGATGCTAGTATTAACATAAAGATCATGAGTTGAAGGGTTTGGCAGGTTCACAGCTAACGGATTCCAGAGTAGGAGCCAGGCGCCAGTCGTTCGCCATGTTATGACGTCATCCGGTGGCCATATTGTAAGCCAGTGATGTTGACTGTTGACCTTTAACATTTACCTCTGACCTTGACCCCGGTGACCTTTGACAACAAAAATTAAAAAAAATTAAAAATCCCGGAAAATTCCAAAAAATTGTATTAAAATTATTAAAAATTATTTTCAAATGTCTAGTCACCTGATGGCTATTATTCCCCAAACGCAGGTTCTATCGTATATATATAATATAGGAATATACATAATTATGTATAGAATAACATATATTTATATAAAATAGGAATATAAATAATTATGTATATAATAAATTTAATAACTGTGTATTATCTTCTAGAGCGAACGAGTATTTTACAGATAAATGTTATGTTGAAAGTTATTTTGTGAGCACAAGCTAGTGTCTTTACTGTAAAAAATATAACTGCATTTATATGGTTCGTGGACATTCATTCTTGCCGTGCGACCGCGATGTTGGATGCATTAGAAAAGTGATCAGGATAACAAATTGCAGCTACACGCCCGAGCAGCGAGCAGAACTTTTTCCCGTGCCAGTATTAGGGGTATATTCTCAATTCACAATGTATCAACCGATGAAATACTCTCCTTCAAAACATGGTGGCCAACATATTACAAGAAAACTGCATTTTCAGACGAATATATAAATCGTGGTGTACGAAGAGCTCAAAAGAAACCATTCATTATATCCACTTATAAACATTTAAACTACAACCGGGATGTCAAAGGAAATGTCTTAGCACAAACTTTCATCAATGACTTGATGCAGAGCACCTTCAGCTTCAGAAAAATCCGCGTCGAACCATCTCTATCAAATGTAAAAGCCTGCTCTGAAGGACAGATACACATTAATCGAAAGATATTCCTAACAGGAGTGCAATTCAGGGATCTGCTACTCCTTCCCTCGATTCAAAGGACGAGGATTCCTAAATGTGTCTTTTTATTTACCTAACCTAATATAACTACAGCACGCAAGCATTCACTAAAGTGTGATATATTGCTATTAAACTTAAAGTTTCGTTACAAATGAGCCCGCAGAAAAATGTGGAAAGTGCTGGTGTATTGCAGAAACAGCACATGCACAAGTAAATTAAAACGGTTTCTTAATTTTTATACTCTCGATTTGGTCGCTCTAACATAAAACAAAAGTATGAATCTTGAACATAAACCATATATTTGTCATAGAATTTTGGATTAGAAGATATTGGAGAGAAACTTTTTTTTTTCTAATCATGTAGGAAGTGTACCATGTGTCGTTTAAGAAATAACCGAGTCAACTACAAAAAATTAAAAGGAAATCAATAACTGAATATAATCTCCCACACAAAGATTTTATTTTCTTTATTTTCATTAACTAGCTCCCGGTACAGAGAAGTAAACTTCGTACATTCAGAGAAAAAATTTGAGTAATTTTACTACGGCATTATACAAATAATTGGACATACTCTTCGAAGAGCGCCCTGTAGTCATTCATAAAATACATGCAATCAATAAATTTAAAAGTGGAAAGTTATCATCGTAATATAAGGAAACGGATCTTTCTCGGTTATGAGGCGGACCTGACATAACATTTATTGTGTAGGATAAATTTAAACTTAATACGCAATTAAAGATTGGTGTGTTTTAAAATTTTGTTCAGTTTATAAACAGAGAACTACATTAAAGAAGATATATTCCCCCCCAGAAATAGTGATGCTGATGCCAGTCCTCCGTGATCATATCTGACACATTCTCCCCAATCATAATGCAAGTAACATAAGTGCCACCAGTAACAATATTTGGCATGATGGATGCGTCTGCTACCTTCAGTCCCCGCACACTATATACCTTCAGTCTGGGGTCGACGACAGCATCAGGGTCGGTGGCTCGCGCCATCTTGCATGTGCCTACAAATTACCTCAGACTCATAATATTGCACGCAGCGAGCACTCCAGGTATTCGTCAGACATCATCTCCAAATGCTCGCAGCCGAGGAACTTGATGGGGTTCAGTTTGGCGCAAATTTTTCTAACTAGCGACGTCTTGCTCAACTTCTTGACGAACCTAGCCCCATCCATAAGTACTTTGACATCGTCGCCATGACTCATATATTTCGGGTATATGAGCGGGGGTGACTTGGAATTTCTGCTCCTCAGTCGAAGATATCCGCGG
This sequence comes from Dryococelus australis, assembly GCA_029891345.1. Lineage (NCBI taxonomy): Eukaryota > Metazoa > Arthropoda > Insecta > Phasmatodea > Phasmatidae > Dryococelus > Dryococelus australis. The sequence goes on along the minus strand of CM057004.1, from coordinate 86,723,439 downwards.
CTCTTGGGCCTCATGAGGCAACTCCATATCGTGAAAGAATCTCTGAACGCTATAGGCTTATACACTTTGTCATAGAAGTCGTCTGTGAAACCATTCATATACTTAAAAATAATTCCTCCATCAGAATTCTCGGCCATCGACGACATATAGTGTACTATGTCAGGGTAATGTGGACTGTCAGCAATCGATGAAATCTGGAAAACAATGACTTGTGCAACAGCTACACCCATTAATGTGCCATTACTTTTGAATAACATCCGAAAGTTCTGAAAAACTAAGGAAATTTGACAGGGTCGTGCCCAATGATGCTTCGACACTGTATACAAGCCCACTGGTACAAATGTTATCTTCGAGGTTGTCACCAGCTTTCAAATCAGATATTACAGGAGAAATCGCAAGTTCTTTGAGGTGCTTCGCTGGCTCAATCTCTGACAGAATGAGGATTTGTGGTGAGTTCATAACACCAGCAGATATAATTACTTCTGTGTGTACAGGAACATGATAACGGTATCCCCTTTTCACGAAAACAACTTCCCGAACAGTTTTTAAAAATGGATCAATGATAATGCACTCTACATGACACACTAGACTTACATCAAGGTTGGGATGATCCTTCACAGGTCGTAAGAAAGCCTTCGCGGTGCTGCATCGAAACCCATTTTTCAGAGTTCCATAAGTATATATGAATACATTATGACTTTCACCATTAACATCTCTCATTTGATATCCCAACCCTTGGAGTCCTTTGAACAGATACTCAATCAGTGGACTGTAGTATCAATACTCTTCCACTGTCAGGTACCCGCCAGCACCATGATAAGGCGAATCCCTCAGGCTGCCAATTCTCATGCCTTCGGATTTCTTGAAGTATGGCAAGACACCTTCATATGACTAGCCGTCGTTACCCATGCACTCCCATTTGTCATAGTCCCGCTTGTTCCCTCGAATGTACACCATAGCATTGACTGCGCTTGTGCCTCCTAGGACCTTTCCACTATGCCAGGTACACCTGCCATCGACCATGGCCCGGCAGTACCCTGGGTCGGGTTCCGTCTTGTACATCCAGTCTGTCGTCGTCGTTTGGTAAGTGGTCATCATGGCGGGTACTTCGCCCACCAGAGTCTCGTCATGACCAGTTTTCAAGAGCAGCACCTTCCAGCCCTTCACCTCCGACAGGCGGTTGGCCACTACACAGCCAGCTGTCCTGGCGCCCACCACGATGACGTCGTACCCATCCTGGAAGTGGTTCTGTAGTTCCTGCAAGTCACCTACCCTGCCGCTGGTATCCACGATGTCGGGGCGGTACAGCCATATGGCGTATTCAAGATCATGGTAAAAGATGACGTAGAAGACGTAGAGAATCACTGTTGTTGGCCCCGTTACGAGCCATGCTGGGAGCATCGCACTTTTCCCCACAGTTTCTGCAAAAAGAAAGCAAATACTGTCATTTATAAAAATGAAAATTCCTGCTTAACTTTCTAACGCGATAAAATTATGAAAAACACCTGTTTTGAGAATTAAAAATAATGTTGCAGGGCAAAATTATTACAAAATAAGAGAAGCAATGTTTTGACATCTTAAAATTGTATAACCTAATTCCTTTTTAGGATGTGCATACAATGTAAGTAAAATGAGACATACATAAAAAATATAACATGTTTCATTACGCTGTTCGTAGCTGTTGTTTGTAAGGGCCACCGATTTAACGGTGTCAAAATGTTAATATTTGATCAATTGTGTGCATTTGATGGGTTAGTAACTTGGAAAATAGTAAAGAGTACTCATTAAACCTTTGTGTAAAGACTGTAGTCGTCGTGAAACGTCTGTACCGAGAAAGGGAGTGTGTCACCTTATCTTCTGCCACGCGCCGATTACAGTCTCTTTATCAAAGTTGTCGATTGTTTTGAGCGTTGCCGAGATCTTAGCTACTGTCAACCATAGAAATTACAACGTGTTTGAATATTCGTCACATAATTTACTTTCAGCCTTAGCCATCGAAATATCGAAGTTGTTATCGAACAGGGTCCTCGGTGGCTGTGTGCATTATATTGCATGATACCTGCTGCCGTATTTCGTCATATACAATCTTCTGTAAAGCTTGCTTTGTAAAAGAAAAAAAAACATTAAACTTCCTGAGCTGTAATCGATTCAAACCATTACCACGGAAAACGCCCTATGCTCCTGGCACAGAAAATAGGATAGATTCTGTTACCAAACCTGGTATAAAATCCGGCTTTCCCAGGTGGCAAATGCCATGATGACTGTTGTAGTGTCTGCGATAATTGCTACTATGACAAACTTTACACAATCTTTCATGGAATCTAATGCTGTGCTTCGTGGCCATAATGCAGAACCGGTTATAGTATCCAGCCCATCTTCCATTATGGCTGAAATGTCAATGAAAACCAAACTGGTAACAGAGAGTAGTTCGGGACATGGGCTAAAGAAGATGTCGATCGATTTTTGTCAATTGCGAATGTCCTCAAAATGGCTCACGATCCATCTATAGACATGTCAAAAACGTGTTTAAAAACTGTGCTGATGATCGTTAACCTTTAATTTATAAACAAAAATGATTACAACTTGAACATGCTAGAGCAAGTGTGCTAACATTTCAAACAAGCATATATGCAAACAACTAGCGACCAGTATTGGAAGCATCATGTCTCTGTCAGTTAAAGGTGGGGAAAAAAAAAAAAAAATTTCAGAGGTAAGACTCAAGAATTTTTTTTTGCATCAATGGCCTATACTCAGTCTATAGTTTGGATCCAAAACAAATTGAAACAAGTGTTCTGTGAATACGTTTTCCAATTGAAGGAAGTACAAAAAGAAATTGTAGTCTATATAACCAATGCGCAACAGGCGTCAAAGAAAATCCCGCTAATGAATCGAAATAACATACTAAAAAAAGTATCTGTTTGGCAGTTATCTGTTTTCTCCTGACTTCGTTGTTCGTTTGGTTCATCGTTTTTTTATTTGTATCATTTTGTTGGTAAAATTTTTACTAAATTCTAAAGCGATTTTTTAATGAATTCTTATGTTTTACCATGTCTAATCTTGGCTTAATTTCAGTGGGTATTCATATCACAGTCAAAGGTTTCCGTGACGGCATAGTTCTGCAGTGACTTATGTCCACAGTAAACAATTTTCATTTAATTTAAATCAGGATGTTCTGTCGTCTGTTGCGTCTGAGCATCACCATACGACGCCACGGGCTTTTAAGGGGAATGGTGCATGAAAGCAGCATATTTACCCGATTTTTTATATAAGCCGTTTTCCAAAGGGTTTATCGAAATTTTTGGTTCGACGAAACGTAAATAATAATTTTCAACATATTTTTACGTTGTCAGATATTCACTGCCTTCATTATCCTCAGAGCAATGATGGAAGAAAAGAAAGAATATTTTTTTCTTATCTTCAATCAGTGGCTCCGAGAATAACTAACGCAGTGAATTTGTAACAATGTAAGAAGATGATCAAAACTGTTATTTACGACGTCTTGTCGAGCCAAAAATTCCCAAAAATCCTCTGTAAAACAAGTTGTGACAAAAATGGTATAAATGTACGGTTTTCGTTCACCATTCCTCTTAAGTGCCCAAAATTGTTTTGTATATTTCTAGTCTTCTTTCCTTGGAAACATAGTTTTACGCAGTTGTGCGAACGTCTGCCAGAGAATGTCCCTCCCCTTTCTCGCGGCCATTCCTGATAATTTTTAACCCCTGGACCCAAATAAATAATATATTTTACAAATATGAGGTTACTAACAACTATTACGATGCAACATTCTATAAGAGCAAGTATTTCGTATTTATAAAACTACTTAAATTCTTCATTACACGAGCGAATATTATTTTATATTTATTTATATATGGTAGGCGACTTACACTTATAACGGATAACAGACCATAAACTCACATACTGTCCGAAAATACCAATCTCCCAGACGGTGATGTCAGTTAGTCTATTACGGTACGCTACTTGGCCAACGAACATTGACTATCGAACTAGACATAAACCAGCAAATTATATAACATTCATACTGAATTCTTCTCAAGATTTCCTTTCCAACACTCCACGTCAGATTACACGCAGAGTGTCACATAAGAAGTGTCACTCATTTCAAATTAAACTATCAAATTTCATATTTAACCATCAGCTATAACTCTCTTGCTCAAGAAAACGGTAAAAACGAAGAGCTGCATAAATTAAAGGCAGGTCTACTATGGAGTAATCTATTACCCAGAATTATATTTGCATGAAGCAATCATCTTCAAGGGTGAGCTTATATTTACTCCATAATGCCTGCAAGAACTTGGTGAACAGAATGACACGTCACACACGCAGGAATCGTAGAAATAAAAATCCTGGGTCAACAATATGTTTCCTGGCGAAACTTTAATCGTGATATTGAGCTCTTAGTCACAGTGTTTCCCCGACTGCAGTCCTGTTGGGGGGGGGGGGGGGGGTGATAATCCAGCTAAGGTTCGTATCCAATTTTGGGAAGAGCATATGGAAAATTTCGAAAGGGTGCATATTTACTACTCCGGACCTTACGAAGACCACGACTTCTTGGTATTAGTTGATGCAAATGAACATGGGTAGAAGCATCATTTTCAAAACCTCTGAATCCACCATTCGACATCCAAGAAAAATACTCGCAGCCCATGGGTTACCCAGATTTTTGGACTCAGATAATGCAGCCATATTCAAAAGCGAAACGTTTATTAACTTCTACGCCGGACTAGGAGCACAGGAAAAATTTATAGCTCTAAGTAATGCTGAAACGAACGGGATTGTTGAACGAAACATTCAAACACTGGAGAGAATGTTAGAAGCCATGAAAACATAACCATTATCTGTACAGTCTGAAGTGCAAGAAACTTTGTTTCTATGGGCTATTCACGGTAAAGTGAGCACTTTTGAAGCCCTCTCATTTGGAACAATAATCAGTGTAGGCCGTTCACGGTAAAGTGTGCACTTTTTGGACCTGTTTAATCAGACATAATAACCAATAAATAAATTTCATTGTGGTCTTGGACCTTAGGCTTTCAGTATAGTGAATGTATACACTGTGCTTATAACTCGCATGGCAGGGTTTACATTAACAAGAGGTGGAAGGATATCAATTCGTTGAAAGAAAAAGTAACTAGGGCTTCAAAACTGCTTACTTTACCTTGAACAGCCTATATAAGGGTAAACAAACACCCCTGAAATGCGGAGAATCTCATTATGGACTTTATTTTAATAGGAAACTAAGAAGAAAATTAGATCTATTAAAATCTTCTGAGAAACAACGCGGGCGTTATACGACTCTGCCAATTCCACAACTCAGCAATTTAAGCATGGTAAACAAGGGACAGGGGAGAAATAAGATAATATATTATGATATAACACAGAGAAAATTACTGGCGTGAAATTGTGGGTCGTAGAGGTACGAGATGGGCACCAAAACCAGTAGACTGCAGCCAGTGTGATTGGACTGAACGATTAACTTTCATAATTAATTTTTATGGTATGATAGAATTACAGTAATTTAATTTGCATTGAAATATTAAATTGCATTGAAATATATGCAGTTCAATATTAATGAATTATACTGTAACTGGATAAAAGAATATTATATTTGAGCTGCTTATTATTTTAGTTAATACAAAAAAAGTTAATAATATCTGTTAACTAATATTAAAGAACGTCCAACCAACCTGCAGTAGTTTAAAATTATTGCTACTGTTAACCGATACGTAATTATCTGACTGTTAACTGTAAAAAACCGTATTCCATGTTTCAAACATGTTGTTATATTAATAACGTGAATTGTGTTGTTACCACTTCATTGTAAGGTGCATGTTTGAACAGCATCCAGATAAACAAGCTGTCTTGAAAATTTGGAACAGTAATCAACAAACACGGGAACATCTGAACACTGGCAGCTGCGAAATTTACATTGAAAATACTATGTCAAGGAAATTTCTCCTTAGTTCGTTAATTTTAAAGATATGCTTTTCAAACCAAATGCACACTAACACGAATTTTTTTTAGCAATTCCGTATATCGGAGATGTTTCCATAACATGTATAGCCTGTTTGTAAGGAATGTTGGAAATGTATGTTTCGCAAGAAATCACATACTACCAATCTATATTGAAAATATGCGCTCGTAGTGATCGACTCCTTAAAAAAATTCGTGAAGAATATATTTTGTTTGAAACTCCTACCTTTACAATTAACGCACTGAGGCGAAATTTCTTTAACGTGGGATTTCCTGTTTAAATCTCTCAGCTGCCAGTCGTTAGGCGGTGCCATTCATTACCTTGTTCAACTCGACAAGAACTACAAAATTAAGCGTCACGTTGACCAACCCCTGAATATTCTTCAACATTCTCCAGTGCCAAGACCTAGGCTAAAGTTTACTCTTTTGAGAGTAAATCTACCTACAGATCAAGTAGACCGCTCCACTGCACAAGAATCATATTCTGGGGGACAGGAGATCGTGGTTCCCGAACCACGATATGTACCTCCTACAAACCGTCAAAGAAGAAAGTCAGAAAGAAGAAGACAAGGACACGCATACCTTAAAGACTATGAGTGTACATGAAGATAGCATACTCAGATTCAAGTCTGCACATTACTTAATTTCTATCTTTCAACATTTTATTCATGTAATTCAAAATGTAAATAACACTGTATTTCTGGTATAGGCTGTTCACGGTAAAGTGAGCACTTTCTAAGGCCCTTATAAATTTTTCCTTTCATCCAATTTCCATCTTCCTGTTGCTTTTTAATATATTATTGCAATGTGACCAACAAACACAATAAATACATTCCACCACCCTCAAAATTTAAAGCCCGAGGCTGCAATAACATATATTTATTAGTGGTTAATGCCTGTTGGAAGGGCCTTAAAAAGTGCTCACTTTACCGTGAACAGATTACACTTTTTAAGTCTACATGTAGTTTGGCATACTTCTCTAAAATTGACATTTTACGCTTGGAACTAAATATTATCACAAAACGTGAACACGAAATTACAAAACTTGAACCATGACGCCGCAAGGAAAATATACGCGTAACGCACATTCACATATCATAAACACCAAGGCGATGATCCATTCAAGTTGTATTGGTTGAAACACTTTACTATGCTTATCCGCAAGTGTCCTTGTCTAATGACTCCTAATCCGAATATGTAGCAAGCGGTTCATATATAACGTTTTATATGTGGTTAAACAGCTAACCCTCCCCATTAACCTACTGAACATATGTCGGAATTAGACATAAACGAAAATCACCTCTGGCTTTACCTCGTGACAGTATTATCATTTTGTTCCCCCATTCCCCTGTCTGTTACAGATATCGCGGGGCCAGAAACGAAACGCTGCCGCTTTCAGCTGTGACAGTTTAATCTTAACAATTCAGTTCTGGTACCTAAAGTAAAATTCTCGTTAGTTATTGAGATATCTCATTACTGCCTTAATAATGTCTAAGAGAAATATCTATCCTTTTAAAGTCATTAATTTTGTTCTCATTTCCCGTCAAAACTGTATTTTTATACCGTTTTCAATCTGCCATTAATTTATTCGCGCTTATACTACGTAGTCAACGTAGATGCATTACGATTAACCATTTATTGATCATGGTCCTGAAAGAGTAATTAATTAAAGGGAATGGCGGGATTTTCCTGAAGAGTACTTAACCCAGTCAATGTATGGAGACGACAGTCTTCCAGGCGTAGTGTTGCCAACCTAAAGTTTACTGCACGGGGCGCTCTATCCAGGCCACTCTGCTCGCTCTTCCCTGGAGTGTGTGTTTTCAGACTGACCACGGGTGACCTCGCTTCACGTGCTATTATAAACTCTTCTGCCCCGGCCACTTGACGCGGACATGAAGGAATCTTATCGCAGCATTATCCGGAACACTCGCGATAATTCAGCCTAATAATCTGGCAGCGTGTTTACCAGATCTAAGAAACAACATTTCCCGATTTTTCCAAGTTTTCCAAGTCAACACACATGTTTTCCCAGGTATTATTTAACTCTTCCAGAATTCAACCAGATTTTAAAAATATACGTAATATATCGGTGAAAAATTAATATTAGTCATATTAATATCCGTAAATCAACGAAGGACTTTCTACCGCATTAAATGTTAATACAAGAATATTTATGAAAGCAAACTAAATGATTAAACAAAAGACGTTAGAAAATGGGGGAAATCAATTATCAATTGGGCACATTAACAAGGCATGTCTTAGTAAATAGGATATTAGCACATTGAAAAACATACAAAACCCTAAGAATATATAAATAAGATTTTTTCAATAAAATTTAATAATAATAATAATAATACTTATAGAAGTAGTTGGGTTTAATAGCGACATAAGGCAACCAATGGCTCACTCGAAAAATAAAATGAAAAATCATTAGTATTTATTTAGCATTGTTCGCTCAGTGTTTCATCAAATCAAATAATTTTTCATAAAAAATCCTCAATTTTTCGTTAAAATCACTCTTTTTTTAAAATACAAATTAGCAAATTTGTGTAAATCCTTCATCTCACCACATTAAAAAATGTTTTTGTGAACAGGAAAGTGACACAAAACGAAATTCGTTTTGCCCCAAAATTATTAAAATCCTCTCCAAAAAATAGAGCAACCGTTAAAAAAAATTATCATTATTTTACTTAATTTTTCATCAAAAGTAACACATATAATAAATCAAGACCACAACGGAAAACAATACTACAAGAAAATTGGCACCCAATAAACCCGTTTTGTCCCTAAATTGTTAAATTTTTCCTCTAAAGTATGAGCCAGAAATCCAGTGCATTTTTCAATGAATAATCAATTAATTTTTGGTATTACAAGCCAATAACACAAATAAATTAAAATATTACTGGCGACAAAGTGGCACGGTAATAGCAAACCAATGAAACAAAAAAAAATAATAATAATAATTGCTGGGGACAAAGCAGTACAATAATACTAGACCATAATGGCAAGTCAACCAGTTGAGAGTAAGTATATTAGTGGATATACAATTCATGGCATTATTTTAAGCAAACTTATATATGTTTATAGCTATGCAACAGAGTGTAGTGTTTTTGTATTGTGGCCCAATAAAATGGTGGGGAAAGTAAATACAGAGACCAAAAGTATTGGCGTTACTGTAGAGTTGGGTATATGCCACTCTCTCATAGCTTACCTTTAATGCCGGTAAATGTTTATCGTGTTATTTTTTTTTCATACGAGGGCGAATAACACCGTTAATAATCACGCTCGGCAACAAGTCGTACACGTCTTTTTCGTATGAAATCACCTCCCAATTTCCCTATAGTTGTTTACTTCCTGCAGTCCGCGAGCTCCGGCCACCTTCTTTCCCTGCAGGGGCCACGGCGGCTGAGCGGTTAGTCTGCTCGCCTCCCACCAAGGCAATCCGTGTTCAATCCCCGGCCAGGCCACTCCCGGATTTTCGTAAGTGGTAATCGTGACGGTCGGTTCCGCTGGTCGTCGGCTTTTCTCGAAGGTATCCCGTTTCCCCCGCCCTTGCATTCTCAACTCATTTCATCCTCATCGGCTCTCAAGACCTTGATGTTAAGAGCCGCCTAGAATTCTCAACCCAACTCAAAGCGAGCCAACTATTAAGTTTGAAGCACTAACATTCGTATGGCCACAGTAAAACATTTTGCTGGGACTGTAAAAATGACATACGTTATGTTATGCGCATGCGTATTAGAAATTGCCACCTTCTGGTCTGACCACGAGACCGTATTGTGTGGACTGTCGGTTCGTGTGTTCTGTGGTGACCTTGTCGTCATGAAACAAATACTCGAGTAAATTCCTTTATTCGAAGGTAATAAACCTTACACACAAATTATCTCATAGAAGAAACTTTCTTTGAGGTGAACTGATCAGGAGTCAGGATGCGCGAGATGGCGCAATGGTAACGCGCTGGACGAAGTTCGTGAGGACCTGGGTTCGATTTCCTATCCGACATTGTGGCGATCAGCCACAAATAAATATGTAAACAAGGTTGTTTCAAATAATACACTATTGAAATAGCAGCACCATACAGAGAATACAAAAACTAAAAATTAAGGAACACAAAACATTAAAAGTTTAATAATGATCGTTCCTTCAATTCAAGCATACGAAATTGCGCTAAGCTCAAGGCAAAATTATAAATATTCAATTATTTTTTTAAAAGGCATGAAACAGTTTCATTAAAAAGAGCTCCTTTACCTCTGAAGCACAAATTACAAGACCTGGTTCACCATTGGAACTCAAATTTACGAACATTACAGGCTACTTAAAAAATATTATTATTAAAATGCATTCATATTGAGATGCGACCAGAGCTTGCTAGAACAAACACCAAAAAATACTGAATTCAAATTTACCTACGTTCATCGATCCATAAAATACCATAAAGAGTGAGTGAGTAAAGAGATTTGGGTGGCTCTTGACAGCGAGGTCTTGAGAGCCGATGAGAGTGATTTAATAATATGGAGAGGCGCCGGAATGAAGGGGCAGAGTAAGGGGGTGATTTCCGAGAAAACCCGCCGACCAGCTGCCTCGTCCGGCATGATTCCCACTTGCGAAAATCCGATGGCCCGGCCGGGGATTGAGCTCGGTTCACCAGGCTTAGGGGGGGTGGGGGGAGTGGGAGAGCGTGCTAATCGCTCAGTCACCGTGGCCCCAAAATACGTTAAAGAAATACTGATATGCTTTCACCAAAATATACTAAATATGAACAATAATAATGAGGAAGGGCAGCAAAGTTCGGTCCAACACAGCTTTCCTCGAGTAAAAACGTATTATTAAAACTTCATAAAATAACCTTTAAAAATTATTGATAACTAGCTTTTACCCGCGGCTTCGCTGACGTGAAATTTATGTCTTGAAATGACTATTGGCTTCTCTAGCCACTGGGCTACTGCGGCCCCACTATTGTGTTCTCTACCCACTGAGCTACTGCGGCCTCACTATACTGTTCTCTACCCAATGATCTACTGCGGCCCCACTATTGTGTTCTTTACCCACTGACCTACTGCGGCCCCACTAGTTTGTTCTCTACCCACTGAGCTACTGCGGTCCCACTATTGGGTGCTCTAACCACTGAGCTTCTGCGGCCCCCTTAATGGGTTCTCTATCCACTGAGTTACTGCGGCCCCCTTAATGGGTTCTCTATCCACTGAGTTACTGCGGCCCCCTTATGTGGTGATTTAGCCACTGAGCTACTGCGGCCCCTCTTGATATATATCCATAGACAACAAATAAAGGAGAATTAGGATCTATTGAGGAATTTGGGGGAAGCCGCCCAATAGCGCCACTTCCCCCACCAGAGAGGTGTGCAAGCATCTCTCTGGTTAAGCCAGTGCCAATCCCACTTGCAAAGGCGAAATGTCAATAAAATACCTGTCCCCTCTCTGTTAGCTTTTTCGTCTCTACTGACACGAGCATGTTACACACACACTCTGTCTCCCGTAGCATTTCTGATTAATGCATGAATATTTTGATTTATATCCTGTCGACTGGGTTCTTACGGTGTCTATGTCGGTTTTTCCCAGTGTCTTCTAGTGTTACCTGAGCGATAAGTACTGCTGTCGCCAAGAGTCTTGTGGCTGCTCTTTGCGCGGGGGTGAGGAAGGCCCGCGTCAAGGGGGGTTAGGGGTTCAGGAAGGAAGTGGCCACGCCTCCGCGCCGTGCTACCTGCCGTACAAAACACATTACCCCTCGTTCCTTGCAGCAGTGACGGACTGTGAACAATGGCGAGTAGCACGCGACCCAAGATGTATAAACAAGTTATGTACAGCAAGGAAAGAGAAGTCATCAGGAGTGTTGTAGAAGCTTGTGATGAAGAGGCAAGGAAAAAAATATTTGTTGGTTTCTATTAGCAAAGCTACAGAGAGAGCTGCAAAGTACACGGGAGTAGGCAAGGCGTCTATCGAAAGAATTCGCAAACAAAGCAGACAGACCTGGCGAGCCTCAAATAACTCCAGGATAGCGAAGGTAAGAACACATTGCTTACACTGTGCACCGTATATTCTATTAAGGGTTCCGACTACCTGCAATTATTTTGTGCAGTTGAGTCCTCAAAACGGGCGGACTCCAAAGGATCCCACACACTGGAGCGGTGGCGGCAGCGATATTTGTACACTAGTAGCTGTCGTTTCACAAAAAAATGGACCAGTCGGATGTTGTAGAGGAAACTTTACTTCTTGCAGATTTAATAGTGTTTTCCCAATGTCATCCCAAATCACATCTTTTCCTCTGATATTCTTGTAACCCGGATGTGACATATCATATAACACATGGTGTGTTTTCACTGTTTCGATCAGCTTTTCAGTAGCGCTTGTCATTGTTTGATATCACAAGACTATATAAAACCTGTCCACTCCAACAGTAGACGTGAAGCGGCCTGCGGGCAAACGCGACCTGCTGCGTTCAGACCGCCACCGCAGAGTGAACGCGGCACAGGCCGCGGGCGCGATCGCGAGTTCGCTGCCGGTATGGACACGCCTGTTTGATACCATACGTCGCATTTGACCGCCACCGCCACCGCGTGGGATCCTTAAGGCGAACTCTTGCTCACTTCTCAATAGCTTCGCCACCTGTACCCGCAAGGCGCTCAACTAGCATGCTGTCTCTCTGCCGGCGACTCGCCTACACATGACTTTCAGCAGTGAACCTATTTATTTTAAAGGCACACTAATAAGAAAGAAGTACGATATGTTTCTGAAAGCACCCGTTTTAGCCATTCTTGTGTCAAAAATAATTCTTGGAATTTGAATGAAAACATGGTGTTTTAGACGCTACTGCAAAATATCCAGCTGTTTTGGAATCATGTATCTTGTACCAAACCCTTGTAATGCACTTATTACATCAGCAATGTGGTGAATTTGTATTAATTTTTAGTCACTTTGAAAGATGAAGATTAATACCTCACGTAACAGCATCAAAGACAAGGTTTATTTTCGTGACTGAACTGGTATGCTTTTAAAATATAGCACCGATAGTAAAGAGGCATCAGTGACTTTTCAGTAATATGCAAGTATTATTTTCAGTCAAACAAACCATTCAACAGATTTTATTTAAAAATTGTAAATTTAGCGCAGTCCTCAAATTTAACTGCAATTTGTAATGTACGTGTTTAAGCTACTCGTTATTGTATTTGAATATTAGGAGTTTCTGTTAAAATGTACTAAATATGGAAATTTTTATATTAATGTTAATTGCGCAATCGGCAGTTCTATGTAAGGATTTGGGGAAGTCTGTGACAAGGGACGTGTGGCATCGAAGCTTGGAGCACCTCCTGCTCTGTCATTCCAATCGGCCGGCGGCCATATTTTTTCCTTTTTCCTTCAAAATTTCTCTTTTTCCTCAAAATCGACTAAATTTCCCTAAATAATGTCCCTTTTTCCTAACAGTGTCCCTTTTTTTCTCTAAAAATTTTCCATTTTTCCCAGAGCAGGAGAATCGGACTCGTGACTCAGAAGAGGCGGATTTGTGACTCCGAGCCAAGAAAGCAAGTCTGAGGACTCAGGACCCTTGACCTTTTATCTTTGACTCCAAAAATCCAAAACTCGAGCAAAAATTCATAAAAGTCAGTAACCATATTTCATTACTGACTACTATAAGCTGTTCATGGTAAAGTGAGCACTTTTTAAGGCCCATTCAACAGGCATTAAACACTAATAAGTATATTTTATTGCAACTCCAGATGTTAACTTTTAGGAATGGTGAAATGTATACACTATGGTCATTAGTCACATAGCAATGATTCTATAAAAAGTGACAGGAAGATAGAAATCTGACGAAAAGAAAAATCAGAAGAGCCTTAAAAAGTGCTCACTTTACCGTGAATCGCCTATACCACCATATTGGATGCAGGTTACCGTGACCTTGACCCCATGACTTAAATGATCTTGAAAACAAAAGCTCGAGGAAAAAATTATAGAAGTCAACAATCGTATTAAATTACTGACAACTACCGTCATATTGGCTGTAGAAGACCTTTACTACGTGACCTCAAACCCAAAAAAAAAAAATCCAAAAACAATATCAAATATATGCATCTCAATACATGCAACTTTGTTGAAGGCTATAGTCTTTTATGCATCTCTCTAGTCACACTTGTGTTGTCCTTCTGCGAAAATATCGTAACATTTATTACACCGGCACACTGTTTAGGGCGGGTCATGAAGGTGACTACAGTTTTGAGGACATGTATCGAAGTCACAAGAGACCTGCTTGTAGTAAATCTGGTACCAAGGTACTGATGAGAAATGCACTTCGCCTTTACAGGTCTTTGGATGTCTAAGTAAACTGTCGCTACATCTGAATCCAATATGGCAGTAGTTGTCAGTAAAGTATGCATCTGACTTGTATGCATTTTTCGAGTTTTTGTTTTCAAGATCATTCATGGTCACGGGGTCAAGGTCACCTGCATCCAATGTGAAGGTAGTAGTGGACGTAATATGCTCATTGACCTTTGAGAAATTTTCCTCCAGCTTTGCTTACAATGTCATTCAAGGTCATGGAGTCAAGGTCACGGTCACCTTAATCCAATATGACGGCAGTAGTCAGTAATATAATATTCTCGTTGACTTTTATGCATTTTTCGCGATTTTTTACAAATTTTTTTTAGGAAAAAAAGGGAAGTTTTAAGGGAAAATAGAAATTAGAAAACAGGAAATTTCTAGGGGAAAAAGGTCAGTTTTTAGGGATAAAAAAGAAATTGTTAGGAAGAAATGGTGGCTGCGAGACTAGACTTTTTAATTAATTTTTACTAACTTTTTAAATAAATTTTTTATTAATTTTTAAAAATATTTTTTTTAAATTTAAAACGTTTTTTGCGGGTCAAAGGTCAATGGTCAAGGATTCCGAGTCCTCAGTCCTGCTCTCCTGGCTCAGAGTCACAAATCCACCTCTCCTGAGTAATGAGTTCACCTGGTCTGCTCAGGGAAATCTAGTAGATTTTGAGGAAACAAGGGAAATTTCGAGGGGAAAAAAATATGGCCGCCATCCGATCAAAATGACACACCAGGAGGTTCTCCGTGCTCCGGCGCCTCCTTTACTCTTTGCTTTGTGTATAATGGTAACGTTCTTGGGTGTTGGTTTAATTGTTTATTGGACTTATCTTCTGTTGCCGGAGGTCTGTAATGTGATTGTGGCGTTACTCCATACTCGTTTTGCGTACTTCTCATAAGAATTTTATTGCATAATTTCCTATGCGAGTGCCGTAATAGTTAGTGCTTGAGTACCGTAAACCGGGAATACTTTGTTCCTATTAAATATATATATATATATATATATTTCAGAACCAGGACTCTGATGACCACTATCGATTACTTGTGCCGTGACAACATAGATGGCATTACATGGCCTAAAAATAAGTCTCTACGTTCTGTAAATGTTTGGTAACCATAAATAGTCAAGTCTGCATACACAATGCTAGAGGACTGACTTTGCTCGGGTTAATTTTTCTGCCACTTTTACATGGATTTACGAACTGGAGCAAGGCAACCCAGCCCTATGGGTTACGTTACCCCACTTTACAAAAATTCATTTTAAAAAAATTCATGCGTAGTTCAATATCTGTAACACCTGTGTGGTGCTGAGCCACAGGATTACAGATGACATTTGAAGTAGTAGCTAATTTTTTAAATAATTCATTGAAAATTCACGCTACTTCCTTTCTCTACACCTTTTTTTTATATACGGCATGTTTCAGGATACCCTCAAACACAACTGACACGGTGACGTGAACAATATCGAATATAACAAGTAAATATTTTTGTCGCGGATTTTTTATTTATCCATATTTCCTTGGCGAAAATTTGCAGCCGAACAGTATAGCTTTCAGCTTTAGTTTCGTCAAACAGATACAATTTTACATGCTGGAAGAGAAAATACAATGTAACATTTTTGCCAATAATACTGACAGTTAAATTGTTTAATGTTCCATAGAAGCACTTTAAAACAAGATCTTTTCTAGATTTGCTGGTTGAAGTTACAATCAGCTGTGTCTAAAATTACCCGGCCTGAATGAAATATCAGAATACTTCCGGAGTGTGTGGTCTTTCGCGATAAAATCACCCCGTGCCTACTTCAACTGGCCAATCAGCAGGACGTGATGATATAAAATGCGAGGCACGGTCGCCGACAGCCAGTCTGCAAACACACACACACACTCCAGGGAAGCGACAGCACAGTTCCCTGGACAGAGCGCCCGGTGCGGTAAACGTCAAGTTGGTAACAGCGCGCCTGGGATACCGCCGCCGAATTTCCCCGTACGTTCGCCGGGGTGAGTATCCTTACGGACACTTCTACTGCAAGCTTCTCACGGGAAAGTGAGCGCTTTCGGAAGCCCTGCTTAACGTATACTTGTGTGCACGTTGTGTATTCTTCCGCCTTGCGTAAAATTATCATTGCCATGGGCCTCGTCACTTTGTTCATGCTCCGGTCAAGTGAAACTGTGAAATTATTACAAAAGTAAATAGTTTACAAATCTACTCATTTTGACACTTCGACGCATTAAAATAAAAGAGAAAGCGAACGAAACAATTTATGTTATCGCATATGATTACCGAAATTTTTTTGCTCGAAGTTGATATATGGGACTACTTTCTCTCTATCGCTATAAAATTTACTGGGCGCATATTACTCGTGTGCCAGTTAAAATATACGTAGTTAGAGGCAGTGATATTTTTCTAAGGTTGATTTTAAATGTGCTCACTTTTTCGTGAACAGTCTTTAAGGTTAATTATACTCAGGATTTTTCTTATAGCAGAGTTTGACATAAGGAAATTTTTCTCCGCTAGGTTCGCAGTGTCTCAAAGAGGTTACTAAGCTACGTGAATAATAAAAGAGAAAAATTTTACTTAGTTACGTAGTTATTTTATATTTTATTTTATTGTAATCATTTTTTTTTAACGTAGAATACAGAGAAAATCTGGTACACTAGCGCTTACCTAATGGCCAAAAATTTAAGTTGTCAATGTAAAAGCATTCCGCTTCCCAACCTGAGTTGAATAAACTGTACTTCTACCTTCCTATTGAATCATGATCACAGGTTCATGATCGCTAAAGAGTTCATTGCAATGCAGCGAAATTCACTACCCAGAATATGATCTCCGAAAAAGGAATAGCGGATTGCAACTAGTAATGTAACGGGAGATTACAATCGAATTCATGAGGTCTAAAAATATCATCTTCCTCTTAGCCATTATTGAGACGATCACGAGTTATTACGGCATTTAGCTACAATTTTACGTCAGGTACCAAAATTATGTTGTCAGGAATGAACTCTCACGGATGAAAGAAAGGGCAAACGAAATAAATTAAGATCACAAGGAAATAAATCATCTGAACGATTACAAGCCACTTGCCTGTTCGCGCTGGATTCTAGGAGAACGCGAGTGGCGATATTACAGAATGGCTATACGGACGTAGATGCAGCAGCTGTGGCTCTGTGCATGAGTATTCATCGCGCCTAATTAACCCGCCTCCAAATAGACTTCGTTTGTTTGTGGTTTTTATGTCCCGCAATTACGACAGGCCAAAAGGGGGGCAGCGTGGCGGGAAATCGACGGGGAAAATAAGAAAAAAACTCGAAACGAATATCCACTGTTAACCTTATTTCTCACTGCAACGTTCTCTAAGTCATTAGGTTTTAAACAAATCAATTTTTACACTGTACTCTGCCGTAATCTTAATAGGTTAGTTAAATACTTGTACCGTCATATGCTGCGTGTGTACCGTATGCTGCATTCAGTACGGTGGCGTAAGTTAGGAAGTCTCTGGGATCTCCAGTCGTTGGGCTGCTTTACCTCACGTGAGGAGGGAATCAAACTGGGTTTAAAATGATTTAATTGTTTCTTCATTTTCAACTACACACTGCTACTTGCTATTCCTATCATTTGTAATATGGCGGAAAAATTACTGTCAGCATTTTTCAATTAGCCAAAGGAACTAATTGTGGCAAGCCTCTAATACAAAATTTTCACGCAGTCTGTCGTAATTTGTAATACACAACTTTTGACTCTTGATAATACCATTGCTTTTATTTTTGGGGGGAAAAAAATGTCTACTGTGTCATTCTTCAAAAGTAAGTAGTTAGTAGGCCTACTTTAAATAAAGCAAGAGCTTGCGGCAGCAACACTCAATACTGTAGGTAAAAGAATATATTCCATACTATTACTGTGTGTTAGGGCTAACAATAATTTTAGTGGTGTGCTTAGATTTTATATTTTACAATTACAGAGATTGACTTCTATCTCGGGGAAAAGAAAAGTTAGGGGGCGGGGCGGCATTTAGAATTTTTCACAGGGCGGCAAAATAACAATAGCACAGATACACTAAAAGCGGGATTGTCAAATTATGGCAGTACGGATTTACAGAGTGTGTGTGTGTGTGTGTGTGTGTGTGTGTGTGTGTGTGGTAGTGTGTGTGTGTGTGTGTGTGTGTGTGTATACATATATATAAAATTATTATTATACTCTCCAGAAAATAGCCCGACTGTCATTTTCTGCGCTGTATAAGTTTAAAATATAGTTTTTTTTGCACAAATTTAAATAATAATTTCTGAAAGAGATACCTAATATCGTAGCTAAAAGGAGGAAGAGGGAGGTTAGTCATTGAAATGGACAAACAATGCGACCTAAATGCAGAAAGCTGTTTCTGCAGGCGCATAATTGCTGCGTTGATAGAGGAAAACAGCCATTTTTTGTGATATCTGTTCCGAGGATAAATTCACTGCGATCGGCAAGGTTCAATAATAATCGCAAATTATTTGAATTCCATATCACGTCTGGTTTTTCGTACTCGACTCTTTCGTTGTCAATCAAATGCATGCCTATAACGATTGGGATATTTACAACTGTGTTTTATATATTTTTCTACGCTTGTTCTAATGTCAATAAGGATTTTGTGTGAGTACTATAATTTGAGTCGGCGCGTATGTTACGACAGTACAAATACCGCACTGCATATTACCATCTCAAAGCACAAGGCCGCTTATATTTTGAATACCGTAGTCTTTCCAGCAAATAATGATAAATAAAATAACATTGCTTCCGTGTGAATAATTTCCATTTTGTTAGGAATAACGCTTAATGTGTGAACTAGTTTCGCCACTAGTTGTACCATATCTTCTCCTTGTTCTATGGAAGTGTCTTTTGTAAGGTTTTTTTAAACGTTTGTTATCGAGCGTACCATAAAAGCACGTAGTACATTTAAAAGACGTTTGTTATTGAGCGTACCATAAAAGCACGTAGTACATTTAAAAGACGTTTGTTATTGAGCGTACCATAAAAGCACGTAGTACATTTAAAAGGGACACGAAACTTATAAAACATGGGTCTCTTGATTCCGTAACGCTGTGCTAATTCTCTGCAAACTAGAAGAGAATGCACAATTTGGGAGCTCGAATGCTCCGTACTTGGAGTCTGCGTTTTAGAGTAAGCAGGCTCATTTAAATTGAAGATAAATAGCAGTAGCTCTCAAACTTATCAGCACGCGATAACACATACAATGAAAGAAAATTAAAGTATCACTCACGCCCCTAACGAGAAAAAAAAATATTAACGTGGTCAAGATAATGACCCAAGTACTTGCTTTAAATGAACCCGACAGAGACTCTTATGTAATTACATTGAGGTTTCCTCAGATGTGTGTGTGTGCTTTATCGTATCGGTACTGGCAAAAGCTGCAGCCGTTTCGTAACGAATCTCACTTGTAAAATTCCAGTTTGCTAGATGTAGATTGACATTTAACAGAGTAGCTGCTTCCCACATTTCAATTTGAATACTATCGGCATATTCTATTCAGAGAAAACAGAGCATCATTATGTTCCTCTTCCTGTACTGCTTAATCTACTTTGATACCTTCTATCAGGCTTATTCTTGTGCATGGTTTACGATGAGGCCTGGTGCACGAATTTATATATACTTACCGCTATGTGAGTCGGAACTGAAGATTTTAATTATATTACAACAGTTTACGTAGTATACTATGTGGACGATGCTTTGATGATCATTTGGTAATCGAAAAATATAGACCCCGCTCGTTGAAATTTATTTAATCCTTCTGGAAATTGAAGTTTTTTAAATAATATTTATGCCGATGCATTTCAATCTATCAACATGATAACGCGAAAGCATCTGAGCAATTTTTTTTCTTATTGGTAAGGGCTGAAATTGATTTATCTTGAAATAAGACTATGAAATTATACTTCTTAGGGAGTACCAATAAGGTTTCAATCCACGTGTTAAAACAGCAACTTACAATAACTCCATTCAATGTCTTTTCTGCGTGGATAGTGTTTTAAGTCTTAGGTATAGGCTACCTTTCAAACAGTATTCAGAAAGTGACATCGTCCCATAAATTAACTTAGTATTATAACGATGCTAGAGCGAATACAAACTAATGGATGTAGTCCAACAGTTTAAAATTGAGACACAGGTTTTTTCTTCTTCTTCATTTTCATTTGAAGAAGCAGTCGCGAGAAACGCTCTGCGTTCTTAAAAATAAATTGTCCGGTAAGATATCTGATGATGGAATGAAATTAGGCCATAAAAAGGGACAAATGAGATGATATGGTTGTCATAGCACCTTGTGTAACAACTGTTATGACAGACTTTGCACAAGCAAGTGCGGAATCCAGTAACGTGTCGTGGAATGACTTGAAAGCGGCCGGCGACTGGTTATTATTTAGACAGGAAGAACGAACATTTGACTGACAAACTCTATGGCATCTGTTCACGGCACTCTCATTGTGCAAACGAGAACTTTATTTTTCGAAGTTCCCGCGCGTGAAATCGTCTGGCTCGATGAGAAAATGTACCAGAGTGTTAGTCGAAACGTTGTGGACCGAATGAGTAAATGGTCATAATGGCCTGCAGGCAATGATGTCAGTTTTATCCCAACTTATCATGTATTCACAGAAACACTGTGCACATACTCTTCCTTATTCTGTGCATAATTACTTGCAAGGTTATGCAAAGTGACTTGATTCCCGTGTTAATAACAACTGACGTGTTTCAGTATTGAATTTCGCAAATAAAACATGTCCCGTGGTTCGTCGCAGATTTCGCTCGTTTGCATGACTAGCATTCTTGTAAAGCTTACTCCACTTGTCCGTAA
This sequence comes from Dryococelus australis, assembly GCA_029891345.1. Taxonomy (NCBI): domain Eukaryota; kingdom Metazoa; phylum Arthropoda; class Insecta; order Phasmatodea; family Phasmatidae; genus Dryococelus; species Dryococelus australis. The sequence continues at coordinate 86,702,298 of CM057004.1, read as the reverse complement.
AGTAAAAATGTCGCTATTTTATAGGCTTGTCTCAACTAAACAAAACAACCATGACTATAGCTGTATGCCAAGCTGCAAAAATAAAAATTCAAGCTTGTACTTTTTCCCCATTATTTGTAAGTATGTTTTAAAAAATCTTCAACTTTCTAGCTAGGATGCTTTTCTGTGGTACGAAAGCAAATCTTACGAATTTATTAAACTATTTCATAAATCGAATGTTGCAAAGAACTGGGCGTGATATGCGACAGTCTTAAGTAGTTAATTATTTGAGACACTTTCATACTATCGGAGATGCTTATCGTTTAGCTCCTCAGCGAATTTCAAACCACGTGTTCGTTGGTTACAAAAGCCCGGAATGTCCAAATAATATTTGAAATCTTTTTGGTTTAGCTGACATTTCAACGAAAAGGGACAAGAGTGCGTAGGCTCTCATTTAACTCTCAGTGTCATAACAATCACTGTTAAGCTCAAGTTTTCTATCAAAGCAGAGAATCTGTTACCAATAATATCGTACAACTTAGCACTGCTTATCTACAAAATATACGCATGTGATAGAGAAATGGTGGTGAAACTATAAATATGGAAATTGAATATACATTATTATCGTGACACAATTATATCGACTTCACCATAACGTAATATCAATAGTTATCTCCTAATCTGCTGATTATAGTTCATTCATAGTTACCTACAACTTTTCTGAAGCCCTGCCTAAGTTCCACTTTCAAGATATTCTTCCGCCTCATGCTAACAAAGTTCAACCAAGTCTCAGTTTAAAGATATTTTGCATAAGAACTATTTCTTCCTAGACATTACCATATACATACTTACTGTCCAGAAAATCGAGAAATGTTCAATTTCCTCTGACCATACAAACGTTTAAATTTTTCTTTTCCCTCTCTCCCCTACTGTGTTTTGTGTGTTTAAATTAAAGTAAAATTTTATCTACTGCAATATTGCTGTTTACAGCTACGTAAATGCCTACATATTTAATATAATGTTTGGAACAGAATAAAGAAAGTAGTAAGTTATAGACACGTATTACAGAACATATTGGTTGTACCTGCCACAGACCACAGCAGCTCTCACACTTATTGACCTCTTTTGTAAGAACTTCTTTATTTTGCCAATGACACGGTCTCTGCATTTTTAGCCTGAAAGGCGTATCTGAGTTCGTCAGGGATGCAGGTATTAATAAAAATAAAATAACTAAATTTTAAATTTTGATTTATTAGCACAGCTTTAAATTATATATCTCCACTATTACTCTATTTATTTCTCAGTGAACGCAATATTTAATTTCAGCTCTAATTAACGCCCTTCTTAATGTCTCTGTCTTGTCATAGTCGATTAACTCACACTCATCATTAATAAACATCCAGTCTGTCTGTTGCCATCATTTGTAATGTCTTTCACTCATGCATCCAGTTCAATAGTCCAGCCTGCCAGTCGCGCTCTCCACTGCTCTGATGCTCCCAGTCACAGATTTTTCCTCCCGCTGGTCACTTCCTGTGCTACTCGTTGCTCTTCTAGCTCGTAGTCTATAGATTAAGGTCGCACAATCGTGCAGACTCCCGACTCTCATAAAACTCCCAGTACGCAGGTCCGTCGAACTTTTATATTGTCGCTGGCCTTGATCTGGAAAGTTCAGCACACCCCGAGTCATGCTGAGAGAAACTAGGGTTGTAGTAAGGACCAGAACATTCCTTCCATGAGATCTCAAAGACACCCGATACCCAAGGTCGGAAACGGCACACTCCCTGATAGGCATAACATGCACACTTTGTAAACATTATTTTATGACTCGCCATCCGATATCATTCACTACACTGTAAAAGTATTTTCTGCTAAACTTCTTAAACTGTAACGGAAGTTTTTTAACTGAACAGTTTCTGGTAACGGTACTACGTATTAGGCTGAAAATATGGGAATTTCTAGTATCGCTGCTATACAAAGTTGGGAACTTTCCTACGCATTTGACTCTTTCGCGAGCAACTGTAAGAACGTTACCCTGCATGTATGGGAAAATATTTTATTATTCGCACTTTGTCACTGTACGTATACAATGATATGGTAAATTTACAAATAATTTTTTAGAGTGTACTCTGTACTCCACACAATCTTCGCTCGCTCGGGCGATGCAAAGTACCGACACGTAACAATATGAAAAATCCACATGTGGTTTCCGTCTGAGGAGGGCCACATATGGTTGAGAAGAGGCTGGCTCTAAGCAGAGCCGGCTGTTCCTAGCCGAAGACTGGCCTGTCGCTCCAGCCAGACGAGGTGTGGGTGAATACACAGCAGAATGAAGTCGAGGGAGAAAAAGGGAGAGTTCCGAGTAAACCCCCACTTCAGGGCAATGTTTGCCTCACTCCCCACATGAGAAAACGTCCCTCCCGCTGGGGCCTGGGATTGAACCTCGGGGTCTCACAAGTGGCAAACCAGTTACTAATAAACTGAGCAAACGTACAATACATCTATATGTCTCTAGGGATGGGAATAGAAACAAAAAATCGATTAGTGATTTAAAAAGTGATTAAAACAGCAGGATAAGATTAACGAAACCGGTTAGTCAGTTCTCAATCATCGATTACATACTTAATAAATTAATCAATATTTTAACTGTTATTTATCCTGAATTCTTAAGAAAAACTAAAAACAAGTCTTTAAATAAACGTAACACAAATGTGTTCCGTGTTTTCACAAATAAAAAATAGCGAAAAATACATTTTTTTCTGATATGTTTAAGTTGCCCTAGAGAGGAAAGGAGTAAGTGGACATGCCCACAGAATATAGGTAAAACCTCAATTCTGCTACATTTTGACATCCGGTAGCACCCATTCTGCTACCTAAAATTTAACGACATGTAGCTTTATTTGGTTACGGGTGTCAAAGCTAATGATTAGTTGACTTAAAGAAAATCGCTTTTTGTATAAACACAGTCACATATAAAAAATAATCGATTGAGATTAATCGATATAACTATTACTGTAAAGGATAGCAACCGATACCAAAATCGATTAATAGCAATGGAATAATCGATTGACGTACGAATTGAAACTTAATCGAACATTCCTAGTCTTCCAATCCTGATTTTGAGTTTGTCAATTTTTGTTTCATATTTTTGTATTTTATGTTATCATTTTTATCGTGCTCAGTATTAAGCCGAAAGTGACACTGTTGCAGGATGCGATTGTCAACACATCGCCAGGATGAGCTCATGTCCTCGGGCGTTAGAGAGAACCTCAAATGGGGCCAATACAAAAGTCGTGGCATTGAATCAAAGAGGACTAGATATGTTCCTGGGGAACCTACCTCCACGCGGTATGTATGCGAGTCCACAAATCATGAACAGTAATTGTTGGAGGACCGTGACGAACAAGTCGCCCACCAACCATATTCTAGATATGTTCGATGGGCGACATGTCAGGCAAACGTGTTGGTCAGAGAAGCAGTGGTATCCATCTTTCATTGAAGAAGGCTTGCGCATTCCTCGTCACATGTGGCCGGGAATTTCCTTGCTGAAATATGGCACGTGGAGTCGCCTGAAGGAGGGCAGTACCTCGGGCTCTAAAACCTCCCTGATGTAGTGGTTGCTGTTCATATTACCCTCAATACGTAGGAGTCGAGATCGCATGTAGTAGGGCCTATCCAATGGAGTCTCAAACCATCACACTTGGCGTTTGTCCGCTATGCCGCTCCACAATTCAGGCTGTCAGGTTGCGGTCACCACGGTAGCGTTCAACACGTATGCGGCCATCACTGTATGGCAGGTTGAAGCACGACTCGGCCGAAAAAAAAAAAAAAAAAAATGTTTTGCCACTCAGCATGCCATTGACGGCGTTCACGTTCCTATCGCAGTCTGAGGCGTTTGTGGTTTCTAGACACACGAATCCGACGCAATGGCATGTGTGCCACCAGCCCAGCCCGCAGCAGATGGCGTCGAACCGTCGATGCAGACAGGTCCACGCCCGTTGCAGTGCGCCAGTGTCGAGTCAACACTGTGGACGAGGCTGTACGGTCCGTTACGGTCATAGGGACAAGATGGTGGTCATCCCGTGCTATGGTCATGTTGCGTGGTCCAGTACCCGCTCGTCACTGCGTACGACCCTCTTCTATTCGCTGGTTCCACATACGCATCACTGTCGTAGCCGTATGCCCTGTACAGGCCGAAATGTCACGGTACGACAAACCCGTTTCCCAAAGAACGATGATTCTGCCCCGTTCGAACTCACCTACGTGCCGATATGGCGCCCTTTGACGTCGACGAGGCATACTCACGCCTGCTTTCACTTTCACTTCGTTTGACGGCTCTTCACTGACTGAGCTTGGCGTAACACTGACCTTTACGGTCACACAAGAGTGGTGGCTGCTAGCCCTACGTGTACACCATCTCTCTGCAATCGTAATCCCTTACTGCTGGAACACTGTTCTACACATCCTTTGAGTTTGTATTCATTCGGGCCATTCTTTCTGGGTGCTGCAATTTTCACAAACAATACTGTACTTTCTATAGACTGAAGAAGTGACCGACCACTTTCTATTTACTCTGAGGTAGGGGGGTTCTTCTGCGGTTTGAACGTTGATGGAAGATGATACTATCCCCTTGTTGCCACCCCTCTCTGTTTTCACCCGATGCCCTGCGCTTATGCTCTGAAACAAAGCCGAATGCCCTGATGAAGAAGCATGGATTGAACAGTAAGCCAAATGCGAGTTAAGTTGAGTTGAGGGATTTGGTCGGCGCTTAACAACGATGTCTTGAGAGCCGACGAGGGTGAAGTGAGACGAGAATGGAGTAACGCCGGAATGCAAAGGGTGGGGGAAACGGGAGATCTCCGAGAAAACCCGCCCGACCAGCGGCATCGTCCGGCACGATTCCCATATGCGAAAATCCGGGAGTGACCGGGCCCAGGGACTGAACCCGGTTCGCCTTCGGGGGAGGCGGGCAGGCTAACCACTCAGTCACCGCGGCCCCACACAGAAAGGTGATACGTTCGTTAATATCTGCATGTACGCTGGTGTCGTGTGCATCTGAACAGCAACAATATAGGTTGTTCTGCGCAGCGTGTTCTCTAGACCGCTCCCACCCAACATTCCATAGAGATACCACGACGAAACGCCAGTCTCTAAGGGCGCGTGGGGTCGAGAGAAATAGGAAGAATGGAGAGGGAATGAGTAGACACGCCTGATGGCATTATGCACAGATCATAACCTTGGCAAAGTTAACACGTGGCACGCAACAATTATCATTTATCAATTTAAAAATTCCTAGCGAACGCCAGGCTAATGGGCATCGTATGAAGCTATGCCACTGGTGGATGTCCCGTTATTGTCATCCCTCAGACACTAATCCCGAAGTTCATCATCCGCGCAAATGTTACCACCCACTTCGTCATCCGACTCATAATTTTAATTTCTTATTAACTCTTTGTCAAATCGTAGTTTGAAGTACCATATTTCAAAATTATTATCCGTAATGTCCGTGATAGCAAATCGCATCATCCCTTGCTCGATATATACATTTATATGTTTTGATAAGTGAACTGAAACCTTTTCAGAAAGATGATTGTTTAAATGTGCATAGAATATTAATCAAAATATCATTTAATTTTATACGCCGCCCACAAAAAACTTTCAAAATTTAATTAAAGAATTTTTTTTCTTTCCTCTCGAATAAAAATAATAAAATATGAGTTGAAGAAATTATCTTTAGGACGTGTGATAGTTATACTTTTTTTTTTTTTTAGCAGGTATCTTATAAATGCGAGATTAGGGAAATATAATTGCACTACCAATTAAAAAGGGTTTAAATATTAGCTTAATTAACACTGTGCGTTGTTCTCTTTGAGATAAAATAACGGAAACGAAAGTTGTCCAAACTTTAAGACAGCGAAAACATTATTTCTCAGAGTCCATGGATATTGATGTTGGAGAGATAAAAGAATTTCTCGTGAAGAAGAAGTGTTTACTGCTTGCTGGAGATTGCTGCAACAGATAATGCTAAAACTATGGGACGAGTGGGGGAAGATGGGTTTGGAGGGGGGAAGGGGGAGTTTAATCAAGGTGCATTGAACCCGTCGTTCCCTTCCTAGCTGGTAGGTAGCGAAATAAGGCGTTAACACATTAAAATGACTGTTTAAAATATACCAAAACTCTCAATAAAAAAAGGAAGATTTGAAATTACGTGTATTCGAATATTAAAGCTTAATGTACTTTCCATCTAATAGCAAAAACCTATTAATAAGCCTCATTTTTCAATGACACAAGATATACCGAGATGCCTAACAAGTTAACATTACAAGGGCGGCTAAACCTGCCAGTGTCTCTCGCCAATATTATTTTTTTTTGAAAATGATAGTAACCCGGACTGCAATATGTGAGTGAAATAATAAGTTTTGCAAAGAGATTAAAAATGGAGATAAGAAATTTTTATATAGTCCATTCATCATTACATCTATCTTTTCTGAAGCCCTGCTAGAGTTTCAAGTATGCCAGATAGGTATGCCATTCAAAATGGAGCATACTATATTATAACTTCTAAACAATTTATTCAATTACAACTCAACTCTGTAAGTTGGAGTAGACATAACAGATATCAAATGTGTCTAGGCGGAGCCTCTTTTGTCCTCCTTTATGTAAGACAGTGGCACATGAATAAATAATGTTTTTATGTCATATTTTGGGGGGGGGGGATTGGCCGATTCTTGCAAAATATGGCAAATAAGTATTACTGCATACAGAGATACTCCTTTGCCGGAGTTTTCAAAGTAGAGTTGGGTTAGTAAACTCAACATTTTGTCATATTTACGGAATAATTAGACTAATTACCACAAAAGTTTTCACACCTACAGAAGGCTCGTTAATATAAGAAACACTATTTTAATGCCAGACAATTATTTTAAAAATGGCTGTGATTTAAATATTTTCATATGTTTGGCATGTCTATTTAACACTTTAATAATTCCAATCGAACTTTTATACTGACAATATCCGTTACAAACACCGTGTACAGAACATCTTTTTAAGCAATTTTGTAAGATAGCCCTATTTAAGAAAATATAGTTTTTATGCCATATCTCGAACAATCAAAAGATTTCAATCAAGTTTTTTCTCATAAGTAGCTTTGTGGTAGGCCATGTAAACTCATGTGTTTTAGTGATTCAGACGCTTATTTTCAAAATAATGGCCTAGTAAATATTTCAGGCTAGCGACCCAATTTTTCAAAACATTTCACTGATTACGCATCCGTAGTTGATGCTCGAATTCTACCTCGGTGATTCAGCGGATTGCAACGTAGAGTAATTTTACGATTGTTTCTGAATTCGAATCCCGAGAAAGTAACTCGTGTATTTCAATTGTCTTTGTTATGCTTCACATGTTTCTGGATTCATTTATAATTATATTGCTGTTAATGAGATGACAACGCCTACCACCATCTAAACTTTCAAGAACTTCACTGAAATGTATTTGTAACCATGTCGAGGAAATTAGGCTCATTAGTCATCAGTAATATGTTATTAATCAAAAATGTTGTATGAACAATGTTGTAGGTTAAACTATGTCATATACATGTATATAATTTTTATTGAAATATTGTCAAATCGTAGGGCATGTTGATAATAAATATGGTATATAATAATTAAATCTCCATGTTTCAATTTTGCCATAGTATACTGAAGAAAAAATTCGTGATAATTATCACATTCTTCAGCAGGAGACAGAATACATAATTTAGAAAGACAAATCAGTTTTAGTTATTTTACGTCCCAAATTTTAACATAGCTAAGTTTGTAATACAAAACATATTTTAAATAAGTATCAACTGCATTGCACAGACCAATGAAGCTATTTAAAATCCTGATGAATAAGTACATGTAATAATGTGCGCAATATTCTATTTTAAATGTTTCATCAAATGCCTCGTTACAGAGAATATAAATTAAAACCATAGCTACAATTGATGAGGCAATGAATATAAGTAAGTGATAGCCTATACAATTTATTAACCCTTTCAGTCACAGTGGTAAAATATATAGGACGTTTCCCAAGTAACTGGTTTTATTTATCAGCTCTGCACTTAGTAGCCAGAATGTATGAAGCAAATGAAAAAAATTGAGGGTTTTTAATAGTTATCTGATACTAGGAATATTGAAATTGAACATTCAACATTCACCTTGAAGGTACTGCAATATCTTATTTATGTCTTCAACGCAGCGAGGTGATTATTATATTGTCGCAATTTTTTTTATTCATTCATTTGAGAGTATTTTGTTTTTTAATGCAAGCATTGTTACGCTTGTTCAATTTAGTCAGTGTCTGAAATTTGGAGGAATATTTTATCGCTTAAGATTTACGCGTATTCATTTCAAATAACTGTCGTTACTAATGGATATGATTGGAGGTTGGCAGCTCTGGACTATTATAAACGACTGCTAACAAGAACCTCACGCACAAGCGCGTTATCGTCAGTTTTTATGTACGACAGATCGTAATTTCGATACTGTTATATGTTATAGTCACGAACAAAACATTCTTCTGTTGTGATACGTAAATCGATGGTTTCAGCTGTGATTGAACGGGTTTTAAAAGATTTGCCATCAGCCAAACGTACTGATTAATTAAACAACGCGGCAGCAGATTAGTTCATCTTCTTTTCTTCTCTTGTTTCTTAGAGATAGCCTTAGCCTGTGCTTCGAGGATATGTTGGGGTTCTCTTATAATCCGACCACGAGCTCGACGAGAATCTACACTTCCTGGAAGGAGACACTCCATGTAGAATACTGTCAGTTTCGGGAGCATAATTTCCTGCCACATATCGTTCCATCTCTTCACTTTGTCGATCAACAAACCTGAGCACATACAATGTGTTTTCATAAACATTATTATTATCTGACATTTTCCCATAAGAAATTTTTTCGATATTGTTATTGAGACGTAACCATTTATTACAGAATTGGAGCACTGCATGGCTATAATCATGGGTCTCTCAGGTACGTTAATTTTGAGGTAGATGTGGACATGATTGGTGATTATAAGTAAAAAAAGAAACCAAATATTTATCACAAACACATTTGATTTGCAAATAGGTTGAGTGTTGAGGTAATACCACAGCTTGACCAATTTTGCTTCAGATTATGTTAGAATGTTTTTAGCTCACGATGTTTTTTCCTACACAAAATACAAATTAAATCAATTTCCCATGTAGTAAGTATTAATTGTACCAAATATTGTTCCCCGGCGATTATTTCCTGATATAAACTTGACTTTAATCCTCAAGTAAATTTTCAGTTCATAACTGTCTGGTTATAAAATTCGCTATACATGGGCAGAAAAAGCAATTAAACGAACTCTCATGCATTAATTTGCGGGGAAAAAATTGTGTTTGGTAGAATATCCATATTTTTTGCGAAAGTTTATTAAGTCTTCAAAAAAAAAGTAATGTCAGTTTCTATACTCTTAATTATAATAATAATTATTATTATTTAAAACAAATGAACCATGGCCCATTTCCTATTACTATTTTATGAAATAGCATGGCTTAGAGGATTAATGGATTAATGGATTAATATTATATATATACGCACACACACGCGCGTGAGGCCACACAGTGGTGCGGGATATGTGGCAAACGTTTACATGGGGTTTTTTTAGGGGTACTCACGTTTCCCTCCCCAATGCATTCCGTTGTTATTTCATCCCTACGTAATCACATTCCGTTCATTATTCTCCCTCTTCTTGGCGTTAGCCGCCTCAAATCTCACTGATTCGAGTTTAGAGTGTACGAAAATGTGGATTAAAACATAATGTAAGCATAATCGCAGGTCATTAGTGTTTACCCGTGACGCCACTTTTGGTCGGTTGCCAATACGAATTCCACTTTATAAAAACGCGAGAGAAAGAATATATATATATATATATATCGTGGGTTAATTGCGTTGATCTATATATTTTTCCCTTCTCACTACCATTGTCGCGTTCTTAGGTGAACAGGTAAGGCAGCATCACGTATGAATGCACAACGTAATTTTATTTATTTTTCGATTAATACGTTTTTTTTCTTCTTATGATTCCCTTGTTGCAATACACTGACGTGACATTTAATTTTCCGCGTATGCAATGGAAGTACAGCAAACAAGTACAACGTATGTTCATAGAAACGACATATAAAACTAATTATTGAGGTTTTGGGCACAGTTGGCAACGCGTTTTCCAGCGATTAGATAGTTAATGCCACACTGTTGTGTAGTGATACGCAAACCGGATTTATACAAAAATTAATGATTAAGATTTCCCGACCTGTTTTTCGAACGCGGAAGAATTTTGTCACGATTATCACCCTACCCACCAAGTTAACACAGACGCGATACTCCTGTGAGTTAGACGGGATATGTAGAGGTCAAAAAACTATGGGATTAGTTAGCGCAATAAAACATTTTGTTAACTATGTTTCTTGGTTCCTCTAACTTGTGTGAAGAGAGTTTGCAAATATTTCACGCACGTCTGTATTTAAGTAAAGCACTTATTTAATTTCGAGACCAACTTAAATTCCAATCTTATGACTGAATGACAATCACTTCTCCAAACCTTGTCTTGCCTATATGCATTACTTTATTGTAGAGGCGTGAAAACACGACCGCACATAAAAATGGTCAGAAAACCAGTATTTTACGGTATAAAAATCATCTCAACAAGTTGATTGAGTTGTCAATTTCTGGTTTCCACAAATCATGAGCGTTAGAGGAAATTTTATCTGCTACTATATGTATGTTGACGAGTGTTTTGTTAATATTTTATAGTTTTACGTAACTTGTGTAAGTATTTTTTTTTGTTTCAAATCAATTATATTTTAATATGCTTTACAACAGTGTTCATGTGTGAATGTTAGAAAAATCTTATCCCTCATTTCTCGACGAGAAATAAAGACAAAGATTTGAATGAATTTCGTATTATTTATTACACATGTTTCATCCGTTCCAAACGTTTTGGAGTACTTTCAAGAATATGCAGTTGCAAAAATCTTTATGTAGCGCCTTCATCTCCGGTTACTCGCATATGAAAGACCCATTTCGCGTGTCCGCCACTAGACTATACTAGCTCAAATACGAACTTCGTAAAGAACTCATGGGAAGTGTTCAAGAATACCTAAAGCTCATTTAATAAATTTTGTTTCCGACTAAAATACAATTTGAATAACATACTCTTAATTATTAATATTACAAAAACTGGGTGTGAAATAAAGTAATATCATACTTACAAAGACTTCACCAGCTTGACTTTCCGGGATCGCGTAGCTATTCTTCTGACGGATTTACGCCGTGTTGATATGGTTGATCTTCAACGGGTAGTTGTCTTTGCCATTGTCAATAAACTTATTTTTAGCGCTGCCAAAGTTATTTTCCTCACATGACCGCACAAAATAATGTTCACATTACAAAACACTGCACTGCGAGGCGCTAGAATAACGAATGACAGATTTCGGAGTACTCGCTTCCTTATTCTTGTCAAGGACAAACGCCCCCTACCCTCACGAACCACAACATGCATCATCTGGCAGAGTTACAGGGGATTACTGCTAATAGCCTCTCCCTCCATGGACTCTAGTGATTCACTACCTGAACTTGGCAAGCCAGGTAAGCGGCCGTCTTCCCAACAAATATTTGCCCCTGCACCAAATATTTTTTTTAACAATATTCGCTTTTGTGGCGTTCCTGTTCAAGATAAGTATATGCTGCTACTGACTTTTTTGAGCAGAAAGCTACATACTTCTTACCAAAAGAAACCTTTTGTTCCATTAATGTATAGCCTGTTATCTGGGAAGCTTCAAAAATTAAAATTTTAATTAAAAAAAAGTTAAACACAAAATGATATATTTGGCTATAGCCACAGCGTCACATTATCATTTCTCACACATAGGTTTTGTTTCAAGTTAATATCTTTGAAATTGGGTTCTCTAAATATAATTCCATTAACATGTATTTCCCTATACACAGTTCTCACTGATGTCTAACCAGGCAGCAGCCTTAAAACTAAAATAAAATACATTTATTGACTATTAATTCAAATGAGAGGTCTTTCAAAAATGCTCACTTTAGCATTAATAACCTTTAGGCAGTTTGCCGTTCACACAAATTACATTTAATATAAAGCATCTATAAAATATACCTAATAGTACCATAACATTTCAGCAGCGATTATTCTGTAAAATTTTACTACTCTATCATATTATTCTAATATATTATATACTACAGATTTTTCAATTCAAATGTTGACACGCTTTCATCGTTATTACAGGTTACAAGTAAATCAATTTATAAATTTGTGAAATGATAAATCATCTTTTACCTCATATTTATTGTAATTTTGTAGTGCAAATATTTTAAAAATCTCCAAATCACGTTTATTTTTGTGTCAATAAGTTGTCGGGCAAAAAATGTATCCAGCAATTTATTTGTTTTAATTACTGTGTTGTATTATTTTGCAGAAACTGTGCAGAGAAGTGCGATGATCCCAGCATGGCTCGTGACGGTGCCAACTACAGCGCTGCTCTTCCTCTTTTACGTCACCTTCTACCATGATATGGAGTTTGCCATGTGGATGTACCGACCCGACATCGTGGACGCAAACGGTAGGGTCCGCGACCTGCAGGAACTGGGACGCCACTTCCGGGACGGGTACGACTTCATCGTAGTGGGCGCCGGGACAGCAGGATGTGTCGTGGCCAACCGCCTGTCGGAGGTGAAGGGTTGGAAGGTTCTGCTCTTGGAAGCTGGTCGTGACGAGACTGTGGTGGGCGAGGTACCCGCCATGATGACCACTTACCAAACGACGACGACTGACTGGATGTACAAGACGGAGCCCGACCCGGGGTACTGCAGGGGCATAGACGACGGCAGATGCATATGGCGTAGTGGGAAGGTCCTAGGAGGCACAAGCACAATGAGTGCTATGGTGTATACTCGAGGGAACAAACGGGACTATGACAAATGGAAGTGCATGGGTAACGATGGCTGGTCGTATAAAGACGTCTTACCATACTTCAAGAAGTCTGAAGATATGAGAATTGACGGGCTGAGGGACTCGCCTTATCACGGTATTGGTGGGTACGTGACATTGGAAGAGTATCGATACTACAGTCCTCTGATCAAGTACCTCTTCAAAGGAATAGAAGAGTTGGGGTATACACTGAGAGACATTAATGGCGAGAGTCAAAATGGATTCATGCATAGTTATGGGACGCTAAGAAACGGGTTTCGATGCAGCACCGCGAAGGCTTTCTTGCGTCCTGTGAGGGATCGTCCCAACCTTGATGTAAGTCTAGAGTCTCATGTAGAGAGCGTTATTATTGATCCACTATCAAAAACTGCTGGGGAAGTTGTTTTCGTGAAAAGAGGCTACCGGTATCATGTTTCTGTACACAAAGAAGTAATTATATCTGCTGGTGTTATCAACTCTCCACAGATCCTCATGCTGTCGGGGGTTGGACCAGCGAAGCACCTCAAAGAACTCGGAATTTATCCTGTAATATCTGATTTGAAGGTCGGAGACAACCTTCAAGATAACATTTGTGCCAGTGGGATTGTATACACAGTTGATGCACCAGTGGGGACGACACTGCTAAATTTCCTTAGTTTTTCAGGACTTTCGGATATGTTATTCAATAGCAATGGCACATTAATGGGCATACCTGCTGCCCATGGTGTGGGTTTCCAGAGCTCGTCGATTGCTGACAGTCCAGATTACCCTGACATTAAACACTATCTGGCGCCAATGGCTGAGAATACGGAAGGAGGAGTTATTTTTAAGTATATGAACCGTTTTACAGACTCCTTCTATAATAAAGTGTATAAGCCTATAGCGTTCAAAGATTCTTTCATGACATGGAGTTGCCTCATGAGACCCAAGAGCCGCGGATATCTTCGACTGAGGAGCAGAAACTCCACGTTACACCCAATGATATACCCGAAATATATGACCCATCCCGATGACGTAAAAGTACTTGTGGAGGCGGCTAGGTTCAGCGGAAAGTTGAGCAAGACGTTTGCACTGAGAAAAATTGGCGCCAAACTGAACCCCAACAAGTTCCTCGGCTGCGAGCATTTGGAGATGATGTCTGACGAATACTTGGAGTGCTCGCTGCGTACGTATCTTATGAGTCTGTGGCAATTTGCAGGCACGTGCAAGATGGGGCCAGCCACCGACCCTGATGCTGTCGTCGACCCCAGGCTGAGGGTATATGGTGTGCGGGGACTAAGGGTAGCAGACGCATCCATCATGCCAAATATCATTACTGGAGGCACATATGCTCCTTGCATTATGATTGGCGAGAAGGTGTCAGATATGATCAAGGATGACTGGCATCAGCATTTTTATAATCAAAGTTTCTCTGGTTGAATATTCTTCTATCATGTCATTCTCCTCAGTGCTTGTAAAGAGGAAAAAAACATACAGCAATCTTTTGTTGTATATCAAGTATAATTATGTTGTTCGAATTACGGATTGTGACTGACGTATCCTTCGTCTTAAAAAAAATTATATGTTTACTGAGGATTTAATTTAGCAAAAATAACATAAACAGTTTTATGTTTCGAAGGATAAGATTTTATACCGATTTGTGAGTATGTATTCTGTCTTGGGGTGGAAGTATTAAATGAGTAGTAAGTGTTTCCAATTACGTTGAGAGAATATTTCTTCTTATGAAATAAGCAACCAGCAGTCATAATGTATTCAAGAATTTTCTTCGCCATTCTTTCATCCTTAGTTTTTTCTAAATATTGTTGCTTGGATACTCTCACGCAGCAACAAATGTTGAGCACTATTTATGAGTGTTTGCTAAATTTACAAGACAAATTATTAGTCAGCATGCCTAAATATACACAATTGTATCTTTGTTGTAACACTTTTAACCCCCTCCATTCACGATAAAGGAACTACAACAATTAATTTTGGCCATTCAGTTCCTTCAGCTGGGCGAACTGATGAGCATGTCAGATAAGCGACCCTTTGCTCTTTCTGACAGGGGATTTTTTTTTTAAGTAGAAAATTGTTATTTTATTTTGCTTAAAATAACACGATGCATTGTATATCCACTTACATACTTAATGGATTGGAGTCCATCAACTCGACACTCCGCTGGTTGACGGCTAGCCAGTTATAGAAGCAGTTACAACACAGCGTAGTGGATATTGAATTGTGGCCCAATAGAATGCCGGGAAAAGGAAATGCAGAAACCAAAAGTACTGGCGTTACTGTAGGGGAGGGTATAGGCCACTCGCCCCTAGCTTTCTTTTAAAGCCGGTAAATGTGTATCGTGTTGTTATTCTCCCTTATTTGAGGGTTGGGCAACAAGCCATGCATATATTTTCTACCTGGTTTTTCGTATGGAATCACCCTTTTCCCAAATTCCACACCCATTAGCCTAAGATCCTGTTTGTTGTTGAGGCATACTAGCGAAGCAGTTCGATTCTTCTAAGAGACTCGTAGTCAATACGATTTATTTAGACGAGGTCGTAGGCAGAGAGATAATAAATTGACAAAAGTACCAAATATTATGTACACAGTTAAGAAAACATTATTGAAAGGCCTGCTACATGTTTCTGCAAACTTTCATCATTCCGCACTATGCTAAATTTCCTTTGCTGCTCGCTCGAATAATGAGAATAAATAAAAAATGCCTTAGTTAATGAACGAAAAGGAGTTCAAATAAAATGTAAACAATTCAAATGCAGTATAACTTCGAAAAAATTTTGATTAGTTACGCAACCAAAATATGACAAAAGCTCATGAAAACCAATTTAACGTTTAGTTTAAGATGATAATAATGTTAATGTAAAATTACACAAATTCTAGAAATAGAATAAAATGCAATACAAAAAAACAATCAAAATATATTCAATATTATATAAGTTATACATTTATATATAATTTATGGATCTTCAATAAATCATGTTTTCAGCGATATTTTTAATGATTTTATTAACTTTATTTGCGTTAATAATAATTTTCATTATTAATTTTTGTACGATAATGATTTCCTGTTTGAGCTGCATTATAGATATATACAGAATTTTGCACAACTTTAATTTGTAGCATTTGCATTTTACTGATTTTTTTTTTATAAATGAACCATTTACTAAATTTTTGCCCACATCTCCGAATAATATAAAAAAACTTAAAATAAAAGTTCTATTAAATTATGTGTATAAATTTCTATATTGTCTTTTTAAACACCCAGATTTTATGTTTATACGTTTCAAGCAGAATAGGAAAATCTGTAGGTAAAAATAGTTGTTCACCTGTGAGTGTTAGCTTATAATAAATTCTCAGTTTACACCAAAGGATACTATTACTAAAGATAAAATCGTGCAACTGTTAGGAAATAATTTTGTCTCAACTAAAAAAAGAACCATACAGCTGTCGCCCATAAATTCTAGTAAGCTCTCGTTCCTTTTAACTTCCTTGGTATGTCTTCATCATTATTTCTGTCTTCCCATCTCTCTTTCTTCCCCCCCCCCTCTCTCTCTCTCTATTTAGTCTACTCCGTATCCATACCTTAAATTATTCAATTTTTTTTTCTATTCTCACAAATACTTTTTTTTTTCAATCAAGCTCCCTCCCTGATGAGACATTCAATGTAGTCCACGTTAGCTGTTTTATACTAAGCCACTGTAGTCCTGATTTTTGCCACTTGCACACACACAATTTAGGCTCTATTCCATTACTGTACTACCAAAGAATCATTAAAAACAGATAACATGCTGTAAGTTAATTCTTCGCTAAGTTGCTCTTTCTCATCCTTCCTCTTGAGATGCTAGCATATCTAGCATTTACTTGAAAATTTCTTAGTTCAGTTCAATTAAGTTTGTGTCGTCAATAAACCTTGAGTACTCTATTTAAAAAAAAAAAAAAAAAAAAAAAAAAAACACAACCTTCCTCGTTTATTCTACACATAGCAAGATTCTATCTTTTCATTTGTGTACTCTGTCAATAATAAAATCTACTAATAAGAATGCATTACGTTATTGTTATTTATTTTTTCTTTAGTTCCACCATAAGTTTGTCCCAGCTAGCTCTTCCAAATAACAACTCCAAATCAGTAAAGCACAGTTATAATTTGTTCCTCGAGATATTTCTTTCTTATTGCCTAGTGACGCACGCAGAATCATGTTTGGGG
The DNA here is from genome assembly GCA_029891345.1 of Dryococelus australis. NCBI lineage: Eukaryota > Metazoa > Arthropoda > Insecta > Phasmatodea > Phasmatidae > Dryococelus > Dryococelus australis. Next base: position 86,685,128 of record CM057004.1, on the reverse strand, counting down.
AAGGAGGAGTTTAAATGGGCAATACTTGGAATCATACATAATCATACATAATCAAAATTATTTTGCTGTAAGTTCGCCGTACATACTTGTTAGATTTTGTAGTCTGACTGGTCTGTAGATATTTGAGCAGTCAAAATGCTGCAAAATTTGTTTTCTATAAGGTTCACACTTTGCTCCTATTCTCTACACTTTTTTTTCTCAAGGAAAGTCTTCATATTAATGGACTATCTGCTTTCCAGAATCAAATTATGTTAACCTTTACTGATACTTAATTTTTATCCACTATTCTGTTTGCCATTGAAAATATTCAGTAGACCCTATGAGAAACAACTGTGATGTCAATAAGCACTATACCATATTCAACCTTGAAAACCGCATTTCTCATCTCACGACGAATAAATGTATAATGTATCTGTTTTACACGAGGCTAAAGTTGATAAACGGATTACCCGGTAATACTTTTTAAGGTTCTTGAAACAAAACGGTGCAATATAATAATTCAATGCACTTCAAAGCCCATCTCCTGGTGACTGCTCTATATTCATGATTTTACTTTCGCAATATTGTTTATGTGTGGTATTTAATTTGTCAGTTATGTTTATGACATTAATTTACTGGATAAGTACTTATGTAGCAAATCTACTTTAACATTTCTTATTCATGTTGTTTATATTTACTCCTCCATTTTAATAAACTGCATTACTTCATATGTACAGCCATTTGATGTTCTGTTTTGTATACATAGTATAATGTGCCAGTTTTTTAATATCTATGCACTGGAGATGTAGAACTGTGTTACTAATTAACCTATTTTGCATTCCTACATTTATATATATATATATATATATATATATATATATATATATATATATATATACACACACACACACACACACACACACACTTATTCATTTCCTATAGTTATATTTGTACAATACGTTAATAACTTTTATACACTATTATTTGTTGAATTTTAATGTATTGTTACATGTAAGTGCGCCTGAGGGGCGTATCTGAGTTCGTGAGGGATAGAGGTCATAATAAAATAAGTAAATAAAAGAAATTAATTTTATTCACTCTGCTATTATCTACAGCATTAAATTAGCTGTCACCGCATTTACTCATTATTAGCATGGGTTCAGTCTATCTGTTTGCATCATTCATAATATCTTTCATTTACGCATTTAGTCCAATAGTCCAACCTGCCAGCCGCGTCCTTCAAAACATTGGCCGTCGCAGTCGCCGCCTTCCCTTTTCCAATTCCGGTCACGCCGCTCGCTCTTCTGTCGCTCGGGACTCAGCCACTCATTCATTCATCAGCTCCAAAACTCCACTCGCCGCCCGGAGGCCTTCCACGGTATTTATAGAGCACGCCGTGACATCTGGAAGGTTCAACGCACCCCGAGTCGCGCTGAGAGAACAAGGCCAGTAATCCAGAGCATTCTTCAGATTTCGGCCGAAAACAATACAGCCAGAGTCCGCGACTCGAGTCTGTAATTCTAAACCCCTCATTGCCATTTCTCCATCGTCGCTATCGTATTACAACTCTCCGTCCTCGCTCGCACACTGCCGGCGAATAGAAGAGCGCGCAACAGTATTTTCCACAGATCCAGATCAGTATGTACTACTGTGTAAAAAGGACTCGATCAAATCACCTAGTCAATTAATTTAACATTCAATTCACGGAAAAAGCTAATAACATTACGTATGTTATAATTTATATTCAAACACACAAGTGAAAATCTACAAAATTGTAACAAATATACAAATGTAACATTTTATTCATAACAATTGTTTACGGTTTAAAACGTTTAATGCTCGCACGTCCAATATTAGCTGTCACACTTGACCAATATCCCGGATACGGAATTCGGCGGAAACGGCCAATTCAATAACGTCACTCCACGGGTTTCGCGGAGAAGATTCCACGAACAGTTATATTACAAAACACGTTAGTTCAGAACCAGTATCGCGGTTGGATGGTTTTAATTCGCACGCATCTTAGGTTTCTGCCCGTGAATCACAGACGTACAGTATCGGAGTAACCTACTTACGATTGGCCATGTCATGTAGAAAAATGTATTCTCACAGAGACATGCGTCCAATAAGTAGGACCACTGATTTTTCGCGAGTAAGTCGGAGCACACAGTGGACTTCAATACTATATATACACCTCGGCTGTTGTCATACCCTCATTGGATGCTGGTGTCGTTTCCGCATTTGACCGAGCCACTCAGGATTCCGTAACTCCAGCACTGGAACCTTCGTGATTCGTGGGCAAACAATTAACACGAATCAGAACATGCTTCAGCCAATCAAAAGAGCTAGATGACCCCACAATGCTTTGAACTGTATCTTGTCTCGAATTCTTTTCGCGAAATATCACTGTCCTTACCAATAAGAAAAAGAAAACTGATGGCAAGTCGTAGGGTGTTGAAACCTAGCATGCGAGGAAATCTTTCCGCGAATTTCGGGTGTCCATATGTATATGTAATCATGCAGTAGCAACATAGGTTAATAACAACCTCGTAACATGCCTAGGTAGGTGAAAAAAAAAAAACGTGTCCTAATTTAATTTGGTAATTTGTAATTTTTTTCGCAGGAAGGAAATAAACACTCAGATATGCATCACGCCAGTTCCCCAAATTTACTAACTTCCAAGTCTTACAACAGATTTAAATCTCTTTAAACTTTGAAATTGTTTCCAAATTTAAAATCACGAGTTCAAGCATTATTCATCAATAAGCGGGAAATACATTAAAATCGAAAATATGGACTACGACAGATATTTGCAATCTACTAGCACTGTGAAACTTATGAAGGCCAACAAAAAAATCGACAGCAAAACTAAGTTTAGTAAAATTGTAATCCCATGAGATACGATACGACATTCCGCACAAGCCCCGGTGTATGGTTATACAAGACTTGCTATCCGAGCCTGCATGCTAGCAGTTATGGAGTTCTCTATGGTATAACCGGTCACACGATACTTGCTGCCACAAAAGTAAACGCATGTGCATTTTTTAAATATTACTTCTACAATATTGTGATTTTAGGGGGGGAGTTCACCCACAACTACTGCAGTATCCGGTAATGCGCAGAGCCTAATTGTTTTGTATATAAGGAACTTTCTGTGTCAAACAAACATCAATGTTACCGTAGTTTTCACATAATCCTCTTATAGCGTCATAAACCACACTTTCTGTTTAATGACCTTACCGCTGGCTGTATCTCGAAACAAAATAAATAAAATAAAAATTATCGTGAATGCCACACTTCACCGCACTCTCCATGATTGGCTAAGATTTCAGACCTGTAGAAAACCACCCACCGAAAATTGCGCACGATCAACTACGAAAACTTCCACAAAAGCGTCCAGCTTTCGGCTAAATCTTTCATAGAACCATCCATACCAGCAACTATGCAAGCTTGCATGGGAACTTCCGAAGAAACTACGGTTGTTGCACAGAGGCTTTACGTGTAAACTATTTATTAGTGGCCGTTGCAAACATGACATTTCTCTCACTGCTATTAAATATAATAATTTACATTCAATATGTAAGTGACTATAACTCTTGATCGAAAATAGAAAACTTCAATATTGATACCAGTATTAGGTTTTCGGTGTGTGTGTGTGTGTGTGTGTGTGTATGTATATATATATATATATATATATATATATATATATAAACGGGCAAACACGTTCAACGTGGGGTGATTTTTCAAAGGTTTGTTTCGAAAATGTGAAGACACTGTAAGCGGACTATAGTGCTCCATTATTTAATAACATTTACATTTCATACCTGTTTATCTTCGAGATTTATTTTCCTGACCGCTGTGTGTACATATTTTTCTTTTAACTGCCTTTGTTCTTACTATAATTCATTCACGGCTACTTCACACTTTTCTGAAGCCCTACTAAAGTTCTACTTCCAGGATATTCCTCCGCCTCGCGCTAGCTAAGCTTAACGAATCCTGGGAAACGACACCAGAGGACAACGCGCCGCTTTCCTGCGCACTCACTTGTAGGCTGTTTCCGGATTGTCAGTATATACGTGTAAGTACGCACATTTGTGTACTAGCAGTGATGTGTATTTGTCGTGTACATGTTGAAACTATTCGAACACGTAGTCATCGCCTATTCACGTTAGACTTGTCGCACATTCTGGCGAAAATATCAGAAACAATGTGGCAACAGGAAAATTCGGTGCAATATGGTGTTATATATACGTTAAAACTACTATGTTTACCCAATTAAGTAGACGCACAGAACTTTATAACGTCTATTTATTTTTGTGTCATGGTCATGCACCTCGACATCTTACGAGTTTAAGCGCTGAAACATGGCTTTAGCCGTGGCATGAGGAATTAATAGGAGCATTAGTGGGTGCGTATTATGTACACGAAGGAAATGAAAGGAGGCGCTGAAATATTTTGCACACTGGTTGCTTGGCAGAGCAGCAAGACAACAGGTGTGTGTTGTTTTGAACGAAAACTAATACAAACAAATATGCCAATATAATATCTGTTTTAGGTCATTGTACACTTTGAGTACAAATTGTACAGCAGAAGAACCAATTTCAGGAATATAGAAAGTCTTGCGCCTCGGTATCCGGAGGTTATGTTTATCTGTTCTGCTTCTCTCGATTTCACAAGCATTCACACCAACAGCCATAGGATATTGCTTTAATGCTTTATCGCGTAGTTGGAAGATTGTAAACAAATTATGGCAGTTGTTATGGGTGGGATTTGTCGTATTGATTTATCATATGTAAAGGGGTGTTACAAAGAAATTGGCATTCTTTCCTCGTCCTTCAATACGTACCTTACCATGTGTTTGAAAAATACACATTGAAAACAAAAGAAAGAGACATACAATGCAATGAGGTTTGTAATAACTTGGAAATGAGGATTGAAAATATAATATTATTTGAAAGCATACACCTGGGAAATACGCTGCAGATAACTGTAAAACGCTCAGAATTTTTATTCATAATGGAAGCACATTTAGTAAACTGACGATCATTTACACATACTACAGAACGAAATTTCGTAAATACTTATTAACTTTTAAAACTTGCGATCTTTATAACCACAAAACATACACGTCAATTCGCACACTTGAAATACAATATGGCGACTGTCGTATGTAGACTACGCAAGTGAGCCCAGCAAGTATACAATTTCAAATACTTCCCAAGTATAGATCCTGTGTATTTAGGACAGCTCTAGTGATGTCACTTTCGGGGAAAAGTACACACAAGTACGCATTTCTTGAGAATCCGGAAACAGCTGTAATATTATATTGCATGAGAACTATTTATTACTAGGCGCTACCAACACAGATTTTGCCTCACTGCTTTTATTCGTGTTTATTGTAAAATATAGGTAAAACTTCAATTTTACGAAAAATAAAATACGTGTGTGTTTACAGAGGTATAAAACGCTTGATACCTGGCATATTTAGGAAATAACTAAATACGTAAAACATGGGGTGATTTTTCAAAGGTTTGTTTTAAAACGTCCTAAGAAATCGCCAATGGAATACTTAAACTCGCCCTTAAAAAAAACTGCAATTACCTTAAAGTTAGAGCGATAAAGTATTATAATGAAAAATTCAAAATTCAAATTTTTTTCCTTAATTATTTATTTCCTCTTTATCATCAGATTTTTTCTGGCCATTCGCGTTTCTCTTCTTGGACACTCTTTAAACATGTTCAGACATTCTTTTATTCCCATCCATCTCTGAAATATTTGATTTGAGCCATATGACCATCACCATTTTGTATACAATACAATTTTACTTATCTTTCAAATAATTATATAACAAATTATTAATAATATTTTTTGCCGATTTTTTTAGAATATGTTTCATCATCGTCTTTCATGTACGTACACCCTAACCCCATCCTTCCATTTTCTTCTCAGCGCTAAGAATTTCCTCCAATTCCATGTATTTTTTTCCCACAATCTTTTAAAGTATGCCAATCGACTATTTCTTTTGCATTTACTTCTCTTCGTATGTGCGCGCTGCGGAGCTCGGCCTGAACGGAACATATTCCCGCTCTACCGAGTAGGGCAGGTAAGCTGCAGCATGTAGCAATGTGCGGGTGAACGACGAGCCGACCTCACTGACGAGTGTCGCAAAGCTAGCGAATAGAAGGGAATAGGGGGAAGTTTAGGTGCAAGGGTGCGGGGCGTCAGAGCTCGAACCTGTTCATGATCTGTCATGTCGGTCAGCCGGCGGCCATGTTGGATGTCGGTGACCTTAACCTTGGCCTTCGATATTGAACGGTTGACCTTTGGCACGGGGGGAAAAAAAATCCCACAAATTACCCAAAAAAAATATTTTTAACAATTTTTTTATAAATTTATAAAAAATTTATAAAAAGTTATTTAAAAAATACTTAGAACTATGGATATCCCCCAGCACCACGTTCAGCAGACAACAGGCTCTCGCCAATGAATCTCATTCACTGAGAAAATGGTTTGTTGAATCTAACAATATTTGTTTCGTGCAACAAAATGATTTGTTTGTTTAGGGGCAATGAAATACTTTGTTGCTGAGACCAAATTATTGTGTTGTTCTCATTTGGTTGCCCCAAAACTGTAAGATTTAGTAGAAGTAACTAAAGAGTTGTCTGTCAATTATTAGGATTCTCTTGACCCTCTCCATCCCATTACCAAATACTAACATCAAATGTAAATTAATCGAAAATCGAACAACACATTTGTTTGTAAAGGACCGAATATTTATTTAGTTGCCCTAACACAATATAATGCCGAGCAAACAAAATTTCAAAAGCAACAAATTACTTTTGTTCGTCCAGCAAAATATGTGTTTGAATAAACAAATTCTCTGTGTTGGGACAAAAAAAAATTAGACTAACTGAATATTTCGTTGAATCAAATGTTGTTCCAACCCTTACCACCTCGCCTTTGTTCATTCCGTCGTCTGCACTTCATCCGCCATATTAATTTTTTCGTTTGTATTTTGTGTATATTTTCATCAGCTAGGTGGCGCTAGTGTATTAATAGTCTACTTCGTCACTAGGCGAGTTGCCGATTTAGTCACCCGACGGCAGTCATTGTTTATGTTTTTAATGTGTAGATGGTACAATAGGCACCCTCCATATTGGATTCTATTTTCACCACATGTGTGGCGGTAATTTCTCAATTTCGTCGCCAGGGGAGCTGTCGATGCCCTTTCGATCTGTCAATTTAGCACGGAGGTAAGCTGTTGACACTCATATTTGTTTCATAGACATAGGAAAATCTATATTTTTTCATCCCACTTAACATTTTTCCAATTAGCAGTATATGCATGTGCATAATTTATTAAATATATGTATTTTTTATTAAAAACTTTAATTAAGACCGATTACAAAAAAATAATATGTATACAGTAGCATATATTAATATTAAAGGATAATATGCTTATAGTTATATAAACTATGCAAAATAATATATATATAAGAATATCGAATTAAATAAATGTATAAACAATAATATCATGTATATTTCTCTTATATATTGCTATTATGTATGTGTGTGTGTGTGTATATATATATATATATATACACACATACATACATACACACGACGGTATCTGCCCAATCACAGAAGGAAAATAACACAAATAATATCGTAAAAATATATTGGAAGTTTGCGAGCACTTAGTAATGTTAGTATTCATTTCAATAACCCTACAGATTTCTGTCAATCATTTAGATGTTTTTTTCAATTCACTGGTAAAGAGAATCGCGATTACATAGAATAATGAAAGTCAGCAGCAGCTCAACTGACGATATGACACCGAGATTTGAACATTAGCACTCTCTTTGTATCGAATATTATTCGCGCGTACTGTAGTGGAGAGAAAGGGGTGATGAAATAAAAACATATTGTGATGTAAGGCGATGATAGTGTGAAAACATAACACAAAGGTGAATATGCAACTAAATTAAATCATAGCAATTTAAATATGCGGTGGGCCCCTTTACAGATGAATAGATGGAGAATATTAAAATCAGTAACTTTTTCAAGCAAAAAATAAGTAATGACAAGGACTCATGTTAAACAACCTCTTTAAAACTAGCGGCCATTCAATTGTATTATTCTGAAGAACTAGTGCATCTCAACTAAGCACTCTACATACAAAGAGCATCAGGCAATTAAAATATTCTACCATTTTTAATAAGACGAAACAAACAACCTGTACACATTGAAAAAAGACAGACTTTCCCTTAAAACAATAATCAATGAATAAACGAACAAAATGATGATTATATCTGCTGCCAGTTGCGCAAAATAAATTGAATGAGTTTAGTTTTAATGGCTTGAAAAACAATTACTATTTTCTCCAAACATATTCATCCGTATCCATGATTGTGAAAGCATGTGCAATCGTCATTTTAATAATCTTGTACGGTTTCTTGGAAATTGCTAATAAATTAAATATGAAAGTGTCCGACCAGTCATAGCTCATTCCTTTTTAGATTCACGATATCTTGTCCCAATTCTCTAGCCTCTGTATATCTGATTAGTTTGCTACTGTACTTTGAAACACATTCTTGGCTTTAAGCTGGTACAGCATGCAAAATAGGATATTGCAATCTTACGTTAATTTGCGACGACTAGTAGACTAGAAGTTATCGATGCCTTCGAAGCGCAGGGAACCAGAGCAGTTTTGAATAGGATTCAGGCGGACTCCCCGGTCCATATAATCGCCATCTAAGTAGAAGCTGTGATCAGCAGTTGAATGGAACTCCATGCCGATGAGACATCATCCTTTCAATCAGATTGTTGCTCTCCTTCTACGTCGTGGAAACTACCTCGTCCAGTCATGCAGCCATCCTCTCCAGAACGCCATAGCTGTTTTACTTCTCCAGCCAAAATGTTCTACTCAACTTGTTCCAGTCCAACTAAATAACTTAGTAACAATTCCTGAGTTCTGCATTTTATATGGTCTTAAAACTGTTCTCCGTGTCAACACTTAGTGTATAAGAAATTTAATAGGAATTCATCAGGTTGTATGTGCGTTGAAAACAAATCAAACGGTTGGTTAAAAAACACACGTTAGAGTGTGGATAAACTCTGCAGTTCCACATAAACATCGGTTAACGAGGTCCCATTCATGACATAGTCTTAATAAAATAAAATGAATAATGAGTGAGATGATAAGCGAGGAACAACTGTAAGGGAACTCCTTACAGTTCGACTGGAAGTATCGAGTTGGGCCCAACACCTTCATTGTCGATCTCTGAGAGCGCCGATACTGCGACATAGTTTATGCGTTCTACTACAACGCTCGGCGATATGAGAAGAGCGAATGTCCGAAGCACACATGCGGTGAGATTTTTATCTGCAAAAACGGTCCTAGGCAGTTCGCACGAGGCGACATCTTGAACAGACATGGCAAGGTCTGTGATTATTGTATTCCTTCTCCTAGCGAGAAACGGCATGTGACGACAGCGGTTCCTCCTTCTAACGATACGCTGCACAATATGTCCGGAGAAGGCGAAGAACTATGGTCAATACAAGCAACGAACATAGTGCCATACAATCCGTTCGTATGGAATATACAATTTCTAAACCGACGTGCGCACATAACGAACTTCGAAACGTAATATAGCACCAGTAGCTGCCAACGACACCCCTCCTAGAAAGGAAAGGGTACTCGTTAATGTTTGTGCTGACAAAGAATCCGGCAATGCCTCTGCGGAAAAAGAGAATGGCCTGGATACGACAATGAAGACAGTGTTGACGGTGGAAACATTGGCGATTTTTTCGACGTCCTCACATATCTTCCCGGCGTCTTTGCTGAAAATAGTGACACGAAGAATGCAGCAGAAGGCAAGAACACCGATTACATTTCCTCAAGACCCCAATGAACTTGTTGATACACTCAGACATTTATTACCTGGCAAAGTAAGGAGAATTATTCAATCATCATACCCCATGGAAGAATTTTGAGAGCTTTTTTCTCTTTCCCTGAAGAACTGGACGCTCTTACTAAGGGCTCTACAAATAAGTTCGACAGCGGACATGACAAGTTACATAATAATATCTCTTCTAGCAGACTTCATAACATAGCATATACAAACACAAAGTAAACAATTCTCTTTTAAGAAAGTCATCTGCGAGTATATCACATACTAATTACAGACAAGAACTAATTCAAACACTTATTTCCTAACAGTCATCTGTGAGCACATAACCTACAACTAAACAATTGTATTCATCATTAAACACATAATATAACATTCACATGTTGCAACTAGACAATTCTTTTCTTGACGTTTATATCACTTAGGATGACATATTAGCACAGAAATTTAGCTTAGCTAAACTTACAGAATATTTTTGCTCCTTCTTGTCGGTCGTATTGAGACAATATACGAATATAAATAAGTAAATGCGTGAACAATATTTTCAATTAAACCGATCGAAAATGTTTATGGGAAAAAGAAAAAAAATTATATAATTTTATGTTTTAATGGATAAAATATACAAAATGGGCGCTTTATAAGCCAAATAAGTTGTAGAACTTATTTGGCTAAAAACTTTGTGATAGGACTTCTTCTTCCATGCTCCTTGGAAACGCTGTTCATTTTCTTAAAAACAGTTTATTTTGCAAAAGTCGAAGAATATTGTTTTGATGTACGGAAAATTTGTTCCGTCGTAGCCGTTTTTCAGAATTTTTTTTGTTTCTTCTTCAAGCCTGTCTGCACCTGCCAATATGCCAGTAAGTGGTAAAATATATATGGATTTTTTTTTAAATTACTTGATAATCGTTTACCTTTGACTTGTCGTAAACCTAATTCGTATTTTTCAGTGTTCGTCGTATAGGAGCGATAGGCTACTGAATTACGCTATTACCATGTACTTACAACCCGACCTCCCTTTGTACATAATTCAGGGGCAGTGCTGCCAACCTGACGACTTGCAGAGCGGAAAAAAAAAAGGGGGGGGGGGAAGTTCGCTCCCTGGTTCCTCTGCGGCAGACTTTCAGTTCGTATGTCGCGTACACGTGTACTATGGATTTGTCATCAGGTCAGTCTAATGCCGGAATCAAATAGCCCCGACGAGCACAGCACGACACGACATAAACGGCAACCACGAACATTTTCAAAGTACCTGCTCGTATTTACAGCTCGACAGTGTTTACTGACGCGATACGAGTAGAATTTTCGGGTCCATTTAGAAGGCGCTGATTAACTACGCTAGTTTCAAAGGCGGTGGGCAGACGGGAAATTTGGAATACATGATGGTGACAAAATTTTATAGCTAATGTATACAAAGGTGAAAATTATTATTTATAAGAGTTTAATACAATAATTTTCATATTTGTTTCCTTTTAAGCAACGCATTTCCCATTGTAGGGAAAGGTTGACATACAATCTCATTTTACAAAGTTGTACACTCTGTGCGTCATTCCGTACGGCACGACGAAAAATATAAATAATTTCTAATCCAAAACTGCTGGTCGTACGACAGAATAGTCGGGCTTACGTTAGCTCTAGCTTGTATTTCACTGGTTGTTTAGTTTGAAGTGTCTTGTCGTGCTTGTGGTGACGTACTGGTCGGGGCTATGTGATTCAGGCATTACTTCAGCTCGTCACACGACAAACTACACACACACTGTCAAACGTCACATGCGCTCTGTCCAACGGCAAATGCATCGGTTGTTGAAGTCAATAAAGTCAACTTTAAGTAAAAAATAGTCGATTGATGCGCCGCCGGTCTGCGGTCCGGGAGGTTCTGGGTTCGGATTCCTTGGCAAGGCATGGGTGTTAATCCTTTTATTTATTTAACATTTAAAATTTTGGTACAAAATACATTTATATTACGAATACTGATCCACTTGAGCAGGTTGATTCAAGCGGAGACCTTGGAGATGCTTGTACATCATGACAGGTGGACAGTTACATGAATTAAAGAAGTTAAAACACTACATGGGTAGTTCAGTAAGAAATTTGTTGTTAAACACTGTAAGGAAAATATATATTTGTCATTAAATAGATGATCACCATGTTTCACAACAAATTTCTCATCGAGCTACCCATGCACTGTTAAAATTTCTTTTATACCTTTAAGAGTTCGCCTGTCATGAGGTACCAACATTTTCAAGACCTCCGCCTGCAGCAATTGCTCAAGAAGATCAGTACTTGTTATCAAAAAATATGTTTTTCGTCATAACTACTTTAAATTTTAAATAGATAGGCCTAAATGATAACTTTCATTTCGAAATATGTTAGCATAACCTGAACTTACTCTCTTTTTTAACAACCTACTTAATCATTAAACAATTAGATTTTAGCGTAGCCGTTCCAGCTAGCAACTTAAATATTGTTACAATCGTAATATGTCACAATCACAAGTCCCCCCCCCCCCCCCCTCTTTTTTCACCCTCGCGAACCATTCCTTTGTGGCTGGTTATACTAATTATCTGCCTTTCTAAACAAGAGTACCAGCTGACACACTCTGCCATACTATTAAAATTTTTATACACCAAGAATTCTATACAATGTTTACTTCGAGCTGCTGCAATTATAAATATTATGCTTTCACTGACATTTGGTTTTTGGGTTTTTTTTTAGAGTGATTTGATTTATAATTTTTTTAAATAGCTGTATGAAATTATTTTCAAACTTTTATAAAAATAATTTTGTTAGTTCAAGCTTAGGTATAGGCCCTAATCCTGTTTCTGAATCCTATTTTTTGGCCATACTCGAAACACAGACACAGGGTCGAAGATTCCTTAAACGCTACTTCAAAGACAAGAATCATAACACCATACAGCGCACGTGATAATGTTTAAATTAACTTTTCTAATTGTAACACCAATAAACATTTCGTGACAATTGGTAAGTTATGTCTAGCGTATACAAAAATTACATATCATGTTAAACGTCTAAATAACGACAATGGACAAGAATTGTTAAAAGCATAATGGGAGACCGTTCGATTAACTCCACTACTGAGATATACCGCCAAGTTTTCCAAAACTTTAAAATGGCCACCCAACTGGAGCCAGCGGTGTAACTGAAAATTGGGGCTGTACTTTTGGAGGGTTCAGATATTATAAACAATTTTTTTTCTAACGCGTCATTAGCTTTTTACAGGAAATATCCGCCTCTCCGGAATATGCAATTTACATTTGACACTGTCAACTTTAGCTTAAACATGCTACACGTTTCCCTTAGTTACATTAATTTTCGTAGAGAGAAAAAATACTTGATTTTCTTTTAAAGTACATTTTACGTTGTCAGCGGATTCTACTTACAAACCGCGGACTCCATTCTCCGTGTCGAAATAGATTCCATCAAACAAATCGCCTGACTGTGAATACTGAGAACAAACTGTGTTACAATGCGAGTGGAGGAATCCTGGTCGTGGGCGTGATCGTAAATACTTCTTAATTACACTTTAATAAACGTTATATCGCACCACACGCGTAGTTACGAATACAGAAGAGAGCATAATACGACACAGCCCTACCCCTCGTTACCTCATACAGATGAAAACCCTACTGAAGGCTGTTCACGATAAAGTGAGCACTTTTGAAATCAACCTTAGAAAAAAGTCACTGCCCCTACCAGCGTATATTTTAACGGGCACACCGAGTGACAAGCGCTCAAGGAAAGTTGGTAACGATAGAGGCAAAAGATGTTCCACATGTTGACGTCAAATTAAAATTGTTATGTAAATATTTGTGATAACTTAAATTATTTCTTTCAATTTCTGATTTTTTTTTATGCATGTAAGTGTAAAAATTACCAGGCTAGTAAAATATTTACTTTTCTAATAATTCGACATTCTCACCTGACCGACGAATGAAGAAAGCGATGAGGCCTATGACAATGTTAATTTTCCATAAGCCGGAAGAATACACAACGTGAATACAAGTAGATCTTTAGCAGGGATTTCAAAAGTGCTCATTTTACCGTGAAAAGCATGTAGGGGTAGTGGAATTTTGCGAAAAGATTTTAAGACATGTTATACTTCAAAACACTGCAGGTTCGTTTACCTATCTTGACTGGCTGAATTACTTTTTGACACGTGTTAACTGTCTGCATACGAATCACGTAGGAGCCGAGCCGATGTTACCCAATTCTGAGTGGCCCGGTCAAATATGAAAACGGCTTCTCAAGGAGACAGCAGCCAATGGCAATATACAAACTACTGTTGGGTGCCTATAGTATTGAAGTCTACCGTGTGATCAAATTTTTTTCGCGAAATATCACTAACTCTACCTGTAAGCACTAACTCTCAGCTACAATCTATTTGCTTTCCACTGAACTCAACCGATAGCACAGACAGTAAAACGGAAAATGATGAGAAGAGGAAGAAACAATCAAGCATTGGTAGAAACCTTACAAATGTCAAAGTCGCGATCCATAAACACCTTTGGAGAAAATAATTTTCCCAAATTTTGCGCCTTAAACGAACTTCCTTTCCCCAATAATCATAAAACACTGTGCGTTAAATTTACAGCATTATTTGATATATTTAGATAATGTTATTAAAAATGTGTCCTATCATTTTATATTAAATATTAACTTGTTTTCCTTTCCTTTTGTAGGTTGGTGCAGCTGAAGATTTTTTTGACTACACGTAAATTAAACAGTTTGGGCCGATATAAAAATAATTTTATAAGTTCGACCTAGTTTCGAACCTAGATCACCCGCGTCCGAGCAGTATGCCTCAGCAACGTCAGATAATGTGACGACTGATGATCCCGTAAAGTTTTTAAATAGATATACAGCAAATGTTAGGCAACGAGCGCAAATAAATATTTCAAGTTTAACAGCTTTACTTGTCAGCTTCTTATTGCATTGTTTTATTAATGTGTTTACACTATTGTTGAGCATAAGACGCACTAACAAACACGGTCACTATCCTAATTGCCACAAAAAATACAAACAAACTCTTGAGCTGTATTTTCGAACGAAGGCAGTCAAGTGAGTGGCCGAACAAATATATACCGTTGGTTACTTAGCGTAAATAAGTTGTATACCACAGTGGCAACAACAATGTTATTGAGCGGTCGCTAATTTTTTTGTCCTCCTCCACGCGTGTCAACTTAGACGGCACAACTGCTGCATCGCTTCGAAATACGAAGTTGGCGCTACAGAATACTTACAACAGCGCTTGTTGCGTATATACATTGAACTTCTTAAACCTGCAGTACAAATATTATTAAAATCACACGTACCGTTCAATATCTTGAGGAAATTCGAACACTTGTGGACCACCTTCAACAGTGGAACAAAATGAATTATGGGTGGGATCATAAGAATACGATGTTCTGCCAAGAATTGCAACGCATTTCAGAAATTCAAACTTATCCGGGCGTTACGCAAATCGTCAACAACAACAATATGGAAGGCAACATAATCAAAATTAAGAGGCAAACATTTTCTTGCGTAAACCTGTGAGAATGCGTAATTTAAAAAAAAAAAATGTATAAAATACTTAATCACCCACAGTGTAACAACTTCGAAACAATTTGTAATTGCTTTAATGGGTATCAAAATATTTCACAATATTGCAGGTATGCAATAATATATATAAAATATAAATATAATACAAAATATTTAACTGACAGTCTAATTTTCTTTTGGCCCAACACAGAGATTTTGTTTATTCAAACATATACTTTGTTAGATGAACGAAAGTAATTTAGTCATTTTTTAAATTTTGTTTGCTCAACAATATATATTGTTAGGGCAACTAAATATAAATTTGGCCCTATACAAACAAATATTTTGTTCGATTTTCTGTCAGTGGTATGTTGACTCCTAAATATGTCGTCTATTACAAGCGCTTTATACTTGTGTTAACATAAAATACCTTTTTATGTGAAATGGAGGAGGCCATCGGGGACTACTCCAAGAGTGTGGATGACAAGGTCAAGTTGCTGATGTCGTGGCTGGAGGAGTCGGACGAGTGCGCCAGGGCTATGGAAAACCAACTTCAGGCCCTCCAGTGCTACATCAAGGACCTGCAGGAGATGGCGTCGTCGAGGAAGGATGGCACGTTCGCGTCCCAGATGGAGTGGCTCTTCAAAGCCTCCAGTGAGGAGCTGCCGAGTGAACTGCAGGAGCTCAAGGCCAAGTCCGCGAGGCTGAAATCTATTCTGGAGAAGATACGTGAACGTACTGTAATGCAGCTTTGATCACAACATTTATATTCCATAACCAAACTCGCCTGCTTTGGTGTCGACAAATATTGTTATTGTGCACGATATTATACACGATGACATAATCTACTATATTAGTACTGCAAGTATAAGATGGCAATAAACCAACTACTAGACACCAGTGACTTGCTGTTAAAGATTATTCACGGTAAAATGAGCACTTTTGAAAGCTCTGCTTAAGATCTACTTGCATTCACATTCTGTCGTCTTCCGCCCTATGTAAAATTAACAATACCATGGGCCTCATCTCTTTATTCATGCGTCAATCAAGTGAAACCGCGAATTTATTACACACGCAAATGTTTTGCAAATATGTTCATTTTTACACTTCGATGAATTAAAATCAAAATTAAAGTGAAAGAAATAATTTAAATTATTACAAATGGTTACGTGACACTTTTTATACGATGTTAAGATATGGAACTAATTTCCATTCTTTTTTACCAACATTACTGGACGCATGTCACTCAGTTCGCCCGTTCAAATATATGCATGCAGGGTCAGTGAATTTTTCTAAGGTTGATTTCAAAAGTGCTCACTTTATCGTGAACAGCCTTTAACTATTCGTATTTTCGATGCACATACATAATCTGCAACAGCAACAACCCTTAAACAGATGCTAAAGTATGCCATTTCTTAAAAACCCTTTCAAATACGCGACTAAGAATGTGTTAACAGCGTGTTGTTCAAAAATATATGTCGCTGCTCTGCTTATCGTACAGATATATATATCATAACTGAATTGTGAGGTTATGCGAAATTTCTGTACAGAACATGCGTGTTTTACACCCTTTGCAAATTAAATATGTTGGCATTCAAAGAGGTACACCAGGTTTGAGTGAAATTCGAGGCCTTGGCAACTGAAATGAGTCACCATTGTGTCACACACACTTTCAAAAGTTTGCGGAAAGTTTTTAGCACGTGTTTGAGGCAACCAAGTTCTTCCCGACATTCGTCCACTATGTCCACGTGACACTGATCTAGAAACAAAACAAACACAGGAAGTGGTCAAATTCTCTTCGGCTTTGCCTCCCAGATCTTTCACTACATAGGTAAGTGCAGATATAATTTTTTTTTTTTTATGTTCCTGATTTCTAATATTTTTTTGACGTCATGAGATCAAAGTTAAAGTCTAGATCAGGCCACTTGAAAGTCATTGCTTGTTCTACACATATGCTCCGTCGAGTGGCAAATGGTGAACTTTTCTGGCTAAGCTGGCGGTTGTTCTCTTCTACGTTTGGTTGTTTATTATTTTACACATCGGCCACAAAAAAAGTAGTTCTGATTCTGACGTCACACCACCTGTGCATCGTGTACCTCGCAGTCTGCTCGTGAGTGGTCGCATAACTAATGCATGCATATGACAATTACCACTTACCAGTAGTAAATAACCTTGTCAAAAAATTTAACCAAATTAAAATATACATATAATCCGTTTCATATAACTACAGTAAAATTCGAGAGTTCTATAAAAGCAGTGTAGCCATGGTGTATCCCTGTCTTGATAGAAGATGAGGGTGATAGCCGTGAGTATGGAGCAGCGCCGGAATGATGGGGCCGCGGGGCTTGGGGGGGGGGGGGAATAGAATATCCCAAGAAAACCCGCCCACCAACGGCATCGCCAGGCACGATTCCTACAAGCGAAAATCAGGAGTGACCCAACCGGGGATATAACCCGGATCGACTTAGTGGGAGGCGAGCAGGCTAACCGCTCAGCCACCGTGCCCCACGCTGCTTAGTAAACATTCTACAAATTTCAATGTAGGCTAATGTGACCTACCATGCGGACTGTTGCGGCTCGTTTGGCTGTAATGTTCGAATTCCTCTAAAATGCCTAACCTTGTGCCAGAAATATTTTGTAGTGTAACAACTGTGATGTCGGTCATAATCGAGTAAATACATATCAGGACAACAGCATGTCCCGCTATTTTAAGTAGTTTAAGACTACAGCATATCTTTTCATAATGGGTGTTCGTATCAACGCTGTCTAAATATTTTTGTCTGTTGTTGTATTTCCACTGCTAAACGATGTGTGATTTTCCTAATAAAATGTTGTTGATATCAGAGAGACTTTCAGTTTTAAATGTACCGTATTTGCATACACCCTTCTGTAGTTTATGTGACTGTATCACATATGTAATCATATACGATTAAATAAACATGCACGTCAATGTATTCAAAACTATATTTCGTAATTTTGTGTAAAACAACGGAATGAATTAAAATGAAACCGAGCCATAAAATCAAAATCGTTCTGTTTATTTGGATACGAATAAGCACTGGCTAGTTCTCTGTCTGTAAACACTTGAAAGAATGAAAGAATTAATGAATATACACACAGTCAATTTTAAAAGCTAAATGGATACTAGTATTACACAATTTTGTCCAAGCATATTTGATGAGTCCTAACACATGGCTGGCTAGGCATGTTCAAATGTTAAAGAATGCCTTATTATATTTTGTACTAGAATACGAGAGTATTTTTGCTGGTTAAAGCAAATCTGTGATAAAATAAAGTAAGTATTTAGACTTAATTTCTTTTCGACGACGATGTCTTCTGAGGCGGAGCAAGTTTCTTGGAGAAGCGGGAATAGGGAGTGAATCGGCAGTGGCCTGTAGAGGCTGTTCATGGTAAAGTGAGCACTTTTGAGGACCTAGTTACTTTTGCCATTCAGCCATATTTTATCCTTTACCCCCTTTTTGTATAAATATTGTCGTGTTAGTAATAGACACAGTGTGTATATTTCACCTCACTCGGAACTTAACGTCTACGGCTAAAATAAATTACATTCATCGGCTATTATTCCAAATATGAGAGCTTTCAGAAGTGCCCACTTTACTGTGAATAGCCTATAGTAATATTCGCCTGGAGTGATTTCGGGAAACCACGTAAACCTGAAATCAGAATGGAATGCCAGGAATCGAACCCGTGCCTTTTCGAATGCGAGTTCACTGGTTTATCACTGAGCAACCTCGCTCGGTGTTTTGTACAATACAATTTAATTTCAGTTTATTTGCAAAAAATTGATTGATTAATTTCGTTTCGCCAAAATCCAACGGTCGAAGAAGTAAACTGTCTGGGTCAGCTTCAACATTTTTCGTTTTTCTCTCACTGAGTTGTTAGCTGTCGAATTAAGGGGACCGTCCACCGAGTGATTGAAATACACGTTTCTTCCCAAGAAACTATTGGAGTGCGTTTAACGTGCTGATCTACGAAAATAACACACACACTTCACGCCATAGACTTAAGACGAGGTAGACCGATCTCTCTGGCTGCGCACAACCATTCTCCGTGTCCCAGAATTGAACTCCTTTTCTGCCTACACATCTAGCGAAAATGCGTGGATTGGGTTTGAGGTTAGAACACTCTTTAGAAAACAAGTGCTTCTGAGATGTTTTTATACTTCCTGTAATTGGTTTGAAATACTTTTTGATTACATTTAAACTGGTAAAAGTATTTTATTAATAGAATAGTGCTTGTCATTTAAAAAACAAGATGTAAACAAACATGTGCATCATTGTTGGCAATGTGACTTTGACAGTTGTGTAGGATTGGGGTAGGTCAATGTTGGATACAGGCGCAGAAGACGAATAAGCTGTATAGCTCATCTCTAGTCTATGCTTCACACTAGGAGTGTTGAGTACTTTCAAGACGTTACGCGTTCTAGGAACTCTATTTCTGAGCACTTACACAAATGGAAAAAACCGGTCTTTCAAAAGCACCGTATAGAAAAATATAAATATCAGGAAAGCTACGTACAAATATTTTTATTACTCTGCACTGAACCTTACTACAGACTTGCCACCAATCTACTGACAGGGTCGCCGTCCGAGTTTCCATAATTACACGCAGCGCGACGATCACAATTCGCGCCAGTGTTATGAAGTAACATTTTACTTTTACTCAGGGGGTTTGTTTTAGATATTGAGACACATGTAACAACAAGGCACTTACGATGACATGATACTGTAATATTAAATGAGTGAAGAGTGAAGAGATATGGACGGCTCTTAACATCGAGGTCTTGAGAGCCTATGATGGTGAAGTGAGGTGAGTATGGAGCAGCGCCGGAATGAAAGTGCGATGGGAAACGGGAGATTCCCGAGAAAACCCGACAACCAGCAGCATCGTCCGGCATGATTCCCACTTGCCGAAATCCCGGACTGAACCGGCCGGGGATTGAACCCGGTTTTTCTTGATGGGAAGCGAGCAGTCTAACCGCTCAGCCACCGTGGACCCAACATTATATATTAGGAACCACTGCACATATTCATGTTTGTTAAAATAAATAGGGGCCGTGCCCGCGGATCTCAGCGGAATTATTCTTTGAGTGTGAATTAGGCGACTTCGTGCATGTACATGTACACGTGTCCTGCAGAAGCAGAAGGCGACATAACCTGTAGCCGAGATCACAGTCGACGTAACCCTACCTAACACTCAGTGGCCGAATCCACACGTTATGTATGCTATTCGTTGCATGCGTATCGAGGAAAAATTAAGAGAAATGAACGTAAACCGGGAATTATTACAAAACCATTCGAGAACGTATGACCTATGATCCACAAAAGAAGTTTAGGTGAGCAAATACAAATTTAAAAAAAATTCCACCCCGTGAATTTGAAAGAAATTATTAACTCTCATTTGTACCTACCTCCTTAACAAACTAAAGCCCTATTGAACTCCGTTGCCGTAGGTCGAACCGTTTAGGAGATCGAGCAATTTTAAATCGACCCTTCTTAATATCGTACAGTTCAAGCGAGGTCGACAATACATCCTGAACCAAAAGGAAATAGAGAGTGTTAAGGTGCGTGCCAAATTAAAATTCAAATGTCAAATCGTTTTAGAAATATTGCGGGAATCTCGCCGGATGATGTCACTTGTCGGTGGGTTTTTTTCGGGGATCTCCTGTTTTCCCCACCCTTGCATTCCAGCGCTACTTCATACTTACCTAGCTTCACTCTTATTGGTTCTCAAGGCCCCCATGTTAACAGCCACCCAAACCTATTCACTCCACGCAAATCGTAACTGGCTGATGTAAATTACTTCGTTTTTTTACGAGTCTGCTTGCGGACCACAGGTGTTAAGTATCAATATAAATTTATTCTAATTGGCCTAGTTATACAATAAAATATATTCTCACAAAGACACAAGGAATAAAAATGTTCACTTATCAGTTTACAACTTTACGTAAATAGTGACATAAACATTTTGAATATTGAAATAATTTTCCATTCGAACGCCTTAGTAGATGTAAAAGGCCGATACTGGTGCAGCACACTTTTTGGGGTTATTTATTCTAAAATTACAACAAAAAACCCACTGCACTAAATAGGGTTATTTCGTCTAAAATTACAGAAAAAAATTTAAAACTCAAAATCTGAAATTCGATGAAAAAACGATGAAAACCAAACCAATTAAAGTTAAAAATCAATGTATTTGAGGGCTAAATTGAAGCTGTAAAAGTTTTTAAAAAGGGAGTTCTCAAAAAACAAGTTATTTTAAGCAAAATAACAAGAAAATTGTAGCAGTTTTTCTGAAATGAGCGTGCAGGATGTGACACGGGGTAAAGAATGCAAAATTATGAAAAATAAATAAATAAATAAAACAAGCAAATTGATCGTTTTCAAGAAATGCTAATTTTGCAAGCGAACAATCTAAACCATCATTATCGAAGTTCTACTAATTTAAAAAAAAACCATCTGTTTACCATCAATTTCTGGAAGGTCATATTTAACGTCAATATTTTCTAAAGTGGTTGATTGTAACTTTTGTAAGATTTGAATGAAATTTTGTAAACTAAATTTTTAAGATCTTCAGATGCATTATCTAATCAATAGGGAGGGATTTGTGACCAGCTATCACTTTTAAAATGTTTGTCAAACTGCAAGGCAACACAGGCTTTTTTTGTTTATAAGAAAAATATATTTATTTAGAATTGTGAAAATTATCTTTTATTTTATCAAAAAATCGTAAAACTTTTAAATGAAACCACTCAACTACAAGCTCAAAAAATTGTTTTAAACTATCGGAACAATTTGTTGATTCCTCCATTTAATAATATAAAAAAATTATAAATCTTCAGTAATTCTTTCTTTCAAAAAATCATAATTTGATTTATTTTACTAATTAGAACAACATTACAAACTGTCCCTGCTTCTTCAGGAGCTTAAATAAAATCTACACAAATTTTTAAGGTTTGTTGTTCTTTAACTACAGTAGTTTTTCTATATGAACAATCAATAACATATAAAGGTCTTCGCCCCCAAAATGAAAAAAATTTAATATCACCATCAAAGTTTCCAATTGGTTTATAATAAAGTTAGTTATTTCTAAAGTTGGTATCTAGTTTAATTTCTGAATTTCTAAAATCACTATAAGCAAGAAATTGTTTAAGATAAACACCGGTGTCAATGTCTAGATTACAATGTTCTTTAGGAAAAATTTTATTTCTACCGTTTTTAACAGAAATGTTTCTCACATTACAATGATCAAACATAGTAGCATATTTATGTTGTTCAGCACAATTTTTTTCTATTAAATTGAAAATCTACAATTACAAAATCGGGCATATCAAATTGTAAACGATTGAACTGATCTGTTATATCAAAGTTAAAAACAGTTGTTCCTTTAGGTACTTCTTTTTCTAAAAATTGCCAATGATCAAAACTAATAGGTTTACCTGATCGCTGTGTAAACCTCTTTGATAAAAATTCTTTAAAATGAATAAACAACAAACAAGTTTATATAGTGTATAATGGTTTAAAAGAACTAAAAAATTTAAAATCGGCACATGATATTGAATTCTATCAAATAAATTTTATTAACTCGATTATTTTTAATATTTCATTTGATATTTGCATAATTTTGCATGTTTTACCCTGTGTTACATCCTCCAAGCAAATTTTTCGAAAAACTGCTACAATTCTTTTGCTTAAAATACCCTTTTTCGAGAGCTCCTTAAAAAAAATTCCGAACTTTAAATTTAACACTCAAATACCTTGATTTTTACTTAATTCGCTTAATCTTCATCGTTTTTTTCATCGAATTTCAGAATTTGAGTTTTTAATTTCTTCCTGTATTTTTAGGCGAAATAACCCTATCTAGTGCAGTGCATTTTTTGTTTTAATTTTAGAACAAATAGCTCTAAAAAATATGCTGCACCAGTATCGGCCTTTTACATCTACTCGCTTTCAGTTAGTTCTATTCATAGCTTCAAATAAGTTATAATATTTCATACAAGTGTAAATGATTTTCATGAAACAAAGTGAAATCAGTTGCTTTTGATAATGTATAGTTTATTTTATCATTGAAATGTACTATCAATATCATATTGTTGTGACCGCCTAGTTAGCCTAGTACCTTTCCTATTTAATAGCTGGGTATACTGAATTCTAAGACTGGTGACTACAACAAGCCTGGCTGACACAAGGCGACCAATGTTTCTCAGCTTTAAATGCTGTAAGAGGTACTTACTACTCACTCTCCTTCACAACTCTAAGATCACCTTATTTTATCTCACTTTAGTATATCTGTATTCCACTGGGATTGATTATGGGCATTCTAATATTACTGTAATTATTAACACAACAAACAGTATGAACAATGATTTATTGAGATACTAATTCATTTCACAATAAATTGAAATACAAACAATAATCAAGTATTTATACTTTGTTTACCTGCGAATATTTGACTTTCGTTTTTACTTCAATTCTCTTTTCAATCATGTAACTTTCCTATCGCTATACCTTGCACCCTACTAGAAGGACACCTACCACTGGCACAGATCGGATCGACTGAAGCTCCTCCGGGTCCTCCTGATGCCGTGTAGTGGAGATGAGGTGGTGCAAGGACATCTCCTGATGTGGAAGATAGCGGCCTGGTTTAGACTCAGGACCAGCAGACCTGCGACCTAGTAACAAGCAGCGCCTTGCATCTATATCACCTCTGGTTGCGTCTTCTGATCGTTGACACCTTGCCCGGAGCTGCCGATATTGGACCGTAGAGAGAGTGGGAGGGGACCAGTGGGTGCTTTGCAGCTCTATGTAGGTCGGCTGTTGCTGGGCTGGACCTTCACAACTCCCCTCTCCTGGAGTGTGGCTTGCACATAGCCTGGATTAGCGAGTGTGC
Source organism: Dryococelus australis (assembly GCA_029891345.1). NCBI lineage: Eukaryota > Metazoa > Arthropoda > Insecta > Phasmatodea > Phasmatidae > Dryococelus > Dryococelus australis. The sequence goes on along the minus strand of CM057004.1, from coordinate 86,660,790 downwards.
ACTTTATGTTGCCATTCTCTTGGTACATCATTTGCGGTCCCAACATCATCCTCTTTCTTCTAATACCAGACGTCCCGGCTGCTGGCGAAGTCGCGTGGCAGGGTTCGAACTGGTCCGCCAGGGCATTCCATGAACTGAAGTTGGCCAAGGCGGTGAGTGATGCCTTTGGAACATGGGACGGGGGCCTCTTCTCCTTTCGCCGCGACACGCTCAGTGTAACTACCGTGTTATTTCGGGTGCAAGATAGTGGCGATGGTTCATTATGGGTCAGTTTTACCTCAGTACAATGAGGTTTGTAATTTTTTTTAAAATTTAAAAGAAAGAAAGAAATAATTACTTTGAAATTACATTTTATTAGGCATAATAAACTGTTATATGATATTGCCTATCATTAGTAAATATATCATAATAGAGATTACATATTATATATAAACTACATAGCGAAAGTTATCACCTGTATGTTTGTCTCGAAGGACATTTAAATTCATTACCATATGTTAAATGGAATCGACATAGGAATTACAATGTTAGCTGTTACAGTCTCACAGAGTGTATTAATATAAACTTTGGTTCCTGTCATACACCGGAAAAAGTATTGTGTACGGCGCCGCTTTTAATCCCATTAATTTTAATTTTTTTACCACAACACCTGGCACTGCCCACAAAAGGAAGCGAGTGGGGAGATAATTTCGGTTATCCTGGTTTAATGCCATTTCCCAATCCAGCATGTGTGCTCTAATCAACATTTTGTAAAGAACTTTATGTGAAAACATATAATAGTTTTACTTTGGTGCAACACCACTGGAAAAGAAAGCATAATGGCATACTAATTTACAATACAAACTGAACACCACTCTGCTCTGTGTACATGAGCTACTGGCATTTTCTGTGTCTGCAAGCCCGAAGTTGTTGCCTGTAAAATTGGTACTACTGCTGCCTTGTGGCCTTGAAACAGTGCAGTGAACAAAAGACTGGCTAAAATTCTGCTCTACGTAGAGGTTATACATGTGTAACAACATTAAAGATATTTGTGCTTGAATAAAACATTCTGTGAATGTGTTTGACATGAAATTACGTTAACATCTGATATACTACCTCTGCAAGTACTGCTATTTACTGTATCTAAACATAATCTAAACCCACTTAATCAAATACACTTGTCTTAAACTTTTAAATGCAACACCTTTGCCGTTTACTTTTGTATTCTACTACTTTATATCAATAATGACTATAAACCAAGCGTAATATTACATAAGGAATCATAGAAGTATACATTTATATTTTAGTAGGTTTGGCATCCGTCATAGTAGACATTGGCAATATATGTACATGATGTTTGCATCGTGAAAGACGATTGCTGTGTTATTTTACATTTGCTTGGTTTACAATTTTAATTACATATTACAATTCTGAAAGTTTTTTATGCTGACAATAGAACTTCTTATACATAACACGTGTCATATTAAAAACACTGCAATCAGCATCCAATATATATATATATATATATATATATATATATATATATATATATATATATATATATATATATATATATATATAATTAACTTTATTTGTACCAAATAATGCAGAAGTATGAGACTCCCTAGCTGAAGCATTAATTGCAATTCTATGTTTTCTTTGATAACTGTACACTCTGATATAAAAATTAACAATACATTTTATTACATTCAAAATGTTACGCTAAGCGTACATCGTATTCAGATAGTCACTTGTTGGTGATGCCATTAAAGATGGCCTCACGCTGTGCGATGATACTATGTCTACACTCCACTATAGGGGATCCACCTTCCTAATTTAGTGAGTGCAAAACTTGTATAACTCACAACATACTGATAACTAAGTTTTCCTTAATAAAATTAAAGAAAAAACTTATCTTCGTCTGAGAAACATCATCTACAAAATGAACTTATTAGAGCATAATGGCATATAATATCAGTACTGTTATCATACATGTGTGCATTATAACACAATTACTATATGATTTACTTTACATTAGTGGTCACAAACCACTTTGTGTATGAGAATTGATATGCGATAAAACTTAACATAAAGCCCTATCAATGTGATTAACAGTAGTAATATAATACCAGCTGTAACATAATTGTAGGCTTCTTGTCTAAAAGATAAAATGCATGGCCCTGTACGGCCAAAATGCGTAGCATCAAACTTACTGATTACTGGTATTGTGGCATGTTTCAGTTTCCAATGTTCATCAATAGCGTCTGTTGCATTCTGATAATGTATGCCGTTAGTCATGGATAATTGGCTTAAGTCGAAGGCATTGTATTTCAACCAATGAATCGGCACGACCGTGAGAACAGTCGAGTCATCGGGGTCTCTAGAGTCGCATATACGACTAGCCTCTATAAGTGGTGCCTTATTTGCCTGAAGTTGGCAATCCCATGTTAAGTGGAATTTTACGTTACCCAAATAACTGCCAAAGATCTCCTTACTGAGTGAGTGATTGACACATGTTATTGCCATACCGGTGGATGGATGTGAAACAACATACTGATGTGGCAAAATTTGTGTAACTAAGTACATTTCTCCTTTGAGCACATGTACTTATAATTAGATACAAGAGAAGTGAAATCATCTAACATAATTGCAGCCTTCACAGATTAGTATTCTGAGCCACTTACATATTGCTTAGGAATATTATATATGTTGTGCTGGTGTTCAGGTGAGTTAGAAATTTCCTTGATTTGACAAACGAGAGTAGAAATTGTAATCAAGGTCGTCGGTGTCTGTACACTACAGGATTGATTTTGGTACTCAATTGGAATGTGAAATATTTGATAAATTTGCCAATCACCTAGCGATTGTATAAGTGGTACCTATATTTCTATAATGACGTGTAAAAAAAACAGACATTCTGTCAATCCATAAATATAATACTTTATCACTTTAGTAGTTGGTATACTTAGCTGCAACTACAATGTACTTAAGCTGGCTTGCAATTTCGTGAGATCTGGAATGAGCTGTTCCTTGGGCACTGCTTGTAATGGTAATTTATTGCCCTGCCAATACTGTATATAAGTGCCTATTTGCTGTTCCATTTCTATATTACTAATAATATCTAAAATGACAGTAGCTTTAAGATGATTCTGAGTGTTAATTGTATTAATACTGTCCACTGCTCTGTTTTGGTCTTTAATTATGTTTGACTGTATGGGCTAACTATTGATTTTGTTTTCCACCTGCATTTTAATCTGGTCGAATGCTTAGGCCGTATTGTTCAGCTCATAATTAGATGAAACTATACGTTGTGACAGCTCATGAAGTTGACTCATTATCTGTGCATCATTTACGATAAGTGCATGCAAATGTTTATTGGTCAACAGATTACAGCACCAGCTGCCCAGGTCACCGAATAGTTGAATAATTCGTCTACCACGTGTGTGGATAGAAATTTCCTTCAAATATTGACTTACAACGCCATTTTCAACAATTTTGACTTACTCATATAGTTGTTTAGGGAGCAATCTGTTGAACTCAGATTTTTACAAGAAATGTGTAACCATACATTTAATGAAGATGGAATTGTAGGAGACTGGATAGGTACATGATAATAAAATGGGGTGCTGTATTAGTAGTAAAATTCGACGTCCATTGGTACCCAATACAGTCCTGAATGGGGACGATATATGGCACGCGCTGCAACTGCGATCTGGACACACACCAGCGCAAAGACCAAGGTACATCTTCCTGTGGTGGCGGGTGGTGATGTAGGTGTGGAGCGACTCCACCTCCGCACCTCCTGTGTCACGCCATTCGCCTTTTGAGCGATGTGATGACAGTTTCGCACTGTCTGCGTGGGTGGGGGAAGGCGTAGCTTCATACTGCTTCGTGTGGCTGTCGCTATGTAGCGCGCGCTGGCCGCCGCACCATTGTGTCGCTCGCTGCAGTGTCTCCAACTATTGCCACTGGTTTGTCTCTCGTTCTCTCTCCTGAATTCACATACATATACACACATTATAAAAAAATTGAAAAGTATGAACATCTTTCTCAAACTATTACTTTCTACAGTATGTAAGTTAAATTTCATATATATGAACTAAAATTCCTATGCCCATCTTCACTTGCTCTTTATCCTTTATTTACGTTACTCCTAGTATCTACAGTACTTCCCACTCGGAATATGATGTAATAAACTATGGTAATTTATGAAATTACCCACACTGTACTTAAAAATTGCGATAATCACAATTGCTTGTAATGTTGAATGACATATAGTGTATTTTGTTTCTTTAATCCGTCCAACAAGGAAATGGTGTACAGGGAAAATTAATATACACAAATAACACTCTCCTGAAACAAAACACTGCCATATCGTCGCAAATTACGGTATTTGAATTATGTTTGTTGGTAATTATGGAAATGTCTAATAACGATATAAGTTTACGATGCCTGACTTCGGTATTCAACGACCGAATGAGAAATTTAGAAACTTCACCAACAGTTTTATTCAGGGGGTGTAACGAAAATTTCGTGTGCAATGTCTAATTTCTATAACAGTTTTCGTTATAATTTTTTTTTTTTTTGGAAATGTGAGGTCGCCGCCTTTTTTGAAAAGCAACCAGTGAGAATTCAAAGCGACGATATGGCAACACTGCTACAGGTGCGTCACTCTTGCTTCTCTTCATCGCAGTGTGCTGATTACTCAGAGCGACTTCGCAGCGGTGTTTCTCTTTGTGTCAGTGTGCGGAAGCACGCATATAGCTCTGTGTTGCCCGAGTGGTCTAGGGATGAGCACAAACACTCAAGAAGAAATAAACTAATTTAACACATTTAATAAAATTAAAGCACTGAAACGCATACACTTGCAATTATGCATTTACTTACTTGGCGATCCCGTGTGAGGTGACATGGTACATGATATTATAAAATAAAACGAAATCTTAATTGGAAGCAAAATCATGTTGAAGCCATGGTGATGAAGGAGGATTGGGTCTCAGCACAGCTCTGGCGAGTCGTCCCAGGCGGTGATGTGCAGTCTCTGGCATCCTCCTCTCAAGTACGGCGTCCTCAGGCCGTGCATGGCATAATAAAGCAACATGAATGTAGTGGGGAGAAGTCTCCCTCCACCAAGAAGTCAGTGCATGGGCAGTCTCCCACCAATGAGAAGTCAGGGCGAGGAAAGTCGCCAGCCAATAAGAGAGCGAGAATAGGGCGTCAGCCAATGAACTGAAACTTTGCACACGGCCCCATAGTGTGATATTGAAATCATGTGATGGGAAAATAGGCGCGTGATACAGCGCGTGATTCAGGAGCCATGGGACTGAAATATCGTGAAAAAACAGGATGTGTTTCCCGTCAAAAAGTGGTTTGGATCGCAGTCACGTGGTGCTGAAATCACAGCAGGCAGTATCAGAGAGGATACAGCTTCCTGCTGCAGGCACCGCAGAACTTAATCAGTAGCGAAAAAATAATTTAGGAAAATGTTCTCTCTCTGCTGTGGAAAGCTAGCGGAGTGCCCGCTGCACTACAGCTCATTATTAATAAAACTAAAGGAAATTATATTCTTTGGTAGTTTTCTATAGGCCACATTACTTAAGCATGGTGAAAGACAGAAAGTTTAAATCTTCTTCTTGCTCATTATCGGGAACATATCAGAATAATATTATACATTTGAACATGAATAATACAGAAGCTATGGAAGACAATCTCACGGGACTGCTTGTATTCGCTGCTAAAGGCTGTTCACGTTAAAGTGAGCACTTTTGAAATAAAACTTAGAAGAAAGACACTGCTCCCGCCTGCATATATTGTAACGGACGCACTGGTGACATGCATCCAGTAAAGATTGGTAACGTTGGTCGTAAAGTAGCTGGCATCATGCCTATTACAATAATAGTTTCTCTCGTGATTACTTGTAGATTCAAGCTGTAAAAATTAAAGATATTTGTGTGTATTTTTTATGAAACTTATGTATATATTTGTATATACATACAGAATATGTATGTATAATTATATATGGTCAAGAAACTTTGAACATACCCTAATTTTAAAATAAGTAACAACATTATCGATATATATAGCGAGCACAGTAAAATGACAAAAGGAGTACATTGGAACAGTGAATTTGTTATTCTTATATACAAAATAATAATAATAATAATATCACACCATAGACAATGTACTAAATTTTGGTCATTCCTCAACCTGAACACTCATATTATATGAACTAAACACTATGAAGTAAAGGTGCTTGGATTTTATAACGCTGCTCAATGTAACCGATTTTTAAATTCTGTACTTTGGCCAAAATATAAATGAAAGAATGTTCTACTATCATTCAAATTTAATGGGCCAAATTTTGACAGAATATGATTATCCTCTTGTTGGTTTCTGTTTGTCCAACTGAACTATTGTACGCCAGTAAAGTCAAATTTTTATTATTTGTCAGATCATGGAAAAAATATAATCATTTATGGTTTTTTCTGTAAGTTATCCAAACTAGAGGAAATTATGGAAATAATACAGTAAGTCATTTTTTGCCTTAAATCTATGTTAGACAGGCCTGTGAGTAGATAAATGATTTTGTGTTATCCCTGCCAGTTGGAGTATAGTTTTGCTTTTGTTCGCATTTAAATTTTTTGCGGAAATTCAAGTTCATCTAGCAGTATAAACACTAATTATCATAAAGTAAATATTTAAAGTGCATTAGCACTGTTGGTTCTTTGAAGAATCGCCTTTGAGCGGAAGGCATTATTCTTTACTGTAGCTAGCTCCTATTATCAATATGGAGGCTTATAAGCCTATATTTGATTAAAAGTAAAATTTTAATGTTATCTGAATCTTAGAATATTTTCTTATTGTACCTTTGGAATTATTATTTATATATATATTTTTATTCAAATATATGTTAATTGATGCGAAGATGTAATTGTAATCTAAGTAAAACAACCAAAGAAATTATTGTAGTGCAAACAAAACATGAGAGGAAACAAAAAATGAATTTATCACAATAAATATCTCTGAATCAACTAATTTTTTTTTGTTTTTCTGAAAGTCATCACTTTTCTTAAGTATACTTTTGGTACATATGTTCAATTTCTGCTCAAACGAGGTTTTCCTGTTTTTTTTTTAGGTTTTTGATTTGCGGACTCTTTATGTCCACCTTGCAACGTCCTTGGGGGCAAGGGCGTAACAAACTAATTAAATGTTTACACGTCAGTACATAGGCCACAGCGCAGTACAGAATAGGGAATTTTGTTTCCGCTTTAAGAAGTCTAATCAGTGACTCCAGAAGTTGGAGAAAAACATTCAGAAGGGTGGGAAATACATGAACCCTTTACCTTCCACCTCCAATCCGCCACGCCTTAAAATCGAACACTTTTAACAAGCAACAAAACTTCCTCAGAAAAGGACTATTTCAAATAACTGACCTACTACATCGAAGCGAATAATGTTAACACAAATTTATGTTAAGTCTGGGAAATTCATTGCACTACTTAACGAAATGATAGTTGAAAGTCCCATGAATTTTCATCGACCGAGATTACACTCGTACTTGAGATGATAAATGCTTACAAAATTATTTAAAATAATGGACCTACTATATCGCCTTAACACACAAATTTTTCCCCCAATAAATTAATGCTTATAAAAAGTACTGAAAAAATATTTCGCACTGTAGTTTACGAAGACTGTGAACGAGATCTGAACCCCAGAGCAGATATTATGAAACATTTAACGAGGGGTGAAGCCTGCTGCTTGAGGACATGTTACCCCTTGATCGTGACATGAAGCCCTGGCAGCTATCAACCCGCCTGGTTATATTGGAAGAGGCGGTTCAGAGGAGAGAGTGATGTATCCATAGCAATGTTTTTCGTCAAACTAAAGATGGAGCCAACCTATGAGAAGACGTCAGATTGCTCCTTACTACACCCCTCCCCCTTCCATCTCCTTAGTCCAGAAAAATGCCTTTGTCCGAAATGAGAGTTCTTGTCCACAAACACGCACCTCCCTCCCCCAACCACTACCACAGAATCCTCCAGCACAGAATGTGTTTAAAGTTAGCTAGAGCACTGTCTGCCTCGGCTAGACACCCCCTGCACCCCCAGCCCCTTGTCCACAGTATGTCTTTGTGTACCACATTGGGAACTCTCCACCTGCTAAACACCCTCTCTGGCCAGAAAATTTTGAACTGACCCTGCCTGCCTAGTTCCCCTTTCCACTCTGCTCAAAAACTTTCACTTTCGCATGTCCAATGACTTGTTCACAAAAGGAGGTTTCTCCAACCCCAAAATCCTGTCTTACTTACAGCGAAATAAAATTTTTCTACCAAAGTCCTGCTAATTTTATTTATATCCTTGAAGTTAATATGAATTAAATCTTACCTAATATGTTAATCCCCATATAAAATTCCAAGGAATTTTGTATTTTAATCCAAGATATTAATTTTTAATCCAACAAACTTATGGAAGTATTTCCAGGAAAATATGAATGATGTCGCACAAGACAAATACAAGAGATATTTTCACTTAATACATTTGGAGAGTTTAAGACATTATTTATAATTTAAGTATACAAAGAACACTGGTTTTTTCTTCAAAAATGCATCCTTTGATTTAAACAATCTCACTTTAAAACTAAATGTCATTAAATTCAAGGGTGATGGAAAACATACATATTCAATCTGTTTCAAATATTTGCACAAAGCAGTGAAAAAAAAAGTATTTCACGTGTAGATTTCTCTGTAAGCTTGCATGCGAGAATTTCGACTATGCTACATAGCAAAAAATGTATATATTTGAACAAATATAAACTTTTTTATTTACAAATACTACTTTATCGATGTAACATTAATGAAATACCACAAATCCAGTCTGAAATGACTTCTGTCGAAGCTGGAATCTGTTAAATTTCAAGTTATTTTTTTAAGTCTAAATTTAAGCTAATTTGAAGGAAATTGGTGGCTATTTGAACACAAGTATAGTTTTTAAAATACCTTCAAATATGTTTTCTTACTTTGCATAAAGTATGATTGTGTTTTACCAACAGACATCATCATGTTAAATCCCAGCAGCCGAAGTTGTAATCTTGTTTTGTGTGATAAAATATTTTTTGTTAAAAGTTCTGTAGGCTCTGCCACTAGCTGCTGTAGAGACTCAGGCGGGCGGGAAACGTTCTTGTAGGTAGGATGGTGATAGGTCTTGTACCTGTCTCTGAGAAAGTATTTATGTCAGTCCACTCTCTCTTTCTTGTGTCCCTTCAAATTGAGCTGTGGTGACAAAGATTTCCTCATGATACTACTGCTTCTCTTGTATCATTTCAAATTCATTAATTCAAACTTTCGCATTTCTTCATCACATTTGTAAGTATATTTCCCCTCAGTCCATCAGAGTTGGTTGATTAAATTTTAATTGAAATGTTAGTTTAAAAATATTTTACAGTTTAATTTATAAACATATTTTCTCCCTCATGAAGATTGAAACAAGAAACTTGTATTTTCTCGTGAAAGGCACCCAGTTACTAGGCTCGAATATAAACCACACCTCAAAACCATACTGTTAGACACATACTTGTTTCAAATTTGTTTAGTAAATAATACTTTTTTTATATAAGTCTGAGTGTTTTTTAAATTTTGCAGTATATATTCTAGTGCAATGGAAGCTGTAAAGTAATTATAAATTTTATTAAGTAGAAAAAAAAACTTGTTCGAGAGTTGCAATGATATAGGAATATGTTTTTGCTTTTGTATTCTCGACAGTTAAATCGTTGACCTGAGCTGAAGACTTGTAAGGGCTTCTGGGCGACCTTGGCTGTCTGCTTTGTGAAAAGCTAGGCATCTGGGTTATCTCCAGGGTATTATACAACCGAGGTACTTACTGCAAGGTTTGTTGGACTCAGCCGTTACGCTATGTGTTCTTGGTTTGTGGTTCATAGCACTGGAAAGACAGTTTATTCCAACTCTTATATTTTGTGACTCTGGACAAGAGGTGGTAGCACTTGTAGGCCTGTATAGCTCTAAACATAACTGTTCTTACACGTCTTGAGACATTTGCAAATGCCATAAGTTTACAAATTCTAAGTGAGTATAAAATTCGCCATTCACTTAGGTTTAAGCATCTATAAAATTGAGCACATCTAGCTTTAACAACAGCATTAGTTAAGTTAATTTTATTAACCAAGAATAATATTTCTTATTTATTTACAAAACAAGTTCACTTCCAACAAATGGATAGGTTAAATAAACATATGAAGAGGATTCATTTTAAAACGTATTTATTAATAACAGTATATGCAAACACAGCTATTTCACAAATTTAAGTACATTTTATTTTGAGAGGCAAATCTCTCTGTTATACTATAGTATGTTCCAAAACATACACAGAAGCAAATACAGGATGTCACAAAAATCACACAATTACTTGAAATATATATATACACAGCATTAAACAAGCAAGTACAGGTTGCTCCAAAAAAATTATATACAACATTTTAACACTAGCAAATACAGATTGCTCCAAAACACATAAACTATCTCTCTCCTAGACAAGCACTAAATGCTTTACTCCAATGTTCTAATAACTTGCTGATATTCATTTTACACTTCATTATCTTGTTGATTCATGTTTAAGGACTTCTAAATTACATAAAACCAATTATTTTTATATTTAATTTCACTCATTAGTTCACAAAGTTCTTCAACACAAATAGTGCCATATCACACATATAATATCTATGGGTGATTCAGTAGGAGATTCATCATAATCAGTTTCACCCCAGTCAGACATTATTGTCCAAGTCAGCATTAATTATGAGTTTTCCTCTGTAGAGAAAAATATTGATTTAGATCAATATGTTTTACATAATTGTTTGAATGATGGGCAATTGTATTCTTTTTTAATATTTGTTATTTTAACATTCCACAGTTTCAAAAATACATTTTTGCTCAACTCGTGCTACATAAATTTCACAATTAAGTAAGTATTGCTTGCAAATATCTTCAATATTCTTATAATCCATACACTCACTCTCTCATTTTAAACAGTGGTAGTGGTTGGTAACACATCTATTAGTTTTCTTGTGTTTGGGAGTTATATATTTCCAGTCGAACTGTGATTTGAAGCTGAATACAGTTCTATGTTCTTCTAAATCAGTGATAGCTAATTCTTTAAAGATAAATTTTTCTGGAGATTGAAATCCATGTACATTGCATAACATCCCATCGGAATTGGGTTTCATTGTCTACTGAATCAAGTAATTATTTTCACCAGCTTAATTCTTACATTGTAACATGCTAATTTATCGAGAATTAACAAAGCACAAGCCTGGGTATTTTCTGGAATGGGTGTATTTGCAATTATTTCAATTTGTGAATCAAATATGCTATTGGTAATCGTATTGTTTTGTTTGATTACATCAAATACAAATAATGTTACTCTACTTTTAAATGTATCTGGTGCTAGTATCGATGATCTGTTTATATTATAATATGTTTCCTGAAACTTTGTGTACATACCACAGGAAATAAGGAATTCACCAGTTCCAAAGTTTATGTTTAAATTCACGTAGAGATAGGCTTGATAGTTTAGATATAGAATATTTTTCATATTACAATTATCGAATATTGATCTGTCTGATTTTAAATTGTCTTGACAGTTGGTTTTGAAAACAAATGACAACATATCTCGCCTTTTCAGATGAAAAACTCAATTTCACACTCCACATTATTTTTTTAGCTGTTGGTAGGATTGAAAAAACCTCCAAAGCCCACAATCTAAAAACAATATCTATATTCCTCCAATTTTCGATATAGTTTGCAAACTTTACATGTCCATGACTGTTCATTTCAATATGTGGCATCAACCATTCAACAGTGCTTAATTCAAATGTCACATCTTCGTTATTAGTCTAATCATATATAGCATTCTAATGTGTATTGCAGAATAGAATATCTAATTCTTGTTTAGCATTTAAAAGACATGTTTGTAGTCTTCAGCAAAGCCAAGTACCGCCTTAATGGTATAACAACTTCGTATTTTCCACCTGGGTTTACTTGTAGTGAATAATCACTAGCATTGCTCCTCTTTACCATAAGCACTGTATAAAGATTGTTTACAGTTTGCGAGAGATAGTTCTTTATCATGGAGTTAATTCCAACACCCCGTGTTTGATCGATTTCCACCCCATTAAGCAGATATGCAATTTTGTCGATTAAACAAAGTATTTAAATTCTTACAATTTTTGTAGTTACTGGATTACTTGCACCGATTGTCTTTTTAATTGTTCCTCTAAACCTGAAACTATCGTGATTTTGTATAGAAATCCTTATTTTCGAAGGAAATGTATACAGAGCTGCTTCAAGAGGTTCATGCACATGTATTTCCTTATTGGTGATTGCATCATCATAACTGATTGATTCTTCAACATTAAGTATGTCGTCCATTTATATTTACCGTACATTCTAATTCTTTTAAGAACAATTTGTTGCCCTGTGTTAACTTCATGGCTAACTTGTTTGAAGTGAACGTTTGATGCTGGCGTTTATATCTCTTCGTAGTTACTTTCGTCTAAATATGTTCCTTAAAGACCCACTTCTTAAAAGAACCACCTACTTAAGTTCATATTTACTAGTATACACAATACTCATTATGATTGTAATGCACATGGAATGCAGTTGTTTATATAGCTTTTTTTACCGTCTTGATCGACAATTCTAACAACTATTTCATCAACACGATTCACTATTACTGGAAGATAATCAAAGTATTCGGCTTTTCAATTATTTTATATCCTGATGCCACCATGAATTCATGTATTGTATTTGTAGGTTTCCCATTCAAGTATGTACCACATACAATATTAACATTTATACGACATACATTTACCAACAATATATTAAACTGTTTTGATGATTCGTGCAATTCATTAGTGGAATCCACTCTCCATTCATAACCTAACATATTTGCAATTGAATTGTCTTCTGTAAAATCGATATCGACATTACTATACATTGCACTAGTTAACATATTTGGATTTACACATAATCAGAAATGTACATTTTCAGGTAATGCCGCTTTAATGAATGTTTCTAAATCATTCGACTAATAAGATCCTACCAGTATCACAGTCTTGTAAGTTCATTCACCAATGTTAACCATAAATGATCGGTTGTGCATATCAATGTTTCGTATGCTGTTGTAAGTAACGAATGTGATTAGACTTATTTGCCATTCTTCATCTAACACCAAAGCAGGGAAATATACAGTATGTAATTGCGTTAAAGTTCCACTTAATATCAATGTAATTGACATAACCCAATAATGTTTTACAATTACACTAACTTATATATCCTATTTATAGTAAAAATATATAGACATAAATGTCCACAAATGATTGCTTTAGGTAATTGTTCCATTTGGTGATTGTATCTTAATTGAGTGTTTTAAGAATTATTACGTATTTCTATTGGAGGGAATAAATCACTGAAACTGTCATAGTACAATGATTGATTTATGTTTTTAATCAATGCAACCCACTGTGTTCCTTCGTTTTGATTCGAATCTAAATTAACTATCATACATTCACGAAGATTTGGTTTCTTTGGTAAATTGTCTCTCAAATACACTTCGGAAATATGGAATATCCAGTTTCTTTACAAATACAAGAATGTCTTTGTTTGTTAATGCATGTTTTGGAAGAGCATTTAGGACTTTCTGCCTTTTTTCCCATGTTTGGAGGTTTTTATCCTTGTCGGACTTTAAATGGTTTCAAATACATTCCTTTACCATTTGATTTAACAGCTCTACTAATTGCCGAAGCTCCTCCGATGATTGATCCAAGAGCTGTTCATGCTGGAAATAGGAAAGTATTTATTCCTCCTTTCTTTGTTTTTCGTTTGGTTTTATGTTTTACGCCCATGCCTCTCTTCACCTTTGCACACATAAGTTTATATCACAAACCAAGCTCCAAGCTTTTCACCTGTGGATGTAGATAGATTCTTCCTTATATTTACTGCTTTATGGGCTAGAATCGTAAATGATATATGTATTTGTGTCTAATTGTTTGTTCGATCGCAAAATATATCGAGTTCTTTACAAGCATTATCGAAAGAGTTTATTCCTTAATTGTTCTGTGCCAAACGTTTTACAAGTTTAGTACCAGGTCCACAATGATTGTATTTTGGTAAATGAAATTCAATTGGTAATTTATTAATCAATGTATTCAATACACCACATCCTTTTTTTATATGTTTAGTACAAGCCATTATTTTCAACTTACCATAACCTACATTTATAGTTTTGCATTAGTACATTGCGTAATACTGTCTAATTGTGTAGATATGATGGTTATAAAATCAAATGTACATCTGTCAGTTATTGTAAATATGAAACAAAATGTAATTTAACAAAAACATGGCTTTTTTTTCCATCAAATATAAGTTGTATAATAAGTGGTCTTTCTTTATGTGGTAAACTTGTGTTATTGTGTCGATGTTGGATATCCGTATGGGCTTAAATTTTAAAATGTTTATGTGTTTTCTAAAACAATACAACAAGAGCATTATCAACAATTAGCGACCATTTTGTCGTAAATTGAAGGAATGCGATATTTCCCTTTTACAAATATAAGTGCCTCCGAATGAAGCATTACCCAATTCCGTATATTTTTGACGATGTTTGGTGCGAACCACAGTGTGAAATACAGCAATATTTTTTTTGGTAAACATTCAAATTTTGATTTTTTTAAACTATCGCAAAGTTATGCACATATACCAAAACATAATTATTGCGATAATTCAAATATTATAATTGTGTTTGAAATTGATAACATAAACATGCAACATATTTTTAATGATCATGTTTTAGGTGATATGGAATTTACAAAGTTTAAAGATATGTGTTTTTACTGCTGGAAAGAGAAGTACGATTTTCTGGTGATTATACCAACACTTCCCCTATATAAAAGCAGATACAGGTCTGGATTTGATAGTTTTTTACTTCCAGGCGAAGGACAGTGAGTATTTTAAAGTTTGGAGATAGCGGTATAAAATGCAATCATTACAATAGCTGTTTAACCAAATTGGTAATTGTGATTTGAACGACCATATATTATGTTATATGGGTATGTCTGGGAAAGATACTGAAGCAGTAAATAAAAGTTATGTGGAAGACTTAAACACTATCATGTTGAATGTATTTAAATCACAATCATGTGATATTCAAGAGAAATTAATAATGTTAGATGATTTGAATGATAATGTTTATAAAACACGAGTGTAATTCCAAACATTTTAATCAATATTCCGAATGATTTGCAGAGTAATGAATTTAGAATAGAAGACTGTTTAAATTTATTTAGTAAAGACTTGAATTATATGATAAACATAATTTTTTTAACACAACATAGATAAATGATAAATAATTTAAGAGTTGTAATTAATGAAGTGGTAAGCACTACTATTACAAAACAACTTGAAACATGAATAGAAGAAATAATGCAATATATGTGATGAATTGTATAATAAGAAATTTGGTTTAGTTATGCAAACGGATCTGAGAGAACCAAATAATGATTTGGAAACACAAATAAATTATATTATTAATGATTTGAGAGTTAAGACTACATCTAAATTAGATGCTGTTTTAAGTAAAGTCGATAATATTTAAAAAGGTTAAACAATTCGACCTACTGCAACAGTTAGAAAACCAACGACTTAATTCATATATAAATAGTTTGAAATTAATTTAATATAATCGAACATGTGTGCCTCTGCTTCCGAATTACATAACATTATATCTGTTGTGAAGGATAAATATTTGCAAGCCAAACGAGCCCGAATGGAACAGGATGTTTTAAATAAAGAAATATTAAAATCTGTTATGAGTAGAATGGATACATTGCATTCTGCGTTGAATAAATCTAATGAAACACCTTTGGAAATTAAATCGGAAGAAGAACCTATACCAAAGAAGAAGAAAAAGCAACCCATTTCTCATTTAACACATAGTTATTTAGCTTTAAAACATACTTCACCTATGTGCCATAGACATTTGGTGTTTATCAACATGAAAACATCTGGTTCCTTGGAGATTCAGTAATAACATTTTTGCCTGGCAATAAAATTAAAATAGGTGATTTCATAACTGAGGTGAGTCAAGGATTGTTTGAACTTTTCAAATGGATATTCCAACACCAATTTACAGAAATATTAAGAACTTGTTTGTCGTACGAATGCGAATATTCGTTCAGGAGATGAAAACCACATACTAGATTTATTGAGTGATATTGTCGGAAATGGAATATATAAAGATGAAGTTGGTGATCGGTTTTCTCCTATATATTGGAACAATCCTAATGAATTGGTCGATAGATTCAAATTCTCATAACTTCTAGAGAGTCTGGGAATAATTCACATGCAACCAAAATTGTTTATATTATTGAATAGTCAACAGAAGACTGTTATATTACCAATGAAGTTCAATAAGATTGCTCAAGACCTTCATGCCCCTGCAAGGATAAGATATCCTAGAAGAAGAGTTATGACTCATGGTTTAAATGATCTTTTTCAAGTGAATTGTTGTGAATGCTTTCCAAATACAATAAGGGATACAAGTAAATTTAAACCATAATATAAGTTTATTCGAAATATAGTTGGGGCATACATTTGAAAAATAAAACTGGGAAACATGTTACCAAAGCAATGAAGATCGTTTTCAAAGAGAGTACCCAAATTCACTCCAAACCGATAGAGGATCCTAATATTTTTCTGCTGTGTTCCGGAAAATAATGATCGCATATGGTATCAATCAGTACTCAACATATTTGGAGCTTAAAGCCAGTGCTACGGAATGATACAACAAATCGATTAAGCAATTAATATACACACATTTCACATCGAGGGGGGACTTACAAATGGGTGGATGTTTTGCCTGAAATAGTTAAATTAGATAATTCCCGATATCATAGAACTATCGGAAAAGTTATGGACAATACTTTGGGGAAACTGTGTATAATAATGTTAAAGTAATCGATGAGAGAAAACAAAAGTTGAAAGTTGGTGAATATAAACAAATTTCGAAGTACAAAGGAATCTTTGGAAAAAAATTATGGTTAATTGGTCTGTTTTAGTCTGCAAGCTGCAAAAATCAGCAAGATCTTCTGGATCTGCAAGAAAACTCATGTTAGATCATTTATATTTACTTCATTTTACTGCACCATCTAGCAGCACTCTCTTAACAAATACAATAATGAATAAACAATTTCTGAGAATTATGAAGAAGAAAGCGAATACATTACAAATTTACATTCTATCATGTCAAAATTGCTGCACATATTGTAGCATTCCAGCAGAAATTTCAGGACAGGCAGCTCTAATACGTTGCTTCATATCTTCTGGTGTAGTTGGTATGTCGTTATAGACAGTGTCTTTTAGCATTCCCCACAGAAATATTTTTTAAATAGGCCAGGTCTGATTAAACGGGCATTAACATGCAGGTCTCCTATTTTCCAATCAACGATTTTGAAACAATCGGCGAAGGCAAGCTGTAATACGTCTTGCACTATGCGCTGAGCAACCATAATGCTGAAACCACATGATCCTCCTAGTCTGCTGTGGAACGTCTTCTAAGATATGTGGAAGTTCGTCTTATTATGGTCCCATATGGGTGCCATACAAAGTAAGCGGGGGAAAATACACAGACGGTAGACACACTTTTTACTACTACGTCAATAAATATTTAGGAGCTCTAAACGTAAAACATTTACTACATCAAATCAAACACATCTCTGAACAATAAGTTAAGTTATGTTAAGACGGGGGAGTTAAATATAATATATACAATTAGTTTGCTGTTATTACTGTTTGCCATACCACGCTATATTTATCTCATGTCTTTATATTCTATTTGAACCACCAGAACGTCTTCACCTTATTGTCGCCGAAGGCTGCTCGTCTTGTCATCTCGGCTACGGCGGTTCTCGGAACACCCTTTGTCGCTTCATTTTGTGTCTCCGACGGCTGGCTGTGGTAAGACCTCGCTTCCTGCCTCCGCCAGTGCTTAATACTCGCCGCGGATTTACAAACATTTCCGTGTTTCCAAAATGTCTCGCTGTTTGTGGTTTCGCCCCTGAATAAATCTGTGCGTCGCTTCTCTGCGTGGGCTGGCGCGTTTAGGCAAGTGCTAGAGTCAAGCTTACCCGCGCCCACAACTTCCTGTTAGGAGGTTGACATACTTGTAGGAATCCAGTCTCCCTTCTAAGAAAAAGGCGCCTATGAGATGATGGTTCACTATTCCACACCACACTCTGACTTTCCACTTGACAAAGTTGAAGTGGATTGTTTACAGAACAATAGTGCATGTTTCTGAAGTTGACTTGGCCATGATTCGTAAATGTTGCTTCAAACAAGATACATGATAAATCTCGTGTGTCATGTACTAATGCCCATGTACAAAAGTTAACACGAGTTTTAAAATATTTTCCATGTAGCTCTTGATAGAGAGAGATATGATACGGATCTAACTTACGATGGTGCAAAATGCGTAGTGCAATTGTCTGGCTCATGCCACTCCCTCTTGCGATTGCACGGGAGTTATCTCGCGGGTTTACAGCAACAACAGCTAGAATCTTAATTTCTACCTCTTCTCCTGTCACTTGTTTGTTTCTGTTACGCTTTCGAAGTGTTAGTTTTCCACTTTCCCGTAATTGGTTACAGAAGATCGCAAATAATTGTCGATACGGTTGGCATCTATTGGGACATCGTTCAGCCTACGTTACAAGAACGAACACCATTATTCCTACATTGGCGATACACCATGTGCATGTCAGCTTTTCCAGTATTAGTAAATACCATCTTCCAGAACGCCCTACGTCTACCTTGAACTATCACAAAGTACTGACAAGGAGGACCGAATGCAATTAGTGTAAAGGAAACTGAATCTACACAAACATACGAACACCGTAGCCTAGTAACAAAGCAGTTAGTTTGAGCAGACAACGGTAGGTATTTAACATTGTCATATTACGACAGCACCTAAACTACATGCACTAGAATCCTGCGAAAAAAAAAACAAAATTCAAATTCAATTTTCCTCTATTTTAATTTTCGTGCTGTTAATAGGCATTGCTCCATTTGAAAACATTTAACTTTGTTCAATAAATACCCATTCTAATATTTATTAAAATTTCTGTCTGGACTGCAATTATGAGGCACTTGTCTAAACTCCACTTCCGTGGAACCCGTACATCAATATTGCCTTTCATTTCCGAAATAGTGGCGGTGCAAGTTTTAGATGATTCATCCTGTCAAAGAAGCGTTAAAAATAAAATAATGATACCAAATCAAAAGGGGGAAGAAAACAAGGAGGCTTATGAAAATTGCTCATATAACAGCGAATTGATAAATACAGTAACTATTCTCACAGTACCTAGAAGTTCGGGAATTACACAGTTTAAAAAACCGTCATATCAGAGAAAAATACTTCCAAAGGTTATCCGGATCTCTTCGTAATTTTAGCTACGAAAAATGTCTTAGGATCAGTAACACAGCTTCCTTAAATGTACGGAATTCCTCACCAACTTAAGAGTTGCGGTATTACATTATTTTTATTAATGTGAAGTATTGATTAAAATACTTCCATATTTTTATTATGATATTACTCAACTCAGAAAATACAATCATTATAAAATCATTACAATCAGTGCTACAGTAAAGGTTTCAACACGAGTAATCAATTTGTGAAACAAGCATGTTGCAAGTTGAACTCAATGGTTCTTTGGTTCTATTTACAGCCATTTGGGGGGGGGGGGGGTAGGATTGTTGTTACAGAAATTATATTTTCAATTTCCGGTATTATAATTTTTTGAAGTGATGCTGTCTATTACAGTTCATTTCTGACAAATTTTAACCATTCCTTCTACATACGACGTAGCATGCACGACTCATTTTCGCTGAAACCTCATTTTTTGATCTTAGCTTTGTTCACAATTCTGTATTGCGAGAATAAATTTTAAAATACCTTAATTATTTTAAAATGCTAGTTCTCATGTATATATTTAAAATATGTTCTTTTATGGTGTTCTATTAATATAAAAGCAACCACGGAATTTAAATTGGAAATCAATGTAAAATATATTTGTACGGAGTGTGCAAGTTTAAAAATAAGTGGTTCGAACAAAAAGTATTTTACATGACGAATGTTAGAGAATTCAGCTACAAACGTAAATATTCAAAATTGTTATGTTTTAAATTTTTTAAATGTAGCTTTTAAATATTGCGTTTTACAATAAGAAATGTAATGCGCTATTTTTTCTAAACTTATTCTCATAGATATTATCCACAAAAATGTTTACACAGGTTGTAAAAAGTTCCGACCGAACGAGGTGGCGCAGTGATAACTCACTGGACTCATAATAGGGAGGACCCGGGTTCGATTCCAGCTCCGGCTATCGTGATTTCGGTTTTCCATACTTTCCGAAATCACTCCAGGCGAATACCGGGAAGGGTCCATAACAAAGACCATGGCCGATTCCTTCCCAATCTATCTTCCTTGCGCAACTTGCAGCGTCTCTAATGACCTCGCTTTCGACGAGACGTCAAGTCCAATTACCAACCTACCCACAAAAAATTTCCGTTTGTGCCGGCAGTATTTTTGAAGAAACCCCAGGTGATCCAATATTACATTTTCTGATTCTGAATATGTGGCAACGCTGCGAGAATCTGAGAGAAAAGATAATCAATTGTACCAGTCGTTTGGATCATAAAAACTTCTACAAGGACCCACTGTAAACATCTCACCACTTACGTAGGGATATAAACGGAAACATTTTTATCTCAAAAGACGTAACAATACTGGAAAAATCAATGTTCAGAATCTAAAGAATACTGTACACTGATTTCAGAGAGTAACATTGAAAACTTAGATAGGCAAAATTTCTTCAATCATGAAAACAAATCTTTTCCTCCAAGTCTGAATACTGTTGGTCATATTCGACATGCAATAGAGAAGGTAGAGCAACTTAACCCTCTAGAAGAATTAGATTGAAAAAAAATTCCGAAGAAATTTATTACTATCAAAAATTATAAAAATTATTTACAAATTATTAAAAGTATCCTCAGAAATAAACCATTTTTTCCAGAAATACTGACAGGGATCGGCGGCTTCGGTGACTGGGATTAGTGACTTCGAGCCAGGTGACTAGGATCAGTACCATTGACCTTTGACCTTGACCTTTGACCTTGAAAATGAAAATATTCTAAAATAAATAAAAAATTAGAAAATAATTAAAAAATTTGACTAAAAAATTTATTAAACAATTTAATTTATTTAAATCATTTCTTAATTAACAAATATTTTACCCTGGCAGCCATTTACCCCTTTTTCGCTAGAAATTTCCCTTTTTCCCTAGATAATTTCCCTTAAGAAAATTTACAAAAAAAAATTAAAAACTTACATTTCCTGACCGCCCCCCTCACTACCCCACCTTTTTTCCCCCAATCCTCAAATTACTCACCTCTATTCGAATCCAGCAGACGACTGACTCCGTCACACCCACTCCCCTCACCAATGCTCATTCCACCATCTTGATTTTTTCGTTCTCAATTAGTTTACATGCTACTGGATGCAGCCATCTCTCTTTGTTTATATGTTACTGGAGGCCGACAGATTTGTACTTTCGTTGGTGATTTGTTTATACATTACTGGAGGCCGCCATATTGATAGGCGACCACCATCGTGGTAGGCATCTCCCATCCACCATATTGGAAGCCTAAGACCATGACCTTGACCCCATGACTTTGAATGACATTGAAAACCAAAACTTGATGAAAAAAAAAAACCAATGCAAAGATACAGAAGCTAGCCGAGACGATCCACATTCCACACATCTGCTGTCACACTAAACCTCTCAGCTTACCTCCCTACTACATATAATATACAAGTGTGCAAGCCCTATGCGTCATATTGACTTTGAACCAATTGTACTGCACCATTTATACATTGTACAGACACCAACCAGCTAATCACCATGTTAACTCATGATTGCAGCTGTCCAATCACATTCAGGCATTGAGACATCACACACACAGGCTTAAGATGCTAGTTCCTTCATCATATTACCATGCAATTATATCTTCAACAGTTTCTTCCAGACAAGTTCTTCGCTCGCCTATAAATCATGGTCACACTTAAAGTAAATAACTGACTCCTGTTGTCGGACCCACCCCCTCGCAAGACTAAAATATTAACCCGATGACCCATTCACCCATTGACGCTGAATGACCTTGAAAACCAAAAATCTATAAAAATTCCATAAAAGTCAGCAAGCACAATACATTGCAGACTACTACCAGCATATTAGATGCAGACTACCTTAACCTTGACCCCATGACCCTAAATTACCTTGAAAACAAAAGCTCGAGAATAAATTCGGAACAGTAAGCATGCCAAGCGTACTGTCGACCCTTATATTTATAGGTATAAAAATACTTGTAAATTTCCACCCTATTTAAAACAGTTGTTTAAAATCAGCTGTACACCTACAAGTATGATGCGAGACTTTTACGACATGCATAATTAATTAAATATATATTTGTTATTTAAAATATAATGTTTATCAATTTTAAAAACTTTTATATTTAATTATATAACTGTACATATAGTACAATACGTTTTAGTAAAATTTATTTTATTTTATTTAATTATATGTAAAATTAACCTTGCCATGGGGCTTATCACTTTATTCATGCATCGGTCAAATGAAATGTTCTGCACACCTTGGAGCAATTGGGCTCAATTTGGCCTTTGGAGCATAACGTTATAAATAAATAACAACCGTAAAGTTATTATAAAAGTATATATTTAACAAATTTGCTCATTCCTACTTTTAAATATATTAAAGAATCGAAAATATTTTGTAGTTAAAAAAGATAACCTAAAATTTTATTTTAATGTTAAGTCAAAGAACTATTTTCCCTTAGTCTCGTCTTCACCAACTTTACAGCGGGTGCATGCCACTCAGTGTGACCGTCAAAATATATGCAGGTAAAGGCTATTCACGACAAGGAGAACACTATTGAAATCAACCTTAGAAAAAAGTTACAGCCCCTACCTGCATGTGTTTTAACGGGCGCACTGAGTGACACGCGCCCAGTAAAGTTGGTAACTATGGATGGAAAGTAGCTCCATATCTTAACGTCGAATGAAAGTGTTAGGTAACCATTTCTGATAACTTATATTATTTCTTTTGCTTTAAGTAGTCTTAACGCGTCAAGTGTAAAAATTAGCCAATTTGAAAAATGTTCACTTTTCTGATAGTTTCACAGTTTCCCTTGACCGGCACGTGACAAAACTGATGAGGCGCTACCAATGCCAATTTTAAATAAGACGCAAGAATACACAATGTGCACACAAGTAGATCTTAAGCAGGGCTTTCAAAAGTGCTCATTTTACCGTGAACAGCCTATAGGGACAATGACATTTTTCAAAGGTCGGATTCACCGCGAACAGCCTATACACAGGTCGATTGTTACGTCGGAGCCAAGTGAGGTGTTTTGGACAAGTTTTCGTCGGCAATATTGACGCACACAGACGTTCTTTAGAGCTCAGATGGTATGTGCGCTATATCCCCGGTCCCCACTCGCGTTTGTAAAAAAAAACCGGTCGGGTCTCCCCACTTTCTCTCACCCTTTTATTTTTAATGTATGGGGTTCAGGACCAGAGCAGGCGATATAAATCCCGAAGACACAGCGGAGCGAAGTGCATTGGAAGCGTGGCAGCTCCCAAGACGAGGACTGGTGTGAAATCCTCTGTTGTTGAAGAGGCCTTGTTGGTTGGTCAGGAAGGGAGGGGGCGGGGTGGAGACAACCGCAGCAAGGTGGACGGGACACGCCTCGTCCAGCCTTTACTGAGGTATCGCTAGCCGTGCCGCGATGACGTCTGCCCCGGAGTGTACCCTACCTCCGACTCCGAGGATCTCCGACTCGACACTGGCGTCTATATCACACAAGGTACGGCCAAACTACAGGCTAGTCACGGTAAAGTCGGGCACTATTTTAAGCCCTCTCATTTTGAAATGATAGTCTTCTTTATATATAAAATCCTTTGTGCGTGATTAAACCGCATCATCATTTACAAAACACTCGACCAATTGAAACCATATGTTATTGAGGTGGCGAGTAAGGTTTTTGGTTACGTTTCATTCCGATAGGTAGCGCTGGAGTATAGCTTCTATATTTATGGGCCGATTTTGCTCATACTTGCAGGAATTTTTGATCTAAAAGAGAAAAATGCCAGCGATACCACGGTCAAACATCGGTCGACGTACCAGACGTAATAGAGAAGACGCATTGAGAGGGTAAAATAGAACGCGAAAGAGGCGGAACAACGTTTGCCGGGATCAGCTAGTCAATAAATGTATTTTATTGTAAGTGTTAAGGCCACAATCCTTCATTTCTACAGCTTTTGCGAGAATTAATTTTTTGTACCCAAGTGGGAGCCGATATTGTAAAATCTTCTTCCAATTTTGCTATAAATAGATTTTATTATATAGTCTAATTTTTTCAACACAAAAAAACTGAATAATTTTAATTAATTATAAAATAAGCAATATTTTCGTCCATTATTTAATTGGATAAAAGTATACACTTTTTGTGTTGGAAAAATTTAACTGCATAGTATAAACAATTTGTAACAAAATTGTAAGATGATTTTACAATATCGGCTCCCGTTTGGGTATAAAAAATTAATTCTTGCAAAAGCTGTAGAAATGAAGGATAGCAGTCTTGGGGGGCGGGGGGGGGGGGGGGGTTAAGGCCGCGATCCTTCATTTCTGTCACACTGAAAAATCTTTAAATCAAACTGCTTCCAATAGATTTGGTCAAATAAAGTTGGACAGTTATGAAGTCACCGAAACATCACGAACGCCGCTATATTTGTCTGAAAAAGTTAGTTACCTTCAGTTTCCATAAAACATTCGAAAATTGGACCAGTTATAAAATTTATTTGATGATTGACGGTCTCGGCCAATCAGAATCGCGCACCACCAAAATTTACGTCAAGAAACTTTAAAACAACGAACAGTTGCTGGAAACGAATTAAGTTATGAAAATAATTAATTTGTGTAGAAGCTGTCTGGACATGAATGCTGTTTTAAGTGAATATTGCATATAATATTACGATCTCGGGGGCATTAAATTTCACTGGCAGGGAACATCTCTAATAAATAAAATTTTAATTTAGTAAAGAAGTGAAAATAAAATACGACATTCTTTACATTTCTTCCTGTAATAAACCGCGGGGAAAGCAATATCTCACTCCGAAAATAAATTTTTAATAATAATTCAAATTAGACTCTCCCAGGGGAAAAAAAAATTGTCAATGTGACACAATTTTTTTTTTTCAAACACATTCCAGATTATTTTGATAAAATTTGTTGGAAGGAAAAATTTGATGGCCGTATTGTCTTCAGATTTTATTGTCAACTATAGTCGAAGGCGAAAATTTAACAGTGTAACAGGGGCTTTAGACGTTAAGTTTCGAGAACGGTCAAATATGTACAGTCTGTTTTATTACTTGCATGACAATATTTATTTAAAAAAAATGGCGGAACGGAAAAAAAATATCCGGGGACTCAAAAGCGCACACTTTACCGTGGACAGCCTATAACTCCCATAATGATGCTGGTCGCCAACAATACAGTTCAAGTAGCCATCAGTTACAAGTAATATTTCCTCGCATGACAATTTTTACGCTGCATATTCTTTTGCTTGATGACATGTCAAATTTCAATTTAAAATGCTTTGGGGACACACAAAAACACTGAATTAAGATACCACATGTTACTTCAAGAAATATTTAGAGTCTGGGTTTGACCTATTTTTGCAGTTTTTTTATTGATCAAAATAAGATAAGTTATTGCATATTTTAAATTTGTAGCTGTCGATAATTTTATTTTGTAAAATTGTTTACTTTTTCCGTTATTATTTTAGTTTATTTTATTCGTATACCCCCAAAACACAAAAATGCCTATGAGTAGAACAGTATTTCTCCATATACAAAACAATAAATTATTTGGATAGCAGCGCTCTTAAGGTGTAGGTACAGTCACCTGTTTATCTCGAAAATATTCACGCGAAAGCTAGACTCCAATGTCCTATGGCGTACGTGCGCTGTTCCTTTTGTCATTGGCCACGTGACTTTGTCGGGAGACAGTTTCTCACCTGACTGGGCCAATCAGAGTTAGGTAACTCCCACCACTGAGTGTCCGAGATTCGCAGGCACACACCTGTAACGCGTGACAGTTAAAATCATCCAATCACGAAAGTGGACTTGAGTTCTAGTGTTTTCGTGTACAAGTAGTCCTGAAATATTTTCGTGGAAGGCAGGTGGTCCTAGGTATAGGCTATTCAGTGTAAAGTGAGCACTTTTGAAACCCTCTCATTTGGAGTAATAATCAATAAATATGTTTTATTTAGCCTTGGACATTAACTTCCGATTGCGGTGGAATACGTACACTGTGTTTATTACTTACATTGTAACATTTATTTAAAGAGGTGGTTAAAGGATAAAAATGGATGAAAGGAAAATGTAACAAGGGCCTCAAAAGTGCTCATTTTATCGTGAATAGCCTATAGGAGAGTGGCTTTTAATAGAGCAATGCACCCGACAGTAATACTCCAGAACTTAATAAACAGCAGTACCTACTCAGAGTAACATAATTGTCAGAAAGATATGATCTATGTTGAATGTGAAATTAGTTTGATTATATTTTGTAATGCTTAAAAATATTTGTTTAGAATTAACTTAATTAGATATTTAAAATAAAAAGTAGAACAATATATTGAAACAGAATTTAAGCGTATTTACATTAAGTGCTAATAAAAGCACATTCTGAAAAATAATAGATTAAATATGATTATTATAATTGTTCTGGTTATTTATATTAGATAATAGTAGAAAATGTTTCACAGTATATTAAATGTTTTATTTTATGCACATCCATTTCAGTCAAGAAAGTTATCGTATTGATAGCTGAAATTACGTTAAAAAATTCAAATATAAATAATAATTTATGACGTTGGAAGAAAAATTCTCTTAAATACAATTATGGTTATCGTTACAATTGCTCAAATTGTTGAAGGTTTTGTTTATTTTGAAAATATGCTTTCTGAAGCATCCAAATGTTGGTAGTGGGCAGGCCTACTAATTTTTCTAATTACTGACTGAAAAGTCATCTGCCATATTCGCCATACTTTTTTACGGGCTATTATTTTATGTTACAGCGAAAAAATATGTGATATACTATAAATGTAGAAAATAATTTCCTACTTTTGAACATCCTTAACTTCCGCTACTGCGCTGCGACGCTTCAGAAATCCTTGGGGTGCAATTTTTCAGACTGAACCTTAGGTGGTCAGTGCTGAAACGTGACACGTGTCTGTGCACTGAGATTTACAGAAGAGTGTCCGATTAAATTTACAATTTAAGCCTTCGGCTGTATGTAGATCGCCATTTTATTTGACCTTTATTAAGAACTACTGAGAGTGGTAATGATGATTATTTTAATAAACTATTAAAATTATAGTTATTTACGAAATGGCGCGTTACGCAAATTAAACGTACATAATTTACTGCTACTGCCTTAAATCATGTTGAAACTGTGTGGGAAAGATAATTTCTGTAAAGAAAGTATTTAAGCTCTTTTTATTGATGAACATTATGCAACTTCAATTAAATGACGGCCTTAATCGGAATAAATTATTTAAAAAAAAAGGGGATCCAGTCCAAAATAAGGCACGCAATCTTATCGCATATTTTATAATGTAACTTGGCGTGTACTGACGTGTTTGAGCCATTTCAGGTTTGAGCCCCTATAGGTAACTGATTGCTTGGCAATGCAATATCAACTAATGATGTTTAGTCGACAAAACTGTCCAGTTTATGTATTGTGAGTGCTTGCTCTCATCCCTTCCTCATCGGTCCTTGTACCCCACGACTTGCATCTCACTAAACCCAATTTCTATAAATTTATATTTTTAACAATCATAAATTTTTTTTGAAACCATTTTCGCCAGCCCTTTATAAATGCTATCAATAAGCTTTGAGGCAAAACATCAATGTAAGCTGACAAAAATTTTCATTCAGTAGAATTATTATTTGTTTACTATCTGCACATAGTTTAATTTGAACATTTTCTGATGATCACAATCAGCACATCATTACAGTCAAGGGCCAAATTTAAAACAATTAGGTACACTTGCACTGCGTTATTGGAAGCTGTTATTTAATAACACAACATTAGTTTGTTCGGAAAATAATTTTTATTCGAAAATACATCGGATGCTTTCAGAAACTAGAATAAGAAATATGACAGTCACTAATTACGCATCTGATCAA
Organism: Dryococelus australis; assembly: GCA_029891345.1. NCBI lineage: Eukaryota > Metazoa > Arthropoda > Insecta > Phasmatodea > Phasmatidae > Dryococelus > Dryococelus australis. Next base: position 86,632,420 of record CM057004.1, on the reverse strand, counting down.
AAAGTATAATTAACATGTTTTTCAGTTTTACTCACCCATATGTTTTGAATAAAATAAAAAGCAATCAGCAATTGTTTTGCTGTAAGAATAATAATTTATTAAATCGAAATAAATTTTAAGTTACGACTCATAAGACTAGTTTCCAGAATGGCTTTGAGTTTACATGAATGCTGTTTATATTTTATACCATTTAATTTATTATGATAACATTTTTGCTGGAATGAGATGACGTCTCGGATGTTTAACGGTGTTCTAAATTAGGTGAAATTAATTATACTTTAAACAACTGAACACATGTTAGCACGTGACTTTATAGTATGATATTCAAAATAGTGAACAAAAACTGAATCAAAAATGGTTTACTAGATATAAACAATTTATTTTTATTTTTATTTATTTTTATTTCATTTTAGATTTATGCTCAAACTGTGAGATCCCTTTTTCTATCCTACTGCAATTTATATACACATTCAGGTGAAAATAATATCTGTTAGTGTCCTGTTTCACTACTGTAACGTAATATTAAATGTAAGTATTTGTTTTTCTAGACTCAGGAATATTGAAATAACTTTTATTGTAAATACTAGCGATTCGCACACTTCCTGTGTGATGATATTTGGCATATATCTCTAACCCAGAATGTCTCGCGAACTTATTGTATGGAATACTTTAGTTAACATAATTTAGGTGCTTAGCCCTTCAGTAAAGTAATGTATGAAAATGTACGATAAATATATCGATAACTTTTTATTTCACACATACACAGTTAAATAAATATTGTTATTTAAACTACTTGCATTCATACGCTTTATGTTTTGGAATAATTTGGGATTTACAGATTATTCCCTTTATTCATGTTTCGTTACTCGGCTTTGGCCACAATTCGTACACATTTAAAATACATATGGGGTATTTACTCTTACGTATATGTTCAATTTATAGATCATCGACAGTATCGAAAAGTAAAATTATGAAATATTTCTTTAAACGCTAGGGAGTATTGTTACTACGAGATTACTGCTGCCGAAACAGGTTCTATTTAGCTCTTTATATGTTACATAAAGATTATGCGTTGGCACTGAGAAAAACTTACATTCAAATCCCAACAACAATGACATGAAATATAGACACTCCTAAACAAGAACAAAGTAAGCAGAGTCCGTAAACAAGAACAAAGTAAGCAGAGTCCGTAAACAAGAACAAAGTAAGCAGGGTCCGTAAACAAGGACAAAGTAAGCAGAGTCCGTAAACAAGAACAAAGTAAGCAGAGTCCGTAAACAAGAACAAAGTAAACAGAGTCCGTAATTAGTTACCGTCGCCTTCCGTTAAACGTACGTTTGAGGCAATCTTTTCGTTACTAATATTGGATTGGTGAGTGCAAGATAATTGTGCGTCATTTTCCGACCCTTTAACTCGCAGCATACTGCTCGAGTCTCTCAAGGCTGTTGACGTCACGCTCATAAAACGAGATTCCAAAGCCAAGCGAGTGGATCAGTAAGGAGGTGGGGGGAGAGGATATATAAAATATTCATCTGAATCACAGCACGCGGGATTATTTTGGCAGTATATCAGCGCAGGGGAGAAGGACGTCGACGTGGCCCAAACTGCTTCACGGGCGTCTGTGAAATAGAGGCTTAGGGGTATTATTATTATTATTTCACGTTGCGTGCTCGCACGCCGGTTAGTTCGCTGCAGCTTATAAAGAGCTACGTTCGGGGAGTGGCGCCAGTTCACGGAGTGGAACCGGATATTGAAGACAACCTGCGCTGGGCTCGCTGCTTGCTGCAATTCATTCGCTTGCCATGTCTGAACATGTTTTAAAACAAAACGTGTTTTCGCGGTCACACACCCAAAGCAGAATGCATCAATGGAAATTCCAACCTTAACAAACATGGAACTCACAATGTATAATACATGATTATAATAGCCTCCTACATTTACCAATATTAGCACTTCAATGCTGGGACACGGCGATTGGTTGTGCGCATCCAGCGAGATCGGTATACCTCATGTTTAGTCTCTAGGTAGGAGTTATAACATTTCGGCTTTCTTTCCTTAGAGACTGTTCACGATAAAGTGAGCACTTTCAAATCAACCTTAGAAAAACAGTCACTGCTCATACTTGCATATAGGCCTATTATAATGTGCGCACTGTGTGACATGCGCCAAGTAAAGTTGGTAACAATAGAAGGAAAGTAGTTCGATGTCTAACCGTCGAATAAGAAGTGCAAGGTGACTATTTGTGGTAACTTTAATTATTTGTTTCGCTTTCTGTTTTTTTTTAATGCATCTGAGTGTAAAAATAAGCAGTTTTGTATAATATTTACTATTCTATTAATTTTACCGTTTTACTTTCCCGACGCAAGAATAAAGTGATGAGGCCAACGGCAATGTTAATTTAACATAAGGCGGAAGAATACACAATGTGCATACAAATAGACCTCAAGCAGGGCTTTCAAAAGTGCTCAGTTTACCGTGGATGGCCTATAGCAAGAAATAATTTTCATTCCAAATATCATTAAGCTATGCGCCCACAAACGCCATGCGCCGTCCTTTTGGTGTAATTATCTAGACTAAGTTAAGATTTGTTTGCCCGAGTTAGAGGAATAGTCTGGAGCTAGAACTTTAGCAGCTCTTCAGAAAAATTCGATGTAATCATAAATGTACTATAGTATTTGTTTTCGTTGATGACAGCCCGTGTTTAACGGTAATCGTGCTTGGGATTTAAAAGTTAAGTTTTCTCCCTACGCACACATACCCTCGAGAAGTATATAAGGCGATAAATAGAACCTGTTCCAGTAGCATTTTTCTCTTAGTAATAATTATATTTAGCGTGTTAAAAAGTCACAGCTATCTGCACTCTAAAAATATTTTCTTTTCTGTAGACATGGTTGAACTATTGCCATTAATCTGTACGTATATGTACAAAAAAAGACTACTGGTTACGCATTGTTTGCGAATAACACGAAGTGCTGGAAAAGTTACCATTGTAAATATTAATGACGACGTTAACCTCTTTTAGTAATGTTTTGCTGCAAATTTATACAAACTCTAAGAATTTTCTCCTCGAAACAGCTCTTGTTCGATCGTTATGACTTATGATTATTACATTATTAATTTGTTAGGATATTTAGATAAATTGTTTCGAAGGAAAAAACACTCCACAGAACTAAAACATAAAAAATGCCTAAATCCCCTGAACTAAGTCAGTTGACAAGAATAGTTTAAGTAAAATTAGATAATTTAGGGAAACTCCTTTACGTGACATGTTCAGCAATGCGTATTTAATATTCCTCTAAAACATGCGCTAGAACAACAGGGAATTTAGGTTAATGAGGTGTGCCGAAACTAAACACAAAGTAAACCACCTGTCTCTCACATTTTTTTAAAGGTATCTCACCTTATAATTAACTAGATTGCATTCACTGTCGGCTACATTACAAACTTCTAAAAAAATTAAATTGGGGTATGAACGTCTTGGCAAATTAATAATGGCACTGTTACGTTATTTAATCGGGATTCTAGAGTATTACGTGTAAATGATTTTTATCATAAACTATGTTATGAAACTGTTCCTACATAAATCGAACTGACAAGTGCCAGCGTTGAAGTAAAAGTTGTGTAATATGTGCACGCTACTTTTCTTTTTCTAATCTACACAGCGTGCGAAATAAAAAAAAATTAAATTAAAAAAAATCGGTACTAAATTAATATTTCGTACTTTCAATTTCTGACTTACTAACAAACTTGCACAATGAAATAAAACACTTAATCCAGTCAAAAACATGGAATCAATTATATATATAATAAAACCAATAGTTTGATACGGAGAAAGGATTTCTTTTTATAAATGAGACAAACAAGCGGACATAGGTAATTATGTATGAAAAAATCAGTTCTGGTTTTTAGTGAATATCCAAATATAGCAAATGGAGATTCTGAAATTATTAAGTAGTGAGAGTGGTAACTGTTCACCCTCGGTCTCTGGCATATATCGATATATCGATAAAATGAGCACTTTCGAAAGCCCTGCTTAAGATCTACTTGTATATACGTTGTGTGTTCTTCCGCCTTATGTAAAAATAACATTGCCATGAGACTCATCACTTTATTCATGCGTCAGTCAAGGGAAACTGTAAAATTACTATAAAAGTAAATATTGTACAAATCTGCTCATTTTTACACTTCCATGCATTAAAAAACAAAAACAGAAAGCGAGAGAAATAATTTAAGTTGTCATAAATGGTTACCTAACACTTTTTATTCAACGTTAAGATAGTGAAACTACTTTCTCCTCCAGCGTTACCAACTTTACTGGGCACATGTCACTCTTTGCGCCAGTTAAATTATATGCAGGTAGGGACAGCGACTTTTTCCTAAGGTTGATTTCAAAAGTGCTCACTTTATCGTGAATCCACATCAGTTCTTGAAGATTCGTCTTTAACTCAACCTCCCAGATAAGTTGCGACGCAAAATGTAAGTGTTGACATTTTTAAAACGACAGTGCATGGTAAAAAATAATATACTTATTTTTTTCAGGCGACAGAGGTAGAGCTAAAGACACGTATGAAAGGAGGATGCCGCTAAATGACTGATCTACATGAAGGACGCTTATATCTTTCTGGGTATAATCCCCAAGGAACAATGAGGAAAAGGACGTAGTTTAACCACGATCAAATAACACAAGCAAGATTACATGTCCAGCCGCGCAATCAAACAATCAATTGAGGTGATCTACTTTGAAATTGAAGAATGCCTCGTTAATTTTAAACCACCAGTTTAGGTTGAAATTTTATTACGTACAACTTAAATTGCCTTCGCAGAAGCGGCATAGAATAAACAATTAAAAAGAAAAGAGGTGGATTCGGAAATGAAATTTGATGTTGGTCTGTACTATTTATGGCTTACCCTCGCCTGCCCGTACGAACCGTTTTAATTTTTGTACTACTTTACAGAAAAAGTGAGGGCTCACAAAAATATAGCTATTTAAAAATAGCCAAACATAGTTGTATTACAAACCATTAGGAAAATGCCTTCGTTTAGCCTACTTTAATTGGTAAGATAGGCTTATAGAATCTGTAGAATGTGTGCGTGTCTGTACGTTCCCCAATAATAACGTTTTACCCAACAAACATTTATACATAAAATTTTGTATCGACTGTTCACGGTAAAATGAGCACATTTGAAAATCCCTTTTTAAGATCTACTTGTATGCACGTTGTGTGTTCTTCCTTGTGTAAAATTAACATTGCCATGGGCATCATCACTATATCCATGCTTCGGTCTAGTGAAACTCTCTAATTATTAGAAAAGTGAAAATTGTATAAATCTGTTCATTTTTACACACTGATCCATTAAGAAAACTGAAAGCGAAATGAATGATTTAAATTATCACAAATTGTTACCTATCACTTTTTATTTGACGTTAAGGTATGGAACTACTTTCCATCAATCGTTACCAAATTTACCGGGCGCATGTCACTCAGCGCGCCCGTTGAAGTACATGCAGGCATGGACAGTGACTTTTTTCTATAGCCCCTGTCACACTGTCAAATTTTTCCGTCAGATTGCTCCCTATAAGTTTGGTAAAATAAAGTTGGACTGTTACGCCGTCAATGAAACGTCATTAAGGCCGCCATATTTGTCTGAGGTAGTTGGATGGCTTCATCAAACACTTGAAGATTGGACCGCCTTTAAATATCTTTGATGTTTGACGGTCTGAGCCAATCACAATCGTGCACAACAAAAATGGGGCAATTGCTGGAAACGAAGTAGATTATGCAGATAAATAATTTATATATAATCTGCCTGGGCACGAATGATATTTTAAGTGATTATTGCGCATAATATTACGAACTCAGAGGCATTAAATGTCATTGTGCAGGAAATATCTCTGATAAATAAAATTTGAATATAATAATTAAGTGCAAATAAATTACAACACTCCGTGCATGCCTTCTTGTAATCGACTGTATGGAAAAACAAAAGCAATATTTAACTAGGAAAATAATTTATAAATAACAATACAAATTATATTCCCCCAGTAAAAAAATTTGGCACTGTCACATTTTCAAACACATTCAAGAGTATTTGATAAAATTTGATGGAAGGAAAGATTTAATGGCCGAATTTTGTCTTCAATGTTTATTGTCATGTATAGTTTAAGGCGAAAATTTGACAGTGTGACAGTAATTAAGCTCGTTTTATTGATGAAGATTATACAACTTCAATTAAATGACGGCCTTAATCGGAATAAATGTTTTAAAAAGCGAGCATCCAGTCCAAAATAAGGCTCGCGTATTTTATAACGTAACTTGAGGTGTACTGAGGTGCTTGGGCCATTTCAGGTTTGAGCCCCTACAGGTAACTGATTGCTTGGCAATGCAATATCTACTGATGATGTTTTATACTTCTGTTAGCACTAAAGTATCTCATTTTTCATTAAATTGAAGTTTTACCTATATTTTATTTATGAACTATAATTTTTCATTTATAATAAATATGAATACAAACAGTGAGAAAATATGTGTGTTGGTAGCGCCTGGTAATAAATAGTTCTAATGTAAAATTATTACAAGTGAGTGCGCAAGAATTCGGTGCGTCGTCCTCTGGTGAAATTTTCTGGACTTAGTTAAGCTTGATTCACCCGAGGCGGAGGAATATCCTGTAAGGGGAACTTTAGCAGGGCTTCAGAGAAGTGTATGCGTAAAGTAACCGTGAATGGATTATAAGTAGAGCCCCGAGTATTTCGCGGATTGAGTTTGCAGCAAGCTAGGCTGGACAGCCCTCTGTACACTCGAGACATTATCGTTTGCTTATTGGTTGCTGTGATCAAGTGAGACGTCTGTACAGGCTGTTGAACACTCACCCACGCTACTGCTTCCTGCTTGTCACTGGCTCGTAGTTAAACAGGGCGTGAATGAACAACTGTCGTCCAATCACAACGGTAGGATAAAAGAACAAGTGTTTTGAGTCTACCTCGCCTCCGAATGAATTCGCGGAATACTCGTGGCTCTAATTATAAGGGAGTTCCTCGTGTTTTACAATCGAGTGAAGTGAAACATCGGGAGACACTCTCCGTTTACCTCAAGACCTTCCCGGATCTTTCCCACGGTATACTGTCCGTCTCTTCTTCAGGAGACAAGCTTCTATTCTTACCGTACCACGTCCTGGCCCTTCTTTACTGTGTAAGTGGGTCTCGTCTGCCTGTACCAGACAACGGATGTTGGAAGGCATCTGGGGCTGGGTACCAGGTGCGTGTTAGCGGCGCGCACTGAAGCAGTTTCAGCCTGCTGCCCTCGAAAACAGATAGCGGCTGTTAATAACTAATCATGATTTATATAAAATTTTTACTTAACTCCTAACAATGCTATGAAGCATCTTCCTTGAACCCGGACGTCTGGTTTGCCTTTAATTCGGGTTTAATTTCAAACTAGTTTAAATATGAATCTTGTTTTGCAAATATTAATACGCAAACACATGCGAATCACACAATAAATATATTTAAAAAATGCTCTTTTGCTGTTATGGCAATATAAAATATTTTTTGAGCGTAGCCAAATATACTATTTATGTAATTTCAAATTAATAGACCTAACTTTCTGGTATTTTATCTCTCCATTATTTGCTGCCATACCGCAATGATACAAAATGATCTCAAATGTTTTAAAAATATTTTTGACTGTCGAACAGTCTAAAACAAAATCCATCACAAGCAGAAAACTTTTGCTTCGGTTCAGCGGCGGATTGCTAACACTTTGGTCACTTTCTGCGAATGTCACGTCCAAGAATGCCAACACAACAGGAGCTATTGATCTGTCTTTCTGTCTCCCCCCCCCCCCCCCTGCTTGTCTGACTCGCTTCGTATGTCTTCCGCCCCGTAGACGACAATACGAGATAAAACGACGAATATTCTTACTAAGGGTTCAGTTGTGTTACTGGTGCTAGGAATTTAAAGCTGGCCTAACTGGAATGTAAAAATGAAATTATTAATATGCCGGAACAAATAAATTGCCTGATAAAAAAATCTCCTGCAATATTTAATAAAAAAGAAAGAACGTAAAAAAATCTATAAAGTCATTTAACTGTAGTCATTAATTGATAAACGGTTTATTAATTGTTTTATGCAAAAATTTTGTTTACGAAATTGTATTCACTCCATCGCACAAGCTATAAGGCTCAGTACTGTAAAATTGCAGATACAATGCCCGTAGAGCATACGCTATATAAAATAAGTCTAAATACGCCGATTGAAGTCAAAAGATTTTGGAAATCAACGTAGAAAAATATAGCAAGAACAATTAAAAAAAAGTGTTTTTGTCACTTTTGTGAGCAAATATTTTGCCAAAGTGACGCGTTTCTCGCAAACTGTGTCCTATGCTGTAAATATGGAAATATTTTAGGTGCACGAGGTATTATGCTAGAGGAATGTTTAAGATAATATACATATTCAGGTAACAATTATAGGTAATATTGTTTTTAAGTATAGCCTGGCATCAGTTATCTCACAATTCATTTCCTCGAAAACAATCAAGAAGAATGCGATTAAATATGCAATAGACTCATAAGAGTACTCCTCTCACACTGAAAATTTCTGCGTCTGTTCGGCTGTGGATTGCAAAACTACATGGCTGCGTTCCACAGATGTCATGTTTAAGAACGCCAAAGCCGCAGTAGCTATCGTACTGCCTCTCTCATCTCTTCGCTGGATCGCGTCGTGTCTCTTCCGCATTGGAGACTACAATGCGCGATTAAGCGAAAACTACTCTTATTTAAAGCCATTGGTGCATGGAAGCAGTGTATTTTTATAATTTTTGCCATAACTTGTTTCACGGCGGATTTTTCAAAATGTTTTGCTCAACAAGACGTAAATAACAACTTCTAGCACCTTCTTACATTGTTACAAATTCGCCATGTTCGTTATTCTCAGAGCACTAATTGCAGATAAGAAAACAAAAATTCTTCGAGAATAATGATATCAGTGAATATCTAACAACGTAAGAATGTGCTAAAATTTGTTATTTACATCTTGAAGAGTCAAAAATTTTGACAAACCTTTTGGAAAAAAAGTTATGACAAAAATTAGACAAATATAATGCTTTCATGCACCAATGACCTTAAGGTACAGCAGTGCTTCTAAAGGATGACATCGTAGAAATTGTCGGTCTCACGTTTTCAAAAGCAACGTGAAAGGTGCCCTAAAATACGATTCGAAATACGAATTCAAAAACAAATAGTACAGACGGCAATTGATTGTGATGCCTTGGTGGCCAAGCTGTTAACTCACCAGCCTCTCACCTAGGACGATTAGGGTACAATTCCTGACCCTGTATCTGCTCCCTCCTTCCTTTGGATTTTAGCAAGTATGAATCGTGGCCGACATGGATCGAGGGTATTCTCGGGGTTCTGACCTTTCCATCGATATTTGTATTCTGTCGTCTCTCCATCCGTGCTTAATTGCAGTCATGCTTTTCGGCTGGCGCTGGGCAAGCGGCCATGATTTGTTTCTTCTAAAGTATTGCTTAGTTTCACGGTATTCACGACCGCACACTATTAGTTCGAACCGCTAATTAGCCTTTCGGAAAGTGTTCACTTGTACCTATAGTCTATTCCACTAACAGACGCACTTTTTTGAGAGTTCTAAATAAAATCCTTCATATAAGTGTTTCCACTGCAACACTTTTTGTTTCTGCATACTGGTAAGGCTGACAAAAAACTGATTGTGTTTTTGTAAACATGATCAGTGGCACTGAGATACACTGATATTGCCATAGAAACAGCTTTATACATTCAGAAATGTTGTAAAAGTGCACTCGTTTGAGGAACATACTGAATGCGATGGCCATATGCGTGGCGTGCAGCTTCCGGTTTCGTCATGGAGAAATTTATCAAATGCTAACAAACGGCGCTGTTTTCTTGTTAACATTGTCTGTGTACCGGCATACAGCCTACCCATATGTTTATCTGTCATCATATCCGAAATAATGCGATCGTGACATGCATACTCAGTTTAACACATTGAGGTTTGCACACATTTACTGGAACTTCAGACAAATTAGAAGTGAGTCACCTACATCCACTACTGCAAGAACACCGGTTCTGTTGGTATCTTTGTTAGAATTCGCCATCGTCCTATTGGTTCATACCACACCGGGAACTACCCTGTACTTTACAGCGTTCATTATTGGCCGGTCATCAACCAATGGAGAGTCGAGCTGATACTGACCCAGTCAAGTGTCCTTTATAGTATAAAGGGATTTACAATCAATCATGTCCCTTTGAGTGGCTATAAAATGAAAAAAATTCTATCGTTGGCAATATCATTGTTACTGTGCTGTCGTTCTTGTGAGGTCGTGTTAAACACTAGCCGAACAAAGACTGCACATCCATGCGAGTTTTGTTCTGAACAACAAAGAGATTTTCAAATTAGCTTTGCTCGAGTGTAGCTCGAGCATAGTTTACAAAGTGTTAAGAATGAATGTAAATGTTGTGTAATAACATAATATTGCAATTTCATTAATACATCACGTTTTCATTTTTTAATGTAATAACAATATGAAAATTTTCCCGATGATAATTTGTAGACCTTCCGATTAAACTAACCCTGTAAAATGCATTATTAAATTGGCTGGTACCCCACTTAACTTGCGGAATGTGGTTTCTATTAACACTTTGTGGGTGTTTACGTGCGTCCAATAGTTGGTGGTATTCGCGAAGTTGAAAGTCTTGGAATAAACTGAACAGCACATACTAAAGTTAATGTAATAAGTAGGGGCCGGTGTATTTCGCGAAAATATTTATGCTGATGCTAGACTTCAATATCCTACGTCCACAATCACATCTTCGTTTGGTTATCGGCCGCGTGTCTACTTGAGAAGACGTCTTCTTATTTGACTGGGCCAGTCGTAGTAAAGTACTTTGATACTAAATGGCCATGATTCGCGAACAGACACTTTAGGCAGGTGACATTTGAAAACATCCAACCACGAAAGTGCACATGAACAAAAAGGTTTTGGAGTATAACTGGTCTTGAAATCTTTTCTCGGAAAACACCTGTCCCTAGTAACAAGATTCTGTGTATTGACAACACATTACTCGATCTCACCCAGACTTAGAGATACACAATCAATTCCTTCAACCCCGTTTATTTAGGCTTTCGTCATTCACTTTTCAGGAGCGAGGCAGTGCTCATATATATATATATATATATATATATATATATATATATATATATATATATATATATATATATATATATATATATTAATTCCTGCTTTGCTATTCCATTTTATTGGTTATCATTTTGTTTCACATGTCCCTTTCTCCTGACTTAAATAATAAACACACTTTCAAATCGCACCCCATACTTTCACAGCACGAAGTAACTCACCGAAAAAATAAAATATATATAAATGGGACCGTGGAGTTGAGCTTACAGGTCCTTCAACAAATTCACGCCCAGTGCACACAATTGTGTGCATGACGCACATAAATGTTACTTGTGGCCGGTGTTGTACTCTGCAAGGATCAATGGCCAATGATCTTCCCTGTAAATAACACTGATTCGTACACAGTGTGTCCTAGTCCAGGTTATTATTGGTTCACGTTACTATCGCCGAACACAAAGCTTAAAGCTCATTGGTAGAGACCTGAAAAATTCGCGAGTTTAATTACCTGCAGGCTAGACTCTACAGTCTTATGTACAGATAGGCCGATATTAACTGTACATTGGTTGTCTGCTGTCACTGTTGAAGGCGACGATTTGGCCAGGGTTCTGCAGGAGGTGTCAAACACTGTGTGTAACAATGGCTAAAGTTATATAAACACACGTGTTTTGAATTCTAGCTTGTCTCAAAATGAATTCCCGAATTCTTCAGGTCTTTACTCATTGGTTATGGCTACGGAATAAGTTATGTATCGGCATGGGTACAGCATGCATCATAAAATTTCTTGTTTGCAACATCTGAAACTGTTAATTAAAGTACGCCTGAAAATGTTAAAACGCAAAATTTTCCTATCCGTGCCGTTAACTTTCGTTATAATGCAGTTAAAATGCCAGGCGGCATACAAATACGTGTTAATTTAGCATAGTTTCTGATGACCTCAGGTACAAGGGCCACACGAAAGGATGCCGTTCACTATATAGGGCCTGGTATCATTCTCGCCAACCATTTGTTTGAGGCAGTTTTGTTCACAGCTACACAGTATTGCCTTATAGGCCATTCGCGGTAAAGAGAGCACTTTTGAAAGCCCTCTCATTGAAAATAATAGTCAATAAATATATTTGATTTTATCCTTAGACGTTAACTTCAGTGTGTGGTGGAATATACACTGTGTTTATTACTTATATAGCGATATATATTTTAAAATATTATTGAAGGATAAAAAACGGTTGAAAAGGTAAAGTAACTAGGGCCTCAAAAGTATTCACTTTAACGTGAATAGCCTATAATGGAAGTGAATATGAAAGGGTTAATTCAAACAGAACGTTAGAGAAACAATATTTTGCTGTTATATGCTATTCACGGTAAAGTGAGCACTTTCTAAGGCCAGTTAAATTTTTACTTTCAACAAATTTCTGTATCGCAGACAGTTTTTGATATAACCATGCTATTTAACTAATAAACACTGTCTATTCATTTCATCACTCTCATAGTTAACGTCTGATGCTGCAATAAAATATATCTGTTTGTGGCTAATTCCTTTTGGCCGAGCCTTAAAAAGTGCTCACTTTACCGTGAATATCCTATAGTAAATGTTTTCTTAGTACGATTTTGTTTTATAACAATATTACCTTCCTTTATAGCAAAGAATTAAACATTCTTTGAACAGCTTTTTGTTTTGCCTGGCGGGCATTTCATCTGAAGTCGTTCCGCCTAAAATTCGTGTAATCCAACGGTCGATTTCGTTGCCCCCAAAGGCGTTCTAGACTTCAATTGTAGGCTATTAGAAGCGGTCCAATAAAGTATCACATTATAAGGCGGCATCAAACTAGACCCCACGCCACATTCATCTGCATACACAGGTCGCTTGTTCACTGGCTGCCACCACCGGCGTAATTCTTTCTCCTCTTCCACCCGGCCACGCATAATATAGTCCATTCACGAATACTTCCAACTTTTCTGAATCCCTGCTGAAGTTCTGCTTCCAGGATATTCCTCCGCCTCGGGCAAGCTAGGCTTAGCCAGTTCTAGAAAATTACACCAAAGGGACGACGCACTGCGCTCTCAGCTTAACATCATGTTGCATACGAACTATTTCTTACTAGATAATACCAACACACCGACTTTCTCGTCTGTTTTAATACGTGTTATTTGTTAGAGCCACGAGTTATCTCGCGAATTAATTCGGAGGCGAGGTAGACGCCGAATACTTGTTCCTTTCTCCTGCTGCTGTGATTGGACGACATTTGGTTAGACACGCCCCCGTTCAACTGTGAGCCAGTAATAAGCAGGAATCAGTAGTGTGAGTGAGCTTTGAAAAGGTATGTACGAAGGCCTCACTCTATCACAGAAATCAATAAGCAAACGATAACGTCTCGAGTGTAATTATGTGTGGAGTGAGATTGGCAATTTCCTGGGGCAACAGCTAATGGAAAAACGTCTGAGGTTCGAGTGTACACAGAACTGTGGAGTCTAGTATACAGGTCATTGAACTTGTGAGATTTTCCTATACTTGTTAAGGGGACTATGTACTGAAATGTTTTCTATGAAATCGTCGTTTACGCGTAAACGCGTATCTTAGTAAATAAAAATTCTGGAAATACGACATTTTGCCAGAAAGGACAAAAAACTATTGTCTACACCTCTCTGTTTTTACTTTTATCATGTTAAGTGTATTGACGGTGAAAAAGATTCGTGAAAGTGGCCAAATATCGTAATTTTAAAGCTTGCCTATGCAGTTTCCTTAAGCGGCAAGAGAAAAGCACGACTATACGCACGCAGTTACATCTGTGTACTTTCATCGCGTGCAGTAAAGTTCCCCTGTTGCAGATCTAGTTTGCACTGCACGGCGTTACAACAGAAACTCTGCACGCCTTGCGCGTAGGAGGGATGAGGTGCTAGGAGTGCATGTCAGTGTCGCCCGTATGGCCCCCTCGCTTCTTGACCTTAAACGCGGAGCTACGTGCTCCTCTTAATTATAAATGAAATATTACAACTCTTAGAGGAAATATAAGTAGAAGTACAGCTCAACCAACGAAGAGGCACTTCAAAGTTAACGCAAGTATAAAACGCAAGTGATGCACGTCATATTTAGGAAACAACCAAACATGTCATACATGGAAGATTTTTTTCGAAGGATTGATTCGAAAAGTGTGAAGAAACCCCAAACAGACTATTAAAAAAAATACAGAAACGAAACAGCCCTTCCACAGCGAACTCCGCCAGCACACGCCAGCAAAATGGCGACACTGGGCTAAGTATTGGGAAAAATTTCCGCCACTAGGTGCGCATCGTTCTAAAGCGGTAATTTCAAATTAGAATTTGAAGCTACGTGAACAATAAAAAAGTTTTTACTTAGTTAACGAAGTTATTTTATATTTGGTTTATGATTTTTGCAATTATTTTTGTTTTTTTAGCGTATAAAATAGAGAAAATCCGGCATAAATGTGGCACTAGCGTTTATCTAGTGGGGAAAGACTTAAGCTGCCAAACTAAAAGCACTGAGCTTCCCAACCTGAGTAGAAAAATTCCTAATTTCGTTAAAGACCCTGTCACACTGTAAAATTTTCGCCTTTGACTATATTTGATTGTAAAATTTGAAGACAAAATACGGCCATAAAATTTTTCCTTAAAAAGAATTTTATTAAATAATCTTGAATGTGTTTGAAAATGTGTCACACTGTCAAATTATTTTTTTTTCTGGCAGGATCTAATTCGAATATTATTTAACATTTATTTTCAAAGTGAGATGCTTTTTACTGAATTCAAATTTTATTTATCAGAAATGTTTTTAAAACAATTAAATATAATGTATCCGAGTTGTTAATATTATGTGTAATATCAGTTTTAAACAGAACTCATGCCCAGACAGATTCTTCATAAATTAATTATCTTCGTAACTTATTTCGTTTCCAGCAATTTTTCGCTATTCTAAAGTTTTGTGGCGTCAATTTTTGTCGAGGACGATTCTGATTGGACGAGACCGTCAAACATCAAATTTATTTTAGAACCTGTCCACTTCTCAAATGTTGAATGGAAACTGAAGCCATCCAACTTTATTAGACGAAAATGGGGGCGTTTTGTGACGTCTCGATGACGTCATAACTGTCCAACTAAATTTGACCAAACTTATTGGAAGCAGTTTGACGGAAAAATTTGACAGTGTGACAATGGCTTAAGGCCAGCGACGAAATTTTGCTGGAGTGTGCGACTGTCCCACATCTGCAATCGTAGGTATTCTGTGCTATAACTAGAGGCCTGAAGAGTTCTCGGATTCATTTCGGGGCAAGCTAGAATTCAATAAGTTGTATGTTTATTTTCCGTTTTTCATGTGTTTTCATGTGTAGGGCCATTTGTTTTTCGCGATATATTCCACAACTAGGCCTACTTGTATTCCAAAACACTCCAGCTCAGATCCACTTTAGTGACTCCATGGTTTTAACTGTCGTGCTTTGCAGCTAACATTGGCTATTCCCTGGAGCAGTTGCCAATGAACGAACATCTGAGGCTCGAGCGTACATATGAGTGTAGAGTCTAGCCAACAGGGTAGGGCGACCTGCTTCTCGGGGAAAGCTTCCACGACTAGTTGTACGGCAAAACATGTTAGTTCAAAATTAATTTAGTAGTTGGATGATTTTTAACTCGCACACGTCTCGTGTGTCTGTTGGCCAATCGCGGAGGTCCGGTGACAGGGTATGTTTATTCTGATTTGCCCAGTCGAGTAGAAAACGTTTCCTCACACGCACACACACACACACACACACACACGTGCGCGCGGCCAATAAATAGCGACAAAAGAATTTCGCGGGTTCATTTGGACACGATTTAGACTCCAAAATCCTTTTTGTACTCAAGCCTCAGTAAGTTGTTCATTGGTAAATGCTCTAGTTTTACTCCAGACTAGTTAGCATGGTATTCGGTAATGCTTTACTGGCTCATTTGTTATTCGCTCTTGTTTGTCCAGGGTGTGGCTAACAAACTGCTATCCAATTGAAAAATATAATCAAATGTAGGGAAGCGTTTGAAGTCTAGCTTGTCCTCAAATGAGTTCGCGAAATTTGCGAGTGTCCACCAATAACAAAAGGAAATTTTCTTGCATGAACCGAGAGAAAGGTTTTTTTGAATCAAACAAGATTTGTTTGGTGCAACCAAATTATTTGTTTGTGTAGGGGCAATTAAATATTTTATTGCTGAAGCCAAATTATTTTGGTGTTCGCATTTGGTAGCCCCAAACTGTAAGATTTGGTGGGTGCAGCTAAAGATTTATTTGGCTACACGTAGATTATATTAAACAGTTTGGGCCGATATAAAAAATTTTACAAGTTCAACCGAGCACCACGCCTTAATAATCTCAGCTAATGTGACAATTGATGACGCCGGAAAGCTTTTAGATAGATATACTGCAGATAATGGGCAACTTGTGCAAACAAATATTTCAAGATTTACAGCTTTACTTGTCAGTTTCTTGTTGCATTGTTTTATTAATGTGCTTATACGATTGTTATGCATCAATAGATGCACTAACAAACACGGTTACTATCATAATTGTCACAAAAAATATATAAACAAACACTCGAGCTGTATTATCGAACGAAGGCAGTCAAATGAGTGGTGAAACAAATATATAGAGTTATTTCAACAAAATATTTAGTTGACCCGTCTAAATATTTTTTTTGGTCCAACACAGAGATTTTGTTTATTCAAACATATAATTTGTTAGACTAACAAAAGTAATTTTGTTGCTTTTCAAATTTTTTTCCCTCAAAAATATATTTTTTTTAGGGAAACTAAATATATATTTGGTCCTATACAAACCAATATTTTGTTCGATTTTCTCTCAGTGTGCAAGTAAGTAGGCCTAGTTGAAGTTTAGTTTGACCATAAATCTTTTCGCGAGAAAAAAGGTGACCCTAGTAACCAGCCATTGAACTCGCGAAATTTCCCTCCCCCTAAATGTAGGCATTAGACTCTAGGTTAACCATCTCAGTCAGAGTGTCGAATATCTGGGACGTGGCATATGAAGTGGCCTGAATGGTCTGCACTGTACACAGCAGAACATACCGACCAATAAGAAAGGTTCCCTCCATGTAGGAGACAACATTATCTGCTGCGACTATGTTCCAGTGGCTCATAAATAGAGACCTGCAAAATTAGCGTTATTATTTTGGGACAAATTAAACTTCAAACACATGTACCTTTGCAATCAGTTTGTTATTGAACCATACTTTGTTAGACACGTCCTGGGTAACTCTGAGCTGATAAATAAACACATCACATTTGTCTAGTCGAAACACGTGCTGTCTAGTCAGAAAGGGAGTGGCTTCACATGTATGCAGCAGCCAATGGAGAAACGACGCCGGCCCGAATATGTATAGTACCGTGCAGTTTAGCTCGATGCCAAATAATAACGCGAATTTTGCAGGTCTCTACTAATAAACTACTGCTGCTAGTAACATAAAGTACAGATAGATTTATATTGGTCCCGATGTAAGATAGAGCGTCGTCTGGATATCATGCACAGTTCCCGAATAAAATATTTGGTTATTACAACACCTAAAATTATGTATTAATTTTTTATTGAAAGGATTAACAGAAGGGTAGACCCACACTCTACCTCCTTCGTAATCATCAACGAGCATATAAGTACCAGAGACGTCACTCCAGGCAAAGCTGTGGAGCGCTTTTTTTTTTTTTTGCCCAGTGCAATTATTCACAGGTTGGCACTACCATACATGAACAGATTTCTGGATAACATTGCAACCGTCTAATTCCACCCATTTTAATAAAAATGTTTTGAATATTCACATTTAAAATATGTAGAATTACATCCAAAAATAAACGGCTGAGAGCTGTCAAGTGTCGGTACACAACGCCAAATCGTTGCTGAAACACTTAACTAGCTCACATCATCGACCATGCCCGGCCATACTACATGAATGCTCACATCAGCACCAACATCGTAAAAAGAAATGCAGATTTATATAAATCATTCTACTTTAACCTCTACAATCGAATCAATAAAACTATATTTTTTTTTTAATTTTCAATTTCGTTGAAAAATATTCACAAAACTGCAAACAGTTTATTTACATTATAACAATAGATTCAAATAATTTTTCACTTTTATATTGCCAATATTGCACTGGGCAATTAAACAACATCAAGTCGGAAATAAATTAAGCGTTCTGTTTACTCGTATTCGGTGTCTAGCGGTGGGTAATTGTTTTCCGTCAGCCTCTCCGAGACGAGGGTCGACGGCGACGTGGGGGTCCTTGCAAGGCGGCCCTGCACGTGGAAAGCCGGGCAAGACGGCCCAAGACGGCCCGCCGGAGGTAGTGGGGGCGAGGCGCTCGCTGCGGGGGTTAACGGCTTGCCAAGGCCAGGTGAAAGCGTGTACGCTCTGACGTCAATGGAACCGGTAGGTGCAGGCCACCGCCTATGGTCGCGCTTGTATCCCGCGGGACGCCTGGCCGCGTCCGAGTAGACAGAAAGAGAAGGAACACAGCCAACCGGGTACAGGGTCACTTGCCTCGCGCTCCTAGTTCGTTCACTCGGTGCCCCGCGCGCTACGCAGCCTCCCTACGCGCCGCGCTCTCTCGCATGACAACCGATTATCCCGCCTCCCCTTACCTAGGCTTTTAATACACGCTGTGTACATGCACACGCATCTCCACGCACCTTCCCTCTCCCCTTTTTTCTAAACTTTTCCTTCTTCTTTAATTGTATGCAATTAAAATAGCCTGCGAGGCTTTCCGACGTCCTCCTTGGAGCTTCGAGACAAGAACAGTACCACGGATAATTTTTTCTCCACCTCCCCCCCCCCCCATACCTCAATTTCCTCCCTAGAGAACAGACATAGCCGCTGCGGTGCAATTAGCGTACAAGCAACTGTGATCTCCACAGAAATTAGTTTTTTTTTGTCCACGAGAGAACGCTGGTTAAGGGCACGCTGGGACATGTTTTTGTAGAAGCTAGCACATCCTCTTTATAATATATTCGTGGTTTCTTCACACTTATTTTTAATTAAACCTTTGAAAAACTACCCCTCGTATGGTGTGCTTGGTTGTTACCTAAATATGCCATGCATCATAAGCGTTTTATACCTACTCATGTTAAAATTGACGTTCCTATTTTTTTTAACAAATTTACATTTTAATTATATTTTAATTATAAATTATATCTTCTATTTGTTATTAATCTGAGTAAAAACAGGGAGAAAATAGGTGTGTTGGTAATAACTAGTGAGAAATTATTATTACATTGAGTGCGGACAAATACTGTGTGCTGTCCCAATGGTGTAATTTTGTAGACTCTGTAAAGCTTTGTGTGCACCAGGCGGAGGAATATGCTGTAAGTACAACTTAAGCAGTGCTACAGAAATGTTGGAAGTGACCATGAATGGAGTATACCAGTCACCGACGTGAAACATTTTAGTATATTCTCTGAACGGGCTGTGTTAAAGAATGGCGTCTGTGACGGCTCATCACCGCCACAACTTCCCTTCCAAAACCTCCGTCCACCCTAACACTAACAGGAGGAGGAAAGGGAAAGGAAGTGCAATACCAAAACCCCCCAAAAACCTCGACAAAGTCACCTATGATATGCAGAGTAATTATTGCAATGTTTATGCTGTCCAGAATCGATGGCTGTACGCATCAAGTACGCATCAAAACACTCACTTTTTTACTTTTTTACATTTCACTATTTTACTTGTAACATACAACAATATTTCTTCCAAAATTGCCCTGATAACTATTTATTCAAAGCTTACATTAAAATTTAAAAATAGACAAAACATATCCCTTAGAAAAGACAATTACTTCAATGTCATGAACCCAACCTCTAGATGTATACATCCTAACATTTTTACATAAAAAGACTCTAAAACCTAGAATACAATCTCTTTAGCTAGTTTGGTGATATCCTTTGTAGATCATTACAACCAGCTTACAATTTACAACATTTCTTTAAATCTACCTAAAATCTTAAAACATTCAATCTTTCCCTCACGAGTAGACATACTGCTCAAGATTTCGCCGAACCGATGGTATCAGGAGAGAAAATGCCCATTTTACCTTTTTCATCCCATAAAATTACAATTTCACACACAATCAAATGCATATATTAGTAACCACACGCACATGCTTGAACAAGAACTGGTGGGGAACTGCCCCACCAGTACAAAGGAGGTGTAGGTATTGCTCAAACTTCACCACACACACACACACACACACACACACATACAGAGAGTATGAGGGTATTGCTCCCACCTAAACACCAGAGATGCAGGCATTGCTTTTGCCTATAATCAACGGACCACACATACTCAACATCCACACGCACTATTCTTCATCCGGTTCGAGATTCTTTGTCCCTTTTCCATATTCTCTTCAAGCCACAAACCTCACGGAAAGTTTCCCAACTTCATTTCAGTTTTTCACGTCAAAAATCCCTTTTGCAGTCGAGAACTTTTAAGTATTCATACATAAGTATTCAAAAAATCGATTTCTACTTCAGCAATCCCAGCATTCCTCTACCAATGACTAAGTTCCAGCTTCTGCACATACAGCAACGTTTTCAGTGTCCCGATGTACCTCTTTCGGCAACTAAAACCAAACATTTAAACTGCCAAAAACTAAGTTCCTTTCCTAACTCGCACAATGTTTTCAAAAGTCCCGATGTACCTCTTTCGTTCTGTCTCAGAGCAAACACGCTGCAGATTTTCCCCGTAGTTGGCGATTATCTCATCCACTGGCTTCCAGCTCCTAATGCCACAACATAGCTCCTCTCTTGGCTCCTGACAGCGGCGATCTCCCCGAACCACCCAGCTACACCCATATATCACTACGCTGCCCCCTTCACATGAGCCCCCTCTCTAGAGACCAACAACGGCACTCTCTTTCCCGACACATTTTCTAATTACAATACTAAGACAGCCAATCAAACATAATCAGGTAACACAAGCCCCTTAACACTCAGCGAGGCAGCCCGCCACACTGGCAAGTACAGTGGTACAAGCGCAATGCCAAGGGTCGAGTGCCAACACATCTATCAAACTGAAAAACACAAACCAAATCTTAATATTTACATTTAAAATGTGCAAAAAACACCTTTAGTGAAGGACCGCACTTCATCACATGTTGACTACACGAAGCTCTGGGAACTACCTAGCCTTGCACTGATCGGGTAATGTGTGCAATATAATAATAAATCGCCTCTCAGCCCCTCTTAGCCCAGGGCCACCCCAAGGTGTGCCATTCTCAGGTTTTTATTTCCCTATTGTGGTTTTCACAGGCATATGTTCCCTTGGACAGGCTGGGGATTTCCCTGCCCTCAGGAACACTTGTGTGCTTTTACCTCGAGGTGATTCTCTCTTAATTAGCCACCTGCCCCACTGGGCATAGCTATTATCAACAGAAGAGAAAACCCATCCATCACCATCGTGAATATTTAAATCACTGCCAGCACAAATCCATCCTCAATCTGACCTGGCCGGGTGCAAGGCTAAGTTAGATTGGCTTTGAGACACAATGCACCTTCAGAGTTTGTGCTTAAAACCCCCTTGATGAGGGAACCTCTCTAGTAATGAGGCCAGTCCGTGCTTCCTGCTTCCTTGAACTTTTGTGTTATCAATTTTGAGTGGGCTACCTGGAAACCCCAATGCAAAAATGGTCCATTACTATTACTTGAATTTTTTCACTTTGGAATTCAGCCTTTGGGCCCCCTGACCGTAAAGGAGTCAACTGGTTGGCCATCAAGCACCATCATCATGATTGCACGTGATTAGGGATACCCGATTTTCGCGAAAATATTTCACGTTCAGTTGTATTTAATAACACTTCAGCTCAGATCCACTTTCGTGATTGGATGGTTTCCATGTTACGCATCTTACGTATATGCACGCGAATCACAGATGTACAGTTTTGAAGTTAACATAATTCTGATTGGCCAGTCGGGTAGAAAAGTGTCTTCTCACAAAGACACCTCATCAATAAGGAAAGAAAACTGCTAGAACGTCCATAAGGTACTGAAACCTAGCATGTGTGGCAATCTTTTCGCGAAATTCAGGTGTCCCTAAACATTATTCAAGTTTATCAAGGGAGGCAGATAAACCTTCTGGTAAACCAGGCATAGGGTACTCCCAGGAGTTTCCCATGTTTGCTAACCTCGATGCTTCGAGGTTACCCAGTAGTACCACGAGGGGGTAGTGGGTTCCCTTAGGCTAGGAGAGACTATAAGAGATGCATCACTGCCCCTTTTTGGTTTCACGCATCAGCTTACTCTCCATTACTAGGGCTGGCAATAGCTCAGACACTTATCAGATCAGCTGCATCTATTTTCACACTCCATACTCCGTAGACGCTGAAAGAGCAGACAGAGGGAGCGTTTACCTTTCGGTCAACAAGTCTCCCACCAGGCCGGACTAGAGATGAGCTTCCCATAGTCAACCATTTGCCAACCAGGCCTAAGCGAATGACACACCCTATGACCGAGAACAGGGCGAATGTGCTTCCCATAGCCAACACAAATTCCACCATGCTAAGCCTTACACTCACAACAGGATGGTCCCTCGTCCAAGCGCCGGCCCTCCAGCGTGTCACACCCGTGCCTTACACCCATTACAGGCTGGTTCTGCTGCTTCTAAAGCCGATATTAAACGATACCTGCAGTCGTACTTCGTTCTCGTACAAGCTTCTACAAGCCCTGGTGCACGAGCCGGTATACCAGCCGCTATATGAGCCTCCATGGAAGATTCATATTATGCGACAGCAGTTCGCGTACTAGCATTTGGCACCCTCGCTGGGAGCGCAGTGTGTGGTTTCTAGTAAATATGAACGCCATTCGTAGAACTGCTACCAGCTAGTAACTTACATAGTCCTATAAAAAAACTAGCTTAATATTGCAATTTACTGTTCGCCTTTTACATAAATTGATTGCTTACTAGTAGAGTTTCACTCATTTTGTTGAAAATGACAATCGCTAGAGTACAAGTAAGTTATTTTTTTATTTTAATGAAAACTACTGACCGCTTGCAGAATATAGTTTTTTCTTTAGGTACTGGGATATTATCCTCATGTAAAATTTAATGATAAAAATTTGGTTCCGACTGAGTTTTGAACTCACGTCCGAAAGTAAGAGTATAGTTGTTGACACCGCGACTTTACCACTTTTTTTTTTTTTTTTTTTAGCCTTAATTTGACGTTGTTGTGACATTTTTGACGTTGACGAAGCTCTAGTGAGACCGACTTGTTGACGATCTCCCAGTGCGACAATCGAACTGAGCATCTGCCACGTCGGAGGCACTGGAGCGCGAACCCGCGACCCTCCGACTACAAGTCGGCCAGCCTACCCCTGAGCTATGAGGGCAGGGCAATGTGCACTACCACTGCACACAGACAATAGTAGGTTTATATAAACAAATATAAAGGAATAATTAGAATTCTTACTTTCATAGAGTAGGTTATGTTTTATTTAGAACGGTTATTAAATGTTGCCATAGTCAATACTATTCTTTGTTGTCGTATTTTAGATCTATTTGAAAGAGTTTCAACCTCACGGACGTATAATCAAGATAGAGGCGTCCTTTTCGGTTTCTTCATCAACTCGTTTCATGTAGTAGCCAGTGTGGAACCTGCCACGAAAAATAGGACGTGTCCAATTACCAAACCTTGTACGAAATCTGGCAGTACAAGGCGTGAAATGCCATGACGGGTGCCATACTAGTCTGTATACCGGCCGCTATGGCGGACCTTACACAAGCTTGTACGGAAGGTATCGTGTAATATCGCCTTAACAGACGCCACCCACCACCCATAGAGGAGCCGAGAGGTGCTAGAGACCTGAAAAATTTGCACGTTCAATTACCTGTAGGCTAGACTCCACAGTTCTATGCACTTTCAAGCAAATGTCAAATCCTCATTGGTGTCTTGCTTTCACAGTGTTGGGCGATGATTTCGCGTTAATATGGTTGCATTAATGTTATTGGCTCATGTTTCTACAGGTGGTGCCAATTAACGCTTTCATAGGGTAACCTGATTGCCGAACAGCGTCACGACGGGTTGCTGGTCAAGTGACGCCATTTTGGTGGCATGTGTAGCTAGAGTCCACGGAATAAGAGGTTGTTTCACCTCTGTATTCTTACGTACTCTTTGCTATTACTAGAGATCGTGTTACTGCGCGTTATATTGCAGTAAAAATGCCAGGCGGCATACAAATGTGTGGCCATTGGACCTGCTCTCATCCGAAACTCCCCGTGGGTCTCAGAACCAATAGAAAACGCTCAACACACTGGTAGATTCTTTCCATGTGGCGGGTCGGAAAGGAGAATGAGTTCTGTCTGCGGCGGCAGCCAATGAACAAGTGACTTTCGCTCCAGAGTGTAGAAGATTGTGGAATATGGCTTGGGGCCATCTTATAGTGAGTGAAGAGATTTGGGCGGTCCTTAACCTAAAAGTATTGAGAGCCGACGAGGGTGAAGTCAGGTGAGTATGGACCAGCTGCTGGAATGCAAGGGAGGGGGAAACGGTACATCGCCGAGAAGACCTGCCGACCAATGGCATCGTACGAAAATTAGGGAGCGACCCCGCCGGGAATCGAATTCGGTTCGCCTTGGTAGGAAGCGAATGGTCTAACCATTAGACAACCGCGGCCCCCTGGGCCCATATTATAACGCTAAGTGTCGGAAGGCTTTAGCTATTACTATGGGCACCTGTTTTTCGCGAGAAAATTTCAGCGAAAGTTGTATTCCAACGTAGTTTAGCTCAGAACCACGTTCGTGATTGGATAATTTGAATTGCTACGCGTCCTACTTGTCCGCGAATCACGAACTGTCATTATCGGAGAAACTTAACTCCGATTGACTCGCTCATGTAACAGTCTCTCTTCACGCAAAGACAGGCGGCCAATAGTCAAATGAAGACTGCAAGTGTTGTGCATATAGGATATCGAAGTCTAGCTTCCGCGCAAATATTTTCGCGAAAAACAGGTGGCCATAGCTATTACACATTTAATTGCCTCAACATGCTTATTTTCTTACTCATTACTTTAGCAGTGATATTCTGACATTTGCAGCACGAGAACTGTATTGAAAAAATGCATCGGCTGAGAAAATATCTGCCGACAAGGGTGGCAAATCCGTTATCTATCATTGCACTGGTGCCTTTAAATTTGCTTATAAAAATGTGTAGTCTTCAATTAACAAGTTTGTGATTAAGTTATGTCCTTTGTGCCCTTTACGTCCCTCCTTTGAGATTTTACATGTGTAATTTTTCGCCTGAACGCGAAGTAAGAGCGCGAATATGTTAATTAACGAGTATTTCCACCAAGACTCTATTTCCCGACTGCGACGCTCCCAAGCTATTAGATAATGTTTCGGTATTTTTTTCCTACGTTAAATTCTTTGTCCATGAAAACAATTGGGGACAACTCAGCGTAACACACAGTGCGGCAGTAACATTAGCAATTGATAAATTTAATTTAATTTGTGAGAGAACGCTGTGAAAAAATTTGAGGTAAAATTCCCTTACACGTAGGGGAAGTTAATTACCTCTATATAAGGTATAATGTCCTCCTAATGTTAAGTTAATTTACATAACGAATAAAGTACCATTCCCTTACCGTAAGGGAAGAGTACCTTACAAACGTGGGCAAATATCCCACACAAGTAAGGCAAAAATTACTTATATTGTATAACAAAATAATATTAAAAAATATCCCAAGTATAAGTGTTGTTAATTGTATTACCTATATTCTCTGACGAACAGTAACCGAAACCTTAACACTAAAATCCTCGACACTTGCTAATGGGTGGGAGCGAACCATGGTCACCACGATAAGCCAACGCGTTAACGACACCCCCCCCCCCCCCGTTTACCATTTATTTGGCGTTGTTGTGGTATTTGACGTTGACAAAGCTCCAGTGAGACCGACAGTCTAACAAATCCCGAGGGCGACAAGAGAACTGAAAATCTGCAACGTCGGAGGCACCGGGGCGCGAGCCCGCGACCCTCCGACTACAGGTAGGCCACCCTACGACTAAGCTTTGAGGGCAGGGATCTATTACACCACGATGACAGCGTGACAGTACCAGTGAATATTAGCGTGTTAAAGGATAGTTTCTTCCTCCGGTCCTCGCACTTAGCTGTTGAGAATGCTGAAGAGATGCACGCGTCGTAAGGTAATTTTCCCATCCTGCATGGGATTTTCCACTACCGTGGACGTGAATTTTACTATAGAGTGCAGTAATTTTGCCACCCTGCGCGTAGGAGCGATGAGGCGCTAGAAATGCGTGTCAGTGTCGTCCGTATCGCTCCCTCGCTTCTTGACCATGGACACGGGAGTCCATCCCACTCTTAACAACGATGTCTTGAGAGCCGATGAGGGTGAAGCGAGGTGAGAATGTAGCAGCGCCGGAAAGAAAGGGGCGTGGGGGGGGGGGGATGAGAGATCCCCGAGAAAACCCGCCAATTCCCGTTTGCGAAAATAAGGACGTGTCCCTGCCGAGGTCGACGAAAAGTAGCTTTGAAGAATAAACGCATAAAATATTCTCGTGAAATTCTCCTAAAATGCATTTTGTCTAGCAAGTTTCGTCATCGCGATAGACCTATATCACAGAGTAAAGGCTGTTCACGATAATGTGAGCACTTTTGAATTCAACCTCAGAAGACAGTCACTGCCACTACCTGCATGATATATTTTAACGGGCGCAACGAGTGACATGCGCCCAGTAAAGTTGGTAACTATGGAGGAGAAAGTAGTTCCATGCAGGCCTATTAACTTCGAACAAAAAGTGTTAAATAACCATTTGTCATCACTTAAATATTTTCTCTCTCTTGCCAAATTTTCTAAGGCATCGAAGTGTAAAAATTGGCAAATTTGTACAATATTTACTTTTCTAATAATTTGAGAGTTTCAATAATTTGAGAGTGGCGAGTCCCATGGCAATGTTAATTTTACATATGGCGAAAGTATACGGAATGTGCGTAGAGGTAGATCTTCAGCACGGTTTATCAAAAGTGCTCACATTACCGAGAACAGCCTTTAAGCCCCTGTCACAAGTCCAATTTTTGCCTTCAAGTATATTTGAAAATAAAATTTGAAGTTATGCGCGGCCATCAAATTTCTCCTTCCAACAAATTTTATCAAATAATCTTGAATGTGTTTTTTAATGTGTCAAATTGCCAATTTTTTTTTTTACTGAGAGAATATAATATTAATTATTATTTTAAAATTATTTTCATAGTGAGATATTGCTCTTCTTTTTCCATACATTCAATTACAGGAAGAAATATAAGGAATGTTTCAATTTATTTTCGCCTATTTACTAAATTATAATTTTAATTACCAAGATTGTTTCCCGCACAATGAAATTTAATGCATCTGAGTTCGTAACGTTTTGGTCATTATTCACATAAAATAGCATTCATCACCACACAGCTGCTACATAAATTAATTATCTTCATAACCTACTTCGTTTCCAGTAATTGTTCATTGTAGCAGTTTTCCCTCTTCCTGCCGGTAACTCTGTAAGGTATACTATACAACGGCAATAATTTGGTTGTGATGAACTTCCTTAATTTACACACATTGGCGGCCTTGACTAACACCCATTGGCCAATTTCCAAAAAAAAATAAGGCGAGATGGCTTAGTACATTACTTCCTTCGCTCAGCTGCTACACAAAGTCGTCGCTCCAACATCCTTAATTCGTCTCTTAGGGCTCCCTCTTTTCCTGGGGTCGAAAACGCTCGATCGCTGTGTGTAAAACGTACTAATTATCGCGTCTTGTCTTTCGCTCCACCAGGCGGTCTCTTTTCCTTTCGCTACCTCCTCTCTTCTTTTCTTTTTTCTTTCCTTTCGCCTCTCCAGGCGGTCTCTTCTTTTATTTTCTTATCTTTTAATCGGCGAGCGGGCGAGCGGCCCGGTGTTTCCGTCCTTTACATCTTCGGAATTTCCAACGGGTCCTTAGCCTCTTAAGTAGGCTTGGTGTGATTTGCCTAGCTTACTCACATTGCTCGTGTCTGCCTGTAACATTGATGCAGCGACATTTGTGTGCACTGATGGAGCTTCACTGGTCACCGTGTCACAATCCCAATCTGCTGGTACTCCACTCACCTTCATGAGAGGTGTGACATTCGTCAACCCTCGTATTCTCCTCCATCGTCGCCTGCATCGTTTTTTCCATTCTCCTCTATGCTACGACATAGCTCTTGAAACCCAGCTTTTATGCTATTTTGAAATTGTATAACTAAGGGCTGTAATTTGCATCATCTGCGCTGGGCTGATACCGCCTGATTGTTCCGTAGGTGCGATTGGAATAGCTTCAGTACTACAAGTTGCAATTACTACCTCGGTGCTATCACGCGCCTGTGGTACCTGCTAGGCTGATACCGCCTGATTGTTCCGTAGGTGCGATTGGAATAGCTTCAGTACTACAAGTTGCAATTACTACCTCGGTGCTATCACGCGCCTGTGGTACCTGCTATGCTGTATTTTCTTCCATGTTGTTTTCGGTTGTGGGCATTGACTCAGTACTAGCTGCAGTATACTCGTAAGCCTTGTAATCTATAGGCGCAGTTTCCCTTAGGAAATAGGGCGTCTGGTTCTTCCTGTACATTGGATAAAGTTACTGCTGTCAGAACACTTAACTAGACTTCCGTAATCGAGTCCCACGTGATCGCGCCGCTGAAATGAATGCTGTGGAGAGAAGCGTATGCAACTATATATGCAAATTTCCCCACGTATGGGAAGCCACTGAAAGAAAATACAGGTGTGGGGAGTGGAACAGCGATGACGAATGGTGTCTGCAGACAAACGTGTAATAAACATCCAAATAAGAGTGGGCGTAAGATACCTGGGAATAATAATACAGCTCTGCTGTTTCAAATACAGGACTGAATGTGTGTGCAAGACATATAGGAGACACACTTATATATGTGTATAAGATATTACCCTCGTAAACTGGAAGTTCCTTGCGATGAGTAAAGTACAACTTCCCTTGACATACATAAACAGAACACTGGCACATAACAGATGAG
This sequence comes from Dryococelus australis, assembly GCA_029891345.1. Lineage (NCBI taxonomy): Eukaryota > Metazoa > Arthropoda > Insecta > Phasmatodea > Phasmatidae > Dryococelus > Dryococelus australis. The sequence continues at coordinate 86,603,224 of CM057004.1, read as the reverse complement.
GATCTCAATACTACCAGCAAAACTACAAGAAACACACGCCCACTGGTGAAGCATAACTTTAATAGCCAACGATTTTCTTTAATCAGTAGTTTCAAAACCAGAATAAAATTCAAGTCATATTAAACGCAGCATAGGTGAATCAATTAACTTGTAACAATATAATAATATTAAGCAGCTAGCAGTTACGTGTACTTATCAGTGCAAAAACTATAGTGTCCTCTCACAACGATCAGTTCCAATTAAAATGTCACACAAAATTAGTTAAAATTCTTTCCTGGCTTAGCTCAAAATATTTGGGTAGAGACAGGAAAATCTTTATCTGAGGGTTACTGTAAGGCTGCTAAGAGAAGTCTAATTACAGAATTACTGCAGGATTATAAGTCACTACTTCATCTCAGGTACATACGGCAAACAGAAATTAGCCTGATACATATACCTTATTACTCGCAGATTAAATGCAGTGAATACTCATTGGTCCTCCTCATTAGCGCTCTTGCACACTCCAGTGGTCTTAATTCACCAAATGAGTACAATTCCACAAGTCGATGCAATCAAATTACCACATATTTAATGTATTCAAAACTCTGGGCCAGCAGCACTGGATGCACATTTCAACAATGTATCACATTCAATATGTCGCCCAGGTTCGTTCACAGTAATCAAATTTTACTCAAAATTCCAAATTGAAATAAAATTACAAGTATAGGGCTTACCTCTAAAGCTCATTCAGAAAGCCCTTTCAGCTTGTGACGTCACGCTCAGCTGCCAACTTACATGCCAGATAAACATTTGTGAACATTAACAACACCGTGAAAACAAAAAAATAAAAATACGCTGCTTTCCGAATATACATGTGACACAAAATAATTAACATACAAGCCAAACTTTCATTTTACAAGATCATAATAATAAATATGGTAGAATTTTATATACGCGTTACCAAAGTATACACGCAATTATGTGACCATAGGCCACTGCCAATATGACTGCCAATTAGGTCCAAAACAATAAGTCTTGGTATCATAATTTCGGATTCATTGTAATAATTGACAATGTACGATTATAGAAAATTTACAACTTACAAGTTATTTAATATCTTTGTGCTTAATTTTAATTGTGTGTTATCTGCTTGCGACGGTGGCGCCGTGGCACCTGTGTCGTCTATGGTGCGCTCCGGACTTTCGGCGATCTCCTTGGTAGGCTTGGATCCCCTCCCTTGATTTCACCTCGTTTCCCTCCCTCATTCCCCTTCCTCCTCCAGAGACCTTTAGTTTATTTAAGGGGTTGCACGAGCCACTTATGATTAGGGCAGGTTAGGGAAATATGAAATGAAACTACTTCCTCACTCTTCCCAAGGATCATCAGAGATGAACTTCGACGCCTGCTGGACGAAGAAATAAGGAATCATTTACTGCACGAAATTGTCAGTTAATGCAATTTTAGACGGAACAGGGTTTTCGTTTTACCGAAGTCACGTAGTGTGTGGCAGATTGAACAAACTTCTTGGTGAGTCATGGCAGCTTCTGATTTGAATTTAGAGTGGATTTAATGTTATTGATGACGTAATTGTGTTTGTTGCTGGGCTTTGCCTGTTCGTGGTATTGTTCAAAATTACCTTTAGATGGCGTTTCTAAGTTTGTCTTTGGAGTTACTGCGGCTTGCATTCAGTGATTGTTTCCTGTTATAATATGTATAACTTCAAAACCTATCTGCTGCCCGTGCTTATCTCAGTCAAATTGTGGTATCAATACAGCCACGACTCACTACTCAGGCGTAGGAAAAGAAACCTTTTAACTTGTTTTGTCAATTGCGTTTTAGGTTGCCCGAGCTTTGGTTGAACGTATGTCGCCTCGGACGACTCTTTATTGATTTTTATGATAGCTTTTAATATATTTTTAATATGTGCCTTTTATGAGAAGAGGCATTGATAGTGCATTTAATGCCGCCCTCTTTCTCGTAGGTGGCCAAAACTGTACCTGATTGAATGAACGCATTATTGAATTTTTAGGAGACCTTTTAAACATTAATGATCAAAATGTACATATAGTAGTGTTTGACTAATTTGTTGAATGCTATGTGTACTGAAGCATTCCGAGCTGGCGGAGTTTTCAGGTTTTCAGAAAAACGTCTTTATGTCACTATTAATATTTAGTTTGGTGTCTGTATTATTTTTATTGGAAGTTTACGGTGTTGAGTATTAGTATGAATGATATTTTAGAGGGATGGATAAAATTTTAATACAGTAAAAAAAAACGGGAACATTTCGGTTACCAAGCAGTAGTCATTAAGTATAGGCTTGGTAACCTGTGGTGGAATCATTCACATGGATAAAATTCATGTCTCATTAAATATTTTGCAGTGTATGTTAATTTGAACTTGATATATTCTGGTTGCTTCGAGTATTTTTTAAAATGAACAATGCTAATTATATTTTAAGTACGTGTGCGCTGGTTAAATTTGCAGGGCCACTACACAGCTTTAGCGTATTGATTTTAATGAAGCGTAGCGGTTGAATTGTTTGTGATTTATAAATTTATTTTACTTCGATGTTAAAGTAACCAGTATAATTATTCACGTTGTTCATTATATCTATTTATTGATTGAGAAATGTGCTTAATTGGTGTAACCCAAGTGTTGGATTATTATGTACTTTATTGATTACGCAAAATATAAGATATTTGTCTGAATCTGTTTTCCCACTTATTTGTCCATGGCACATGTTTGTTGTCAAAAGTCGAGAACTTACTAATTATATATATACGTATATATATATGCTCTCGACTTTTACAACAAGTAGATAACACACAAGTAAAATAAAGCACAAAAATGTTAAGCAACTGGTAAAATGAATATTTTCGGCAATTGTACATTGTCAGTAATTGTTACGAATCCTAAATTATGATGCGAATACGAAGAATTCCAGCAAAAGGGTTGAAGCCATGGCTTAAGAATGTATTCAATTATAATTAGAAACATAAATAATTCGTGAATTCATTTCGGGGCAAGCTAGAATGCAAAACACGTGCGTTTATATAACTTTAGCCATTGGTCCACACGGTGTTTGACACCTCCTGGAGAACGGTGTCCAATTTTCGCCTTCTACTGTGACAGCAGACAACCAATGTGCAGTTGATATCGGCATATTTGTACATAAGACTGTACAGTCTAGCCTGCAGGTCATTGAACTCGCGAATTTTTCAGGTCTCGAAATATAATACATGAGTGCACGTGTGTGGATTTTCGTTTCGTGAACAACGCCTTTGGTTATAGATAGTGTATGGGGTAGGATGATGATCGGACAACGAAGAGATTGGAACATTATGTAGAGGATGGGAGAAACAAATGATTTGCCAACACGTTGGGCAAGCCAGATGTTCGGTTTGAGGAAGGTGAAATGGTATCAGGATAGATACACATATGTAGAAAAATTAACATAACATGGATAGAAATATTTTTATACACCCCACATTATGTAAACCCAATGTACGAAGACAATTATGTGACATAGTTATGCATATATATGTGGGTACACATTACAAGGGGAAATTTCGTCAATCAAATGTGAGAATAACATAGGACAAAGTTTAGAACTGGAATATAACCACACGTGTTATTATTTGTTATAGCTCAAAGTTATATTGAACGAAAAATTAAATTTAGACGAAAATGATTAAATATCGTTAAAAATCAAATTGGCGCTATAATTTTGCAACATACTCCATGCATGGACCTACTCGCATTAATCTGACTGAATTTCGCCTAGTGTTTGTAGAACTTGCGTAAGTATGGACTTTTGGGCGGTGGTTGCAATTTTTCAGGATGTAAAATAGTTCATAAAATGAAGCACAGTCTGGTATGTCATAAAACTATTACTTTATCATTCAACATCAATAACCTAATTAAGTTGAATTAGCCAGATCGGTAGTCTTGGCGAACGAAGTTAAACTTCCCAAATATTGTAATATATGAATTTCAAAATCAAAATCGGACAGAAGGATAATTCTTCTTCCGTCTTGTTCCTCAACAAGCATTATCACTTGTGCATATCAAAACAATTCAAAACATGAAGCTGCTGAACAGAAAACTTTTAATTACACACTCACAATTCATTCAATTACCATATTCCTTTTTAGAACAGAACGAACATGATGAAATATTTTAACAAAAGCAGATGACTGAATAATAAACTTAGATACTATTAAAACAATTTTACTAGAGAGATTAAAGACAAAATTACATATAAAAACATAGCAAGAAACTCAATAATTAGCATGCATTACAGAGACATTTCCAACACAACATTCAAACATTAATTAAATTAACCACATAACAAACCTAACAGAATAAATACAAATCACTAATTACTATTCTCATAAAAATGCAATGCACACACATAAACCTAATGAGGCTTATTATTTTCGGCATCACTGTCAACTAAACACATAATCAAATAGACCAAGAACAAAAATTCTAGGGACACCCGATATTAGCGAAAAGATTTCGCGAACAGTTGTATTTCATAACACTTTTGCTCAGATCCACTTTTGTGATTGGGTGATCTAGATGTTACGCGTCTTAAGTGTCTGTCCACGAACCAGAGACTTACAGTATTGGAGTAACTTAATTATGATTGGCCAGTCAAGTAAGAAAATGTCTTCTCACTGGCACACACCGCCAATAAGCAAAATGAAACTGCTGGGACGCTCGTAGGGTACTTAAATCTAGAATACGTGGAAATATTTTCGCGAAATGCAGGTGTGCTTAGTGATAGATGTGAGGTCCAAGTTATTAAAGTATGTTCACGATAAATTGAGCGCTTTCGAAATCACCCTTCGAAAAAAGTCACTGTTCCTACCTGTATTTATTTTAACGCCTTGAGTGGCATGCGCCCAGTAAAGCTGGTAACGATGTGAAGAAACTAGTTCCATATGTTAACGTCAAACAAAAAGGGTTAGGTAACTAGTGATTATAAGTTAGTATTTTTTATTCTTTCTGTTTTTTTAATGCACCGAAGTGTAAAAATGTAAACAGATTTATAAGATATTTATCTATCTAATGATATCACAGTTTGGCTTGACCGACGTATGATTAAAGTGATGAGGCCCATTGCAAAGTTAATTTTACATAAGGCGGAAGAACACACAGCGTGCCTACAAGAAGATGTTAAGCAGGGCTTTCAAAAGTGCTCATTTTGCAGTGAATATCCTATATTAATTAGTTTTATGTGACGTGCCCACTGCTGACAATCAAACTGTAATTACAGTTTGGCAACAAACGCTACGTATAGTCGCCGTCAGGAACAAAAAAAAAGAAATTAACGAAGCTGTGTCTGTTCGCTCGTCCAGTTCAGGAATGAAGATTACGTTGGGCTGAGAGGCCCAGCAGCGACGCACTTTACCTGCAAGGTACACGACGCCGCGGTGGCTGAGCAGTTAGCCTGATCGCCACCCCACCAAGGCGAACCGGGTTTGAATCCCCGGTCGGGTCGCTCCCGGGAATTGTGCCAAGTGGGAATTGTGCCAAGGCGATGCCGGCTGGTCGGCGGGTTATTCGCGGGGATCTCCAGTTTCCCCCGCCCTTGAATTGCCGGCGCTGCTCCATGCCCGTCCCACGTCACTCTCATCGGCTATCAAAACCTCGTTCTTCAGAGCCGCTCAATTTTTTCGATTCTCCAAACACCCGCTGGAAATTGGTGTTCAGAGAGGCTATAAAAACAGCGTGAATCTTCTACGAGATGCTGATTCCCGTCCCTGAACCTACATATTCATAACTTTAATTCGCGTTGAATATAGCAGGCGAGTCTTGCTTTTTAGTCCTTAGTAAATATGTAATTTCAGACGTTGCCGCGAATAAATAGGTATGGGCTGTTCACGGTGAAGTGAGCACTTTTGAGGCCCTAGTTACATTTTTTTTAAAACCATTTTTTAATCATTTGTCCGGCTTTTTAAGTAAATATTCCATGTAAGTAATAAACATTGTGTGTAAATTCCAACGCACTCGAAAGTTAACGCCTAAGGCTAAAATAAAAAAAAAATAACTATTCCGATTGAGAGAGCTTTATAAAATGCTCACATTACTGTAATACTGTAAAAATTATACTTAGTTCGGGTGAGTAAAAAATGGGTATAACGCATTGCCGTAAGTCAAAACCAATGTAAACCTTTTTCTGTAGGATGTTACCAACTGTTTATGAGAATGAGTAGGTAATATAACCTCACCAACGATTTATGTCTCTCACATGTGAGGGACTTAACTTATTAAGAGCTGCCTTCTGCTGTTTACAGTGTAGATCATTAGCCCGTTAAATCCGAATTAATTTACAAGTTCGAGTGTTGGAATCGCGGAATATTTCGGTGTGCGCTATAATTTTGTTGAGCGTGCTCATCACATCCAATAAAAGTGCTGAGTGTTCGTTGTCATCAGTAAAGACAAGGAAATTTCGCTATTTCGTGTAGATCATACTTCCTTTTTGACGTGAATACGTAATTAAATTTGCGACCATAGTGGGAGGCAATCCAGAAAATCCGATGATAACAAAATCGGGGGATACAGTTCGGCATTGCAGCTCCGAATCTATCGTCTGCATTCAAAATTCAATTCCACCACTCGATTGCCAAAGGATCAAAGAATATGTTACGTTGTGTGAGGACTGCGAAAAGTCGCACGAGGCGTGAAGGGGGGGGGGGGGGGGGGGTGGCAATTTTGAGTTCGTTTCGCCGCGTCTCATAACTTCTGCGTACTATAACTTTTGACTAGGAGAATCTACGACGCTCGTTTGGGTTTCAATCGACAGTTCTCGTCAAGATGAAATCGACTGCGTGTATAAAAACATTTTTTGTGGCGTGGTTATGGTGAAATTGTATTCGTTAAATGAAAAAAATTAAGAAAACTTAACAAAATTTTGGCCTATAGACGTCAAAAGTCCAATTCGAAATACAGAACTCGTATACGGTTGGAAAGAATATCTCAAAAGCAATCCAGTGATACCCATAGAACCCTGTATTATCGAGTGAAGTGGTGCCGGGAACGTAAAATAAACATCAAGGCGTCCGAGCGCGTCAACGTAGACGTATTCACGCAAAACAAACGGCCGTGTCCCCAACACAGTCAAGCCCAGTTTTTTGAATTAGACATTTGTAAAATCACCCCATAAATGACGTTCTAGGTTGTTAAAGGCTGTTCGCGGTAAAGTGAGCACTTTTGAAGCCAACCATTGAAAATGTTCACTGTCCCTACCTGCATGTATTTTTAACAGACGCGCTCAGTGGTATGAGCCCAGTAAAGTTGGTAATCACGGAGGGAAAGTAGTTCCGTATCTTAATGTTGAATAAGACGTGTACAATAAACTTTTGCCGATACTACGATGATTTATTTTCTACCTGATTTTTTAAATGCAGATTAGTGTATCGATTAGCACATATGTAAAATACTTATCCTTATAATAATTTAACAAATTCCCTTTTCTGACGCATGAATAAAATAACCAGGTCCATGGCAATGTTGAATTTGCATAAGGCGGAATGATACACAACGTGCTTAAAGTATATCTTAAGCAGGGCTTGCAAAAGTGCTAATTTTGCCGTGAACAACCTATACCTAAGTATGTCACGTAGAATCATTTTATAGTTCTGTTAATATAAAAGTAGCATATTTTTAGTTGAATCGAACTATTACTTATAGTATTTTATGTATAATTAATAATATGCCATTACTCATTTGTAATTAATATGAATAAAAACGGAGAGAAAAGAGGTGTGTTGGTAAAGCCCAGTAAGAAATAGCTCTTATGCAAAACTGAATCGTCAGTTGGTAGCAGTTTGTTAGCACGATTTTTCGGTGAGCAGCATTTCTCATAATGAACTCACTGATTCAGGTTTAGACACATTTAATTTTTTTTTCTGCAAAAGCAGCTGCAAGTCCCTGAAAAAAAGAACAGTTCTTTGAAAACGTGTCACTGGATCGATTTCACAGGCTTTCGCCGTTTTCGACGACTCACCTTTGACCTATCTGGTGTATTTCTTACCTACGCAAATTAATTGTCGCTCGAAGGTTGTCATTGACGTCAATGGTATCGGCAAAGAGGGAGTGTGGAGTTTTTTTTACACCGGTACTTTCACTCGGCACTCAACTCAGCAGGAGCTTGGAAAAGGGGGGGGGGGGGGGGCATGTCCCACAGAAGATTCTTCTCCCTCGCCTTCCCGCTGCAAGAAAGGTTATGTTTCGTGCTGCAGGCTTGCAGATGTAGGTCACTCACCGCTCGGCAGGCTCGGCGTTGTCTCCCGAGGGGACGTTATGTAACGAGAAAAGCTCTCAAATCAATAGGGATCTTAGTATAGTAATATCGTTGCGTCGAGAGATTTGGCCAATCTCTTAACTCTTTGAGGAGTATGCACGTGTGTGTGTGTGTGTCTGTCTATATATATATATATATATATATATATATATATATATATATATATATATATATATATATATATATATATATATATATATATATATATATATATATATATATATATACACGGGGCTATGTTTAGGTGGAAATTTCTTTGCTTTTGGAGACAAACTAACACTTTTATCGTTTTACCGATTCACTGGACTATATCGGAGCCAAATTAAACAAATATTACAATATGCCAACATTTCTGTTCGTAAGAATAAAACTGTTATTTTTAATAATTTCTCAAATGAACACGATGGACTGTAAAACGTGCTAACTCCGTCGCGACACATTAATTTGCTCACAGTCAACGCGCGACGTCATTGGCCGACAGACAGCCAGCCAATAATATACGTAGCCAGAACCAATAGGACGATGGTATGTTGAAATATACTGACCAACACAATTGATATTGCCAAAGTGGAAAATATATGCAGCTCACTTCAATCTCGTTCTCAGTGCCGGTAAATTTGTGCCGCCCTTAAAGTGTTAACAACGAGTTCTTGGGAGCCGATGAGGGTGAAACGAGGTGATTGTGGAGCAGCGCCGGAATGAAACAGCAGGGGAAACGGGAGATACCCGAGAAAACGCGCCGACCAGCGGCATCGTCCCGGCACGATTCCCACTTGCGAAAATCCCGGGAGTAGCTCGGCTGGGGGATTGAGCCCGGTTCGCACCGACGGGAGGCGATCGGGCTAACCGCTCAGCCACCGCGGCTCCTATACCCCATTTAGTCCTTGGTTACTTAGCAACTCTGTGGTTCAGGGAAATCGATGCGAGCGACCGTTGCCTCGTTGAGTTTTTGCTGGAGTTTTTCTAGCAGTGCGCCGTTTAAAGGCCCTTACACAATTGAAAACTTTTTGAAACAATGGAACTGTCAAAGCTAAAGTCAAGCAGTCTTGACATTACGATTTCGAAAAGTTGAAATTTAAAGTCAAAGTCAAGCAGCTTTTTTTTACCGAAAATCTAACAGAGGTTATGTGGAATGTACGTTATTAATCTCGGTGTATTAAACAAAGCTCGCCTTAAATTAAATAAGTGGCAAACAAAATACAATGTGAACAGTATATACATGAATTGGCATATTTTAATAAAGCAAACAAATGCTTTTTTTTTGTTTTTAAATAAACTTTTAAAATAAAATTTAAGCCTATTAAAAAAAAAAGTAAGTATAATGCTTTCCTGGATAAAATCAAAATTATTTGCATAACAAGATACACATTTATACGAAGCTCGGAGAACCAACGTTCAATTGTCTGAACTCCGACTTTACAATATTGTACTGTGTAATGGTGGTTTCGTCAGAGGAGAGGAAAAGTAAAGTCAATTGCTAAAGTTTTCTATTGTGTAAGAAGCTTAACGCGGTGTCACCTGTCTACTCTCGGGACGTGGGCAGTTTTCGCCTGGAGATAGCCGGCGTGCCGGTCGCCGAACTGCAGTTCTGGGTCCCTCGTTCTCATAATTCTCCTCTTATCGGGAGCGCAATTAAGAGCGGGACGGTTCCCCCCCCCCCCCCATTTTTTTTGTGAAAATTTTTTTGCGCGAATACGCGTATGTCGGTAATGTAAATACGACTTTTTTTTTTGTCACAATAGATAAAAACAACTATCTATGCCAGTATTTTTTATTTACTTTTGTCATATTAAATGTATTTTCGGAGAAAAAATCGTGAAAATGGTCAAATATCGCATTTTTAAGGCTTGCCTATGCAGTTTCCTTAAGCGGCGAGAGAAAATAGGGTGTGGCTGTGTTGGAGACACGGCCGTTTGTTTTGCGTGAATACGTCTACGTAGACGCGCTCGAACCTTTTTTTTTTTTTTTTTCTTACGTTTGCCAACTCCGACACTGAGTGTCTGTGATTCGCGAGCAGACACCTGGAATGCGGCGCGGCAGTTAAAATAACCCAATCACGAAAGTGGATCTGATCTCTTGTGTTTTGGAGTACAATTAGTCCTGGAATCTATTCGCGAGAAACAGATGGCCCTACCATTGTCAGGGACACCCGAATTTCGCAAAAAGATTTCACGACCAGATGTATTTCATAACACTTTTGCGCAGATCCACTTTTGTAATTGGGTGATCTGGTTGTTAAGCTTCTTAAATGTCTGCCCACGAATCAGAGACGCACCGTAACGGAGTAACTTAATTATGATTGGCCAGTTGACTAGGAAAATGTCTTCTCACTGACACACACCGCCAATAAGTAAAAGGAAACTGCTGGTATGCTCGTAGGGTATTGAAATATAGCTAGGGATAGGAACATTTCGCGAATTCATTTCAAGACAAGATATACGACAAACAAGGGTACACCGAAGTTGACTTTGCAATTGGATCGCAGTTTATTAGACACGCCCTGGACTACTCTGATCCAATAGCAGACTTGCGAGGAACCAAGTAGCGAGTGCCATACTGTCAGATGAGAAGTAACACTGGCTACTCTATGGGACAGCAGCCAATGAACCAACATGAGGCTCGAGTATACACATGGCTGTGGAGTATAGCATGCAGGTCATTGAAGCCGCGGATTTTTCCTATCCGTAAATATAGCACAAGCGGAAATCTTTTCGTGAAGTGCAGGTGTTCTAATCATCCCGAGTACACACGTTCACGACTCCCACGTTGCAGACTACAGTAGGCAGACTCATGGTGGGTGCTGTACCGTGTCAGAAGCTAGCACCAATACGGACATTACCTTCCCGTGGGCGATGTTGTTGGTGTCTGCTGACACGCATACTGTTTTATAATTGGTTGCTTCTTGTGCCGTGGATCTACTGAAACATTTCATTACGTCCCCACGTGTCAGTTATAATAAGATTCGCAGCTACTATTCAAACCAAAATTTTTCTTTCTTGCAAAACTTAAAACGAAAAAGTAACGTATATGTTAAGGTGTTAAATAAACGTATAGATGTATTTTTTCTGGAGATTCAGTTTCAATTTTATTTTTTTTATCCGTTCGGTAACACATTAATTTCCGGGTTCAAATGTTGCAGTCTTTTTTCATCTGCGCTCTAATAGTATTCAGAACTTGTCTTGCAGCGAACAAAGTGCTCCAAGCTCAATATTATTGGCAATAACCGTTCATATAAGCTGTTCACGGTAAAAAGAGAACTTTTAAAAGTCCTGTCTAAGACCTACTTGTATGCAGGTTATGTATTCTTCCGCCTTATACAAAATCACCACTGCCATGGGCCTCATCGTTTTATTCATTTTATACAAATGTGCTCATTTACACACTTCGATGCATTACAAAAACAGAAAGCGAAAGAAATAATTTAAGTTATCACAAAATGGTTACCTAACACTTTTTATTTGACGTTAAGATATGGCAATATTTTCCATCCACCATTACCAATTTTACGGGGAAATGTCACTCAGTGCGCCCATTAAAATATGTGTACGCTTGAGTTAAGAGATTTAGGCGACTCTAAAGAACGAGGTCTTGAGTGCCGATCATGTTGAAATGAGGTGAGAATGGAGCAACGTTGGGATGCAGGAAGGTGGAGGGGCGGAGTACCACGAGAAAACCCGCCGGCCGGTGGCATCGTCCAAAAAGGTTTCCCGCTTGAGAAAATCCGGGAGTTACCCGGCCGGGGATCGAACCCGGTAAACCTTGGTGGGAGGCGACAAGTCTAACCGCTCAGTCACTGCGGCCCCTTCGTTAAAAGTGATATAGTGTCTGAATTGTTACTGCAGCTACCGATAACAAAACTTTTAATATTTGGATATCAAGAAAACTAGTGGGCGAACACACTATGAGTTGTGAATAGAGCTAGCGATATTGCGCGAAAAAATGTGAGTACACGATAAACTCCAATACCATAAGCGTCTATCTAACAGATGTTTGTCTATTCCCATTGGTTGCTGTCTGCTTGAGAAGACGTTTGCATATTTGACCGGGCCACTAAGAATTCGGTAACATCGGCACGGCTTCTACGTGATTCGTGTGCAGACGAGACAGTTAACACGTGTAAAAAAATAATTCAGCCAATCAAGACAGGTAAACTACCCTACAGTGTTTTGAAATATAACTTGCCTTGAAATCTTTTCGCGAAAATTTACTACCCCTGGTTATGAAACAATTATTTTTATGTTTTCCTTATACACCGCCCCCCCCCCCCACCCACCTGCTGTGTACAGTACAGGTCAATAAATATTGTCCATTATGTAGCCGCAACCTGGCACCGCTCAAATTAGCTTTGCTAGAGCTACACTCGAGCGTAGGAGTGTAAGGAGTGTTAAGGACAACCTTCATTCTGCAGAAAATTTCCTTTCGCTTCAGCGTGTTACACTGATTTCAAAAGCTTATTTGAGAAATGATGAACACGTGACGACACGACAGACCTCTTACGAGTTTCGAATCACGTCTAAGCTCACTGCACAGGAAACTCGTGATTTATAGCTGGTGGAAATCACGGGCCTGCTTAGCATGAAGTGTTTCATAGCACACCTTGTTTGGCTTTCACCGGTCTTTCAGCGACCCACCATTAGGGGTTCGAGTGCCTCAAATATCTATTTGGTAGACGCGGCCGCTTCACTACACTCATTTTAGCATAGGTCACTACCAGATTGGCTCCTTGTCAGATCTCATTACCACGCGAAAATTCGGCCACTCCATCGACAGGCCGCACGCCATTGGTCTATTTCCCCTGCTGGGTGGTTGTCGCGGCTACGGTGGTCCAATCGCGAGAAGGAAAAACGTGCATAAAGTTCTCCGACGCCGAAGCTGCCAGCTGGTTGTTACGAAACGGGAGAGCTTCCTCCATAATTTTCGTGGTCTGGCGGACAGCCTTGGCGAAACTGGATAATTTGGGAGACCGGTTCTCTGACGTCAATGGGCCACAGTTCGTACATTACATTCGGCTATCGAACCCTGCATCGCTACACGCGTGGCCTTAATTAGAAGGCAGTGGAGGGAAATTTAAAACCCTGGCTGAAGCGTTTTTTCGCGGCTGCAGTCGCTATAGCTGGCTCGGCTTGAAGAGTCTTATCGTGGAAGCTGTTCGCTTTATCGCAGCAGTTTCTTCAAACAACCGCTTAGAGTCTACTTTTCTCCTCATTTTGCAGCATCTTTTCACCGTATGCACAGTGCATTGCCGTTGTTTGGAAACTTAGTGTGTCGCTAACGCAGAGTATAGATAAAGACATGCAAAATTCGCGTCATTATTTGGATACACGTTGAACTTTATCTTGTATACCTTTGCAATACGCTTGTCATTGGGCAATACTTTATCTGACACGCCCTGATTAAACTCTGTGCCAATTAAAAAAAAAAAAAAAAACTCTCTCACAATCGTGTGCCCCAATCACGTGCAGCTTAGTTAGAAAAAGCGTGGCTACACATCTATGTATCAGCCAACGGAGAAACGACGCTGGCTCCAGTACAGACAGTACTGTGAAGTTTACCCTGATGCCGAATAATAACGCGAATTTGCATGACTCTAAGTATAATCCATTCACGGTTACTCATAAATTTTCTAGGGCGCTGCTAAAGTTCTACTTCCAGGATGTTCCTCCGCCTCATTCAAACAAATCTTAAGCGAGTCTAGAAAACTACACCAATGGGACAACGCGGTGCATTCGCGTGCACCCAGTTTAATAATATTTCGCATAAGGACTATTTCTTACAAGGCATAACTATAGCCACCTGTTTGCTCTCTGTTTCTTTTAATATTAATATCAAAATAAATATTTTAATGAATACATAAAATATAAGTGAAAGTACAATTAAACTAAAAATAAAATACTTTTATTTCAACAGAAATATAAAACGCTTATGATACGTGCTATATTTAGGAAACAACCTGGCACGTCATAAATGGGGCGATTTTTCAAAGGTCTAATACAAAAAGCGTAAAAATCCGCGAACAGACTATAGATAACTACGCAGTGGTCGCTTTGATGTGGGCGTGCCCATTCTCTATGATTGGCCATCTGAGTCTCTGGAAGTGGACCTGAATTTCCTATTGGCTACTGCGTGCTTTCCGGCACTGCTCCGCTCTCACCTTCAATCACCCTCATCGGCTCTCAAGGCCGCGCCGTTAAGAGCAGCCTAAATCTCTTCTCTCACTCACTCGCGATGTCGAACACGCTGCAAATGAATTTTTTTTAACGACCAGCACTGTTCACAGCAAGGCATGAGTGCCCAATCATCTTTGCGGCTGATCTGATGTGTGGAATTTTCTACATCTCTTTGACATGAAGGTTTAGTAGTAGAAGAATTTGGAGGAGTCTGTAATGTAACACGCTTGCTGGCTTTTATGGGGTTTCTAACGATATGTTTTTTTTTTTTTTTTTAATTTTTAAAGGAAAAAAGGGACATTTTAAAGGGAAAAAGGGAAATTTTAAGGGAAAAAGATAAATTTTATTGGTAAAAGGGGCACCCGAATTTCGCGAAAAGACCTCACGACGAGTCGTATTTCAATACACTTTAGCACAAATCCGCTTTCGTGATTGGATGGTTTACGTGTTACGAGTCGTAGGGTGTGTGCCTGCGAATCACAGACGCACAGTATTGAAGTTACCTAATTCCGATTGGCCAGTTAAGTAGGAGAAGATCTCCTCACAAAGACACGCCGCCATTAAGCAATTGAAAACTGTGGGCATTGAAATATATCATGTGCGGAAATCTTTATGCGAAATTCGGATGTCTCGACTTATTGGTTGTGATAACGAAACTAGTTATTTGCCAACTGAAGCACATCAGGCAAACAAACATTTCTAATTTGCTACACCAGAAATTATAAATTAATTTGGCAATTAAAGGGCTAACTGTTACAAATCGTATCACCAATTTTGTACCTGAAGTTCAGGACAACCCTGCAGAATAAAGTCTACGTATTACTAACGCAGCGGTACGAGTATTTCCTTTGAGTGCGCCTATACTGCACTTCTTGCAGGATGGCGAGTTTCAGGAATCTTTTAAAATCCTTGTCCCTTCTCTTCTCATTTCTCTTCCTGGAAAAGTGTCTAAGCAGAGCCGCATTTCCTAACCAGCCTTCGAGGAAATCAATTTGTAGACACGATCGTTCCACTGCTGTTGCCAGAAATGTTTCTGAGAATAAAGAAAACGATCAAAAGGATCGCTTGGGAAAGGGAGTTTTATATAACACGTGTGGTCGGTTTTTTTTACCACCACCATGTATTCAGGTCATGGAGAAACGTTAATACACAGCCGATGTTATGTGAAATATTTTGGGGCCTTTTGTCGGAAACTGGAATGAAAAATTGTACTAATCAAATAACATATATTTATGTTTGTTTGTACAGTTATTTATTTAGTCGGTTTTTTTATGTTATTGCTATCAACAAACATATTTTTTCCTTTCATTCTCAGAAGTAATTTTACTTCAAATAAATTAAAACTGAAAATGGTATGACATAAGAAAGAAATTTCTGTCACAAAAGTTTAGGCCTAACTAAGCAATTCACGTGTTGAACTGCATGCTTGCTCTTGTTACGACTATAAACAAAAACACTTTTTAACTAGTGTCTATACAATGCGGATATCACAAACATTGATATGTTTTCAAACTTTTAGTTAACACAACTATGGAATCTTTTTTTCTAACAAATCTTAAAGGATAATACATTTCTAAAAAAATTATGCTAGAAAAAAGTTTTAATGCAAAGTATTATCAATTATATATATATATATATGATACATATAAGTTACTATTAGTCAACTGGAAAATACAATGAAAGAAAATTATGTTTTCAGCCAACAAATTGAATCAAAAACATATTTAGTTGCCCCAACTAATTATTTTGTTTAGTAAACCAAACTTGAAAAGAAACAAAATTAATTTTGTTCATCTAACAAAAAACACTCTTGAATGAACAAAACCTCGGTGGTTGGCCAAATTAGAAGTCAATCTAAATATTTATTTCAATCGACTGTATGTTTTTGTTTTGCCATTCATTTTATTGTCTTCGTTCGAAAATACAGCTCGAGAGAATTTTATTTTGCAATTTTTGTGACAATTACGATAGCAACAATGTTTGTTAGTGAATTTATTGATTCTTAAAGGCTGTTCCCTAGTTGTAAATTTGTTATAGGGTAATAGTAAAAACCGATTTTTGAAGCCAATTTTGAAGATACATAAACCTAAGTGTGAGAAATTATACTCTCAATCTCTGTATACAAGCAAATATAACAATTAGTTTTTCCAGTAATTTTATATTTTATTATTAAGATTTCTGATCTTTCAAGGAAATAGGCTATACATTAATGTTATAAAGGACTTCGACAGCGATGAATCACGCATTTTCTGCTCAAAAAAATCCCTGGTGGCATATATTTATATTTAACAGGATTGCCAAAAACTGAATTTCACTAACGTGTATTTCCCTATATCAAATTATCAAACAGGTAACAACCTTAATAATGGTATAAATACTCTTATAGGCTGATTACTGAACACTTTAGAAAGCCCTGTGTGAGATCTACTTGTATGCACGTTGTGTATTCTTCCATCACACGTAATATTAACTTTGCCATAGGCCTCATATCTGTATTCATGAGTCGGGAAAGTGAAACTGTGAAATTATTAGAAAAGTAAATATTTTACAAATGTGCTTAATTTTACATTTCGATGCATTAAAAAAACATAAAGTACAAGAAATGATTAAAGTTATCACAAATGTGATTCCCTAACACTTTTTATTCGACTCTAAGTTACGGAACTACTTCCCATCCATCGTTACCAACTTTACTGGGGGTGCATGTCACACAGTGCTCCCGTTGAAATATATGGATTTAGGGGCAAAAATGTGTTGTAAGATTTATTTCAGAAGTGCTAACTTTATCGTGAACAGCCTTTATAAAACAAATTCAATTGGAAGCTAGAAATTGGAGGTGTAAAACATGAAATATTTTATTTGCGCGTATTTAAGTATTTGAAGTGTATGTTTATTTCATCAATAGGCACTTTAGATTAGGTTTGCCAAGGCATAACGTGTGGGCGCAGGTAATTCAATTTCGAATATCGCTTGGGCTTCCAATTTTTTTAAATATTAACCACGGCCTTTTTAATGTTCGTGGAGTCAAACAAAACTTTTGTTGCTGAGCCAAATATTTGTGGCAACCAAATATGAAAAACAAAACAATCTGATTTCAACAACAAATAATTTCATTGTCCCTATGCAAACAGTTAAGTTGGTTGCCACAAACCAACTGTGTTTGATTCAACAAAACAATTTTCTCAGT
Organism: Dryococelus australis; assembly: GCA_029891345.1. NCBI lineage: Eukaryota > Metazoa > Arthropoda > Insecta > Phasmatodea > Phasmatidae > Dryococelus > Dryococelus australis. The sequence goes on along the minus strand of CM057004.1, from coordinate 86,585,577 downwards.
GCTTGCTTGGACTCCACGACTCGTGTCTATGCATTTGCCACGTTACGCCGTGAGAAATTATAACACACTTCTTATACGTCGATTAGTACAGTATTTTGTATTCTCAAAGTAATCAGTGACCAGCTATTCTCAACATTACACTTTCAGTGACGTGTAGAGAGCTGGAAATTTGGCAGATTCATTTGAAGACAAGTTAAACCCCAACCCCGTGTATGTAAATATATTGTCACAGTTCGTTCAGTGCACCGCGGACAACTTTCGACAACAAAGAACATGTTAGGAAAACAAACACCTAATTATGGTTATTTCTACTACAAGCTCGGAACAAAACTGATTTCTTATGGAAGAGTTTGGTACAAAGAAAATTTCCCCCGCTATTTGCGAAGTGTTCCAAAATGTAACTTTTAGTTAAGATTTTTAACTACGTTAATTATAAAATAGAATGATATTACTTAGTTACGAAGATATTTTGTATTTGATTTATGATTATTGCAATTGTCCTGTTTTTTAACGTAGAAAATAGAGAAGATCTGGGCACCTTGCCGACACTAGCGCTTACCTAGTGGCGAATATCTTCCCTTTGCCCGACTTTTAACATTGATCTTCACAACCTGTAGTAGAATTATATCTTAAGAGTGGATGGACTCCCGACTTTTTTTTTGTGGAATAGTTCTTTGCGCGAATACCCGTATGTCGGTAAATAAATGTTTTGTAAATACGACTTTTTGTCAGAAAAGATCAAAAACAATTATTTATCCTGCGTTTTTTTTTTTTTTTACTTTTGTCATATTAAGTGTATTCTTTAAGAAAAAAATTCCGTGGAAATGGTCAAATATCGCATTCTTAAAGCTTACCTATGCAGTTTCCTCTGGAGGCACGAGAAAAGTACAAATATACGGGCGTAATAAAACGCGTGTAATAAAACACACAGGCAACAGATCAAATTTGCACAGTACAGCGTCACGACGGAAACACTGCACGTCTTGCGCGTAAGAGCGATGAGGAGTTGTGATATTCGAATGATTCTTGACGTGATTAACTTACTAAACTATTATTCTTACCATTCAGTCGTTGCAGACCTTTGTTATGCATCGCAGAATCCCGCAATATGTCGTTGAAACAGACGGTAAAACAAAATAAAGAACAAACCAAGGACACATATTGTCAAAATTATGAAAATAGCTTAAAGATATTTCTATTATATAAGTAAACACAAAGGAAACCAAACTAAAACACAAAATTATAAATCAAACAAACTTACAATAAGACAATATGAAAATATAAACAGACGACACCACGGATATGACAGTATAGACGAAGACAGCGCCAAGAGCGGAGAGGAAAGTGTATAAAATAGGGATGGCATAGACGAAAACATGTGAAGCAGCTAGGGGGATGGGGCAAGAGGTAGCGGATTTACTAAATTCACGTAGGCTTAAATACTAAATTCTAGTTAAGCCTAACTGGTACCACAACAGTATGCCAAGCGTTTATTAAGCTCTCCTGTTATTAATATAGTACGAAGGCTTAGCTAGTGTATTTTGGCCAGTTAATCAAAATATTTGAAAATGAAATACTCAATAATATGAAGTTGCTTGGATAGTGATGGGCCATTCTAACGACTTCCAAGTTTTCAAATAACTCAAGATTTAGCTGATTTTATCCAAGCATTTTGGAACAACAATTAGTAATTTAAAACAATAAATTGCCACGCAAACAACGATAAATCAGCCTTCTGTCTTCCTCGCTCCTCCCCCACACCCCTCAAATTAATTCCCAGTATAGGGTGAATGCCCCTTATTGCGACTCTCATTTTCTGCTATCCTTACTGTAGACGTACCAACAATGCTGTAGACGTCCCAACCCTAATATAGACGTGGCAGTTTTACTGTAGACGAGCCTACCTTGCTAACAAACGGACATTTTGATTTTATTAATTATTATTAGAGACATGCAAAATTCACGTTATTATTCGGCATCAGGCTAAACCTCACAGTACGGTTTGTACTGGAGCCGGCGTCGTTTCTCCATTGGCTGCTGCATAGATGTGAAGCCACGCCCTTTCTGACCGAATTGCACGTGATTGGGTCACGAAATTTGTAAGTGTTCATTTATTGGCGCAGAGTAACCCAGGACGTATCAGATACATTATGCTCCAATGGTACACGTATTGCAAATGTACACGTGTTTAAAGTTTAACGTGTCTCCAGATAATAACGCGAATTTTACAGGTTTCTAAGTATTGTAGATTATAGACTAGGCTACTTTTAAATGTTATACAGAGCGACCCAACGGCTAGATTCCATAGCAGTTTGTTTACACAAAGCAGACGTAAGAATTTTATGTCGGATTGCTAGCAAAGCATGAGACAATAATCTATCGAATGTATATTTGTTGCATGTTTATTAATGAAATTATGCCTTCCAATACGTGTCAAATAATTGGTTTTTCTAATAAAAATGTAACACAAAAATTCGAGTGTTTATTATTTCAGTTTATAAACAAATTTATCCATGAAATCAGTAGGTTGCATTTAATCAATATTTTCTATAATATGATAATGTAATATTTTCGGATGCAGTAGTCATAGTATTTATAAACTCGATTTCATATTACTGTCAGTATTTTAGTATGTATTGCCATTATGAAACGAGTGCTACTGCTTAATAAAAATGAATTCATATAGCCAACTGTGTGTTGTCAAAGGTATTTTTTAATATCTGGTTATTACTGCCTTGAATGTATGGCTTAAATTGTAAAAAAAATAAAGCGTGTACATTTTTTACTGCTTATCTGATTATTAAAAATGTCTCCCTGTCAGTAGCATGGCTTAACTGTGTCAAGTCGGTGAGAGAGAGCTCCTTATCGTTTGTCAGTGAACATAACCTGTACCTACAAAATAATTTTCGACCCCATATTTTTAATTAAATAAAAACTAGATTGTTGGAAACAAAACTGTCAATCCGTGTCAAGAAATTCGTTAAAATTGCGTCAAAAACTATTCCGAAATATTTTAAAGTTATAATATCAAGTATTTTTTATTACAAAGCTTACAATAAAAGTTGTAATAAATTGCCTGCGTCTGAAATTCTTTCTTCTTCTTTTTCCGTTAGGATCTTCTAGGGACCACGAACCAATTTCAATGCTTCGCCCTTTGTTGTTCCTTCTTCTTCCTCCAGCACTCCTTCATCTTCTCACTATGTATCTTCTTCCTCTCCTCGTACCATTTCGGGCCTGTTTTCTTTCCCTTCCTGCCTTGGAATCCTTTTATTTTTAATACTTTTCTTCTCTTATTTCTTCTCCTTTTGTTTCTTCTTTCTAACTTTATCTTTTGTGTTTTTCTTTCCAAATATTTTTAATTCTGAGATAGTTGTGTGATTTCTGTCAAGATATTGAAATCCGCTTGGTTAACCTGTTGCCATCCATTCTATATCAATGTCCAAAAAATAGCAATTGTCTCTTCCGTATTGTTTCTGTTATGTTTTCTATGTTGCGATATATTTCATCATTACTTCTTAATTTCCATAACTCTGTAGTTTTCAGTGGACAAAGTATTTTGCGTATAATTATTCTTTCTAGTATCTCTAATTTATGGAACTTGTAATTCAGTACTAGACATTCACTTGAGTAAAGACATTCCGGTTTGACTACTGTGATGTAGTGCTGTATTTTAAGATTTTTAGATAAACATTTTTTGTTGTAGATATTCCTGGTTATGCCATATGCTCTTTCCATCTTGAGTATCCTTTCATCTGCAGCGAATTTTTCCAAACCATTTTCGTGAATTATTTCCCCCAAATATTTGAACTTATTTACTCTCTTTATTTTACTAATATCTGTTGCTAGGATTTCTGGAGCATTTTTTATATTTGTCATAAATTTTGTTTTTTTTTCTACAGATATTCTTTAACCTATTTTGTTGGCTATCTCTTCTAAAATATTGGCTTGTATTGCTGCGTTTGCTAAGTTTTCAGAAAGTATGGCAAAATCGTCCACAAATGCTAGACAGTTTATTTAAACACCCTTGATATTTCTCCAGTGTTATTGCTGATAGCTTGTGTTCTTTTAATTTTTCGTTTCAAATTCTTACTATTTTTTCCAAGATGCAGTTGAAGAGTAGTGGACACGAACCACCACCTTGCCTTACACCTGTATTTATTTTGAATGGATTATATATTTTGCCCTGAAATTTTATTTTTGATATGGTGTCTGTAAGGGTTTCACGGATTAGATTTGCTAATTTAGATTTAACTCCAAATTTCCGGATAACTTTATCTAGAGTTTCTCTATCAACGGAATCAAAAGCCTTTTTAAAATCTATAAATGTTACTGCCATATTTTTGGAGTTCGTCAGTATGTGACGGACTATGGACTTCAAGTTGAAAATCTGTTCTGCGCCAGATCTGCCCTTTATAAATTCACTCTGATATTCACCCAAATGACTGTCAAGTGTAGATTCTACCCAGTTTAGTAATATTTTTGAGAATATCTTATAAGCCACTGGCAAAAGGGATATAACTCTATAGTTATTGACATCTTGCTTGTTACCTTTCTTACGCAAGGATGAATAAGAGCCACTTGCCATTCTTCCGGGATCTTTTCGGTTTTCGAGATTTCTTCAAAGATGATTTTAAGTTGATCTATGATTTTTGGTTGAGGCCATTTTATAAGTTCAGCTGTAATGGAGTCTTCTCCACAGGCTTTGTTGTTTTCTAGGGTTTTAATTGCTTTTTCAATTTCTTCAACAGTAGGTGGTGGATCTGTTTATAATTTTTCATGGATCTCTGGGAATTCTAACTTGAAATTCTGTTTTCGTCTGAATTCTATTTACGTGTATATTTATTTTACCTATATTCAAACATATCAATGGTTGTTAATGGATTTTTTTTTTAACGAATTTTTCGATTTATGAACATAACACTACAGCTAATCATACAATTGTTTTTCCTTCTGTTCTCCTGATTCATCATCTGCCATTAGTAGGGGCAGGTGTTTTTCACAAAAATATTTATGTACATACTAGACTTCAATATCCTACGTCTTCTACTACAACTATTTGCTTTGATTATTGGTCGCGTGTCCACGTGATAATATATGTTTCTTTTTGACTGGGCCAATCATAAGAAAGTATTCCGATACTGAACGTCCATGATTCATGGGCAAACACTTGGGGCATATGATATATCATCCAACCACGAAAGTGCATATAAACTATAGTGTTTTGGAGTACAACTCGTCTTGAAACAATTTCGCGAAAAAACCCGTCCCTAGCCATTAGCTGCTGGATACCATCCACTCAGCTGCGGAAGCCATGCAAATCGTCTGAAAGGTATGTAATGCGGCCAACCAGCTATGTATGCTTAATCTCTAAACCGAAATATTTAAGTAATTTCATAAGAATAATATTTGTCTGGCATGTATACAGTTTACGTATCATGGGCCATTATATATTTATCATGTACTGAAAAGAAAGAGTTCGGATTACGATTTGAGGATATGACTTATATAATTGCCCGACAAATTTAATTCATTTCTCTCAATATCTGGCATTAAATAATTGGTAGAGACATGCAAAATTCGCGTTATTATTTGGGCACACGTTAAACTATAAACTTGTATACCTTTGCAATACGTTTTCAATTGGACAATACTTTATCTGACACTCCCTGGTTAACTCTTGTGTGCCCCAATCACGTGCAGTTCAGTCAGAAGAGGCGTGGCTTAACATCTATGCAGCAGCCAACAGAGAAACGACGCTGGCTCCAGTACATACAGTACTGTGAAGTTTAGCCTGATGCCAAATAATAACGTGAATTTACATCTCTAATTATTGGTCATGTATTGCGAAATTAGTATTAATTAAATCAAACGGCATTTGGCAAATGTCTTAAAAAACGTGCACTGAAACTTAGTTATATATGGTCACTATATTTCCTGCTATCCTGTGCTGGTAATGTGTATCGCTTAGGGCAAATGCATTCGTAGGCCTCATTTATTGTTTACTCATTGTGGTTTATATTCCTGTACAGCAACCATCTCAAAGTTATAGGTAGAGCCACGAGTATTTCGCAGATTGAGTTGTCAGCAAGCTAGGCTGGGCAGCCCTCTATACACTCGAGACAGTATCGTTTGCTTATTGGTTGCTGTGATCAAGTTAGGCCTCTGTACAGGACTGTTAAACATTCACTCTCACTGCTGCTTCCTACTTATTACTGGCTCACAGTTAAACGGGGCGTGTCTAAACAACCGTCGTCCAATCACCAAAAAAAAAGGATAAAAGAACAAGAGTTTGTAGTCTAACTCGCCTCCGAATGAATTCGCGAAATACTCGTGGCTCTAGTATTAGGCCTATTGCGCCAAGTGTGATGTGTAGGAATAAAAATCTAGAGGTGAACTCTCTAGTCCCCTATGATTTGCAAAGGTTCGATACCCAGTCGATGGAGTAAGTGATTGCATTAAAACCAAGGTGAAAATTTCCATTCACCTTGCAAATTTCTTTTTGGTGTACGCAGATTTATTTTGTGCCTGCGAAACTGTTCGCTAGTGATTGAAAAATTAACACTCTGTTTATATTAGTCAGTACAAAACGATGTAAAGGTTATAACAAAAAAATAATGTGTTCACGGCAAAAATGTTATAGGCATGATGAGTTTTCATAAAGCATTTTGTAGTAGTCACATGGTTCGTCATCCTTAGGCATGTAAATATCTTGAAAATAATTTAAAAAAGAAAAAATTGAAAATATTTAGTATTTTCAAGGAATGCCCACATTACAAATTATTCTTAGGTTAAGAAAATCCTAACTCTTGACTGTTCACGGTAAAGTGGGCATTTTTTATGTCTGCGCTTAATAGTTCCTATCAATTTATATGGATCATTTCGCCAACTATTAATAAAAATAATTCCCTGTGACTAAACAGTAAATACATTTCATCTCTCTCAAAATCTAACGCCTGAGACCACAGTTAAAATATTAATTTTGGGTAATATTTCTGATGGGAGAGCCTTTAAAAGTGCTCATTTTACTGCCAATAGCACGTAATATCCATTCATGGTAAAATGAGCACTTTTGAAACCCTCTCGTTTGGAATTATAGTCAATAAATATATTAAATTTTATCCTTAGACGTTAACTTACGAGTGCGGTGGAATATACACTTTGTGATGATTACTTACATGGTAATATTTATTTCAAAAGATGGTTAAATGATACACAGTGGTTGAAAGGAAAAAGTAACTCGGGCCTCAGGAGTGATCTCGTTACCGTGAACAGATTGTAGTAACAAGTATAGAGAATAGTTACTAACTTTATTGTTATGTTTATAAATAACATCTCTTTTTGTGTAGAAGGTCTTTGAGAAGCTTCTAATCTTCTCGGAATATGTCGCCCACTTTGTCAGTGTAAATTGATATGACAAGGCGAGATATACCGGGAAGATTGGTGCTTGTTACAACGGGGACCTTCCTGTGAGAAGTTCGACGTAGGCGGACAATTGTTGAGGAGTTGCGTGGCTGATACGTCTCAGATGGAAATTGGCACCCACGTCCGTTCTCGAAGTGGGGCGATAAGCATCATTTGGCCCTGAGATGAACTATAAGTCAAGAGGTCCAGTTTAATCCCGGATGGTGAGATGTCCTCAGGACGCAGGTGTCTTTCCCTAAAGTACACCGAGAGCAAGATTTCTGGCGCAAACAAATTAATGATATAAGGGCAGTGTAATATTTTGTTGTTGAAACCAATTTATTTTGTGGTTATTTGATTAAGCTGTACGCGAAAAAAAGAACTACTGTATGATTCTCTCGAGTTTAAATAATTTGCTGGTGTTATTGGAACTGTTCTGTTTTCTAATGAAATGTCGTACTTTTCAGGTGTGGATGTCCTTCCTTTTTACCCCAAACTATAAAGTTTCGTTGGTGTAACTGAATATTTGTTCGGCACATTACGTACGTTAAACAAAAAATTATATCCCGCCCGATATTCGAACCTACGTTATCATCTAAAGTGACTACTGAAGATGTTAGAATTTCAAATACTGCAAAACGTGCGTATATAAATATTTCGAGTTTTATAGCTTTATTTCTAAGTTTTCTGTTCAACTGGTTTTATTTGGATTTTTATACCATTATTAAATATTAATAAATGCACTGAAAATACTTTTGCTGTTATAATTGTCACAGATATTACAAACACTAGGCGCTGTATTTTCTAAATAAGGTATTCAAATCATTGGCCAATCAAATATATGTATACAGTGGATTCCACAATTAGAGAGGTTGATTCAACAAAATATTTTACTAACAGGTTATTCTTTTTTTGGTTCAAAATACATACGTTTTGTTTATAGAAGCGTGGAATTACTTAGATGAACAAAATTAATTTTGTGGCATTTTAAGTTTTGTTTATACAACAAAATATTTTGTTGAGACGAATAAATATATTTTTCGCCCTTTACAAACAACTATGTTGTTGTCTGGAAAAACCTTCCGCTTAGTGTACAGAGGTTGATGAATGTAAACTTCCCCTAACTTGACTTCCAGTTTGAGCTAGGTATTTGGTATGTTAATATACTTAAAAAATTTATTTAGTTAAAAATTATTGCTACAGTGATATTAGTGTTCAAAAGTTGGTGATTTCATTTTGAAGATTATACACGACGTATTCCAAAGAAATTTTGTGATATGTTTATGTGCTCCTTGATAAATGACTATTAATTTTTTTTTTTTTTTTCGTTTTGGGCATCAGGGCATACGTTTTGTGTTCAGAAGTAGCCGCTATTAAGCTCGTAGAAAACATCAATTAGAAAATATAACTAAGCAAATATAACAACCTTAATCAAAACCCTTTTTTAATAAAAGTAGAAGGGGGAACATTAGTTAATGTCACTTTATTTGAGGGTTCCACGGTGGCTGAGCCTAGTAAGAAATAGTTCTCATGCAAAATATTATTATCCTGAGCGCACGAATGCGGTGCATTGTCCCTTTGGTGTAATTTTCTAGACTTGGTCAAGCCATGTTTGCACGAGGCGGAGGAATATCCTGGAAGTAGAACTTTAGGAGGGCCTCAGGAAAGTTGGAAGTAACCGTGAATATACCAAAATCGCCACTGTTCTTCCCCACTTGGCAAATGCACTGGCGTTCGAGGTCTCGCCCGTCTCCGGCTGTAAACTTGGCCTGGTCGAGCTGAAGAGTGTTTTTTTTTTTGCTGTTACGTAATTCTCGAACGACTCTCGACCGTTATCCGCCTGTGTCGGGTCGTCATCCTTGCGGAACGCACATGCCACCCCAAGAGGACTTTGTTATAGTACTGTTACTTCTTATGGGACGAATAATCGTTTTTCAGGGCAACAAATTATCGTTTTCTGGGGAAAATTATGGTACACCGCATACTATCAAACCAGCTCGTATTAAAACCACTCAAATGTGAGTTAACTACGTATTTCGTATCAAATTCGAGAAAAAGTTTTTTTAAAATTCCAAATCGTGCAAATTTGATGCACATGAAACTAATCTGTACAAAAGTTTTACAGAAAGGGGGCTATATATAACGTCCATTCTGTATGATAATAAATGTAAAATTATTTGAAAAAAAAGTCATCGAGAATTAATAGCCCTTTCCTAATCAGTTTCTTTTGCCACAAACCTGACTGCGAAACGTTAATAGGGAGAAAAGGTGGGAGGGAGTGGTATTATGAAGGCATTTTCGTGAATTGTAAGCAACGAAATGATAGTGCATTTGGCTAACATCGACAGGTGGGTATCGTTTATGTTACGAAGACTAACAACATGGCACCAAACGATAATTGTGGAACCTGTTGGCAACACTGCGCCCTGTATTCTGAAACGCTTTGCTCCCAAGTCATTATTTAACTATCTCTCATTACGTAACAAGAAACGCTGTTACGCAATATTCACGTCACAACCCAAATATTTTTCACTTGCAAGCGAATTTTCCTGTTTGTCGCTGTCATGTTATGACATTCTCTATTGTTTAATCACGCTGTTTTTCCCCTGAAAAAAATGTTTTCTGGACTGTATCTTTGGGGTTAGGAGAGTTTGGTTTGTCCCAAGAGCATCTTAATAACGGCCTGGTAATTCATTTGTTGCCGCGAATAAAATATATATTTCTTATAAACTTACTACGCAACCTTCCATTTAGGAAAATTTGACTCCGTTGTCAGTCTAAGTTATTAAGTTCATTTCAATTTAAATTTGATTGCATTTATGTTCACAATAAAAAAGGTAGTGCAAAAATATCTAATCGCAAAAAATATACATAGAGTAAACAAGTCACCTTTTTACATAAAACCGACCATAAATTCATTATAGAACTGAAAATGACGAGAGCATTGACAACCTTATTACGGAGCTGTATCAGCGACTCAAGACGAAATAAATACTAGTAAAGGTGCACATTATCAGATAAAATAAAAATCGTTATTCAGAACCTAACAATTACAGTCTACTAACAAAATTAATTTTTTTCATAAATGTTTTCGATACAACCAAATCTGATCTCCGAGCTCAAACTTCCTCTTCTTACGCGAAGACAGCGACGCGTAACCAAACACACTAATGACAACAGTATTGTCCACCTTGCCTTCATGAACTGGAAAAGTCTTCCAACATCTGACATCTCGAGTATCGACATCACTGATTACCTTAGGAGCAGAATCCTTTTCATCACGCGGCTTTCTAAGAAAACACATTTCCAACATGCCTCTACCTGCATTACTTAGCAGTAATTCCTTGATGACCAAAACGGTACAGAAATGACAACAAAATATAACATTCTTCTACATCAACAATTTTAACAGTCCAAGACAGTCCGTTCATTTCAAAGATAGGAGTTTCAAACAAAGTGTATTCTTTACGAATTTTTTAGGAGAATTTCCTTACAGCGGAGATGTTTCTATAACATGTATAGTCTGTTTGTATGGAATTTTTAAAATTTATATTTTACAAAAAGAAGTACATACTACCTATTTATATGCAGAATACACGCTCGTAGGGATCTTCTCCTAAAAAAATTCGCGAAGAATACATTTTGTTTGTAACACCTATCTTTAAAATTAACGCACTGAGGCGAAATTTCCTTAACATATAATTTCCTGTTTAAATTTCGCAGCTGCCATCCGGTATGCAATGCTTTTTAGGGATTGACCTCGAGGAACACAGATATTTTTTTTTTTATTTCCTACTAGCAGAGCCTCTCTGTGAACGGAACTATTACCAACGTGATTCCACCTTCCCCACCCTCTGTACGGATCTGGTAATGTGCTTCCGTCATCATTTAGCTTTATCGAGCTACTTTTTACCAAGCGATTACATGTTAAGCCGATCGCTGATAAGCACCAACTAGATAGACTGTAGAACCTCGTCGCTCGAACTTTTACATTTCTTTCTTTTTTCTAGTTATCTCTTATCGTTCGCCGGGTTTCCTTTAGCCCTGTTTCCTGCTGCCATCACTGGGTTGGCACCAGTGGCGTGTGGCGAACTGTTGCGAGGTAAGCTGGCGTTAGCTCTGTGCTGTACCTCGTTGCTTGCTATAAGGCTGTTCTCGGCAAAATGAGCACTTTTGAAAACCCTGCTTAAGATATACTTGTTAGCGCGTTGTGTATTCTTCCGCCTTATGTGAAATTTGTTTCCGTGGGCCTCGTCGCTTTGTTCATGCGTACGTCGAGGGAAACTGTAAAATTATTAGAAAAGTAAATGTTCTACTTCAAATCTGCTCATTTTTACATTTCGATGCATTAACAAATAAACCAAAAAAATAATTTAAGTTAGCACAAATAGTTAACTAACACTTTTATTTCGACTTTAATATATGGAACTACTTTCCATCCATCGTTACCATCTTTACTGGGCGTATGTCACTCAGTGCGTCCGTTACAATATAATAAGGTATGGGGCAGTGAATTTTTTCTAATGTTCATTTCAAAGGTGCTCACTTTATCGTGAACAGCCTTTAGTTTACATTCCCGCCACTGAAACGTAGCTCGGCAGCTGACGCCACAGGACGCGTGTAATGGGTATCTCTTGCTGCTGGCTTGTGAGTGGTCGGAATACACTCATTTTCCCTAGACAGCACGGTGGTTACTGGCTTCTGCTGCGTGAAACGAGAATGTACAGTATTGAGCAAGCACCAGGTTGCCTTGCAACACTTCGCCACACGATACTGGTAGCGGCGTATACATGTAGCAAGGAGGCCACGCCCGACCAACAGACGTAAGATTCTGCGGGATTATATTCATCTTCTGCCCATTTCATCAACGCTGATTCACTCGTCGTTGACAGCGCAGTCGAAATAACCTTGGTCAACCGGTCACGGGGATTTTTTTTTTCCACGCATAATTTTTTTTCCGGGTTTTGATTTCAGTTTTCCTTGATTTACACGAAATCATCTCAAATGAACACTGTCGTGGTTCCCCACCACACGCCTCTGATGATATGTTCCCCTGTCCCTTGTTGTTTATTAACCTCGCTGTCGATGAGCCGTTAAGGATAAACTTACATAATTACACTTTGATTGGAAAAAAAAAGATTGGGTTTGACTGTATTAGGGACACGGCAGTTTGCTTTGCGTGAATGCGCCTATATTGACACGCTCGGGCGCCTTGAAATTTACTTTACTTTCCCGGCAACTCTTCACTCGATCGCTGGATTACTTTTGAGATCACCATTCCACCCATATACGACTTCCGTATTTCGACTTGGCTTTTTGACGAATGTAAACCGAAAATGTGTTAAGTTTTCTCAATTTTTTACATTAAACGCATACAATTTCACCATAATCACGCCACACAAATGTTTTTATACACGCGATCGATTGATCTTGATAACAACTGTTGGTTGAAACTCAAGCGAGCTTCGTAGCTTCTCCTAGTCAAAAGTCATAGCACGCGGAATATAAGGCACGCGGAGAAACTAACTCAATATTGCTGGTTGCTTCGTAGTCCTCACTCGACGTAAAATATTCTTTGATCATTTGTCAATCGATTGGTGTAATTGAATTTTGAATGTAGACGATAGATTCGGAGCTGCAATGCCAAACTGTTTAACCCGATTTTTTTTATCATCGGGTTTCCTGGATTCCTTCCCACTCTGGTCGCAAATTTAAATACGTATTTGCGTCAAAAATTGCTTTTTACGTTTACAGTTTACTATAGTGTATTTAAAGTCGGTTAGGAGTATACAAACATTTCAAAGCACGTATAAGAGTATTTTAATGTAATATCCAGCATCATAGCAGGACGGTTAGCGTGTTGAAGTAACGTAAGCGTACTATTATAAACAACGTATATTAAAACGCTTACCAGTCGTTAACAGAAATATCTTAGTGATCTCAGACACGTAGCTCGCCTCAACTTAAATAAAATATTGAAAGAATTTAAAACAAGCAAATGGTAAAACATGCCATCGTAATTACTTGAATAGTGGACAGGTTGAGCAGTATTGACTTTAGGTATAGGCTGTTCGCGGTACAATGAGCATTTTTGAAAGTCCTGCTTAAAATCTACTTGTATACACGTTGTGTATTATTCCGCTTTATGTGAAATTATTGTTTCTGTGGACGTCATGACTTTATTTACACGTCGGTCAAGTGAAACTATGGAATTATTATAAAAAGTAAACATTTTAATAACCTGCTGTTTTTTACACACTGATGCAATAAAAAAACAGGAAACGAAATAAATAATTTAAATTATCACAAATATTTACCTAACAGTTTTTATTTGACGTTAAGATATGGAACTACTTTCCATCTATCGTTACTAACTTTACTGGGCGCACGTCACTCCGTGCGCCCGTTGAAATATATGCACGTATGGGCAGTGACTTTTTCTATGGTTGATTTCGAAAGTGCTCACTTTATCTTGAATAGACTTTACAATCTATGTGAGGTAATTCGCTTCGGCAAATGGGGTGGAAAACTTATAATTGACCGAATGCGATTGTTATGAGGGTGACACAACGTTGAAAGGTGGGAATTGCAAAATTTCAGAAACTACGTGAGATAAAACAACTAATTCGCCAAAGTTGATACCCTGATTTGTAATCCTTTATGTAGGCACACGTGGTCATCACGTTGCCTAATCAGCAAACACCCACAGGTATCGTAGTGTTGTTGGTTAAGAGTGGGATGGATTCCCGCGATTTTTGTGAAATAAATTAGTTGTTTGAGCAAATACGCGTATCTCGGTAAATAAACGTTCTGCAAATACGACTTTTCGTCAGAAAAGATTAAAACCATTATATATGCCTCAATTTTTTACTTTTGTCATACTAAGTGTATTCTTGGAGAAAAAATTCGTTAAAATAGTCAAATATCGCATTTTTAAATCTTTCTTATGAAGTTTCCTTAAACGGCAAGAGAAAAGTACAAAGATACGGGCTTGGTTTCATTTGTGGGTTATCATCGCGTGTAATCAAACCCCACTATTACAGATGTAAATTACACAGTACAGCGTGACAACGGAAACACTGCATGCCTTGCGCGTAGGAGCGATGAGGCGCTATAAGTGCGTGTTAGTGCTGCCTGTATCTCTCCCTCCCTTCCTGACCTTGGTGGGCAAGGGGATGCCATCCCTCTCTAAATAACAACATGGCACCCTCTAACTTCCTATTGACAGGCGATGTTATCACACACCAAACGTTCGCAGTTAGCAGATATCAAATGAGGCTAACACTGTTCACGAATCTGTATAGTTTGATCTCACGTCCCTGAAATTTTGCTAATAAACACTTATAACCCTTTTCAGTCACAGATAAATCAATAGTTTTAGGCACTGCAAAAAACAAAAAAAAATGTTTCGGTACTGTGCTAATATCGATACGTGTTGTTTTACACCGGCACGAAAAAAAAAAATTATCTCTGCTTTCTCTTACATGCAGCAGCAGTTTATACAGCTACAGAATATACTTTCAACAGCGAATAATGTTTCCCAAAGGTAGGCAACCACTCACAAAGGACAGTATGTTCTACTGTGTACAGTGCAGACAATTAAAGCCACTTTATATGCAATGTCCCATACACCGGACAGTGTTGCTGAAAGGGTTAATTCACAACCTTCAAAGAAGTGTCTCTCACTTAAAAAATTTTCTTGAAATCTTAAGTTCTGTGATATTTTCTACTCCATTTTCCATAGCCAGCCATCCCACATAGTTTTACCTGGAGTCCTGGATCATAGTTGCAGGTTGCACTTGGCAGTAGCTACTGATTTTCTGATTGGGATGTACACGCACTGGAAGGGCCAATCATTTCCCTGCTGGAAACTCATCAAACCACTTGTTAACACAGCGAAACTTCATAATGTGCGGGTTCCACGATAGTGTAATGATCAGACTACTCGCCTACCAGCCAGGCGAGTAGGGGTTCGATTCCTGGCGGAATCGCTCTCGGATCGTGTCGGACGATTACGCTGGTCGGCGGGTTTTCTCGGAGGTCTTCCGCTCCCCTCGCCATTGCTTTCCTGCGCTACTCCAAACTCACCTCACTGCACCCTCATCGGCTCTCAAGACCTCGGTGTTAAAGGGCCGCCCTAATTTCTCCAGTCAATTTTTAAACTGCATTAAGTATGAGACCAATTGCTCCAGTCGAATCAACTGCAATACAGAAGTTTTGTATCAAAAGGTGGCCGCATTTTAAAAAACATATAAAAATGGTGTTATTAGACAAGTATAATAGTGTTTGAATTGTTTTTCAACCGCGATGCATTACGACATTGGCCCCATGCAGTTTGTGCAAGGCGATAAATTGAAAAAAAATACCTACCAAGGTATGCAATAAGAAGGGGGGGAGGGAGTTGTAGTTCTGCATTGTTAAGTACAAAGTCCAATTTGTGTATCGACCAATGGCGAAGCGTGGTGGGAGCCGGCTGTAGTTGTAGGCACTTATAGTGCAATGTGAAAATACAGATTACCCAGGAAGTGATTAAATATACCGAGAGACCTGGATACATACTTTTAAATGATATTATTAAATAAAATGGCCTTCTTTCAGCTTTGGACTTAGGACTATATACTTTTATTTTAAAATAGGGGGAATTTTTTTTAACTTGTGACCCACATGCACCACACTTAGCACCACACGAAGCGCAGTTAGCACCGCACGCACCACATTCAACACTGCAATCAGCACCACATGCACCATAGTCAGTACTGCACGCACTACAATCAGCACCTCAGCACCTCATGCACCACAATCAGCTCCGCATGCATCACAATCATCTCCGCATGCATCACAATCAGCCCCGCATGCACTACAATCAACACTACATGCACCGCAATCAACACCGCATGCACAACAATCGGCACCACACACACACTACTATCAGCACCGAATGCACAACAATCAGCATTACACGCACCACAATCTGCACCGCATGCGCCAAAATTAAGGGTCATTTTGGAGTTATCAGGGGTCATTTAGGGTTCAAGTAGGAGGAGGAGTCATTTAGAAATCATTTAGGGGTCAAGTAGGAGGAGGGGTCATTTGGGGGTAATTAGGCGTCATTTAGGGATTATTTAGGGGTCAGGTGGAAGGAGGGGTCATTTAAGTGTCATTAGAGGTCATTTAGAGGTCATGTAAGGGTCAAGTAGAAGAATGAGGGGTAATTTAGGGGCCACTTATGGGTAATTTATGGGTCAAGTAGGGGTCAAGTATGACGAGGAGTCATTTAGGCTTCATTATGAGTCAGCCTCATGAGGGATCATTCTGTAGGAGTCAGTCAGCAGGAGTCAGAAACTTACTCCAGTGTGTGATGTCTCAATGCCTTCATGAGACTGGTCAGATTAAATCATGTGGTAACTTGGTGATTGGCTGGTCGGCATCCGAACACTGTGTAAATGGTGTAATACGATTGGTTCAAAGTCAATATGATGTCACAGGGCAAGCATACTAATAAATTATAAGCAGTAGGGTGGTAAGCTGAGAGACTTAGTTTGACAGTGGCTGTCGGGAAAGGTGGATCGTCTTGGCTAGCTTCTGCCTCTTCACATCTAAGTCTTATTCAGCATCTGCGATACTTTGGCGCACTCCAGAGCTAATGGTAACTACAGCTGTGTCACCAACTTCTTCGGGAGTGGTACCTATAACATCGTTGCTGGTGTTAACTGCCTCTTTAGCTCCAACACCTACATCTCGAACAGGTCCATCCAAGTTTTAGCCTGGACCACTATGTTGTCATCAGTGTCACATTTGTGATAAGACATTTACTTCGATCATAATATACGGTGACATGAGCGCGTTAATTGTGCCAAGATTCCCTGTCGTATGTAATATTTGCGTGACAGGTGCAGTGTACTTCGACATGCAAAATACCTGTAAAGGTGAAGTGCATTTCTCATTAGTACATTGGTACCAAGTTTACTGCAAGCAGGTTTCTTGTGACTTCGGTACATGTCCTCCAAATTGTAGTTATCTACATAATTTGCCCTGCACAGTGTGTCAAGGTCACCTACACCCAAGATGGTGGTAGCAGTCAGTAATGTAATATGCTTGCTAACTTTCAGAATTTTTTCTCGAATTTTCGTTTTCGAGGAGATTCAATGTTGTGGGACAATGTCAAGTTCACCCGCACTCCATATGGTGGCACCAGTCAGTAACAAATAGGCTTACTGACATTTAAGCATTTCTCACAAGTTTTTATTTTCAAGGTCATAAAGTTAATGCCAAGGTCCCCTGCAACCAATATGGCGGTAGTAGTCAGTAACATAATATGCTTGCTGACTTTTGCACATTTTTTCTCGAGTTCGTGTATTCAATGTAATTCAAAGTCATGTGATCAAGATCGAGGACACCAGCATCCAATATGGTTTTAGTAGTTAGTATCGTAATATGCTTGCTGACCTTAATGTATTTTTCTCCAATATTTCCGTTCAAGGTCATTCATAGTCATGCAGTCAATGTCAAGGTTACATACATCCACATGGTGGCAGTAGTCTGTAACAGAATATGCTTGCTGACGTTTGTGTATTTTTCCTAGAGTTTTGCTTTCAAGGTCATTCAAGGTCGTGGGTAAAGGTCACATGCAGCCAATATGGTAGTAGTAGTCAATCATGTAATATGCTTGCTGACTTTTATAAATTTTCTCCGGTTTCTGTTTTCAAGGTCGGTCACTGAGACAAGGTCAAGGTCACCTGCATACAATAATAGTAGTAGCCAGTAACATAATATGCATGGTGACTTTTATGTATTTTTCTCGTGTGTTTTTTTTACAAGGTCAATCAAGGTCATGGGGTTACAGTCAAGGTCACCTGCAACCAATATGCAGGGAAAAAGGGAAATTTTGAGGAAAAAAAAGGGAAATTGTTAGGGAAGATGACTGCTGGGAGACAGGAATTTGATAATAATTTTTTAAATAATTTTTGATAATACATTTTTAGAAACATAAATTTTTTTAATTTTTTAGATTTTTGGATTTTTAAATTTTAAGGTCAAAGGTTAAAGGTCAAATGTGAACTTTCAACGATCATGGAATTCCAAGATGGCCGCCGGCCGATCGGAATGACACCATGTCCGCCGGTCGGCTCCTACGCCCTACGCCAGAGTTGCCTCAGAATCTGTATAATCCTTCTGCTACCGTTCCTAGAGCTTTGCGCATCCAATCAGCTATTCGAAGTAACAAGCTACGCCATTTCGCTTCATTGTAATTATCTATTCTTTGGCCGGGAGAGAGGCGAATAGCAGCGACTCGAGAAGAGATCCAGTCCACGACAAAATTAGCCATACTCATTTCATTACCAGCTTTCAAAAATTGGTCGCCCGCAGCTACTTTCCATCGAGCCGGGCGTAGCCCTATCATTAGTGAAAATCTAGCTATCAACTCGCGAGCTAACCACAGGGAATACTTCGAAAAGTTAATTACGGGGACATTTAAGTATTGACTTTTATCAACTAAGCATCCCGACTGCTTTACTTATTTTAGGTGGCTCGTGTTCGTTAATTGCTTATTTATGATGTGCGGGCCAGGCGGGAACTTGTGATGGGGAGAGAGGAGCGAAAATGTTAGTGTTTCGTAGAGCAGGCGCCGATGTGCTGCCTGGATGGCCAACCAACCAAGTTCGTGAAATTATATACGAGAGCCACTCGGGTGGTGTGCCTAGTAGATCGGGAGAACGATAGGAATGTCTCAAACGAATGCCCTCAAGGTTGCCGCCGAACTGTGTGCAGAGCTCCAGCAAAAAAAGGTTTATTTAAAAAAAAACGTACAACGTGTCTGAGGGAGGCCTGCTTGCGAATAGCATTTACGAAATGTTACGCGCCTGTATAGGTATTTCAGTTCCTCCATTTCTCTCTAAAGCATGTTATTGTGATAGTGAAATTGGCTCAAACGGGTGTTTTCACGGTAATTTTAAGATATGAACATTCCTGTACAGAACATTCAAAAAGGAATAGGAGTAGTAGGGAAAAGTATGTGGACGGACAAGGGGGTGGGGGATAGGAGCGCAGGAGCCGGCCGCCGCCATGTTATGTCACCCGACCGGCATCTTAAATATCATTGGCTTTTTACCTCTGACATGTGACGTTTGACCTATGACGTTCGAAATTTACCTTTGACCTATTAGCCAAAAAAAATATAAAAGAAATTTAAATCACAGAAAATTACAAAAAATAGCACTAAAATTATTAAAATAATTATTACTTAAAAATATCAGAAATCATTTTTAAAAAATATTTAAAAAATACTTAAACTTCCGGAGGTCACCCTTCACCCATACCCATTCCGCCAACATGGTAGGCGACCACCATCTTGGTAGACGTCACATATCCACCATACTGGTTCCAAGTGACTTTGATCTTGACCCCATGACCTTAAATGACTTTGAAAACAAAGATGCGAGAAACCCATACACAAAAGTCAACAGGCATATTACATTACAGACTACTGCCACCATATTGGATGCAGGTGACCTTGCCCTTGACCCCATGACCTTGAATGTCCTCCAAAACAAAAACTTGAAAAAATACATATAAGTCAAAAAGCGTATCACAATACAGACCACTGCCACCATATTAGATGCAGAATAACTCGACCTTGACCTCATGACCTTGAACGACATTGAAAACAAATCACGTGAATAAATAAAAGTCAATAAGCATATTATGTTACTGACTACTACCTAAATGCCTCGATTTCAGTGCCAAGCGAGCTGTCAGCATTTATAATTATAGACAAAAAATCCTGCACTTTTCCATCCTTTTTTTAAAACATTTATTTAAATCAGTGTTATAGCTACATGCATGACGCAGGGCTTTGACTACATGCTTAATTTATTAAATATATTGAATAAATATTTTATTAAGAACTTTAAGGCCGATAGAAGGATACAATGCAAAAAAAAATCTATTATTGTATAATAATAATTTATTATTATCTGATATAACCCCGATCCGTAAGTTCTCTTATGATCGAAACTGCCTCTTCCTTGATCGAGTAATCCCCACATTGTTGCTTATCGAGTAAATATCTCGGTCAGTTGCCGACCTCCCGTGGTCCAGTCGGTTGGTGTGCCACCGATCTGAGGTGCGGGAGGCTCTGGGTTCGAATCTCGGGCAAGGCGTGGGTGTTAATTTAAGTTAGGTTCTAAATTAATCTGTAAGCCGTCCCCTGCTAAGCTTTGAAGTCTGTATACAAGTTTGTTGATATCTTCGGTAAACATATAGTCGGTATAATCGACGTCTTCTGCCTTCCCTTCTTCAGATCACTTGTCGAAGGAAACTCGTCGGTGAAATGTGTGGGACCGTCGAGGGAATCATCATCGTCTTCAACACCATCACTGTCGTCATAGTCATCATCAGTGCTATCTTCATGATCGTCTTCACTTCCTGCTTCGCCCTCAATATCAAGATTACTTTACTTTGCAGCAGGAGTTGTATGTCCATCAGTATTTAGAGTTGATGGTCGTTTATTTTGAATTTCGTCGACTTCACGCAAGTGTACGTTCCACATGAATCGAATGTGCTGCACTCATTCCGTCTTTAGCATTTACTATATCGTCGTAATCGTATGCGGAAACAGTGCCCATCGACGTAGTAGGCGTTACTGACGATATCACTTGCTGGCCCCCAGCATGTGCTCATTGTCGTAACGCTTCATCGCGCGAAAACGTATCTCCGCGAAGGCCGTTCTCTCATGCCGACAGGCATTGCAACCTTCACTGAAAGACCTGTCACAGTAAGAGGAACGAAGCCTTGACGAAGTCGTCGATTGCAGCACTGCTGTAGGCAGCCCATCCAAAGAGGTCGATTAGTGATGCTACTGTAAGAATGCCGCTCTAAGAATTCGATGGTACTGTTGGGGTCGCTCCCGAAGATTAGCTCTGGAGTACCCGAACACATGTAGCTAGTATAGGCGATCCAACTTTCATGAGAGATGCTGTCGAACTAAGTCAGTCGGCTGGAGTCAGCCGGCAAATTTGAATATTTCGGACTCTTTGTGTGTATGTGTGCAAGTCGCAAGTTTAAATAAATTTCCCTCATTATAAAATAAAATTATACAGTCCCACCTTCAAGAGCCAAAAGGTGAACATTTTATTTAATAATCTCGCTTTAAAA
This sequence comes from Dryococelus australis, assembly GCA_029891345.1. Lineage (NCBI taxonomy): Eukaryota > Metazoa > Arthropoda > Insecta > Phasmatodea > Phasmatidae > Dryococelus > Dryococelus australis. Next base: position 86,564,022 of record CM057004.1, on the reverse strand, counting down.
AAGTATATATCTATCCAGGTCACTAAGTATATTTCGTCGCTTCCTGGGTAAACTGTATTTGCACTTTGCAATAAAAGTGCATAGAACTACAGCAGTCTCCCACCACGCTTTGTTATTGGTCGATGCACAGCATGGGCTTTGTACTGAACAATGCAGCACCAGAACAGGCCACCTCCATGCTTCCCAATTGATCGTCGCGCTAAAAGGAACCTTCGTACAGGCTTCTACATTATCATATATAAAATAATGTATATATAAGATAGGAATATACATAATTATGTATAGAATAAATTTTTAACCGGCGTCGAACCTGCACTGAGCCTTCCTGCCCATAGACTTCACACCAGTAAAGTAAAAGGGTAACCGCTGAAAATCCCTTATGTCTAATCCATTCACGGTCAATTCACACTTTTCTGAAGTGCTGATTTAGTTATACTTCCAAGATATTCCTCCGCCTCGTGCTACCAAAGCTTAACTATTACTAGCAAATTACGCAAAAGGACAACACCCCGAATCCGTGCGCACTCAGTTGTGATAATATTTTGCATGAGAGATATTTCTTAATAGGCGCTACCAACACACATGTTTTCTCGCTGTTTTTATTCATATTTATTACAAACGAAAAAGTGTAATTTATAAATAAAATATAATCGAAAGTTTAATTTAACGAAAAATAAGATACTTTTATGTTAACAGAGATATAAAATACTTGCGATACATGGAATATTAACGAAGTAACTGAACGCGTCATACATGGAGTGGTTTTTCAAAGGTTTGATTCAAAAAGCGCGAAGAAACCGCGGATAGACTACATACGCAGTACGACGAGAACACTGCACGCCAGTTCAGAGCCTCGCGTTTAGCGGCGATGGCGCACTTGAAGTGCGAAGCAGTGTCGCCCTTATCGCTCCCCCGCTTATCGGTTCTCGAACGCGGAAAACATCTCCAGGTAGAGCCGTAAATTAAGCTCGCCACTTGTGAGCCAGAGTGCATGCGTAAATCTCTTTCCAGCTCATCGTGTGTCTCCGGGCTGATGCGGGGAGATGAACCGGTCCAGAGGTCGTCTAGGATCGCCACCATCCACACACGTCAACAATCGTGTCGCAACGGGTAGCTCCGCATTGCTCGGTCGCACGGTCACGTCACAGAACAGACACGCCCACAGAAGTGAAACGGCGTGGCGGTTGCTTTCATGCGGGCGCGCCTTCGTCCATATACCTTTTAGGTAAAGTGAGCACTTTTCGAAGACCTCTCATTTGAATTTATAGTCAATAAATATAATTTACTGTAGGCTTAGACGTTAACCTTCGATCCCGGTGAAATAAATACACTGTGTTTATTAATTACTTGGCAATATACGTTTTAAAAAAATTGTCCATAGATTAAATAAGTGGTTGATATGGGAAAAAGTAACTAGAGCCTCAAAAGTGCCCACTTTACCGTGAACAGCCTATATATAATATTTACACTTGACTGAGCAGTTTTGAAATCAACATTTGAATAATATCACTGTCGCTAGCATGCATTTGTTTAAATTGGCACCGAGAGTCGCATGCTCCGAGTAAAGCTAGTAACAAGGGAAGGAAGTGATCCTTTGTTTTACCGTTAAACTTAAGTGTGTGGTGAACACTTGTGCGTAATTGAAATTATTTCTTTGGCTTTCTGTCTTTTATAATGCACGTAACTGTATGACTTAGTAAATTTTTTCAACATTATTTTCTTTAAATATATTGTTAACAATTTGTAGACTATGCCCGAGTGTAGCTCGACCAAAGCTAATTTGAAGATTTCTTTGTTGTTCAGAACAAAACTCGCATGAATGCGTAGTCTTTGTTCGGCTACTGTTTAACATGACCTCACAAGAACATGACAGTGCAGTAACAATTATATTGGTAACGATAGAATTTCTTTTCTTTTATAGCCACTCAAAGGGACATGATTGATTGTAAAACCTTTTATACGATAAAGGACATTTTATTGAGTCAATATCAGCTCGGCTCTCCATTGGTTGATGACCGACCAATAATGAACGCTGTAAAGTACAGGACAGTATCCGGTGTGGTATGGACCAATAGGACGATGGCGAGTTCTAACACAGGCACCAACAGAACCGGTGTTCTTGCAGTAGTGGATATAGGCGAATCATTCCAAATATGTCGCGAGTGCTAGTAAACGTGTGCAGACTTCAATGTGTTAATAGTTTCACTTGACCGACGCATACATAAAGTTATCGCGCGCCCATTGCAATGTTAATAGTTTCACTTGGCCGACGCATACATAAAGTTATCGCGCGCCCATTGCAATGTTAATAGTTTCACTTGGCCGACGCATACATAAAGTTATCGCGCGCCCATTGCAATGTTAATAGTTTCACTTGGCCGACGCATACATAAAGTTATCGCGCGCCCATTGCAATGTTAATAGTTTCACTTGGCCGACGCATACATAAAGTTATCGCGCCCCATTACAATGTTAATAGTTTCACTTGGCCGACGCATACATAAAGTTATCGCGCGCCCATTGCAATGTTAATTTCACGTATGGTTGGAAGAATACGAATGGGCATACAATTAGATCTTAGTGGGGTTTTCAAAAATGCTCAGCTTATCGTTAATAGCGTATAGTTGGTTGTCCGAAGCCACGCACTGCATGACCCATTCAGCCCCAGTGTACACAATTGTTTAAGTTACGCACGTATAGGTAATTGCTGTACCCTCGCCCGCTTCGTTGGGCATTGATTGATTTTGAAAATTGGGTAAGCTATAGCCACTTATTCAGGATTGCTCTAGCCACTGTGGCGCCACTTTATATTATATTTCTATCAACTGGACCGCTGCAGCCCCACTTGAGAGCGCTCTAGCCACTGGTCTACTGCGTCCACATTTGGAATCGCTCTAGCTACTGGGCCTCTACAGCCTCACTTGATATAATTCTATCAACTGAGCCAGTGTGGCCCCACTTGAGGGTACTCTAGCCACTGAGCCACTACGGCCCCACTTGATATATTTCTATACACTGAACCGCTGCGACCCCACTTGGGGTCGCTCTAGCCACTGGTCCACTGTGGTCCCACTTTATATATATATATATATATATATATATATATATATATATATATATATATATATATAGCTATATGGAAGAATGTAGCTTGCTAACAATGAAAGCATTATACAATTGGCCCTGCAGTTTCTGTACAGCATGCTTAGAAAGCAGCAAAATAGCTCATTTTCCCCGACTTGATTCACTAATACCGTTAATGCTCAGCTCCTATAAGTGCTACGATAATTTTAATATACATACACCTTCCTTGATAAATGCAGATCGTAACAGTAGAAACCGTATCCAAATCCGTTCAGTGGTTCTCGAGAGTAGCGCAGTCATACTGACAGACTTTTTGTGGTCTGTACTGCAGCCTGCGAAGCCTCTTGACCAAATATCTTGCATGTGGGTAAATTATACGCAAACCATCTGTCTGACCTAGGTCATTATTGGTTCATGTAACTGTAGTTGAACATTGAGACTACAGCTCATTGGTTTGACAACGAAACAAGTTTTGTGTACGGCACGCATCATAAAATTTTTTGTTTGCAACACCCGAAACCATAAATTAAAGTGGGTCTGAAAGAGGTAATGCGGCTGCTGCCCTAGCGTGTTTGAATTGCAAAGGGAGCAGTTATTATCGTTAAACGAGCTAGAGTGGTAACGAGCCGTGTCTGCAAGACTAACAAATTTACCTGCAGCGCGAAAATTGGTTCCGTGGATGTGATAAGAAGACACGAGTTGAATTCGCGAGGCAACGTTAAGAGGATTATAGGTATGCTGCGCTTTGAAAAAAAAAAAAAAAAAATCTATTTGAGCCATCTAAGTCTGATCATTTGGAGGTCCCAACCTTAGCTTAACTGTGATTAAAGTTTTTTTTTTAATCTACGTTATGTTAAAAAAAAACTCCCGAACACGTATGCAATCAGTTTTATTATAATAATAAAATCAAATCTCACAGTAGTCCGAAATATAACGTATTAGAAGAGACATGCAAAATCCCGCTTCATTATTCGCCATCAGGCTAAACTTCTCAGTACTGTATATACTGGAGCCAGCGTCGTTTCCTTGTTGGCTGATACATAGATGTGTAGCCACGCCTTTTCTGACTGAACTGCACGTGATTGGGGCACACAGTTGTGAAGAGTTTTTTACTGGCACAGAGCTAACCAGGGTGTCAGCTAAAGTATTGTTCAATGACAAACGTTTTGCAAAGGTATACAAGTTTAAAGTATAACGTGTCCCCAAATAATAACGAAAGTTTTGCATGTCATTAAGTATTTTTTATATATGCCATTAACGGTTAATTCACACTTTTCCGAAATCCTGCTAAAGTTCTACCTTTGGTTCCCGATTACGTATCCTTCCAGCCACATGTAAACACTGCCATATGACTAATACGTTTTAACTGTCGCAATGCTTTGTTTACTATTTACAGCTGTTCAGATGATTCTGACATATTTCAAACACCAATTCGTACGGATGTTCACAATTTAGGCCTATAACCATATTTGAGGCAGCTTTATGACTTTTTCTCAATGTCAGTATTGACAGTTCTTGCTGTTATTATTTTACTTTGTTAACATATATGTTATACACGACATAGCACATTACACGTAATACGCGTTAATATTTTGCCAAGACTATGTTTAACGCTGTTACAGCTGCGGGTGAAAGAACTGTATTATTTAACCTATTGTTATTGGTATATGTTGGATTATTACTTCAAAAGGACCGCCTTAGGTGGGATAAATATTAAAACGAAGGAACAATCAGTCCAACGGAGATACACAGTAAATTCAAGTACGTATCTCGGGTCGCTTATATTTTGTACGCAACTTTGACAGAATTAAGTAATTGTGGTGAACATGCACAAGGCCTACTGCGACTTTTACTCCGCTCGTGTTTATGCATTGGCACTTACTGTTTGCTACGTATATTTAATTATTTATTTAAATTTATTTGGCTGGGCTTAGTTTTTGTTTGAGATGGTGGGAAACGTTCAAATCACAGAAATGTAACACTTTAAGTGTTACTTAATATGGCTTCACGTATGGGAGACAAATTAAATTCTGTAACGCACTCTTGGCGACTGTGCAGCTACAGAATATAAATATATGTATATAATGATAAAAGTATGTTTATATATAATATATATATAAGATTGCCAATACTTTAATTTCAAAAGAGTGGTGTCAAAATTAGCTTTGATTGAGTTGCGACTTCGCTACGAGTAGCGGAAAAATCACCGCAAATCAGCCGAAGTCATGTAGCCATCGTAGAGTGTAGATGCGGAGACTTTAATCTCCCTTTCCTGGGTTGCACGTACTCTGGTACACCCTAAATCGGAATCAGTTATGTTTTACTGATTGTCAGTTGAAACTGCTCCATCCGGAACTTGTAGAAAAATATCACTATTTCATCATTTAAAAGAAATCTACTAATTCTAGCATTAGAAAACTAGTTATTTATAGTTGGTTAATAAATAAGCACAGAGCATTCCTGTGTGTGGGGATAGGAAATTTTCGTGGGTTAAATGACCTTTAAGCTAGACTCCACAGCCCTTTGTACACTAGAGCCTTGGCTCATTGGCTGCCACTCCAGGGGTTAGCCAATGTTACTCCACACCTGGTAGCATGGCACTCGTTACTTGTTTCCTTGCAAGTCTGCTATTGGCCCAGAGTCGCCAAGGGCGTGTCTATTGAACTGTGATCGAATTGCAAAGGTTACTTCAGTGTACATGTGTTGGGCGTCTATCTTGTCATGAAATGAATTCGCGAAATTTTCCCATCCCTGTCTATGTGATGTAAGTTAGGTATGATTGATTTTGTCGCTGATAGCAAATATTATATATAGAAAAACGTTTTTGGAGGTGGTTGGGCTCGAAACTCCGCCCATAATACAAAGCATGCTGAAGCTTTCATGATCAGCCATATCCACTGCCCTATTTTACCACTGCCAAATGTGTGCTCGTATCATGGGTACTGAACCACAAAATGTAATTTCAAATATTGCTGTAAGTTTCGTGATGTGAAAGTATTTCTTGTTGTCGAAATATATAGCTTTTCTGCGCAAGTACATGTCGTTCGATGTCCAGTAGTATCCGCTATTTTACAATGCAACGAGACACTATAGATTTAAACTGTTATTCTTAGTGGCAGATAGTTCAGTGATAATTTTACTGACTCGGCAGTGCGGTGATTCAATAAGAAAGGTGGATTTACACCAACAAACGTTTCGTGGCCTCCGAGTTAACCGATCAAACAATGAGGAAACGACAGATTTGATCAAATATTTCATTTTTTCTAACGTTGTACTGCCTAATTAGCACATTTATTACTAGTCCATCTCTCTCTTAAAAATAACAGTTTCATTCTGTGAGATCTCGTTGCATTGTAAAATGGCAGATACAAGAAAACGCTGACAAAAAAAAAAACATATTTCTCTTTTAAAGCACGCAATCTAAACTCAACTTAACTTAGAATGACTTTCGAGACCTACAAAGACATGTACGTACCTACGTACGCATAATATGTGTATATTTCGACAACATGAAGTACTTTCACGTTACGAAACTTACAGCCGTTCGCCTTTGTAAGTTTATGTTAACTACGCAAATGCGAGACCGTATACCTCAGTGGCAAAGTAGCCTAGTTGATAGAACGTGAAACAAAAGAACGTGTTGCGTTTTGGGGTGGCGGTTCTATACCAACCACTTCCAAAATTTCCTTGTACATGTAATAATTTCGTTTTGCGACAAAATAATTTTACTTAATTTATTTCAAACCGTAATGCACGGTTTTTAATCTTTGTGCTATTTATTAGTCGACTATAAACAACTGATTTTCTACTGTTTGTAATAGTGGATCTCATTTATCTGAAGAGATTAATAGTTTTGTTTTTCTACTGATTCTGGATGGAGCAGTTTCAACTGACAATCAGTAAAAAATAACTGATTCCGATTTAGAGTGTTTACCTCAATAAGCTCGTCCTCTGCAGGCCGGAACTCCTGGAGTGTATATCGACCCGGAAACCGTATGGAACCGCAGAAGATTGATGTCTCCTCCCTGACAGGCGAAAATAACATCGAAAATATCCATGTTGCATCAATCAAATCTGTAAATTACTATTAATATTCAATACTGCTATTCCTCCCACGATGAACTCTAGCAGATTCCATTTTAGAATGAGTAAGGTTTGTTCTATAACGCTATTGTTCGAAATCAATAACTTGTGATATGCTGGTTGGCGTGGCCTGATTATTTTTAGAAACAAAAGTGGTGCTAGTTACATAGACAAATTTGCATGCAGAGAAACGCAGATAATATCATTACCCTTACAATGTAAAAACAACATAACTGTCAAACTAAATAATTATGCACTTCTCACATCGCACATACATAAAACATATTATACATATCTGTTTGCAAATATCATGTTTTCATATAATTAATACTTCAAATATACATTTTGTAATCGGCCCTTAATGTTTTATTTTCACAAAGGTTTTTTTTTTTAAATCTCTATTATGTGGTCTCTTAGGCTTGAGATAATATGAAATACAGATATGAGTGATTAGCGAATTAAATGGGTAACTACGACAGCAGGCCAGTGAGGCATTAGTTCTACGTTAATAGTATAAATTTAATGTTTTAAGGTTAATCAGACCCGAAGATTCGCGAAACCGAAGATGCTCAGTGAGTAAATAAGATCACAGTAGAGTATAAAAACACTTTATATACCGTTCGGTCCCGGATTAACTGATGAGCTCAAGTGTTGCATTCATGATATATTTTGCCATGAACTGTACTTGTGTGGAGCGTGCTTCTCAGACCGAGTGAGCAACGTGCTGCTTGTGTGTTCAATGATGTCAGACCACAGGCGAGAGCAACAGAAACTTCGGCAAATCAGATTACTCTCAAAGACAGCGCCCAAAACACCGTGAACTGATTATTTTATGCGTACAGTACCATTTATGCATATAATTTATGTGCAACACGTCCACGATCATTGACATTTAATTAATCGTTTTGCGAGAGAGAAACTTTTATGAGTCCTATTGAATTACTAATAAAATTTATTCTCTTATGAGTTGAGAAAATATGATTTTTTTACCACATAATTTTTTTAAAAGTATATTATTACACTAAGATGGGAACATCGTTAAGCCCCTGTCACACTATGAAATTTTTGCCTTCAGCTATATTTGACAAAATGTGAGGACAAAATACGGTCATAAAATTTTTCCTTCCAGCAAGTTTTATCGAATAAGATTGAACGTGTGCGAAAATGTGACACACTCTCAACATTTTTCATTGGAATAATCAAATTTGAAATATTATTCAAAAATTATTTTCGTAGTGAGACATTGCTTTTGTTTTTCCATGCGGTCTATTACAGGAAGGAAATGTAAGTAATATTGTAATTTATTTTCGTTTCTTTACTAAATTAAACTTCAATTTATAAGATGTGTTCCCTGTACAATGAAATAAATGCCTCTGAGTTCGTAATAATATGAGCAGTATTCACTTAAAATAGCATTCATGCCTAGACAGCTTATGCATAAATTATCTTCATAACTTAATTCGTTTCCAGCAATTGATCGTTATTTCAAGTTTCTTGACGTCCATTTTGTCATGCACGATTCTGATTGGCCGAGACCATCAAACATCAAATAAATTTTAGAATCGGTCCAATTTTAAAATGTTTGATGGAAACTGAACCCATCCAACTTTCTCAGACAAAATTGACGACATTTACGACGTTTCGATGATGTCATAATTCTCCAACTTTATTTGATCAAACTTATTGGAAGCAGTTTGTCGGAAAAATTTGACAGTGTGACAGGAGCTTTAGACAACTAATTTCAAAATAAAACTGTTCACAAGGCAATCGAGCTACCATTGTGCCAAAAGAACACTTGCTTACTTGCCAAATATAAAATTTCTCTTACGTAAAACCTCACTGTCAATGTTAAAAACTTGCACGTATACTACAAGAATTTTTAAGCACTGGTAATTTACAAACAATTCCGTTTTCGAAGTGAAAATGTTTAATATTTACTGAGAAATAGCCTAGCACGCACAAGGCGCGGAACTTCTCGATCGCTCGTCAGCCGACCTGCTTTGCTCCATTCCTTATCTAGCAACTTCGATGAATTCACGACCTTACAAAAATGCCATCTACTGGGAAACTCACAAACCCGAATAATGTGATTTCTAAAAGCGTACATAGAGTGAGCTTCGGAGCCTCTGAGTCCGAAAGTAAGGGAGTTAGGCAGAGGCCGGCACTAAGACCGTATGGAAACATTCGCCACGATCACACAAATAACTATTTTACCAATAAGGCCCGCATATCTTAGAAACATCATAACTTAGAAAATCATAACTTAGAACGATCATAACTTAGTAACACGCATCTTAGAACTATCGTAACTTAGAAACAAACAACTTAGAACTATCACAACTTATAAACACACAACTTAGAAGTGTCATAAGTTAGAAACACACAACTTAGAAAGTTCACAAGTTACAACCACATAACTTAGAACAGGCATAACTTAGAAAATTGTAACTTGAGTATTTCTAAGTTATGCCAGCACACCGGTTCTTTTCTATTTAATTAACTGTGGTCTCTAACGCAGAGAATAAATAAAGTCACAGATAAAATCATCTTGTATTGGTCATATCAATGCCTCAGGATAAGTAAGAAGGCGAATTAGAAGTTAAAATGACACGAACCTCATCTAATATGGATTAGAGGTACCCGATGTTGCTTTCAGCTCCTCAATGAGGTAAACCTATGTTTAGATTGAAAGGGTAATTACGGGTAAGACGAAACACGAACCAAGATGGTGTTTCGTTTCTTTCAAGAGTTGCAAACCTGCTGCACAGCTGTTTCAGCTTACTTTCCGCAGGAAGGAAAGGCTTATGAGATCCCTTTCCTGGCTGTGTGTCTGTGTACGTGCGTGGCTCCCCTTTTCCAATTTTTGAACGCGTCAACCGAATTTTTTCAAACACATAGTACTTGGTAAAGACATCATACTTTCTTTTTTCGACCACGCTGAGCATCTACTTACAAAATTGCGGTAATTTTAATATTTAGCGTAATGTCAAATCTCGGGAACCATCCAATCCACTTAAAGTGTTGTATGCTGACAACGCATCGTGCAACCATTAAATTTTGAGATGGATATTGCTGTTGGTCTGCCATTTTGGAAGATAGCACTACATGAAATAACGCTTTTATGTTATATTTCAGAAACTAAAACACCAATTATCACAAAATTTGGCATGTAAGAAAAATTCTGATAGGCACTGTAAACGTAGGCAATTAAAATTGAATAGGAACTTGCATTTTTTATATGAGGCCATACAAAATTTTAAGTTTATTTAGTATATCTACCATACTATTTAACTAATTTCGACCAAATTTTGTATGTTAATTGTATCTATTATAAGCATCATATGTGCTAACACATAGATCCTTTCGTCCATCAATTTGTTAGACAGCGCAGCACGAATAAATAAAGTATTTATTTCATATATATGTAAACAATTAAACTATTACCACCAGATTTCACAAACAAATAAAACTGACATATAATGTTAAATGGTATGTTTTATGTATGACACTTATTTATTTTAACAATGGCGGCAAAATATAAATTTTAGTTTAGAACGATATATCGTCGAAACCATGTAAACAATTCCAACTTAATTTTGTATGTTGGCAGTAGGTATTACACATATAAACTGTATTTTCACAAATAATTTTGTCCGACATTTTGCAAGATAGCGCCAAACGAATAAATAAAGGACTGTGTCATGTTTTGGGAAACAATCAACCGATTCTTGCCAAATTTGGCAAAGTGTGCTATATCTTCGAAAGTATGAAACCGTTTTTACTTTAACTATGTACGCTCACACTATACGCATAGAATTAAAACTGTGGCATCAGTAATTTAGCAAAGTATTATACGCAGCGGCGAGTGAGCTACTGCAAGAAACGGTGCTGTTTGTTCATAAATATATTCGTTGAATACATAAGGTGGAACCAGTAATCTAACAAAAGACTGTCGTAATAAATTTCTTCTAGAAAAAAACTAAATTTTAAATCCCTTCACGTTTTTTTCATTCATGCATGACAAATAATTTTCTGCCACTGTCATTCTTTCTGAGGCCATTATTATTTTGTTTTGTTTCACAGAGGAAATATGCGAAGACGCTAAAAATGTAGAAAAAAAAATTATATTATACGTTACTGAACATCCGTAAGTAGACTGCAGTCTTTCCGAACTATAGTGAACGTCTGCACTGGTCGTTTCTCTGCGCTATTGGCCGTCCTCGGTAATGTGCCAATCTTACACGTTAAATTGCGAGGCAAAGGATACTCGGCTTGAAATTCTGTAAACTGTTCTGCTATATCCGTAGTCAGAAGGCAATTGCTAATTGTATATACCTTAGCTTGCATGAATGCGCCCATAAAACTGTATTTAAGTATCACATCACACACACACACACACACACACACACACACACACACACACACACACACACACACACATACATATATATATCTATATATATATATATATATATATATATATATATATATATATATATATATATATATATATATATATATATGTATGTATGTGTGTGTGTGTGTGTGTGTGGGGTGTGTGTGTGTGTGTGTGTGTGTGTGTGTGTGTATTCCAAACCATTCTGCGTTACTTTCGATTTGCATGGACTAACTATATCCACATTTACTTCTCACGTGTAAATCAATAAAGCTATAAGTTTATATGTATTTTATCAGCTGGCTCTAAAACTAATAACATGTGAATTGCAATCAATTGGAGATATAAATTTACATTTGAGGTGAAAGATATGTGGACTATTCAATTTAGGCTAGAGAAAACATAAGAAACGGGCCAAAAATAAATAGTTGCCAAGCACATATTAGCAAAAATGAAGCTTGTCCCCAACTTTTGAGAGGAAAGCAAGACAGCACCTGAAGTCATTATTATCATGTTGAGATGGAAATAAAAATTTCGGCAAAGTTCTATTTGTAACGATTCGATTCTACTCCTGACAGAGGCTTGCGCGCTAACTTACTAATGCGAAACATAATTCCTTTATTCAAACAATAGCTGTTTCTTTAATTTGTTTGGACGTCTTCTTAGTTTTTATTTTCTCTGATTTCCGGCGTATCTAAGTTTTATGTTCTGTGCTGATCACCAGAATATGTGGAATTAATATTTTCTGCTTCTTTCATTTCCTTTATATTTTTGTTGTTTTTAACATTTACTCAGGCCTAGGTTTTAGTCAATTTTGATAACTTGTCTTCTCATATCAATATTTTCGTTCTCTGATACCTTTTTAAATAGAAAACTTTTTCAGATTCTTATATCTTCCTTCGTATAATTTAATTTTTTGTACTTTCTAACTCCTTTTTTTTTTTTTTGCCCTTGTTTCTTTTTCGTACTTGGCAGAGTTAATGGATAAATTCCAAATAAATTTCAGATGTAATATAGTTCACAATTGCCGTTAAACTTTTAAGAACATTAACGCGGAAGATATTGCATCACAATAAGAGCTAAAAATTGTTTACGTCTCCAAAAGTAACTTGAACCAGAACTCATATTATAAAAATATATATATATATATATATATATGGGTGGCCTGCCACTGAAAGCCTCTCTGTACATCATGTATCACTGCAACCACTGACAACAGCTAGTTATTCTGATTTTTGTCTTCCGCGCACGTGCGCAAAACTGACTCATGATTTGCCAATATATACTAACATTACTGCCAATATATATTAATACTACTGCCAATATATACTAATACTACTGCCAAAATCGTGTGATTTAACACTGACGAGATATTTGTTTTGGTACATCTGAAGTTTTATAAGGGAAACATAACACTAAGTAAATCATTTACAAAATTTTGAGTTTGAAGCTTGGCCAGGAGATGTTTGCTGACATTTTAAATAACGTGCTCTGGTAAAGAGTGTGCCAACCTTAGACATGGCCCATGGTTTTGAGGATTCGAATGGCAATACAGACATTCAGTCTTGAGTATACACAAACTAATTATTCCAGTTTATATATATATATATATATATATATATATATATATATATATATATATATATATATATATATACACGCCATGGAATTAGCAAAGATACGTGAGATTATACAACAGTGTCCTCAAATATAAAAATACCTTGAGACGATGACGAAAAAATGCTAACATAAAGAAAACGAGGAGTTATTGAAAACTAATGAGCCTACTTGGGTGCAAATAAATTTTAGTGAAGTTATTGAATGCTTAAATTGCAGGTAGTCGTTGACGTCTTATTGACCGCAATATCATTTAGAGCTGAAACCAGAAACATGTAAAATAGTAGAAAAACAATTAATATAGACGAGTGACTTCCCCAAAGTTCTAATTCACAAAAAAAAAAAAAAACTCGTAAAATGAAGCTAGATTGCAATTAACTGCACCACGGAGGTAGGATTCGGAGTATTAACTGGGCCATCATTTTGAAAATAAGTTTCTGAGCCACTTAAGCACATAAGATTACGTGGCCCAACATGACGTCACTTGTGTGGAATATTTGATGGAACTCGTTTGATTGGTGTTCGAGATATGGCATAGAAACCTTATGTTCTTAAATGGTGTTATCCTGCAAAACTGCTTTCAAAGAGGCTCTGTACACGACGTTTGTAATAGATACTGTCAGCATAAATGTTTGATTGCAATTGGTACATTGTTAAATAGATATGCCAAGCGTATGAAAATATTTATATGACCCCCATTTTTTAAATCATTGTCTAACCCCATTTAAATAACGTAACTTTACTTGGCCTTCTGTAGGTGTGTAAAATTTTGTGGAAATTAGTCGAATTAATCCGCAAATAAGACAAAATATTCAGTTCACTCACATGTTATTATTTTGCAAAAAAAAAACGGCAAAGGAGGATCTCTGTGTGCATATCGATTGATTGGTCCTCGAGATATGGCATAAAACCTCCACTGATCATATGACCATCTTCATAAATGTAGGTTAAAATGTTTATAGAGTAACACATTCAATTATTGTTATAGATATAATATACAAAGTTAGATTTGAATATGTTATAAAGTTTCGTATGTATATAACATTAAGCTAAAATATATGTATACGTGCCAATCAGAAAATAAGAAACTTACTTACTTAAAACATATAAATTTATATAGCCTACCACAGCAAAACGTATTCGGCAAATTTGAAAGATATCGGTTGATTGTTTTCCGAGATATGGCAAAATAGCCATATTATTTAATGTGGGGCTATCTTACAGAATGGTGGAGAAAAGAGGTTTGCATAAACAATTTTGATGGATATAACTGATACTGCCAGCAAACAAAATAAAGTTAAAATTTGTTTAGCAATTTCAAAGATAAAAATTTGAAGCTAAAATGTTTTTTATTGCTTCCATTTTGAAATTATAGCGTCTTTCCCTTTAAAAATGTATCATTTTACATATTCTGCCATAGTGTTAATCGTTATTCTAAGTAGATGGATTGGAATTGAATAAATGTTTTCGAAAAAAAAAATAGCATACTACGCTAAAGCAGCGAGATGAGTTCCGTTTTTTTAAAAAGTGGCTAACATACTTGGAACATTTTTGTACGCATAAACTGCGGTAGTACCTACTATTTGATTGCTAAATTTGGTAGGAATCTGTCAATTGTTTCCCGCGAAACTACACAAAAACTCGATTAATTCATGTAGCGCTATCTTACAAAATGGCGGGAAAAATATTTTGTTTTGTGGGTTATGTTATGCATGAAATAGATCCTGTTAGCGTACAAAATTTTAGTTGAAATTGGTAAAATGGCATGGTAGTTATACCAAATAAACCTAAAGTATTTGGATTGCCGACATTTTGAAAATAAGTCCATAGTTATGTTTAATTACTCATATTTACCTGGCTTATCATGGTATGTCTTACGAGCCAAATTTGGCGAAAATTAGTTCAGTAGTTTTCAAGATATAACGTAAGAGCTTTATTTGTTCATGTGCGGAGCAACAACAATATTTACTTCTGATTTTAATGGTTACAACTTGCGTTGTCTGCACACAAAATTTTGTTAAAATCAGTTTAATGTTTATGTCATGACACTCTAAACTTCAAAATTGCCGAAATTTTGAAAGTAAGTGCCCGGAGTGGTCGAAAACTATAAAAGTCAGGTGTCCATACTTAGCATTATATGTGTATCGATTTTGGTGAAAATCGGTGTATGCGTTCGAATATTGAAGTGGGGACACACACACACACAACACGCACACAGCCACATAGACAGGAAAGTGATCTCATAAGCCTTTCTTAACTTCGGAAAATTGGCTAAAAATAAAAAAAAAGGAGGTTAACACAGTAGAGAATGATGTTTTGAAGTAATGTTGAAAAACATAGCGTTACTCGAGATGTTTAAAGAAATTCTAATTTTTGTATAGGCTGTTAATTGTTCCCTTTTGAAATCAACATATGAAAAAGTGTCACTCCCCACAACCTGCTCATTTATGACTACTGAAGTTATTTATTTTACTTCATGTTTTTTTAAGAAATGTAAGTGTAAGAAAAAGCAAATTTTAAAATAGTATGTTTTTTATTATAATTCCAATTTCGCTTGAGAGTAGCATGAATAATGTGATCAGACACATGGCAATGATAATATTACATATAGTGAAAGAATACACAATGTGCATACAATAATATCTTTATCAGGGCTTTCAAAATTGCTCAGGTAACCATGAACAGCCAAGAAATTAAAATTTATATAGGCTATTCACGGTAAAATGAGCACTTTTTCAAGTCCTGATTAAGATCTACTTGTATGCACGTTGTGTATTCTTCCGCTTTATGTAAGATTAACATTGCCATGGGCCTCATTACTTTATTCATGCATCGGTAAAATGAGTAGTAGGAGCGTAATGGTTTCATTTCATTTTTGATTAATCGGATTATCGATTTGATCGATTAGATTAATTGGATTATTCCTATCTTAATCGGATAAAGATTTTTAAAATCCAATTTTAATCCAACGAAAATTTTTTGGTGTATCCACAATCCTTATCCAATAAAATAGGATTGTTTGATCAAAGAAATTTGATGGAAAAAGTTTGATCAAATTTCATTGATGGAATTTCATTTTTTTTTTTTTGTATGAATTGATAAGTGTATAGTTTTGTGCTAAGGCACTTTATTTTTTTTCTTATTTTTGGGTTGGGGGGCAACTCTGGAAGATGTTGATTCTCGTAGTTCTGTCGTGGTACTCAGAGCTTCGTGTTTTGGGGAAGGGGTGTATAAAGGGGAGCGATGTTCACCCTCTTAGCTCCAGCTTACCTCGCAACAGTTCGCCACACGCCACTGGCGCCAACCCAGTGATGGCGGCCGGAAACAGGGCTGAAGAAAACCCGACGAACGATAAGAGATAACTAGAAAAAAAGAAAGAAATGTAAAAGTTTGAGCGACGAGGTTCTACAGTCTTTCTAGTTGGTGCTTATCAGCGATCGGCTTAACATGTAATCGCTTGGTAAAAAGTAGCTCGATAAAGCTAAATGATGACGGAAACCTAATTACCAGAACCATACAGAGGGTGGGGAAGGTGGAATCACGTTGGTAATAGTTCCGTTCACAGAGAGGCTCTGCTAGTGGGAAATAAGAAATATCTGTGTTCCTCGAGGTCAATACCTAAAAATCATTGCATACCGGATGGCAGCTGCGAAATTTAAACAGGAAATTATATGTTAAGGAAATTTCGCCTCAGTGCGTTAATTTGAAAGATAGGTGTTACAAACAAAATGTATTCTTCGCGAATTGTTTTAGGAGAAGATCCCTACGAGCGTGTATTCTGAATATAAATAGGTAGTATGTACTTCTATTTGTAAAATATAAATTTTTAAAATTCCATACAAACAGACTATACATGTTATAGAAACATCTCCGCTGTAAGGAACTTCTCCTAAAAAATTCGTAAAGAATACACTTTGTTTGAAACTCCTATCTTTGAAATGAACGGACTGACGTGAAACGAAATTTCCTTAACATGGGATTCACTATTATAAAATTCGCAGCTGCCAGCTGGTAGGCAGTGACCTTGATACTATCTCGACACCCGCCTTTCTTTGGACGATGCTGTTGATTACTGCTGACATTTACACAATTTTATAATTGGTTACTTCTTGAGACATGTATCTAGTGAATCACTTTCCATTGGTTCGAAAGTGTCAGTTATTACAAGAAATGTGTATGTGCCTTTAACACAAAAAAATTTCCTCTTTTGGGACATCTGAGACGAAAATTTAATGCTTATGTATGGGTACAATTTTATTCACTTAGCTCCGTGTCATTAGAGAAGACACATCAATATGTTGCGGAGTCGTTCGTGTCCGGGTTATTACCTTAGGAAGGTATACCGTAACATTTTGTCATTTCAAAGGATGTTAATAGAGACGACAGGTGTTGGACTGTTAAAATTGTTGATGTAGAAGAATGTTATATTTTGTTGTCATTTCTGTACCGTTTTGGTCATCAAGGAATTACTGCTAAGGCAGGTAGAGGCATGTTGGAAATGTGTTTCTTTAGAAAGCCCAGGATGAAAAGGATTCTGCTCCTAAGGTAATCAGTGATGTCGATACTCGAGATGTCAGATGTTGGAAGACTTTTCCAGTTCATGAAGGCAAGGTGGACAATACTGTTGTCATTAGTGTGTTTGGTTACGCGTCGCTGTCTTCGCGTAAGAAGAGGAAGTTTGAGCACGGAGATCAGATTTGGTTGTATCGAAAACATTTATGAAAAAAATTAATTTTGTTAGTAGACTGTAATTATTAGGTTCTGAATAACGATTTTAATTTTATCTGATGATGTGCATCTTTACTAGTATTTATTTCGTTTTGAGTCGCTGATACAGCTCCGTAATAAGGTTGTCAATGCTCTCGTCATTTTCTGTTCTATAATGAATTTATGGTCGGTTTTATGTAAAAGGGTAACTTATTTACAAAATGAATATTTCTTGTGATTAAATATTTTTGGACTACCTTTTTTACTGTGCACATAAATGCAATCAAATTTAAAGTCAACAGAGTCATAATTTCCTAAATGGAAGGTTGAGTAGTAAGTTTATAAGAAATATATATTATATTCGCGTGCAACAAATGAATTACCAGGCCGTTATTATGATGCTCTTGGGACGAACCAAACTCTCCTAACCCCAGTCCAGAAAACTTTTTTTTTTCAGGGGAAAAACAGAGTGATTAAACAATAGAGAATTCCAAAGCACGTCAGCGACAAGCAGGAAAATTCGTAAGTACGTGAAAAATATTAGTTTTGTTACGTGAATATTGCGTAACAGCTTTACTAATTACGTACCGAGGGATAGTTACGTCACGACTTGAGGGCAAAGCGTTGCTGGATACAGGGCGCAGTGTTGCCAATCCGTGCCATAATTATCGTTTGGTCCATGTTTTTAGCCCTCGTGCCATAAAAGATAACCACCTGTCGATATTAGTCATATGTATAGGTTGTTCACGATAACGTGAGCACTTTTTAAGGCCCTCCCAACAGGCATTAACCACTAATAAATATACCTTATTAAAGCATAAGCATTAAATTTTGAGGGTTGTGAAATGTATACACTGTGTTTATTGGTCACGTTGCAATGTTTATATTAAAAAGCAACAGGAAGATGAAAATCGGACAAAAGGAAAAATTTATAAGGGCCTTAAAGAGTGCTCACTTTACCGTGAACAGCCTATACCATCATTTCGCTTTATTTCATATTACGACTCCCCCCTCCCTTTTCTGTTTTTCGAAGTTGTTATGAAGTACGCAGTTTGCGAACATTTGAGTGGTTTTAAAACGAGCTGGTTTGATAGTATGCGGTGTACCATAATTTTCCTCAGGAAACGATGATTTGTTGCCTTGAAAAACGATTATTCGTCCCATAAGAAGTAACAGTACTATAACAAAGGCCTCTTGGGGTGGCGTGTGCGTTCCGCAAGGATGGCGACCCGACACAGGCGGATAACGGTCGAGAGTCGTACGAGAATTACGTAACAGCAAAAAAAAAAAAAACACTCTTCAGCTCGACCAGGCCAAGTTTACGGCTGGAGAGGGGCGAGACCTCGAACGCCAGTGCATTTGCCAAGAGGGGAAGAACAATGACAATTTTAGTATATTCACGGTTACTTCCAACTTTCCTGAAGCCCTGCTAAAGTTCTACTTCCAGGATATTCCTCCGCCTCGTGCAAACATGGCTTAACCAAGTCTAGAAAATTACACCAAAGGGACAATGCACCGCATTCGTGCGCTCAGGATAACAATATTTTGCATGAGAACTATTTCTCACTCGGCAATACCAACGCACCTATTTTCTTTGTATTCTTATACATATTTAATATAGATAAAATAATATGATTTGCATATAGAATATATGTAAAAGTACAATTTAACCCCAAATATATTACTTACATTTATTTAAACACAGGTGTATAACGCTTGTGATATAAGTTATATTATAATTAGGAAACAACCAAAATCATCATACATGGAGTGATTTTTTAAAGGTTAGATTCAAAATGTGTGAAGAAACTATGAATCGACTACATGGGTATTTCAATACCGTTATCTGCCTGCGCGAACGCGTGTACACATGTAGACATTAATTAGATGTACTACGTCACGTTTAATTTTATTTCATTATCATGAAATAGCTATATCAGAATCACGTAAATATAGATATTTGCAGTAAAATGATTATTGTTTTCAAAATGTAGCACTGAAAATTTGAAAATATCGTAATATTCGAGCCCAAGTTTCTTTGCTCCTTTAACTTTGGCAACTAAATCACATGTCGCGTGATATATACACAACATATTAAATATCAAGGATATCTAATACTCGGTACTCGGGTACTGGGATCGTGAATATATTTTAAAGTATATATTGATGTTTTTGCCAACACATTTTTATTCGTCCAAGAGTAACTAATAATATTAATGTTATTTTCTCTCGGATGAATAAAAACGCGAGTTTCTATAGTCAACGCTGTGCCACAACTTATGGTATTAAGACACCTCAAAGTAAATATTACCATAGAGTAATAGCTGAGCAAAGCAAGAATAAATGTGGTTTTCTGACAAATATGATGTAAATAGCATGAGGTGTTTACCAACTTTTACTGATAATTCAACCAATGCAAATTAAAAAACGATATTTATCACTTTCCAAAACTTATTTAATTAAAAAAAAAAAAATTATTTTCACAAATTGTTCTACCAAACACAAATTAAACATAAATATTTCATTTAAAATGCAGTACTTACCATAGTTAACTTTTAAATTAAAAATACTAATTTATTTTATCACTCCTCATTTCTAATTTTCCCGTTTGTGTATAGAGTCAGAATGTCCACGTTTTCTTTTAGTTCGCTTAGTTCTAATAAACTTCGCACCATCTTCAGTTTAACCTTCGTTACTCGCAGAAATAGTCTGTGTAGAAGTTATACTCAGGCGAGATGTTCATAGCAATTACTCTACAGTCTTGCAACATCGCCACGAGCAAGTAAAAGTTTAGGCCCTATTCAGAATGTTTTGGGACAGCCAAAGAGTGAAGTTTACTCGCAAAGTAACGTTTTGGAACACCGGGCCAGCCGAGCAATTTATCTTATCCTGGAAGAGGAAGGGGATAAAGGCCATGTCACACTGACAAATTTCCGTTTTCAAATATATCTGAGAATAAAAATTTAAGACGAATTTTCTTCTTACAACAAATTTCATCAAATAATCTTGAATGTGATAGAAAATGTGTCATACTGTCAGATTTTTTACTGGGAGGATCCAGCGCGAAAATGTTTTTGTCAAAGTGAGAACCAGCTGTTGTATTTCCATGCAGACTATTAGTTATATATTTTCACTGTTTTACTAAACTCAAGATTTATTTATGAAAGATATTTCCTGCTCAGTGAAATTTAATGCCTCTGAGTTACTCGTATTACGTGCAATATTCTATTAAAATAGCATTCATGCTCAGATAACTTCAATTACTTTTACAACTCTACTTTGTATCCAGCAATTGTTCGTTATTTTAAAGTTTCCAGACGTCATCAAACAGCCATTTTTGTCGTGTGCGATTCTGATTGACTGACACATTTTAAAGACCGGTCCAGTCTTCAAATATTGATGGAAACTGGAGCCATACAAATTTTCTTCTCTTAAATATGGTGGTGTGTATGATGCTACCGCGACGTCACGACTGTACAACTTTGTTTCACCAAACTTGTTGTAAGCAGTTTGACGGAGATATCTGACTGTGATCTAAGGAAGAGAATAGGGGAGGGAGAGAATGGCTAGGACCTTGCGTAGTTTACATATTATTCGGATGCAAACTAGGCTTGTTCAGGTAGTAATACCTAGAGCCGTGCAAAATTCTCGTTATCATTCGGTGAGAGGAAAGACTCCACTGCCTTATAGACAAGTGAGCATAAAAATCCATGGCTTCATTGACCGCTGCACTATAATCAACGTTAACTAGCTGCTTGGTCTCCTTAAAAGAGATTGGCCGCTCCACCGCTGTACTGATATTACTGGCTGAAGAGTTCTACAAGGCGTGTCAGACATATTTATGGCCAATGACTGAAGTCAATCAAACGCACAGAAACTTGCAATTCTGCCTGGCCTTAAATAACACGGCTAAATTTGCACGTTTCTAGTAATACCCTATCTCTACTCGACAGTACCAAGCAACATGACCCAGTGGTCAACTACTGGACTCGTACACGAATTCGGAAGGAGCCTGGTTCGAATTCCGATCGGACGGTCCTCATTTCGTTATTTTACCCCCGTGGTTTCGCGAAATGACTCGAGGCGAATTCTGGAGCGGTTCATTACTACAGTCCATCGCTAATTCCTAGAGATATTAAAAATTCGAGAGTTCAGTGACCTGCAGATTACACTGTGCAGTTTCATGTACAAATATGCCGATATCAACTGCAATTTGGTTGTCTGCTGTCACAGTGGAAGGTGACAATTGGAAGTCGTTCTCTAGGAGGTGTCAAACACAGAGTGTACCAATGGCTAGATTTCTATACACGCACGTGTATTGCATTCTAGCTTGTCTCAAAATGAATCCGCGAATTCTTCCGGTATCTACTAATTCCCTCCCCTTTCCTGCTATTCTGAGCAACTTATTCAGTCTCTAGTGACCTCTCTGTAGACGAGACGTTAACACATTGAGGCCTCCACACATTTACTGGCACTTAAGACAAATTAGAAGTAAGTCACCTATATCCACTATTGCAAGAACAACGGTTCTGTCGGTGTCTGTCTGTGTTAGAACTGTCCATCATCATATTGGTCCATATCACACCGGACACCACCCTGTACTTTACAGCGTTCATTATTGTCCGGTCATTAACCAATGGAGAGCTGAGCTGGTACTGACCCAATCAAATATCCTTTATCGTATAGAAGTATTTACAATCAATCATGTCCCTTTCAGTGGCTATAAAAAAAAAGAACTTCTATCGTTACCAATACAATTGTTTTGTTATGAACAAGGGAATTTTCAAATTAACTTTGCTCTAACTACTCGAGCATAGTCCACAAAGTGTTAAGACCTAGTTACCTAACTATTGGCTGTTCAATGTAAAGTGAGCACTTTTGAAATAAGGTTGGCAACGGCAGAATGAAAGAAGTTACATATCTTAACGTTGAATTTAAAGTGAACTCTTAACATTTGAGAATACTGAAATAACTGGTTTTGCGTTGTTTTCTTTTTTTTTTTTTAATGTGCGCAATGGTAAGAATCAGCAAATATGTAAATTTTTACTTTTTCAATACAATCACATTTTCACTTGACCAAGAATGAACAAAGTGATGAGGCACATGGCAATGCTAATTTTACAAATGGTCGAATGAATGAAGATATTTGGGCGGCTCACTAACATCGAGCTCTTGAGAGCCGATGAGAGTGAAGCGAGGTGAGTAAGGAGCAGCGCCGGAATGAAAGGGCGGGGGAAACGGAAGATCCGGCACGATTCCCATATGCAAAAATTCGGAGCGAATGTGTCATAAAATTTTTTTGAAATACCTTATGTATACTCTTCAAAATAAAATCACCAACTTTGAACACTAATATCACTGTAGCAATAATTTTTAACTAAATAAATTTTTTAAGCCTGTTAACATACCAAATATATAGTTCAATCTGGAAGTCAAGTTAGGGAAAGTTTACATCAATCAACTTCTGTGCACTAAGAGGAAGGTTTTTCCAGACAACAACATAGTTGTTTGTATAGGGCGAAACAAATATTTATCCGTCCCAGCAAGATATTTTGTTGTATAAACAAAACTTAAACTGCCACAAAATTAATTTTGTTCATCTAGCAAATTCCATGCTTCAATAAACAAAACCTCTTTTTCTTGACCAAAAAAAGAACATGTTAACAAAATATTTAGTTGAATCAACCTCTCTACTGGTGGAATCAACTGTATACATATATTTGATGGGCCAATGATTCGAATACCTTAGTACGAAAATACAGCTGCTAGTGTTTGTAATTTATGTGACAATTATAACAGCAACAGTGTTCTCAGTGCATTTATTAATATTTAATAATGGCATAAAAATCCTAATAAAACAAGTTCAACAGAAAACTTATAAATAAAACTGTAAAACTCGAAATATTTATTTACGCACGTTTTGCAGTATTTGAAGACATTCTAACATCATCAGTAGTCACTTTAGATGATAACGTAGGTTCGAATATCGAGCGAGATATAATTTTTTGTTTAACGTACGTAATGTGCCGAACAAATATTCAGTTACACCAACGAAACTTTATAGTTTGGGGTAAAAAGGAAGGACATCCACACCTGAAAAGTACGATATTTCATTAGAAAACAGAACAGTTTCAATAACAACAGCAAATTATTTAAACTAGAGAGAATCATACAGTAGTTCTTTTTTTCGCGTACAGCTTAATGAAATAACCACAAAATAAATTGGTTTCAACAACAAAATATTACTCTGCCTTTATACAAACCATTAATTTGTTTGCGCCAGAAATCTTGATCTCGGTGTACTTTAGGGAACGACACCTGCGTCCTGAGGACATCTCACCATCCGGGATTAAACTGGACCTCTTGACTTATAGTTCATCTCAGGGCCAAATGATGCTTATCGCCCCACTTCGAGAAAGGACGTGGGTGCCAATTTCCATCTGAGACGTATCAGCCACGCAACTCCTCGACAATTGTCCGCCTACGTCGAACTTCTCACAGGAAGGTCCCCGTTGTAACAAGCACCAATCTTCCCGGTATATCTCGCCTTGTCATATCAATTTACACTGACAAAGTGGGCGACATATTCCGAGAAGATTAGAAGCTTCTCAAAGACCTTCTACACAAAAAGAGATGTTATTTATAAACATAACAATAAAGTTAGTAACTATTCTCTATACTTGTTACTATAGGCTGTTCACGGTAACGAGATCACTCCTCAGGCCGAGTTACTTTTTCCTTTCAACCATTTTGTATCCTTTAACCATCTTTTGAAATAAATATTGCCATGTAAGTAATCATCACAAAGTGCATATTCCACCGCACTCGGAAGTTAACGTCTAAGGACAAAATTTAATATATTTATTGACTATAATTCCAAACGAGAGGGCTTTCAAAAGTGCTCACTTTACCATGAATGGATTTTACGTGCTATTGGCAGTAAAATGAGCACTTTTAAAGGCTCTCCCATCAGAAATATTACCCAAAATTAATATTTAACTGTGGTCTCAGACGTTAGATTTTGAGAGAAATGAAATGTATAAACTGTTTTGTCACAGGGAAATTATTTAAATTAATAGTTGTCAAAAGGATCCAAATAAATTAATATGATCTATTAAGCGCAGCCGAAAAATGCTCACTTTACCGTGAACAGTCAAGAGTTAGAATTTTGTTAACATAAGAAAAAGTTGTAATTTGGGGATTCCTTGAAAATGCTAAAGATTTTCAATTTTTTTCTTTTTTAAATTATTTTCTAAATATTTACATGCCTAAGGATGACGAACCATGTGACTACTACAAAACGCTTTATGAAAACTCATCATGCCTATAACATTTTTGCCGTGAACACATTATATTTTTGTTATAACCTTTACATCGTTTTGTACTGACTAATATAAACAGAGTGTTAATTTTTCAATCACTAGCGAACAGTTTCGCAGGCACAAAATAAATCTGCGTACACCAAAAAGAAATTGGCAAGGTGAATGAAAATCCACATCGGTTTAAATGCGATCACTTACTCCATCGACTGGGTATCGAACCCTTGTAAATCGTAGGGGACTAGAGAGTTCAATTCTAGATTTTTATTCCTACACATCACACTTGGCGCAATAGGCCTAATACTAGAGCCACGAGTATTTCGCGAATTCATTCGTAGGCGAGGTAGACTACAAACCCTTTTTTCTTTTCCCCTTTTTTTGGTGATTGGACGACGGTTGTTTAGACACGCCCCGTTTAACTGTGATCCAGTAATAAGCAGGAAGCAATAGTGTGAGTGAGTGTTTAACAGTCCTGTACAGAGGCCTAATTTGATCACAGCAACCAATAAGCAAACGATACTGTCTCGAGTGTATAGAGGGCTGCCCAGCCTAGATTGCTGACAACTCAATCCGCGAAATACTCGTGGATCTACCTATAACTTTGAGATGGTTGCTGTACAGGAATATAAACCACAATGAGTAAACAATAAATGAGGCCTACTAATTAATTTGCCCTAAGCGATACACATTACCAGCACAGGATAGCAGGAAATATAGTGACCATATATAACTAAGTTTCAGTGCACGTTTTTTAAGACATTTC
This sequence comes from Dryococelus australis, assembly GCA_029891345.1. Lineage (NCBI taxonomy): Eukaryota > Metazoa > Arthropoda > Insecta > Phasmatodea > Phasmatidae > Dryococelus > Dryococelus australis. The sequence goes on along the minus strand of CM057004.1, from coordinate 86,538,053 downwards.
CCAAATGTCGTATCATTTAATTAATCGTAATTTCGCAATACATGACCAATAATTAGAGATGCAAATTCGCGTTATTATTTGGCATCAGGCTAAACTTCACAGTACTGTATGTACTGGAGCCAGCGTCGTTTCTCTGTTGGCTGCTGCATAGATGTGAAGCCACGCCTCTTCTGACTGAACTGCACGTGATTGGGGCACACAATTTTGACGTGTTGTTTACTGGCACAGAGTTAACCAGGGCGTGTCAGATAAAGTATTGTCCAATTGAAAACGTATTGCAAAGGTATACAAGTTTATAGTTTAACGTGTGCCCAAATAATATCGCGAATTTTGCATGTCTCTACCAATTATTTATTGCCAGATATTGAGAGAAATGAATTAAATTTGTCGGGCAATTATATATGTCATATCCTCAAATCGTAATCTGAACTCTTTCTTTTCAGTACATGATAAATATATAATGACCCATGTTACATAAACTTTATATATGTCAGTCAAATATTATTTTTATGAAATTACTTAAATATTTCGGTTTAGCGATTAAGCATACATAACTGGTCGGCAGCAGTACGACTGGACGTTCCCATATCACCTTGCAGACGATTGTACATGGCTTCTGTACCTGAGTGGATTGTATCCAGCAGCTAATAGCAGATGATGAATTGCAGCAGAACTGGAAATAATAATTGGTAAGATTAGCTGTAGTGTTATGTGCATAAATCGAGAAATTCGTTAATAATAAATATCCGTAGCGTGACAGCATTAGTGAATATAAAGGTGTTAAATGATTGTTTCTTCCGCCAGTCCTTCCCCCAACTTAGCTGTTGAGAATGCTGAAGAGACGCACTCGTCGTAAGGTAATTTTCGCACCCATGTATGGTATTTTCCACTACCATGTACGTGAATTTTACTCCAGAGTGCGGTAATTTTACCTTATCTGTAAGGAAAACTATGTTTCCCACACAAGTTTGCAAATATAACCTTACACTTGCCAGGTACGTACAAGAATATCTTGAGCAGTGTTTTCAGATGTACTCAGTTTACCGTGAAAAGCATGTACTCACTGGTTGCACTACAGCTGCCGCCTCCTCAAGTCTCCGGTACAACGCAGATGTTGGAACCTTGGCGGTGTGGGAACGCTATCTGATGGAGCCGCGCAGCTATGCATCCGCTGCCATTAACACGACCGCGCGCGAAGATCGCGCCTGCATCTTCACTGAATGAGTACCTAGTCACTGTTACGCTTTCGCGTCTACGTGAATTGCACTGCAAGTTCGAATAAACAAAGCAACTTAACCACGAGTCTAAATAGCACCTGTTTTTTCGCGAAAAATGTTTCAGGACGAGTTGTGTTCCAACGCACACTAGTTCAGAACCGCTTTCGTGATTGGATCGTTTGAACCGTTACGCGTCCTATATATCTGCCCGCGAATCACGGACGGCCAGTATCGGAATAACTGAATTCTGATTGGCTCATTCATATAACAGCCTGTCTTCACACAAACATCAGAGGCCAATAATCAAATGAAGACTGCAAGTGTTCACATAGGCTATCGAAATCTTGATTCCGCGCAAATCTTTTAGTGCAAAATAGGTGGGCCTATGTTAATGCTCCGAAAGCATTGCTGTATCATAGAATATGTAGGCGTACAGAAGCGAAAAGTAGGCGCGTATCGCGATCTCTAGTCGATGCGTGTCACTTAGCCTAAAAATACTTTTAATTAGAATTTCAGGGAAAAAAGTTTATTTCACTTGAAGTAATTTAGCTTAAAATTCAGTTGGCCTAAGAAAGTCACCTGGGCTAAAGACAATTGGCTAAACGTAATTTATCCTAAATGGTGCTTAATCTAAAGATCGTTAGACCTAAAAGACACTTAGCATAAGTCATTCGATGCAAAAGTTGGTTGAACTAAAAGCCATCTGGCTTGGATATAATTTTAATTAAAAGCTTCTTAGGCTAAAGTAATTTGGCTTAAATTCACTATCGTAAATGGTGCTTGGCCTAAAAATCATTTGGTTTTAAAGTCGCTTGATTTAAAAGTCACCTATCATGAAGCTCATTTAACGTAAAATTCAGTTGAAATAAAATTTATTTATCCTAAAAATCATTTTAGCTAAAAGTTTCTTCGCCTAATACTCAGTTGACCTAAAAGTTACTGTGTCTAAAAACAGATAGCACAAAAGTGACTTGGCCTGAACTAAGTTCTCCTAATATTTATTTGGCTTCAATATATTTGGCGTAAAAGTTATTTTGACCTAGTAGCTACTTGGCCTGAAAGTCACTTGTCTTAGAAGTCGCTTACCTAAAAGTCACTTTCGTGGCTAAGTGACTTTTATGCCAAATGACGTGTATCCACTACAGCCACACGCTCCAGGAAAATGGCCTCTCTGAACACCACTACGATGGAACTTCTTCAGCCACTCAGCACCTGGATAGTAACTTGCCAGACGGCAGCTTGACCAAGAGAGAATTTCCCGCGGTACGCAATATAGCTGATCAGATACGAGACCCATTTCAGGGCTTCGCGTGTCCAATCAGCGGACTGGTACGCTCACGCCAATGCAAATCCTACGCCATTTTACTTAGGCCTATATATACTTATAGGTTGTTGACGGTAAGATGAGCACTTTTGAAAGACCAGCTTAAGATCTACTTGTATGCATGTTGCGTCGTCTTCGGCCTTATGTAGAATTAAACGTTACCATGGGACTCATCACTTTATTCATGCGTCGGTCAAGTGAAAATTCTAAATTATTACAAAACTAAATATTTAGCAAATCTCATTTTTACACTTCGATGCATCAAAATAATAAAAACTGAAAGGAATAATTTAAGTTATCGTAAATGGTTACGTGACACTTTTTATTCGACGTTAAGGTATGGAACTACTTTCCATCACGTGTTACCATCATTACTGGACGCATGTTACTCAGTTCGCCCCTTAAAATATAGGCAGGTATGAGCAGTAACATTTTTCTAAGGTTAATTTGCAAAGTGCTCCCTTTATCGTGTACAGTCTTTACAAGTGGACATATCGTGAGTGAAGTTGTCTTAAATGGAGCACTTCAGAAAATCAACATGTTTTATATTGCTAAGAGGTGTCAATATATTTCGTTTCCAAACACGTGTATGTGTGCGTGGTGGCTTGGCTTTTTTTTAATAAACATACACTCCACGGTTATTAGATTCGGTATTATAGGTAGAGACATTGTAATATCGCGTCAATTTTATGAGCTAACGTAACTTCAATAACACTTCAGCTGGTTTATATTTTGATGATAGGAAGGTCAGGTTTCAACTCAGATTAAGTTCTTCGCGGACCAATCAGAAACGTACTGCATTACAGCATCGGAATTCTTATTGGCGCAATAAAATGTGATAGATAGTAGCTTAACACATGCATGACAGCCAATACCGCAAGAAAAACATCAGATAAGTGAATACAGTGCTTTCAATTCTAGCAAACAGTTACTTTTCCTGCGATGAACCGTCGTCTCTAGTTCGCTGTTTGCTGTTGATTTAGAAATTCTAGAAATAGGGTCTGAAAAATGTCCCTGCATAGGCACTCTTAGTATCATGACCCGAATGAAGTTGGCAACGAGATAAGCGAAGTAGTTACATTTTTTTTTTTAATTTCTAAAATCGCCGCATTTGAATGTGTTTACGCTGAATTTATTTCACATATATTCTTTTTTTTTTACGTGCATAAGAGTAAAAATTTGCATCTAAGTAATTCATTTACGTTCCTAACAGTGTCATGGTTTCAATTCGTCGGCGCATGCATTAAGTAATAGGGCCTATTTGCAATGTTAATTTGACGCGTGGTCGAATGGTCATATATAAAGTAAGGAGAAAAGTAGATTTCATTCAGGGCTTTCAAACTTGCCCAATTAACTACTAACAGCCGATATGCCCATAGTAATGTACCATCCAGAGGATTGATTATGGCTAGAGCTGGTGATATTTCGCGAAGCACCCAACAGCAATTTGTCTGTTGCTATTGGTTGCTGTCTCCTTGAGAAGACGTTTTCATTTCTGACTGCACACAGTCAACACGTGTCAAAAAGTGATTCAGCCAATCAAGTTAGGTAAAGGACCTTACGATGTCTTGAAATCCAACTTGTCTTGAAATATTTTCGCGAAATTTCACCGCCCCTAATTATTAGAGACGTGTAAAATTCGCGTTATTATTTGAAGACAGACTAGACTTCAAACATTTGTGCTTTTGTATTGGGTTTGTCATTGGACTACAGTTTGTCCGGTCACACCCTGGACGGCTTCCGGCCAATAGGAAACCACTAACCAGAGGCTGGCCCAATCACGCCCAACCAAGTAAAAGGGGTAAATGTGTCCTCACTGCTGCAACAGCTAATTAATAAATGACACTGACCCAAACACGTATAGGACGGTGAATTAAAGCGTGCTTCCAAAAAATAACGCGAATTTTGCAGGTCCCTACTAATTATGGATCTTCCGACGGGACACGTTTTGCCTAAGAGGTATTGTACGTATATGCGGTTTCTCAAGAAACGGCACGAAAAAATATAAGTTTATTGCATTTCCGTATATCTTAAGGCGTAAAGAGAGAAATAGCATTTGATAAATTTCTCCATGACGAAACTGGAATCTGCACGCCACGCATATGGCCATCGCATTCAGTATGTTCCTCAAACGAGTACACTTTTACAACATTTCTGAATGTATAAAGCTGTTTCTATGGCAATATCAGTGTATCTCAGTGCCACTGATCATGTTTACAAAAACACAATCAGTTTTTTGTCAGCCTTACCAGTATGCAGAAACAAAAAGTGTTGCAGTGGAAACACTTATATGAAGGATTTTATTTAGAACTCTCAAAAAAGTGCGTCTGTTAGTGGAATAGACTATAGGTACAAGTGAACACTTTCCGAAAGTCTAATTAGCGGTTCGAACTAATAGTGTGCGGTCGTGAATACCGTGAAACTAAGCAATACTTTAGAAGAAACAAATCATGGCCGCTTGCCCAGCGCCAGCCGAAAAGCATGACTGCAATTAAGCACGGATGGAGAGACGACAGAATACAAATGTCGGTGGAAAGGTCAGAACCCCGAGAATACCCTCGATCCATGTCGGACACGATTCATACTTGCGAAAATCCAAAGGAAGGAGGGAGCAGATACAGGGTCAGGAATTGTACCCTAATCGTCCTAGGTGAGAGGCTGGTGAGTTAACAGCTTGGTCACCAAGGCATCACAATCAATTACCGTCTGTACTATTTGTTTTTGAATTAGCATTTCGAATCGTATTTTAGGGCATCTTTCCCGTTGCTTTTAAAAACGTGAAACTGACGATTTCTACGATTTCATCCTTTAGAAGCACTGCTGTACCTTAAGGTCATTGGTGCATGAAAGCATTATATTTGTCTAATTTTTGTCATAACTTGTTTTCCAAAGGGTTTGTCGAAATTTTTGTCTGGAGAAGACGTAAATAACAACTTCTAGCACCTTCTTGCGTTGTTAGGTATTCACTGCCGTCATTATTCTCGGAGCACTGATGGAAGAAAAGAAAGAATTTTTGTTTCCTTATCTGCAATTAGTGTTCCAAGAATAACGAACATAGTGATTCGTTACAATGTGAGAAGGTACTTAAAGTTGTTATTTACTTCTTGTTGAGCCAAAAATTTGGAAAAACTCGCTGGGAAAAATGTTATGAGAAAAATTATATCAATATACTACTTTCATGCATCAATGGCATTGAATAAAAGTCTTTCTCGCTTTATCGTGCGTTGTAGTCTCCGATGCAGAAGATACATAACACGATCTAGCGAAGAGAGGAGAGAGACAGAAATATAGCTATTGGTGTGTTTGAGTCCTTAAACATGACAACTGTGAAACGCAGCTACATGGTTTCTCAATCCACCATCGAACAGAGGAAGACATTATCAGTGTGAGACGAATACTCTTTTGAGGCAATTGCATATGTTTTATCGCTAGGGACACCTGAATTTCGCGAAAAGATTTCACGACCAGTTGTATTTCATAACACTTTAGTTCAGATTCACTTTCATGTTTGGATGGTTCCCGTGTTACGCATCTTCAGGAGTCTGCCTGCGAATCAAAGACGCGCAGTATTGAACTTACATAATCTTGATTGGCCAGTTAAGCAGGAGAAGATGAAATCACAAAGTTACGCCGCCAATAAGAAAAGATATTAGTTGGTATGCCCGTAGGGTATTGAAATCTAGCAAGTGCGGAAATCTTTTCGCGAAATTCGGGTGTACCTATTTATATCATTCTTCTAGATTGTCCCCGAGGGAAGGCATTGTGAGAAAATTGATGGCAGGCTGAACATGTCTATTACACTAAAGCAATCTACGAAGAAGTTTTGCAACTTTGACAAAAAATACTTTGCATATTGTCTGGCTACAATGGATAATGGACGAAGGAAATTAATAAGAAGTTACTGATATAACTACTAAGCTTACTTCTGTCAACACTGGTGCAATTAAATTTTAAGTAAGTTCTTAAAAGCTGAGTTGGTAGTTAGGACTTGACTTTTCCTTCAAAGCAATATCATTAGAAAAGAAACAAGAAAAATATGCAACATTAGTGAGACAACTACAAATACATACCTGCCTTACCCAGGACTTCAACCCAGAATAACTCGTACATTAATCTAGCGTGCAATGCACTGCATAATGGAGGTCGGATTCGGAGCATCAACTTCGGATTTAATCATCCGAATGTTTCGAATTATAGGGTTTACTAAACTAGAATATTTAGACGGCCGTCATTTTGAAAATAAGTGACTGAGCCACTTAAAACATGTAATATTACATGACCTATCGCACCGCTGCTCGTGTGAAATGTTTGTGGAAATCGGTTGTTTGGTCCCTGAGATAGGTATGCCAAAAAAAAAAAAAACATTATTTTCTTATTTCATGATATCGTACAAAATTAAAATAATAAGCTCTATATGCGATGTTTCTAATGTACAGTACAATGTCCACATACATACATAAAACATCCATAATTTTTATATGGTGATCTTCATAAATGGAGGACAATAAATTAATGTATTAGCATATTCGATGATTGTATAGTGCCAATATACAAAGTTAAGTTAAATAGATAACAATAACTTCCTAGATATAGCACACAAAATTAAAATAATTTTATAGCCGCCATTTTGATAATAAGTGAATGATACATAAAAAAAATACGTATATTAATATTCCTTACAACAGTACGTCACCTTCGCCAAATTTTGTACGTGTGTGTTGATTTTTTCCCGAGAAATCAAATAAAAACATAATTTTGCATTGGCAAAATCATATCATACAAAATGGCAGCGAAATGAGGCTCTGCATAGACATATTTGATGGTTGTAATATGGACTGATAGCATACAAACTTAAGTTGGAATTTGTTTCGTTGATAACATATACTGAGATAAAATATTTATATAGCAATCATGAGCTGAAAAGTAAACCACGCATGACATAACTCATAAACTGCTAAATTAAATAAGCAAGTATTGAAATGATAACCCGCACTAAATATATATATTAATAGGTATATCAAGCACACTTTCTGAAATGTCAGCTGTGCAAATATTTTAGCTTAGAATGCCATATCTACCGAATAATTTCACCGATTTGAACTTGACATGCTAAGTTTACCTATTGCAAGTATTAGAATATCATATTGCATAACCGTTGCATTTTGTTCGACAGCACGGCAGGTTTATGTACGTGAGATGCTTTAAATTATTTGTTTATTCGTAAAGTAAGACGGAGCGTAAAGAGTTGAGTGACCAGGCGAAAATTGTACTTCTCAGAATAATAGCGATCTTGAGTGTCGCGTACGATCAGTAAAAAGTATCTTATGAAATGAGTTAACGAGGTAAGTTACAGAGTCCGTTGTTTTTATATCCTAACTGTTATTACCACTAAAGGCTGTTCACGATAAAGTGAGCACTTTAGAAATGAACCTTAGAAAAAGTCACTACTCCTGCATGCATATATTTTAATGGGCGCAACGAGTGGCAGTCGCTCAGTAAAGTTGGAAACGATAAATGGAAAGTAATTGAATATCTTAACGTCAACTAAAAAAAAGTGTTAGGTAACTATTTGTGTTAACTTAAAATTATTTCTTTCGCTTTCTGTTCTTTTAATGCATCGAAGTGTAAAAATGAGCATATTTGTAAAGTAGGTAGTTACTTTCTTATTAATTTCACAGTTTCATACGACCGACGGATGAATAAAGTGATGAGGCCCATCGCAATGCTAATTTTACGTAATGCGGCGGAATACCCAAAGTGTATAAAAGTAGATCTTAAGAGCTCATTTTGGCGTGAACAGCCTATAGCAACATTACTGAACAGAATTGGGTAAGAAATGGCAACACCACCAGACCTCTCTCTTGAATGAACAATATGTCTATAGTTTGTGTCCGTAGAATGGGGTAAATTGGAATTGTGGGGTCAATAGAAACAAAACTTCCATCTGTCATATTTTGAGTTACAAATATCACATAATAAAATTGAAACATGTTATACTTTGGCTTTCATTTGGAACACATCATGTAGTTACAAAATATAATTTATTTAAGTTGGTTATCCTGGTAATGAATTTCTCACTGGTATGAGTTGCTATTGTTTTTGTTATGTTTTTTATGAGTTGAAAACGACGTTGTTTGGATCTGATAGTATATGAAGTGTTAAGCGTCAATAAGTTACATTTTTTAATTCTGTTTTTGCACTGTACAGTGTGGAAGCAGTAATAACTGTAGTTTTTAATGTAGTTAAAACTATTTAAATGATGATTTGTTTTGGTGCAATATTTCTGAATATTAGTGAATGGATAAAGCTACAGGAAAGTGTCTAAGAAGTATAATATATCCACAACTGTGTTGCGTAGACACCTGAGAAAAAAGTTCTTCTGTTAAACCACATGGAGACCAAACAGTGTTATCAAAGCAAGAAGAAGAAATGATTGTTGACAGACTTTAAAAGCGTTCTGAGTGGGGATATCCTCTTGACTTATACGATGCTAGACAACTGTGGGAAGACTGTAAAAAAGTTCAAGAACAATTTTCCAGGGAAGAGAATGTGCTTTTTACAACGCCATGCCAAGCAGCTGTCATCCAGGTTGTGCCAAAACATTTAACAGGTCAGAGCCTCAGTCTCACCAGCCATCATCGATGCCTACTTTGACAACCTACATAAAGGGCTACAGAAAATATTTTTAGAGTGCAGATAGCTGTGACTTCTTAACACGCTAAATATAATTATTACTAAGAGAAAAATGCTACTCGAACAGGTTCTATTTATCGCCTTATATACTTCTTGAGGGTATGTGTGCGTAGGGAGAAAACTTAACTTTTAAATCCCAAGCACGATTACCGTTAAACACGGGCTGTCATCAACAAAAACAAATACTACAGTACATTTATGATTACATCGAATTTTTCTGAAGAGCTGCTAAAGTTCTAGCTTCAGACTATTCCTCTAACTCGGGCAAACAAATCTTAACTTAGTCTAGATAATTACACCAAAAGGACGGCGCATGGCGTTTGTGGGCGCATAGCTTAATAATATTTGGAATGAAAATTATATCTTACTATAGGCTATTCACGGCAAACTGAGCACTTTCCTGCCAACACGTCTAACGAAAACGGCGTGGTTTGGATTTTAGGTTAGTAAACTAATTTGTAAACAAATGCTTTCAGATGTATGTACACTTCCATTAAACAATTTATATTGGAGTTTGATTAAATTAAAATCTGTGAAAGTATTTTATTCATGTAATAGCGCTTGTCATTTGAAAACTAACATATAATTACATACTTTTCGTCACTGTTGACCATGTGACTTTGACAGTTGTGTACGAATGGGTTAGGGCAATGCTGGTTAGATACGCAAATACGAATAAGCGGTCTACGGCCGCGATTCCACGGGATGCAGAACTACTTCACTTAAACAAGTTCAGATATTGAAGAGGTTACATTAACTTCGAACGAGTTCCGATCGCAGTTGCTTCTCGTTCAAAGTGAATAGCTTTCTCTTCCCTTCTGCGCCACTATTGGCTGCTTCAAAGTAAACAAGCAGTGTAATAAACATTGCTGAATTTGGTGGGAATTCCTACACTTGATGAATTAACTTAAGTTTAAGGTTGAATGTACCAATACAGTAAAAGTGTAGGTTTCATAAGAAAAATAAATATTAATATTGGTAAATGTAGGAGGCTATTATAATCATGTATTATACATTGTGAGTTCCATGTTTGTGGAGGTTGGAATTTCCATTGATGCATTCTGCTTTGGGTGTGTGACCGCGAAAACACGTTCTGTTTTAAAACGTGTTCAGACATGGCAAGCGAATGTATTTAGCTGAATGCGTTCACCAGCAATCGTGTAACCACGGCTTATCGCATCTCTAGTCTATGCTCCTACCTCACGCCGTGTCCTATGCAGCCACTCGTCCACATCTTGCTTCGCCTGCAGCAAGCAGCGAGCCCAGCGCAGGATGTCTTCACTATCCGGTTCCACTCCGTGAACTGGCGCCACTCTCCGAACGTAGCTCTTTATAAGCTGCAGCGAACTAACCGGCGTGCGAGCACGCAACGTGAAATAATAATAATAATAATACCCCTAAGCCTCTATTTCACAGACGCCCGTGACGCAGTTTGGGCCACGTCGACGTCCTTCTCCCCTGCGCTGATATACTGCCGAAATAATCCCGCGTGCCGTGATTCAGATGAATATTTTATATATCCTCCCCCCCCCCCCTCCTAAAAGATCCACTCACTTGGCTTTGGAATCTCGTTTTATGAGCGTGACGTCAACAGCCTTGAGAGACTCGAGCCGTATGCTGCGAGTTAAAGGGTCGGAAAATGACGCACAATTATCTTGCACTCACCAATCCAATATTACTAACGAAAAGATTGCCTCAAACGTACGTTTAACGGAAGGCGACGGTACTAATTACGGACTCTGCTTACTTTGTTCTTGTTTACAGACTCTGCTTACTTTGTCCTTGTTTAGGAGTGTCTATATTTCATGTCGTTGTTGGGATTTGAATGTAAGTTTTTCTCAGTGCCAACGCATAATCTTTATGTAACATATAAAGAGATAAATAGAACCTGTTTCGGCAGCAGTAATCTCGTAGTAACAATACTCCCTAGCGTTTAAAGAAATATTTCATAATTTTACTTTTCGATACTGTCGATGATCTATAAATTGAACATATGCGTAAGAGTAAATACCCCATATGTATTTTAAATGTGTACAAATTGTGGCCAAAGCCGAGTAGCGAAATATGAATAAAGGGAAAAATATGTAAATCCCAAATTATTCCAAAACATAAAGCGTATGAATGCAAGTAGTTTAAATAACAATATTTATTTAACTGTGTATGTGTGAAATAAAAAGTTATCGATATATTTATCGTACATTTTCATACATTACTTTACTGAAGGGCTAAGCACCTAAATTATGTTAACTAAAGTATTCCATACAATAAGTTCGCGAGACATTCTGGGTTAGAGATTTATGCCAAATATCATCACACAGGATGTGTGCGAATCGCTAGTATTTACAATAAAAGTTATTTCAAAATTCCTGAGTCTAGAAAAACAAATACTTACATTTAATATTACATTACAGTAGTGAAACGGGACACTAACAGATATTATTTTCACCTGAATGTGTATACAAATTGCAGCAGCATAGAAAAAGGGAACTCACAGTTTGAGCATAAATCTAAAATGAAATAAAAATAAATAAAAACAAAAATAAATTGTTTATATCCAGTAAACCATTTTTGATTCAGGTTTTGTTCACTATTTTGAATATCATACTATAAAGTCACGTGCTAACATGTGTTCAGTTGTTTAAAGTATTATTAATTTCACCTAATTTAGAACACCGTTAAACATCCGAGACGTCATCTCATTCCCGCAAAATGTTATCATAATAAATTAAATGGTATAAAATATAAACAACATTCATGTAAACTCAAAGCCATTCTGGAAACTAGTCTTATGAGTCGTAACTTAATATTTATTACGATTTAATAAATTATTATTCTTACAGCAAAACAATTGTTGATTGCTTTTTATTTTATTCAAAACATATGGGTGAGTAAAACTGAAAAACATGTTAATTATACTTTTTGATCAGATGCGTAATTAGTGACTGTCATGTTTCTTATTCTAGTTTCTGAAAGCATCCGATGTATTTTCGAATAAAAATTATTTTCCGAACAAACTAATGTTCTGTTATTAAATAACAGCTTCCAATAACGCAGTGCAAGTGTACCTAATTGTTTTAAATTTGGCCCTTGACTGTAATGATGAGCTGATTGTGATCATCAAAAAATGTTCAAATTAAACTATGTGCAGATAGTAAACAAATTTATTGTACTGAATGAAAATTTTTGTGAGTGTCAGCTCACATTGATGTTTTGTCCCAATGGTTATTGATAGTTCTTTCAAGCAACTGGCAAATGGTTTTAAAAAAATTCATGACTATTAAAAATATAAATTTATAGAAATTGGGTTTAGTGAGATGCAAGTTGTGGGGTACAAGGACCGATGAGGAAGGGATGAGAGCAAGCACTCACAATACATAAACTGGACAGTTTTGTCGACTAAACATCATTAGTTGATATTGCATTGCCAAGCAATCAGTTACCTATAGGGGCTCAAACCTGAAATGGCTCAAACACGTCAGTACACGCCAAGTTACATTATAAAATATGCGATAAGATTCGTTGCCGTATTTTGGACTGGATGCTCGGTTTTTTAAATCATTTATTCCGATTAAGGCAGTAATTTAATTGAAGTTGCATAATGTTCATCGATAAAACGAGCTTAAATTCTTTCTTTACAGTCATTATCCTTCCCACATATTTTCAACATGATTTAAGGCAGTAGCGGTAAATTACGAACCTTTAATTAGCGTAACGCGCCATTTCGTAAATAACTACAAATTTTAACAGTTTATAAAATTAATCATCATTACCACTCTCAGTAGTTCTTAATAAAGGTAAAATAAAATGGCGATCTAAATATTGCCAAAGGCTTAAATTGTAAACGTTCATAGAGATTTTTTAAAAATTAACAAGCAATAATTGAAGTGCTAAAAATTGTAAACTATTTATTTAACAGTTTATATACACAATTCACACACTATCTGGACAAAAGTATTTGGACAAAATTAATCGGACACTCTTCTGTAAATCTCAGTGCACAGACACGTGTCACGTTTCAGAACTGCCCAACTATCGTTCAGCCTGAAAAATTGCACCCCAAGGATTTCTGAAGCGTCGCAGCGCAGTAGCGGAAGTTAAGGATGTTCAAAAATCGGAAATTATTTTCTACGTATTTAGCATATCACATACTTTTTCGCCGTAACATGAAATACTAGTCCGAATAAAAAGTATCGTGCTTATGGCAAATGACTTTTCACTAAGTAATAAATAATATTAGTAGGCCTGCACACACTACCAACATTTGGATGCTCCAGACAGAATGTTTTCAAAATAAATAAATAGAAACCTTCGTCAATTTGAGCAATTATAACAATTACCATAAGTGTATGAAAGAAAATTTTTCTACCAACGTTATAAATAATTATTAATATTTGATTTCTTTAACGTAATTTCAGTTATCAAAAAAGATACCCATATTTACTGAAATGGATGTGCACAAAAAAACAATAAAAATATTGTGAAAAATTTTCTATAATTATCCAATAGATATAACCAGAGCAATTATTATTATAATCTTACTTAATCAATTTTTTTTTCATGATGTGCTTTTATAAGCACTTAGAATGTAAATACGCTCAAATTCTGTTTCAATATATAGTTATCCTTTTTTTTTAAGTATCTAATTAAGTTAATTCTAAACAAATATTTTTAAGCATTACAAAATATAATAAAACTAATTTCACATTCAACATAGATCATATTATTCTGCTAATTATGTTACTCTGAGTAGGTACTGCTGTTTATTAAGTTCTGGAGTATTACTGTCGGGTGCATTGCTCTATTAAAAACCACTCTCCTATAGGCTATTCACGATAAAATGAGCACTTTTGAGGCCCTTGTTACATTTTCCTTTCATCCATTTTTATCCTTTAACCACCTCTTTAAATAAATGTTACAATGTAAGTAATAAACACAGTGTACGTATTCCACCGCAATCGGAAGTTAATGTCCAAGGCTAAATAAAACATATTTATTGACTATTACTCCAAATGAGAGGGTTTCAAATGTGCTCACTTTACACTGAATAGCCTATACCTAGGACCACCTGCCTTCCACGAAAATATTTCAGGACTACTTGTACACGAAAACACTAGAACTCAAGTCCACTTTCGTGATTGGATGATTTTAACTGTCACGCGTTACAGGTGTGTGCCTGCGAATCTCGGACACTCAGTGGTGGGAGTTACCTAACTCTGATTGGCCCAGTCAGGTGAGAAACTGTCTCCCGACAAAGTCACGTGGCCAATGACAAAAGGAACAGCGCACGTACGCCATAGGACATTGGAGTCTAGCTTTCGCGTGAATATTTTCGCGATAAACAGGTGGCTGTACCTACACCTTAAGAGCGCTGCTATCCAAATAATTTATTGTTTTGTATATGAAGAAATACTGTTCTACTCATAGGCATTTTTGTGTTTTGGGGGTATACGAATAAAATAAACTAAAATAATAACGGAAAATGTAAACAATTTTACAAAATAAAATTATCGACAGCTACAAATTTAAAATGTGCAATAATTTATCTTATTTTAAACAATAAAAAATCTGCAAAACTATTTCAAACCCAGACATTAAGTATTTCTTGAAGTAACATGTGGTATCTTAATTCAGTGTTTTTGTGTGTCCCCAAAACATTTAAAATTGAAATTTGACATGTCATCAAGCAAAAGAATATGCAGCGTAAAAATTGTCATGCGAGGAAATATTACTTGTAACTGATGGCTACTTGAACTGTATTGTTGGCGACCAGCATCATTATGGGAGTTATAGGCTGTCCACGGTAAAGTGAGCGCTTTTGAGTCCCCGGATATTTTTTTTTCCGTTCCGCCATTTTTTTAAAATAAATATTGTCATGCAAGTAATAAAACAGACTGTACATATTTGACCGTTCTCGAAACTTAACGTCTAAAGCCCCTGTTACACTGTTAAATTTTTCGCCTTCGACTATAGTTGACAATAAAATCTGAAGACAATACGGCCATCAAATTTTTCCTTCCAACAAATTTTATCAAAATAATCTGGAATTTGTTTGAAAAAAAAAATTGTGTCACATTGACAATTTTTTTTTCCCCTGGGAGAGTCTAATTTGAATTATTATTAAAAATTTATTTTCGGAGTGAGATATTGCTTTCCCCGCGGTTTATTACAGGAAGAAATGTAAAGAATGTCGTATTTTATTTTCACTTCTTTACTAAATTAAAATTTTATTTATTAGAGATGTTCCCTGCCAGTGAAATTTAATGCCCCCGAGATCGTAATAGTATATGCAATATTCACTTAAAACAGCATTCATGTCCAGACAGCTTCTACACAAATTAATTATTTTCATAACTTAATTCGTTTCCAGCAACTGTTCGTTGTTTTAAAGTTTCTTGACGTAAATTTTGGTGGTGCGCGATTCTGATTGGCCGAGACCGTCAATCATCAAATAAATTTTATAACTGGTCCAATTTTCGAATGTTTTATGGAAACTGAAGGTAACTAACTTTTTCAGACAAATATAGCGGCGTTCGTGATGTTTCGGTGACTTCATAACTGTCCAACTTTATTTGACCAAATCTATTGGAAGCAGTTTGATTTAAAGATTTTTCAGTGTGACAGAAATGAAGGATCGCGGCCTTAACCCCCCCCCCCCCCCAAGACTGCGATCCTTCATTTCTACAGCTTTTGCAAGAATTAATTTTTTATACCCAAACGGGAGCCGATATTGTAAAATCATCTTACAATTTTGTTACAAATTGTTTATACTATGCAGTTAAATTTTTCCAACACAAAAAGTGTATACTTTTATCCAATTAAATAATGGACGAAAATATTGCTTATTTTATAATTAATTAAAATTATTCAGTTTTTTTGTGTTGAAAAAATTAGACTATATAATAAAATCTATTTATAGCAAAATTGGAAGAAGATTTTACAATATCGGCTCCCACTTGGGTACAAAAAATTAATTCTCGCAAAAGCTGTAGAAATGAAGGATTGTGGCCTTAACACTTACAATTAAATACAATTATTGACTAGCTGATCCCGGCAAACGTTGTTCGCGTTCTATTTTACCCTCTCGATGCATCCTCTCTATTACGTCTGGTACGTCGACCGATGTTTGACCGTGGTATAGCTGGCATTTTTATCTTTTAGATCAACAAACATTTCCTGCAAGTATGAGCAAAATCGGCCCATAAATATAGAAGCTATACTCCAGCGCTACCTATCGGAATGAAATGTAACCAAAAACCTTACTCGCCACCTCAATAACATATGGTTTCAATTGGTCGAGTGTTTTGTAAATGATGATGCGGTTTAATCACGCACAAAGGATTTTATATATAAAGAAGACTATCATTTCAAAATGAGAGGGCTTAAAATAGTGCCCGACTTTACCGTGACTAGCCTGTAGTTTGGCCGTACCTTGTGTGATATAGACGCCAGTGTCGAGTCGGAGATCCTCGGAGTCGGAGGTAGGGTACACTACGGGGCAGACGTCATCGCGGCACGGCTAGCGATACCTCAGTAAAGGCTGGACGAGGCGTGTCCCGTCCACCTTGCTGCGGTTGTCTCCACCCCGCCCCCTCCCTTCCTGACCAACCATCAAGGCCTCTCCAACAACAGAGGATTTCGCACCAGTCCTCGTCTTGGGAGCTGCCACGCTTCCAATGCGCTTCGTTCCGCTGTGCCTTCGGGATTTATATCGCCTGCTCTGGTCCTGAACCCCATACATTAAAAATAAAAGGGTGAGAGAAAGTGGGGAGACCCGACCGGTTTTTTTTACAAACGCGAGTGGGAACCGGGGATATAGCGCGCATACCATCTGAGCTGTAAAGAACGTCTGTGTGCGTCAATATTGCCGACGAAAACTTGTCCAAAACACCTCACTTGGCTCCGACGTAACAATCGACCTGTGTATAGGCTGTTCGCGGTGAATCCGACCTTTGAAAAATGTCATTGTCCCTATAGGCTGTTCACGGTAAAATGAGCACTTTTGAAAGCCCTGCTTAAGATCTACTTGTGTGCACATTGTGTATTCTTCCGTCTTATGTAAAATTAGCATTGGTAGCACCTCATCAGTTTTGTCACGTGCCGGTCAAGGGAAACTGTGAAACTATCAGAAAAGTGAACATTTTTCCAAATTGCTCATTTTTACACTTTGATGCGTTAAAACTACTTAAAGCTAAAGAAATAATGTATGTTATCATAAATGGTTACCTAACACTTTCTATTCGACGTTAAGATATGGAGCTAATTTCCATCCATCGTTACCAACTTTACTGTGCGCGTGTCACTCAGTGCGC
Source organism: Dryococelus australis (assembly GCA_029891345.1). Classification (NCBI taxonomy): domain Eukaryota; kingdom Metazoa; phylum Arthropoda; class Insecta; order Phasmatodea; family Phasmatidae; genus Dryococelus; species Dryococelus australis. Next base: position 86,520,510 of record CM057004.1, on the reverse strand, counting down.
CTGTTAAAATACATGCAGGTAGGAGCATTAACTTTTTTCTAAGGTTAATTTCAAACTGGCTCACTTTATCGAGAACAACATTTATTAAGATTTTTTTATACATTTCAGAGGATAACGCAGTGTACGAAAAGTATGAATACTTTAAAGTTGAAGAGCATCGTGTTCTGCTTCTGCACTTTACAGTATCACCACAGCCGCGTCATATCGTTAGAAGAGTAGTCCACTTCACCGCACAGTTTTTAACGACGTTCGTCCATCCCTAATTATCTGAACCATATCCGCAACTAGGTTTCATGCAGTGTGGTCGCCCTGCTGATGAACAGCTCGGAAAGTGTGCCACCGGAGTGCCTCCGATGGGGGTAGTATACAAGAAGAATATTTTTTCTTAACCAGAGTCACGCCCATACACAGTACGTGCAGACTACAAACTAGTTTGCTCATTTGCCACAACCACTGGCAGATCTGCAAGTGCTGATCAGAAACAGCAGTGAAAGCAGGAGTAGCTTCGCCGTAGCAATTGCACGTGTTCCGAGCACTGGGTTTCCCGTTCAATGCGAAACAATGTCACGCCGGTGAATGCATGGAAGTCCCTCGGAGTAACAAATCTGGACGCATCCCACGATGCCTTGACGGCCCTAATGGAATTCCCGGACACAATTTCCTCTAAAGGTATTTGATACAGGTGTCTGAACTGAGTGAATCACAGCAGCTTCATCGTACACAATGGCATCATATGGGACGCCTGAGGGGCGTATGTGAGTTCGTGAGGGATGGAGGTCTTAATAAAAAAAAAAGAAACTGAATCCGATTTCTAATTTATTCACTCCGCTATTATTTGCAGCATTAAATTAGATGTCTCCACTTTTACTTTATTTATTCAACAGCGAGCGCAATATTTAATGTATATTTTAACTTTAATTAATTACATTCTTAATTTGTCTCTGTTGGTAACAGTAAATTAACTCATAATCATTATTAACACGTGTTCAGTCTGTTGCCACCATTTTTAATGCCTTCCAATAGTCCAGCCTGCCAGCCGCTCAATTCACTGTTTGATACTCACAGTCTCAGACTTCATTTCCGCTGGTCACTGCTTTCGCCTCTCGTTCCTTCATCGCTCAGAATTCAGCCAATCATCCACTCATCAACTCCAACTCAAAATCTCGGCCCGCAGGCCTGTCGCAATATTTATAGCATTGCCCTGACAATCTGGAACGTTCAACGCACCCCGAGTCACGCTGAGAGAACGAGGTCAGTAATCCAGAGCATTCTTCAGATAAAAGCAGATATCAATACAACCAGAGTCAGCAGCGTGCTTCGCATAAGAGGTTATCGTTTCGGATAGCTTATTGTAACTGATACGTTGCTGGCCTATCGCTCGCGCTGCCGCCGCTATCATATATTGAATATGGCTGTTCACGGTAAAATGAGCACTTTTGAAAGCCCTGCTTAAGATCTACTTGTATGCATATTGGGTATTCTTCCGTCTTATGTAAAATTAGCATTGGTAGCACCTCATCAGTTTTGTCACGCGCCGGTCAAGGGTAGTAGATAGGTACCTTGAATCTCTAATTGTAGCAAATATATGACTTTGACGCAAAGGATTGGGGAGTCAGAGCGGAAGCCGTGGGAGCCGCCATCTTGCTACGTCACCCGACCGCCATCTTGAATGTAATTGACATTTTACCCCTTATCCGAGTGACCTTTGACCTTAACCTTCACCCTGATGACCTTTGACCTCAAAAACACATAAAAACTTTTAAAATATTTCAGAAACTCCTCGAAAAATTCCAAAATTTTTTAAAAAATTCTAAAAAAATCCAAAAAAAAAAATATTATTAAAAATTATTTTAAAAATTTATTAAAATTTTATTAAAATGATTCTCAGAAATGATCAATTTTTTTCCAGAAATGCTGACAGGGATCAGCGGCTTCTCTGACTGGGATCAGTGACTCCGAGCCAGGCGACCAGGATCAGTACCATTGACATTTGACCTTCACATTTGACCTTTGACCATGAAAAAACCAATAAGTTTTTTATAATTACGAAAAATTAAAAATTCGATTAAAAAATTAATTTGAAAATCGTCGAAAATTAAAAAAAAAAAAATAGTTTAAAAACTTATTTTTATAAGATTTTATTTAAAACATATCTTAATTAACTAATTTTTAACCCCGGTGGCCATTTTTCCCTTTTTTCCTCGAAATTTCTCTTTTTCCTTAAAGTATTTCCTTTAAAAAAATTCTAGAAAATTTAATTAAAAAACTTACATTTCGTGAGGTTCCCCACCCCCCTCTAATTACTCACCACTGTTCGAATCCAGCAGACGACTGACTCCCTCAATCCCACTCTCCTCACCTATACTCATTCCGCCATCTCGATGTTTCGTTTGTCATTGTTTACATTATACTGGAGGCAGACATCTTTCTTTGTTTATAAGTTACTGGAGGCCACCAGATTTGTATTTTCGTTGGTAATTTGTTTACACATTACTGGAGGCCGCTATATTGGTAGGCATCTCCCATCCACCATATTGGAAGCCAAATATCATGACCTTGACCCCCCGACCTTGAATAACCTTGAAAAACAAAAACTTGAGAAAAAATCTATGCAAAGATACCGAAGCTAGCCAAGACTATCCACCTTCCACACATCTGCTGTCACACTAATCCTCTCAGCTTACCTCCCTACTGCTTATAATATACAAGTGTGCAAGCCCTACGGCGTCATATTGACATAAAACCAATTGTACTACACCATTTATGCATTGCACAGGCACCGACCAGCCAATCACCAAGTTACCTCATGACTGCAGCTGACCAATCACATGCAGGCATTGAGATATCACACACACACAGGCAGTTAGGCAGGCTTTAGATGCTAGTTCCTTGATCACATTACCATGCAGTTATACCATCAGCAGTTTCGTACAGACAAGTTCTTCGCTCACCTATAAATCATGGTTACAATTAAAGTAAACAACTGACTCCTGTTGTCGGACCGATCCCCTCGCAAGACTGAACTATTGACCCCATGACCCATTGACCCATTGGCGCTGAATGACCTTGGAAAAAATTGAGAATAAATCCATAAAAGTCAACAAGCATAATACATTACAGACTACTACCACCATATTAGATGCAAACTACCTTTACCTTGACCCCATGACCCTGAGTGACCTTGAAAACGAAATCTCGAGAATAAATTCGGAAAAGTAAGCATGCTGGAGGCCAAGCGTGCTGTCGGCAATTATAGTTATAGGTACACAAAATACTTGTAAATTTCCAACCTATTTAAAACAGTTGTATCTAATCAGCTGTACACCTACAAGCATGATGCGAGACTTTGACGACATGCATAATTAATTAAATATATGTGTTTTTCTAAATCTACAGTTTATCTGTTTAAAAAACTTTTTTTAAATTTAATTATATAATTGTACATGTAGTACAATATTTTATAGTGAAAGTTTATTTTATTTCTCTACCTTTTGAATTTAAATTTTCTTTTTACAAAGTAGGAAAATATGAAATAAAACACAACTTTATTCACAAACATTTTCTTCAAATTTCAATTAACTTATTACAGTCACTAACAAACCGAAAAAAAATTACAATTTTCTTTAATATGTCTAAGTAAACTGCCACTACGGCTGATTTGCAATATGGCATGCAACAGAGTTTTTTTTTTTTTTTTTTTTTTTTTTTTTTTTTTTTTTTTTTTTTTTTTTTTTTTTTTTAGCGCAATTGAAGTGCTCATGTCGCTGAGCATTGCTGCTGCCCGTGAATGTATTTTTACAAAAGCGACACTTATAATGTTGGAATCGTTCAGCAGAGGTATTTGAACATACAGATGGTGCTGGAACAGAGGTGTCGATGGTCCAGTTGGCGCTGCCGATGGAGCTGCTGTAGGTAGTACACCCATAGAAGCCGATGGCACTATAGACGTCATGTTTGATGTCGCCGATGGCTGCACTGCTGTAGGTGGTACCCCCATAGAAGCCGATGGCACTATAGACGTCATGTTTGATGTCGCCGATGGCTGCACTGCTGTAGGTAGTACACCCGAAGAAGTCGCTGGTGATGTCGGCCCCATGCCTGGGGTTTCCTCGACAGTACTACAAGCGCTAATTTTGCTTAGGTAGGTAGGCTTAACGTCTCGTCGAAAGCGAGGTCATTAGAGACGCTGCAAGTTGCACAAGGAAGATAGATTGGGAAGGAATCGGCCATGGCCTTTGTTATGGACCCTTCCCAGTATTCGCCTGGAGTGATTTCGATTTCAGGATGGCCGGACCGGGAATCGAACCTGTGCCCTCCCTAGTGCGGGTCCAGTGAGTTACCACTGCGCCACCTCGCTCGGTCGGAACTTTTTACAACCTGTGTAAACATTTTTGTGGATGATATCTAAAAGAATAAGTTTTAAAAAAAATTGCGTATTACATTTCTTGGTGTAAAACGTAATATTTAAAAGCTGTATTTAAAAAAATTTAAAGCATAAAAATTATTAATATTTACTTTTGTAGCTGAATTCTCTAACATTCGTCATGTAAAATACTATATTTTTTAACACTTATTTTTAAACTTGCACGCATGGTATAAATTTATTTTGCATTGATTTCCAATTTAAAATCCGTTGTTGCAAGCTTGCCAACGAGAGCATTAAAAACATGTAAATACATTTCTTTCACATTAATCGAGCATCCTTAAAGAACATATTTTAAGTACATACACGAGAAATAGCATTTTAAAATAATTAAGGTATTTTAAAAGTTATGCTCGCAATACAAAAGTGTGATCAAAACTAAGATAGAAAAATGATGTTTCAGAGAAAATGAGTCGTGCATGCTACGTCGTATTAGAAGGAATTGTTAAAATTTGCCAAAAATGAAATGCAATATATAACATCACTTCAAAAAATTATATGACCGGAAATTGAAAATATAATTTCTGTAACAACAATCCTCCCCCCCCCCCCCTCCCCAAATGGCTGTAAATAGAACCAAAGAACCAATGAGTTCAGCTTGCAACATGCTTGTTTCACAAATTGATTACTCGTGTTGAAACCTTTACTGTAGCACTGATTGTAATGATTTTATAATGATTGTATTTTCTGAGTTGAGTAATATCATAATAAAAATATGGAAGTATTTTAATCAATACTTCACATTAATAAAAATAACGTAATACCGCAACTCTTAAGTTGGTGAGTAATTCCGTACATTTAAGGAAGCTATGTTACTGATCCTAAGACATTTTTCGTAGCTAAGATTACGAAGAGATCCGGATAACCTTTGGAAGTATTTTTCTCTGATATGACGGTTTTTTAAACTGTGTAATTCCCGAATTTCTAGGTACTGTGAGAATAGTTACTGTATTTATAGATTCGCTGCTATATGAGCAATTTTCATAAGCCTCCTTGTTTTCTTCTCCAATTGATTTGGTATCATTATTTTATTTTTAACGCGTCTTTTACAGGATGAATCATCTAAAACTTGCACCGCCACTATTTCGGAAATGAAAGGCAATATTGATGTACGGGTTCCACGGAAGTGGAGTTAAGACAAGTGCCTCATAATTGCAGTAGAGACAAAAATTTTAAAAAATATTAGAATCCGTATTTACTGAACAAAGTCAAATTTTTTCAAATGTAACAATACCTATTAACATCAAGGAAATAAAACTAGAGGAAAATAGAATGTCAATGATGTTTTATTGCAGGATTCTTGTTCGTGTAGTTTAGGTGCTGTCGTAATATGACAATGTTAAATACCTACCGTTGTCTGCTCAAACTAACTGCTTTGTTACTAGGCTACGGTGTTCGTATGTTTGTGTAGATTCAGTTTCCTTTACACTAATTGCATTCGGGCCTCCTTGTCAGTACTTTGTGATAGTTCAAGGTAGACGTAGGGCGTTCTGGAAGATGGTATTTACTAATACTGGAAAAGCTGACATTCACATGGTGTTTGGCCAATGTAGGAATAATGGTGTTCGTTCTTGTAATGTAGGCTGAACGATGTCCCAATAGATGCCAACCGTATCGACAATTATTTGCGATCCTCTGTAACCAATTACGGGAAAGTGGAAAACTAACACTTCGAAAGCGCAACAGAAACAAACAAGTGACCGGAGAAGAGGCAGAAATTAAGGTCTTAGCTGTTGTTGCTGTAAACGCGCGAGATAACTCCCGTGCAATCGCAAGAGGGAGTGGCATGAGCCAGACAATTGCACTACGCATTCTGCACCATCGTAAGTTCCATCCGTATCATGTTTCTCTCTATCAAGAGCTACATGGAAAATATTTTAAAACTCGTGTTAACTTTTGTACATGGGCATTAGTATATGACACACGAGATTTATCATGTATCTTGTTTGAAGCAACATTTACGAATCATGGCCAAGTCAACTTCAAAAACATGCACTATTGTTCTGTAAACAATCCACTTCAACTTTGTCAAGTGGAAAGTCAGGGTTCATGGAGTGTAAATGTGTGGTGTGGAATAGTGAACCATCATCTCATAGGCGCCTTTTTCTTAGAAGGGAGACTGGATTCCTAAAAGTATGTCAACCTCCTAACATGAAGTTGTGGGCGCGGGTAAACTTGACTCTAGCACTTGCCTAAACGCGCCAGCCCACGCAGAGAAGCGACGCACAGATTTATTCAGGGCGAAACCACAAACAGCGAGACATTTTGGAAACACTGAAATGTTTGTAAATCCGCGGCGAGTATTAAGCACTGGCGGAGGCAGGAAGCGAGGTCTTACCACAGCCAGCCGTCGGTGACACAAAATGAAGCGACAAAGGGTGTTCCGAGAACCGCCGTAGCCGAGATGACAAGACGAGCAGCCTTCGGCGCCAATAAGGTGAAGACGTTCTGGTGGTTCAAATAGAATATAAAGACATGAAATAAATATAGCGTGGTATGGCATACAGTAATAACAGCAAACTAATTGTATATATTATATTTAACTCCCCCGTCTTAACATAACTTAACTTATTGTTCAGAGATGTGTTTGATTTGATGTAGTAAATGTTTTACGTTTAGAGCTCCTAAATATTTATTGACGTAGTAGTAAAAAGTGTGTCTACCGTCTGTGTATGTTTCCCCGATTACTTTGTATGGCACCCATGTGGGACCATAACAAGACGAACTTCCACATATCTTAGAAGACGTTCCACAGCAGACTAGGAGGATCCTGTGGTTTCAGCATTATGGTTGCTCAGCGCATAGTGCAAGACGTATTACAGCTTGCCTTCGCCGATTGTTTCAAAATCGTTGATTGGAAAAAAGGAGACCTGCATGTTAATGCCCGTTTAATCTGACCTGGCCTATTTAAAAAATATTTCTGTGGGGAATGCTAAAAGACACTGTCTATAACGACATACCAACTACACCAGAAGATATGAAGCAACGTATTAGAGCTGCCTGTCCTGAAATTTCTGCTGGAATGCTACAATATGTGCAGCAATTTTGACATGATAGAACGCAAATTTGTAATGTGTTAGCTTTCTTCTTCATAATTCTCAGAAATCGTTTATTCATTATTGTATTTGTTAAGAGAGTGCTGCTGGATGGTGCAGTAAAATGACGTAAATGTAAGTGATCTAACACGGGTTTTCTTGCAGATCCAGAAGATCTTGCTCATCTTACAGATCACACACTAAAACAGAAAATTAAACATACGAACATCATATCCTAGTATATAAGCAGTTAAACGGTGCAGACAACTGTGGGCGTTTGAATTGTCATATTGCGATAGTACAATCACTACTTACACTAGAATACTGCCAGAACACCTTGGACATTCTAATTTCCTCTTATTTTGTTTTCTTGTTCTGAGTCGGTAAGAACGTTTGGTCAAGAAATACACATTCTAATATGAATTAAAATTTATGTCGGGGCGGAAACGGGTCCTTTTCTAAACGTCACTTCTTTGAAACCAGAACGTCCATAGCACCTTCCATTTCAGAAATATTTCTACGGTGGAAGTTTTAGGTTATTCAACCTGTATTGTTCTTGTTCCGATCGATAGTAGCAGGGGCGCGATTGTTTCAACTCAAAGAGGATGCCGTTTTTATTAATTGTATTAAGCATTTGATATCTATTTGATATTAAAAGGGTTAACGCTTAATCCGATTTTAGTCTGATCAAACTATGTTAATCCGATTTAATCCGATCAAAATTTTTTCCTTGATGAGATCAGAATTGTTTTGGTTTATTTTGATCTTATAAAATGGTATGAAACTTTGATTGATTTATCCAATTAATTTAAATTGAATTAATCAATCTAAAATTGTTGTGTAATGAGTGTATTGTTTAGTGCAAAGGTGTGGTAAGGTATGTTATATTTTTTTCTTATTTTTGGGGTGGGGAGCTGCTCTGGTACGTCCTCGCCCTTGGAGCTCTGGCATCGTACTTAAGTGTGATATGTGGCGGAATGCTATATATGTGTTGAGTTTTGTGCAAGGGTGTCATAAAATTTTTCTAGTTTTGGAGGGGGATATTGCTCGTAGACTGTTGGGGATAGGCGACTCTGAAATATACAATTTATGTCGCGTATTATTCCGAATGCAATTAAAATGCTGATGTTGCACTCAAGAGAAATTAATGGAAATACAAGTTTCAAACGAACCCAACTACGTGAGTCTTCTGGACACGACAAGGGATAACTGACTAAACAATGAAAACTACGTGAGTGCCCTGTATAGAATTAATTAACGATCTACAATGAAGCAAGAATGTCTCTATGAGTATATAAATTTAATGAAATGTCTTCCTAAACACAATTACAAGGTATATGAAAACACATAAAAATTTCACTACTTGATGCCCCAGAGTTGTACATGTACCTTATGTTATTTTAAAATTTTTCAATTTATTCGCGAGATGGCTGAAGCAATGATGTTAGTATAGGATTTGCGGAGACTTAAAGAAACGTTTAGAGACGTGGAACGCGACCAGCTTTTGGTAGGCGACTGAGGTTATAGCTAGTCTTAAAGAGATGTGAATACCATTTACGTGACAAGTGGATAAGAATTATGTTTACAATGCACATACTAATATATAAATTACACTAGTTGAATTAACAATAAATTAAAAAACACATAATGAGATCGCACAAGAAACTCTCCCATAACACGTCTGGTCGTCTGTGATGTCAGTCAAGGAATGAGACATGAAGGTTGCAGTCGAGTTGAAATTACGGCAAAAAATCTGAACACGACTCACGTACTTGAATTTCCAAACTAATTAATATTTCCCTAGAAAACTGATCTACCATCCATTCTGATAACTTAAAGATGTAAGCAAATGACTTGAATACACTATGTCCTACATCAGACAACGAAACTATTTACACACTACTCATACGCATCTTGAATTATATTCCTACCAAGCTACTATTAATGATATGCAATTTAAGCAGCGAAATGCACAGACAATTTTCACAATATACAATGATTTATCACTTCCAGTTAACAAGGACAAATTAAGATTTCCAAATTCGCATTTTGAATTATACCTAAAACATATAAATTTTTTCCCTAAGAATTAAATTTTAACCAGATACAATAGTGTAATACACATATACGTACGTCTACCTCTCATTTGTACACATAACTTGAATGATTTTAAAACATGTGTGTTCGATGTGGAGTCTGGTGTAGGAATGAGTAGAGTGTAAGACTTACATCGACTTATAAGCTGTGTGTCGAGAGCCTGACTATATATGTGGAGCACAGTCGGTGTCTGTCAGGCAACTGAGTTGAAATTATGGGAAAAACTCGAAAATGAAGGAAACATTTTAAATATTTATGAAATAGCAATTAAACGAAAAGATAGTTGAACACACAATCACGTGAATGGACAGAAATTATGTTTATGATGCACATACTAATATATAAATTACACTACTTGAATTAAAATAAAGAAATAATTCACTCACATTATTTAGCGACGTATCCATAGAACAGGTTTACTGCTGCGAATAAATGTTCCTATCATAAGAAGCCATATTTTAAAATAATTCACTTTTAACAATTAATCAAACATCCTCAACGAAAAATTATTAAAGATAACAGACATACTATATCGAGCCGTATAATATCAACATAAATTTCTGTTAAGTCTGGGAAATTCACTGCACTACTTAAGAAAACAATATTTGAAAATGCTATGAACTTTCATCGACCGAGCTCAGAAACATACTTGAGACGATAACCACTTATAAAATTATTTAAAATAATGGATATACTGTACCGCCTAATCACACATTTTTTTCCATGATAAATTAATGCATATAAAAAGTACTGAAAAATAATTCGCACTATAGTTTACTAAGAATGTGAACAAGATCTGAACCTCGGAGGAGATATTATAAAATATTTAATGAGAGTTGAAGTGCGCTCTATTGTGAATATAAACCCTGGCTTCACAGAGCTCATAGCATCCGGTCATGCTACGGGAGGCCGGCAGCTGTCAACTCACCCAGTGATGTCAGAAGAGTTGGTGCGTGTGCAGAGAGAAATGTATCCATTACAAGCCTTGTCGTCAAACTAAAAATGGCACAGGGCTAGCAAAAGCGGTTGGAAACTCCTGTACCCCAAACCCTCCCATGGTCACCTCCAACCCAGACTGCTTTTTTTGGTTAGCTAGAGCACTGCCCTGTCTAGAGAGAGCGCTATGCACCCCCATCCCTGTCCCTGTCCCCCTCCCCAGAGTCACACCCCTAAACCAGAGCATGCTCCACAGGACCTGTTTAGTGCTACGCACCCCTGTGCCCATCCCCCTCCTTCCCTCCACTCTCTAGCCCAGAGTGTGTCTGTTCCTGAGATGAAGTCTGTCTGCTTGTTTGCCTGCCTGACTGACACCTTCACATTGGACAGCGAATTTTTTAACTCGCCCAAAGCAGTGACCTGTTTGCAAAATTATGCTCTACCCATGAATTGTGGACTCTCCCGAAACTCTGCCCTGTCCGGTTCTGTGGGAGGAATAGTGATCCCGCCGCCTACCCCTTAACCTCACTCGCCATACCTGGAGCTCGTCAGCAGTCTTCAAACCTTTGTGCCAAGGATGTTTGACAAGTTCTCGCATTTCGAGTTTCAAGTGTCTGATCGTTTATTTCCATCGAATATATATTTAAAAATTGTGCTGAAAAATATTCCCTTCACAGTAATAACTCGATTGAAAATAATGACTGTAGATATGTAACTGCATTTACGGAAATGCAATTTATTATTTCCAAATAACTTTTGCTAATGCGATAAATGATTTTCTACACCTCTTCTACCAAATCCTGCATAATGAAGTGAAAACCTGTATAAATCTTTGATGAAATTTTCTGAGAAGTAATTTAATTTCTTCCAGTGTTATACTTTCATTTCCTTTGTAGCATTAGATTTGCTAATGATAACATTGGAAGCCAACCCTACCTATATGGTTGTCTAAACCCATTCCGGATGTTTAAGAGAAACTAGATGAAAGTGATGTTAGGAACACGCAATGAACATCGACCTAGATTTAGTCATATATCTCTCTCATTATTCTCTCTCTCTCTCTCTCCCTCTCTCTCTCTCTCTCTCTACTGCCTTGAATCCGATTGTTAATGCAGTATCAATATTCCAAATCGTTTGTCATAGGCAGTGGTTATGGAAAACTTTACACTCTCCCTGCAAAAACTTATTTTCAGAAAAAAATTTAACTTAAGAAATAAAAAAGTTGGGAATATTTAGAATGATTTTTCATGACAAATATTATTAAAAGGATTTAAGCACCCTGGATTATCGCTCAAATGTTAATCCAATAAAGCGATAATCCAATCAACATGTGAATTAATTGAACAATAAATTACACATCCAACCCCCATCTCTAGATTTATTAAATAAAATAAGACATCGAATATGATTTAAAATCTTTTATTTGCGATCTTAATTTGACCAACATTGTATTACCATCTTTTAACATCTTGATTCTTAATCCATGAATCGTGTGATTTTGAGACACCCCTCCATCGAACCAAGGATATAAATTTTTTTTCCTTTTAATGATTTTATCGACCGAATATTTAATTTGTGAACTAACTTTTTGCACTTTGTGTTCATAAAAACCACCTTTTACATGATTTCCATCATAGGTTTCCAGGTAATACGCTCTGGGAAGTACGAAACTTTGTTTTCTCTCATCGATTACTTTAACATTATTATAAACAGTTTTCATAAAAGTTTTGTCCATAACTTTTTCGGGTGCCATCTTGATAGTTCTATGTTATCTGGAATTAAAAATATGTAACTACTTCAGGCGAAATGTCCGCCCATTTTTAAGTCCCTCTCGATGTGAAATACTTGTATATTAATTGCTTAATCGATTTGTTGTATCATTCCACAGCATTGGCTTTAAGCTCCAAATATGTCGCATAGAGATTGATATCATATTCGGTCATTAGTTTCCGGAATGGTGCAGAAAAATATTCGGATCCTCTCTCGGTTTGGACCGAATTTGGCATTCTCTCTTACAAAAAGATCTTCATTGCATTGGTTACCTGTTTCCCAGTTTTGTTTTTCAAAGGTATGCCCCAGCCACATTTTGAATAAACATCTATAACAGTTAAAATATACTTGTATCCCTTATTGTATTTAGAAAACAATGTCATTTCACACAAATCCACTTCAAAAAGAACAATTAAATCAAGAGTTATAACTCTCCTTCTAGGATATATTATCCTTGCAGGGGTGTGAAGCTCTTAAGCAATTCATTAGCTCTTCCATAGTAGAAACAATATCCTTTATGTGTAAATTATTCCCAGACTCTCTAGAAGCTATGAGAAGTTTTAATATATCGACCAATTCATTATGATTGTTCCAATATATAGGTGAAAACCGATCACCAACTTCATTTTTATATATTCCACTTCCGACAATATCACTTAATAAATGTAGTTTTGGGTGGTTTTCATCTCCTGAACAAATAATCGCATTCATACGACGAACAAGTTCTTTATATTTCTGCAAATCGGTGTCGGAATATCTATTTGGAAAGTTTTTAAACAATAATTCAAACAATTCTTGACTCACAACAGTTATGTAATCACCTATTTTAATTTTATTGTCAAGCAAAAAAATATAACTAAATCTCCAAGGAACCAGATGTTTTCATGTCGATAAACACCAAATGTTGTATCGCACAAAGATCAAGTATGTTTTAAACCTAAAAACTATGTGGTAAATGAGAAAGGGTTTGCTTTTTGCTTTTCTTTATTAAAGGTTCTACTTACCATTTAATTTCCAAAACTGATTCATTATGTTTATTCAACACAGACTGCAATGTATCCAATCTACTCATAACAGGTTAAAATATTTCTTCGTTTAAAACATCCCATTCCATACGGGCTCGTTTCGCTTGCAAATATTTCTCCTTCACAGCAAATATAAATAATTTATATATGAATTAAGACATTGGTTTTCTAACTGTTGCAGTAGGTCGAATAGGTTGAGATTTTTCAAACTTATCGACTTTACTTAAAACAGCATCTAATTTAGCAGTGGTCTAAACTCTCAAATCATTAATAAAATAATTTATTCATGTTTCCAAATTTTTTTATTAATCACTTCATCACATATATTACATTATTTGTTTCATTGGTCTTTCAAGTTGCTTTGTAATAGTACGCTTACCACATCATTAATTATAACTCTTTAATTTTCTTGCATTTCTGTAGGTTGTGTTGTAAAAATTATGTTTGTCATATACATAAAATCTTTACTAAATCCATTTAAACATTCTTCTATTCTAAATACATTACACCGTTAATAATTTTGAATATTGGTTAAAATGTTTCGAATTACACTCGTTTTTTATATACATTACCATTAAAATCAATTAATTTTATTAATTTCTCTTGAATATTGCTTGAATGTGATTTAAATACATTCAACATGATACTGATTAAGTATCCTGTATAACATTTATTTACTGCATTAGTATCTTTCACAGCCATGCCCATATTATGTAATATATGGCAGTTAAAATCACAATTCCCATCACGATTTTTGGTTAAACAGTTATTGTAATGATTGCATTTTATACTGATGTGTCCTAACTTTGAAATACTCATTGTTCTTCGCCTGGAAGTAAAAAACTATAAAATCCAGACCTATATCTCCCTTTATGTAAGGTAAGTGATGATATAATCACCAGAAAACCATACTTCTCTTTCCAACAATAAAAACATATATCTTTAAACTTTGTAAATTTCATATCGCCTAAAACAAGATCGTTGTAAATATGCTGCAGGTTCATGTTATCCATTTTAAACACAATTACCATATTTTCATTATGGTATAAATTATGTTTTGGTATATGTGCATAACTTTGAGAAAGATAAAAATAATCAACGGTTGAATGTCGATCAAAACTAAAATATTCCTGTATTTTACCCTGCGGTTCGCACCAAACATCGTCAAAAATAAATATGGAATTGCGTAATGCTTCATTTGGAAGCACTATATCTGCTTTATTTGTGAAAGGGGAATAACGCATTCATTAAATTTACGACAAAATGGTTGCTAATCATTGACATTTCTCTTGTTGTATTGTTTTAGAAAACACATATACATTTTCAAATTTAAGTCCATTTGGATCACCAACATCGACATAATAACACAAGTTTTTCCACATGAAGAAGGACCACTTATTATACATCGTATATTTGATGGTAAAAGAGTACCATGTTTCTGTTCAATTAAGTTTTCTTATATATTTACAATTACCAACAGATGTACATTTTGTTTTATGACCCTCATATCTGCGCAATCAGAAAGTATTATGGAATGAACTAACATAAAACTATACATGTAGGTCTATATATAGGTTCGTGTTCAGTTGAAAATAATGGCTCATACTAAACATATCAAAAAAGTGTGTGGTTTATTGAATACATTGATTAATAAATTACTGTTTGAATTGGATTTACCAAAATACAATAATTGCGGACCTGGTACTAAACTTCCAAATCTTTTGGCACGGGATGATTAAGGAATAAATTTTTTGGATAACACTTGTAAAGAACACAATATAGTTTACAATCGAACAAACGAGTTGGAAAAATGACATTAAGCAGATACCATTCTAGCTGATAAAGCAGCAAATATAAGGAAGAATCCATCTACATCTACAGGTGAAAAGCTTGGAGCTTGGGTTATGGACAAACTTATGTGCGCAAAGGTGAAGAGAGGCATGGGCGTAAAACCTAAAACCAAACAAAAAACAAAGAAAGGAGGACTAAATACTTTCCTATTTCCAGCATGAACAGCTCTTGGATCAATCATCGGAGGAGTTTCGGCAATTATTAGAGCAGTTAAATAAAAAGCCAAAGGAATGTATTTGAAACCATTTTAAGTCGGACAAGGACGAAAAACTCCAAACATGGAAAAAAGGCAGAAAGTCGTAAATGCTCTTCCAAAACATGCATTAACAAACAAATACATTCTTGTATTTGTAAATAAACTGGATATTCCATGTTTCCGAGGTGTATATGAGATACAATTTACCAACAAAACAAAATCTTCATGAATGTATGATAGTTAATTTAGATTCGAAACAAAATGAACTAACATATTGGGTAGCATTAATTAAAAACAGGTTTAGTGATTAATTTAAAAATATGCAATTAAGATATAATTACCAAATGGAACAATTGTCAAATGGAACAATTACCAAATACAATTAACTGTGGACATTTATGTCTACCTTTTTGACTATATATAAGATATATAAGTTAGTGTAATTGTAAAACATAATAGTAATATGTCAATTATGTTGATATTAAGTGAAAATTCATCACAATTACATTCCACATATTTCCCAGCTTTAGAGTTAGATGGAGAATGACAAATAAGTCTAATCTAATTCATTACTTCCAACAACATACTAAACATCGATATGGACAACCAATAATTTACAGTTAACATTGGTGAACAAACCTACAAGATTGTGATACCAGTAGGATCTTATGAGTTGAATGATTTAGAAAATGTACAATTCCGATTACAGGGGAATCCAAATACTTTCACTATTGCAATGTACAGTAATGCCGATATTGATTTCTTGGAAGACAATTTAATTGCAAATATGTTAGGTTACGAACAGAGAGTGTATCCTGCTAATGAAGTCCACGAATTATCAAAACAGTTTAATATATTGTCTGTAAGTGTGTGTTGTATAAATGTTAACATTGTAGGTGGTTCATACCCGATTGGGAAACCAGTAAATACAATACACGAGTTCACAGTGGTTCAAGGATATGACATAATTGCAAAACTGAATATTTTGATATATATCCAGTAATACTGAATCGTGTTTATGAAATAGTTGTTAAAATTTTCGATCGAGATGGTAAACTTATTAGCTTTAGAAACAAAGAAATTACTATTTGTTTGCCTTTAAAAAAACCTATATAAACAACTGCATTCCATGTGCATTACAACCATAATGGGTATGGTATGTAATACTATATATGAACATAAAGTAGGTGGTTCTTTTAACAAGTGGTTCTCTAAGGGACATATTTCGAAGAAAGCGACTATAAAAAGACATAAACACCAGCATAAAATGTTCACTACAAATAAGTCACCTCTGAAGTTAACACAAGGCAATAAATTGTTATTAAAATTATTAGGATGTACATTTAATAGAAATGGAGACATACTTAATGTTGAAGAATCAATCAGTTACAAAGATGCAATCACCAATATGGAAATACATGTGCATGATCCTTTCTGAGCAGGTCCGTATATGTTTCCTTCGGAAAGAAGGATTTCTATACAAAATTACGATATTTACATACTATTGTCGAAATCAAGTTTAAGATTTAGAGGAACAGTTAAAAAACAGTCAATGCAAGTAATCTGGTAATTACGAAAATAGTAAGAAATGGAATACATCATTTAATCGACAGAATTGCATATCTGCTCATTGCGGTGAAAACCGATCAAACATGAGGTGTTGGAATTAACTCCATGATAAAGAAGAATTATCTCTCACAAACTGTAAACGATCTTTATACAGTGCTTATGGTTGGGTGGAGCAATGCTACTGATTATTCACTACAAATAAACCCAGGTGGAAAATACGAAGTTGTTATACCATTAAGATGGTACTTGGCTTTGCAGAAGACTACAAATACATCATATTAAATGCTAAACAAGTATTAGTTTTCTATTCGGCAATATGGATTTGAATGCCATATACGATTCGGGTAATAACAAGGAAGGTGTGGCATTTGAATTAAGCAGTGTTGAATAGTTGATGCCACATATTGAAATTAACACTCGTGAACATCTAAAGTTTTAAAAATATATCGAAAAAGGGAAGAATGTTGATATTACTTTCATATCGAGCGGTTTAGAGATCAAAAAATTGCGTGGAGTGTGATATTAAGTTTTTCATCTGAAAAGCCAAGATATGTGGTCCTTTGTTTTTAAACAAACCAACAAAATCATTGAAAATCAGACAGATCACTATTCGATAATTGAGATATGAAAAATATTAAACTATATCTAAACAGTAAAGCCTATCCCTATGTGGATTTAAACATACACTTTGGAACTGGCGAATTCCTAATTTGTTATGTTATGTACACAAAGTTTCAGGAAACATATTATAACAAAAACAGTTTACCTATACTAGAACCAGAAACATTTAAAAGTAGAGTAGCATTATTTGTATTTGATGTAAGCAAACAAAACAATACAATTACCAATAGTATAATTTATTCACAAATCAAGATAACAGGAAATGCACCCATTCCAGAAAATACCCAGACTTTTGCTTTGATAATTCACGATAGATTAGCAAGGTACACTGTAAGAGATAAGCTGGTGAAAATAATGAATTGAGTTAGTAGACGACGAACCACAATTCCAACGAGTTGATTTGCAATGTACAAGGGTTTCAATCTCCAGAAAAATGTATCATTAAAGAATTAGCTATTAATGATGTGGAAAAATCCAACAGTATTCAGCTTCAAATCATTGTTCGACTGGAATATCTAACTACCAAATACAAGAGTACTAATAGATGTGTTACCAACGACCACCACAGTTTAAAATGGGAGAGTGGGTGTATGGATTATGAGAATATTGAAGATATTTTCAAGCAATACTTACTTAATTGTGAAATATACATAAGTGTAGTCGAGCAAAAGCATATTTTAGAAAGTGTATGGAATGGGAAAGTAACAAATATTCGAAAAGAATACAATTGCCCATCATTCAAACAATTATGTAAAACATATGGATCTAAATCAATGTGTTTATCTGCAGAGGAAAATTCAAAATTAATGCTAACTTCGACAATAAATTTTGACTGGGGTGAACCCGATTATGATGATTCTCCTTCTGAATCACCCATAGATATTATATGTGTGATATGGCACTATTTGGGATGAGAGAACTTTGGGAACTAATGAGTGAAATTTAGTATAATAATAATTGGTTGTATGTAAGCTAGTAGTCCCTAAACATGAATCAACAAGATAACAAAATCACCTCTTTGTGTATACAAATATCGAAGTGTAAATTGTATATCAGCAAGTTATTAGCACATTGGAGTAAAACATTTAGTGCTTGTCTAGGAAATAAATAGTTTGTGTGTTTTGGAGCAAGCTGTATTTGATGGTGTTAAAATGTTGTACATAACATCTTTTTGGAGCAACCTGTACTTGTTTGTTTAATGCTGTGTATATATTTTTCAAATAATTGGGTAATTGTTATGACATCCTGTATTTGCTTATGTGTATGTTTTGGAACAGTCTGTAGTTTAACAGAGAGATTTGCCTCTTTAAAAAAATGTACTTAAATTTGTAAAATAATTGTGTTTGCATATATTGTTATAAATCAATATGTTTTAAAAGAATCCCTTTCATATTTTTATTTAACCTATCCCTTTTTTTTAGAAGTGAACTTGTTTTGCTAATAAATAAAAAAATATTATCCTTGGTTTATAAAATTTACGTATCTAATACTGTTGCAAAAGCTAGATATTCATAATTTTATATATGCTTAAACCTAAGCTAATCACGAGCTTTATAGTCACTTCGAATTGGTAAACTTACAGTGTTTGCAAATGTCTCAATATGTGTAAAAACAATTATGGTTAGAGCTATACAGGCCTACCAAAGCTACCACCCCTTATCCAGTCACAAAATATAAAACATTAAATTCTACATCTTTCCAGAGCTACCAACCATAAACTGAGATCAGAGAGCAAGCATGGCTGAGTCCAACAAATCTCACAGAAATCACTTTGGTTTTATAATACCCTGCAGACAACCCAGGCACCTAGCTTTCCACGAAGCAGACAGCCAAGGTCACCCAGAAGCCCTTACAAGTCTTCAGCTTAGGTCAACGATTTAACCATCGCGAATACCAAGGCGAAAACATCTTCCTATATCATTGCAACATTCGAACAGAAAATATATTATTTACTTAATAAAAGTTATAATCACTTTACAGCTTCCATTACACTAGAAAATATACTGAAAAATTATAAAATACTCAGACTTATATCAAAAATGAAGTATTATTTATAAACCCCCCTTTTTACAAAAATTTTAAAATATCCTATAAAATATCATTTTAACTTTAGTGAAAACATGATCATATACATTAATGGAAATTATCTGTATATGTTTAGTGTAAATATGATTAACAATATATGCAATAAGAAAACAGGAACATATTTACTTAAATTAGTTCATAAAACAAAGCATGTTCCTTGAGTTCGAAAATATTTATTGAAAGTAAATATATTCTATATTAAAATTAGGGTTCACAGAAATATTGGATGATGTCTTAATATTACGAAACCAAAAAGTTCATTCTATCAAACATTAATTACATTTAAAGATTCCATAAAAAAGTAAATAACATTTCCTTTAAAATATATAACTATTCTTAGAGAGGGATTATAGAAAGTGTAAATGATTATATTTTTATGGATTATACTACTTTCTTTTTCTATAAATTATATATCATTTCAGTGAGTGTATTGATCTCTAACACATTTTCAAATCATATTAATTTATAAATAATTTAACAGAATTTATTTGTAATGGAACAAAATTTATTTTAGTGGTAAATGAATGTTATTCGTTTCTTCAAGGAAGAAACTTAACAGCAGCGATTGTCTCAGAGGGTAGGGTGAGGGTTGAAGATATTTGAAAGGCGTGAGTGTGGGAAGGGAAGGGAATGGGTGTTTGGCCTTCTGACTTCTGGTTGGAGGGGAGAAATCACACTTTTTATCCGTTTAACTGGGAATTAGAAATTTTTATAAATAGGGGTTTAGCCTCTGCACCCCTTTCCACTGTTTCCAGATGTTTGTCAGTGCAGTTAGCCTTGCGATGTCACGCTCCTACGAAGGTTATTTTATATGATTGTCTAACCAAGACTTTGACAGGGAACTTCAAAATTTTAATTGGGATTATTTCAATGATTTAATGAACGGTTCAGATCCTTTGGCAATAAATTTAATAGATTTTTTGGATGATGACGACGACGAAAGTGGTTCTACACTACAGCCATTGATCTTGTCAATGCCCTCCTTATAGATATCACAATCTCCTCTGGCGATGAGACTAGCTACAGTGTTGCCTTCAATGTCGAGAATACCTACAGCATCGCCTTCAACATCGAGAATACCTACAGCGTCGCATGCGGTATCGAGTCCTATAACGACTCCTTCTACGTCGAGAACATCTACAGTGTCGCCTGTGGTGTCGACGAGAGCTACAGTGACGGCTGCACTATCGAGACCTGCAGCGTCTCCTCTGGCATTGAGAGCATCTACAGTGCTGTCTGCAGTATCGAGGAGATCTATAGCATTGCCTCCGCTATCGAGACCTACAGCAACGCCTTCGACATCGAGAACATCTACAGTGATGCCTTCGATGTCGAGAGCAGCTAAAGAGATGCCTTGGACGTCCAGAGTATTTACAACGTTGCCTGTGGCATCGAGACTACCTACACGACACCTTCGATGTCGAGAATATCTACAGTGACGCCTGCACTATCGAGACCTGCAGCGTCTCCTCTGGCATTGAGAGCATCTACAGTTCTGTCTGCAGTATCGAGGAGATCTATAGCATTGCCTCCGCTATCGAGACCTACAGCAACGCCTTCGACGTCGAGAACATCTACAGTGGTGCCTTCGATGTCGAGAGCAGCTAAAGAGATTCCTTGGACGTCCAGAGTATTTACAACGTTGCCTGTGGCATAGAGACTACCTACACGACACCTTCGATGTCGAGAATATCTACAGTGACGCCTTCGACGTCCAGAGCACCTACAGCAGCATCTTCGGCATGGAGACTACCTACAGCCACATCTTCAGTGTCAAGACTACTTACAGTGCTGCCTCCGGCATCGAGAGCAATTACAGCGCCGTCTCCGGCGTCGAGACTACCTACAGTACCGCCTCTGGCATCGAACTTAGAAGTTCTACATTTAACAACGACCATCAAATCAGGTGAGCGACGTGTATAAAATCCAAAAATGTGTTCTTGTTGCACTCCAGTAGACTTAACGGCCATGCCCTTAAATAGCGTGCGGCAAGAGTTGCAAAACGACTACTTGTTCCAAGAGTTAGAAGAATTTTTAGATTTCAATTTTGTGTGTTCACCTGCTCCATGTCTGCCGTCTCCTGAATTATCATCACCTGAATCACTGCATCATACATTAATTTCCCCACCTCCTCCTCCTCCACCTTCGTTCAAGTCTTCACCACAAGAAATAATGTATACTCCTATACTATCACCAAAATCTCCCCTTCCACGTGCTTCGCCACTACCACCACCTGTCGTTCCTGTAAAGAAACACAATATTTGTTTATCTCTTAACACTAAACAGATATTAATGTGAACATTCCTATTCAAATTTGTTTAATGGTTTTGATGGTTTCTGATGCAGCATCATTTCA
Source organism: Dryococelus australis (assembly GCA_029891345.1). Classification (NCBI taxonomy): domain Eukaryota; kingdom Metazoa; phylum Arthropoda; class Insecta; order Phasmatodea; family Phasmatidae; genus Dryococelus; species Dryococelus australis. The sequence continues at coordinate 86,498,546 of CM057004.1, read as the reverse complement.
TTATTTTAATTTTTTAATTTTAAAAGTTGTAATGATCTTCAGATGTGCTATCGTGACAAGGCTAAATGATTTTCAGGAGTAACATGATGAGATGATTTTAATGAATTTAATAATTTTCACTTGTAATATGGTGAGAAGTTTTTACAGTTTTAATGATTGATATTATGAAGTTGTTGCACAATTTGAATGTTTTTGACGTAACATGATTAAAAGTTTTACAGTTAAATGATTGAATGTATGAAGTTGTCTCATGATTTTAAAGTTTTCAATGATTTTAAAGAATTTTAAGGTTTCAGCAGTAAAATGATGGAAAGTTTGCACTGACTTCAAGGAATGTTATGATTTCAGACGTAGAATGATGGAAAATTTGTAATGACATTAACAAATTTTATGATTTCAGACGTAAAATGTTGGAAAGTTTTTCAGTCATACCATGAAATGTTGTGATAATTTTACAATTTTAAGACGTAAGATGGAGTATTGGTTGTTAAGCTTGTAAGGCTTTCACACCTAAATGTTGAAGTAATATTTCAAAGTTTTTTTCAGTTGTAACATGAACTGTTGTGATTATTTCACAGTTTTAAGAAGTAGGATGGAGTATTGGTTATTGAGCTTGTAAGGCTTTCATCAGTATCATATTGAAAAAGTTTGTAATGAATTGTATGATTTTAATATAAAATTTTAATGAATTTTGTGATAATGATGTAACTTGAAGTAACAATTTTTAAGCTTCCAGTGTTTTCAGATGTAAATGGCAAAAAAAAAATGTTTAAAGTAACATGATTCGTGTGAATTTAAATGAATTGTATGATTGTGACGTAACATGAAGTAACTATTTTAAGCTTGTAGTGTTTTCAGATGTAAGTGGTAAAAAAAAACATGTTTAAAGTTTTACAGTTGTAGCATGATTGATGTGAATTTCAATGAATTTTTATGACTTGTGACATAACATGAAATAAATATGTTTAAGCTTGTAGTGTTTTCAGAAGTAAATGGAAAAAAAATGTTTAAAGATTTTCAGTCATAACATGATTGATATGAATTTTAATAAAATTTAGGGTTGTGATGTAACACGAAGTAACGATTTTAAGCTTGTAGTGTTTTCAGATGTAAATGGTAAAAAAAATGTTTAAAGTTTTTCAGTAGTAACATGATTGAAGTGAAGTTTAATGAATCTGATGTGTAATATGTAGAGTCTTTGCTTGGAGGTGTTAACTGAAATGTGTCATATGAATTTTAAAAAATTTAATGATAAAAGGGAGCTGTGTGTCTTGTTATTTAGTAGTTTGAATTCCTCATGTCAGTATATAATACTTTGTGTATGATCAGTGGATAAAATTTGATATTACTAAAGAGAACTTTGTAAAAAGTGTATGTCTAGCAGTATGCTTTTGAGGTGTGGTTTGTATTCAAGTCCAGTTAACTGGGTGCCTTTCACGAATAAATAGAAGTTTCTTGCTTCAGTCTTTGTGAGGGAGAAAAATATAGTTGTATTTTCCAACGAAGGCAATAAAATGAGTGGCCAAAGAAATATACACAAATAATTAAACTAAATATTTTGGTGACAGTATAATTACATTTGGCCCAAGACGGGGGTTTTGTATATTCAAGTTTATAGTTTGTAAGGAGAAAAAATTAATTTGGTTGCTTTTTAAGTACATTCACGCAAATATTTTGTTTGAGCAACAAAATAAATTTTCTGCCCTATACGAACAAGGATTTTGTTGACAGAAACAAATTTTCTTTCAGTGCAGTTTTGCCCGTTGTTCGATACACGATTGTATACAATACACTTCATACAATATTAAATACAGTTCTATATTCTGACTGACGACGTGATGAGAACAGCATATCTGATAAACTCCAGGGTCATCACAAGCTAATAGCCTCCACGCAAGGTGTCAAGTATTTCATACCAACTTGCGACTCGTCATGACTGCAGCGGTGTGAATGCACGAGATAACCTTTCCTACAATCTTCAGCAGCAACTCTGGGCATACCATGGCTATAGGCTATTCACGGTAAAATGAGCACTTTTGAAAGCCCTGCTTAAGATATACCTACATGCACGTTGTGAAGGCTTCCGCCTTATGTAAAATATTCATTGCCATGGGTCTCATCGCTTTATTCATGCGTCGGTTGAGTGAAACTATGAAATTATTATAAACGTAAATATTTTACAAATCTCCTTATTTCTACATTCAGGTGGATTTAAAAAAAAAAAAAAACAGAAAGCGAAAGAAATAATTCAAGTAGTCAAAAATGTTTACCTAACACTTTTTATTCGACGTTAAGATATGGAATTACTTTCCCTCCACCGTTACCAACTTTACTAGGCGCATGCCACTCAGTGCACCCGTTCAAATATTATGCAGGCAGGAGCAGTGACTTTTTTCTGAGGTTGATTTAAAAAAAGCTCACTTTATTGTGAACATCATTTAGCATTATTATTAATGGGCTCACCGTCTGGCATTTGCACAGTAAAGTTGGTAACGATGGATGGGAAGTAATTCCATATTTAAATGTCGAATAAAAAGTGTTTGGTAACCATATGTGATAACTTAAAATCTTTTCGCTTTCTGTTTTTTTATGCATCTGAGTGTGAAAACGAGCATATTTTTAAAGTATTTACTTTCTTGATAAATTCACATATTAATTTGACCGACATGAATAAAGTGATGAGGCCCATGACAATTTTAATGTTACATAAGGCGAAATAATACACGTCTATACAAGTAGATCTTAAGCAGGGCTTTCAAAAGTGTTCATTTTACCGTGAACAGCCCATATTCGTATTTACTGACACCTAGTGGGGACTTTGGAACTAAATGATAATTTTTAGATAGATTCATCCATAAATGATAAGTCAGAAGTGAATAGCTTCAACAATCATTTGTTAGCATGTAGTGTTTTAGTGTAACGATAATGAAAGATGGTACCTATAACTGAAGTATTTGTAAACAGCGACAACGATCTAACAAAACTGCTATTAATAATGTATTACCATTACTACCTAACAATCAATCATATTGTGTGTACTGTTGAATAATATTATTAAAAAAAGGTGTAATCATTTTAATATGTGTTTTTTGATATTGCTGTTAATTAGAGGGGTGATAACAGTCATGCCAAAAACATAGTATAGAACTAAAAAAATGAGCGTAAACTGTTGCAACCAAAAACTGAATATCAGAAAATCATGTGAAACATATGAAATCTCTCACACAACAGTTCGTGACAATACTATACAAGGCATAGCAGGGATCTTCATCACATCAGTAACTAAATAACGTCCTCAAACGAACTGACCTGATGTGAAATTTTCCCGGAAATGCTGTCCTATGGAACAAAATTTCTTTGCATTTCCAAATTCTGATGAACAGCATATTTCTAAAGACCAAGAAGCATTTTGATGCATCGGGGGATGTTTCATTCCCTGGATTAGATGACCGAGGGACTAAATAGGTACCTGTACATTCCTTTACAATCTATTACACATTATATCCTGAATATAAGTCGGTCTATTCAAGTTGTCTTACAGTCACTTTCAGTTCGTAAATAAATATGTGTAAATTGTCATTAATGTTAATTATTTCATCTTGTGTCATTTAAAATATAAATAAAATATTAAAAGGTTGAAATTAGTTATTTGTAACACCCCTGCATACAAACGTTACTGATCAACATTTGAAATAGCTGGGTAATCGGTCTTATCCCAACTAATGGGGTGATACCCATTACTATTTTTTAAAAAAAGCTGGGCAATATGAAATCTGAATAAATTAATATCTGTTCCGAAATCGACAGTACATTTGTGAAGGCATGAAAAATAATTTTGTGAATTTCTTTAAAAATAATTGTGTAACAAAACACACAAAAAAAAACTTTATAAGTGACTGGCATCACCCCGGTTTATGGTGCATATCTGTATCTAACCAATTCCAGACAATCTAGTGATATCTACGTGATCTATGTATGGCTAAAATAATTTTTTGTAATAACTGAGTCCACGAGACAGATGTAGAGCTCGTTGAATAATGGTGGCTGTAACTTATATATATATATATATATATATATATATATATATATATATATATATATATATATATATATATATATATATCACCAGTTCATCTCATTGTACGCAAGACACTATGCATGCCTGATCAAGTACACAGGGCCGGAAATAAATATTCCGATCTTGGTTAACTGACCTTGAAACAAATTCCTGGCTACGCATGGCAAGCCGACAGCTTTGAATTTGGAAGTATGCATGAAATGTTTGCTAAACGTAGTCATCAACTGCACTGAAAATATAATAATTACTTCAGAGTGGAATATAATTATTTCCTTCGTGCCATGCCACAACGAGTTGAAAAAGAAGATCGCAATGTACAATAAATCGTAAAAAATTAATCCGTAATATTTTGGTCTTCAGTAGAGGAAAACTACATGTATTTTATATAGAAGCAGCATCAGTTAACATGGTCTGATGTATCTTGCAATGTTTGTCAAGAATTTAGCGATTATGTAAGAAGAACGGTGTTCGAGTTTAAGGCGTGGCGGATTGGCGGTGGAAGGGAAAGGGTTTATGTATTTCGCACCCTTCTGAATTTTTTTCTCCAGCTCCTGGAGTCCTGTATAGACTTCTTAACGGGGAAAGAAAATTCCCTCCACCTTTGAATGTATATTTTAATATCCTAACTTTGCATTTCCAAAAATTTACTTTTCTGCATTCTGTACTGCGCTGCGGCCTATTTTTCAGTATGCTGCAACTGTGCAGAGCTGCTAGTAACACTCTCGTCAGTTATATTATCCGCGGCAGCCCTTATTTTTACAAGTTTTCATTTAAATTGCATTGTTTGTATGTAAGGTGTCTGTCCGACCTCTATCCAATGAACTGGCATGCAGTCTGCCTGCAGTGCACTGCAGTTTGTCAGGTTGCAGCCCGAAGTGTGGAAGGAGGCACCAGTGTTTAACTGCACATTTTTTTGTCTTTTTTGTCTTACAAATGTATAAATGAATGTGTATAAACAGTCTACATATATAATAATAAAAAAAGTTGTACTAACTAGAAAGTGAAAAATAAATAAACTGTAAAAAACTTTTGAAACAAACCTTTTATTTATAAATGCAGTCAAAGAAGAAAAATAATTTTAATATTTACAGAATGTGTAGAACGTGTAAGACGTGGTCGAACAGTCGTAATAAACTTTACTACTAATTAATATGTTTGATTCCATTAATATTCAGTATATAAAAGCTTGGCGCAATATTGATAGTATATCTCATTTGTGTAAGAGTAGTAAGCACATATCGAGCTTAAGGCTGTTTACTAATCGCAAACATAGAACGGATAACTCATTTGCACAAACATAGTAAGCATATATATTGCGTAAGGCCCTTAACTATTTGTGCCAAGCTTTTAAATACTAAATATTAATTTATACAAACTTATTAACTTGTAGTAAAGTTTATTACGGCTGTTCGACCACGTCTTACAAGTTCTATAAATTCTGTAACTAGTATAATTATTTTTCTCTTTTTAGTAAATTTATAAATGAAAGGATAGTTTTAAAAGATTTCTTTATAGTTTATTTATTATCAGTGAATAGTGAAGCCAGCACCAAACAGAAATGTCCCTATGTTGTTCCAGTAATACTCACAGTATGCCAACATTTAGACATAACGAATAATAATTTAGTTCGAAAAATATAACATGAAACATTTTACAATAATGTATCTTTTTTATAAATATGCCAAAATATCCCTTTGTTGTTTTTTTATATGTAGGTTGATATTATTGTATCCATAATACGATTTTGTAAGTGATTTTTTAAATATATGTAGTACCGGTTAAGTCGTAAGGTAAGAGCAGCATTTTAAAATACCATTTCGAATGCCGCAGTAATTATTTTGGAATTTATAAACAGTAATAATTATACATAATTTTAGAGATATCATTAAAGCTGAATATGTAATAAATATTAAGAAAAGATGTGTATGTAACGAATGAATTTTCCCTCACTCAACAAATTAATTATTTTGAACTCCGAGTATAAATATTGTTAAAAAGTCAGCCAGTTTAGATGTTGTACGTTACGTCATCAATTTCTGGAAAGAATTTACTTATTAATTTTGGCTGATTACAATTAACTATGTTATTAGTCCTACTGTAAAAGTGGTAATGTCCAGAGGTCTATGCTGCGGATACCACATTATTTCTCACCCTACATGATGTTTCTTAAGTAAATACCCGAAATCACTGCAGTGTTAGAGGAGGAAACAGAGAAACTCTTTCATTAATAAAGCTATGACTAGAAATGTAGGTATTTCGCGTCAGCGCGCGGCGAAAATTCTTTGAGTAGCGCCTTACCGTAGGCAACTAACAACACGAGTATGTAGTGCAGGTTGCAAACCTTGCAGTCAACAAGGCAAATAACGCACGCCTTACGTGTCTTCATAGTGGCAAGAGAGCAGCACTGTAGGCAAGGCGGAGCGAAGTACAGAGACAGAGCAGGCGTGCTGCTTCCTTTGATGTGGGTGTACTCACTCTCTGGTTGGAGGTTCGTTGGATCTGGGACCGGGCCTTGTGTCTGATTGGCTACTGCGTGCTGCGAGACGCGCCCTATTGGCTTGGCTACTGGCTGGTAAGTTAAGTTACCGAGTGCTGATTGGCGAAACGGACAACAGTTTTCTGCAGTTCATCACAGCTATGCTAGTAGTGGTTGTGGTGGTGGTGATGTGTGTAGTATGTGCCCGAGGAGAGGCCGTTTTCTAAATACTTAGATAATCCAAAAATTAGACGTAGTAACAGCATAGCAAATTACGAAACCAACTATCCAACGACGCACGATAATATATTGAACAAACTTGTATCAATCATTATGTATTTGCTATAACAGCGTCCTAAGATGAATTAAGCTTTAAATTTGGCCCGAAAGCCTATGTTACCCAGTGAATTCACATGCATACACCACTGTAGCGGAATTTCAAACTCATTGATGCACGAGAATGTTACCAATGGCACACGAACACTTTTTACGTATCCATTAAGTGAGCTTTGAGATACAAATACAATAAATAATCTTAAAAACTTAGCAGATTTCAGTGTAGCTCAATTGTTATAGCACTGATATTACAACAGCACATTTAATTTGTATTACTTATGTTTAGCTTCTAACCCTTTCATTATTTCTTGATTGTATTTTCTAAAGTAATCTGCGATATACATTCGTTATTCGTTTTACTTTTATTTAAAAGAAAATACTACACTCTTAAATCCTGCATTAATGCGATAGTGAATAAGATGCAACCCAATCTTACTATAGTGCAGTTTAGTTGTTCAACTTTTTCAGTGTGTACGAATACGTATTACTGTATTAAAATATGTATTTTAGTACCATACCATGCTATTTACTAATGAATGACAGATACTTGCTGCATTTCTACACCCGCATGTTTGCATAAACGTTGGTAAGCATATATATTACATAATTTGCAATTCACAATTTAGTTTACTTAACAGGGCCTATTGTGCCAAATTAATTTTTCTAAGGCTTTTTACGCATTTAATTCGTAATTGCACACTTAGTAAGTATAGTATCCGTCAGAAGTAAGACCATTAGTGTGAAAATCAAATTTCCGCAATCTTTTCATAACCGCGTAAAAGTTATAATTCAGATACGCCTGTAAAACTTTAATTATACGAGTTAAATTTAGTAGCCTACATTCTTTATTTTATAAGTAAAATCTAACTTACCCTTGACGGCTGTCTGGGCTAGACATTTTCCCGTGGCACAGCCGAAACACATTATCATTTCTGCTCTTCGCCGATCCGATATTTACTCACGTGTACTTTTGACCCGTTATTTTAATTACCACTGCAGTGTGGAACACATCACTTAAATTGTAAGTACAACGTTTGTTAATTGTATATTGTATCCTACTAAACGTTTTTAAAACAAACGATAATAATCACAGCACAATAAAACGTCCATTCGAACACAGCTACCTTCAGCGGGAATAGTGTAAAAGGCGCATTTCCATCTAAACAGTTTTTAAATTCTTTGATATTTGTCATGTAATATATTAGAACGTGTACTAATGTACTATGAAAAATGTTATGCAATACATACTTAAGATAAACTTTAATTTTTCAATTTTTAATTACTTAATATAGATAATTACTTTTAATATAATATTACTTTAGTATATTAAATTTTTAGTTTAATCGAAAAACATTTTAAGGCTTAAAATGTATTGGAATAGCCTGTATAAATTTTCCGTATTGGTGGGGCGGTCAAGAGTGGGACAGAGGGATTTTGGAGAAAATCAAGATAATATAGCCATATTAATTACAGGAATTTTTTTCCCCCCAGTGATAAAAAAAACTTGATTTTTGGCCGTTTGTAACTGACCAAATTATTTTTTGTAGCACAAAAGTTCTCCATAGGAACCCGCAAAAATTCGCGTTATTTTTTGGCTTCAAGGTAGAATCCACAGTACTGTATATACTGTAGTCAGCGTCGTTCCTTGATTTCCTGCTGCCCAGATGTTAAGACACTCCCTTTCTGAGTGAACTGTGCTTGATTGGGGCACACGATTGGGAAGTGTTCATTTATTGGCGCAGTGTTACCCGGGGCGTAACAAATAAAGCATGGTCCAATGACAAACCTATTGCAATGGTAAAAGTGTTTTCAGTTTAAACTGTCCTCAAATAATAACGCGAATTTTGCAGGTCTCTAGTTATTCATAATCTTACTATAAATATTCCCGAACAGAAACAACAATTACGTTACCAATATTTTGCACTATAGAAAACAGTGATGCACATAATGGTATTATTGACTGAAAAATTGGCAGTCTTCTCAACAACATTTTTCTTGCTATGAAATCCCTTATTATTCATTCAACTATACTGTATATTTAGTTTCGACAGACTGTTTCTAGTTTATGTATACAGGTGAAATCTCTCATTCAGTTTACTCCTGAAAAAAAATGTTTTATTAATGAAAATATAAAATTGACTTAGCCTTCCAGCCATTAATGGCTAGTGTTGCCACTGGAAATCAAAATTTATTCCAACAATATGCAATATTAACTAGTTAATTAAAAAGTAAATTTTATTAATCTAAATATAGCTCCGCGTTAGACAGTTTTGTGTGTGTGTGTGTCATAATGCACAGTATATTGTAAAGTAATCTCACAGCAAACGATACCCTGTATGCATGAGCTGTGACGGTGCATTTTCTGGGTATACTGCTGTGAGTACATATTGGTGCGACAGGCATTTTTTTGTTAATAGTGCTAGGCGTCCCATGTTTCGGGTAGATGTGGTATCGTACCACATACAGTAGTACTTAACAAGACGAAAATTAAAAAGCTACTTATACCGCGAACTCCAGCCGCCCATGAGCCGCGGTGGTTTAGTGGTTTGACCACTCGCCTTCCACTCAAGCGAACCGGGTTCGATTCCCAGCGGGGTCGCTCCCGGATTTCTGCATCTGTGGAATCGTGGCGGACGATGCCGCTGGTCGGCGGATTCTCTCGGGGATCTCCCGTTTCCCCCACCCCTTCATTTCGACGCTGCTCCTCCGTCACCACGATTCACCCACATCGGCTCTCAAGACCTCGCTGTTAAGAGCCGCCTACATCTATTCACTCAGTAGCTCTAGCCGCACATGCCAGAAAAATGGTGTCACTGTGAACCTTTCACATAATTCAGCAGGAAATCAGACACAGTACCTACTCCCAGAGCCTCGCGCAGCCAATCAGAGAACGAGTACGTCCACATCGAAGAAATCGCCAGGCTATTTACTCTCTGTGTAATGATCTACTTTGTGATGGCACTTCGCTTCTGAGAGGAGTTTGAGAAACAGTTACCACACCCGAGGAAGGTAGCAGGCGCGCTATTTACCGGCTCTCGGCACGGCACGGGGTTATAGTGACGAAAAATAACTATACGGGACTCATCCAGAGGTCTCGTAATCGGAATAAGTACACTTTAAACCCTTCAACTACTAGATGAGTCCTTTAAAAGAAGCCCCGTGGGACATGTGTTTAACGGAACGAGGGAATGAGGAAATACATACCAGTGTGACAACGTATAGTGTAAGGTGCTGGAAGCGGTCTCTTCTCGGTAATTTGTTGACACACATTCCCTCGCTCTGCTACACACATGTCCTGCGAGGCCTCTTTTAAAGGACTCGCCCTTTAGTATCCACTGGAAGCCAAGTTTGGTAGAAGCAGCCGCGGTAATTCCAGCTCCAGTAGCATATATTAATATTTTTTGGTGAAGAGTGTATCGAACGAAGGTTTTTTCTATATCGCGTGTTTTTGTGGAGTGCATGTTATAACACGTGAAAATTTAGAGTTATATGGGGTTTTTTATTTTCTTATCAGACAATTCTAAATTGTGCATTTTTAACGTATGCGTTGTTGCTTCTCCCGCCACATCTTCACCTCCCCGTAGTTCCCAGCTCATACCTCAACGGCGTATTCTTCTCCTCGAGGATGCGTAAGTCACGCAATCCGCTGGCTGGCGCCAGGACGCCAAGATAGTAAAAGAAACGGACTGTCGAGCTGCAACTGTATGTTGTGTACACTGATTGACAAAAAAAGTGAAGTACCCATAATTAATTGTTTAAATTTGACGTAATTTCGGACACGCGCGTATTATTGCTAGAGACCTGAAAAATTGACGGATTCATTTAGGGTCAAACTATAATTCAAAACACGTGTATTTATATAACTCAAGCCATTGGTCCACACAGTGTATGACAACTCCTGGAGAACGGCGGCACAATCGTCGTCTTCCACTGCGACAGCAGGCAACCAGTGCACAGTTGGCATCTACATATTTGTGCATAAGTCCGTAGAGTCTAGCCTGCAGGTAAATGAACTCGCGAATTTTTCAGGTGTCTAGTTATAGCCGAGCGTAAAAATTATTAGAGCTTTCAATACCTTTAACTATTAGAGCTACCGACAGAGTGCATTAGCGACTCCACCAGACTTGTAGCGATAGTACCTACTATCACGGGTGATTCAAAGTCCGTCAGCACATTCGGGAAAAGTCATCGAACAAGATTATGTCTCGCAGATGCAGTAAATGTTATTATCAGTACTTGGCGGATGTTTATAACAGCCACATTGTAAAGTCTGCATTAGGCCTGGTGAATGTTTCGTGCAACTGCCACGCATATAATTCACGTGAATGCTTGGGATTTTGTGACTACCCTAACGTTTTCCTCATGCCTAATGCTTGTACAACATAGGATGCTCTCTTTTTGTAACTGGTAAGATCTTCCACTGCTCATTTTATATCAGCACTCTGTTTCTGCATATTGAGATGCCTTCCGACCCAAGGATAACAAAAAAAGGAGGTGGGGGCAAATGTGCCTCACTCCGTCAACCAGACAACAACAATCCCCAACCCCACCCTTGGATGTAGTTAGGCGTGCTCAACATTAAACACCCATTTGAGCCATGCCCCATCCACGATATTGTGTGAGCTTATAAATAAATTACTGGTAAAATACACCAAACAGCGATAGCAATCCATTTCAGTGATGCACGAAAGAATGTTTTCCAAGTTTGGACTTTTAGTGGCAACAAATTTAAATATTTAAATTACAAATTATAAATTCATGTGGCATTGCAAAAAAAATCTGGCCAACACATTTTACATACTGCATAAAAATAAGCTAAAGACACATTACACTAATTCCAGAAAAAAATGTGACCAGTTCGGAAAGTTCGTTCTCACTCTACTTTATATTATGGCTCACTAATGCACAGATACACTACTATTTCCAAAAAAGTACAATTAAAAGCCACCGCAGAGAAGCCACAGAGTTCGCCCGCTAGCGAGTCTTAACCATGGCGTTACGTGTCGCACTCCGGTACGAAAAAATAGCTATGTTATACTCACAGTACATTGGAAGCAGCCCTACCATGGGCCTGGCGATGTGAAGGAAACAGCCCGACCATTCGGGCCACGACGCAATACAGCTGTCGGGCCGCCTCTGCCCGCGACGCCGTCGTGTCGTACTTTTCAACTGTCGGACTTCTGCTCAGCTATTTTCGCCCCGAAGACGCGGTCTTCATTTCCATCGGCACTACACTCGAATTACGCCGCTTTTACGAGATACACTCGCTCTCATATTAAGTTTACCGCGGCAATTGTGTCGGGGACGAATATACCCGACGAAAGTTTTGGCTATAGGGAACAGTCAAGGTTTTATCCCCGGCCAAAATGACTGCCATCATTCACCCCCGACAATTTTACAAGCAGACCGTCCAATATCACAGGGCACAACTTCTAACACGTCCGCGGTTACCACAAGGTCAGGGTTCACCTCGACACGTTTTACACATCAAAGTCCAGTAATTATTTCAGTGAATTTCATGGTTAAAAAATAATAGATCCAGGGACATTTCGCGATCTACAACCGTCTGTAAATAGTGTTCAAAACTCGGCACAAACTTTAACTAGCAGCGAACAGTTCCTTTCTCCCCAGCTCCTTGACCTCGATTACGGTATACAGCCTGTCTATATCACGCAATATTAAAGGCCAGCTCGAGTGTAGTCCAGCAGGGCCCCATTTCACCATGCAAATACTCGTTCCGCGCCTCGCTCGACCACGGAACTATTTCGTCGCAACCCGACAAGACACCGCCGCCTCGCTATCGTGCAGTACGGGCACAATCCAAATTTAAGTGAGACGACAGCTGTGGAAATCCCGTCGCAGTCCGACATTGTGTACACACCGTCCATTCTCTCTAAGACGAGGTTGGCTAGTAACACACCTAATCGGCCCTTCGGTGTGTTAGCTCCCGCGAAGACCAACAGGCACTTTCCAGACGCGAGATCATAATTCAGTGCCGTAACATCAACATTGCTATCACACACAGCCGTCTCCCTTGACCGCCCGCCGAAGTCACGCTCAACCAACATACTACTTGCCCGCCGCACGCCCGCGCCAGCGACGCCACCCCCTTTCATACCGCGAACTTGACATGGGACACGCCAGAGCGATACCCGGCGGCTGCTCTTTACATAAGGGCGGCGGAATATGGAACTACGAATGCCATAATCGACTCACAGCATGTATCACATTCAATAATAACACTCAATGAGAATTATAACGCAGTGAATAATTGTGACTGCGATTAAATGTTAGGAAAAATAATTACAAATTGTATATATATGCAAATGATTAAATGATAGGAATAAATGTATGACCGGTCATTATACAATTTTAATATACATACTAAAAACTACCAGCTCATTGATACCAACCGCTATAAAAATCACACTAAAAATATATATTAAAAATACTTAAAATATATGGTGATTCCCAAATCATCACAATATATCACGATTACATTAGTTTCTCTGTGCTGATCGGTAAGATAAACCATCTGAATTGGGTCACATTGGCTGTACACCGTAATACAATGCTACAATATATTTACGTCGTTTCACTTGTACGTTTGTTGGACTACCGTTAGACGAGATAAGTACACTAAGTATTTCCAACCGAATCCGAATGGGGCTATGAGCGCTACATCAACTTGTAAAAATATGTTCGTAGACGAAGTGTTCTACACTCGAATAGTGGACGTCGTCGAACTCGAACTATATCACGAACTGTTTTTGGAATACACACGTATTTTTTTGTGTTTGATGAACGAAGGCAAGAATTATTCACTCGTAATTCTATTCAATTTGTAGGAGGAACATCTGTTACACCGGACTAGGGGCAGTAGGGTGCGTAGAAACAGTTTTAAACTCTAAGAAAATGTTCGCAGACTTACCACATCGGGGTAATGTCAAGCTGACAAAACATGAATGTTATACACATGGCACCGTTCCTTATATTTATTCAGGAAAGAGACAAATGCATAGCGAATATCCTAACGTTGTTTGGCAGTTTGCAGCCGATGTTATGGTAAATATTCGATTGTATAAAGAGGTTAAAAACTTCCGTTTGAGTTTAGGAAGTTTACAAATAAATATTTTTTAAAGTATAACTTTCTTGATTACTCATGATTTACCTTCTTTTATATCACATTTTATTGAATCAGTTTCACCATTTTCAAATGATGAACGCAACTACCTGGATACTTATGTCTGTGTATTCTGCTAAGACTGCTAAACTACTTGATGGATTTTGATGCGGTTTTCACCCTCTTTTAGGGATTTTATAGAGGAAGGTTTAAGTATATAATATATTAATTTTTAATGTAACGATATTAGAGAGATGTAAACGTTTTATAATAAAGTCGGAAAAAGCCGCTTTTCGGCCGCTTACATGGTTTACTCTGACTACACTATAACCATAAGAGATACACCAAATTAATTTGCTACAGAATTGTATATCTCAAAAAGGTCTACAAATAAGTCCCCTACAGCATAAGTTTATCTTTTAAGGATAACCTACAGTAACCATTTTTGTCTTTTAGGGGTTCACTTGCGAAGACTTTGTAAACAACAGAGTATTAACCCTCTGTTAGTTATCTTAAGCATTTAGTGTATAAACTTGCTGTAAACCTAAACAATGCCATATTTGTAAATCGCACCCGAGCGAGGCCAGGGTGGGTCGCTAGAATGCGTATAAAAGAATAACCTTCGACTACAGTTGCTATAAATTTTCATATTACACTCTCAGCAGAACTTTAAGTATTAGAACTATATTTAATAATTCTCTGCCATCTCAGCTGGCGTCCTGTGAGCCAGTGAGTATTGTAGCTTATCAGTAGGGACAGGTGTTTCTCGCGACAATAGTTCAAGACCAGTTGTACTCTAAAACACTTTTGTTTATATGAACATTCGTGGTTGGTCGATTTTTAAACGCCACGTGCCTCAAGTGTCTGTCCGCGAATAATGGACGTTCAGAATCGAAGTACTTTATTACGACAGGCCCAGTCAAATAAGAACATGTTTTATCACTACGGATGTCCAAATTTCTTGAACAGATTTCACGACCAGTTATATTTCATAACACTTGCTCAGATCCACTTTTGTAATTGAGTTATCTAGATGTTACGCGTCTTAAATGTCTGCCCATTGAACCAGAGACGTACAGTATCGGAGTAACTTAATTATGATTGGCCACTCAAGTAAGAAAATGTCTTCTCTTAGACACGCACCGCCAATAAACCAAAGGAAACTGTTGGTACGCCAGGAGGGTATTGGAATCTATCATACGTGGAAGTCTATTCGCGAACTGCAGTGTAGTGGAGAGTAAGGGGCGACGAAATAAAAAATGATTGTGATGTAAGATGATAATAGTGTGAGAACATATCACGAAGGTGAATGTACAACTAAATTAAATTATATCTATTTAAATATGTTATGGGCACCTTTACAGATGAATAGATGGAGAATATTAAAATCAGTACCGTTTTCAAGCAAAAATAAGTAATGATAAGGACTTATGTTAAACAACCAACCTCTTTAAAAATAGCGGCCATACAATTGTATTATTCTGAAGAACTAGTGCATCTCAACTAAGCACTCTACATACAAAGAGCATCAGGGAATTAAAATATTCTACCATTTTTAATAAGACGAAATGAACCACCTCTACGCATTGAAAAAAGACAGACTCTCTGTCAAAACAATAATTAATGATTAAACGAACGAAACGATGATTATGTCTGCTGCCAGTTGTGTAAAATAAATGAAATGAGTTTAGTTTTAATGGCTTGAAAAAAATTACTATTTTCCTCAAACGTATTCATCGGTATACATGATTGTGAAATCATGTGCAATCGTAATTTTAATAATCTTGTACTGTTTCTTGTAGATTGCTAATAAATTTAATATTTATGTAAGTTAGACTAGACATAGCTCCGTCCTTTTTAGATTCACGATATCTTGTCCCAATTCTCTAGCCTCTGTATATCTGATTAGTTTGCTACTGTACTTTGAAACACATTCTTGGCTTTAAGCTGATACTGCATGCAAAATTGGATATTGCAATCTTACATTAATTGGTGACGACTAGTAGAGCAGTTTTGAATAGAATTCAGGCCAACTCCCCGGTCCATATAGTCGCCATCTGAGAAGAAGCCGTTCACAGAAGTTGAACGGAACTCCGTGCCGATGAGACATCATCCTTTCAATCAGTTTGTGGCTCTCCTTTTAAGTCGTGGAAACTATCTCGTCCAGTCGTGCAGCCATCATCTCCAGAACGTTATAATTTTTTTACTTCTCCAGCCAAAAAAAGTTTGCTCAAAAAGTTCAAAACCAACTCAGTGACCAAAGCATTTACGTAGTAACAATTCCTGGGATCTGTATTTGATAATGTCATAAAATTGTTCTCCATGTCAACACTTAGTGTATGAGAAATTAGATAGGACTTCATCAGTTTGTATGTGCGTTGAAAAGAAAACAATCAAACAGTTGGTTTAAAAAAAACACACGTTAGAGTGTGGATAAACTCTACAGTTTCACATAAACATCTTATAAGGAGGTCCCATTCATGACATAGTCTTAATAAAATCAAGTTTTAAATAGAAAACATACATGGATGGACATTTTAAGGATGCGTTAATTTATGATGAAACAAATAAGGTAAATGAATAATGAGTAAGGTAAAATTACCACTTAAAAATAGAATAAATTTACATAACAAGAAAAGTACTATTCTATGATAGTACGAAAAAAGGTTCCGTCAAGTGTGCGAAAATCCCATACAAGTGAATATAAATTATATTGTATATTAAAGTTATACTTTAATTTTTTTAGAGTATTGGTACTGTTCATTCCATTACATAATCTTCAAACGAATAGTAAGTAAAACGACAACTCTTAAATTCCTCGACAAGTGTCGGAGGGAGGGCGCGAACTCTGGTCTGTTACCTCGAGAGGTAGGTGCCCTATCCACTACACCATGGTAACGATATTAGTGTGCCTGTGATTATTAACAAACTAAGGCAATCCACCAAGAAAATAAAAATGTATTGATTTATGTGACTAGCAAAATTTTTAATTGAAATAACTAAACAGGTGGTCCTTAACATATTTGTACTGATTAACTTGCACATTCCCACCACTCTAAGAGCAACTTGACAAATAAATTATTCCTGGAACTGTGTAGTAGATTGCTCATTTACTTTTGCACGGTGCAAAGTAAAGTTCGTGTAGAATCTCTTTAGTGTATTGATTAGTGTTTTGATGTCAATACCTTTCCAAGTTTCCAATAATTCCCTTGACATAGCATATACTTGGGTTAACATAAAGGTAAATATTGAGATATGAACACGGGAACAAAAATATATCCGTTTTCCACAGTCTTTTACGATTTTTTTAAATAAATTTCTTTTTCACAAACTTTTCATTTCTGACTATTTGGTAATTGTATTTTACAGATTGTCTACATTACAGTTAATTTTATTGCTTAGTACTATGTCAGTCCTAACGGATATAAGTAATACAAGCTGTCTAACATGGCGCCTCATATTGTTTATTTCTCGCGTCCAGCTGTTGAGACAATGCTGTTGAGATACACACTTTGTAAGGTAATTTTCCCATGCATGTATAGGTTTCCCACTTCTATATAGGTGTATTTTACTCTAGAGTGCGGTAATTCTATATTACATATGAATAAAAATATGTTTCCAAAACAAGTCTGCGGATATTACCTTATGATTGTCAGGTGAATTTCACAATTTTTTTACAGAGAATTTTTAAAAATTTTTGGGATATATTGCGGCACAAATATTTGTGAATATGTTTAAAAAAAAATACAATTCTGCTAAATATATAATAACACCAAATAACAGACACCACCAAGGAAGCAGAGAATTCAAAAGATAACTGAAGATGAAGCGCTAAGCAGGGAACACAATGACAAGACGTAGCTTTCACAATATGAATGAGATAACTTATTATGCACGTACCCTGTGCTCTCGCATATCCAGCAGGGAAAAATTTGAAGGCAACAAAAAATACACTTTCTTTCAAAAGTTTTGTTAATTACGCTTATACTTCCCACATATAGTCTATTCGTGGTTTAACCACACTTTTTAAATCGAACTTTTGAAAAACTACCCCATGTACGACACGTTTAGTTATTTCCTAAATATGCCATGTATCATAATCATTTTGTATCTCTGTTAACATGAAAGTATCTTATTTTTCGTCGAAAGGAAGTTTGACATGTATTTTATTTATAAATTATAATATTTGATTTACATTAGATATAAATAAAAACGGTGAGAAAACATTTGTGTTGGTAGCGCTCAGTAAGAAATAGTTCGGTTGAAAAATATTAATACAACTGAGTGCGCACGAATTCGGTACGTTGTCCTTTGCTGTAATATTATAGACTTATTTAAGCTTAGTTTGCACGAAGCAGAGGAATATCCTGGAAGTAGAACTTTAGCAGGGCTTCAGAGAAGTGTGAAGTAACCATTAATGGATTATAGCTGGATATTACCAATCTCGCAGGCATACTGTTTTCTGTCAACAATCAAGTGACGAGAGTCGATCTGCTTATTGTCTTTCCTAATTTGCATGTCGTGCTTTCTCTACCCCTTCCCTCGTCAGGTAGACTCGGTTGAATAATCAACTGTGTTAAGCCTGGTTCACATGTACGCCTATCACGCCGAACAGACAGAGCGGAAAACCTAGTGACGCTGTACTGTGCAAATTAGATCTGCAACAGTGGGTTTTTTTTTACACGCCCTGAAAGATCGCAGTTTAAACTACGCCCCTATACTTGTTCTTTTCTCTTTCCGATTAAGGAATCTGCATAGGCAAGCTTTAAAAATGCTATATTTGACCATTTTCACGATTTTTTTTCTCCGAGAACAAATTTAATATGACAAAAGTAAAAAAATGGGAGCATAGATAATTGTTTTTTATCTATTCTGACAAAAAGTTGTATTTGCAGAATATGTATTTACCGGGATACCCGTATTTGCGCAAACAATTATTTTACAAAAAACGCCGGGGTCCATCCCACTCTTAACATGTAATGATGGAAATTAAAATATGTATGCCAATAGTAACGTCACGTATACTTGGAAGCTGCCATAACGTATGACCGAAATTGATGTTTACATTCTTCATCCGTAAATAACCGAGTAGTTATTATAGACCATCTAATGGGACTGCTTGTATTTAATGCTATAATGACAACGTTGTGTATGTGCGAGTACGTGGATCCATTCTGCTGTCGTGAGTTCCGTTTTCAGCCACAAGAGGCATCTCTTCATTTGCAGAGGCAATGCTGGAAGTTACGATGTTTTCTTTCGAACAATGTAAGTGGATTTTAAGGTGTCACTGGAAATGAGAGAACATGATTGAGACGCAGAAACAAGGCAGTACATAAATCGATAACGCGACACCGCCACGTGTAAAAATGACACGATTACGTTACTAGTTTGAGAGGGATGGAAAATATGTGTGATGTGAAGAAAGGATGGTGAGGCAGGAAAATACCGAACAATGGAAGAAGAGAGTGTGGGGAATGTGTTGGACTCATTACACTGTTCCACAGTCCACAGGGCAAGCTGCACGTAAAGCCAGTTGTCAGTAAATCAAGTGTTCGTCGCATTTCAAGCAAGGAAAATGGATGCCTTACATCCACGCATCATCTCATGGTATGAATGATGACAACCCAGATAGGCGGGTCGAAATTTGTGAGTAGCTGTGTGTACATGTGCAAAAACATTGGACATTTTAGTGACGTAATATTGTTATGTCGGTGAGGAAAACTTTAGATTGAGTAAAAATGTTAACCGCCACACATATCTGAACTGTGCCGGTAAAAGTCCCTACACTGCGGTAAAGCAAGCCTGAACTAACAGCGTGGTTCGGTATGTCTGCCTGAAGACTTGGGGAAGACTTTAACGGAATGCTGAAAGGGGAAAGTTGCCATACAATGCTGCAGAAAAACATTGTGCAGGCTGTTCACCAACTCTATCCATTTGACGATTGTTTTTTTTTCCAAAATAGTAGTGCACCTCCACTTTACCATCGAGACATACAGTTGCTCCTTAATGACAAATTTGTTGGGATGTGTATATGTCGACGGTAAAATGTTGAGTATGGAGTTATGGATCCATATTTAGGAGCAACAACAAGCCTATGTGTGGCACTGATGAATAATTTGTACCCATTAAAGCCATGGACACTGACTGGACACCATGAGAGATGCAATTGTGACCGCTTTTGAATCCTCTCCCATAGAAACCGCAGATAATGTTTGTTATTATGTTCCACAGCGTTGCAGGCGATATCTTGCTGCTGACGGAGGATATTTTGAACATTCCATATAAAAGCTGTTCACGGTAAAATGAGCACTTTTGATAGCCCTGCTTAGGATCTACTTCTATGTCCGTTGTGTATTCTTCCGCCTTATGGAAACTTAACATTGCCATGGGCCTTGTCACCTTATTCATGTGTCGGTCGAGTGAAAAGGTGAAATTATTATAAAAGTAAATATTTTACAAATCTGCTCATTTTTACACTTCGCTGCATTAAAAGAAACAGAAAGAGAAAGAAATAATTTAAATTATTGGAAATGTTTACTTAACACGTTTTCTTTCGATGTTAAGATATGGAACTACTTTACGTCCAGCGTTAGTAATATTTACTGGGTGCATGTCACACAGTGCGTCCGTTAGAATATATGCAGGTGGGAGCAGTGACTTTTTTCTAAGGTTTATTTCAAAAGTGCTCACTTTATCGTAAACAGCCTTTAGCAACGAATACAAGCAGTCCAGTGAGAATGTCTTCCATAGCTTCTTTATTATTCATGTTCAAATGTGTAAATATTATTCCGATATGTTCCCGATAATGAGCAAGAAGAAGATTTAAACTTTCTGTCTTTCACCTTGCTTAAGTAATGTGGCCTATAGAAAACTACCAAAGGATATAATTAATTTCCCTTACTTTTATGAATAATGAGTTGTAGTGAGGCGGGCACTCCGCTAGCTTTCCACAGCAGAGAGAGAACATTTTCCTGAATTATTTTTCGCTACTGATCAAGCTCTGCGGTACCTGCAGCAGGAAGCTGTACCAGCTCTGGTACTGCCTGCTGTGATTTCAGCATCGCGTGACTGCGATTCAAACCGCTTTTTCACGGGAAACACATTCATGTTGCTCTATTATGCCATGCATGCCATGAGGACGCCGGACTTGAGAGGAGGATGCCAGAGACTGCACATCACCGCCTGGGATGACTCGCCAGAGCTGTGTTGAGACCCAATCCTCCTTCATTGCTGTGGCTTCAATATGATTTTGCTTCCAATTAAGATTTAGTTTTATTTTATAATATCATGTACCATGTCACCTCACACGGGATCGCCAAGTAAGTAAATGCATAATTGCAAGTGTATGCATTTCAGTGCTTTAATTTTATTGAATGTGTTAAATTAGTTTATTTCTTATTAAGTTTTTGTGCTCAGCCCTAGACCTCTCGGGCAACACAGAACTTAATGTGTGCTTCCGCACACTGACACAAAGAGAAACACCGCTGCGAAATCGCTCTGAGTAATCAGCACACTGCGATGAAGAGAAGCAAGAGTGACGCACCTGTAGCAGTGTTGCCATATCGTCGCTTTGAATTCTCACTGGTTACCATTCAAAAAAGCTGCCAAAAAGCCCACGACTTCACATAAAAAAAAATTATATCGAAAACTGATATAGAAATAAGGCATTGCGTACGAAATTTTTGTTACACCCCCTGAATAAAACTGCTGGTGAAATTTCTAAATTTCTCATTCGGTCATTGAATACAGTAGTCAGACATCGTAAACCTCTATCGTTATAATACACTTCTATAATTACCAACAAACATAAAACAAATACCGTGTCTAAAATTTATCACAATAATAGCGAATGGAGGAAATTCGCAATGACTCGCACGAATGGTTTGCTAAACATTTAGTAGGCGGGAAGAAATAATGAAACTCATTGCATCGCGGAAAGAAACAACAGTTCCTATTTCAGAATGGTCCCTTGATGGATCCGCGAGACATGAGATCATTAAAAGTACGTCGTAATGTACGCCGTAAGCTTTCGTTAGCATCCGAATGCTCCTAATGGAAGCCGAAAAATGCCTTTTCATCACACCTCCACTGCCAAGGGGTGAGATATTTGTGCTCAGTGGCGAATACATCGACTGCCAAGGGGTGAGGTATTTGAGCTCAGTGGCGAATACATCGACTTCTCTACTTGCTGCACATTTTACGCTTGAAATAAACGAACCTATATTTTGTCTAAGTTTTAATCTCTTAACGTAACAAATATTTACTTATACAAAAGGCACACTCGAAAATTGTAAAATGAACTCAACACGCTTCAATTGCAAGAGGCAACAATTGGCATTAGTGTTGCTTTACTACAATTTTACAATAGGTTTTATGGGTCATTAGAGTTAGTTATTTTCAGTTCGTATTGTACTTTAATAAAAAGACATTCAATAAGAAAAAAACTTTGTGTTGCTTACAGCAGTATTTGTATGTATTAACTTTTACAGAGAAAAAACCTATGGTTGTTGTATCGTAACATATAATTAAATTAACAAACTAAAAACTACAATCTAAAAATCACTTGCAGACATTATGATTATGATAGAGCTGATGCCAGTCCTCTTTGATCATGTCTGACACCTTCTCGTCGATCATAATGCAGGTAATATACTGGCCTCCGGTAACAATTATTGGCATGATGGATGAATCTGTCACCCTCAGTCCCCGCACACCATAAACCCTCAGTCTAGGATCGACGACAGCATTCGAGTCATTGGCCGGTCTCATCTTGCATGTGCCTACAGGATGGAAGAAAGTAAAAATATGCACATGCAGCGAGCATTCCAAGTATTCGTCAGACATCATCTCCAAATGTTAGCAACCACTGAGTTCACTGTTGCGCCTATTTCCTTAAGGGATGAAGTCTTGCTCAGATTTTCACTGAACCTAGCCGCCTCAACGAGCACATTTATGACATCAGGATGGCTCAGGTATTACGGATATATCAGTGGGGCGACATAGAATTTTTGCTCTTCAACCGGACATATCCACGACTACTGGGCCTCATCAGGCACCCCCATGTCATGAAATAATCCTTGAATTCGATAGGCTTATACACTTTTTTGTAGAAGTCTTCTGTGCAACCAGTAGCATACTGGAAGATTACTCCCCCATCTGAATTATCAGCCATCGGTGACAAATAATATAAAATATCAGGGTACTCTGAGCTGTCAGCAATCGATGAGCTCTGAAAACCCATACCTTGGGCAGCAGGTAAGTTCATCAGCATGCCATTACTATTGAATACCATATCCGCAGAAGCCGAGAAACTAAGTTACTTGAAAATGTCAAGCCCACTGGCTTTTCAACTGTATATGCTAAACCACCAGTACAAATGCTATCTTGAAAGTTATCCCCGACATTCAAATCAGATATAACAGGAGAGAGTCAGTGTTCTTTGAGGTGGTTTTCTGGGCCAATCCCAGAGAGCATCAGGATTTGTGGTGAGTTTATGACACCTGCAGAGGTAATCACCTCTTTCAGCACAGTGATACTATATCGGACACCCTTTTTCTTGAAGATCATTTCCTTGACAGTTTTTGAGCACAGATCGATTATAATTCTCTCTACATGAGAATTCACACTTACATCGAGGTTGGGATGTTCCTTCACTGGCCGTAAGAAATCCTTCGCGGTAGGTAGCCTCCTGTGGCATGGTAAGGTGAGTTCCTCAGCCTCTCAATTCTCATGTCTTCGGATTTCTTGAAATACGGCAATACATCATCGTACGGCCATCCGTCGTTTCCCAGACACTCACAGTTGTCGTAATCCTGCTTATTACCTCGGATGTATTGCATGCCGCTGTTCGCACTGGACCCTAAGACCTTCCCAGTCGGCCAGAGGCATCTGCCATCAACCATGGCCCTACAAAAATCAGGATTTACTTTCGAGCTTTAGCTTTCAAGGTCATTCAGAGTCATGGGGTCAAGGTAAAGGTAATCTGCATCCAATATGGCGGTAGTAGTATGTAATGTACTATGCTTGCTGACTTTTATGTATTTCTTTTCTCGATTTTTGTTTTCAAGGTCATTAGGGGTCACGGTGTCAATGGGCCAATGCGTAAAAGTGTCAGTCTTGTAAGGGGCAGTCCGACAACAGGAGTCAGTTGTCTACTTTAAGTGTGACCATGATTTATAGGTGAACGAAGATCTTGTCTGGAAGAAACAGTCGAAGATATAACCGTGTGTTAATGTGATCAAGAAACGAGTAGCTACAGACTGCCTACCTATCTGTGTGTGTGTAATGTCTCAATTCCTGTATGTGATTGGTCTGCTGAAATCATGTGGTAACTCGGTGATTTGTTGGTAGGTGTCTGCACAAAATATTAATGGTGTAATTAGATTGGTTCAAAGTCAATATAACATCAAATGGTTTGCATGTGTGTATATTATAAGCAGTAGGAAGGTAGGCTGTGAGGCTTAGTGTGACAATGGGTGTTGTAAAGATACATTGTCTCGGCTAGCTTCTGTATCTTTGGATATATTTATTCTCGAGTTTTTGTTTTCGAGGTCATGGGGTCAAGGTCAAGGCGGTATGAATCTGTAATGTATTATGTTTGCGGACTTTTATGTAGTTTTTCTTAAGTGTTATGTTGTCAAGGTCATTCAAGGTTACGGGGTCAATGTTGAGGCAGTCTGTATCTAATATGGAGGTGGGAGTGGTAATCTGTAATTCATACACTTGATGACTTTTATGTATTTTTTCTAATGTTATTAATTTCCAAAGTCGTTTAAGGCCATTGGGTCAAGGTCAATGAAGTCTGCTTATAATATTGCGGTGGTAGTCTTTAATATATTATGTATTTTTTCTCGAGTTATTTCCAAGGTCATGGGGTCAAGGTCATGGTCATTGGCTTTCGATATGGCGGATGGAAGATGCCTACCAAGATGGTGCTTGCCTACCACGATGGCGGCATCCAGTAATTTATAAACAAATGACGAACGAAAAAACAAATATGGCTGCCTCCAGTAACTTATAAACAAATAAAGATCGCTCCCTCCAGAATCATGTAAACAAATGGTGGATAAAAAAATCAAGTTGGTGGAATAAGTATAGGTGAGATGAGTGGGTACGAAGGAGTAAGTCGTCTGCTGGATTCGAACAGATGTGAATTAATTTGAGGTTGGTAAAGGGAGGGGGGGGGGGAAGCCTCAGGAAATGTAAGTTTATTAATTAAATTTTTTTATAAATTACTTTAGGGAAATTTGTTAGGGAAAAAGGGAAAGCTCGAGGGAAAAAAGGGATACATGGTCTCCCAGGTTAAAGACTTTTTAATTAAGAAATTTTTTAAATAAATTTTTGAGCGATATTTTTAATTTTTAAAACGATCTTATATTTAGTTTTTTAATAATAATTTTTTAATAAAATTTTTAATATATTTTTAATTTTGTGAATTTTTTTAATTTTTTGGATTTTTGCTTTTTTCAGATCAAAGATCAAGGTCAAAGGTCAATGGTCCTGATCCTGGTCGCCTGGCTCGGAGTCACTGTTCCCAGTCACCGGAGCCGCTGATCTCTGTCAGCATTTATGGAAGAATGGGTAATTTCAGAAAATCATTTTAATAATTTTTTAATATTTTAAAAATAATTTTTAGTAATAATTTTTCTCGGAATTTTTTTTTTTTTTTTTTTAATTTTTTGGATTTTTTTGAGGTTTTTGAAATATTTAAAGGTTTTTTGGTGATTTTGAGGTTAAAGGTCCTGAGATCAAGGTCAACGGTCACACGGGTCAGGGGTAAAATGTCAATGACATCCAATATGGAGGTCGGGCGACGTAACAAGTTGGCGGCTTCCCTGGCTCCGGCTCCGTTTCCCGATGGCCTTGCGCCAGTCATCTATTTCCTACTACTGGAAGCACTGCGAGCATAATTGAGTGGCTAGGTTACCAGACGGTTAGTGTGACCGCAAGTGTAAATAGCTTGAAATAAGATGTAAATAACCAAGTTAGTAAGTAAATGAGACTGTAAATTCCCAAATTAATAGTGTGAAGGAAAGCATATTTGAAACTGTAAAACGTGTAAATGAGAATGTAAATAGTAAAATAGAGGGTATTAGTGAGTGAGTGAATTCGAGAATTGACTGTGTGGATGGAAAAATTGACAGTGCTAATTAAAGAATGGACAGTGTAACGAAAAAAGTGAACAGTGTAAACAACAGGATGGGCAGTGTACTCGCAAGAATGGACATTCTCGAGCATGAAACGAAACAGAAGATCAATGCAGTAGAGAAGCTGGTACGCCCCTCAGGCGTCCTCGCATGTAACAATACTTTAAAAATCAACAAATAATACTGTATAAAATTTATTGATTTACTGTACAAATATAACTATGGAAAATAAATAAGTATGGAAAGATATCTAAAAAAGAATAGCAATGCAAAATAGGTTAGTTACTAATACAGGTCTACATTTCCAGTGCATCTTTATAAAAATAACTGAAACATTGCACAACATATACACAACAGAACATTGAGAGACCGTAGATATGAAGTAATGCAGTTTATTAATATGAGGGAGTAAGTATACATAACATAAATAAGAAATGTTAAACTAGATTAGCTACATGTGTACATATCTAGTACATTAATATCATAAAACTGACAAATTAAATACCACTCATAAACAATATTACGAAATTAAAATCACGAATATAGAGCAGTCGCCAGAAGAGAATCTTCGAAGTGAATTTAAATATCATATTGAACGGCTTTGTTTCAAGAACCTTAAAAAGTATTAATGATTAATCCGTTTGTCAACTTTAGCCCCGCATAAATCAGATACATTTCACATTTCTTTGTCGTGTGATGAGAAATGCGGTTTTCAGTGTTGAATCTTGTATAGTGCTCATTGACCTCACCGCTGTTTTCCATGCTGAGTATTTTCAATGGAAAACAGAGTAGTAGAGAAAAATTTAAATACCAGAAAATCTTAACATACTTCGTTTGTGGAAAACAGGTCTGTAAGTGTCTGTCATACTCAAGCTGTATACAATTCTAAAAAAGATTTCTTTAAATTTGAAAATTGCTGATTATTATAGAGAATTTCCTAAAAAAAACTCCATTTTTTTTAGAATTGAATGTATATTATTATTATGTTACAATGACATGGCCAATAGAGATTCATACATTTAGATCTGATTTCAAACCAAGTAATTTAGCAGTTTGTAAATATTCTAAAATTTTATTGCCTAGAAAATTACATTTTGGTTACCTTCTAAGTATGAGTATTATAAGACAGAATGTTTTTGAATATTTAAGATAAATCTAGTCTGCATTTCCACCAGGGCTTGAGAAATGTTTCTCACAAGTTGCAGTGGACTTTCAGTGGCTTCTGTGATGGATGTACTATCCGCAAACATGATAGAGAATAGGAGCAAATATTGAACCTTGTGGAACGCAAATTTTGCACCATGAAGAGACTGCTCAAATTTATAGAGACCAGTCAGATTACAAGTATGTATGGCGAACCTACAGCAAAATAATTGTAGAGTATCTATGATTCCAAGTATTGCCCTTTCATACTCCTCCTTCCCCAAACATGATTCTATGTGCATCACTATAGGCAATAAGAAAGAAATATCTCGAGAAACAAATGATAAGTATGCTTTACTGATTGGAGATATTATTTGGAAGAGTTAACTGGGACAAGCTTGTGGTCGAACTAAAGAAAAATTAATGGCAATAAAGTAATGCATTCTTGTTACTAAATTGTATTTTTGACAGAGTACACCAATGAACTAGCGAAGCTACGGAAGCATATCCGTGCGAAGTATGTCTTCAATGACATAAATCCGTGTAACAACAGTTGCCCGAGCTGGGGTTAGGCATAACCCTAAAAGTGTTAACAGTTCATCCCCTAGACAGAAATTATACTCACAAATTGGTATAAAATCTTTTCATTAGAAACATAAATTTTTGTAAGTGAAATCATGATTAAATATACAATATTGGTTTTAAGTGAAAGGATCTGTCAGTCAGAATATGTTGTTTGAAGAACATAATTAAACGACATACACAACAACATATGGGTGTATGTTTTTTCTCCTTATACGCACGGAAGTGAAGAACATGACAGAAAACATTTTCAACAGGAGAAACTATGGTTATAAAAATTCTGTTGTGTCATCCTTGATCATATCTGACACCTTCTCCCCAATCATAATGAAAGGCGCATATGTTCCCCTGGTAACAATATTTGGCATGATGAATGCGTCTGCTACGCTTAGTCCCCGCACACCATATACCTTCAGTCTGGGGTCGACGACAGCATCAGGGTCGGTGGCTCGCGCCATCTTGCATATGCCTACAAATTGCCACAGACTCATCAGATATGTACGTAGCAAGCACTCCAAGTATTCGTCAGACATCTTCTCAAAATGTTCGCAGCCGAGGAACTTGTTGGGGGTCAGTTTGGCGCCAATTTTTCTCAGTGCAACCATCTTGCTCAACTTTCCGCTGAACCTAGCCGCCTCCACAAGTACTTTTAAGTCATCGGGATGGGTCATATATTTCGGGTATATCAGTGGGTGTAACTTGGAGTTTCTGCTCCTCAGTCGAAGATATCCGCGACTCTTGGGTCTCATGAGCAACTCCATGTCATGAAAGAATCTTTGAACGCTATACGCTTATACACTTTATTATAGAAGCAGTCTGTAAAACGGTTCATATACTTAAAAATAACTCCTCCTTCCGTATTCTCAGCCATTGGCGCCAGATAGTGTTTAATGTCAGGGTAATCTGGACTGTCAGCAATCGACGAACTCTGGAAACCCACACCTTGGGCAGCAGGTATGCCCATTAATGTGCCATTGCTACTGAATAACATATCCTAAAGTCCTGAAAAAGTAAGGAAATTTAGCAGTGTCGTCCCCACTGGTGCATCAACTGCGTACAAAAGCACACTGGCACAAGTGTTATCTTGAAGGTTGTCTCCGACCTTCAAATCAGATATTACAGGATAAATTCCGAGTTCTTTGAAGTGCTTCGCTGGTCCAATCCCCGACAGAATGAGGATCCGTGGAGAGTTGATAACATCACCAGATATAATTACTTCTTTGTGTACAGAATCATGATACCGGTAGCCCCTTTTCATGAAAACAACTTTCCAGGCAGTTTTTGATAGTGGATCAATGATAACGCTCTCTACAGGAGACTCTAGACATACATCAAGGTTAGGACTGTCCTTCACAGGACGCAAGAAAGCCTTCGCTTTACTGCAGCGAAACCCGTTTCTCAGCATCCCATAACTATGCATGAATCAATCCTGACTCTCGCCATTGATGTATCTCAGTGTATACCCCAGCTCTTCTATTCCTTTGAAGAGGTACTTGATCAGCGGACTGTAGTATCGATACTCTTCCAATGTCACACACCCATCAGTACCGTGATAAGGTGAGTCCCTTAGCCCGTCAATTCTCATATCCTCAGACTTCTTGAAGTATGGTAAGACGTCTTCATACGACCAGCCATCGTTACCCATGCACTCCCATTTGTCATAGTCCCGCTTGTTCCTACGAGTGTACACCACAGAAATCATTGTGCTTGTGCCTCCTAAGACCTTCCCATTACGCCATATGCATCTGCCGTCGTCTATGCCCCTGTAGTACCCCGGGTCGGGCTCCGTCTTGTACATCCAGTCAGTCGTCGTCGTTTGGTAAGTGGTCATCATGGCGGGTACCTCGCCCACCACAGTCTCGTCACGACCAGCTTCCAAGAGCAGAACCTTCCAACCCTTCACCTCCGACAGGCGGTTGGCCACGACACATCCTGCTGTCCCGGCGCCCACTACGATGAAGTCGTACCCGTCCCGGAAGTGGCTTCCCATTTCCTGCAGGTTGCGGACCCTACCGTTTGCGTCCACGATGTCGGGTCGGTACATCCACATGGCAAACTCCATATCATGGTAGAAGGTGACGTAAAAGACGAAGAGCAGCGCTGTAGTTGGCACCGTCACGAGCCATGCTGGGATCACGGCACTTCTCCGCACAGTTTCTGCAAAATAATACAACACCGCAATTTAAAACAAAGAAATTTCCAGATACATTTGTAGCCCGACAACTTATTGAAAAAAAAAAAAAAAAAACATATTTTTGAGAATTTTGAAAATATTAGCACTACAAAATTACAATAAATAATAAGTAAACGATGGTTTATAACTTCACAAATGGATAAATTAATTTTTTATTACCTGTAAGAAAGATAAAAGCATGCCAACGTTTGAAATTAAAAAAGTTTTTGTATTAATATATTTAAATACAACTATTGAGTACAGAAATTTAAAGAATATTGAATGCTGAAATGTAACGGTACTATTAGATCCATTTTGTACGTGCTTTATATTAACTACAATTTGCGTAAACGGTAAACAGAATACATGCGTAAAAGATGCAGTCGTTATAAAAATTTTAGTCTGTGGTACGAACATAGGTGATATTTTCTTCTCCCCACCCAGATTTCTGATTCTAAATCAATGCAATCAACTCCACTTCTGGTGTGGGCATGACCAGAGACATTAATCACAGCGTATGTACCTTTTTTCAGGTATTATTATTTCAAACTTAATTATAAAATTTTATGGTGTACAGGGTTCTAGGTCGCCATGCTCTGGAGGTCTCGACAAATACCCCGAAGTGTTTCGGATAATAGACTAAAGATAAGAGGCCAAGGTTGCTAAGCGGTTAGACTGCTTGCCTCCCACCAAGGCGGGCCGGGTTTGATCCCCGGCCGGGTCACTCCTGGATTTTCGCAAGTCTTAATCGTGCCGGATAATGCCGTTGGTCGGCGGGTTTTCTCGGAGATCTCCCGTTACACCGGCCCTTGCATTCCGGCGCTGCTCCATTCTCACCTCATTTCTCCCCCATCGGTTCTCAAGACCTCGTTGTTGAGAGCCACCCAAATATCTAAACTCAAATAAAGATAAAGGGAACTTTTTTTTTTATCTTCCCCGCATATATCCAATAATGCCTTACGATTTACCTACACAACTGTCAAAACAACGTGTTCAGAATCTACGCGAACATTTCTTCACGTTTATAAAAACAGTATTTACTGTAACTTAAATATATCCTAGTTGGACTCATATCTGTTCAGAGAAAATGCAGCATTTGAAAAATTACAAAGAATTTCTCAGTAAAGATTACCAGTTTTTTTACAGTGTAGCATTTATGACACTTTTCCCTATTGTAACTCTCGCTGCATGGCAAGCAAAGTTCTCTCTGGCACTGAAAACAAAATTTATACGGATTTAGTATCATTGGTTTATTAAGAGCTGCTTGTCAGTATCTAAATGAGACTTATAGGCAGCACACTATGATCTTCAAAAATAATAAATAATTTCCTTATAAAAACATAAATGAACAGTATGTGTTGTATTACCTGTTACAATTAGTGGCTATTTATTTCGAGACATTCAATTTGGCATTCCATTGGCTGAAATCCAGTTAGTAATAAACTGTATTCAGTGGAGCAAGCGTGTCATATATGGTGTGAACCAAAAGTATGGTGGTAACTGAGAAGGCAGAGATGAACGGAAGTAGCGTTCCTGTAAAGTTAGATATACTGTAAGTGGCACAATTCTAGCTTATCTTTAGTTCCAGCTACAAGGGGTTTATATTAAAAACAAACATTAATTGTTAAAAATTTCTTTCGATTACTATATTTTATTTCACAGAAATTTTGGAGGATTCCGAAAATTTCTTGAGGCAACGTATTGTCGGTAACATTCTAGCAAGTTTGGTTATCCTTTCATGATTGGATGTTCAATTTTGCCTTGGTAAACCATCTACTCTATGTATGATTAGACAGATTCAGCTAGGGGAAAAGATTAACCAAGTGCACGTCAATTTGTTCTCAGAGTGATGATCTAAAAACTCTATCTGTATCATTTCACCGAAACCTCGTTAAACAGATAGTTAAGTATATGTGAGTCCAACCGTAGTTTTGGGGAGCCGGCTGCTGGCAGAATTCTCGTTATGGCGGTCGGAACGCCTAGCTGTATAAATCTTGTCAGTTGGTCTTGAGTGCAGGAAAAGATGGACTTGTATATGCTGTAGAGCGTTTTGTAGTTTCTTCGTGGCACCAATATGCCCCGAATATCACGGCGCATGGAGAGGCAAATCGTTGATGTCTCAACGAAATATTTCGTAAAATTATCAACAACCTGGGCTTTCTAGTATTTTGAAATTCTTTTGCTGGCTTCAACATCGACTTCCATGTTTACGGGACATTTAGCTGGCCTGCATTTCGAAGGCCGCTTGTGATTCGTAGCAGAAGACTATGCATTCAAATAAAATGTTTAAATTCAGCATCTTTGAAACTTTTTTCTCTTCCCCTTCCGTTTTAAGGGCGCGTAAACACATATGCTGCAAGACAGATAGCTTCTGAGTTCTGTTTACAAGTCCTCAAAAGCGTCGACTAAAAGTCAGGTTGTAAATACGGAAAATACTCTTTCTTTTATAACCAGGGCTTCAAAATTTTACAAAGAATTCTACGCACGATACTAGGTGTCGCCTTGACGTTTTCATACGTCGACAGTAAAGGAAAAAGGAAATATTGCACGAAAAACTATCCACATATTTATAATAACAGTGACCCCATGAGACCCGAAGCAATAATATGTTAGTTTTATGGTAAGGAAGCTATCACTTTGCCTTCAGGTCTCCCAAAAAAAATGAAATGGACTATAATGTAATATGATGTAGCTTTTTTTTTTTTTTTTTTTTTTTTTTTTCTTTTCCACTCTTCGTACGTGCTTTTGGATGGAGTAAGATTTATGAATGTAAGTAAATTTAAAAGGAAAATTGCATAAATCCCGGCAATCGGTAAAATGTTCAAATTTGTATCTAGAAAACATCAAGTCTCATAAAGGTTTTTTTTACGCCAACTTGTTACCGATACTAAACAATTTAAGTTAATTATTTATTTTATATAATTAATTCTCAGTTTTTAATGTGTGAAGTTTTCGGAAAAATCGTATAATTAGAAATTGTGTTACCGGATTTTTTTTTCAAGTTTAGCGTCTAGCGATTTTTTTTTTTTTTATGTTAGTAGCGGGGAGTTAGTTATTTTCTTTGTGAGTGGGTTGAGAGATCTAATCCCACACGTGACGAATAAATATCCAACTGGATGCTCTGCAATATGTAAGTCGATAAAGTAGTATCGATATGACGAATGAAGCTAAAGCAACTTCGATTTTTTAACTCCTAGACCTCCTAGTGATTCAACTGCGCTACTTATGTGTTACATAATATGGGAAAAGTAACATAATTAAAGAAATACTAGTTTTTGAAGCAAGGGCGAACGCAAGTGTGTTGATTGTGCGTTGTGGTATTACTAGGGATAGGAAAATTTCGCGAGTTCAATAACCTGTAGGCTAGACTCCACAGTCCTGTGTACACTCGAGCCTCAGATGTTTGTTCATAGACTGATGGTCCAGAGAGTATCCAGTGTCACTATACACCTGGTAGTGTAGCACTCGCCACTTGTTTCCTTGCAAATCTGCCATTGGCTCAGAGTCATCCAGGGCGTGTCAAATGAACTGTGATCCAATTACAAAGGTTACCTCAGTGTACATGTGTTGGACGTCTATCTTGTCCTGAAATGAATTCGCGAAATTTTCCTATCCATAGGTATAACGCATATTATATATCTGCAGGATTAAAGCCGCGAATAATAGACTTGTGCTGTGGTTTGTAAATAATTCTTGGGAGATACCGTTGCAGAAATTTTCTTTCATTTCTGAGTTCGCATCTCCATCTTTCCAACCGCATACCAAATCATTGGGTTTTGCGGGTGTGCGTAAAGAAACTGCGGTTGCGTTCAATCCCAGCTGTTTTCCTTTGGTTCGACGGTGGAGACGTGGACCAGGTGCGAAAGTACTTAACTACAATGTGATGACACATTTTATTATTCAGTGAATAACTCTACGACCGGTAATGCCCCTAGCTCTCAAGTTCCTTTTTAAGAAAGTGTTTGGAGAAAGCTTACGACGGAGCTAGATAATCGTCAAGGAAATAGCTGGCAGGTATCGGTTTCCGTTCGTCTAATTGGCAAGAAACCAAGTTAGATATTCAGTCCTGATTCCGAGAAGACCCGTACGACGTTACTCCGAAACTTATTGGAAATAAATGGCTGTTATGAAGTGGAGCTTCGTTAAGCTGTTTTCCTTGTCGCTGATAGGCGTGTGTTACGGTCAGAGGTGGCAGTTCACCATTTAAAGTTCTCAATATCCTCATTTTAATGGCTCACGTGTTTGGCGCCTGAAGTGGAAAGCTGTGTTTCTCATTTTCATAAATAACTAAAAGTGTATATGCAGTGTGGATTTACTGTCGATTATTCTTCCCTTTTGGAATTCGGAGAAAGTTATATATTGAACATATCGAGAGACAAGCAGCTAAAGGCTGTTCACGATAAAGTAAGCACTTTTGAAATCAACCTTAGAAAAAAGTCTCTGCTCCAACCGCCACATGTTTTAACGGGCGCCTTGAGTGACATGCGCCCAGTGAATATGGTAACGATGATGGAAAACGGTTCCATATCTTAACGCCGAACAAAAAGTGTTAGGTAACAATTTTTGATGATTTAAATTGTTTATTTCGCTTTCTGTATTTCTTTCTAATGCATTGAAGTATACAATGAGCAGATTTGTAAATTATTTACTTTATTGATAATTTCACAGTTTCAATTGACCGACGCATGAATAAAGTGAGGAGGCTCACGCCAATGTTGATTTTACATAAGGTGGAAT
Source organism: Dryococelus australis (assembly GCA_029891345.1). Classification (NCBI taxonomy): domain Eukaryota; kingdom Metazoa; phylum Arthropoda; class Insecta; order Phasmatodea; family Phasmatidae; genus Dryococelus; species Dryococelus australis. The sequence continues at coordinate 86,463,752 of CM057004.1, read as the reverse complement.
AGTACACAACGTGCATACATGTGGATCTTAAGCAGGGTTTTCAAAAGTACCCATTTTATCGTGAACAGCCTATAATCATTTTTTTTTGCTTATAATTCAGTTTAGTGATGCACCTTAGTTTCGTTAGAAAGGTTTTATATGACCAACGTGACCATTAAAATACTGCAATTTTTTTTTTTTTTTTTTTACTATCAACTGGTTTATTGAATACGTGGTGGTCAACATCGCTTCTGCTGATATCGATTTTCACAATGCAATATTTCAGTACATAATTCAAGGTCAAGAAACATTTATTTTAAGGAAGGGGGCGGGGGCGGGGTGTTTGAAAAAAATAAAATTGCTTAAATATGCAGATGCGAGCTTAAGTTGCATGCATTTCTCATCGACCTGTAATAAGATCTACAAGATTTCCAGAGGCAGAATTTGAAAGTCGTTAAGGAAATATGGTACTGCAGGTAACGTGTAACGAATAACCGAAGATTCAAACACTTACTTTATTACCTTCAACTCTACGTGAAAAACTATGCCGCAAATGTTGAGAAGACTAACTATCGGCTTACAAAGAATTACCGTGGTCTGTAGCGGGTAGAAGTACTATTATATTCCTTCCATTTCGCCAAGCTAAACTCGTCTTTGGCGACCTTCAACGTAAGTGACCACGAGTAATTTATTATTTCGAATCCAGGAATACTTGATTACTGGAGACTAAGACTGCTTGTTGGCATGAATAATATCTCCAGCTCAACCAAGTACCAGTTATCTGGTCGACTTCTTTAAATGTAATATTTCCATTCCCACGGTTTTCTCTGCGATTTAGTTACTTGCACTCCGTATCTGAGACCACCGTCATAATCCTGGGCCCCATTGAGACAGGAATATTTCAAATTGGGATTCTCATTAGGGGAGTTTGTTTCCTCTACAATCCACATTCCCAAATTACTCTACCTCGATCTCAATTAACCTCTATTGATACGATTTCCATCGGACAGTGTAAGTTTTTATGTTTACAGGATCCAAATATTACGTTCATTAATTTTAGTTTCGAGGAACCCAGGCAATTTCTACACTGATTATAAAGCATTTATTGTGAGGCGTAAATTTTATTTTCTCATATTCCCGAACTGTTTGCATATATTTTGTGTGTTAATATTTTCTCGATTGCACCAGACGTAAAAGAGCTGTAGCAAACCTGGAAGGCCACGCTCATTTACCTACTTCAAATGAACTAGATTAATTAGTGCAATTTACTGCTTCATATTGAAGCAGGTAAATGCGTGTGGCATATTGACGCAGAGTGGAGCAGATTTGCCTCTAATTAGTCTTCTGGAGTTATTTTGTAGGAGACGGTTGATAATCACTATTTCTATCTATAGATAACTTGTGGGAGTAGTTCCCAAAACTTCTAATTGATGTTTTTCTTTAAATATTTTTTATTTTTTACATTTCTCATTGCTAAATTTTATTATTTAATTATTTATATCAATTTAATGCCACATTCGCCTTTTGGAACACAGCGTACCACGCCCAGTATTTTAACTGATACCCCGGATACTTACTAACATAATATGAGGTTATTTTAGTTATATGGTAACACAACCTGCTAAACCGATTTGAGTTTACGTACTTGGTTATATATTCTTATAATTAAAGTGAGCATTTACCTACCATAGGGAGGTCATACTAATTGGCAAATATTTTTATTCCAAGAAAATCAAATAGAACTTCTGGATTCCATATTAATGAAGATGCAATTAATAAATTATAGCAGTAAAAATTATTAAGGGACTACTGCAGATCTTAAATAACATAATTACCATAGTGTATATGTTCAGCAACGTTATGTTATGGTTTATATGTAAACTACTTATTACTGTGGTTATATTTATGCATTTTAGACGAGGAAGGGTTATGCCAACTAAACTGCTGTTATTCATGAAGACTGAACAGAGCGATAGTTGAATTGTTCTAGGCTGCAATAATTAAAAATATTGGCGAGGGAGATCCTGATCGTTCTTTAGACAGTCAGTTACAATATATGACTAACCTGAATGGTAAAGGCTGTTCACAATCAAGTGAGCATTTTTGAAATCAACCTTTGAAAAAAGTCATTGCTCCTAGATGCATATATTTTGACGGGCGCACCGAGTTACATGCGTCCAGTAAAGTTGACAGCGATGGCAAGAAAGTAGTTGCATATCTTAACGTCAGATAAAAAGCGTAAGGTAACCATTTGTGAGGACATAAAATTATTTATATTCCTTTCATGTTTTTATTTCAATGCATCGAAGTGTAAGAATGACCAGATTTGTAAAACATTTTCCTTTTTAATAATCTTACACGTTCACTTGACCGACGTGAGGCACATGGCAATGTTGATTTTGCATAAGGCGGAAGAATACACAACGTGCATACAATTAGATCATGAGCAGGGCTTTCAAAAGTGCTCATTTTACCGTGAACAGCCTGTATCGTTGCCGTGGGCTGAATATTGAAAAGGGAAGCGACGAGCAGCACGTCAAGAGCGTTAGGGATTGTTCTTTTCAGCGCAGATCCACGCACGCAGACAGAGTACGTACTGTTAAGTTCTAAACACACATGTTGGAGTTAGGCACAGCTCGAGTTAAAGACTCGGTTAATTAATCCGTACCTGTATTTGAACCACTATCAAATTACATCTCGTTACAATATGTTTTACAACTCGTTGCAGAATGCTAGTTGCTCGTGAAATCGGAGGAGCTCTCGTTACACTTACTTGGTTACTTTGTGCTAGATATCAATGTGAAATCGTTATTAAGTTATTTGCTTATGTAAAAGGCCACTCTGACTAGTTTATTATGGTCCGACTTCACCTTGTCCATGATGCCGCAGGCTGAAGACTAGACACACACCCCCCCCCCCCTCCTAAACTGGACGTCTTGCTGGCGCACAGTCACGACGACATAAACCTCGTTCGCCGCGTTTCCAGCTGTAATATCTAGCGCACTCGACCTGCTTGGCGGGGTATGTTTAGAATTGCTCAAGGCTTCGCTCCACTTCTTCGCAATATGTTTGTGCTACCGCAATCAGGCTAGCACGCCTGTTGCTGCACGTGACAGTGCAAAATGTTGTCATGTAAAGGCTGTTCACGAAAAAATGAGCACTGTCGAAATCAACCTTACAAAAAAGTCACTGTTCCTGCCTGCATATATTTTACAGGGTGCACTGAGTAACATGCGCACAGTAAAGTTGGTAACAATGGATGGAAAGTAGTTCCATAACTTAGCGACTAATAAAAAGAGTTAAGAGACAATTTGTGATAACTTAAATTATTTATTTCGCTTTCTGTTTTTTCTATATATCGAAGTGGAAAAATGAGCATATATGTAAAATATTTATTTTTCTTATAATTTCACAGTTTCGCCGGACCGACACATGGATAAGTGAAGAGGCCCTTGCCAGTGTTAATTTTACATAAGGCGGAAGAATACGCAAAGTGCATAGAAGTATATCTTAAGCAGGGCTTTCAAAAGTGCTCATTTTACCGTGAACAGCCAATATTTTGTAGATTCTGGGAGAGTAATTATCCCGAACAACGGGCCGCCGGGATGGAAGATCCGCTGGCGCTTCGCTGCTATATTCGTAAGTATTTTCAGCAAGTATGCAGCACGGCCTCATTTGCTTGCCTGTCCTCGCAAACGTTGGAAGGGGCTCTTTTTTCTTTCTGAGTGTAATGATAAAGGTACGATTGAATTACAGTCGGATGACTCCACAGTAACGACCGAGGTGTGGCGAGAAAATATCAAACATTAAATCAGACATGTGGCTGGATCCGCAGTAAACCGAACGTTAATACTGGGGCCACGCCCGAATTTAAGAGAGGTGTGAAGCTAGAGCGTCCTCGGGATGAGGCATCTGCGCCGCCTGCCTGAGCGGCCCGAGGAGCGTGTCTCTAAGTGGGCGGCTGAACTAGTCGCAGGGACGCGGTAATGACCAAACCAGTCCTAGCACTAAGCGAAAGGGGGGGGGGGGGGAGATAATTTCCACTCCGTCCCTCTGGCAATCGTAGTCTACAGCCGTGGCAGAAGATTCGTACCGAGGAAGCTCCTACCAACTCGTATTATTCTGTGACGACTGACGCGAAACCCTCCCTTACAAAGAAGGCACTGCGAGGCTTGTCGGTTATAGTCTGTTCACTGTAAATTGAGCATTTTTTAAAGCCCTCCCAACAGGTATTAACCACTTATAAATACATCTTATTGCAGCCTTAGGCATTAAATTTTGATGGTGGTGAAATGCGTACACTGTGTTTATTGGTAACATGGCAATGTTTATATTAAAAATCAGCAGGAAGATGGAAATTTGATGAAAGGAAAAATTTAGAAGGGCCTTAAAAAATGCTCACTTTACCGTGAACAGCCTTTAGCATTAAAGTGACAATAGTTATATATATATATATGCTCATGCTTGTTTTAAAACTGCTACTTACGTAAAGTTCAGCTTGTTTATTCATAAGAAAAAGCTCAAAATTTGAGGTTTTATGATTTACAAGTAAATCAAAATCTCGGAGCTCGGCAAAATGATTATCACGCGATGCTACGAAACTAATAAGGTACGACTTTACCACTGATGAGTGGTGGCGCAGTTGTATAGGAGTTCCCAGATTCTATTCCCTGTCTTGCAATCCTGATTTATGTTTCCCATGGATAGAGACATGCAAATTTCGCGTTATTATTCGGCATCAGGCTAAACTTCACACTGCAGTTTGTACTGGAGCCGGCGTCGTTTCTCCGTTGGCTGTTTCATAGATACGAAGCCACGCCCTTTCTGGCAGAATTACACGTGACTGGGGCACGCAATTGTAAAGTGTTCATTTATTGGCGCAGAGCAATCTAGGACGTGTTGGATACATTGTGCTCCAATGACACACGTATTGCAAATGTACACATTTTTAAGTTTAACGTGCCCCCAAATAATAACGCGGATTATGCAGGTCTCTGCCCGTGGTTTTCCTAAATTACTTCAGGTTATGATGGAGATGAGTTCCATTTCTCCCCTCATAGTCTTTAATGGCCATGCTATCTACGTGACCTTCAAAATAAGGCATTAAAAAAAAAAGACCGTGGCAGATGGATCAGCATGTTGGTCTGCACTTTTAGGTGCCACAGCTGCCTCGACAGTATGAAGATGTACTGTCTAAAGAAGATGACCACTTCCTGCTCGCAATACGATTGCGTTAGAGTGTTTTGTCAACCGTTTACGTTGAAGCTTGCCGACCAAATTCGGAAATGTATAAAAATTACTTAGAAATTATGAAATACATAAAAATGTAATAGTAGGTTGTAAGCTACGGCGGGATGGATGGGGAAACTGAATTGCTGTACTCTGAAAATCACATCGCCTTTCCTGTGTGTTTAAATGTCCAATGACATTTTTAGTTGTCTTATTTGCCGCACCGAGGGCCAATGTTCAGAACCCCAACCGGGTTGATGCACACATAATATTTCATAAATTGTATTACCAAGGTGGTTTCCAAAACAGGTAGGTGTATGTATACACAGCTTACATAATATGCAGGTCTATTAAAAAAATATATATATTTCGAGCAATAAAAAAAATTATCAAGGACACAAAATTCGCACAATAGAAGTTGACAATTGGGTGTTAAATTTTAATCAAACATATATTTTTCTTATTGCATAAAATACTAATATAACATTACGAAAAAAAAAAAACTGGAAGCACGTGGTTTTCTCAGCAATACCAAAATTTCTTTCTTCAAATCTACTCTACCGCAAACGGCATTGCCGTTGTTTTTCGCTTTGTCAGTATTTCTGTAAGAATCAATTTAGGTTATGAAATTGCAAAGGAGAAACACCTGACCAGCTGCGTGTTTGTAAGTGTTTCATTCATATACTAATAAGTAACAGGCAAAAGTACAAAATAAAAGTAATAGACTGCAAAATTCCGAGCCATACCGTTAAGCAAATAAATATCAGTATTTGTCAGTGTCCATACGTTTCCTATTTCATCTATCATAGTATCTGGCAGGTCGCGTAGTTGGGATTACGTGAAGTTTATTTTGTTATCTATAAGCTCGCGTCATTAACACTCTTCATATGGGTATTATTGAGACTGTAGGGTTGGAAAACTTCTTCAAAGTTTATTGCATGTTTATATCAGCTCATTGAGTAGTTCTGCCACGTACACAAGTCAATTTGTTACAGGCACATGTTATGTCAACTGTGTTAATTTTTTTTTATGTAAGTACATAGTTCAGATGCATACATGAGAATCATTTCATACTTTCTTGCGAAACGTCCTGATTTCATAGTGTTGCAATGGACATGGACGGAACTGGAGCACGGATTATGCATGCTGTAGGCCTATGGCAGCAAAGTAGCTAGCGTATTTTTTCTACAAACTTTATTTCTTGTGCTACTCTTCTAGTATGTCGGCTTAAAGGCAGAGTCTTCAATATTTTATTTAAAGTAAACTTACTTAAATTAGGGTGTTTTTGGAGGTAGCATGAAGAAAGTAAACGAAATACAGCGAAAAAACAGTGTAATTTAAGAGAAATGTGTATGTGCTAGCAGAATCTCCACCGAAGTCGATGTGTTTTCATCTACAAACTTCATTTTTTTTTTTAATTTTTTTTTTTTTTACTCTGCGTTCAAGAACACCTGTTCTGAAAAGTAGAAAATATAGTGGAGGCCTACCTTGTGCTATTGACTCGGCACTCAACGGTGTAAAATAGCTACTGCTAAGTAGCAGTTGATGAAGTGTAATATTTGTTTCTCCGTTACAAGAAAATTCATACAATCATCGCAGTTATAATTTGCTGAAAGAGTGTGTGTCTTTGTCAATAATTCGAATGTAGACTAGCAGGTTCGCTTCCCGTATATGTTTAACTATTTTCCCACGTAATTTTACCATAATTATCAGCTCTTCTACAACTTCGTCATGATTATCTAAATACTACACATGTGTAGTTTTATCATTTTTCAAGTTGTTTTGCTCCACTCTTTAACTTGGCAGTTACAAAAAGTTATAAAATTATTTCGGAACTGTTGAAAACAAATAACTGCTATTACCCAAAACTTGCATGTGTTGCTGTGCACTCGTCGATACTAAGAATTACACCTACATGGTCGTTGTGAAATTACAGAGTGTAAGATGAACAATTTAACGGACATTGAGTGTTTACACAAAAACTGTGTTTTGCAGTAAGAATACACAATTTTAGTTATTTAAGCAAGTGGGTTAGCTTGTACATACTTCAGTATGTGTAAATTAACATTAACATTATGTTAATGTTAATTCGTCTATTTTAACCTATGACTTGTAGTCTTCTTTGAATTCCTAAGAACGCTGTATAAAATTACACGTAATGTAGTTCCTTTTTACACATACATAAATAAAATCAATCACTGTAATTTTTCACTTGTAAGTTTACATTGATTTTTTTCAAAATTTAGAGAGCAACGATTATATTATATTGATAAACTTTTTGCTACCATTTTTTACTTGGAAATGTAGCCAACACCACTTACCTTTTGAGTTTGATTTCCGTTGTTCTTAACCAGAAGTCGTCGTCCTTGTACACTGACATAAGTGTTATCCATTTGTAAGTACACACTACGAATATGCACTTACTTTTGCTTGTGATGTGTAGTTGGCCTTATATCTGATAGTGATAATGACTATTTTCTTTCAGCAACACTTCAGCTACTTCGAAATTACGTTGGCAAAGGCACAGCAAATGAGTTTCTTTTAAACTATCCACAATTTGTTGCATAACTGGTATTCTAATCAGGCAAAAATACAAACGGAAATATTTCTGGTATTGCTGTAGGTAGGATTACTCGCTAGCAGTAGTTTAATTTTGGGTGAGAAAACAGTAATTATGGTGAACGTTAACAGGCACAAAGGAAAAGTATATTTAATTATATAATACTATAATTGTTAAAAAAAATTTCATCCCGTAACTCTGCGTCAATAAATGAACACTTCACAATAGTGTCCGCAATCACGTACAGTTCACTCAGAAAGGACGTGACTTCACGTTTGGGCAGCAGCCAATGAGGGAACGACTTTGGTTAGGGTGTTTACAGTACTGTGAATTTTAGCTTGAAGCCAAAAAAAAAAAAAAAAAAAAAAAAAACGCTAATTTTTGCAGGTCCCTAGACACGTCATACATTGGTAATTTTTCAAAGGTTGGATTCAGAAAGTGTGAAGAAACCGTGAATAGACTATATAAAGAAGGTCTTTGCAATTGCTGTAGTAACATCTCAGTTTTGCATTGAGGGGTAATGCTCTCTCGATGACGTTACAGTCTGGTTATCCCACCATATATTTCGACAGAATCCGGTATTTTACTTATTCTTATTCTCTGCCTGTCTATCCTGTTCTCTCTGGCGACAAAATTCTTCTAGACGAACTGCCTCGCCGAAACTCGATCTGGACAAAAATTTAAACATTCAGGCAAAAATGTTTCTGCAAGGGAAATAATTGTTGTCGCGACTATAGAAAAACACAAATTAGTGCACTTCAGGTAGTTATTTGTCTATGTAACTCCATTATGAAAAGGATGGTGTCTGGAAGGAAAAAAAAATATGAAGAACGAAAAATATGAGCAAAATGAGAACTATTTTTGGTAATTCAGGGTGATACTATCTCTAGGCATATTTAGAGACCTAGTGTTTTAAAATGTCTTAAAAAATAAAAGACATACGCACTAAATTTGAATCAGTGGCAAACCACTGATTCGCAGTGGAATTCAACTACTCTAATCAGTGAGAATGGCTCTCCTTAGCATCAGTGGAAAACCACTGATTGTTTCAGTGAAAAAATTTTACTGATTGAATTAGTGACGTGAAACAATTTCACTGATTGAATAAGTGTCGGCCGACTGCAGTGGCGAATTAAATATTGGTTTTCTTTAAGGCAGGCAACTAATAACGTGAAATAAATATATTTACTGTAGTTTACTATATATATTGTGAAATTTACCATAATTTAAAAAAAGTAAAAAAAAAAAAAAAAAAAAAACTTGCAGGTGGCCGCAATTGAACTAGCGCACCCTTCGAATCTAGGCTGTAGCCTTGTTATCTGAACTACCACGACAAGAACTTACTCCACGAGGAGAATATGTGGGTTACTTTTTTCGCCGCGACATCGTGTAGTTTGAAGTTATGTGCTCATACTTTTCGTGTTTGGTTGATCGGTGCCGTTACGAATATATTTGCGTGCACTTCACAACATTCAGTGCAGTTTAGACATTCAAACAGGGCGCTGCGACGATTGCATGGAATCGAAATGAAAGACGTACAAACGGAGTGAAAGGCTGTGTGCTCATGATTCGCTGTTACTTCGCTTGATACGCGTTATTTGACAGTCATTATTAAATGACGTTCGACGGCAATTTTTACACGCAGTTTCACTGATACATCAGTCAAAAATAATATTAGAGACGGAGAAAGTTGCTCAGATGTTTCACTGGTCCATCAGTCAAAAAATAAACCACTGAGAAAACAATCGAAGAAAACGACTGACGAATCAGTGGGAAATGTCACTGAATCAATCACTGAAGGGAACATGCCTTTTTTTTTTTACTGGCGCATCAGTTAGATTTACTGCAGTGACTGTTGCATCAGTCAGATACGTTTGACTGATTGAAACAGTGAAATTCTCACTGACTCAGATTTAGAGTGCAAACACATTTCTTCGGAATATCAAGCTCAGAATCTTGCATGTTACGTTGTACTAAACAAATACTGTTCGTTGTGACAGGTAGTATACATTACCAGCCGCAGTTTCTGCAATCCTTCCCCACATAACCCAGTTCAACCTGCGAAAATTGCACAATTGTATCACACTCCTCGGCTTGGAATGAAACGGCTGTCTAGTTCAAAAAGGGGCAGCGATTCGCGTAGCGGCACAGTGAGCGATCACCTCCCACCTAGGCAAACCGGGTTCGGTTCCCGGCTGGGTCGCTCTCGGATTGTCGCAAGTGGTGATCGTGCCGGATGACGCCACTATCTGGCCGGTTTCCACCTGAGCAACTGCCATGTTTCACTGCAGGCTACTCGCGGTAAAATGAGCACTTTCGAAAGTCCTGCTGAAGAGGTACATGTATGCACGTTATGTACTCTTCCGCCCTATGTAAACTTAGCATTGTCATAGGCCTCGTCACTTCATTCGTGCGTCGGTCAAGTGAAACTGCGAAATTATTAGAAAAGTAAATATTTAATAAATCTGCTCATTTTTACACTTCGATTCATTAGAAAACACAGAAAGCCAAATAAATAATTTACGTTATCAGAAATGGTTGCCTAACACCTTCTATTCGACGTTAAGATACGGAACTACTTCCCATTCCATCGTAACCAACTTTAACTGGGCGCGTGTCACTCAGTGAGCCCGTTAAACATGTGCAGGTTGGGGAGCGATTTTTTCTAAGGTTAATTTCAAAAGTGCTCACTTTATCGTGAACAGCCTTTAGGCTGCGACATGCGTCAGGACTTGGGTAACAGGATGATGATGTGTAATTGCTTGAATTGGGGACACGTTCAACTTCAATCGCATGTACATTTCAATAAGTTAGTTATTGGACCATACTTCATCTGACACGCCCTGGGTAACTCTGCGCCAGTAAATGAACACTTCACAATGTGTAGTATATACAGCACTGCACTCTAAAAAAAATTAGTAATTTTGACTGAGAGGTTCTTTGTAATTTTACAAATGCTTGTAACAGTACAACTATTTTTCTTGTAAAACTACAAGGTCCGTGTTTGTAATAGACATTAGAAAATGTTTGTACTATACTGAGCTGTATCTACGAGCTTCAGCAAAATTGCGGACACTCAACAACGTAAAATCATATATAGCTGTTTGCGCAAAAACTATTGGTGATGTAAAGTGTAGCTGAGTGCATAAATTAATGTATTGCAAGTTTAAATTGCGTAAAACACTTACAACAACTCAAATTATCATAATAAAAAGACAATTTTAATAAAACATGACCATATTATTTATTATTTGTTAGTGTTTCCTAGCTACACAGAACTCTTAAATCGGCTCTTAAAACGCCGTTGTTAAGAGGCGTCCAAATCTTTTAATTCAAAAACTGAATTCTTAAAAATAAATAAATGTACATATCCTTCTTAACCATGTAACTTCAGTATTATTTCTTATGTTCTTGCAGTAATATTTACAGTAAAAATAAGCTGTAACATTGTAGTCAAGTTGGTCTTGTGGTTAAAGATATGGGATAGTAATGCAAGGGGTTGGGCGATGTGTAGTTTTTTTTTTTTTTTTTTTTTGTAAATTATATTTCGATTTTTTTTTTTTTTTTTTTTAATACTTGTTCTCTGTTACTAATTAATCACATTTGTTTTCTAGAAGAAAAGAAAAGTAATTTTGTTTACACTTCTCAATAATGTCAGTTGAAATACAAGGCTATCATCTGTAATATTACAAAGAAATGTTTAGCAGATTTTACAAGAAAAATCTTTGTAGTTTTACGAAGGATTTTCTTGGCAACTAGGTTTTCAAGGATTTTTCTTATAAAAGTGCAAACAATTTTTCAGAATGTGTGAAGTATAGCCTGATGCCAAATAATAACACGAATTTTGCAGGTCTCTACTCAGAGACGATGCAGATTCTGTAGGCTGTTACAAAGCCTTTTCATGTATTTTAGAGTTGAGTGGAGAGATTCGAGTTGCTCTTGACATCGAGGTCTTGAGAGCCGATGAGGATGAAGTGATGTTAGCACGGAGCTGCGCTGGAATGGAACGGCAGGGGAAAGCGGGAGATTCCCGAAAAAAAAAAAACCCGCCGACCAGCGACATCGTCCGCTACTATACCCACATCCGAAAATCCGGGAGTGACCCCGCCGGGAATCAAGCCCGGTTCGCCTAGGTGAGAGGATAGTAGTCTGACTACTACGCCACCGCGGCCCCTTGACTCTGGGAACCGTGTGAGGTGGTGCGGTAGTAAATCACTGGGAATCCACTCGGGAGAAGGCGGGTTTTATTATCGGTCCAATAATTCTGATCTCGTTTCTCAATAACTTCCCGAAATTACTTCAGGCAAATACTGTAATCTTTTCTTGCTACAGGTCGGGGCTAGGTACCTGTAGAGTTGGCGGCATTTTTTGGGCTTCAAGCTAATATCCGCATTACTGTATATACTCTAGCCGGCGTCGTTGCCTCATTGGCTGCTGCCCAAACGTGAAGTCACGCCCTTTCTCTGTGACCTCTCCGTGATTGGGGTACACGATTATTAAGTGTTCATTTATTGGCGCAGAGATACCGGGCCGTGTAGAATAAAGTATGGTCCAATGACAAGGGTATTGGAATGGTATGAGTGTTTTAAGTTTAAGCAGTCCTCAAATAATAAGGTGAATTTCGCAAGTCTCTAGTCCTGACCAGTTCCTTCCCAGTTCCTGCCTTTCTGAGCAACTGGCTCGTCACCTAATGACCTCACTCTATTGACGAGACTTTAAGCTCTACCTACTTTGACTGTTGATTTTTGACAGCCTGGACGTGTCATACATATAAGCCTTGATTTTCACTAACGCATTTTATTATTACTTCAAATCAAAAAGAATCCACTGTTGTTAGAAGAAAATAATGAAAAAAGTTACCCTTATAAAATGATAGTTTCTGCTATTTAGATATACAGTATACTTTATAGGTCATTTTTCTAAATAAAATTCATCGGATCAGTATTTTAATTTGTAAAGCAACTGTTTAATTATTTCTTAAAAAGACTATTAGAAAATAATACCACGCCATGAGATATTCTTTGAGTAGAAGGCATCCATATGAAGATCAGTTTGCTTGGTGAGGAAAAAATGCGAAAAGAAAAGATTCGAAATGACCAAATATATGATTTCGACAACAGCCCACACAACAGAGTTCCTTTGAACGTGACGTTAAATAGGAACTTTGTTTTTAGGATATAACGAAACAACATAGGAACTCAATAAAATACTGCTTCAGATGATTTTTTTTTAAATTGAGGGCTAAAATAAACTGTTAAGAAGTTTTATTGTGGAAGTTGCAATAACTGATATCCACTCATTGTTGATCCGCGATGACGTTAAGACGAACATAGCTTAGCCCCTTTGTTTTAGTCAAGATCAAATCAAAACATTTAAATGTTTTATTTTTAATTTAACTTTTCTGAAGTATTAAACTGTGTCTAGTGATGTGTTGTACATACAAATACGAGACAAAATATGCAGTGTGCCTTACTTCCTGTATCCCAAGAATCTGTGACAAAAAATGCTCACGAAGATCCGTCAAATTACATAAGATTTTTCTTGTTGCGGTGACATTTTGGTTTCCTCGAGTATTAATGGAGGGCACAGCCGGGCTCGTTGGAAATGTCTAAGTTGTTCAGGTCTTATAACGCATATCACGCCTACTAAAATTTATTCTTTGCAGCTGTCCAGCAAGTTCTACTTTTTCCTGGGCTGTAGTTGCACAGTGTAAGTTATCACCACGGTCGAATAATATTGTACGCGAAATTATCACTCTGCCAAACTCTTAATTACCACCTACAACACTGTCGTGTCTTAGAGTGTTTGATGTACTGGAATGAAAAAACATTTCAATAACTCCGCCAACGAATGTGTAGTTTCCAACACACTACGTGTCTTAAGTTATCGTTAGCAATTAGCAGCCTGACATCGCCAACGAACAATCATTCTCAGATGAAGCGTTTCTCGACAGAGAGCCAATGCCCTATTCTTATCACGCGGGCGTATACGAACAACGTAATCCGTCCTCCCTGAAGTATTTAAGTAGGAGAGACCGGGGCACGTTTACACACGGGACATATTTACACACTAACCTTGATCAAAAAGGAATGTGGTAGGGTGCACCACCAGTTATACCACTTCAGCGCTGCTTCCCAGCGAACGCTATAACAGCATTTGCAGCGCTATCGCAGCTAGTGTTTTCCTCTCAACGTAAGTAAAATTTTCTTGGAAATTATATCGATCGTGAAAATCTTAACTTTAAAAATAAAAAATAAAAAAAAAAATGAGTTCTGCAATTTGAAAGAGTAGTTATTTCTTTACAAATCACAATACTTGTATGAATTTGTAAACTTTTTAAATGCTTTTGTTATTTGACTTATACTTAAAACATGGCGACGGGGCACCTTTACACACATTCGTTGGGTATGTTTACATATTGTGTAAACTTGCCCCGGCAAGTGTACTTTTACAATATATGGCTTATATTTTGTGTATTCAGGTATATGAAGTAGATTTAAACATATGTTGAACAATTGGTTACTCCTACAAAATACTAAAAGGTAAACAAACGATTTCAATGTTTCTGTTCAGCAGGTTACCCGAAATTTGTGTTTAAAAAATAATAAGCAAATTTAAGAGCACATACTAAAAGCATCGATAAGACAGTATTTTGCTTGAGGTGCTACATTTTCTGTTTTCTACAGGATGGTAAGGAAATATAAAAGGAAATCTGGTCGATGCAAACTGGATCCCCAAATCATGGAACAAGCAGTTCTACAAGCAAAAATCGGCCAAAACTCTATCAAAGCGGCGGCCAAGACTTTAGGTCTGAACTTAAAACCTTAGATAATTATTGCAAAAATATTGACGCACAACAATCTCACAAACATAACAATGTGAGCCTATCAAATCATGAATATGGAACAGTGCCCGATCATGAGGCAACACTGCGCCATGAAGCAGCACCACATCCGACGGTGGCACTGCATCAAGTTAGCACCGCATTCTGAAGCAGCACCACACCCTGAGGCAATACCACACCCTGAGGCAGCACCACATCCTAAGGCGGTAACACATCCTGAGGTAGCACCACATTCTGAGGCAGAAACACATCCTAAGGCAGCACCAATTCCTGAGGCAGCACCACATTATAACACAGCAGAACATCCTGAGGCAGCACCACGTCCAGAGGCAGCAGCACAACCTGAGGCAACACCTCGTCCTGAGGCATAATTACGTCCTGAGGCAGCACCACATCCTGAGGCAGCAACACACCCTGAAGCAGCATCACATCCTCAGGCAGCACCACATCCTGAGACAGCACCAAATCTTGAGGCAGCACCACATACTGAGCCGGTACCACATCCTAAGGTGGCACATCCTGAAACATCACCACATCCTGAAGCAGCACGGCATCAAGAGGTAGCACCACATACTGAGGCAGAACTACATCATGAGGTCGCACCACATCATGAAGCAGCACCACATCTCGAGACAGCACCACATATTGAGGCGGCACCACTTCCTGATGCAGCACCACATCCTAAGGCGGCACCACATACAGAGGCGGTACCACATCCTACAGCAGAAAATCCTGAGTCAGCATAATATACTGAGGCAGCACCGCATCCATAGGCGGTACCATATCCTGAGGTGGCATAACATCCTAAGGCGGCACCATGTCCTGAAGCAGCACCACATCCTGAGGCAGCACCACATTCTGAGGCAGTTCCACATCCTGAGGACAGCACATCTTTAGGCAGCTCTACATTCTGAGGTGCCACCACATCCAGAAGTAACACCACATACTGATGCGGAATCACATCCTAAGGCAACATCACATACTGAGGCAGCACCACATCCAGAGGTGGCACAACATCTTGAGGCAGCACCCCATCTTGAGGCAGCACCACATACTGAGGTGGTACCACATCCTAAGGCGGCACATCCTAAAGCAGAACCACATCCTGAAGCAGCACCACAACCTGAGGCATCACCACATCTTGAGGCAGCACCACATACTGAGGTGGTGCCACAACCTGAGGCAGAATCACATCCTCAGGCAGCACCACATCTTCAGGCAGCGCCACATCCTCAGGCAGCACCACATAATGAGGCGGCACCACATCCTGAGGCAACACCACAACCTGAAGGAGAGCCAAATCCTGAGGTGGCACAATATCCTAAGGCGGTACCACATCCTAAGGGGGCACATCCTGAGGCAGCACCACATCCTGAGGCAGTGCTAAATCCTGAAGCAACACTACATCCTGAGGCAGCACCACAACCTGAGGCAACACCTCGTCCTGAGACATCACTACATCCTAAGGCACCACCACATCCTGAGGATAAAACCAATTCCTGAAGCAGCGCCTCATCCTGAAGCAGCACCACATCCTGAAAAATTTCACATTCTGAAGCAGCACAACATCCTGAGGTAGCACCACATCTTGCGGTGGCACCACATCCTGAGGCAGTATCACAACTTGAGGTGCCACTACATCCTGAGCCAGCACCACATGCTGAAGTGGAACCACATCCTGAGGCAGCGCCACATCCTGAAGCAGCACCACATCCTGAGGCAGCACCACGTCTAGAGGCAGCACCACATGATGAGGTGGCACCACATCCTGAGGCAACGCTACATCCTGAGGCAACACCACATCCTGAGGCAGCTTCACATTCTGAAGCAACACCACGTACTGAGGCAGCACCACATCCTTAGGCAGCACCCCATCCTGAGGCAGCAACACATCCTGAGAGAGCACTTCAACCTGATGTGGCACTACATCCTGAGGTAGCACAACATCCTAAGGCAGCACTATATCATGAAGGTGTACCACGTCCTGAGTCAGCACCATAACCTGAGGCAGCACCATATGTTGAGGTGGTACCACATCCTAAGGCAATACCACAGCCTGAGGCAGCACCACAACCTGAGGCAGCACCACATGATGAGGTGGCACCACATCCTGAGGCAGCACCAAATTCTGTGGCAGCACTACATCCTGTGGCAACGCCACTTACTGAGGCAACACCGCAACTTGGCGCAACACCACTTCCTGAGGATCCACACGTCCTGAGGCAGTTCCACATTCTGAGGTGGCACAACATCCTAAGGCAATACCACATCTTGAGGCAGCACCACACCCTAAGGCGGCACCCCATCCTAAGGCAGTACTAAATTCTGAGTCAGCGCCACATATCCTGAGGTAGCACCATGTTCTGAGGCAGTACCATATCCTGAGGCAGTACCACATCCTGAAGTAGTACCACATCCTGAGGCAGCACGACATCTTGAGACAGCACCACATTCAGAGGTGGCACCATATACTGAGGCAGCACCACAGCATGAGGCAGTACCACATCCTGAGTTGGTACCACATCCTGAGGTGGCACAACATTCTGTGGCAGCACCACATCCTTAGATGGTACTACATCCTGAGGTAGCACCACATCCTGAGGTGGCACCACATCCTGAGGCAGCACCACATCGAGATTGCACTACATCCTATTACACCTAAGTCGCTTCCCTTGGCTAAGTTTGGATATCCTTATCCACAAAATGCAAGTAGGCCTAATAATTACTTTATACTTCATTAGGGCTACACTTTGTATAATAGGTAGACTATTATTGGGCTTTGGCCTTTTCTGATATTGGCAAAAAATATAGAAAAATTAAATTAACCCCACAACAATGAGCAATATTTATTCTTATGAAGTGTGCTAAGGCATATATAGACCATATTTAGGTTTCAATATGTATAATTAATTAAAGTTTCTTCAAATTGATTAATGTAAGTTAGGGCCCTACAAAAGAAGTAATATTCACGGGTTTGTTTGTGCAGGTATTTGAGCCTGAACAAGAGGAAATGTTCGAACAAACCTCATGAGAACATGTGACATATTTCGGGCTTACACATAAGAAGTAAGGCAGTTTGCTTACACTTATGCAGTTCCCTGTAACAAGGAAATTCCCCCATCCTGGGTAGAAAATGAAATTTAAGGTCCTGACTGGTTAACTGATTTTTTTTTTTTTTTTTTTTTTTTTTACGTAAACTCTTTGTTAGGACCCCTCAGGGCACAAGCTTAGCTCGAGCTACAAGTTTCAATTATTCAAATGTCTCGGCGTTTTTTGTCAATCTTACAGCTGTCATTAAAAACTGAAGGCAGACCCTGCCGATATTTGTAATATCGAAGAAACTTACATTACAACTGTTCAAAGGCCGAACAGAGTTATTGCACGCAGAGGATTCATCCGAATTGGAAAAATGACGTCGGCAGAAAGAGGAGCATTAGTTACTGTGGCTGAATGAGAAAGCGCTGCGGGGAATTTTCTCTCCCCCCCCCCCCCATTTATCGTATTTCCAAGGGTCAGGATTCAGAAACTCTTTTTAAGGGATGGCCCGGTAGGCTCTGAAGGTGATGCCAACCCATCAGGGTGGATGGTTGAACATAACGTTTTGAAGTTTGCTAAAATCTTGTGTCACATTGAAGGTGTTCAACCACTAAACCATGCATTCTATTTCTGGATAACGATGAATCTCCTTGTCATCAACAGTTTTGAACTACTTCAAGAACAATGGAGTGACGATACTGTCTTTTTCCCCTCACTGTAGCCATAAATTACATCAGCTGGAGCGCAGTGTTTACGGTTTATCAAATAAATATATGACTCCACATGTGATGTATGGATGAGTGCTAACAAATGACCCATGACAATATACGACATACCCTCTATTTTAGCCACAAGTATTCCCTTAGCAGCAACTGCCATAAATGTAATGAGGGGATTTAGAGTCATGGGCATATATACCCGTTGAACCGTGCTATTTTTTCTGATGCGGATTATTTGCCTTCCTACGTCCCTGATAGACCTGCACCTGATCCAACCAACGTGATGAAGCCTCCGGTTGCCACCAATGTCGCTGCTGAGTCTGACTCTATTGATCTATTGAAGATACTCCTTGCAGTGCATCTCCTTCCCCCGCTATTCGAAGCACTTTCGAACCATCTATGCCTACCCATTCCTCTGTAAGTGGGCCTACTTCAAAGCAGTTGTGTTTCCCAACACCTGAACAGCTCAGGCCCTTAGAAAAGGCGGCGCCAAGAAAGGAAAACAGAAAATGAAGAAAGAAAAGAAAGTCAGTCATATTGACTGATACACCAGTCAAGGAAGCTCTCAGGCAAGAACAGGAGGAGTCAAAGAAGAGGAAAATTCAGAAACATGAAAACAAAAAGAGTTCATTCGTCAACAAAAAAAAACAGTTGTTTAGTTCGAAGAATTAAAAAATTCCCAAGGATAGCCTACCCACAATATTAACAGGTGAGAAGAGTAGGCCTATTGAGGAAAATACAGGTAATTCAGATTCCGATGAAGAAACTGAAGAATGTGTATGCATATATTGTTTGGAGCTTTATGGTGAGTCGGTCTCGGGAGAAGAGTGGGTGCGTTGCAATAAGTGTAAAAGGTGGGCCCATGAAGATTGTATCCCAGGAGACGCTCTATTTTTGTATGCGTCAATTGTAATACTGACAACGATAGTGACTTTTGTTAGAACATACAAATCACTAACGAATCATTTTCTTAAGCTTACAAACTTTTATTTCACATCAAAGTTGGATTTTGAACTAACGTACGTTAAAGAAATGCATCTTATTTGCTAAGAAACAAGGTTTTACACTCTTGTTTATTCACATAGTTAGGCACTCAATTAGAATGAAACCAAAAATTGTTTAATGCTGCCATGTAAAGCTCATAATTAGACCGTAAAACTAATACTTTAATTCCAGTACATTAAATAACCTACTAAGTTTAATCCGGCTTGTACCTTGAAGTTTGTTCACAATAAATCAGTATCGTAAAAATTTTACATTATATTCACAGCTCCAAATTAAATTTGAAAGGATGTGTAAACTTTCCCCGCGATGTGTGTAAACTTATCATGCAAGCGGGGCACGTTTACACCCGAGATAGGTAAAACAAAAAATTTATTTCACTATTAGAGATTATAATTAATTAAATTAAACATTTTTCTATAAATAATAAGGAACCACTCAATATTTGCGAATAGTTTTGGGGTAGAAAAAATATTTAGGAAAAAATAGAAAATTCATTCTCTTAAATGCGTGTAAACGTGACCCGATCTCCCCTACTCGATACTTGGAAAAGATTATCTGGCACACACTTACATGAAAGCAAGGATTGGAAATGTTCAGCTTATCAGTTTAATGTTGGGGCCGCGATGGTGTAGTAGTCAGACTACTCGCTTCCCACCTATGGGAACCGGGCTCGATCCCCAGCGAGGAATCGTGCGTGACGATGCCGCTGGTCGGCGGGTTTTCTCGAGGATATCCCGTTTCCCCCGCCCTTTCACCCCGGCACCGATCCATACTCGCCTCGCTTCACCTTCATCGTCTCTCAACTATACCACTACATTTAGTGACGTACTTCAAACACAGAGTAGATAAATACGCAGAGACGAAACGGCATGGCGGTTATTTTTATACTAGCTCTCCTGTGCTACTTCGTACGCATGACATTTAGGATTTGGAATTGCTCTTGGGAAGGAAAGGAGGACAGATTATAGACAAAAAGAAAGGAGAAATGACGGAACTTTTTTTAACAATGCTCTTTTTTATGGAGTAATCCAGTACCTATGTAAATCCCTGATCATCATATTTTCGGAACCTTTTGAGATATCCTGTTGATGATATATATATATATATATATATATATATATGTATGTGTGTGTGTGTGTGTGTATGTATGTATATATATGTGTGTGTGTGTGTGTGTGTGAGTGAGTGTAAATTTGATGTCAATACGTTCAGTGGTTTTTCAGTTAAATCCGGTCGGACAGACAGTCGGACAGACAGACACGAAAAAAATTTCCATTAGATATGGCTTATTATTCAATTATAATACATGAAAAAAATAATTAAAAGTGGAAAATTCGAAAATCACTGACAGACACTTATATTTTATTTAGTTGTATAAATATGGTCGCACGAAGGGTCCTTATTGGCTGAGCTGCCAGCCGGCGAGTAGGTTACCAGCGCTGATTGGCGAACGGCGTTCAAATATTTTTCCGGACAATGACCCAATTTTGGCCACGTGTACGGCTGGAGTTCGTGATATAAAGGAATAGGAACATTTCGCGAGTTCATTTCAAGACAAGATAGACGTCAAACACGTGTACACTGAAGTTGACTTTACAATTGGCTCCCAGTGCTTTATACACGCCCTGGACTACTCTGATCCAATAGCATACTTGCAAGGAAACAAGTAGAGAGTGACACACTACCAGATTAGGAGTAACACTGGCTACTGTACGGGGCAGCAGACAATGAACAAACTTCTGAGGCTTGAGTATACGCATGACTGTGGAGTCTAGACTACAGGTCATTATGGAACTCGCAAATTTTTCCTATCCATGGTGATATATAATCCAAACACGGTTACTTAACGTTTTTCTGAAGCCCTGCTGAAGTTCTAACTCTAGCAAATTCCTCCGCCTTGAGAAAACCAGACTTAACCCCTTTAAACACGGTTTTATTTACGGTTTCAGGTGTTGCAAACAAAAAAATGTATGCTGCGTGCTGTACTTAAGTCGACACAACACTTGTTTAGTTGTCACAGCCTATGAGCTGTAAGCTATATATTCGGCTACAGTAATACGAAGCAATTGTGATGTAGACCAATAAGATGGTTTGCGAATCATTTACCCACAAGTAAGATCATTGGTGGAGACCTGCAAAATTCGCGTTATTATTTGGGTACACGTTCCACTTCAAACGCATGTACACTTCGATAAATTTGTCATTGGACCATACTTTATCTGACACGCCTTGGGTAACTCTGCGCCAGTAAGTGAACACTTTACAACGTGTAGTCCAATCACGTGCAGTCTAGTCAAAAAAAGGAGTGACTTCTCATCTATGCAGCAACCAATGGAGAACCGACGCCGGCTCGGAGTATATACAGTACTGTGGAGTTTAGCCTGACGCCAAATAATAACGCGAATTTTGCAGGTCTCTAATTATTGGTCACTGAATTTTGCAGTGTGCAGTACGGACAATAAATTACCTACGGGTGCGTAATATACACGACTGCGTACACTGGGTCTGAATGGGTTAACCAAGTCATGAAAACTACACGAAATGACAACGCTCCGAATTCGTGCGCACTCTGTTGTAATAATACTTTGAGTGAGAACTTTCTCTTAGTGGGTGCTACCGACAGACTTGTTTTCTGCCTTTCTATTCATACTTGTTAATATGAAATACTATAATTTATAAATAAAATATAGGTTGAATTTCGATTTAACATTAAATAAGATACTTTTATGTTAACAGAGGTATAAAACGATTGTGATACGTGGCATATTTAGGAAATAACTAAACAAGTTATACATGGAGTGATATTTAAAAGTTTTGATTTTAAAAAAAGTGTGAAGATACCGCGAATAGACTATAGCCGGCTATTTCACCTCTGCTTTCACAGGTGCGTCATTCCAACCAGACCTGTCCTACCACTTGAAGGTTCGGATAACCGGAACACGCGCAGTCGTGCAAACTGAACTACTCATGATAATAAACTTTATTAACCTCCTCGCTCGACCTGCCCGGGACTGTCGCAAACGTTGTCAGTGAGCTACCTTCGGCTGGCAAGTACCCAGCGTGGCGCGATGACGTGCGAGGTCTGCAGGCCCATGGAGGAGTTTCCTCGTGGTCCTGTGCGGCGCCCCCCAAGGACATTTCGTGAGCAGGAGACAGGGAGGACGAAACAGTCTCGTGGGTCATTCTGCCGAAGAGCGCCGTTGAGACGATGACGTTACTAAAGGCCGGGCAGACGTCGTGGACGCCTCAGCAGGCGTCCGTGTTTGAAGCAGGTAAGTCGGCGAGCGGAATAAAAATTACTCTGATGAACTTTTTTTTTTTTTTTTTACGAGAATGCGTATTTAACCCATTCAGACCCAGTGCACGCAATCGTGTACATCACGCAGGTGTAGGCAATTTTTGGTATGTACTGCACACCGCGAAGTTCAGTGGCCAATGATTAGAGACATGCAGAATTCGCGTTATTATTCGGCATCAGGTTAAACTTCACAGTAGTTTCTGTACTGGAGCAAGTGTCGTTTCTCCGTTGGCTGCTGTATAATTCCCAGGAGGACACAAATTATTTGATTCGGCATTACTCAAAGATCTTTCTCAAAGATTTTTCTCGTAAAAAAATATATCAATTTAACTAATGATAAATACGAAATAAAATGTGTCTTCCAATATTATTTAACGCTAGAAAATGTAGTACTATATATGTATATAACCGAACGCATCCAAAACGAATCATGTTTATCGTATGTGAACTGTGTTCCGCTGTAGCAAAAATTGTCTCGTGAACTGGTTTTGTTTTCGTAGATTTGAAACAGAACAACGTCTGTTGCTTGTTTTGCCAACTACGTTTTCTATTGCGTCTTTTATTTATCGTTCAACAAATACCGACAAGCTGTGCGAAGCACGTGGCTGAAAGAGATCCTCTTCGTTTTGCAAAAAAAAAAAAAAAAAAAAAAAAACAATAACTGAAATACAATTTTCATAAAAGTAATAAACAGCCTTTTTATTTCTAAATTTCTGACTTCAATAACATTACAGACAATTGTATGACTGTATGATTAGGAAGAAATTGAAATATATAGTGAAGTTATGTTTAAATTGTGTCGTCAAACTCACTAGTAAAATGATTTATAAGAGATTTATTGTAAATTATTTACTCGGTTCACTTATTATTGTTATTGTATAGTATGTCAATACGATTCAACATGACTCTATTTTCTCCCAAGCAGTTTCTAAGATACCGGAAGAGGTATATATACTTCTTAGTAACAAATAGATACTTGATTATGAAATTGAAACTTTACATAACTTTTTAACGTACACATTAATTGTTCATTTCAGGTGTTGCAAAAAGTAGATTTATGATCGAATTTTTTTTTGTTATAACAACTGACACCGTGCGACCTATGGAAGGGAACTCTGCAGATCAATGGCACAAGAAGCAGCCAATCATAAAAGGGTTGTTGTGTCAGCAACAGCCAGTGGCGTTACCCAGGAAAAGGAGTCGCCTAAACTAATGCTATCTTCTCACCTCTCACAGTGCAGATCAGGATTTAACATGTTCCGCAACACATCAGATGTGAACGAGCATACTCCGGGTATAGGCTGTTCACGGTAAAATGAGAACTTTTGAAAGCCCTGCACTATTTTTTTGTACAGGGCCAAATATAGTAGTTGTCCTAACAAAATATATTGTTTTGCAAAAAAAAATTTGGAAAGCAACAAAATTACTTTTGTTCGTCTAACAACATATATGTTTGGATAAACAAAATCTTGCAAGATCAAAAGTGTTGGGTCAAAAAAATTAGACTGTCAACTAAATATTTTGTTAAATCGACTTTACATATTTTTTTGGCCGCTCATTTGACTGCCTTCGTTTGAAAATACAGCTCGAGAGTCTGTTTGTATTTTCTGTGACGATTAGGATAGTAACCGTGTTTGTTAGTGCCATATATTGCTTAACAACAATCATGTAAATGCATTAATAAAACAATACAACAAGAAACTGACAAGTAAGTATTGAAATATTTGTTGGTTCACGTTGCCCAATATTTTCACTGTATCAGTTTAAAAGCTTTTCGGGCGTCATCAGTTGCCAAATTAGCTGAAATTACTAATAGGTAGCGCTCGGACGTAGGCGATCTAGGTTCGAAACTTGGTCGAACTTCTAGACTTCTTTTACATCGGCCGAAACATTTTAACGCACGCTTAGCCAAACAAATCTTTAGTTGCACCAACCAAATCTTACCGTTTGGGTCAACCAAATGAGAACAACAAGATATTTCGTTGCCCCCATACAAACAAATAATTTGGTTGCACCAAACAAATCTTTAGTTGCACCAACCAAATCTTACAGTTTGGGTCAACCAAATGAGAACAACAAGATATTTCGTTGCCCCCATACAAACAAATAATTTGGTTGCACCAAACAAATCTTTAGTTGCACCAACCAAATCTTACAGTTTGGGTCAACCAAATGAGAACAACAAGATATTTCGTTGCCCCCATACAAACAAATAATTTGGTTGCACCAAACAAATCTTTAGTTGCACCAACCAAATCTTACCGTTTGGGTCAACCAAATGAGAACAACAAGATATTTCGTTGCCCCCATACAAACAAATAATTTGGTTGCACCAAACAAATCTTTAGTTGCACCAACCAAATCTTACAGTTTGGGTCAACCAAATGAGAACAACAAGATATTTCGTTGCCCCCATACAAACAAATAATTTGGTTGCACCAAACAAATCTTTAGTTGCACCAACCAAATCTTACCGTTTGGGTCAACCAAATGAGAACAACAAGATATTTCGTTGCCCCCATACAAACAAATAATTTGGTTGCGCCAAACAAATCTTGTTTTATTCAACAAAACCTTTTTCTCAGTGTGCTTAAGATCTATTTGTATACACGTTGTGTATTATTCCGCCTTGTGTAAAATTAACATTTGGCATGGTCATCGTCACTTTATTGATACACCGGTCAAGTGAAAGTGTAGAATTATCATAAAAGTAAGTATGTTACAAACCTGGTCATTTTTTACACTTCGATGCATAAAAAAGGCAGAAAGTCAAAGGAATAATTTAAGTTATCTCAAATGGTTACCTAACAATTTTTATTCAACGGTAAGATATGGAGCTACTTTCCATTTATCATTACCAACTTCGCTGGACGCATGCCATTCAGTGCGCCCATTAAAATATATTCAGGCAAGGGCAGTGATTTTTCTAAGGTTGTTTTCAAAAATGCTCACTTTATCTTGAACAGCTTTTAATATGTTAAGGGATTAAACATGCACACATTATTACTCATTTTCAGGAGATCAATTACTTCTCATGGCATTCTTGGAGTGCTTAGCTTTAAGATGCATGACATTAAATAAGAAAAATTTCATTGAGCCCTTTCTGTCAGCGTGACCACAATCGTAGACACGTTGCAAATTAATCACGCTTAATGTGATAACGGACACAGCAAGGCATCAGGGTCAATATCGTGAGAATCTTCCTTATGTTTAAATTGATCTGCGTAGTTTCCCACGCCTCTTCGACATGAATGGTTAATGCCAATGTAATCAAGTTGGCAGCTCGCCACTCGTTTGTTGCAAAACAAGTGCTGAACACAAGAACAGCGTATACCAAAAAATTCCGTGATTGCAACACTTGAACTTTGAAATTAATGTTGGACCGAACGAGTTAAGGAAAAAATTCTCAAGTCTATCGAAAAAACATATTGTTACACGGGACGCCTGAGGGAAGTATCTGTGTTCGTGAAGGATGGAGGTCGTAATAAAAATAAAAGAGCTAAATTTTATTTATAGTTTATACACACAGCTATTATTTATAGTATTATGCTATGTCTCCACTTTTACTCTTTTTATTTAACAGTGAGCGCAATATTAAATGTTTATTTCAACTATAATCAACGTCCTTATTAATGTCTCGGTTTGGTTACAGTCAATTAACTCATACTCATCATTAATACGTGTCCAGTCTATTTGTTGCCACCATTTCTAATGTCCTTTCACTCACACTTCTAAGTCCAATAATTCATCCTGCCAGCCGCACCCCTCACAGCTTGATACTCGCAGTCCCAGATTTCCCTTCCTCTGATCACTTCTCTCGACGCTCGTCTTCTATCACTCAGAACTCAGCCACTCATTCTATTTGAGAAAAAACAACAGCTCCTCGGCTCGGAGGCCTGTCACACTTATATAGCATTCAACCTGACCATCTGGAAAGTTCCACGCACCCCGAGTCACGCTGAGAGAATGAGGTCAGTAATCCAGATCATTCTTCAGATAAACTGTATAAATCAATACAACCAATGTCAGCAGCATTGCGCCACGAAAGGGATTATCTTGTCGCATCGCTTTTGGTTACAGATACGCGGTTCACTCGCCTACCATTCAAAACATTACACTGACGTACCGCCGCTATCATATAACTGCTGTCCTTCATTACCACTTGCTCGCGCGGGATGCGAAGTACCGAGCGCGTAATAATGTGTACCGTACAATGAACACAATGTAACACAGTATTTTATGTAACTCTCGCAAACTTATTTAGTGGTAAACATTTCTAAATTTAACTCTCCAAACTGTCGGGTAAGAATGACTCTCTGTTTGCAGTAATAAGATCTGCTCACATTTGAGACTTAAACTGCTTTGATTTCTACAAATTAAAACTTGATCGTTTCAGTTAAAAATATTATCAAAGAATGCACTTTGAAAATTAAATCATAAAATTTTAATTGGCCTATATAAGTCTACTGTAAGCATTTAATTACCACACGGTTGTTATTTAAAAAGTCAAGTACAATACAGATAAGTTTTCTAAATTTTCCTCATGGATTTGTCACTTCCTAGGAATGGTTTCCCTTCTCAGAAATTTTAAGTTACAATGTCGTCTTTTCTTGAATGTTTTAGATTGGTTTCAATTTTAAGTTTGCACATTTAAATATCAGTTAATTGAATTAATGTTCGGCCTTTCAATCAGTAGCGGCTGGGAAGGGGGAGATAGGGAGGCACTGTCCCTCCCCTATAACAGTTGGGAGGGACACCATAGGCATTTGTCCCCACCCTAAGTTTGACAACTTATGGATTGTGTGAGAGGATCATTTGTATGCAGAGAGGTGCTTTATGGCATTGTGCTGCATAATATCTTCAACCGTATTCTGTCAATATATGCTGAGTTGTTAATTTATAGGTTTGTTGTCACTTGTTGAGACCCTATCTGTCCAACGATAGCCCAGCGTCCCACTATCCTGTCTCCTTTTCTTACCTGCTACGTGTAAAATCACGTAAAAGGTTTAGTCATTTCTTTTCTGCATCAACATATTTTTCTATCCGTAAATTGTTCTTCAAACAAAACAGCAAGCATGTGTGTTTTATATATATGTGTGTGTGTGTGTAGGGGGGTGTGTAATACATATAATATAGAAATATAAACTCGCATACGTCCACATGTGTGTATCTACTGCATATGCATGTATAAAACATCTACATGTAAGTAAGTCTGACTTAGAAAGGGTGCGACCCTTTACAAATATCTGGATCCGCCCCTGATTCCTAGTGAGTGAATCAGCAATCAGGTACATCTCGTAACTGGAGATAGTGGAAAAGGAAAAAGTTTCAAGCTTTTCTTCCTCATGGTTCCGCCGAGTGCAATGATGGAGTGTGGGTTGAAAGCTGCTTTCTGTTTATAGTTTACCATTACCAATGGCTTTTTACTTGTGAGAGTTTTCAGCATGGAGAAAAGGCTTGTTCGTTGTGCTGCTAAGAAGGTTTGTTTGGACGCAGGTACGTTGCCATAGTTAGGCATTAAATTGGTTTTATTGAGTCACAGCACTTTTCAGGTCTTAGTTAGATATGTTGTAGAGTGCATTTAAGCGTAATAAAGCAGACATGTAGCCTACAGTAAGTTTAACGAACTGACTTGGGATACATAATTTTACTAACTTGTTTACAAATTACAGTCAAATTTCCACTTTTAAAAGCAAAAAAAAAAAAAAATTATATTGTCACGTATTCCAAGACATAGGCTACACAAAAATTGTAATTCACATATAATGCTTACTGCTTAATATTTCGTTAGTGATAGTTATTGCCGAACTTAATATAGTCATATACGTGTCTGTGTAAGACAAAATCTTAAACTTAATACGTTAACCTACATGTCTGTGTAAGTAGAAACAAATTTGCTTTACAAAAAATGCAGTTGGTATCTAAAACAATCGTGATGACGTAATTATGCTGCTCGTTTTGTCGAGATTATCTTATTGAGTATTTTATATTTATTATTACTCTAGTGCAATAATGACAATAATAATCGTAAATAAAATGCAGTGAGAAAAATTAATCTTTAGACTAATATGCTGTTCAGCTTTGTTAGTGTTTAGTTAATCAAAGCCAAAAACATCGTCCAGTTAGATGTTTGAAATATCGTTGATGTAAGGTATTGAACACTTTAACGTAAGCTTTGTCGAGTCACTAAACGACTATTCTGCTGTTATATGTCATGATGGCGGATCTACACTGTCCTGACAACATGCACGTACATACACACAGCGGCGTGGACGCTTGAAGCGGTGAAGAGAGCAGCACAGACATTTGTTGTATGCCTATATTTTACTTTTACATTATGTCTCAGTATGTTCGTAGATGTTATGTCCGAATTCTAGAGTGTGAGTGAGTGTGTTTTTATGTACTGGTGCGTTTGTGTGTGCAATAAGTATTAGCATACATTTTCCAACTCTCCTCATGTTTGGCTTCAGAATCCTACTTCAAACTGTATCACTCTAAGGCTAAAAATCTATTATCATAACAAAAATTTTCAAAAAATAAAATAAAATTGTGAAATCTAAACAAATATAGCAAATAATATTTGTTCTATTCAGAAGTTTCACTTGGTTGATTTAAATAATGAAAACCACCCTGGGTAAGGCAGGAATACCGGTTTGTCCACTTCACTATGACGCACATTGACAACTGTAACATGACCCGCATTGTAAAAAAAGGCAAGTTATTATCAACGGCAATTAATAAAGTTGTCCTCCCCTTTGCGAGAAAACTTGCCGCTTGTAATGCTTTTAATGAAGTAGAGTTCTACAGTAATAAGTTTCTCTTTGTGCGGGTGAGATTATGCAGCCGAAGAGCATGCGATGCTTAATTTATTATCTATGGGAAGAATCAGCAACCTTTCAAAAGGAAAAATATTACTCTTCCCTACAAACTTGCAATTTTAATTTTATTGCGCCAGTTAATTATCAATTACATGGACAGAACTTTGCTAGTTATTCTGTTGAGGTGGTTTCAGATTTTTACTAAGTCGCTTAGAGTGTCCTCGGATAGAATAATTCCATGGCACGTGATTCCTGTCTACCAAAAGTTTTTTTTTCGTCTAATTTGGTTTTAAAATTGGTACCGCACGTTTTTATACGATGGAACCTACTATGATGTTATAAACATTCATTAATCAAAATAAAAGAAAATATTTAGAATCAACACACGATAATTTGTCACTACAGATATTTTCAAATAATATTTAATACTAAAGAATATATTTTTAACAACTATCACATTGTTTTTGCTTGTTACAATATAATTTTTTTGTGTCTTTCACACTAAAAACATCTTTGTGATTGGTAAAATTTACATTTTTATCGCAAATATTTTTTTGGGATCAAAATATGTTGTTTTAGCCATACTTTATTGTTACAGTGTAAAAAAATATTTATGTATATGTAACTACACCTCATGTTTGTGTCAAACGATGTGAAATATCAATAGTTAAATATAATAGTCCCATTATTTTTCTAGTTTGCTTTGCTATTTTTGGAAAGTATTAGGGTTAAAACTTATTTTAGAAACCTGCTTCTGTCTATCACTATCTGAACTAAGCGCACAGTCAGTGAAAATTTGCTGATTGTAAGTGTAGTTTCGCCCGAGCAAATTAATCAAAAGAATTCTCCAAAACTAATTGCAACACCTGGGCCACGGTGGTGCAATGGTCATAGCTTTCACCTTCTACCAACGCTAACCGGGTTCGATTCCTGGCCGGGGGGGGGGGGGGGAATCATGTCGGACGATGCAGCTGGTAGGCGGGTTTTCTCGCAGATCTTCCCATTTGCCCCGCCCTTGCGTTCCGGCGCTGCTCGATACTCGCTTTGCTTCATCCTCATCGACTCGCAAGACGCCGTTGATAAGAGTCGACCAAACCTCTGACACGCTATGCACTGTCTTCTTCCAATTCTTCAATAATATACATAATTTCGTTTGAATGTGAATTATTCCAGGGTTCCCTGAAGCGATGAGAGCACTTTTTAAGGCCCGCCCAACAGCCATTAGCAACTAATAAATATATTGTATGGCAGCCTCACGCATTGACTTTCGAGAGTGATGAAACGTATACAATGTGTTTATTAGACACATGGCAAGGTTTACATTAAAAAGTGGCAGAAAGATAGAAATTGGGTGAAAGGGAAAATTTCGCAGGGCCTTAAATAAAAAGTGTTCACTTTACCATATAACTAATCACGCCACCGAAACATGAGTCGGTGGAAGCTGCTCCACCTGGAAAGGAAAATAACTTTATGCAGCCAAATCTGCTGTCGTTGTTTCACTTGTTCTGTCAGATAATGGTACTTGTAAAAATAGTTTCAGTTAAACGGAAAGTGACGAGATATTTGTATAAGAGTCATTAATTAATTAGAGTTCCATTTTAAGCTGAAAACACTTGCAGCTGCTAACCACGCATTGTCTCCACAGATCCATAAGTTGATACAGTCTGAAATAAACTGCTTGTTCAGTTTCTTCAGGCTGCTGAGTTGGGTGCAGAGAATATATATATTTTTAATGAATCAGTTAAACTTTCGCTCAGGTAAAAAAAAAAAAACATATTCAGAAACCATAAGCAATTATTGAGTGTATCCGTTTGAGTAGGGTACTTTACTACTGAGAAAAATAAGTAATAAATTATTTCTGCGATATGTGAACGAGAAAATTTTAGACATCTTGCAAACCCAAAATACACTTGGGTTAACGCATTACAATGTACACCTTCATTACTTCTGCTTTCGAAATCAAGCGAACACCTCACGTGCATGAAATAAGCGAAAATTTCACTTGAAAAGCTCGAAGATTTTGCCTGATGTTCGGGCTCTTGCACTGAGAAAAAAAAAAAACGTTTTGCTGAATCAAACAAAGTTTGTTTGCCGCGATCAGATTATTTGCTCATACGGAGACAGTAAAATTGTTTGTTGTTGAAACCAAATTATTTTGTTGGTCTTATTTGGTTGTTCTCTACAAAAATTTGGTTCGTGCAATTAAATGTTTGTTTTGGCTGCGCGTATATTAAACCTTTTCGGATAATATAGAAAAATTTAGGCCACACTGAGATTATAACCTATACCAACACAGCCGTAGCAACTTCAGCTAAAGTAACAAATGATAGGTTCTGCAAGTTTTTTTTAGTACAAACGTTTCAAATACTAGACAACACACGTATATAAATATTTCAAGTTTTACAGATTTACTTTTAAGTTTCCTGTTGAACTTTTTCTTTTAGAATGTTTATACCATTATTAGGAATTGATCAATGCACTAAATAAAACATTACTACTATCTCAATTGTTGCATAAATTACAAAAAATTTCTCGAGTCGTACTTTCGACCGAATGCGCTCAAATGAGTGGTCAAACAACTATATGCAGTTGGTTGAACCAAATATTTTGTTGACAGTCTAATTTATTTTGGCTCAGCATAGAGTTAACATTTACTCAGGCTTTTTTTTTTTTTTAGATGAACAAAAATAATTCTCTTGTTTTACAAGTTTTGTTACTCCAACGAATTATTTTGTTGGGGCAACTAAATATATTTTTGACCCTATGCGAACAAATATTTCGTTGGCTGTTAGTGCGCTAAAGTGCCAAGGCTCATGTGATGATAAGGTCAAGACATGCGATATTTCGCTCCCAAATCATTCAGTTCATCAACACCTAGCAGGGCTAGTAAAAAGGAACTCAAGTTTTCCGATAAATGTGTTCCACTCAGGATAGATTCCAATACCTGAATAACTCGCGGATTCATTTAGGGATAGTGTAGAAGTTAAAACAAGTGGTTTAGCTGACTTTAACCATTGGTCCACGCAGTATTTGGCACCTCCTGGAGACGATGGCCCAATCGTCGCCTTCTACTGTGACAGCAGACAACCAATGCAATGCGCAGTTGATATCGGGATATTTGTACATAAGACTGCAGGTCACTGAACTCGCGAATTTTTCAGGGCTCTACTCTGTACGTACACAACTTCCGTTTTCATTTGGTTATGGGCCGCGTGTGCTTGTAAGAAGATATTATGGCGTTCGACTTGGCCAATCAGAGTTAGGTTACTCAAGTACTGAACGCCTTTGATTTGTGGGCAGGAACCTGAGACGTGTGGAAGTTTAAACCAACCAATATCGGATGTGGATCTGAGATGAAATTGGACAGGAACCGTTTTCACGAGAATCGGTTGTCCCCACTAATATAGTTATTTTGAGTCCATTGCGATCGCCATATTCGGCCGTCATTATCCCTTCTGTGTAAAAACATGCGGTATAACACCCTATCAAATGTACAATTTTTTGATCCTATTTCGTGCTTGACTTACATTTTTTTTTGGACATGTAGTCTTCATGGACGCATAACGCATTGAGACCCAATGCACAACAATGTCACTGCAGAAGTTTTCTAGGTCACGCCCTAAACAAGAGTTCTAGGGAAATTTCGTGGAACTTTTTGAAGCGATGAAATATAAGGAAATCTGAGTACCAGAAATGACATTTTGGGACTTTACTTTGTTAAAATTAAAATCTTACTACAGTATTTGTTGAAATTGAACGAAATGTAACGTAATATCTGTGGCTCCTTGTTACAAATTTCGACCCATCATTAAAAGAAAAATTATACCCAAATTGTTGTAGGTTTGGTGTTGGACATAATTTATATATCGGGATAAGAAAATTTCGCGAAATATTTCAGGACAAGTTAGGCCATATTCCAAGACACTGTACGGTCGTTCACCTGCATTGATTGGCTAAATTAATTTTTTTGTCATTTGTTAACTGTCTGCATACGAATCACGTAGGAGCCATGCCGATGTTGTCAAATTCTGAGTGGCCGGGCCAGATATGAAAATGCCTTCTCAAGGAGACAGTAGCCAATGGCAACAGACAAACTGCTGTTGGGTGCTTATAGTAGTCTACCGTGTACTCATATTTTTCCGCGAAATATCACTTGCTTTGAAACAACAGTAGCCATACAAAGTATATTATAACTAAGAGCCACAGAATAGTTTATATTACAGATGTGAAACAGTGTCTTGAAATGTGAACTGAAGCTTCACGCTCCAGCAAGATGCGTCACTGAGCAGCTACATGTCGTAACGCAATTCGCCAATCAGCGCCATGTAACCTGCTCGTCAGCCGGCAGTCCATCCAATCATCAGCCGGCAGTCCATCCAATGGGGAACCTCCCACGGCACGCGGTAGCTAATCAGACGCGAGGCTCGTCCCCTGAGCCACGCACAGCCAATCAGAAAATGGGTATGGCCACACGCCAAAGTAACCGCCACGTAATTTCCACTCAGTGTACCTATCTACTTTGTAACGATAACTACGTTTGCGCTAAT
Organism: Dryococelus australis; assembly: GCA_029891345.1. NCBI lineage: Eukaryota > Metazoa > Arthropoda > Insecta > Phasmatodea > Phasmatidae > Dryococelus > Dryococelus australis. Next base: position 86,429,717 of record CM057004.1, on the reverse strand, counting down.
TCGGTGTGATGAGAGCGTAGACACGCAATAAAATTCTTCGGTCCCTGTGATTTCAAGGGGCCATAGTGGCTGAGAGGTTAGCCTGCTCACCTCCCAGCAAGACGAACCGGGTTCAATCCCCTCCGGGTCACTCCCAGATTTTCGCATGGGGGAATCGTGCCGGACGATGCCGCTGGTCGATGGGTTCTCTCGGGGATCTCCCATCCCTTCCCCCCTCGACGCTTCATTACGGTGCCGCTCCATACTCACCTCGCTTCACCCTGGCCAAGCATCCCCTGCTCAGAACACAATTATTTTTTCGAATATCTCGAGAGCTGGCCTGTCCACACAGCCGCCCTCGCTGCCTATCCAAGGTCACGCAAGAGCCTGGCGTATTCCCAGCGAATTAAAAAATTTCACAATTCCCACCGATGAAATTTTATATCCCTGAAATAAAGTTTCTATAATCCCCGAGATAATCCCCTCATTTAACAATCCAAAAACAAGTGTATTTTTGAATCAAGCAAACTATGATTTGAAGAAAAAAAAAATCACACAGAAATACAAAACATATTTGGTTCAATCGTAAAAAATATGCTTTTTTACAAATATTGAAACAAGACATATTTTTTCGTCAGCAGACAGAAATAGGTATTTCACATGAAGTTTTTCGCAACCTAGAATTTTTAGACAGTACTATCATATACGAAAATGTAATATAATCTCGCTAAAGTTTATTATTCTATGTTAAGTAATAATTAGTTCCAAATTTATTTGGGAGAGGCAGTCGATTACAGCGATGTGTTTTTACAAAAGCTATGGGAACGAGTCATTCTAAAACCTTGTGGACAATATAAGGTAACGGGTAGCCGAGAATTGAGTGTTTTTGGGGAGCGAGCGAAATGTAGGTCTCGAAAGCCGATGAGGGTGACCCATGTGCGGAGTTGGAGCAGGATATCCCCGCAAACGAAAGTTTAGAGTTCGTTGCCTGGGAGTTTGGGTCGCGAGTGGGCGGGAGATGTGCACAGCATGAAGCAGGCGAGGGAATGAGAGAATGGTTCAGAAAGGCATCACTGTCCACATCGTGCGTCTCTATAGAAACATGCCTGCTTCCATCCAACGGAACAACCACCCCTTAATGCCCAGAGCCTGGTGGTTGCCTCCGTGCATGCGCAACAGCGGGTAAACTTCTCCTTTGCCTCCCATGTCCTCGACAACTTCACTCCATGATGCGCACTTTTTTTTAATTTTTGAATCTTACGCCATCAATATATTGTACACCATAAAAATAATTTATGCCAAGAAAAATGTTTATGAATTTAACACTGTAAAAAACTTTTACACCATAAAACTTTTTTATAAAATAATTTAACTAGAAAAATTTAATAATGATTTTCATAGAACAAGATTTTAGCATGGGGAATATTATTTTGCTTTCAAAAAACTAACAAATTTCCAAGAACTGTATCATTACAAACAAATAAATATAACCTAGCGCAAACAATTATGAAACCCAGAAATGAATTCCAATAAATTAACCATCACTCTAACATTAATGAATTTAAAACGATAAATTACATCACAACCATAGAAATCTTATCCGCGAAACAAATTCTGGGAAACATCCAAGTTCTAAGAAATATATCGCATTGCAAATACATTCTAAATAACATTAAAACAGAATTCTGTCCCAAATGCCTTTAGGCTGTAAAATTCCGCGAAATTTTATCCCGATTTTAAGAAATGTAACATCAAGAGCAATCAATTGTGTCACATTTAAAAGCAATCAAATGCAATGGAATACCACCCAAACACCACGGATTACAATATGTAACAAACACAGCAAATCAACACCTAAATGCGAATTTCCATATAATTGATTCTATCACAGATATCAATTGAATTACATATAAAATGTAATGGATTATATCACCTGAATGTGAATGATGTCAAAATTAAAAGGATTTAATCACACTGATTCATTGCTCAAATGCTAATCCAATCATAAATTGTACATCCAATCCCATCCAGAGGTTTATTAAATGAAAAATGCATCTAATATTATTAAAAAATATTTTATTTAGTATCATAATTTTACAAACTTTGTACTACAATCTTTTAATATTTTGATTCTTAACCCACGAATCGTGTGCTTTTAAGAAAACCCTCCATCGAACCAAGCACATATCTTTTTTCCTTTTAATCAATTTATCAACTAAATATTAATTTGTAGAAGTAACTTTTTGTAATTCATGTTTGTAAAATATTTCTTTTATTGGTTCTCCATTATATGTTTCTAGGTAATACATGCTGGGGTGTGTTTTTCTAATTGAAATAATTTTTAATATTTCAGAAGACCATTCATCATAAAGTTTTTCTCAAAGATTCCTTTCTGCTTTCATATACAAATAAATTCCCAAATTTGAACTTTGGTTTTGTTTCGTCGATGATTTTAACATTATTATAAATAGTTTTCATTAAACTATCATCTGTAACTTCTTTAGGAGCTATCTTGATAGTTCTATGGCGTCTGTAATTATAATATGTAACCATTTCCAGCAAAATATCAACCCATTTGTAAGTCCCTCGTGATGAGAAATGTTCATGTATTAACTGTTTAATCAATGGGTTGTAATGTTCCACAACACTGACTTTAAGCTCTGAATAAATTGTGTAGTGATTAATACCATATTCGGTCATTAGTTTCCAGAACAGTGCAGAAAAAATTCAGATCCTCTGTCAGTTTCGAGCGAATAGGGTTTCTCTCTTTCAAAACGATCTTCATTGCATTGCTAATCTGTTTCCCAGTTTTGTTTTTCAAATGTATATTCCAACCATACTTCGACTAAACGTATATTATGGTTAAAATACATTTGTATCCCCTGTTGTATGTGGAAAGCAATGTCATTTCACACATATCGGCTTCAAAAAGATCATTTAAACTATGAGTTATATCTCTTCTTCCAGGATATATTATCCTTGCAGGAGCATGAAGCTCTTGAGCAATCTTACTAATCTCCATTGGTAATATAACTGTCTTCTTCCAATTCTTCAATAATATACATAATTTCGTTTGAATGTGAATTATTCCAGGGTTCCCTGAAGTGATGAGAAGCTTTAATATATCGACCAATTAGTTAGGATTATTCCATTATACAGGTGAAAAGATATTGTCAATTTCATCTTTATATATTCCACTTCCGACTATATTTCCTATTAAATGTCTTTTCGGATGATTTTCATCTCCTGAACCAATGGTAGCATTCGTTCGATGAACAAGTTCTTTATATTTCTTTAAATCAGTATCAGAATAACCATTTAGAAAATTTTTAAACAATAATTCAAAGAATCCTTGACTCACAACAGTTAAGTAGTCAACTATCCCAATTTTATTGTCAGGCAAAAACGTAATCACCGAATCTCTCAGGAACCAGACATTATCAAGTAGATAAACACCAAATGTCATATCACATGTCGACAAAAATTGTTTTAAAGCTAAATAACACCATGTCAAATGAGAATGGGGTTGCTTTTTTCTCTTCTTTGTTAAACCTTCCTTTTCCATTTTAATTTCCAAAGCTGTTTCATTAGGTTTATTCAACACAGAATGCAATGTATCCATTCTATTCAGGTTTAATTATTTCTTTATTTAAAATATCCTATTCCATATGAGCTCGTTTGGCTTGTAAACATTTTTCTTTCACAGCAGATATAACATTATGTAATTCTGAAGCAAAAGCCTGCATGTTTTGATTATATTACATTAAATTCAATTTATTTATATATGAATTAAGTCGTTTATTTTCTAATTGATGTAGTAAGTCGATTATTTTGGGCTTTTTCAATCTTATCAACTTTACTTAAAACAACATCTAATTTTGCTAAAGTATCAGCTTTCAAATCATTTATAAAATAATTGATTCGTGTTTCCAAATAATTATTTTGTTTTCTTAATTCTGTTTGCATAACTAAACCAAATCTTTTATTAATTAATAGATATCTTATATATTGCATAATTTGTTCTATTTGTGTTTCAAGTTGTTTTGTGATAGTAGTGCTTACCACTTCATAATTACAACTCTTAAATTTCATTGCATTTCTGAAAGTTGTGTTGTAACCACTAGTTTGTCATATCGTTAAAATCCTTGCTAAATCCATTTAAATATTCTTCTATTCTAAATTCATTACTCTGCAAATCAGTGCAAATATTGCTTTAAAATGTTTGCACGTGCACTCGGGTTTTTATAACCATTGTAATTCATATAGACTTACTTTATTTAATTTCTCTTGAATATTGTTTGATTCCTATTTAAACATGTTTAGCATAATAGTGGTTAAGTCTTCCATGAAGTGTTTATTTACTGCATCGCTATCTTTCACAGCCATACCCATATTATGTCATATATGTTCGTTCAAATCACAATTCCCATTGCGATTTTTTGTTTAAAGGCTATTGTAATGATTCAGTGTTATACCACTATGTCCAAACTTGGAAATACTCATTGTTCATCGCCTGGAAGTAAAAAACTGTCAAAACCAGACCTATGTCTGCCTTTATATATGGCCAGTTTTGGTAAAATCGCCAAAAAATCATATTTTTCTTTCCAACAGTAAAAACACATATATTTAAACTTTGTAAATATCATATCGGCTAAAACATGATCATTGTAAATATTTTGCAGATTATGTTGCAGATTCATATTGTCCATTTGAAACACAATTACAATATTTGCAGTATCGCATAAAGTATGTTTTGCTATACCTGTGTAACATTGCGATAGATAGAAATCAAACAACATTTGAATGTCGATCTAAACTGAAATATTGCTGTATTTCACCCTGCAGATCACACCAAACATCGTTAAAAATAAATACGGAATTAATTATGCTTCATTTGGAGGCACTATATCTTCTTTATTTGTAAAAGGGAAACATCACATTCCTTCAATTAGCGACAACATGGTCTCTAATAGTGGATATTTCTCTTGTTGTATTGTTTTAGAAAACATATATACATTTTAAAATTTAAGTCCATTTGGATGCTCCAACAGCGACATAATAACACGAGTTTTTCCACATGAATAAGGACAGCTTATTATACAATATATATTTTATGGTAAAAGAATACCATGTTTAGGTTCGGTTTCATTTTCTTTCATATTTACAATTACCTGTAGATGTAAATTTTGTTTTATATCTTTCATTTCTACACAATTACACATTATTACATAACATACTAATGTAAAACCATAAATATATGTCTATATATAGGTGCACAGTCAGTTGAAAACAATGGCTCGTACTAAACATATCCAAAAAGGATGTGGTGAATTGAATACATTGATTAATAAATTACCATTTGAATTACATTTACAGAAATATAATTATTGCAGACCTGGTACTAAACTTGCAAAACATTTGACATGGAACGAAAAGGAATAAACTTTTTGAGTAATGCATGTAAAGAGCACAATATAGTTTACAATCGAACAAACGATTTGAAAGAAAGACATATAGCTGACACCATTCTATCCGATACAGCAGCAAATATAAGGAAGAATCCAGCTACATCTACACGTGAAAAGCTTGGAGCTTGGGTTGTTGATAATGTTATGCATGCGAAGGTTAAGAGAAGCATGGGATTAAAATGCAAAACCAAACAAAAAACAAAGAAAGGAGGAATCATTCCATTCCTATTTCCAGCATTAACAGCTCTTGGATCAATCCTTGGAGGGGTTTCGGCAATTAGTAGAGCAGTTAAATCAGAAGGTAAAGGAATGTATTTGAAACCTATGAATTTGGACAAGGACAAAAAACTCCAAATGTCGAAAAAATACAGAAAGTCCTAAATAGTCTTCCAAAATGTGCATAAAGAAACAAAGATATTAATGTATTTGTAAATAAACTGGATATTTAATATTTCTGAGGTGTGTATATGAGAGACAATTTACTAAAGAAACCAAATCTACATGAATGAGTGATTGTTAATTTAGATTCGAAACAAAATTAAGCAACACATTGGATTACATTAAATAAAAACTAGTAATAAATAATTGTATTGTGACAGTTTCGGCGATTTATGTCCTCCAATTGAAAAACATTGATATTTTTAAAACATGCAATTAAGGTATAGTTGCAAATGGAGCAATTACCAACCACAATCAATTGTGGACATTTATGTGTATGTTTTTTTATTATAAATAGGGTATATAAGTAATTATAATAGTAAAACATACTAGTAATATGTCAATTATGTTGAAATTAAGTGTAAATTCATTGCAATTGTGTGCGATACATTTCCCTTCATTGGAATTAGATGGAGAATGGGAAATAAGTCTAACAGAATTTGTTACTTACAACAGCATACCAAACATTGATATGCATAACCAATTAATTAATTCTAATATTGGTGAAAAAACACACAAGATTGTGGAACCAGTAGGACCATTTTGGTTGGATAACCTTGAAACAATCATTAAAGTGGCATTACATTAAGATGTACATTTCCAATTACATGAAAATCCAAATACGTTAGGTAGTGCAAGTAACGTCGATATCGATATCTCAGAAGGCAATTCAATTGCAAATATGTTGGGTTTTGAACAGAGAGTGTATCCTGCTAATGAATTACACGAATCTTCAGAACAGGTTAATATATTATTAGTAAATGTATGTCTCATAAATGTTAACATTGCAGGTGGTTCATATTTGAACAGAAAACTGAAAAATACAATACATGAATTAACACGTGCTGTGGCCCCAGTATATAAAATTTTTGAAAAACCTAATACATTGATATATCTTCAAGTAATAGTGAATCACGTTTATGAAATAGTTGGTACAATTGTCAATCAATTAGGTAAACTTGTTAGTTTTAGAAAGGAAGAAATTGCAATTTGTTTACTTTTACAAAAGCTACATAAACAGCTGTATTCAGTTGCGCATTACAGTCATGATAGGTATTGTGTAGACACTAAATTTGGATGTAAAGTAGGCGATTCTTTTAAGAAGTGCGGCATCAAAGAAGGTATTTCGAAAAAAGAATGTATAAAATGATGTAAACGCCAACATAAAATGCTCACTTCAAATAAGTTACCTGTGAAGTTAACACAAGGCAACAAATTGTATTTATAAGAATTAGGATATACTGTTAATAGAAATGGAAGGCATACCTAATGTTGAAGAACTGATCTGCTATGAAAATGTAATCACCAATATGGAAATACATGGGTATAAATCATTCCGAGCAGGTCCATACACATTTCCATTGGAAATAAGGATTTCAATAGAAAATCATGATATTTACACATTATCCTAGAAATCAAGTTTAAGGTTTAGAGGAAAAATTAAAAAGACAACCAATGCAAGTAATCCAGCAACTACAAAAATTGTAAGAAATCAAATACTTAATTTAATTGGCAGAATTGCATATCTGCGACATGGTGTGGAAATCGATCAAACACTAGATGTTGGATTTACTTCCACGATAAATAACTATCTCTCGGGAATGGTAAATGATCTTTATACAGGGCATATGGCTGGGTGAAGCAACGCCTGTGATTACTCACTACAAATAAACCCATGTGGAAATTACAAAATTTTTATACCGTTAAGTATGGTTTTGGGATTTGCTGAAGACTACAAACATGTCATATTAAATGATAAACAAGAATGAGTTATTCTATTCGGCAATATGCATTTGAATGGTATATATTATACAGCTAATAACAAGTAACGTGTGACATCTGAACATTTGGTGGAATGGTTGATGCCGAATATTGAAATTATCACTTGTGAATGCGTAATGTGTTTTAGAATTTATCGAAAAGGTAAGAATTTAGACATTGCAATCAGGACGTGGGGTTTGGAGATGTTTCCAGCTCTATTATTAGCTCAAAAAATAGTGTGGAGTGTGAAATAAATCAAGTTTTCCATCGGAAAAACTGAGATATGTTGTCATTTGTTTTCATACAAATCAACAATACAATTTAAAAGCTGATAGATCAATCTTCGATAATTGTGATATGAAAAATATTAAACTGTATCTAAAAAGTCATGCTTACCCCTATGTGGTTCTAAACATGAACTTTGAAAATGGGGAATTCCTTATTTCATATTATATGTATACAAAATTTCAGGAAACATATTATAACAAAAATAGTTCACCGATCATAGAACCCAAAACATTTAAAAGTAGAGGAGTGTTATTTGTGTTTGATGTAAGCAAACAGGACAAAACAATTGCAAATAGAATGATTGATTCACAGATTGAAATTATTGCAAATACACCAATTCCAGAAAATACACAAGCTTAAAGTCTGATAATTCACGATAGAGTAGCGAGTTACAATGTAAGAGATAAGCTGTTGAAAATAATGAATTGAGTCAGTAGACAATGAACCACGGCTATGACGAGATGTTTTGCAATGTGCAAGGATTTCAGTCTGCAGAAAAAAATGCATCATTAAAGAATTAGCTATTACTATACTCAGCTTCAAATCACCATTTGACTGGAAATAACTATCTCCCAAATACACGAAAACCAATAGATGTGATACTTACCATCACCACAGATAAAATGGGAGAGTGGGTGTATAGAGTATGAAAACATTGAAGATATTTGCAAAGATTACCTAAATAATTGTGAAATATGTAGGAGTTGAGCAAAAATACATTTTCCAAAGTGTGTATAACAGGAAGGTAACAGATATTCAAAAAGAATACAATTGCCCCTCGTTCAAACAATTATGTAAAACATGTGGATCTAATTCGTAATTCTTCTCTGCAGAGGAAAACTCAAAATTAATACTAACTTGGGCAATGATGCCTGACTTGGGCGAAACACACTATGATGATTCCCCTCCCGATTCACCTGTGGATATTATTCGAGTCATGTAGCCTTATGTAGGATGATTGAAATTTAATATAAATAGTATTTGATTGTATGTAATCCAATATTTCTTAAAGAAGGATCAACAATACAACAAAATCAAATGCTAATGTATACAGAAATCCAAATGTAAATTAATCATCAGCAAGTTATTAGCATGTTGGAGTAAGCCATTTAGAATTTTTTTCGGAAAGAAATAATTGTGTCTCATTCTGTAGTATATTATGGCCTTATAATTTGTCTCTTGAAAATGTTGTAAATATATTGTGAATTCTCTTGTGTTTGTTTAGCATGGAAATGTTTGGAGCAAACTCTACTTGCCAGTGTTAAAATGTTTTGTGTTATCCTACACTTGTTTGATTCTTTGTGTTAAAATGATTTTTTTTTTAATAGCTTGTCTTTGTATATATTTTGTAAATGATGTAAAATGAATGTCTTTCATGTGTTTATTTACCCTATTCCTTTTAGAAGGGAACTTGTCTTGGTAAGAAAAATATTTTCTTGGCAGAAAGAGAGAGAAACAATTTCTGGATGTGAGCACTCTAACCTCTTTTCTGTAAATAAGTAAATAATATGTTATATTGGGTAAGACATGGTTGATATATGCTGGGTTTGAGTCTTGGATAGGTTATGTATGATTGTAAAATTGGAAATTTGAATAACGAAAATAACACTGTTAATTAAACTAATATAAATTCGCTCGTGCACGAGAAAAAGGTAGATATGCTTAATTGTATAGATGTTTAAACTTAAATTAATCTTGTGGAATTTTTCCGATTAATTGTTATTAACTTAGTAATTATATATGCTTCGAAATCTTATACGTGTAGCACTTGCCAATATCTCAACACGTGAAAAAACGGTTACATTTAGAGAACTGAGGTCTTAGCAGTGTGGCCGCTATCTGTCCAGAGTCATAAACCTTCAAGGTTAAATTTCAACATTTTTTCCAATAGTACCAACTACAGAAACCAAGATTTCAGAGGATGCCAGCCTGAGTTCAACAAACCCCTGCAGAACACATTTTGGATTTATTATACCCTGGAGACAACCCAGGTGCCTAGCTTTTCACAAAGGAAGCAGCCAATACATCCCCATCCATGGTGTTGAGTGCAGTTCAGGTCGACGATTTTAATGGTTAATAATAGCAAGGTCAAAACGTCTACCTAGCTGTTTGAAATCTCTCTAGCAAAATATTGTGTCTTTTACTTGATAAAGTTAATATTCACTTTGCAAGCTCCTTTACACAGGAAAAAATATACAAAATATGTATATTAAAAATGAATAATTATTTATGAAACAAGTGTTACTTCCCCATACACGCCGAGATTTACAAAAAGTTTTTTTAATTATCTTGTAAGATAGATTTTTTTTACCATATTGAAATTATGATAGGGTGCATTAACAGAAAATTTCCGTATATGGTTAGCATAAATATGATTAACAATATACTGATTAAGAAAATGGGAACCTATTTACTAAAATTAGATTGTAACACGTCTGTTGATTTAGATAAGATATATTGTGAATAAGAAAAATATTCCCTTTAAAAGATTAAAGCAACCTTATAGAATCTTAAAAAGGGATTATAGCATGTGTGAATGGTTTTTTTTATAGATAATATTACTTCCTTTTTTTCTATAAATTATGTATTGTGTTATTAAATATGTTGATCTCTAATATATTGCTAATTGTTTTAATTGATTATTAACTAAACTTAATTTGTTTGTTATGATTCAGAAGTTATTTTAGTGATAAAATTAATGTTCATTTCTTTGAGGATGAACTTTAACAGAGAGATTTGTCTCCGAGGTTAGGGCTGCTGGCTTGAAGGTATTTGAAAGTCGTGGGTGCGGGAAGAGGGGGGAATGGGTGTTTGGACTTCTGACTTCTGGTTGGAGGGGAGGAATCAGGCTTCTCGAGCGTTTTACCTGGAAATTTGAAGTTTTTATAAATAGGGCTTCAGCCTCTACGTCCCTTCCACTTTTTCCAGTGGTTTGAAAGTTTGGTTCGCTTTGCGATGTCGCGTTTGTATGAAGATCACTTTATTGACTTATCTATGCAAGACTTTAACAGACAGCTAGAAGATTTTAATTGGAATTATTTTGATGATCTATTGAATGGACCAGATGCTTTGACAAAAAAAATTATTTGATGTTTTGGATTTCGACGAAGAAAATGGATCTACTCTACAGCCATTTCTCTTGTCAACACCTTCATTGTCGTGAGCGGTGGCGTCTACACTGATGAATCCAACAGTGACGCCTTTGATGTCGAAACCAAGTATATTGAAAGCTGCACTAACGAGACCGACGCCGCCACGCCTTCCACGTCGAGGTCTGCAACAACGTCGAAGTCTACAGCGGCGCCTGCGATGCCGAGGGTTGCAACGATGCCGAGGGCTGCAACGATGCCGAGGGCTGCAACGATGCCGAGGGTTGCAACGATGCCGAGCACTACAGCAGTACCTGTGACACCGACCTCAACACCTTCGACAATGAGATTGGAACCTCTAGATTTGTCATCAGTTATCAAAACCGGGGAGATACATATGCAAAAACCAGCAACGTGTTCCTGCTGCAATCCACTAAATTTAACTTCAAATAATTCGGGGGAAGATATTTCAAAAAACAAGTTATACCAAAATTTGGAAGAGTTTTTAAGTTCAATTTTGTGATTTCACCTGAGTCAAGTTTACCATCTCCTGAATTATTCTTATCACCTGAATTACCACAGCATAAATTAATTTCACCACCCCCTCCTCTTTTCATAACTTCGCCACTGGAAATTATTTATACTCCTATAACATCACCAATATCATTACCACAAAAGACTGTTGTTCCTGTAAAGAAATGAAAATTCCGCTTATCTCTTAACTCTAAATGTAAATTTTAATAAGAATAGAATTTCAAACTTACAGTGATGCTTCCTGATGCACCATTTTTTTTTTTTTACAAAGTATATTCAAATGTCATATGGTGCTATGGTTTATATGTGTATAATTATGTGTGTTTTTTATGGATTTAATGGTTTTTCACTGGTAATAGGCTGAGGAGTTTTTTTACAGTTTTAATTATTAAAAGTATAAAGTTGTAATGATTTTAATGACCTATCATTCAATTTGATGAAAAGTTTACAATTCCGAAGAAATGTTTTTACAATTTCAAAGACCGATGATTCAATTTGATAAAAAGTGTTACGATTTTAAAGCAGTGTTTCACGATTTCAAAGATCAATCATTCAATTTGATAAAAAGTTATAAGATTTAAAGACTTGTTTTACAATTTCAAAGAACAAACATTCAATTTGATAAAAAGTTTTACGATTTTAAAGACCTGTTTTACAATTTCGAAGAACAATCATTAAATTTGATAAAACATTTTACGATTTTAAATACTTGTTTTGCGATTCTAAAAACATGTTTTACAATTTCGAAGACCAATCATTCAATTTGAGAAAAATTTATTTCGAGTCTTAACGACTTTGTTAAAAGTTTAACGAAATGCATTAAAATGTTTAAAGATTTAGTTAAAAATTTTATGATTGATAACGTATAATGTTGGAAAGTTTTAATAAACTTTATGATTTTAATCATAATATAATTAATGATACTTTCAGTCGTAACATACTCTGTTGTGATAATTTTTTGCAGTTTTATGATGTAAGATGGTGTTTTTGATTAAAGAGCTTGTATGGCTTTCACACGTAATGGTAAAAATAATTAATGATTTTCTGTCATAACTTACTCTGTTGTGATAATTTTTTGCAGTTTCATTACGTAAGATGGTGATTTTGGTTAAAGAGCTTCTATAGCTTTCACACGTTATGGTAAAAATCATTAATGATTTTCAGTCGTAACATACTCTGTTGTGATAATTTTCTACAGTTTTATGACGTGAGATGGTATTATGGTTAAAAAGAAGCCAGAATGGCTTACAGTCCTAACGTGTTGAAAACATGTTTGTAATTAATTAATTATATATTATTTGTGATGTAGCATGAGTAGCGATATTTTAAAGCTTGTAAGGTTTTCATTACTACCATGTTTGATGTGAATATGTAAAGAAATTGATTTACAAATTTTAACTAAGCTGTGTGTTATGAATTTTTTTGAAAATAAATGAATTTTGAAGAAAATGTTTTATATGTTATGTTTGAATACTGTGAGTTGTTATTTATTAGTTTGAAAAATTCCCAGTGTCACAACTTTGTGTTTATTAACTAACCAAAATCCAAAAAAAAAATTCTTGGTGAGTATCAGTGTTGCTTTGAATTCATAGCCTAATATCTGGAAAATAATAATTTTACAAGTTGTTTGGTGTAGAGTTGATGATGGGGAAAAAATAGCATTTCAATTTAAATGTAATAAAATAAACACAGTCTGAAGAGCTGAGTAGAACTTGCAAAAATGCCGGAGAGAAACGAAAATGTCTGAATGAATTTTCGAAGCAGAAGAAAGGAACAGGCTTGAAGATCTTGAGAAAACTTTACTGGGCTCTTGGCCAAGAACTCTAGGGAATTTAACAAAACCAAGAGTCTATTCACACAAAAACCTTATCAGGGGCCAGATAGAAAGAGTCCTGATCATCATACTACAATGAGAGAGTTCAACCATCCTTTAAATTTAAAAAAAAAAAATTCCTTTACATCAACAAGATTACAACTGTTGCAGAATCAACAAAATAATATCTGGTGGGGAGAAACACAGTCATACTTTACACAAAATCAGAAATGTAATTGAAAAACTCCTTTAAAAAAATTAATGTATACCTCCTTATTTAGTAAATTGATACAAAAAGACTGCCAATCTCCTTTAAATTTATGTTAAATTTGCCCTTATAGAAAAATCTGTTTAAATATCGTGAAATTTTACAAGTTGTCAGCTCTGATAGCACTCATTTCTAGCTGGATACATGTTATTTCAGTAATACCACATTGGTAATTTCATTCTCTAGGGAAAACAAGTTAAAATATAAACACATTTCATGGCAGACATTCAAAAGTAGGATAACTACATGTAAAATATGCATAAATGTTTAAAAGCACTTTAAATAAGTATGTACGTGTCATGTCTTGCATTGTAATAGTTCAACTTAAATAAAGAAGTGTGTTTGTCATTACTTTAAAAAAATATATGTCTTATAGTTTTTTGGTATGAAAATTAATCATTGATTAGTTAAAAGGTGTTGGAAAACGGGAACAAAGATTGCTGGAAAACGGGGGGAAAAAAGTTAGGTGCAAAACTGTTTATATTATTAATCAAATTTAATGTGTGTTAAAAATATTTTGAACACATTTCTTAACGATGAGGTAAATAATGTTTACCGGTGGTATTTGAGAAATTTTATTTAAATGGGAATGTGCCAACCTCGTGCATCTTGAAAAAAAAAAAAAAATAGGAGGAAGATTCAGTGTCCAAGCAAAAATAAAAGTTTGTACGGAGGAGGGGAAATAGTCCAGGTCAGTTCAAAATCCACTGCTGCCTCCCTAGGGAAACCGTCACTATGACCTTAAAGCAAGCCTCCGTGCATAGCCGAGGCAGCGCTCTGGGAGTGAAGGTCCAGACCTCCGTGGATCGGCCAGTTCCTGAGATATCCGAAAAACACATAAATTGAGTGCTGTAAGGGAGGGGGTAGTGCATGCCCTTGAATCGATAGCGCTCTCCGTATACAGGGGCAGTCAACCGAAAAAATCACTTTCTGACCTTGAGGAGGGTGGATATAAGCGCTGCATTGGAAGGGACAGTTCTTGGGCGGTGTGAGCAGAGGGGGTGTTTGCCGCTAAACGGTTTCTTGCAGTGTTAGATCGACACCAGGGTGTGTGTGTGTGTGTGTGTGTGTGTGTGTTCCAGAGCTTTGAAGAGGGCGAAAACCAAATCTGCGTTGAAGGGGTGGAGGGGAGGGGATAGATCGCCGAAGACACGGTCATTGACAAGGGCTGGGGTGAGTGAACTGAGCATTTCTCTGCAAACGTATTCTTGGCCGATGTAAGGGGAGGGGTGGTTGGCCTTGGGCAGAGTGATGCGGAGGTTTCTCAAGGGGTTTCGCCATTCTCAGTTGCTCATGGAAGCTCGGACTGGATGGATGTATACCTCAATAGCATTTTTATACGTTCACGTAATTGTAGGACGAATCAAGTCGTTAATAGTAATTTGGTAGGGAAATAGGTTCTGTCAGTCGTCAATTTCAATTCAGTCACCTTTAAGATGCCGGCAGAGCTACACATATATAAGTAGGCGCACGTCATACGATACATTCATTCATCGAGTGGCCTCCGAGGTGGACAGACGTCGGTCGCGTTCCATGTATTTAATCGTGCTTATAAGTCTCCGCAAATTATATATACTAACATCTTTCCTTCAGCAACCTCGCGGCTGGACAGTCGTATTTTGGGAGAGGTGCAATATTATTAAGCGTGTTATTCAATTAGTTTTTTTTAAATGTGGATTACGTCTCAAAAGTTCCTCCTCGCCAGTCTCACAGGCAGAATGACGTGTAAGGTATGTGCGAGAGTCATCATATAAATTATTTTATTGTGTTTGTTTAATTTATAGGGACATTTTGTTGTAGATCGTTAGTTCCATACTCACGTAATTGTGTTCGTTCATTATACTTTTCTCTCGTGTAATTTATGTTGCTAGCATACAGCTCAGGGTAATAAAATCAAGTTATGTTTTAATTCCATACTGGAGAGTCACGTAATTGCACTCGTTTCTTTATGAGACCAGGTTGTTATATTTCTCTCTCTCTCTCTCTCTCTCTCTCTCTCTCTCTCGTCATATTTATTCATACTTAGAAATCGTTTAAACACTCTCAATTTCTCTCTCGTGTGATAAATATATTCTTAAAAATCGCCTATCTGCCACCAATAACCCTACAAACACGTCAAAAATTGAAAAATAATTATTAACACACTGTTGCTCTCAACTCAACACCTATTCAACACATTGAAACCCACTACTCTGCTTAGTCGCCTCCAGGCCACCACACCTTCAACATCGTATAGAGCTCCTGCTACCCCCTCCCAAAAAGAAAAAAAGAAAGGAGTACAACAACAAAATCAAGAAAAAATAGATAGAATTATCCATTTCAGTACATTTAACCCTTTCGATAAATTTAACCCTTTCGTTAAATTTAACCCCTTCGATTTAATTAACCCTTTCAATTTTTGATGAACCATTTCAATCAATTTAATAACCCTTTGATAACAATTTTATATCAAATTAATTAGGTCAATCAAAAAAGGCGGCATCCCTTTGATTTAGAACCATCACCCCCCCCCCCCTACTACTTACTTCACACTTTTTTGAAGCATTGCTGAAGTTCTAATTTTTGGATATTCCTCCGCCTCATACAAACAAAACTTATTCAAGACTAAAAAATTACATCAAAGGATAGCGCACCGAATTCGTCCGCACACAATTGTAATGATGTTATGCGTGAGAACTATTTCTCACTAGGCGCTACCAACACATATATTTTTTCACTGCTTATCCTTGTATTTGTTGTAAATGAATTATCATATTTTATAAATAAAATACAGATAAAGATTCAAAATAACTGAAAATAGGATATTTTCATGTTAACGGGTGTATAATGCGTTTGAGTTACGTGGAATATTTAGTAAATAACTAAACACGTCGTACATGGGGTGATTTTTCAAAGGTTTTATTCAAAAAAGTGTGAAGGAACCGCGAATAGACCCGGCCATGGTGCAGCATAGGCAAGTTCACTGAGGCGAAACGGCGTAGCTATTTCTTTGATGGACCGAGCGAGGTGGCGTAGTGGTAACTCACTGGACTCACAATGGGGAGGGCCCGGGTTCGATTTCCGGTCCGGCCGTCCTGATTTCGGTTTTCCATGGTTTTCCGAAATCACCCCAGGCGAATGTTGTGATGGGTCCCTAGCGAACGTCATGGCCGATTCCTTCCCCATCCCTTTTCCCTGAGCAACTTGCAACGTATCTAACGCTTTGATGAGTATGCACGTATATATACGGGACTATGTTAATGTGGAAATTTCTTTGCTTTCGGAGACAAAACTCACACTTTTATTGTTTAACCAATTCACTGGACTATATCGGAACCAAATTAAAAAATTGCAATATGTCAACATTTCATTTCGTAAGAATAATATTGTTATTTTTAATCATTTCTCAAATGAACACGATGGATTGTAAAATATGTTAACTCCGTCGTGACACATTAATTGGCGCACGGTCAACGCGCGACTTCATTGGCCGACGGCCAGCCAATAATAAACGTTGCAGGGCACAGTAAGCATGCACGGTGTGGCCAAGACCAACAGGACGAAGGCATGAGTTAATTCGCTGACCAACACACTTGATATCGCTGAAGTGGAAAATATAGGCAGCTCACTGCAATCTTGTCCACAGTACCAGTATATTTGTGCAGTCCTTACAGGGCTGATGACTAAATGACCTCGCTGTCGACGAGGCGTTAAGTCCACTTACCTACATTAACATTCCTTCGATGGGACTATCGCGTCTGATTTGCTGTTTCACGTTGCTTTAGACTTGCTATTGGCTAGCCGGCATGGCGAGTAGGTTACCAGGCGCTGATATGGCGAACAGTATTCAGTGAATTTTTACCGGCCAGTGACGCCATATTGGTGACGAGAGAGGCTGGATTTTTTGCAGTCTAAGCAATCTTTCCGCCTCTGTCTTCTCAATTATTCTAGGATAATTGTGTGCATCAATGATCAGGTACTCGTCTAATGCGTGTTTATACGACTTTGGCTGAAGAAATGCCAAAACATTATTGTGGGGGGGGGGGGGAAGTACTCAACGACGTACCATTTATTTGCATTTGGGTTTTCTAAGAAAAAAATTGCGATGCTACGAAACATAATAATAATTGCGTTCTATGTAAATCAGTTACGTCGTTTTTGCGTTGCAAAAAGTTGTGTACTAGCATATCAAGGAATTAATTCGCGTTAGCAAAGTGGTAACTTCAAGTGCTAGCTACGTAGATTTCAGGCTTCTGTAGGAAGGTAAGCATTTCTATGCCGCAACACGACGACTAGTTGAGGCGCAAATTGCATACCTGATATAGCCCGCATTCACCCTTACGCACTACCAAAAGAGTACCTATGTAAGAATAGAGGTGAAAGAGCCACTTGTACCGCGAATTTTCAACCGCACACGCCACCAAAATGGCGTCATTGGCCAGCAACGTGGCGTAGTCCGTTCGCCAATCAGCGCGTGGTAACTCTCTTCCCAGCAGACAGCGGAGCCATTTAGGCCGTTCACGGTAAAGTGAGCACTTTTTTTAAGCTGTTTCATCAGACATAATAACTAGAGACCTGAAGAATTCGTGGATCCAATTCGGGACAAACTAGAATGCAAAACACGCGCGTTTATATAACATTAGCCATTGGTCCACGCGGTGTTTGACACCTCCTGGAGAACGGTGTCCAATTGTGGCCTTCAACTGTGGCAGCAGACAACCAATGTGCAGTTGATATTGGCATATGTGTACATACAACTGTAGAGTCTAACCTGCTGAACACTGAACTCACAAATTTTTCAGGTCTCTAATAATAACCAATAAATATATTTCATTGTGGTCTCGGACTGTTGGTTTTGGGTATGGCGAATGCATACACTGTGTTTATTACTCACATGGCCGGGTTTACATTAACCGCTGGTAGAAGGATATAAATTGATTGAAAGAAAAAAGTAACTAGGGCTTCAAAAGTACTCACTTTGCAGTGAACGGCCTATAGTTAGGGCCACTTGTATTTTCGCGAAAAGATTTACGCGGAGGATAGGCTTAAATATCCTATGTGCACACTTGCAATCGTCGTTTGACTATTGGCCGCTTGTCTTTGTGTGAAGACAGTCTGTTAAATTAGTGGAACAATCAGAGTTAAGTTTCTCCGATACTGACCTTCCGTGATTCGCTGGCAGTCAGAAAAAAACGCGTGACAATTCAAATGATCCAATCACGGAAGTGGTTCTGAACTAAAGTGAATTGGAGCATAACTTGTCCTGAAAACTTTCCTCGAAAAATAGGTGCCCCTGCCTATATAAGCTGTTCACGGTAAAATGGTTACTTTCGAAAGTCCATCTTAAGATCTATTTGTAAGCATATTGGGTGTTCTTCCGCCTTATGTAAAATTATCATTGCCATGGGACTCGTCGCTTTCTTCATGCGTTGGTCAAGTGAAACTGTAAAATTATTATAAAAGTAAGTATTTTAATAATCTGCTAATTTTACACTTCGACGCATTAAAAAAAAAACAGGAAGCGATATAAATAATTTAAGTTATCACAAATGGTCACCCAACACTTTTTATTTAACGTTAAGTTATGGAACTACTTTTCCTCAATCGTTACCAACTTTACTGGGCGCATGTCACTCAGTGCACCAGTTAAGATATATGCAGGCAGGAGCAGTGACTTTTTTCTAAGGTTGATTTTAAAAGTGCTCACATTATCCTGAACTGCCTTTAGTAAAATATTCGCAGGGCGTGATGGCCAAACAGACACAGGTGCCAGTTCCCAGAGCCTTCGCGCAGCCAATCATAGAATGGGTACACCCACGTGAAGTGGAGTGAAGAGATTTTTCCGGCCCCTAACATCGACGTCTTGAGAGCCGGAGAGGGTGAAGCGAGTTGGGTATGGAGCAGCTACGGAATGCAAGAGCGGGAGAAACATGATATCCCCGAGAAAACTCGCCCACCAGCTCGCGGAAATCCGGCACCTAGGCGAGAGGCGAGTAGTCTAACCACTACCCCGCGTGCAGTCGGAGTTTGGCGGTGCAACCGGCTCTTCCGCCTCTGTATCCACATCTGCTCTGTGGCGCTGTCTTCGTTACCCTGGGCGGCGGCAGGTTATTCGGAATAGAAATTGCTTCCCCGCAGACACGCATGACTCGCCTCGCGAGCTTAAACAGGGCGCGTCTTCCGCGGATGTCCTGCCCCCTACATCCTGTAGCGGCCGACCGCGCGCTCTTTGGAAACTCTTCTTCGTGCGGCCTCGCTGCCTTTCTTCCGCTGGTCATCGTGCTCACGTGCGTGGGGCATCGGAACCAGGAACACGATCCGCATGCCGTAGCTCGAATAAACTATCATTAGGGTAACTGATTTTTCGTGAATAATTCGGAGCAACCTGTAGACATCGATACTATGTGTACAGGTCGGCTGTCGACATATCTCCATTGGCTACTCTCTAAGAAATTATTCGGAAATTTACCATACCAGTGTATACGATTAGTGAGAAAGCATGGAATGGTAGTGCTCCTACATTTGATCAGGAAACAGTTAAATTCGTAGGGAAATTCCCAACTTTGTATATTAGCGACGCTAAACTTACCTATAGCTGCAGTTTGATGTATGGTATTGCTACCATACAGTGTATAGGTAGGGTCACCTGTTTTTTGCGAAAAGATTCACGCGAAGGATAGACCCCAATGTCTTATGGCATACGTCCAGTTTTCCTTCTGTTATAGGCCACGTGTATTTTTCTAGAGACAGTTCCTCGCCTCACTAGGCCAATCAGAATTAGGTAACTCCAACACTGAGTGTCTAAGATTCGCGAGCAGACACCTGGACTGCGCGGCAGTTAAAATCACCCAATCACGAAAGTGGATCTGAGCGCTAGTGTTTTGGAGTACAAGTAGTCTTGGAATCTTTTCGCGAAGAACAGGTGCCCCTATGCATAGGTTAAAAATGTCCATTACAGTTTAGGAAGTTTACCAGAAAAATTTTTACAGTGTACTGGTGTCATTTCCGCATTTGACTCCCCGTCCGGGTCACACCGAATTTTCGCATGTGGGAATCGTGCCGGACGATGCCGTTGGTCGGCGGGTTTTCTCAGGGATCTCCCATTTCCCCCCGCCCTTTCATTCCGGCGCTGCCCCATCCTAATATCAATCATCCTCATCGGCTCTCAAGACCTCGATGTTAAGAGCCGCCCAAAATCTCGTCACTCGCTCACTCCGCATTTGACTGAGCCACTCGGGATTCCGTAACTCCGACACTGCGCCTTCGTGATTCGTGCGCAAACAGTTGACACGGACAGGAACATGTTTCAGCCACTCAAAAAAGGCTGGACGGCCCCACAGTGTGCTTTGAAGTACATGATATCTCGAAATATTTTCGCGAAATATCACTGCCCCTAACTATAATTTAGGGAATCTGAAGAACTCCCAATTTCATTCCAGGTCAAGCCAGGATTCAGAAACTTGTGCCGTGGTTGTTCCCCGTCACGGAGCAGATAAATACAAGGGGGATTAAATTAAGGGACCGCGGTGGTGTAGTGGTTAGACGACTCGCCCTCCAACCTAGGAGAACCGGGCTCGATCCCCGGTGGGGCCGCTCCCGGATTTTCGCAAGTGGGAATCGCCCCGGACGATGCAGCTGGCCAGCGGGCCCTCTCGCGGGTCTCCCGCCCTCCCCGCCCCCGCATTCCGGCGCCGCTCCATTCACCTCACCTCGCCCTCATCTGCTCTCAAGACCGCGTTGTTTAGAGCCACCAAAGTTACTCAACTTAATTCAACTAAAATTAAAACCGGCGTCCTGTCGGCAATCGTATAGTAGAAATAAATTAGTTCCTTTGAGTGTCTGCAAATCCTGTTTTATGTAGATATTATATGTTTTATGTAGATATTATATGTTTTTTGTAGATATTATATGTTTTTTTTTTTTTTTGTCGCGTTGGCCGGTGGAACGAATCCGACATGGCAGATGCTCAGTTCGATTGTCGCACTGGGAATTCGTCAAGAAGTCGGTCTCACTAGAGCTTCGTCAACGTCAAAAATGTCACAACGTCAAATGAAGGTTTAAAAAAATGATATGGTAATGGTCTATGTTGTGAGGGGGTGCGAGTTCAATACCGACCACCTACAAAATGTTTTTTCTTTTTTAAATTGCGGTAAATTGCGCAATATAAATAGTAAACTGTCGTAAATATGTATAGGTATCCCACGTGATTATTTGGCTAAATTTAAAAAAAAAAAAAACAATATTTCATTCGCCACTGCAGTTGGCTGTCACTTAAACATCAGTGAAATTGCTTCACGTCACTGATTCAATCGGTAAAATGTTTTCACTGAAACAATCAGTGGTTTTCCACTGATTCTAAGTGGAGTTATTTTCTCTGATTCGAGTTCAATTTCACTGTGAATCAGTGGTTTCCCACTGATTCGAATTTAGAGTGCACCAAACGGTGTTTATAGTACAACTGTAGGCAGTACACGATTAATTGAGCACTTTTGATACCAACCTTTGAAAATGTCACTGCCCCAACCTGCGCGTATTTTAACGGGCCTACCGACTGGCACCCGCGCAGTTAAGTTGGTACTAACGGAGGGGAAGTAGCTCTATATCTTAACGTTGAATTACAAGTGTTCTGTAAACATTTATGAATAATGAAATTATTTGTTTTGCTTTCTGGTACTATAAAGCATGGAAGTATGAGAATGAGTAAATTTGAGAAATATTCACTATTCTAATAATTACTCTTGACTGATGCATGAATTAATTAATGAAACCCATGGCAATGTTAATTTTACGAGTGGCAGAATAAGACACAATGTGAATACAAGTAGATATCAAGCAGGGCTTTCAAGAGTGCTCAGTTTAGCATGAACACTCTATACCATACACTTGACCCTCTAATGTGGACAATGGAGCAGTTGGATCAAACGTCGTTTGCTGCTGTTTTCAGCTCCTTGCTAACTTGATTTTTTTTTTTTCGGTTGCCTATATTTACCGGTAAACCACGGTTTGCTAATTATACATAATTATATTGTAATTAAGTAAGAACTTTGAAAGAGAGCGTAATTGTGTTTCAACGACGTTCAGTTCACGGCTGTTACACACAAAATATCCACTCAGCTAACACGCAATATTCTGTTCTTATGTTTGCCGCTGCTGCGATGAAAAGCGCAAAAGACACGAGACTGGAATAATTATGCTTGTGGAAATTTGTTATCTCATTTCTGCAAGGAAAATTACTTCATAATTTATATTGTTAAAACTACAATGATTACCATAATTATCCACGCGAACATCGCGTTACATTATACACGACGATGAAATAAATAGTGGGCAGTAATGCAGACATGAATTCCTCGTGTATGGACAATGAAATAAGGTTGAGCCCAACCTGGGTCTGGAAATGCTTGGTTCCCGAGATATGAATGAGCACCTATGTCTAGAGACCCGAGGAATTTGCGAGTTCAACGACCTGTAGGCTAGACTTCACAATCTTATATGATCTCATACAGATATCAACCGTTTATTGGTTAATTGTTGTGGTAGTAAGAGGCGTTGCTTGGGAGCACAATTTCTTGCGTGTTTGTTATTGGTTTATTTATCTCCAGGAGGTGTCGAAAACCACGTGGAACAATTGCAAACTTGACATGGACGAACAAGTGTGTGAATTCCCACTTGTCTATAAATGAACCCGCGAAATTCTCGGGCCTCTGTCAACGACACGTACATTTCTACGTCTCCCTAAATAAGATGTTCTAAATGTCCACCACCTGAGTGTATCCAGGCTTCACATCGACGTCTCATGCCGCTGCGAAGCCGATCCCAAAGTTCTGGAATATTATTAAAAGCTGTTCGCGATAAAGTGAGCACTTTTGATGCCATCCTTACAAAAAAAGTCACTGCCCCTACCTGCATATATTTTTAACGAGCGGAGTGAGTGACATGCGCGTAGTAAAGTTGGTAATGATGGAGGGGAAAGTAGTTCCATATATTAAGGTCGAACAAAATTTGTTAGGTAGTCATTTGTGATAATTTTCATTATTTCTCTCGCTTTCTGTATTTTTTAATGCATCGAAGTGTAGAAAGGAGCAGATTTCTACAATATTTACTTTTCTAATAATATCATCCTTTCACTTGACCGACGCATGAATAAATTGAAGAGGCCAATGGCAATGTTAATTTTACATAAGGCAGAAGAATACACAGCGCGCGCACGATTAGATCTTTAGCAGGGCTTCCAAAAGTGCTCACTTTACCGTGAATAGCCTATAAACACATGCAAAATTCGCGTTATTATTTGGCATCAGGCTGCCCTTCGCAGTAAAGTACGTACCAGAGCCGGCGTCGTTTTTTCATTGGCTGCTGCGTAGATGTCAAGCCACGCCCTTTTTAAATGAGCCGCACGTATTTGGGGCACACGACTGTGAAGTGTTCAATGATTGGCGCAGCGTTACCCAGGGCGTGTCAGATACAGTATGGTCCAACGACAGACGTATTGCAAAGGTACACTTGTCTTTAGCTTAACGCGTCCCCAAATAATTACGCGAATTTTGCAGGTCTCTAAGTATTAAGTATGTGTGGAGACGCGTGCTTTTCTCGAAAAGATCTCGAGACATGTTATACTTCAAAACTCTTTAGTTCTTGAGTACTTTCGTGGTTGGATGATTTTAAATGTCACGTGTCTCAAGTGTCTGTCCACGAATCGTGGACGTTCAGTAACGGAGTACTTTATTACGATTGGCCCAATCAAATAGGAACATGTCTTCTCACGCAGACACGCGGCCAATAACTAGAGACCCGAGTATTTCGCGGATTGAGCTGGCAGCAAGCTGGGCTGGACAGCCCTATGTACACTCGAGATATTATCGTTTGCTTATTGGTTGCTGTGATCAAGTTAGGCCTCTCTACAGGACTGTTAAACACTCACTCACGCTACTGTTTCCTGCTTATTATTGGCTCGCAGTTAAACGGGGCGTGTCTAAACAACTGCCGTCCAATCACAACAGTAGGAGAAAATAACAAGTGTTTGGAGTCCACCTCGCCTCCGACTGAATTCACGAAATACTCGTGGCTCTACCAATAACCAAAGTAAGTCGTGGTTGGGGATGTAGAATATTTGAGACTAGCATTTTCATAAATATTTTCGCGAAAAACATCTGTCCCTAATCACGGCATGTCAAAAATTACTGTTTTATTGTTATTTTTTAATTACAAATATAATAAACGATAATATGTTCCAAAAGTTCAACAAGAAAGCCATGCATTATTTCACAAAAAAAAAGTACGCAATGTGGAAAATAAAAAATTATGCCAAAATTTCCTTATTTTGAGAAATTTTTGAAAATTATGAAGACATTTCACACCATCGTTTTCAATGTTTCTTGAAGTAACTCAAAGTGTCTTATTTCAGTGTCAATTACTTCATTTCGGTTCATTGGTTTTTGTGGTATGTACTACATCCCTAAGACACTAAAATTGTGATTTTATCATAGAAGCTCTTACCAAATTCTGCACACAAGTATTGTTATGGCAGGCCATGAAAACTTACCTACACTTTTATCACTTTTACACTTGTTTTTAAGATTATGTATCTATAAACAATTCTAGTTGATCTTCCTAGTCTACCAAAACTTTAGGCTGAGTGCTGTCGAAGTTGATGCACCTAATCCTACCTCAGTAGGGTATAGGTTGTTCACGCTAAAATGAGCACTTTTGGAAGCCCTGCTTAGTATCTATTTGTGTGCACGTTATGTATTCTTCCATCTTATGTAAAATTAACTTTGCCATCGGCCTCATTGCTTTATTCATGCGTCGGTCCATTAAAACAGTGAAATTTTTGGGTGGGAAGGTGAATATTATACAAATCTGCTCATTTTCATATTTCGATACATTTAAAAAAAAGAGAAAGCGAAAGAAATAATTTAAGTTATCACAAATGGTTACCTAACATTTTTATTTGACATTAAGATATGGAACTATTTTCCATCCATCGTTACTAACTTTACTATGCAAATGTTACTCAGTGCGCCCATTAAAATATATGCGTTCAGGGACAGTAACTTTTTTCTAAGGTTCATTTTTAAAGGGCTCGCTTTATCTTGAACAGCCTTTAGTTTGTTGCCGGCCGGTTTGCGGTACAAGACGTTCTGTTTTCGAATCCCAGGTAAGTCACGAGTGTATTTTCAATATTCTCGCCAGTATTGCATTTGTTTCTGTTTACATCGCTAACGACATCGCTATGAGAGAGACATCAAGACCCAGTTACCAATCCAACCATTTAATAACTTCGTCTAAATTTTTTCCATCCATGTAGACAAAAGTAGATATTGATAATTTCTTGTTTTCTTTGCAGTATCTACCAAAATAGCAGACCAATAACATTATCAGTTTCTAAATTTAACGGTCACATCATGCACTGCCAATGAACCAAATTGGGTTTAAATGTGTGAAATTTTCCCCGAGATATAGCTTAAATGAAAAGTTGTATGTTTCGATTTACACTATCTTCCAAAATGGCTGATTAATGCCATTACCGATAAATGCAATGCTTATACATAGTGGACCCTTTAACCCATTAAGATCCAGCGTACACAATTGTGTACATTACGCACGTGTAGGTAATTTTTTGTCTGTACTGCACACTGCGGAGTTCAATGGACAATGATCTTACTTGTGGGAGAATGATTCGCAAACCATCCTGCTGGTCTAGGTCACAATTGGTTCAGATTACTGTAGCCGAATGTATAGCCTACAGCTCACAGGCTATGGCAACTAAACAAGTGTTCTGTCGACTTAAGTACAACACGCATCATAATTTTTTTTTGTTTGCAACACCTGAAACCGTAAATAGAATTATGTCTGACAGGGTTAAAAGAGGCCCCTTGGGACATGTGCGTAACGGAGCGAGGGAATGAGGGAACACAGTCCAGTGTGACAACAAAATACCTAGAGTAGGTGCTGGAAGTGGCCGCCATTGACCTCGAGGCAGATGTGCAGACGACACCAAAAGTCGTGAAGGGCACGGGCGAGGACATGCTGCGGGATGGCATCGATAGGG
The DNA here is from genome assembly GCA_029891345.1 of Dryococelus australis. Taxonomy (NCBI): domain Eukaryota; kingdom Metazoa; phylum Arthropoda; class Insecta; order Phasmatodea; family Phasmatidae; genus Dryococelus; species Dryococelus australis. Next base: position 86,403,049 of record CM057004.1, on the reverse strand, counting down.
GCCTCTTTTAAAGAACTCTCTCTGTATCATGCACTGTCAGTGTTCCAAATATTGTTTACATGGGATGACTGGCTCCCGAGACATAACATAATAGCCTAAAATTAAAAATGGCTGCAATTTCGATATCAACTATTTATCATAATTAGAAACTATAAAAATTTGACGTCCTTGCGAAACACTATATGTAGACATATTGTTAAATTTCGGTTATCGGATATGAAAGTTATTAGGGAGAGACATACATTCCAAACACCCACGTGATTCCATAAGCCTATCTATCCTTAGGTAAGAAAGCTTAAACTTATAAACGGTCATTTTGAAAATACAATTTTAACACATTGAAAAATAACAACTTCGGGTGTCCTTATTAAACAATATGAGTTTGTCAAGTTTCTAGAAGTTCAGTGAAAGTGTCAAAATGTTGAAGAGAGGGGTCTACAGCCAATAACAAACACAGCCAGGTAGAGGATCTCAGAACACTTTCTCTCTAAAGTAGATCAGGCAAACGTAGTCGATAACGGCTAATTAAAGAGGAATGGCTGATACTCGGTTGCTCTCAACTTTCAAACGTAATATTTTTTTATCCGAAGAGACACTATTTAAACTAATAGTATTTTTATGCAATATTCGTATAGTAAAATTTGAAAAAAAAATAAATAAAAACCGATTTAGTTGAAATGCGTTCTCTATGAGCATGTCATCATAAGAGATTATTGTTTGTCATGGGAAAAGGTGACTGTTTGTTAGGGTTCAACGTGCTGTACTCATGTTCGACAGTTATCTTGCCTTATCTGCTGCCATGCATGCATGTAGCTACTGCCCCATTTCACTGGACCAGTGATGATTCTGCTACTATAAGGCATATATTGGTATGCAAACAGCTTAGCCGAGTCAGAACCTTGTTCATCCAATCATGGCAGAATAAACCAGCTAGAGTGATATCGAAAATAAGTTGGCAAAAAATTTTTTTTGCGATTATCCATTATCTCTAGTCATCATGCAAATATCTTTTTACTACCTAAATCCTAGAAAGTAGATTATTTTTAATAAAATACATATACAGAACATAAGCCTGTATATAAAGAATTGTAATTTATTAACTTTTTTTTAGACAGTACAATTCAAATACCACAAGGGAAAAAAAATTCTTATATATAAAACATGTGTTAGTATCGGATCTGGGAAAACAAAAATGTTGTCATTGCGAATAAATTATTTTCATGATTTCCATTAAAATGTCCTTTTCCTTACTTTCTACTTTTAAGCAAAAAATATATATTATTCAAGTTAAGATGTGTAAATATTTTATATTGGGTTTATTAAAATTTACAGTCTCACCTTGAGCGTGCAGGCAGCTTAAACGCGTTTCACTTTCGAAAAATTATGCTTTATTTCTCCGGAGACACTGGACGCATGATTTACGATAGACATTGGCCATAATCAGTAACGCTGCATTTTTGTACATCCAGCACATGAAACTTCTAAAATGTGGAAAACATACGTGCTCCGCAATAATCCTACAATACACCGTGCGCCAGCATCGCCTGTTTTTTTTTTTTTTTTTACTGTTATTTGAAACAAAATTTTAAAAAATTGTTTCATTCTGTAGTCACAGTCACGTGTGGAAATCACAATTGTGCGGGTTTTTAAAACTCATAAAAAAAAATTTTCTTTACGTTTTGGGTCACTCTGAAATCTAGGGATAATTTAGGTAAAATGTGTTTTTATATGTATTTATTTATTATTTTGGCATAAATTTCATCATTTTAATAAGGATATTATCTTGCACAAATAAATAAAGTATGTAAAAAAATAAACTTAAAAGACATTAATAAAATTAAACCTTTTATGGTGAAATGTAACATCGATGGCATGTCCCTACCACCATGCCAATAGAGTATGAGGCTTCCTATTTTATAACATATTTAGGAATCCATTGTTAATTAGCAATATGATATATAATACAAAACAATAATTACAGTTTTTAAAACTTGTAATTTTGTTGACATTATTAATTATGCAATTTTTAACGTCATTTAGTGTTCCTTGTTTAAATTTCACCTCCATGGTGCAAAAAAATTCCTTAGAAATTTACTAGGTTGTTCATGAGTACCCAGAAGCCATGTGAAGAAAAACCATGAGCAGCCATCTGGTATTGCGTTTCAATACAGTCGTGCAGATAAGTGTTTTCTTTGTTTTATTTAGGAGTTTTTCCCTGGTTAGTGAAGAGCACTTCTTATTTATGTTCACCTTCATGGTTTTAATTTTTTTTAAATGTATTTTCCGTTTTTTTTATACTATTAAAATATGGCGGACGAAAAAACAAAATGGCAGGTGGAAACAAGATGGTGACCGAAAATAAGAAGGCCTACAGCTCAATGTCATGAGCATCACAAAATGGCGGAAATTCAAGACGGCGGCCGATCACCAGATCCCCAGCTCCCAGCCCTTGCCAGCGAATCTACAATTATCCTACTACTCCTGTGTGCTTAAAAAAGAAAGTAAAATAAATTTCTTCAGAATCCACAAAAGTTTACCTAACACCTTTAATTCCGCGTTAAAACATTGAACTACTTTCTCGCCATCTTAGCCAACTTTACTCGGCGCATTCCAGTAAGTGTGCCAGTTGAAGTGCTTGCGAGTATAGGCTGTGGCATTTTCAAAGGTCGATTTCAAAAGCGCTCAATTATCCGTGAACAGTCTCTATGATCCATTCACGGTTACTTCACGCTCTTTTCTGAAGCCCTGCTTAAGTTCTACTTCCAGGATATTCCTCCGCCTCGTGCAAACTAAGCTCAACTAAGTCTGGAAAATTACACCAGAGGATAACGCACCGCTTTTCTGCACACTCAGTTGTAATATTATTTTTCATAAGAACTATTTATTACTAGGAGCTACCAACACAGATTTTTTCTCCCTGTTTTTTTTCGTGTTTATTATAATTTAAATATTATAACGTATAAATAAACTATAAGTAAAACTCCAATTTAACGAAAAATAAGATACGTCTGTGTTTACAGAGATATAAAATGCTCGATACGTGGCATATTTGGGAAAATAACCAAATACGTAATACTTGGGGTATTTTTTTCAAATGTTTGTGCTAAAACGCCCGAAGAAACTGTGAATGGACTATAGCCTTTGTTGTTTTACTGGGTAGAGTGAAGACCACTAAAGGTTCCTGTGCAAGGTCCCAGTTATAGGACACGGTGGCTGAATTCATAAGCATGCCGACCTCGTAACAAGCGAAGCGATGTGTTTTTTTGCTTCAATGTGAAGATAACTAAAAAAGTAACAGGACATGTAGAAAATTTTAAAAGATTCAACCAGGGAAACTAGATAGTATTTGCGTTGAGGACCAGATTTTATTATAATGAAGAAAAAATTTATTTTCGCCAACTAAATATCTTGTTCGTGCACTACCAACCAAATACGTTGCTATTTTAACCCAATATTTTATAGGCTGACGAAAAACCTGAAGAGTGACAAAATTATTTTTTTTTTACCAATTAATTTTGCTTTGAAAATTAACATTTTTGTTGAACCAGCTTTGCATATTTGGTCGGCCATATAAAATTGAGAATTTTGTGTGCTGAAAGAAGACTTTCTCCGAGAGTGAAGTTGTATTTCACGCCCAGGGTTAAATGGAAGCAGAAAGTTGTATTTAACGTTGCAGCTGACAGATAAACAGCCAGGACGTCGCTGAAAGTTTTTTTTTTTTTTTAACGAGTAATTGGTGGGATATGTTGTAGTAAACACGTCTCCAGGCCGCTGCGCATGCCGAAAGGAAGATTCTGAACGACTGTTGTGTTATGTCGAGTCAGGTGAAACGGACTCGTCGCTGGCGTCATCGCGATATCGAGCGAGGTTTTATCGAGCTTTTGAAAAGCTTGGAGGGGTTTGTGGAGGGAAGGCGCGCGCTGTTGGTCAGCAGGGGAGAACCGGAGGAGAGTGTGGCCCAGTATCGGCGACAGTGAAAGTCGAAGGCGCTCTTGAAGACGACCCGGTGTGGGAGAGAGTTCTTCCAGTCGACGGAGAGTAACGCTGCAAGGTAGCTAGCTAGCCGTTGGAGAACCGCGAAAGTCATCGAACACCGACCCGGAGAACATGCAGGTGAGTGCTGACATTGGGTAGTACTTGGCGCTTGAGGTGGTGGCCTGGTTGAATCAAAACGTTGAGGGGCGACCGAGACATGCGCATCAACCCTCCCGTCGCCTCTGAACTGGCGTGTAGTCTTGCAGTCGATAACGCGCCTCTAGGAGACTTTCAGCTCAGACCCTACCATTTTATGACGTGATAGTAAAATTAAATGTTTGATGAACGTCCATATTCCTTTTATGATGTTTTGTACCGGAATGTTCGCACATAAAATTGACTCTGAAAACACTGGTTTGGGCCATTTTCGCTATCGCAAAAACATGCTTTAGAGAGAAATGGAGGAACTGGAAAACGTATACAGACGCGTCGCGTTTCTTAAATGCTGTCCGTAAGCAGACCTCGCTCAGACTCGTTGAACGGTTATTTAACTAAACGTTTTCAGCTATAGCTCTGCACACCGTTCGGCGGCCACCTTAAGGTCCCCGCCTCCCTGCAACCTTTTCTTTTTTCGCGTTGGAGGCAGAGAAGCGCGGGAGCGATAAGGGCGACTGTGCCACGCAAATCAAGTGCACCATCGCCACTAAGCGCGAGCCTCTGAACTGGCGTGCAGTGTTCTCGTCGCATTGAATGTACCTATAGGACTTTTAGTGGTCACCCTATCATTTTACCGATGGAAAGTCTGCTGGAATGTTCAGTGCAGTGCCCTTGCGTAGTTTTGCATGTATCTGAAAGCGTATATTTTGAAATTCAGTCCTTTCAAAATGCCATTTATAGCCATTTTGGTGTACTCTGTAACAGTGTTTTTAATGTGCATGAGGTCCTGAAAGTACTCAATAGCTCCTCGTCTGAACTGTGAGTCCTTTTCGTAGATCAGCACAATGGACGCACGCTTAATAAGTTCGTAGAAAAACGATTAACACGCGAGCCTAGCGACCCATCGCTAGGGAAACCCGAATTTCGCGAAAAGATTTCCGCTCATCCTAGATCTCAATACCCTACCAGCATACCAACTGTTTTCTTTTGCTTATTGGCGGTGTGACTTTGTGATTTCATCTTCCCTGCTTAACTGGCCAATCAGGATTAGGAAATTTCAATACTGTGCGTCTTTGTTTCGCAGGCAGACACCTGAATATGCGTAATACGGAAGCCATCCAATCATGAAAGTGAATCTGAGCTAAAGTGTTATGAAATACAACTGGTCGTGAACTCTTTTCGCGAAATTCGGGTGTCCCTCCCCATCGCACATACGCGAAGGACATTACGCTGTGCTGAGCCAGTTAGATCTGTTCTGTTAACACATTTATTTATTTACTCATACATTTATTTATTCGCGTACAGTTCAGCCATAGGTAGGGACAGATGTTTTTTTTTTTTTTTTGTGAAAATATTTTAAGACCAGTTGAACTCCAAAAACAATTTTGTTCATATGAACTTTCGTAGTTGGACGATTTTAATGTCACGTGCCTCAAGTGTCTGTCCGCGAATCATGAACGTTCATTATCGGAGTACTTTATTTAGATTGGCCCAGCCAAATAACATGTATTATCACTAGAGACCTGAAAAATCCTCGAGCTCAGTGACTTGCAGGTTAGACTTTACAGTCTGATGTACAAATATGCCGATATCAACTGCAATTTGTAGGGACAGGAGTCTTTCGCGAAAATATTTTCGGTCATGCTAGACTTCAATATCCTACGTCCACAACCCAAACTTCTTTTAGTTATTCCGATACTGAACGTCCAGGATTTGCGGACAGACTCTTGAGGCACATGACATTTAAAATCGTCCAACCAAAAAAGTGCATACGAACGAAAATGTTTTGGGGTACGACTGGTCTTGAAAAAAATGTTCGCGAAAAATACCTGTCCCTACACATTGGTTGTCTGCTGTCACAGCGGAAGGTGACAATTGGATACCGTTCTCGAGGAGGTGTCAAACACAGCATGGACCAATGGCTAAATTTATATACAAGCACGTGTTTTGCTTTCTAGCTTGCCCCAAATTAAATCCGCGAATTCTCCAGGTCTCTACTTCTCGCGTAGAACCCTGGCCAATAACCAAAGGAAGTTGTGGTTGTGGACATAGGATATTGTAGTCTAGCATGACCATAAATATTTTTCGGGAAAAACACGTGTCCCTAGTAATGATATACGGAAATTAGTTCCATATGTTAACGTCGAATAAAAAGTGTGAAGTAACCATTTGTGGTAAACTGAAGAAAAAAAGATTTTAATACATCGAAGCGTAAAATTGACGATATTTGTAACATATTTCCTTTTTCCAATAATTCCACAGTTTCACCTGACCGACGTATGAATAGAATGATGAGGGCCATGACAATGTTAATTTTACATAAGGCGGAGAAATACACAGAGTTCATACAAGTAGATCTCAAGTAGGGCTTTCAAAAGTGCTCATTTTACCGTGAACAACCTATAGCAGTCATGCCTAGAGACCTGCAAAATTCGCGAAAGGACAGTCAGTACGCGACTTCATTGGCCGACGGCCATCCAATAATAAACGTTTCAGGGCACAGTAAGCATGCCCGGTGTAGCCACGACCAATAATACGATAGTATATTGAGATACACTGACCAAGACTATTGATATTTCTGAAGTGGATAATATACGAGCTTACTTCAATCTTGTCCTGAGTACCAGTAAATTTGTGCGGTCCTTTAGGTGTTAAGATTCTGAAGAAAACGAGCACACGCCAATCTTGCCAATGCCATATTACAACACCTTCGCAATGCTTCCTTTACGGCAGGATGACGTCTCGAGGAGTTTCATTTTTATATTAGTCAGGGCCCTTAAGTCAAGTGCCTTTGAAAAATCCCACTATGTACGAATTTCGAAATTACAAATTATCGTGAACAAAATTTGAACTCGTATATAGAATTAATCTAAATTCGACCGACACTCTTCGGGTATAGGTTAATCACGAAAAAATAAGTTTAAAGCATATATACGACATATGGTCTCAAATTAATTGTAAGGGAGGTACACATTTTTGAAGTTGTAGCAGAAGAAAAAAGTTTAGTACAGTGCCACTGTAATGCAAAGTACCTCTCTCTCTGGAATCTTCCCCTCCATTCAATAGCCGCGAAAGTGTGTTATTGGGTATTGTGGGTACCCCATCTGCCAGGCACTGGTAAATATTATGTTGACAGTAAAACACGAATTACTCGAAAACGGTGAGGTTTAGGTTAACTACACAAGGTGACCTTTCCGATAATTGTTACATGAAGATTAATAATCTATATTTTAAATCCTTAATATGCTACCGCGACATGGATGTTAATTCGAGATAGGGGTAGTAACAGCGATCATTTGCATGAAATAATTTGATGGCAGCGTCAATTGTTGTGTTTGAAGATCTTTGTTCAGTTAGCCACTATCCAGACAGTCGATATTCCGTCCATCTGACATATTATCTCCAATATTTGCAATAAACAAGTGTTGCAAGTCCAACTTCAAAGATGTATACAGTCCTTAGTATTCGCTTTATACTATACGTTGTATATATGTTTTCAACTTATTTTTTCGTGATGAACCTACAGCAATTGTGGACACAACGTATAGTTTTCGAATGAGAAATTGTTTTTTTTTTTTTTTTTTTATAGTGACAAATAGAAACCACAAAATCTGCACACATACAATATTATTTGTTTAAAAGTTTGTAATATTGTATTACGAATACCTCTACAAAAACAAAATCAAAACGAAACCCACTTCTTAATTTTAACCGAATTTCAACATTTTTAAAAAGCTCTTGTTAAAAAATTTTATTTAAAAGTACGTGCTTTTCTTCACGATTTATACATTGCAATATAAAATTGTTTAAGATAGCATTACTTTTTTTTTATTTCAAGACAAATTGTTTTTTACATGTCTACCAATTGTATGGTTCATATGCCTAATATTTCGCAGACAGAAATGTTTAAATCGAAAACTACCGACTATCAACTATTCCGGTATACGATAGTTGTTAACATTAAAATAACTTTTCAGTAAATTTAACCCCATCGAAAGATTTAAAGTAGTTCAAATTATGCTTTTTTTTCCCCCGGAAATTTAGGTGCAACTAAACGGTTCCATAGACGTCAATAATAGTTTCGGTTCTCACGAACCAGTAACCAATTTATAATTCAACTAAGTTATAATATATGTGACTTGCCATGAACCTGGTGTTACATCAATTGTATTGCAATTTTCCCAAGTTCCTGCTTCGTATTCTGCCACTTATAATTTGCACGAAAGGAAATATGAGCTGCTAGTATGGGTGAGATGCGATGTCCGAAGTTCGTATTAGAAAGCGCTGGAAGTCAATACATGTGTACACTTATACGGATCACTCATGTAACCATCCAGGTAATGGGCATCCGACATTAAATGAAAGCGAATACGTGATCTACTTACTACTTCGGTGGACTTGTTACTTGCCCCGTGCCGTCGTGTAATCTAAGACGGTCGTGTATGTAAATTGCCGTATTCGAACACCCGGAACGGAGTGAAATGCAATGTTGAAGGCATGTTCACCTTGGAAAAAAGTCACTATCCCTTCCTGCATATACTTGAACGGGCGAACTGAATGTTACATGCACCCAGTAAAGTTCGTAACGATGAATGGAAAGTAGTTCCATATCTTAACGTCGAATAAAAAGTGTCAGGTAACCATGTGATAACTTCAATTATTTCTTCCATTTTCTGTTTTTTTTTTTTTAAATGCATCGAAGTGTAAAAATGAGCAGATCTGCCAAATATTTTCTTTTGTAACAATTTCACAGTTGCACTTAACCGACGCATGGATAGTGACAAGGCCCATGGCAATGTTGATTTTGCATAAAACTGAAGAATACGCAATGGGAATACCAGAAAATCTTAAGCAGGGCTTTCAAGAATGCTAATTTTACCGTGAACAGAATATATATGCCCGTATTTGCAATTTTCTTTGCGCAGTTAAGGCCTTGAAAAGTAACCTGTTGTGGAGGAGATTCGAATTCAATTTGGAACCGGGAATTTCAGTCAATTTTCAAGGATAAGAAGTGGGGTTAGTTGATGTTTTATAACATCTCTCCTCGCAAACAATTTTGAAACGTTACAATATTGCCTTTTAATGCGCTTATTTCTTGCAGCTAATTATGTTCAGAGAGAAATTAACATGCATTAATTTTCAAATTTTTTGCCCGTGCATACAAAGTTGTACCTGTTTAGGTATAAGTATGTGTGACCATTAATAGTCACACGACACTTATGCATTTACTGTCCAGGCATTAAAAATGGCCACAATTCAATCACGTTGTGCCTGATCGCTTAATGAAGGGAATTCATAAACGATTAGCGTCTGCATGGATAACCTTCGCCAAGAGAGACGGCATGAGATTACGTACCAGAAGTTCCTTCGATCAATTCGCTACCTTCGTCTTGAAATTCAGACAGCTAATACTGCGATTGTATCTTGGAACACGTTCTATTCTACTCCCACTTCTCCTTAATAAACACTCCTGTTTTATTTGCCCGAAGTTCGGCATAATTTCTCGCAAGAAAATTATATCTTTACCAGTAGACTAAATACTTTCATTATCTAAAGGGCCGCAGTATACATACTTAAAGCAAATTTATTTTTCCGGTCCCTCAATATCCAGTATATATATATATATATATAATATTTCAACTTGAGAGTTCTTAACTAGTGTAAAAAAAGCTTCCCGTCGAGGTGCAGTATCAATCTTTTTTTTTTTTTTTTTCATCAAACCCCGCGCCTAACATGAAATATAGCACTCAGCTTTAAAATTAAGATACTTATTACCTGATAGACCATAACATTCGCAATATCAACGTGTAGATTAGTTTTCATCGCGGGTTTTTATACCGCACGCTTATATATATATATATATATATTTTTTTTTTTTCAAACCTACTTAATTTATTGTACAGCCCGCTCACTGGCTCTTTATTATTACACGGCATGATAACAGCCTGTATGGCAAGCAGTGAGTGAATAGATTTGGGTAACTCTTAACAGTGTGGTCTTGAGAGCCGATGAGGGTGATTATGGTGAGTATGAAGCGTCGCCGGAATGATAGGGCGGGGAAGCGGGAGATCCCCGAGAAAACCCTCTGACCAACGGCATCGCCCGGCACGATTCCCACATGCGAAAGTCCGGTGACCCGGCCGGGGATTGGGCCCGGATCGCATTGATGGGAGGCGAACAGGTTAACCGTTTAGCCACCCGGCCGCTATATGGCGAGCAGGGACGTTTGCATCGGTAGCTGGTGAGCGGATTGTACACTCACACAGTTCATACTCTCATAGAAGTAGCCACGAGTAGTAAGAAAAGTAGTTCATACTCTCATAGAAGTAGCCACGAGTAGCAAGAAAAGTAGTTCATACTCTCATAGAAGTAGCCACGAGTAGTAAGAAAAGTAGTTCATACTCTCATAGAAGTAGCCACGAGTAGTAAGAAAAGTAGTTCATACTCTCATAGAAGTAGCCACGAGTAGCAAGAAAAGTAGTTCATACTCTCATAGAAGTAGCCACGAGTAGTAAGAAAAGTAGTTCATACTCTCATAGAAGTAGCCACGAGTAGTAAGAAAAGTAGTTCATACTCTCATAGAAGTAGCCACGAGTAGTAAGAAAAGTAGTTCATACTCTCATAGAAGTAGCCACGAGTAGCAAGAAAAGTAGTTCATACTCTCATAGAAGTAGCCACGAGTAGCAAGAAAAGTAGTTCATACTCTCATAGAAGTAGCCACGAGTAGCAAGAAAAGTAGTTCATACTCTCATAGAAGTAGCCACGAGTAGTAAGAAAAGTAGTTCATACTCTCATAGAAGTAGCCACGAGTAGCAAGAAAAGTAGTTCATACTCTCATAGAAGTAGCCACGAGTAGTAAGAAAAGTAGTTCATACTCTCATAGAAGTAGCCACGAGTAGCAAGAAAAGTAGTTCATACTCTCATAGAAGTAGCCACGAGTAGCAAGAAAAGTAGTTCATACTCTCATAGAAGTAGCCACGAGTAGCAAGAAAAGTAGTTCATACTCTCATAGAAGTAGCCACGAGTAGTAAGAAAAGTAGTTCATACTCTCATAGAAGTAGCCACGAGTAGTAAGAAAAGTAGTTCATACTCTCATAGAAGTAGCCACGAGTAGCAAGAAAAGTAGTTCATACTCTCATAGAAGTAGCCACGAGCAGTAAGAAAAGTAGTTCATACTCTCATAGAAGTAGCCACGAGCAGTAAGAAAAGTTGCGGAGATAATAAACGGGTAAGGAGATCGTAAGTTAATCACCTAGTTTAAATCAGATTGAATCTTATTTTATTTCATATTATGGCATGTAAATGATACGGAAGCCTTGTGAGCACAGCCCAACAGAAGTAAAAACTATAAGTAACACTGGCTGTAGTGTTGACTGTGAAAAATACTGCGTACATATTTGAAGTAAAATTATTGTGGAGGTTAAATCAGCCTTTCATTAAAAATTCACCGACCAGATGAAATACGAAGACTTGGAAACACAGACCTATTTTGTCTCAGTGCCATAAATGGGATAAAGAAGGTCATGCATAAAAACTGGATCCTCAGAAGAGGTTGTAAGAATTTTCTCCCGTGCGTCAAAGAGAGCTAAGCGACGGCCTTGAACTTCCGGTCGTAAACAGGATTAAAAAAAAAAAAAAAAGTAATCTGGTCTGCCTTGGTTGGATTCGGCGCTGTGGGTTTTACACGGCACATGACTTGTGTGGGCTTTGTCACGCAATTTTGACATATACCTACATATACCCTACATTAAGAGCCATCCACGCCTACACTGTAAAAAAAAAAAAAAAAAAAGCTTAAATCTACACATACAAATTTTTGGTAGTTTTGCATTTTTTATGTGTAGTTTGTAAAAACAACTACAGTACGTATAATTTTACACAGATATCCTTAATAATCCAGAGAGTGAAAATACATTAATTTATGGCTTAATAAACACAATGTTGCGGTTAATTCGCACATTTTGAAGTGTGTTTAAAACTACACTTACTGCCTGTATTAAAACCTCAAGTTGTGTATTTTTAACGCTACATGGTCGTTGTATGAACACTCAGTGTCAGTCTAGTTGTACTACATCTTCCATTGAGCACTTTTACAATGACAGTGTGTGTGCGTAAACTTGCGATACATTCCGGAGTATCTGTGAGCGTATATTTACAGATGCAAATTTTCGGTAATTTTACATTTTTCATGTTTAATTTGCTAAAACGATTACAGCATTTGTAATTTTACACTCACGGTCCTACGAGTTAGAATATAGCTACAAGTATTTGTTTAAAACACGAGGTCTAGCGGTAGGAAGCAGAACTACTTCGAACTCCCTTTGTGTATTCAAAAGAAGAACTTAACTCCCGCTGATGGGAAATGCTGACCTTTGTATATAACTACCTATTCCGTATCTAACGCCCGTCGATGGCGTGCTACATTTTCATTTCGCACTTGTTTCCCACATTTTGGAGATGACTTTACATGACTCTCTCAAACTACCAAGTTACAAAACGGAGTAAAATAACATGAAAACTGTGTAGAAATACACACACGCGCGCACAAAGTATGTGAATTAATGTAACGCAGTTGTAACGGAACACATTCTGACGGTAAAATTGCTTAGTAACACCTAGAAAAAAGTACGGAAATTGTGTAATAAAAATTACAGAAAATCAGCTATTTTACTTTTTTTGTAAGTGAGAAAATACATATACACGGTGGTAAAATTACAATCGCGATGTCTGTATAAATTTACTTGCCGTCGAGGTAAAATACACGAATGTTGTAGTTTATTTTCTGCCACGTAGTAATAGTAATTTTACACCATTCTATGTCAAATTAGCTGTACAATGAGTACGTTATTTTTACTAATTTCTAAGACGAATTTACTTGGACGTAGAGTTAAAAAAAAAAAAAAAATTGTCACATGTAGGTGTAAAATCACACCGATGACGGTGGATACACTGCTGCCACATATATTTAGTGAAAAATTACAATTTATTTTTTACAGTGTACACGTGTGTGGTGTTATTCCAGTATAGTCTACTAGTGATCCGGCCCGGCTTCGCCCGGGTATAATTTGGTTTTTTTTTTTTCCTGGCTGTCGCGTTGCGCGGGGCCGCACGGTCGCCTAGTACACACCCCCACCACCCCTTTGCCATTGCATCCACCCTCCTTCAAAACTCGTGCCACCACAAAGCCACACACCTTTCGCCAACACCCCCGCCCACGTGTAGGTCCGTGCGCACATGTCTTGATTTTAGAAATTAATTTTTTTAACTTTTCGTAACTTTTAAATTATTGCCGATAATTGTATGATGTAAAGGACGTTTCTTATCTGCATTAAACAGTTTTAACTATCAATTAATTTATTTTGATAAAGATTAAGTTCGTCATGTTTAGAAAAGACAGTGAATTTTACGTTTTTTTAATTGCGTAATTTAAATTGTAAATACACGTTAGTATAGGCTATTTACGGTAAAGTGAGCACTTCTGAGAGCCCTCCTATTTTAAATAACAGTAAAAAAAATTATTTTAGTTTTAAACATTAACTTCCAAGTGCGGTGGAGTATGTACACTGTGTGTATTGCATACATGTCAACATTTATTTAAAAAGGTTGTTAAAGTATTAAAAATTGATGAGAAAAAAGTAACTAGGGCATCAAAATAGCTCACTTTACCGTAAACATCCTACGCTACTTATCGATTAAATATAGATATATGCTACCGCTGACTTCTTTCTAGATCACTTAATTTTACACAATTCATTCGTACGTGATTTTGTTATATCTCTAATATAGTATTAGACAGCGTATTCCATGAGAGCGCGCTAGCGGCAAACTATTTTTCCCGACTTGATTCACTAATACTGTTAATTCTCAGCTCCTATAGGTTCTGGGACAATTTTTAATACACATAAACCTTCATCGATAAATGCAGATCATAACAAAAAAAAAAAAAACTGCGTCCAAATCCGTCCGCTATTTCTCGAGGTCAGAGCAGTCGTACAGACAGACAGACGCGCGCCAGGGATTTTCTTTTATACCACGTATTGATTCGCGGTTTCTTCGCGCTTTTAGAATCCAACCTCTGAAAAATCACCCAATGTATGATGTGTTTGGTTATTTTCCGAATATGACATGTATCACAAGCGTTATATACTTATATTAACATAAAAGTATCTTACTTTTTGTCAAATTGAAGTTTTACATATATTTCATTTATAATTTACAGTATTAACATATGAATAACATTATAAAAACAGCGAGAAAGCGTTTGTGTTGGTAGCGACTACTAATAAATAGTTATCCTGCAAAATGTCCTTGCAAGGGAAGGCGCCCGAATTCGGTGCGTGGTCCTCTGGTGTAATTTTCTAGACTTAGCTACGCTTTGTATGCACGAGGCGAAAGAGTATCCTGGAAGTAGTACTTCAGCAGGGCTTAGGAAAAAATGTGAAGTAAACTTGAATATATTATTAGACTGTTCACAGTTATTTAAGAACTTTTGAAAGCAACATTTGAAAAAAAGTTACTGTTTTTTTCCTGCATGTATATTGATGGGCACAATGACTGGCATGCGTCCAGTAAAGTTGGTATAGGCTGTTCACGGTAAAGTGAGCACTTTTTAAGGCCCTTATAAATTTTTCCTTTTATCAAATTCCCATCCTCCTGCTGCTTTTCAATATAAACATTGCAATGTGACCAATAAACACAGGGAATATATTTCACCACCCTCAAAATTTAATGACTGAGGCTACAATAAGATATATTTATTGGTGGTTAATGCCAGTTTGGAGAGCCTTCAAAAGTGCTCACTTCACCGTGAACAGCCTGTAACGATGGAGGGAAAGTATTTCCGTGTCTTAACCATAAACTTGAATTTTTGAATATTGAAATGATTTCCTTGGCATGCATATATTTGTAAGAATTTGTAAATTTGTAAAGTATTAACTTTTATAATGATTCCACATTCACTCGACCGACGAATGAACAAAGCGACGAGGCCCGTGGAAATATTAATTCTAAAATGCGGTGGAATAATGGATACTGTGCATTCAAGTAGACCCTAAGAAGGGATTTCAAAAGTTGTCAGTTTTCGCCGTGAACAGCGTGTAAGTGGTGGTATTCTTGAAGTGGCTAATTGACATCGCAAACTCAACTGAAAGTCTGGGAATGGCTGTGATTAGCTGCTCTCTGAATCAAGCACCGAAAAGCCAACCTGCAATCAACGAATATTATTCCGCCAGCCTTCTTGTGATGCTTCCGTCGTGCAGGTTCTGTGCATCATCCATTGATAACGTGGCGGTGAATGTTTAATTTTTCACTTCTGCGGCGCCAAAACAATAAATAAAAAGCAAGATGGCAAAATCAATTAACAATTTGGCGGTACCCCATTCACTGCACCTCCCTTTACACCGTAACAATTACAGGCTGTTCGCGGTAAAATGAGCACTTTTGAAAGCCCTGCTTAAGATCTACATGTATGCACGTCGTTTGTTCCTCCGCCTTGGGTGAAATTAACATTGCAATGGGCCTTATCACTTTATTCATGCATCGGTCAAGCGAAACTTTGAAATTACTATAAAATTAAATATTGTACAAAATTGCTCATTTTTACACTTAGATACATTTTAAAAAAACCGATAAACGAGAGAAATGATGGAAGTTATAGCACATGGTTACCTAACACTTTTTATTCGCCGTTAATATATTGAATTACTTTCCCCTCCATCGTTACCAACTTTACTAGGCGCATGTCACTCAGTGCGCCCGTTAAATATATATACAGGTAGGAGCAGTTACTTTTTATAAGTTTGATTTCAAAATGCTCACTTTATCGTGAACAGACTTTAATGAGAGTTTAATTGACGTTATATTTACACAACCCTCTGTTTCATGTTCGAGAAGTTCAAAATTATGATTACAATCTCAAAATGGTATATGTGTTTTTCATAAAATTTTCTTTTAAAATAATGATTTTAAAGATTATTTTAATCAATTGAAAATTTACTCTGCTCTTTAGCATTAGAACGATTAAGTTCTAAATTTTCTATTTCATGTTTCTTTCTAAAAAAAAAAAAGTTTTGTGCGAAGTATTCTTAAGTATCCTTGGCCTACGTAAACAGAAAACATAAAATTAGTTACATAATTTATAATGTTATTTTAACCTTAATAAATTGGTTTTTTTAAGTTAAGCTCAATAGTTTCTTTTATTTTATAGGTAGAGCTACTAATTTTTAGCAAATAAATTTGAGTACACGGCAGACTTCAAAACTATAAGCACCCAACAGCAGTTTGTCTTTTGTCATTGGTTGTCGTCTGCTTGAGAAGGCGTTTTCATATTTGACCGGGCCACTCAGGATTTGGCAACATCGGCATGTCAATATGTGATTCGTGTGCAGGAAGTTAACACGCGTCAAAAAGTAATTCAGCCACTCGAGATACGTTAGCGACCCTGCAGTGTTTTGAAATGTAACTTGTCTTGAAATCTTTTCGCGAAATTACACTACCCCTACTTATAGGCTTGCTTTGTTAGTACATCGCGTATGCGGGGTTGCGGTGGTGTAGTGGTTAGACTACTCGCCTCCCATCAAGGCGAATCGGGTTCGGTTCCCGGCGGGGTCGCTCCCGGACTTTCGCATGTGGGAATCGTGACGGACGATACCCGCTGGTCGACGGGTTTTCTCGGGGAACTCTTGTTTTCCTCCCGTCCCCTCATTCTGGCGCTGCTCCATACTCACCTCGCTTCACCGTCATTGGCTCTCAAGACGTCAATGTTAAGCGTCGCCCAAATCTCTCCACTCCACCACATCGCTACAGACCTGCGAAACTCGCGTTGTTATTTAGGGACACGTTAAACTTCAAATGCGTGTACCTTTGCAATAAGTTTGTCATTCCACCATCCTTTGTTTGACACGGCCTGAGAAACTCTGCGCCAGTAAATGTGTAATCCACTCACGTGCATTCCAGTAAAAAAAAAGGGGGGGCCGTGACTTCACATCTATGCAGCTGCCAATCGAGAAACGACGCCGGCTTGAGTGTACACAGAACTGTGAAGTTTGGGCTGAGGCGAAATTTGCAAGTTTCTACACATTGGCACGAGGTTGGAGTATCAGTCGATGGGACTCTTCAGTTGATAACCGAAAACGACTATCATTAAATCAGGTCCTGAGATTAAGAAGTGGAGGAATGCTGAGATAGGGAAAACCAGAGACTCACGCGGAATCTCACTGCTTAATAATGCATGGCCATACTTATTGATAGAGACCTGAAAAATGCGCGGATTCATTTCGATACAAGCTAGAATACAAAACATGTGCGCTTATATAACTTTAGCCATTGGTACACCCGGTGTTTGGTACCTCCTTGAGAACGGCGGCCGAATCGTCAACTTCCCCTGCGACAGCAGACAACCAATGCGAAGTTGACACCGGCGCGTTTGTGCAAATGACTGTGGAGTCTAACCTGCAGGTCACTGACATCGCGAATTTTGCATGTCTCTCCTTATTGATGAATGCCTAGCGACCTGCGAAATTCGCGTTATTTTGTGGTTACAGAGTGAACTCCAGTCTGTTGGAATTCTGTTCAATTTCTCTCGTTGGCTGACAATACATGTAGCGCATCCCAAGTACACTTTTAGCCAATCGTGAAAGCTTATACCTAGAGTCGCCAATGTCCAGTGCCGCGGTCACGCAGGTAAATGGCGCTGTAACTCATAGTTGCCAGTAGCACTTATATCACCTCTGCATTAACCTGTTTGATCACTAGGGACACCTGAATTTCGCGAAAAGATTTCACGACCAGTTTTCTTTCATAAAACTTTTTCTCAGATCCACGTTTATAATTGGGTGATCTAGATGTTACGCGTCGTTAAGTGTCTGCCCACGAACCAGTGACGTACAGTATCGGAATAACGTAATTAGGATCGGCCAGTCAACTAGGAAAACGTCTTCTTACAGTCACGCACCACCAATAAGCAAAAATAAACTGCTGCTACGCTCGTAAGGCGTTGAAATCTAGCACATGTGGAATTCTTTTTGCGAAATGCAGGTGTCCCTATCGACCACCGATTAATAGACACCTGCAAAATCCGCGGTATTATTTGGCATCAGGCCAAACTTCACAGTTCTGTGTATACTCGAGTCGGCGTCGTTTTTGCATTGGCTGCTGCATGGATGTGAAGTCACTCCCTTGTTGACTGGAATGCACGCGATTGGACTACGCGATTGTGAATTGCTCATTTACTGGCCCAGAGTTTCCCAGGCCGTGTCAGATAAAGTTATGGTCCAATGACAAAATTATTTCAAAGGTACATGTATTTGAAATTTAACGTGTCAACAAATAATAAGGTGAATTTTACAGGTCTCCGCCCATTAATTTGTGAGCCGATGTGTTGCAATTGTATTACATTTCGATGTGCACTGTACTAGTGTCTAGTGTACTTTTTGAAACCAGTGAACAGCGTTCTGCGTGATTAAAGACGTTACAATCAGCCGTTCATAAACGAGAGGCATGGCAACTTTAACAAATCAAATCATCCGCCGAGAAGACAAAGCATTGGGTACTGATTCCTCGCTGTGTACAGACCGGCCATAAATATCATTCATATGCAACATGCCCACGATCGTGAACAGCGTCACTGAACTGGTTAAGTGCTCTGTAGTACTGCCCAGCACAGTTCAAAACTGAACCGTTTTTATGAAAAGACACGTTCTTTATATGAAAACCTTCTAAAGGCTGTTCACGATAAAGTGAGCACTTTAGAAATGAACCTTAGAAAAAATTCACTACCCCTGCATGCATTTATTTTAATGAACGCATTGAGTGATATTCGCCCAGTAAAGTTGGTAACGATGGATGGAAATAGTTCCATATCTTAACTTCGAATAAAACGTGTTAGGTAACCATTTGTGATAACTTAAAATTAATTCTACCAATTTTTTTTTTTTTATAAAAGCATCGAAGTGTAAAAATGAGCTGATTTGTTAAGTATTTACTTTCTTAATAATTTCACAGTTTCGTATGACCGACGCATGAATAAAGTGGAGAGGCCCATAGCGATGTTAATTTTACATAAGGCGGAGGAATACACAACGTGTAGACAAGTAAATCTTAAGCAGGGCTTTCAAAAGTACTAATTTTACCGTGAACAGCCTGTGATATTCGGAACCTCAAGGGCCTGGCGCTAATGCTAACTTCACTATTAAAATATTTGTTTCAAGGCGCTGTTAAACCGAGCGCCTTGGAAAAGTCGTAAAAGAGACTTTCAAAAGAAGACGAACGTTACGAATAAGAATTGGACACTAAGCTAATCTTTTTTATGATAACTGGTATTCCGTGTCTTGGCAGCCGCCTACACGATCATTAAAAAAAAAAAAAAAACACTACATGGAAGAGGATGAGTTCAAGCGTGGGGTTATCAGCTGAAGCCACGTGCACAGTTCGGACACAAAGTAAAGAAACATAAGAATACTATATCCCCTACTCCACACTCATTAGTTGCAAGAGAGATATTTTATTCGTAGAACCTTATTTTTCAATACATCTGGTTCACAAACCCAAACCGTTTACAAATGTAAAGAAGAATTGTCCTGCAGTTGTTTGCCATTTTTACTCTGCCCGTTTCTAAAACCACAAAATAAAATCTTTTTCCTGGTGCATCTAGAAGAATCGAACTCGGCACAATTCTGACTACTAATCCAGAACCTAACTACTCATTAATGCTGTTGTTAGGTAAGTTCGCTTCTCGTATCACTTTTTTCTGTTTGTCGCTATTTACTGTTGACGACAAAGTTGCGGCCAGAAATTGTGTTCAACTAGATCCACAGTGTCTAAAAGTGAATTAATAGCTCCACATTCAGTTTACTTTGCTTTCATTCAGAATATGTAAAACACTAAATTTAGCTATTCGTTTTTCGGCGTGTGCCCGCATGACACGCAGTCTGCGAAGTAGAAAATATTAATCTATAAAGACGAAAACTGAAGTAACGAGATAATTGTAAAGAGCTTTTACAAAAATACTAAGAGAACTAACTACTTACTAACTGTATATTTTACATTACCTCTAATGTGATAGCAAGCTTTTACATTACCTCTAATGTGATAGCAAGCTTTTACATTACCTCTAATGTGATAGCAAGCTTTTACATTACCTCTAATGTGATAGCAAGCTTTTACATTACCTCTAATGTGATAGCAAGCTTTTACATTACCTCTAATGTGATAGCAAGCTTTACATTGCCTCTAATGTGATAGCAAGCTTTTACATTACCTCTAATGTGATAGCAAGCTTTACATTGCCCATCTTTTTCACCCTGATGTTAATTTTATGATAATTTCTCTCAAGTTCCGTGAAAAGTCTTTAGTAGGTGAATAGGCCTATCCAGGAATGTTGTTCCTTCGAGTTTTGTCTTAGACATAAATGAGTGATGATATTTGGGCGGCTCTTAACAGCGAGGTCTTGAGAGCCTATCAGGGCGATTGAGGTGAGTATGGAGCAGCGCCGGAATGAAGGGGAGGGAGAAACGGGAGATCCCTGAAAAAAACCCTCCAACCAGAGGCACGATTCACACAAGCGAAAATGCAGGAGTGACCCGGCCGGGGATTGAACCAGGTTCGCCTTGGTGGGAGGTGAGCAGGCTAACCGCTCAGCGACCACGGTCCCCTTATACATGAGAATGTGTAAACCGTTGTGGTGATAGTCACTCATTGTCTTAAGCAGGGTACATTTAAAAACAGTATATTTCCTTAAGTGTATTCACTGAACAGCAGCTGTGAGGCTGCGAAACGAGCGTGTTATAAATAACCTTATTTTTATATATTTATATATCAATTTAAAATTTAGGGTTAAGGGGCAAGTTTGGCTTAAGCGACTCGTGCACTGTAAAAAAAATTGTAATTTTTACTGAGAAATTCTTTGTAATTTTACAAATGCTTGTAGCAGTACAAAGAGATCTCTTGTAAACAATTCGTTTGTGAAACTACAAAGGCCGTGTTTGTAATATACTTTCAGAAATGTTTGTACTCTACTGACCCGTTTCGACAAGCTTAATCAAAATGGCGGACACTCAACAACGTAAAACCGTATATAGTTGTTTGTGGAAAGTTTATGGGAAAAATAAAGTGTGGCTGCATGCAAAAAATAAATGTATTGCAAGTTTGAATAACGTAAAACACTAAAAACCATTCAAATAATCATAATGAAACGTGACCGTATTATTGACTGTTAATGTTTCCTATCTACACAGAACTCTCAAATTGGCTCCCATTACCTCATTGTTAAGAGCAGCTCAAATCTATGAACTCAACAACAGTACTCTATTCTTCTTAACCAAATAACTTCGTTAATAAGTTGTAGGTACTTGCTGTTGTATTTGGTGTAAAGATATACTGTAACTTTGTAAGTCAAGTTGCTCTTCTGGCTAAAGGTAACGGCTAATAAATAATATAAGGAGTGTGGGTTCTAGGCCCCCGTACCGGCAAAGTGTAATTTTTTTCTCGTAAATCATATTCTGAAATATTTATTTTAAGTTATTCTCTGTTATTGATTTGTCACGATTGTTTTCTAGGAGAAAAAAATTTATTTTATCTACACTTCTCAGAAAAGTTAATTGTAATACAAGGTTCTAATTTGTAATATTACAAATAAACCTTTTGCAGATTTTACAAGAACACTCTTTGTAGTTTTACAAAAGATTTTCTTGGCAACTGGGTTTCCAAGGATTTTTCTTGTAAAAGAACCAAAAAAAAAAATTTAGAGCCTGTGATTAAATGATAATTACTTTTGAGTTGCTATTAATTTGACAAGAAAATGTACACGGCATTTACAATGATTAGGGTCACCTGTTTTTCGTGAAAATATTTATGCACGGACTAAATTTCAACTTTCTACTTGGAGGTTTCACATTTCGTTTGGCTGATGGCTGCGTTTCTCCGTGGCAAGAAATTTAATATTCGGCTGGGCCAATCAGAAAAAAAAAGTTACCACGACTTTTAACGCCCATGATTGGCTGGCAGACAACTATGACGCATGCGAGATAAAATCATCCAACCGCGATATTGGTTCTGAAATAACATGTTTTGGAACCGGTCTTTGACCGAAACCTACGCACTGACGGACTGCGATTTCCTCCCAACGCCTTTTCAAGCTGATTGGTTCACCAAGTCAACGCCATCCTCTGACATCAATCTGTTTATCTTATGGTTAGAGTAAAGACGAAATATTTATATTTATATATATATAACACAAATATTTTAGTTCTCGCTAAAATATTTGTGTTCATGCTATAATTCAATATCCTACGCCCATTACCACAAATTCATTTGGTTATTGGCCGCGCATCTGCGTGAGAAGACATGTTCTTATTTGACTAGGCCAAGGGCAAAGTACTCCGATATTGAACGTCCATGATTCGCAGACAGACACTTGAGACACGTGACAATTAAAACTCATCGAACCACGAAAGTGCATATGAAATAAAGTGTTTTGGAATACAACTGACGATGAAAAATGTTTGCAAAAACACGTGCCACTATTCATCGTTTAATCTGCAGACTGCGTTTTATGTTTTATTATAGGAAGAACTAGTGATATTTCGCAAAAAAAAAAATATGAGTACACGGTAGACTTCAATACTATAAGCACCCAACATCAGTTCGTCTATTACCATTGGTAGCTGTCTGTTTGAGAAGGCATTTTCATATTTGACCGGGCCACACAGAATTCGGCAACATCGGCACGGCTCCTGCGTGATTCGTGTGCAGGCAGTTAACACGGGCCAAAAAGTGATTCAGCCACTCAATATAGGTAAATGACCCTGCGGTGTTTTGTAATATATAACTGTCTTAAAATCTTTTCGCGAAATTTCGCTACCCCTAATTATAGGCTACTTAATGATCATTCTATTTTCCTCCTCGTAGTGAATCATTCCAACCGAAATTTCATCAACGCCCTCCCACCCTCGCGTTAGTCTGAGGTAGTGTCTGGTGTGGAGAGATTTGGGCGGATCTTAAATTCGAGGCCTTGAAAGCCGATGAGGGTGAAGTGAGGCGAGCATGGAGCAATGCCGGAATGCAAGAGTGGGGGAAACGGAAGCTCCCCGAGAATATCCGCCGACCAGCGGTATCGTCCGGCACGATATTATCACATGCGAAAATTCGAGAGCGATCCCGTCAGTAATGGTACCAGGTTTACCTGAGTGGGAGGAGAGTAGTCTGACCACTATACCACCGCGGCCCCAGAGGTAGTGTCTGAATTGTCATTTTCTTCTTCACAAATCAGTCACTTGGTCTGATTTTGTGTAGGAGAAATTATAAAACTATTTTTTAGTAACTTGGTGTTTCCTGTCAGGGAGTTAAGTTCAGTCAGAAAGGGACTAACTTCACATCTATGTAGCAGCCAATGCAGAAACGACGCTAACTCGAGTATATATATAGTGCTGTGAAGTTTAGCCTGATGCCAAATAATAACACGAATTTTGCAGGTCCCTACTGATGAAGTAAAATATAACAAGACGAGATTATTTACTTCCAGATAAGTTTTACCTGTCTTTTTAGAATGAATTTTTAAATAAATAAGACAGTGATTTGGCTTCATTTTACGATATAAATTGCCCAAATTAGTTACTACAGTGTTACGCCACACCTGGCAGTATGGCACTCGCTATTTGTTTCCTTGCAAGTCTGCTATAGGCTCAGAGTCGTCCAGGGCTTGTATAATAAACTGCGATCCAATTGTAAAGGTTACTTCAGTGTACACGTGTTTGGACGTCTATATTGTCCTGAAATGAATTCGAGAAACTTTCCTGTCCCTAAGTATCGCGAATTTTGCAGGTCTCTGGCCAATTATTAGTACATCGGCCTGAGTGCCGCGGTTCCCAAGGACACCTACCAGGGTGTCCTACCCCCTCTCGTCCTTCCCCCTTCGTCATGGGGTTACAGGATCGCCGTGCCGAGACGAGGGGAACACGCTCGCGTGTCGGAGAGAGTGAGTGGGGCCAGCCTTCGTGCGTAACTCGCGCGCCTCTTCGACCGTGCCCACACGCGAGGGGAGAGCGCCTATTTACTTGTGCGACACTCCGCTACAGAATGCTTAAGCATACATATGCGAAACAGTCATTCCTAGAGCTACTGATATTTCTCGAAAAAATGAGTACATGGTAGATTTCAATACTATAAGCACCCAACAGCAGTTTATCTATTGTCATTGGTTGCGGTCTGCTTGAGAAATAGAGCCACGAGTATTTCGCGGATTCATTCGGAGGCGAGGTAGACTCCAAACAATTGTTCTTTTCTCCTACTGATGTGATTGGACGACAGTTCTTCAGACACGTCCCATTTAACTGTGAGCCAGTTATAAGCAGGAAGCAGTAGTGTGAGTGTTTAACAGTCCTGTACAGAGGCCCAACTTGATCACAGCAACCAATAAGCAAACGATAATGTCTCGAGTGTATAGAGGGCTGCCCATCCTAGCTTGCTGCCAACTCAATCCGCGAAATACTCGTGGCTCTATTGAGAAGGCGTTTGCATATTTGACCGGGCCACTCAGAACTCGGCAACATTGGCACGGCTCCTACGTGATTGGTGTGCACACGCATAGCACATGTTAAAAATTAATTTAGCCAACCAAGATAGGTAAACGACCCTAAAGTGTCTTGAAATATAAACTTGTCCTGAAATGTGTCCACGAAATTTCACCACCCCTACTCATTCCGCGAACTCCAACAGCGCGCGCCAGATAAAGAACGTCACTGGCCAGAGTGCGTCAGAACGCTGACGTCCAATCAGCGCCTTGCCCTCTACTCGCCAGTCGGCATTCCGACCAATAGGGAAGTTTCCGTAGCATGCGGTAGCCAATCAGAAACAATACCCATTCCCTGAGGCTTGGAGAATGGGTTCGTCCACATCAAAAGAAAAGTCGCGCAAAGTCGTAAATTAGGGAAGAGTTTTGGGCGGATCTTAACATCGAGGTTTTAAATGCCGATGATGGGGTAGTGTAATTTCACGTAAAGATTTCAAGACAAGTTACGTTTCAAAACACTGTAGGGTTGTTTACCGATCTGGACAGTCTGAACTACTTTTTGACACGTGTTAACTGTCTGCACACGAATCATGTAGCATCAGTGCCGATTTTGACGAATTCTGAGTTGCTCGATCAAATATGAAAACGCCTTCTCAAGCAGACTGCAGTCAATGGCAATAGACAAACTGCTGCTGGGTGCTTATGGTATTGAAATCTATTGTGTACTCATATTTTTTTTTCGCAAAATATCACTAGCATTACTGATGAGGGTGAGGCGACGTGTGGAGCAGCGTCGCCGGAATGAAGGGGCAGGGAAAATGGGAGATCCCCGAGAAAACCTGTCGACCAGCGGCATCGTCCGGCGTGATTCCTAATTTCGACGATCCGGGAGCGACCCCGCCAGGAGTTGAACCCGGTTCGCCTTGGTGGGGGGCGAGTTGTCTGACCGCTACACCACCGCGGCCACCGCGCAATTCCATTTCTGTTTCTATATATATATATATACCCCTTCTCTTTATTATTAGCTCTGCCTGCCCTTAGTAGCTTCTTCATATCTTCCCATCTAAATGCGTGTAACAG
Source organism: Dryococelus australis (assembly GCA_029891345.1). NCBI lineage: Eukaryota > Metazoa > Arthropoda > Insecta > Phasmatodea > Phasmatidae > Dryococelus > Dryococelus australis. Next base: position 86,377,335 of record CM057004.1, on the reverse strand, counting down.
ACTATTTAGGTTGTCAGTGTATGCATACTAACTTACAAGCGACTTAAATTTTTCCCTCACGTTTTGAGTCGATATCACACGATACTTAGACACGTGAAAAATTAGCAAGTTCAATGACCTGTACGCTAGACTTCATAGTTTTACGTATGTACAATGAGGAGTTAAATACTGATTGTATGTCGATTGCTGTCATAATACACTCTAAACATGAATCAGTGAGAATCGAGCCAAATCAGTGAAAATAGTGAGAATCGAGCAACTGGCAATCCGTGCCAGATAAACAATTAATATAGTGGTTGAACTTCAGTGATTTATTTGTGAATTCCAAATTGACGTCAAGAATGTCACGGCTATAAATCACTTATTCCTAGGGATAGGAACATTTCGCGAGTTCATTTCAAGACAAGATAACGTCAAACTCGTGTACACTTAAGTTGACATTGCTATTGGATCGCAGTTTATTAGACACGCCCTTGACTCTAATCCAATAGCAGACTTGCAAGGGAACAAGTAGCGAGTGCCACACTGCCAGATGTGAAGTAACACTGGCTACTCTATGGAGCAGCAGCCAATGAACAAACATCTGAGGCTCGAGTACACACATGACTGTGGAGTCTAGCCTAAAGGTCACTGAACTCGCGAATTTTTCCTATCCTATTTGAGGACACGTTCAACTTCAAACGCATGTACATTTCAATAAGTTTGTTACTGGAGCATACTTTATCTGAGACGCCCTGGGTAACTCTGCGCCAGTAAATGAACACTTCACAATATGCAGTTCAATCGTGTGCAGTCCATTAAAAAAAAAAAAAAGGGGGTACTTGTCATCTATGCAGCGTCCAATGGAGAACCGACGCCGGCTCGAGTATATACAGCACTGTGAAGTTTAGCCTGATTCCAAATAATAACGTGAATTTTGCAGGTCTCTAGTTATGAGTAGAGCCACGAGTATTTCGCGAATTCATTCAGGGGCGAGGTAGACTCCAAACACTTGTATTTTTTTTCTCCTGCTGTTGTGATTGGAGGACATTTCGTTAGACATGCCCCGTTTAACTGTGTACCAGTAATAAGCAGTAAGCAGCAGTGTGAGTGAACTTTGAACAGTGTTGTACGAAGGCCTCACTTGATCACAGGAACCAATAAGCAAACAATAATGTCGCGAGTGTATAGAGGATTAGCCAGACTAGCTTGCTGCCAACTCAATCCGCGAAATACTTGCGGCTCTAGTTATGAGATAACACCGGCAAGCTATAGAGCGACGTCGTATCAGTTTCAAAGCCAGGCCGACAAAATAATATTCTGCTGCACGACACTGTGTGACCCTGGTTATGGTGTTTTTCTACGTTTATCAAAGAATGCTCTCGGTTATTGTCCATTTCATACAAGTAGTCTTAAATTTGACAGTTCTAGGAAAGTAGTGCCAATTGTATCTGGGTAGCTATGTGTCGTTCCACCACAGCTGGACTGTCATTAAAGGTGACTCTGTTTACAAACAAACACCATGTGACTGCCAGTATTTGTAAATAAACTACACATGAATGCATGTTTTCGTAAACAAACTCCACGTGCCTCCTCCCAAATAACTTTTAGAAGCTGTGAAGGGCTGTTCAAACAGTTGCATGTTAGCAACAGTCCCATTTTTTTTTTTAGTTTATAAATATTTTATGTAAATGACCAATAGCCCATATAATAAATTTATAAACTGATAATTGTTTTACCTTGCAAGAAATTTGTAACCAGGATGCACGAAAATGAAATTTTATTTTGACTGTCAAATGAATAACATATTTTACTGTTGCTTTAATATACGGTACTCGAAATATACTAATGTCAACTAATCTTGTCACACTTACCAGAAGTAAGTTCTCGTAAACAAAAAAATTTCGCATTGTTTCCACGAACACCAAATACCAAAATCCCCCCCACCCCCACCCCGGGAATGCATAAATACCGAAATACCGCACCCCGCCCCTTCCTCACCTTTTCATTTTCAAAGACACTATACATTCTTACATACAGGTTATGCCTACTATTGCATTAAAAGTATATAAGTCAGCCTTGTGTCATGATATGACAATAAACTGATACTTTTATGGTGGTTATAATTCTCACTATGTTAAAGTATGTAGGTAGCCAAAATAATATTTAAGCAAATGTTACGTAATTTCAGTAATTTTAATAGGCCTAACTCTCATATAGTAACCCAAAAGTTAAGTATTGGCGTTCTACATACAAAATACTTTAATAACTTTTCTCAAATACCTACGTGTTCAGAGTGTCATGCTGCGAATAAAAACTTAATTCTGACTAACTCGGTGTTGGTATTTACACTGAAGTTCAGTCGCACAACCTCCCTCCTCATAATTGTGAATACAGTCCTAGGCTTGTTCTTGGGTACCTAATGAAAAACTGTATTTCAGTTCAGATATGTTACAAAACGCTCTAGAGAAGCAGATGTGCAACAATATATCAAACAAATATGTTACTTACACACTAAAAAGATGCTCCACCTACCCAAGATTGAAGACATCATAAAGTTAATTTTCCTTAGTGATAAATTTTGGAATGTTGCGGTTCCTGCTGATGCACGAGACACTTCTTTATTATGTTGGCGCACCATCGTTGGGTGCTTAAATTGAAAGAATTTTGTTTGATAAGCATGTTGTAATTTACTTGATATCAAAAAGTTGTCTTTCCAGTGTAAATCCTGTTTATGTGAGTTAATCTTCTGTCACCCTCACAATATTCTTAACAATGTATGTTAAAAACATATGAGCGCTTTTAATTTTCAAAACAAAAATGCTCAAAACGTTTATGAAAGACTCCAACGTTGAAACCTGCATGCCATTAAGTTACATTCAAATACAGCTTATAAAAACAGGAAAATCCTTTAAATTAATTTGTTAACAAGTATCCCTGCGTAACAAGCTTGACAAATTTTATATACGTTCTAAAAAAAATACAAGTTATACAACTTCCAAGTTTGTACGGCGAGTAAACTTAACATTTTGAAACCCTCCAGAACCAGAGTGTTAGAGTCTCTATCAATAATAATACAGAGAAGTGTTCATAGCAATGAAATGTGGACCCAATTAGAGTGTCATCTTTATTTTATTTTGAGGGACAAAAGAAAAAGTGGGGAAAGGGGCTGGGGGGGGTGGCTTTAGTTTATCGTCTTTCGTGAGACGGGATTATTTTGATGTTCTTACGGTGCCGTAATCACATATCCCCAACGTGCACGACACGACGGCCAACAGCCAATGAAATACTATATAGATTGTCGTAAATCCGACCGATTTTGTCGTCCGACCAGCAATTTTGGATAAGAGATGATATCTATTCTTCGCCGTGTCATGCGGCACGACACACAGAATGTACTACATTACGAAATGAAATTGTATTGCAATATTTCCCTACAATGGTAAATCCGCAGTTTATAAGAGAATTAAATTGAAAACTACTGTACTTAACTCTTAGAAATAATAATTTTGCTTTTGTATGCATTAGCGATACCAATTTGTCACCATTATGTATTACAAATTTCCCTCCTGTTCACCGCCTTTGAGACTAACGTAGCCTATCAGCGCCTTCTAAATAGTTAGGTTAAATGACGAGAGCGTGGTGTCGATCGTGCTGTAAATTCAAGTAGTCACATTGAAATGTGTCATGGTTGCGTTTTTGGTCGTGTCGTGCTGTGTTGGTCGAGACTATGTGATTCCGGCATTAGTATGTGGTATTTTTAATTGCATATTGTTTTTAGGGAGCTGTGGAAAATTTTGCTGGTATGGAAATAACGTTTAAATTATTTAATGAAAATACAAAACGTGATACATAAATCGATGTTCGTATCTGTACAGATGTAGCAATATATATATATATATATATATATATATATATATATATATATATATATATATATATATACACGCATACACTTTCACCGAAGTTAACCTTACACTCGAATGTACGATGTAGACAAACAAATATTATTCACTCACTACAAAAGTGTGGAAAGTGCGGCATTTTTCTGGCCACGTGCATTTCAATAATTATATTAACGGTTTACAAATACATTTACAAAACACGCAAACTTACTGTTGTAACCTCTTGAACACGTGTTTTTCTATGGCAATCCTTGCGAGTTTAATTCACTAGAATCACGTTTGTTTGTCACTAGCATTAATTTATTTATTTGCAAAATCATTCAATAAAATCAACACTGCGCACGTTTCCTGACACAAACAAACTTAAACTTAAATACGTAAATTATATTCATGTCACTTCATTGTGGAAGGTGGTTAGGAAAATGGCGGAACGAGCAGTTTTAACGACGTGCAGATTAATATTACATTTCACTCAAGAAAACGCATTACAACGGTACCTACAACCAACTACGTTCGAAAAAAGCAAATAAAAAATAGTTAACTACCTATTAAATATTCCGAAACCACCAATAAGGTATTCGTACAATAAACACGATGAGGAAAAACGCGCTCGCATAACTTCATTCACCGGAGTGGAAACATAAACATGGCTAGCCATTGGCTGGAAACATTTACTGTTCGTATGTGTCGACATACTCTGTCATAAATGCTGAACATGTTTTTAATGTCCCGTTACTAATAGCCAATAAAATTTAATATTTCTTTAGGAACATCATTTAAACCATAAATGTTGTAAGTATAATTAAATTTTTTAATTACAACTTTTAGTTCCGAGTACTATTTTCTTCCAACATAACAACACGGATCCCGCAGCAGTTCGTCAGCTGATACAATACTGTAGGACCGGGAGCATTTACTGTTTACATAGTGTGTAGGTTGGTCACATTGTCTGTCAAATTTGAGACCATTTATATGAGTACTGACCAACGCTCGCAGCGCAACCTGGAGTTTGTTAAACCTTCCAGGTGGTTGTCCTGAATGTATTTTACCCTTTAAAGACTACACAAATGTACTGGTACTGAGGACAAGATTGAAGTGAGCTGCCTTTTATTTTCCACTTCAGCAATATCAATTGCGTTGGTCAGTGTATTTCAACATACCATCGTCCTATTGGTCCTGACTACACCGGGCACGCCTACTGTGCCCTGCAACCTTTATTATTGGCTGGCCGTCGGGCCAATGAAGTCGCGCGTTTATTGTAAGCCATTTAACGTGCCGCGACGGAGTTAACACGTTTCACAATCCGTCGTGTTCATTTGATAAATTGTTAAAAATAACATTTTCATTCTTACGAAATGAAATATTGACATATTGTAATGTTTTTTATTATATTCCGATATAGTCTCCAGTGACTCGGTAGAACGATAAAAGTCTTGAGTTTTGTCTCCAAGAGCAAATAAATGTTCACATAAACATAGCCGCGTATATATACACGTGCATGCTCCTCAAAGGGTTGAGTGTGATGGGCCTCATGGGCGAGAGTTTTGAGTTAAGAGTGGCTGGACCGATGACTGGCGGAGATTCCGAGCGAACAGCGTAGTCAGCTGTGAAGGGAAGGCGAAGACAGACTGTGTCGACGGCTTGAAGGACGTGGCTGGAGCCTGGATTATTTGATCAAGTGCGTGTGTGAAAGAGATTATAAAACTGATGTACACGGATACACTGAACTCGTGCTAATAACGGGTATGAGTTAACCATTTCGAACCCGATTTTATTTACATTTTTAGGCGCTGAAAACAAAAAAATATGATTCGTGCTGCACTCAAGTCGACACGGCACTCGTTCAGTTGTCACAGCCAATGAGCTGTAGGTTGTATATTCAGCTACAGTAGTCTGAATCAATTGTGACCTAGACCAGTAAGATGGTTTGGGAATAATTTACCCACAAGTAAGATTATTGATAACTGAACTTCCCAGTGTGCAGTACACACTACAAATTACCTGCACGTGAGTAATGTACACAACTGTGTACTCTGGGTCTGAATGGGTTGTTCGACTGTAATCAAGAGAGACGTTAAGAAGGACATTAAGCACAGTTGAAATAAATATTAAATAGTGCGCTTACTGTTAAGTAGAAAGAGTAAAAGTGGAGACAGGGTTCGATTCCCGGTGGAGTCGCTCCCGGAATTTTCGCATGTGGGAATCGTGCCTCTTCAATGATGACCTTGCAGCTTCTGCCGGATGCAGTGCTGAATTCTGGATATTACGTCGCAAGATAACGCACAGAATGCGTACCTAAACATTGGCTGTCTGTTAAGTGCTTATAAAAAAAATAGTCATGCTGATGGTTGAGCGAATACCTACTTATTTTCTTATTTATTTTTCTACCGAATTTAAGGCGAAAAACCCTTTCTTCCACTTGGAGAAGGCCCAAAAAAAATTTCAAGAAATTACCAAAAATATATATATATATGCTCTACAATATTAACATAAAAATAAACCTTAACAACAGGTGAATAAAACAGGTATACACTCGAAATAGGTACTAGAAAACTGACAGTTTACTGATTAATATTAAATAAAACAGGTATGACTGTTTAGATAGAAATTTATATTATGTAGTATCTCGTAACCTTATGATAGGGCCACTGATTTTTCGTGGATAAATCGGACCACACAGACTTCAATACTATACTAACACCTCGGCTGTTGTCGTGCCTCCATTGGCTGCTGGCGTCGTTCCCGCATTTGACCGAGCCACTCAGGATTCCGTAACTCGGGACACCGAACTTTCGTAATTCGTGCGCAAACTGCCCACACCGACCAGAGCATGCTTGAGCCAATGAAACACGCTTAGAATTGTATCTTGTCTCGAGATCTTTTCGCGAAACATCACTGCCCCTACCAATAGAAGGTCGTAGCAAACGACTTCGCTAGTCAAGCTTCTTTACTGTCGTGCACTGCGCCACACATGTTCGCTGTATTTATGTTTGCTCGTCTGGCCACTTGAATCGTACGGCATTCTCAACTCCGCGACGTGCTAGAGTTCTAAGGTAAAGACCGGTTTCCGAGTAGGTGAAAGGTTAGCTTTCACTCGACACACACGCGCTCTCTATCCCTCTCTCTAGTTCTGACCCTAGGCTACCTCTCACGTAAATAAAAATAAAAATAGAACGACCCATTTCTGCGCATTTCTCTTATGTTCTTTGCGCGCAATGTTTGCCCATCTTTTCCACAGTGCTCGGTGTCAACGTTCCGAACAGCATCGCCCCGGCCAGTTTACAGTAAAAATATAAAAGCGGGTTGTTTCGGAACGTGAAACCCATTCACATCATAGCGATTAAAATCTCATCGAGTAGACACTTAACTACCAGCAGTCTTATGAACATATGACCTTGAAGTTTATGTCATGTGAACTATTTCATTGACGTCATACGTGCTACTTTCATTAGAAGGTGGTGGATTCAAGGTCAGCGAGACGGCGGCTAAGAGCTTAAACCGATTATTAATCAGTCGTAAATTCGGCGAGTAAGTTGAAAACAGGGTAGTAAATTTGTGGAGGTACCCCGAAATGTTTTCGAAGAAATATCCGGTATTTAATTACCAGTTAATAACTTTCATAACGTTCCTGCGTGTATTTTTACTCTCTTCTTTGTGTGTATGACTGTTTAGTACAGACCTGAAAAATTCGTACCTGCAGGCTAGACTCTTCAGTCTTATATACAAGTACGCCGATATCAACTGCACATTGGTTGTCTGCTGTCACAGTGGAAGGCGGCAATTGGGCGCTGTTCTCCAGGGGGTGCCAAACACCGCGTGGATCAATGACTAATGTTGTATAAACGCACGTGTTTTGTATTCTAGCTTGTCCCAAAGTGAATCTCTGGGCAGCAGCAAATCAAGGAACGACGCCGGCTTCAGTATATATAGTACTATGGATTCTAGCTTGAAGCTAAAATTTACGCGAATTTTGCAGGTCCCTAGTTATAACTTAGTAAACACCAGAAAAAATTCAAAAACCCAGAAAAATATTTTAAGCAACGTTTAATGCCGCGTAATGAAACAAGATCTCATGAAATTTTACTTGAAATCGTCACTGTAGCAAGAAGTAGCAGTGAATATATTCTCCCTATTTATTGGAATTTTCTAATTTCGTAACACTTGAACTTCACTAAAATGCTTCTTCGCAAAATTTTTCCAATTTTAACAATTGTACACGCCTTAATACTTAGGTCATCATCTTTTATTTAGTGTGCCAGCGGCTAGAAGGAGATTCAACATTGAAGTTATCACAATTAACCGTTCGCATTCAGTTGGACATATCACGACAGTACATAAAATTCCACTTCGTTTAAATCAGTCAGAGGAATAAATTGACATACATAAGTACAGGCAGTTCGTAGTTAAAATGAACAATTTTGGCAGCCCAGCTAAATATCTATTAAAGGCGGTTCACGACAAAGTGAGCACTTTTGAATTCAACCTTAGAAAAATGTCACTATCCCTACCTGCATATGTTTTAAAGGGTGAACTGAGTCACGTGAGCCCAGTAAAGTTGGCAACGATGAATGGAAATTAGTTCCATTTCTTAACGTCGAATTTTAAAAAAAAATCAAGCAACAATTTTTGATAACTTAAAGTATTTATTTCACTTTCTGTTTTTTCAATGAATGGAAGTGTAAAAATGGGAAGATTTTCAAAACATTTTCTTTTGTAATAATTTCACAGTTGCTCTAGACCGACGCATGAATTGAGTGACGAGGCCTCTCGCAATGTCAGTTTTGCATAAGACGGAAGAATACACAACCTGCATACCAGTAGATCTTCAGAAGGGGTTTCCAAAGTGCTCATTTTACAGTGAACAGCCTACATGCGTCAATTTCATCCTTCCAACATACACAGTCAATTCACAGTTACTTACAATATTTCTTAAGACAACGCACCGCATTCGAACGTAGTCAGCGTAATAATATTTTGCATGAGAACTGTTTGTTATTAGTAGAGACCTGAAAAATTCGCGGATTTATTTTGGGACAAGCTAGAATGCAAAACACGTGCGTTTATATAACTTTAGCCATTGGTCCACGTCGTGTTTGACACCTCCTGGAGAGCGGTGTCCAATTATCGCCTTCCACTGTAACAGCAGACAACCAATGTGCAGTTGGTATCAGCATAATTTGTACATAAGACTAAAGAGACTAGCTTGCAGGTCATTGAACTCACGAATTTTTCAGGTGTCTAGTTACTAAGCATTACCAACACACCTATTTCCTCACTATTCCACTTCAGCAATATCAATTGTGTTGGTCAGAGCATTTCAACATACCATCTTCCTATTGGTTCTAGCTACACCGGGCATGCTTAATATGCCCTGCAAAGTTTATTATTGGTAGGGCTGGTGATAGTTCGCCAAAAAATATTTGTATGCGGTGGACTTCAATAATATAAGCACCCAACAGCAGTTTGTATATTGCCATTGGTTGCTGTCTGCTTGAGAAGGCGTTTTCATATTTGACCGGAGCACTCAGAATTCGGCAACATCGGCACGGCTCCAACGTGACTCGTGTGCAGCCAGTTGACCCGTAGTCACAAAATGACTTAGCCAATCAAGATTAGTAAACGACCCTACAGTGTCCTGCAATATATCTTGTCCTGAAATGTTTCCGCGAAATTTCGCTACCCCTAATTATTGGCCGGCCGTCGACCAATGAAGTCGCGCGTTGACTGTGTGCCATTTAATGTGTCGCGACGGAGTTAACATGTGTTACAATCCATCGTGTTCATTTGAGAAATTATTGAAGATAACAGTTTTATTCTTACGAAATGAAATGTTGACTGATTGTAATATTTTTAATTCGGTCCAGTGAATATGTGAAATAATATAAGTGTGGGTTTTATCTCCAAGAGCAAAGAAATGTCCTCATAAACATAGTTCCGTGTGTGTGTGTGTATATATATATATATATATATATATATATATATATATATATATATATATATATATATATATATATATATATATATATAACATACACACACACACACACGTGCATACTCCTCAAAGGGTTAATGTGCACGTACAGCCAAACACATATTTAGTTGCGATAACCAAATCTTGGTTTGGGGCGATCAAATAAGAACAGCAAACTAATTTACTTTCGATAACGAAATGATTAATTGCCTCTATTAGAACAATTAATTCGGTTGTGCCAAACAAATGTTTTTTTTTTATTCGGAAAACCCCTTTTCTCTGTGTATCTATTAAACGCGGCCAGTCATTAAAATTGCACTTTGGGACAGGTATCCTTTCCGAGGTTCTTAAGACGCGGCTCGCGTTTTAATCCAGACAGCGGTGTTAATGCACGAGAGAGCTGCAGCGGCCTTAAGGATGAAGAGCAAGCTGCCGGCATCTCTCTTTTCTCCTTAGTGCCCTTCTCTCCACGCATTGATGGGGGGGGGGGGTGGACTTTCTCCGCCTTGTGATGACAGGTCAGTGCTGAATCAAGGTCACGAGAGGAAAAAAACCTTGTCTGACGTCCAGCTCCGTCGTTTCGTTCGCACGTCTCTGTGAAGAGAGTCTTTATTTTCTTTTAACACTTTTTAAGTCTGCACACATTTACTGGCATTCAGGGCGAGTTAGAAGTGAATCACCCGTCGCCAGCCTTTTAGGATCGCAGGTTTTTATTGGTTTTTCAGTTTTGCCGCTCTCGGCCATCCCACTGGTTCACGTGACACTCGGGCACGTCTGCAGTACACAACAACGTTCCTTGTTTCCTGGTCGTCGGCCAAAGGGATGGCAAGGTGATTTTGACCCAATCGAGTGTCCTTTACCGAGTAAAATAATTTACTGTCAAACGTGTCCTTTTGAGTCGGTATGAGACAGTATTGTTTTTTGGTACGGAATACCATTATTGCTGGGTAAAATTTTAGTGTGGGCTTTGGTAACGTACAAGTAGAGCAATGAATCTACGTCCGTACGAGTTTTGTCTAGAAAAAAAATATGAAAATGGTGTTGCACGAGTAACACTGGGGCGTAGTCTTCAAAGTGTTAACCCCTTTCGATTACACACTATAGTTACTGATAAGAAAAATTCGCGAGTTCAATGATCTGTAGGCTAGATTCCGCAGTCATGTGTATACTCAAGCCTCAGATCTTTGTTCATTGGCTGCTGCCCCTTAGAGTAGCCAGTGTTACTCCACATCTGGCAATATGGCACTCGCTACTTGTTTCCTTGCAAGTCTGCTGTTGGCTCAGAGCCGTAAAGGACGTATCTATTAAACTACAGTCCAATTACAAAGTCAACTTCAGTGTACACGTGTTTGACGTCTAGCTTGTCCTTAAATGAACTCGCGAAATGTTCCTATCCCTAATTGTATTGAGAGTCACCTGATTTTCGTGAAAAGATTCACGCGGAGTCTAGACTTCAATGTCCTATGCGCACACTCTTGCAGTCTTCATTTTGCTATTGGCCGCTTGCCTTTGTGTGAAGAGAGGATTCTGTTACGTGAGTGAGCCAATCAGAATTAAGTTTCTCCAATACTGACCGTCCGTGATTCGCAGGCAGACAGATAATTATAGTTACTGATATTTCGCGAAAGAAAAATATGAGTACGCGATAGACTTCAATACTGTAAGCACGCAACAGTAGTTCGTCTATTGCCATTGGTTGCTGTCTGCTCGAGAAGGCGTGTATATATTTGACCGGAACACTCAAAATTCGGCAACATCGGCACGGCTCCTGCGTGATTCCTGTGCAGGCGGGTAACACGTATCAAAAAGTGATTCGGCCAATCAAGATAGGTAAACGGATCTTACAGTGTCTGATATATAACTTGTCCTGAAACATTTTCGTGAAATTTCGCTACCGCAACAGATCAGACGCGTAACAACTTCAAAATACTCCAAAATCACTGAGCCTCTAACTGCAAAGAACTTTCCTCGAACATTATTTTGCTCTGTATACCATAGCTAGAGACCTGCAAAATTCGCGTTATTATTTGGGGACACGTTAAATTTCAAATGCATGTACATTTGCAATAAGTTTGTCATTGGACCATACTTTATTTGATATGCCCTATGTAACTCTGCGCCAGTAAGTGAACACTTCGCATATGCGTTTTCCAATCACGTGCAGTCCAGTCAAAATGGGAGTGACTTTACATATATGCAGCAGCCAATGGAGAAACGACGTCGGCTCAGGTATATACAGCAGTGTGAAGTTTAGCCTGATGTCAAATAACGCGAATTTTGCATGTCTCGACAAATTGTTTTCTATATTTTTCTGAGTTTTTATATTATCCTTAAATATTGTGGTTATAGTGAGTGACTGAAGCGATATCGGCGACTCTTAACAGCGAGCTCTTGAGAGCCGATGAGGGTGGCATAAGTGAGTACGGAGCAGGCCGATTAGCGGCTCCGTCCACACAATTTCCACGTGCGAATATCCGGGAGTGGCCCGCCTGGGGATTGAACACGGTTGACCATGGTGGGAGGCGAGCAGGCTAACTGCTCAGCCACCGCAGCACCTGTTGGGGTTATAAAATCGAGATGATAAATCGAGTGCAAAAAACAATCTGCGAAGAGAAATTTGAGTGGATTGAAAGAGGCCCAGCGTCGTTACGGGTCTAAATATCACCACAAGGTCGTAAAGTGTCGAAAAGGGAAATTATTCAGGAGAATGAAAGTTGTTGAGAAATGAGGAGCGATGCAGGCGTTATGACTAGAGCCACCTGTTTTTCGACAATAGATTCCACGCCCACTCGTGTACCAAAACACGTTAGTTCAGAACCAATATCGTGGTTGGAAGGTTTTAACTAGCGCACGTCTGAAGTGCCTGTCAGCCAATCATGGACGTTCAGTGTCATGGTAACTTCACTCTGATTGGCCCAGTTGAGTATAAAATGTCTTCTCACGCGGACACGCAGCCAATAACGAAGGGAAATTGTCAAACTTGCACATAAGAAGTTGAAGTCTAGCCTGTGCATTAATATTATCGCGAGAAACAGGTGGCCCTAGTTAGTATTGGTACGGACGTGCAAAATTCGCGTTATTATTTCAGGACAGACTAGACTCCAAACACTCGTGCCATTGTATTGGACAGCATTTTGTTTGGGCACGCTCTGGACGGCTTTGCACCAACAACAAGCAACCAACGAAAGGCTGAGCAAGTCACGTCCTATCAAGTGAAAGGGAAAATGGGTCTTCACTGTCGTAGAAGCCAATAAACAAATACCACCTACTCGAATATTTATAGGACGGTAAATTAGAGCGTGTTGCCAGAAAATAACGCGAATTTTGTAGGTCCCTAGTTATTGGTTCCGCTTCTTTGTCGGGAGACAGTTGTTTATACCTAACTGGGCCAATCGGAATTACTAATTAGGTAAATCCGACATTGAGTATCCGTGATTCGCGAATAGACAACTGCAATGCGTAACAGTTAAATTCATCCAAACAAAAAAGAAGATCTGAGCTCTAGTGTTTTGGTGTACAAGTAATCCTGGAATATTTTCGCGAAAAACAGGTGGCCATAGGTAGGGATAGGAAAATTTCGCGAGTTCAATGACCTGCAGGCTTAACTCCGCAGTCCTGTGTACACTCGAGCCTCAGATGTTTGTTCATTGGCTGCTGCTCCAGAGAGTAGCCAGTGTTACTACACACCTGGTAGTATGACACTCGCTACTTGTTTCCTTGCAAGTCTGCTATTGGCTCAGAGTCGTCTAGGGCGTGTCTTTGAACTGCGATCCAATTACAAAGGTTACTTCAGTGTACATGTGTTGGACGTCTATCTTGTCGTAAAATGAATTCGCGAAATTTTCCTATCCCTAGCCATAGGTCGCGAGGACAGCGTTCACTATGAATTTAAATTTCCATCTGTGAATTTGAACATTGAACAAACTTCAACACAACGTGGCTGCAGCCAATCAGATCCCAAGAAACTTTCCTGGTCAATTATTTATATTTCTATGAACTTCAGTCTCGGCAGTAAAATGTGTTGCGGTATTATTTGAGGACACCATAAGATCGCATTGGAAGTTTTAAGTTTTAAATTTCGTTTGGGCCTGTTTGAATGAAAACAAATAATTGACTCGAAAGGCTACAGACTTTATATATATATGCGCAAATAGACGTCCGTTTAGGTATGGGAAATGAGAGTATTATTTACACATACAAGCAGACGTTTTAGATAAAACAACTGTTCGTATGTACATTTACTATATGTGTGTACATTATGCGAACATGCACACATATACATGAGCCTTTCCCAGATATCGGATACATACTTGGTATAGGCTATTCATGGCGAAGTGAGCACATTTGAGGCCCTAATTATTTTTACCTGTCAGCTATTTTTTATCCTTTAACCCGCATTTTAAATCAATGTTGTCATGTAAGTAATAAACACAGTTTGTATATTCCACTGCACTCGGGAATCAACGTCTAAGGCTAAAATGAAATATATTTATTGACTAGTATTCCAAATGAGATGGCTTTCAAAAGTGCTCACTTGACCGTGAATAGCCTATAGCACTGTATTATCATTACGACGTATCAGAGACCAGTCGACGTCAGCTGCAGTGTAAACACGGTTAGAATGTTACAAATACTTTTGACACGCAGTAAAAACCAAGTTAACGCGGCAAGCTCCTAGTCAACGTCGACGTGAATCGGCCTTAACAGTTCCGGAAGGATGACGGAAGAATTACGTAAGCAGAGCGATGCCGGAACTAATGGGTATAACAACAGCAAGCTAACGTGTCATCGACACTACTCCAGCGTCCAAAACACGCCATGTTATGGTTATGGCAACCATAAACCGTCTCTGTAAGATGCCGAAACTAATGGGTATAATAATAGCAAGCTAACGTGTCATCGACACCACTCCCTCGTCTAAAACACGCCATAAAGATAGAATAGTTTATTGAAGTATATGTTCCTGTGTTCCAGCTACATAATATGATCTTAATGAGCTCCATTTACTTTTTGCGTTTCATGTTCTCAATGGTGCATGTAGTCAATAGAGAAGTAGTAATTTTAAAAGTTTCAACCCTAGCATCGAGTTTCTAATAGGGATGAGCTGATACTAATGATACCGATTTTCAGCGGCCGATGCAGCCGATTACAGCAATGCCGAAACCGGTTTTGATGAGCACAATCATAATTCCCGATTTATAATATTTGATAATACTTTTATTACTTAAATTTAAAGCTTCAGTTTTGTGAACACTTGACGCACTTTTTAATGGGTGTCTACGGTAGAGAAATGAAATACAACACTAATTTTAATAATAAATGATAAGATATACATTTTAACTGGGCGAAGAAGTGACTTAAGAGTCAAGCAAAAACTGTTACCAGAAAATACAACATTCATTACAAATTGAGTTTATTAAAGATAACTTTTAAAACTTCAGGCAATCTGATGCGGACTTGGATTTTAGACCTGAGAAATATCATGCATAACCTCAAAGTGCATGTTTGTTTAAACCAACAGCCTAAATATATAATTAAGAAGAACCTATTGAAATCAATTTAGAATTGAATATTTACTTGAAATTGAGCGAAAATGTATTTTTATTTGAATTTATATTTTCGCCTAGTGATCCTTCGTCGGCCGAGCCATTCTTAATCCCTTGGTTAAAATGACAACTGATTTATTTGCGACATTTTTTCCCCAATTATTACTTGCCAAGTCTTATTCAAACCTTTAAAATTATAACCAAAACTGCAGCCAACAGTTTCCAATCATAATTACGCCCTTCAAAATACCGCCACCGCTAAAACATTTCAAATTCCGTTTACAATAAACCACCATAGATCTTTGAATACAGTGTAATAGAGTGTGTGATTCGTCTTCATTGCCGCCAACCTACGAGTGCAGTAAACGCATAAGAAGAATAAGAATCCAAGTTGCTTTCACATTGTCGCCAACCTACGAATGCAGTAAAGACGTAAGAAGAAAATAGAACGAAAAACTCTTGCGGGATGTAATCAATACTATCAATAGCACCAGTTGTCGATTATCCGCGTTGTTTTACATTCACGTAGTGTTCAAAAACGAACTATGCACACAATCTTTGGCGAATTTACCGACAGGAAATACGGTAAGACGTAAACAATGGGAACAAATCATCGGAAAAACATTTGTTCCGAATATATTTTGCGTTTCGGGCAGAATATCTGATCGATGGATGCTGTAAATTAATGCTTTACGAGATGTAGCACGTGGGGTTATTTAACACTGTCTATATAGGATATTTGTCGGTACCGTAAAAATAACCGCTCGTAAAGGAAAACCGAATAAACGGGATCGCAACAACGAGGTTCCACTGTATTACGCGCCCTCGCACAGCGAACAGTCTCGCGTTCGTTGACGTGGCGTTGGTAAGTGCTACACATGCCACTGAAGTGATCTAATTGCTACTGATCGATGAATAATGATGAGCGACTAATGTTCAGATGCCGCCGATTCCGATGGTCGCGGTAATGGCCGTTTCATCGTTACCGACATCGGCATCGCCTGTTCCATAGTTACTTTATAGCTTAAAATTAGTCATGATGTCATGTCGTACTTCATGAAGTTCCGTGACTCAAGGCCGTGTTTCTTGTTTATTTATCACTCCCCATTCCAGTGGCGTGCGAGGAAACTATTCTTGTTGAAGGGAAGGGCAAATATGTGCATTGAAAATGAGCTCGGCATTAGGATGCTGTCGGTATTACGAAAACGGTGGCAGGAAAAATTAATTAATTTTTCCTTACTTTCTTCAACCCTGGTAATAAATTTTGCCGTGGATAATAAAGTCCATTCGCGGTTACTTCCAACTTATCTGAAGCTTAATAAAATATAAAAAAATTACTCAATGCACTGCATTTGTGAGCACACAGTTTAATAGCATTTTGCATGAAAATTATTTCTTACTAGGCATTGCCAAAACACCTATTTTTCTCACTATTTTTAGTCTTACTAACTATAAATGAAATATTATAATTTATACATAAACTACATGTAACAGTTCAATTAAAAAAAAAAAAAAAAAAAAAAAAAAGGTACTTTCATGTTAACACAAGTGTAAAAGACTTGTGATACATGGGATATTTAGGGGGAAAAAAACAAAGAGATTCTTGCATTGGGTGATTTTTCAAAGGTTTGAATCAAAACTGTTAAGAAACCACAAATAGACTATACAGAATGTGGCTAACCTGATAACACTCGCTTCCTATACCCACGAGTTGTGCTGCACAATTAGTTCATCCTAGAGATCGGTTGTTACAGCTATTTTCTGTACCTGTCCAAACTGATACATATACATAACTGTGTATGATACTTTCGGTATCAGGTACAGGAATTCCTAAGTAGGTACATCGCCGCTTCGCCATTTTATCGTATAGCCTTGTCTGGGGATGTTGTCAGGTACACAGTATCAGGTACGTGTGTGCCAAGTACGCGCGTTACCAAGTACGCTTTGGGTCTGTAAACTGTGTGGTATGTATGGATAATAACAATAGGTGAAGAAAAAATTTCATTTGTGGGAGAATTTTTTTTTGAAACGATGATGAACTTTCTATGTGTAAACTGTTTAAACGATAGCTAATTTATACAACCAAGAAATTTTAACTTGACCGCAATTTTTTAAATATGATTAAAATTGCATTAGCGTTGCACAATCAACAGACGCAACAGACTGGCCAATGTCAAACTGATGCTAAACGTATCTGACAGTTCGGCAGTGTACTCGTTCTGTTGCAGGTGGGTATCAGATACAAAGTAACAGATTGATACTCTGTGACACAACTCTATTTCAGCCTCCTGCCATTAGTACGTTTCCTCTGCCTTCTCCTGGCTCCACTAGCTGTGCAACGGCTACTGGAATGCATGGCAATTTATTTCTTAACTATCATGTTAGATCATTCCTTACGGGCATATTACAGATAAGTGACAGGCCTCGAACGATCAGTTCATCTTTCTTCTATGAGCACGAAGCTTCATATCTTGATGGCCATCGCTGGCAGTTCATTCCGTAGAGACCGCTTACGATCCTTTTACGACTAGCGCCTGAGTTTTGATTAACATGTTAGCAGGTTTATTTTTTTCGCATTTTATTGTAGTGTTAGCATTTACTGAAATTGTCCTTGGTGCAGAGGGGTGTTGTTGAAATCTGTGTGATTGTTCTTAGACACCCATCAATTCACAGTTAATTTAATGGCTCAGCATAACAAGTATGCAGCCATGAAATTTTAATAAATCGAAATTTTCTTAATGTAAACTTAAAATTTAAATTAGAAAATTAAACATAGAAACTTGCAATATTTCTTAACGTACGAGAATCCCTTAAATAACTGTCACGTAGAATACGTTTTGTTCGAAACAATTAACTTTAGAAATGATGCCGTGATAAGAATTGTCTTTATTATTGATTTCCCATATAAACTGTGTAATTGTAGGCTTCGTAGGCAACGCCCTAAAGACAGAATATTTTGTTCATTGTCTTACAAATTTGAAGTACGTTACACTACGAAATGAACGAAAGTGTAAGTTAGATGTTCGTTAAAAATTTGCAATAGTTTACTTGAAAAATTTAACATAAATAACGACTAATGGTAAAATCAAGTAAAAAATAAAATAAAAATATTTTCTAAACACAAACAAGGGGAGATTCCTTATTTCACGCCACGACTGGTCTTCCTCTCGTTCCTTCCTGTCTAACCCTTTCAGGCCTTAATTAATTTACAATTGTTACGCGCTCACTGTTTCGCCTCCCGCGCGAGAGAGTGGAAGTGAAGAACGGCAGTTATATGATAGCGGCGGCGGCGGCAAGTCAATGGAATGTTTTGAATCACAGGCGCGCGCTAAAACTAACAGCCACGTTTCTATTACCGAAAAGCGAGCCGACACGATCATCCTTTCGCGGCACCCGCTCTGTTGACCTCGGTTGTATTGCGTTTCTTTATTTATCTGAAGAATGTTCTAGTGGTTTGCTACCCTGGTTTCTCTAAGCGCGACCTTTGAAAACTCACCCCATGTTTCAAGTGTTCAGTAATTTCCTAAATACCCCATGCATCACAGCCGTTTTATACGTCTGTTGACCGAAATATTCTTATATTTCATTAATTTGAAGTTTTACCAATATCAAATTTTTAAATTATAGTACATCATTTATAATAAATATAAATCAAAACATGTGTGTGTGTGTGTGTGTATTGGTAGCGCCTAGTGAGAAATAGTTATTATGCAAAATAGTATTACAACTATGTGCGTACGAATTCGGTGCGATGTCCCTTAGTGTAATTTTCTAGACTTATTTAAGGTTAGCTTGCACGAGGCGGAGGAATATCCTGGAAGTATAACTTTAGCAGGGTTTCAAAAAAGTGTGAAGTAACCGAGAATGGACAATAGTCTCAATGCAAGCAGTTGTGTGTATTCAGATTTTTGAAAAACTGTATATATATATATATATATATATATATATATATATATATATATATATATATATATATATACAACTTTACTCAACAATAAAATTATACATTTTCTTTGCCATTAGAAAATTTGATTATTGAAGCATAAATGTGGTCGCTGTAAGAAGCCCTCTGTGTATAGTATATATTCTTCAGTAAAATATTTTTTTGATATATATATATATATATATATATATATATATATATATTTATTTATTTATTTATTTATTGCTTGCGACCGGAAATACCCAAGATGCGCCTAACACATTGCGGTCTGCGCACATTTACTGGGCACGTAAGACAAATTAGAAGTAAGTCACCTATATCCACTACTGCAAAAACACAGGTTCTGTTGGTGTCTGTGTTAGAACTCATCATCGTCCTGTTGGTCCATAACACACCGGACACTGCCCCGTACTTTACGGTGTTCATTATTGGCCGGTCATCAACCAATGGAGAGCCGAGCTGATATTGACCCAATCAATTGCAATTCAACGTATAAAAGGTTTACAGTCAACCATGTCCCTTTGAGTGGCTATAAAATAATTAATTCTGTCGTAAGCAACGCCATTGTTACTGCGCTGTCGTGTTCTTGTGAGGTAATGTTAAACACTAGCCGAGCAAAGACTGCACATCCATGCAAGTTTCGTCCTGAACAATAAAGAAATTTTCAAATTAACTTTGCTCGAGCTACACTCGACTTAGTCTACAAATTGATAAATTATTTTTGTCAGGCAGGCTCCTTAAGCGAATGAGAAACGCGGCCCTGCTCGGTGTCCGAGGAGGAATGAATGACGAGTGATGCTTATGTGTGCCGTATTTCGCGCGCCGCTGCACCGACGTCTGACCTCCGGCGTGGTCAAGGCGGGAACTCCTAGCGGAGAAAGCGAGCTGTGAGTATCCGGTGTTCCTGCTCCCCAACTCCTCCCCCCCCCCCTCCCCGGCGATGGAGGTTTGTTTTCTCTCCTCGGACCAGCCCCGCGGTCACACGAACCCCGTCGCACCACGAACTTGATCGAAGCAGGGACATCGACACGGATTAGGGACCGCGGTAGCTGAGAGGTTAGACTTCGTTTTTTAATTTATTTCATTAACCCTACTTAGCAGTACAGCCATCCAGGGTGTTCGATTCTATAACGGCTACTACGATTTAACAAAAAGTATATGTTATATAAATTCACTTTTTTTTTTTTGTGGGAGGGCGGCTGTTCGTCTGGGCGCCCGTAATTTAAACTACAAATTCTATTTTTATTCAAAAGCACCATTCACACTTCCTAGGAAGGTGGTGAGCTATTCTGGCCCGACCGAGACAGCTCCCCGACGGGTATTCTTTCGGCTGCCCCCCGCCGGAACAGACCAGGGACCGGGATTCCCCACGAACCCCCCCGCGAGACCAAACGCCGTCGATAACCTTCCTAACCTTCCAGTCGGTCCGCCATGGCACCCAATGGTCCTTGTACGTAGTACCTCGATAGTTTCGTATTTAAAAAAAAAACCTTGTCAGGTGTCCATTGCCATTCTTGATAACCTGCAGAGCGTCTCGTGAAATTGGTTTTGTAGAAACAAGAAAAAAATGGAAGGTGTGTGTTAACCGGATTATCGACGGGAAAGAACGTATCCCCTAGTTCACTATATTGACATGTTAACATGTGACACTGTTTCACAAGTTAACAAGATGTCTTTACTGTGACATCCAGATGGCAGCCAGCAATCTTTCATAGTTAACAGACAGGAAAGGCAAATGTCCAGTTACCCCTAATTTTCTGAGTAAATAAAATACATTATACAGATTACTCTGGAGTCTAATTACATGCAACGCAGGGCTGCAACCACTGTTGCATGGTGATTTTTTTTAATTGGCGGACAGCAGGGTCATCAGCTTTGACAGGCTGGTTTTGAATAATTTATATTCAAACCAACCTGCCGTCAGTAAATAACAGACCGGATTTTCATTCAATAAACTCTTGACGATTGCATGCCATAACATGGTCCCGTTCAAGCTTGTTTGTGTCATTTACACAGTTTTGGAAATTCTACTCAAAAATGTATTCCCGTTATGGAAACAATGGACCTACATGCACTCGAAATCTGATTCAGTGAGAATTTCACTGTTTCAATCTGTTAACAGTGCCTGACTGATTAAACAGCCACTTCGGTGAATTTAACTAACGAATCAGCAAAAAAAAATGCCAGTTTTCCCTCACTTATTGATTCAGTGACATTTTCCACGGATTCGTGTCATTTTTTTTCACTGTTTTTCACAGGTTTGTTTTTTGACTGGTGGATTAGTTAAACAACGTGTAAAAATAGGCGTCAAACAACATTTAAAAATGGCCGTTAAACAACGCATAGAAAGTGAAATAACGCATAAACTAATATAACCAAAATAAAATACTTTCTAAAATGTGTTTCGTCTTTGAAAACAATTTTACGATGTAATATGAACATCCTGCCTTTCATTCCGTTTTTGTCGTTCATTTCGTCTTCATGTAATCACCACAGTGCTCTGTTTGAAGGTTTAAACTGCATACAATTTAGCGAAGAAAGTGAACTCATATGTACTGTTCGTTTTAATAATCTTAACGGTACCAATTAAACCAAAAACGTAAAGTCAAGGAATGAAATTTAAAACTACATGCATTTAAAAAGTATTATAAGACATTAATTTTTTTCCTCTTACTTTTCAACTTGGCTTGGTAGCGCAGATGGAACCCTGCCCCCATAACTCAGGGGTAGGATGGCCGACTTATAGTCGGGGAGTTCTGGGTTCGCGTCCCGGCTCCTCCGCGGCAGATTTTCAGTTCTCTGGGACTGGGAATTCGTTAGCTAATCGGCTTGACTTGAGCTCGTCAAAGTCAAAACTACAAATGACAAAAAAAATGGTAAGTTAACGGTCCAAAGGCGAATTGGAAACGGTGTGTGAGTTCAATCCGATCACCTCCAAACTTTTTTTTTTTTAAATTTTACTTTTTAAGATTACGGTTAAATGTCCAAAAATAAATAATAAACTATCGTAAATTTATTTATCTCTCGTAATTATGTGATAAATTACATAAAAACGATATTTAATTCGCCACTGCAGTTGGCCGTCATTTATTCCATCAGTGAAATTATTTAACGCCAGTAGTTCAATCAGTGAAAATTTTTCCCTGTAACAAACTGTGGTTTTCCGCTGAATCTAAGTAGGGCCCTTCCCACTGATTCGAGTAGTTGAATTTCATTGCGAATCAGTGGTTTTCCACTTACTTGAATTTAGAGTGTATGAAACTTAAAACAGTCTGTAAAGGTAGTTTGGAATAATCCTTTCCGAGTCAAGAAATGATGCAGAAACAAGCGTATTCGTACTGCAATCCCGAAACGAGTTTCCGAAATCACGCGATAAAAATAACTCGCTACATATTGGAGACCTCGACTAAAGGTGAGGCAGACCGATATCACTGGCAGCGCACAGCCAGTCTCCGTGTCCCAACATTGGACTGCTCACCTGCCGACACGACCAGCAAAAATGGCGTGGATTGGTTTTGAAGGGGCCGCGGTGGCTGAGAGGTTAATCTGCTCGCCTCCCACCAGGGCGAACAAGGTTCAATCCCCGGCCGGGTCACTCCAGAATTTTCGCATTTAGGAATCGTGCTGGACGGTGCCACTGGTCTGCGGATGTTCTCAGGGATCTCCCGTTTCCCCCGCACTTTCATTCATTCCGGCGCTCCGCCATACTCACCTCCATCACTCACGTCGGCTCTCAAGACCTCGTTTGTTGTTAAGAGCCGCCCAGATATATATATCTCTGAGTTAGGGGCACGTGTTTTCCCTGAAAATATTTCAGGGCCGGCTGTACTCCAAAACACTTTAGTGCATTCGAACTTTTGTGGTCGAATGATTTTTAATGTCACATGCCTCAAGTGTGTGCCCGCGAATCACGGGCGTTCAGTATTGGAGTACTTTATTTTAATTGGCTCAGTAAATAAGAGCATGACTTCTCACGGGGGCGCGCTGCCAATAACATCGCTGTTGACCACGTGACTTCGACAGGGAACCGCAGTGGCTGAGAGGTTAGCCTGGCCGCGCCTCCCACCAAGTCGAACCTGGTTTCAATCCCCGGCCTGGTCACTTCCAGATTTTCGCACGTGGGAATCGTGCCCGGACGACGCCGCTGGTCGACGGGTTTTCTCGGGTGTCTCCCGCTTACCCCTCCCCCGCCCTTTCATTCCGGCTCTGCTGAAGACTTCGCTGTTAACAGCCTCCCAGATCTCTTCACTCACTCACTCATGTAACGTTGACAGTAGCACTGGTGAGGGTCTACTTCATATTTATTCTATGGTATAATCCATTCGCTGTTACTTCACACTTTTCTGAAGCCCTGCTAAAGTTATAGATCCCAGAATATTCCTCCGCCTCGTGCAAACTAAGCTTATTTAAGTCTAGAAAATCATACCGAAAGACTACGCACCATATCCGTGTGCACTCAGTTGTAATGATATTTTGCGTGAGAACTATTTCTTGCTAGACGCTACCAACACACATTTTTTCTCACTGTTTTTTTTTTTTTTTTTTCGTTATATAGTATAAATGAATTATTATAATTTATAAACAAAATACAGGTAAAACTTCAATTGAAGTAAAATAAGTTACTGTCATGTTAACAGAGGTATAAAACGCTTGTGACGAATGGCATATTTAGTAAATAACTACACACGTCAAAAATGAGGTGTTATTTCAAAGGTTTGATTCAGAAAATGTGTAGGAACCATTGAATAGACTATGTAAGGCATGGCGTTGAATGTAGTTTGTGCCCCATACCCTCCTCAGTTATTACAAACCCCACGGGCATTTAAGAGTCCATATGTAAATATGGTCTTTATTAGCACTGTTAGAACCAGTTCTACATTCATTTCGTAAGAATATTTCCTTCTGAAATTGTTATAACTTGCACGTTAGATTATTCATAACTGCCCGCTAGCAAACACGCTCCACGACCGCACGAATAGATCGGTGCCGCTGTGTGTGTATGTTATTGCGATATTTTTCTTTTTGTTTGTGGTTTCAAGAGCGCAGTTGCTTGCCCATAATCAACTGGACTTTATATCTACCTGTGCGTATGTTTCTCGACGTATGTTTAACGCTCTTTAAAATAAGGAGTCGATAAACTGAGGTTGCTATCGTTCTCCACTTGACGTTATGGCGTGTCCCAGCGCTCTGTAACCACGCCTCGAGGCCCGAGAATTTCGCGGGTTCATTTCTGGTTCAAGCTGGAATCCACACACATGTACGTTCGTGTTACTTTTGTTATTGGTCGACGTGTTGTTTGACATCTGCTGGAGATAAATGAATGCAAGTACATAAGACTGTGAAGTCTAGCCTACAGGTCATTGAACTCGCGAATTTCTCAGGTCTCTACTTGCCGCAATCGTAATCGGGGTAAATTCCACCAGACGTTCACTCTATCACACTTATCAGAGATCCAAGAGTTACGATTTTCGACCGTATACACGGTACGAAAAACCCGTCGAACGAACAAACTCGTTTGACGTTTGTTTCGTCGTACGATTTCCGTTAACGATTTCGTAACAGTTCCGGAAAACTCGAAGACGTTTCCATCGAGTGGCTTGTTAATCCATCGGATTCGCCGTCATGGATCGAGTAATCCACGGCACGTACACTTTTTTTTAATTCGAAGTGTATACGTAGGGATTCGAACTCGCGACCTTTGGATCGTGAGTGTAGAGCGCTAACCATCTGCGCTACACGACCGTCGTGGAACTGACGTTTTTCTCTGCGTATTCATACGAACAAAAATCGATCACTCCATATGTGACGTATATGTAACCTTATGCATTAAATAGTCAAATTTCCAAGTCGCGGCTGGAACAACTTCCCAAACAACGGCGCCGGCGCAGGATACTTCAATTGCAGAGGCGAAACATACGGTTGTATCGTGAACTCCAGCCGCACACACGGGGTCGCGGTGGCTTGGTGGTCAGACTGCTTGCCTCCCGCCAAGGCGAAACGGGGTTCGATTCCCGGGCTCGGTCGCTCCCGGATTTTCGCATGTGGGATTCTTGACGGACGATTTCGGCGGGTTTTCTCGGGTACCTAACATCCCCCGCCACCCCTGCTTTCCGGCGCTGCTCCATACTCACATCACATCACTCTCATCGGCTCTCAAGACATCTCTCCACTCCATTACACTCCAACAGAACATGTTAAATTGGCATCAGTACCCAGCTGAAGGCCATAACTGGTCTTAGTAACTAGAATTTAAAATAAATTTGGACAATAGTCGAAACATACAATTTGTCACCATATAAAAATTAAAAACAAGTTAATTTAAAATTACAGCGGCCTAAAATGATATTTTGTTATAAACTTAAATAAAAATGTTACGTTATAATTTTTTAATGTCAAAAGTTAAAATTCCTCCTCCTCCACTCTTGGACCCTCACCCCGCCATCCTCTCCGGAGACAGAGGGACCGACGGTTGTTGTCGTTTTTGTGAGGTGTCCGTCGTGTGTTTGATGTTTGTGTCTGTGTTATGAACGTGTCAGTGTAATGCTGTTTGTGTAGGGTGTTGTACACTATTTACCAAAAAGTGATTTGGCACCTGTGAAGATAGGTAATTCAGCACGTCAGTTGACTTGTGTTTCACGGCCTTCGGCGTAGGACCGCTAGTGTTTGTCCGTGGTAGCATGAACACAGAAGCCTATTGTAACATTCTGGATAATGAAATGCTCCCAACATTGTGGCTTTTTTACGGAATGGACCCATGTTACTTCCAGGATAACAATGCCAGGTCCCATGTTTCAAGGGCTACTATGCAGTGGTACGCCGACAACAATGTTCGCCGATTGGACTGGCCCGCCCAGAGCCCCGACCTCAACCCTATAGAACATCTTTGAGACGAATAGGATCGCCGGTTAGGGCTCGTCAGGTGCAGCCAAAATCCATTGCTCAACTCATGGAATGGTTGCAAGAGGAATGGCGACGAATCCCCGTGGATGTCCTGCAAACACTCGTAGAGAGCATGCCAGACAGGGTGGCTGCTGTTATAGCCGCAAGAGGTGGCCCTACGAGATTATAACGGGGTGACAACCACCGAGCAAACATTGTGGACAGGTGCACAATTACTTTTTGGTAGATAGTGTGCATTGTAGGTGGTGTTATTCCACTCCAACAGCCAGTGGAAAGCCGTCGCTGGCCAGCAAAATATTGGAACCTGTCGCACGCCATTCAGAGCCTGCGTGAAACCCACTCGCCAGCAGGCGACTCGGCCAATAAGGAAACCTTCCACAGGATGCGGTAGCCAATCAGGCATAAGGTCCTTTCCCAGAGACTCACGCAGTCAATCATAAATTAGGTTGGCATACATCAAAGGAACCACCACGCCATTTTATTTCTGTTTACTTATCTACTCTGTGTTATGCCGGGGTCGCATAGCCCCAAAAAGCACGACACGACAGTCCCGACTCGACACTTAAAACTAAACAGCCAATGAAAATACAATATAGATCTGACGTACGCCCGACCAATTCTGTCGTCCGACCAGCAATTTTGGATTAGAAATTATTTATATTTTCGTCGTGTCGTGCGGCACGACTTACAGAGTGTACAATCTTTCAAAATGAAATAGTATGGCAAGTTTTCCGAACAATGGAAAATGCGCAACTTGAAAGGAAAAAAAAATTTTTAATGACTTTATTTAAATCTTAAAAATAATAATTTTTCTTCGCCAATGTAGCATGTGTATTTATATTCGCGATCTGGGTGCATTATAAATTCCAAGCTAGCGGAAAATTAAACCGGTTTTCAATGCCCTACTACTTGTAATTCCTAGCGATTGGCCAAGAGCAAAAACAACGTGACCTGAGCAGTTGGTGCAATAATGCACATTATGTAGACCTTCGCGTGTGCACATATGCAAACACGCGTAAGCGCATGCATGTTTGTGAACGTATATGAATACGTACACAAATACATGTAGTCCATTCACGATTACTTCCAACTTTTCTGAAGCCCTGCTTGAGTTCTACTTTCAGTATAATCCTCCGCCTCATGCAAACAAGGCTTAACTGAGTCTGTAAAATACACCTAAGGGACAAGGCACCGTACTCACAAAGGTAAGTTTCAATTATACTAAAGTAGCACACTCATCGACCTCAAACACTTACGTCGCATAGAATTCATATTTGTTCATAGCCAATGAAAGAAACAATATTTCCTGAAATGTAGGTCTTATATATCTCCTGTTAATCCTATACTTGCTCTTTTCCCACATTTTCACCATTCTTTTTCTCAATCTGAAACAATATTAAAGTTTAGATTAATACAATGTTGGCACATTTTGATTTTATGCAACAAAAGTTAGCTCACATAATCCTTTCAAATTTAATGGCGCCAATTTATTTGTCCTAGCAAACAAATATATATATATATATATATATATATATATATATATTCATATTCTTCAATACGAACATAATTTTTAACGAAAACAACTGCTCAAGGCACTATATTAATATCACCTTGCTTATCAGTAACAGAAACACCAACATTGAGACACTTGTAAGCCAAAATATATTGCGGGTTAATGTTAATAGAGGTCTTCGTTTCAGAATAATTAACATATTTCAAAAGAACTTCGAACAATGTGGAGCCAGCAAGTGCCGTTCTTTGTTCCAAACCAAAATTTAATTTCAAATTAACAAGTGCGTACTCACTTTATAATATTTTCCACAAGAACTATTTCTAACTTAGCATTGCCAATACGCATATTTTCGCTATAATTTTATTTATATTGATTATAAGTGAAATACTATAACTTACCTATACTAAAATATAAGTGAAAGTTAGTTTTGATAAATTATAAGCTATTGTCATGTTAACACAGGTATGAAACGCCAGTGATACTCGACATAGGCTACATGGAAAACAACCAAACACGTCAGACATTGGGTGATTTTTTTAAAGGTTTGACGCAGAAAGTATGACGCTACTTCGAATAGACTATACATCAAACTGCACACATATGTTTTCTATGATTTTGTACAGTGGGGTATATTATCTAATGTCAGCGATGCTAAAGCGATGCGTTGGTCTGCATGATATATAACATATGTACTGAGGTTATAAAAACGTTCTCATTAGTATTTTTTTTTTAACTTATACCTAGGGATAGGAAAAATTCGTGAGTTCAATGACCGGTAGGCTAGACTCCACAGTCATTTGTATACTCGAGCCTCAGATGTTTGTTCATTGGCTGCTGCCTCACAGAGTAGTCAGTGTTACTACACACCTGGCAGTATGGCACTCGCTATTTGTTTCCTTGCAGGTCTGCTATTGGATCAGAGCCGTCCAGGGCGTGGCTAATAAACTGCGATCCAACGGCAAAGTCAACTTCAGTGTACACGTGTTTGACGTCTATCTTGTCCTAAAATGAAATTGCTAAATGTTCCTATCCCTAGTATAACCTAACTTAAATTAACGCCCATGCCCTGCCCGGAGTTCGAACCCAGAGCCTCCCGCATCCCAGATCGATGGCGCACCAACCGACTGCGCTATGGAGGTCCGCGAAAACACATTAAGCACGAAATATAAACACGTGTGGAGTGAAAACGCATTTTCTAAAATTATTGCTTGATTATTTTTTTTAGTGATTTGCTGATTTATTCCCAAAGATAGTCTCACCCACACTAACACCCGTTGGTTGCAGTCTATGTTTAAGTTTGCGATCGCGGCAAGTACGTCAGTAAAGAACGTGGAATATGTGTACAAGGTTGGATGGAGCTGCGTGTCCAAGGTCAAGAAGCGAGGGAGTGATACGGACGACATTAACACGCACATCTAGCGCCTCGTCGCTCCTACGCGCAAGGCATGCAGCGTTTCCGTCGTGACGCGTTACTGTACAAATTAGATATGTTACAGTGGGACACTATTTACACGTGATGGAAGCCCACGGATTAAACTAAGCTCATATGTGTGTACTTTTCTCTTTCCGCTTAAGAAAACTACATACGCAAGCTTTAAAAATGCGACATTTGACTATTTCCAAGAATTTTTTTCGTCGTTAACACACTAAACATGACAAAAGTAAAAAAAATAGCGGCACAGATAATTATTTTTTTTTTCTTTTATCTTTTCGAACAAGAAGTCGTATTTGCAGAACATTTGTTTGCCGAGATACGTGAATTCGCGCAAACAGCTATTTCACAGAAAATGTTTCATTACATCCTCCTCTCGAACAGGGCTCTCAAAAGTACTCACTTTACCGTGAACAGCCTATATTTCATATTTGTGCGAAGTACCATTCAGCTAGTGTAGATATTATTTACAAGTACTTTTTCTCCGCATATAAAAATTATAGACCGCATAATTTTTGAATAAAGGCATGTCAAATTCACATGTGTACTTGCGATGTACAAATAATAAAATTAACTCACCTACCGAAATGAGACAATTCGCATTGAAATGAGATACCGTGAGTTATTTCAACAAATATTTACTATCATGCTAAGAAATGTTTTCGCAATTTTTAAAAATTGCTGAAAATAATCAAATTTTTGCATACGCATTTTTTATTTGTAGCAATGTACAATTTTTATGGAAAAAATTCTTCTAACCATACCTTACAATTAATTATGACGTGGCCTTGGTCCCCCTTTGATACATTTTGGGAAAATTTTTCGCACATTTTAATTTTAAATTTATTAAATTGTAAAATCGTGATATTGACAAGCTATGACACAATAACTATACGATTTAAGACATATTGTGTGAGGTAAAAGTAGCCTAGTTATAGGATGTCCACGGTAAAATGAGCGCTTTTGAAGGCCCTGTTTACGATCTACTTGTATGCCCGTTGTGTATTCTTCCGCCTTATGCAAAATTAACACCGTCATGGGCCTTATCACTTGATTCATACGTCGGTAGAACGAAGTTGTGAAGTTATTAGAAAAGTAAATATTTTACAAATCTGCTCATTTTTACACTTCGCTGTATTAAAAAAAAAAAAAACATAAAGCTAAAGAAATAATTTAAGTCATTACAAATGGTTGCCTAACACCTTTTATTCGACGTTAAGACGGGGAACTACTTTCCAACCAACGTTACCAATAGGTAGATATCTGCAAAATTCGCGTTATTATTTGAGGACACGTTCAACTTCAAACGCACGTACATTCCGATAAGTTTGTCATTGGCCCATACTTCATATGAAACGCCCTGGTGAACTCTGCGCCAGTAAATGAGCACTTCGTAATGTGTAGTCCAATCATGTGCAGTCGACTGAAAAATAGAAGAGAGACTTCTCATCTATGCAGTGTCCAATGGCGAAAAACGCAGGCTCGAGTATATACAGCACTGTGAAGTTTAGCCTGATGCCAAATAATAACGCGAATTTTGCAGGTCTCTACCAGTAAGAATAGGAACATTTCGCGAGTTCATTTTAGGACGAGATAAAAGTCAAACACGCGTACACTGAAGTTGACTTTGCAATTGGA
Organism: Dryococelus australis; assembly: GCA_029891345.1. NCBI lineage: Eukaryota > Metazoa > Arthropoda > Insecta > Phasmatodea > Phasmatidae > Dryococelus > Dryococelus australis. Next base: position 86,346,508 of record CM057004.1, on the reverse strand, counting down.
TCGCAGATTATTAGACACGCCCTTGACTCTAATCCAATAGCAGACTTGCAAGGAAACAAGTAGCGAGTGCCATACTGCCAGGTGTGAAGTAACACTGGCTACTCTATGGGGCAGCAGCCAATGAACAAACATCTGAGGCTCGAGTATACACATTACTGTGGAGTCTAGCCTACAGGTCATTGAACTCGCGAATTATGCCTATCCATATTAATAACCCAGTGAAATTTCCAAGAAAAGAAATTAATAATTTCTATATGTAATATGAGCGTTTAAACACTTCTTGTGGGCGGCTGGAAACGGCTAGAGAAGTTTGCCTTGAAGTACAGAGCCTGCAATAATAAACTGGACTGGTTCTTCTTCTCAACGAAGCATGTGATTGTTACTATTTTATCGTAGTAGCTGTTCCCGGGATCAAATACAGAATTGTCGATAATGTAATATCAACAGCGTATAAAAATATTTTATCGATACCCACAGAATGATGTATGTATAAGGAATGGATGGATGTCAAAAAGGTCATAATGGTAATAACTTTTGAATTATCGGAGACCAGAAGAGAATCTTTGCCAAATTGGGGTCTCAGGAGTCAGGATTTGGAAAGATGACAGAAAGTTACAAGAAAGAAACATACAAAGAAAATTACTCAGAGCAAGGAAGTGGTCTACAATAGAGGACAGAGTAAAAACTGAAAACGTTATTGTAACATCGCAAAGTCTCTGAATAAAATAGACACTTTCAGAGAGAGAGAGCCCTAGCATACGACTTGTACAGTACAGTGTTTTGACATTGCACACACGCTGTAGGCCTATGTGGCAGGGACCTAGTTATTACTTATGTAAAAATTTTATTTCCTGTAGTTTGTTACTTTCATTGGACGTGGTGCACTGCACAGTAAGTTACTATGGTGCTGTCAACAAAACAGACTGAAAGCTTTAAGGATGGCTGAGGTAAAAAGTTTTATTGTGCGGTATTTTAAACCATATTATACTTCGTCGAGATGAGTTGTTTAGATCTGAGAGATTTAGGTCGCTCTTAACAACGAGGTCTTGAGATCCGATAAGGGTGAAATGAGGTGGGGGTGGAGGAACAGAGAAAACCCCGCCGACCAGCGGCATCGACCGGCACGATTCCCACTTGCGAGAACCTTGGAGTGACCCGGCCAGGGATAGAACCCGGTTCGCCTTGTTGGAAGGCGAGCAACCTAACCACTAAGCCAACGCGGCCCCTACAGAGGTGAAACAACCAGCAACATTTACCGCAGAGTATGTATGCAAGATTCGCGTTATCATTTGAAGACAGAATAGACTTCAAACTTATGTGCGTTTGTATTTCTCTTGTCATTGGACTACTGCTGGTTTGACACGCCCTGGACGACCTTAAACCAATCGGAAACAAGTAACGAAAAGCTAGCTCAATCACGTGCCGCCTAGTCGAAAGGGATTGTGGCTCCTCGCTTCTGCAGAAGCCAATAAACAAATGGCACCGACTCTGATGTAGATAGGGCGGTGAAGTCTAGCGTGATGCCAGATAATAACGCGAATTTTGCAGGTCTCTAGTTATTACACAGAGAAGAAATGTCGTGCCGGTTCCTTTGATGTGGACTGTGTGATGTATCGGAAACGGACCTCACGTCTGATTGGCTGCTGCAAGCTGAAAATTACTCCCCATTGGCTGAGCTACCGTGTTTGGTAGGTAATCTAACAGCCGCTTATTGGCGACCGACGTTCGGGACACATTGCGTGGCCAGCGACACCAATTCGCTGGCGTGTGCCGCTGAGTCCGCGGCGCGCGAGGTTGTTCGACTTCTGTATGGTCAGGTGTTCTGCGTCGCAGGGGTGTCCACGCCGACGTCTGCGGGATGGTGTTACAAGAGTATCGTAAATCTCTGTAAATCACCGGAGAAAGCTATAAACCACTCCAGTTTTGAGACTGCTGTCCTCGTCCGGTCAGGCAAGGGCTGCATTCCTCGTCGATGGCCCCGCATAAAAAACTTCCCGGCTTCCGGTACCTCGTTTCATTATTACGCGTCCGGGACGTTCATCTCTAGCGGCGGTAACGGCGTGATCACAGAATAGGCAAATATACAGGCGGAAACAGAGTGCCGGTTCCTTTGATCTAGGGATATGAACATTTCGCGAGTTCATTTCAGGACAAGATAGGCGTCAAACACGTGTACACTGAAGTTGACTTTGCCATTGGATCGTAGTTTATTAGACAAGCCCTGGACGACTCTGAGCCAATAGTGAGTGCCATACTGCCAGGTGTGGAGTATCACTGGCTACTCTATGGAGCAGCAGCCAATGAACAAACATCTGAGGGTCGAGTATACACATGACTGTGGAGTCTACGGGTCATTGAACTCGCGAATTTTTCCTATCCTTAATTATAGGTAGGGACACCCGAATTTCGCGAAAAGATTTCCGCACATGCTAGATTTCGTTAACTTATGGGCATGCCAACTGTTTTCTTTTGCTTATTGGTGGCGTGACTTTGTGATTTCATCTTCTCCTACTTAACTGGCCAATCAGTATTACGTAACTTCAACACTGTGCGTCTTTGATTCGCAGGCAGACACCTGAAGATGCTTAACACGGAACCATTCAATCATGAAAATGAATGTGAGCTAAAGTGTTATGAAGTACAACTGGTCGTGAAATCTTTTCGCGAAATTTGGGTGTCACCAGTTATAGGTAGGGGTAGTGAAATTTCGCGAAAATATTTTAAGACAAGTTATACTTCAAAATACTGCTAGTTCGTTTACCTATCTTGATTGGCTGATTTACTTTATGGCACGTGTTAACTGTCTGCGCACGAATCACGTAGGAGCCGTGCAGATGTTGCCGAATTCTGATAGTCCCGGTCAAATATGAAATCACTTTCTCAGACAGGCTGCAACCAATGGCAATAGACAAAATATTGTTGGGTGCTTACAGTATTGAATTCTACCGTGTACCCATATTTTTTTTCGCGATTAATCACTAGCTCTAATTATTCGCTATTCACGGTAAAGTGAGCATTTTTGAAAGCCCTGCATAAGATCTACTTTTATACACGTGTATTCTTCCGCCTTATGTAAAATTAATGTTGCCATGGGCCTCAACACTATATTCATGCGTTGGGTCAAACGAAACTATGTAATTATTAGGAAAGTAAATACTTTTACAAATATGTTCATTCTTATACATCGATGAATTAAAAAAAAATACGGAAAGCGAAAGAAATAATTTTTAAGATATTTCAAATGGTTAGCTAACGCTTTTTATTCGACTTTAAGATGTGAAACTACTTTCCATCCATCGTTACCAACTTTACTGCGCAAATGTCACTCAGTGCGCCCATTAAAATATATGCATGCAGGGGCTTTTTTCCAAGGTTCATTTCTAAAGTGCTCATTTCACCGGGGGGCTTTGGAAGTAAACTGGAGTTGAGAGTCACGAGATTTGAGCGGTCTCGAGAGACGATGAGGGTGCCGGAATGGAAGGGTGGGGGAACTGGAGATCCCCGAGAAGGCCCGCCGACCAACGGCGTCGTCCGGGACGATTCCTACTTGCGGAAATCCGGGAGTGTCCCGGCCGGGGATTGAACCCGGTTCTCCTCGGTGGGAGGAGAGCAGTCTAACCGCTCAGCCACCGCGACCCCTGTAAATAAAAATAAACTGACTTGTATAAGGCATAATTTCGTTTTGTTGTCCAAGGCCAGCCAACAGGCTGCAATTCATTATCATTCTAACGTTTGCTGCGCCGATCTTCTATGTCTCTTGTATTATAGCTTTTTTTTTTTTTTTTGCGTAACATAAGGTAAAACGAATTTCTTTACAGCAGCATTAAAAACGCTAAATTATATCAAACATTTATTCCTAGTCTCACAAACGGGCATAATTTCCCGTAACTCTCGCTCACTCACTCTCACGCAAAAGCTGCCTGCATAATTAATTAGCTACCACAATATATGGGATGGGACAAATGACACTCGGAATTTCGAAAAGCCTCGTGTTTTGCTTTTCGTAATTGCACCGAAAATTTTCAGCGCGATATTGGGGCTAGTGTATGTACAGGTAATATGCGTTTAGGCTGTTCACGGTAAAGTGAGCACTTTTGACAGCCCAGCTTAAGATCTGCTTGTATGCACGTTGTGTGTTCTTCCGCCTTATGTAAGATTAACAACGTCATTGGCCTAATCACTTCTGGTGAAGATGTGGAAGTATTAGAAAACTAAATATATTACAAATATAGGTATTTTTTACACTTGATGCATTAAAAAAAAGGACAGCGAAAAAAATAATTTAAATTGTCACAAATGATTAAATAACACATTTTATTCGGCGTTAAGATATGGAAATACTTTTCTTCCTCCATCGTTACCAACTTTACAAAGAACATGCCACGCCCGTTAAAATATATGAAGGTAGGCGCAGTGACTTTTTTCTAAGGTTGATTTCAAAAGTGCTCACTTTATCGTGAACAGCCTTCATCACTTGGAAGCTGGTTTTGGTAGAAATTTTCTGCACACGCCGTGTTTCACCATACAGTTAGTTACTCGCGAGATTACGTCGAGAAGAGAAAGCAAATGTCAGCCGTGCAATAGAGAAAAACCAGTGGCCAGAACTTCGTCATTAGTACTCGCGTCTTCAGATATTTCATTCGTAGGGATAGGAAAATTTCGCGATTTCAATGACCTGTAGGCTAGACTCCACAGTCCTGTGTACACTACAGCCTCAGATGTTTGTTCATTGGCTGCTGCTCCAGAGAATCCCCAGTGTTACTACTCACCTAGTAGTATGGCACTCGCTACTTGTTTCTTTGCAAGTCTGCTATTGGCTCAGAGTCATCCAGGGCTGTTAAAATGAGCTGTGATCCAATTACAAAGGTTACTTCAGTGTACATGTGTTGGACGTCTATCTTGTCCTGAAATTAATTAGGGAAATTGTCCTATCCACCTTCATTCGTGAAGGCGGATTTTTCGGGTTCAAGGTCGACGAGGAAGATGGGGGCGAATCACGAACTGTCATGCATGGCGAAGGACGGCCAGGCAACTTTCATCGTGACAAAATGTAACAAGCAATGTGTCACTCCAAATATCTATGGGTGGTGACATTTCGCGAAAATATTTCTGGACAAGTTATTTTTCAAGACACTGTCGTTTATTTCTCCTAATTGGCAGAATAATTTTTTTGAAGCGTGTTACCTGTCTGCACACGAATCACGTAGGAGCCGTGCCGATGTTACCGAATTCTGAGTGGCCCGGTCAAATATGAAAACGCCTTCTCAAGCAGACAGCAACCAACGGCAATAGATGAAATCTTATTGTGTACGTATAGTATTGGAGTCTACCGTGTACTCGTATTTTTTTTTCGCAAAATATCACTATCTCTATTAATATATAATGTGGATTTAACACATAGATTTTTTTTTTCCCCCGTTTATGGGTGGTGTCATACTGTTAAGATATGGCTGATATGTAAAATTACTTTCCAGACGAATGGGTTACTACGTATGAGCGGGTTAGCATAATTTCTTATAGATAGAAACCTGCAAGATTCGCGTTATTATTTCAGGGCATTTTAAACTTAAAACCCGTGTTCATCTTCAATACGTTTGTTATTGGACTATTCTTTGTTTGAAACGCCCCAGGTGCCTCTGCGCCAATAAATTCACAATCGTGTGGCCCAATCACCTGCTGTACACTCAGAAAGGGAGTGACTTGACATCTTGGCAGCAGCCAATAAACAAACGACGCCCACTCCGGTATATACAGTACTGTGCATTTTAACTTGGTGCCAAAAATAACGCAAATTTCGCAGGTCCCTACTTATAGAGAAAGACGATGGTTTAACGTGGGAAAAGTTGACTCTTTTCCCCGATCCATCGTTATTTACATATGCCCAACAGTTTTCTTTCGGTGTTGGCCGTCATGCACGTATGAAGTTACTATCCCATTTAGAGGCTGCGGTGGTTGAGCGGTCAGCATGCTTGCCTCCCACCAAGGCGAACCGGGTTCACTCCCCGGCCGGGTAACTCCCGGATTTTTGCATTTGGGATTCGTGCCGGGCGGATTTTCTCGAGAATATCCCTTTTCCCCAACCCATGTATTCCGGCGCTGCTCAATTCTCACCTCATTTCACCCTCATCGGCTCTCAAGACCTCGCTGTTTAGAGCCACCAAATATCCTACACTCACTCAATCACTATCCCATTTCATTATGCCAAAGAGGATTATGATACTATGAAGCAAAACGTAGGTGGTTGGTCAACAAAGAAGTTAGCCGAGTCAAACTTGATCATCCAATCATAAAATGCTTAACTATAGGCTGCCTACAGTAGACTGAGCACTTTTGAAATAACTGCTTTAGATCTGCTTGTATACACGCAGTGTATTCTAGCGCCGTATGTAAGATTAACGATGCCGAGTGCCTCATATTACTTTATCATGTGTCAGAAAGTGAGACCATGAAATTATTATGTAAGTAAATATTTGACATATGTCCTCATGTTTACACTCATACGCATTAAGATAAAAAGAAAGCAAAATAATCATTCCAGTATTCACTAATGTTAACCTAGAACTTTTTAATGGCTTTTGAAATAAACTTTTGAAAAATGTGCTTACACAGGGCGTTCCGCGACTCAACCGACATACTTCGGCAGCGTGTTATACAGATCATTGGCAAAAAAAAAAAAAATAATGTACACAAGTAGGTAATGTAGCTCCATTTCAGAGTAACAGGGACGTAAATGCAATAAAAATACAAATTGGAATTACTGAATATCTTTAATACAATTGACTACGTTCATGTTGTAAGTCCCATAAAAGCAGTTCAAAATGCGCCCAATCCGACCGTAAGCAGGCAATGCTAGTGTGGCTGGCGTGGCCAGTCTTTGTGTAGTGTGTCGAGGTGAGTGATTGTGCAACAATGCCAGGAATGTGGTTTTTGTGTACCGATACTGTGACGGTAATGTGCGTGGTGCAGTAGCTGAGTATCCGCGCAGGTGTACTGGAAGAGGTGGGCCGGTCTCATGGCCGACGCGCTCTCCAGACCTTTCCCTGCTGGACTTTTTCTCCTGTAAACCCTACGCTTCAGTAGGGTTTACAGCGGACGGCGATCAGATACACGGTACCAGTTTCTACAGGCGATAACCGACGTCATTAATCAACTCAGAAATGAACTTGCAGGCATGCAGTGGCAACAAACCATGGTATACTACAACTTATCGCAGCCTGTTTACGGTCAGATGATGCACATTTTGAACAGCTCGTGTGAGACATTCGACATGAATGTAGTAAGTTGCATTACAGACATTCAGTAGTTCCGATTTGTGTTTTTGTTACATTTACGTTCACGTAATTATGAAATGGGGCTGCATAGTTTAGTTGTGTATATGACATGTCTTGTTGCCAGTGATCTGTATAACAGTATGTCGGTTGAGTCGTGTAACATACTGTATTTTAATGGGTATACTGACTCATATGCGCGTCGTTAAGTTGGTAACGACGTACGTGGGGAAACAAGTCCCATGTCTTAAAGTTGAATAAAAAACTTTTTGCAAACATCTGTGAACACTCGCATTGATTAGTTTGCTTCCTGTTTTTATGGGCATACTTGCAAGAATCAGCAAATCTCTTAAGTACATAGTTTGGTAATAATTTCACAGTTCCGCTTGACCGGCGCATAAATAAAGTGGTGAGGCACATATAAATGTTAATTTTTCTTATTGCGGAAGAATACGGGATGTGCATATAAATGGATCTAAAATAGGGCATTCAGAAGTGCTCAGTTTACAGTGAACAGCCTAAAACGCGTAATTTGTAGTGTCAACACGTATTGCGCTCAAGAGGAGCATCTAGCGAGTATGCGGGGCGAACATTTTCTCACACGCGCAGCTGGACGTTAAATCAGACGAAATATGAATATTTACGAGCCGCGAGGTCGCAGGAAACGCCTGTATTGATTCGACCCGCACCGTATCCTGGCGAGGATCCTGTAGATGGAGATGATGGTTTATCGCAGGAAATATTGGCTGTTTTGCTAGGTTTCGACGTAATATACATGTTCCCGCAATTTTCTTTCCTTATTGGTAGGGCAAGGAACATTTCGCGAGTTCATTTCAGGACAAGATAAACGTCAAACACGTGCACACTGAAGTTGACTTAGCAACTGGATCGCAGTTTATTAGACACGCCCTGGACGACTCTGATCCTATAGCAGACTTGCAAGGAAACAAGTAGCGAAAGCCATACTGCCAGGTGAGAAGTAACACTGGTTACTTTATGGGGCAGCAGCAAATGAACAAATATCTGAGGCTCGAATATACACATGACTGTGGAGTATAGCCAACAGGTCATTGAATTCGAGAATTTTTCCTGTCCTTATTGGTAGGGATCTGCAGAATTCGCGTTATGATTTGGCATCACGCTAAAATTCACAGTTATGTGTATACTCTAGAAGGCGTCGTTTCTCCATTGGCTGCTGCAAAGATGTGAAGTCACTACCTTTTTGACTGGAATGCATGTGAATGGACTACACGATTGTGAAGTGTTCATTTTCTGGCGAGGATTTTCCTAGGCCGTGTCAAATAAAGTATGGGATGGTCCAATGACTAACTTATTGCAAAGGTACACACATTTGCAGTTTAACGTGTCCCCAAATAATAACGCGAATTTTGCAGATATTTATTTATTGACTATCATACATGTATTAGATACTATCCCATTTCTAGAGCTAGTGATATTTCGCGAAAAAATTCGAGTACTCGGTAGACTTCAATACTATAAGCACCTAACAGCATTTCGTCTATTGCCATTGGTTGCCGTCTGCTTGAGAAGGCGTTTTCAAATTTGATCGGGCCACTCAGAATTCGGCAACATCGGCACGGCGCCTATGTGATTCGTGTGCAGACAGTTAACACGAGTCGAAAAGTAATTCAGCCAATCTAGATATGTAAACGACCCTACAGTATTTTGAAATATAACTTGTCTTGAAATCTTTTCGCGATATTTCACTACCCGTGCCTATTTCTTTGGCAGATGACGATTCTGATACTATATATAAGGCAGAACGTTCGTGAAGTGAAGCAAAGAGATTTGGACGGCTCTTAACAGCGAGATCTTGAGAGCCGATGAGGGTGATTGAAGTGAACGTAGAGCGGCCCCGGAATGAAGGGTGGGGGAAACAGGACATCCCCGATAAAACCCGCCGACCAACGGCATCGTCCGGCACGATTCCCACTTGCGAAAATCCGGTCACCCGGTCGGGGATTGAACCCGGTTCGCCTTGGTGGGAGGCGACCGTGCTAATCGCTCAGCCACCGTGGCCCCCAAAACGTTCGTGATTGGTCTGCAAACAACTTAGCCGAGTCAAAACATAGTTCGTCCAATCATGAAAGAATAAACTAGTTAGAGTGTTATAGAAAATATTTTGGCTCAAAATATTTTTTTTGCTATTTTCCGTCATCACTACCTATAGTTAGGGATAGGAACTTTTCGCTAGTTCATTTCAGGACAAGAGAGACGTCAAACACGTGTACACTGAAGTAACCTTTGTAACTGGATCACAGTTCAATAGAAACGCCCTGGATGACTCTGAGCCAATAGCTCACTTGAAAGGAAACAAGTAGCGAGTGTCATACTGCCAGATGTGCGGTAACACTGACTACTGTAAGGGGCAGCAGCCAATGAACCAACATCTGAGGCTCGCGTAGGCTAGACTACACATGACTGTGTAGTCTAGCCTACAGGTCATTGAACTCGCGAATTTTTCCTATCCCTACCTATATTTAGAGCCCCCGAATATTTCGCGTATTGAGTTGGCAGCAAGCTATGCTGGACAGTCCTCTGTACACTCGAGACGTTATCGTTTGCTTATTGATAGATATAGGAAAATTTCGCAAGTTCAATGACCTGTAGGCTAGTCTCCACAGTCCTGTATACACTCGAGCCTCAGATGTTTGTTCACTGGCTGCTGCTACAGAGAGCAGCCAATATTACTCCACACCTGACAATATGCTACTCGCTACTTGTTTCCTTTCAAGTGAGCTATTGGCTCAGAGTCATCCAGGGCGTGTCTATTGAACTGTGATCCAGTTACAAAGGTCACTTCAGTGTACACGTGTTGAATGTCTATCTTGCCCTGAAATGAACTCGCGAAACTTTCCTATCCCTACTTATTGATTGCTGTGATCAAGTGAGGCCTTCGTACATCACTGTCCAAAGCTCACTCACGCCACTGATTCCTGCTTATTACTGGCTCACAGTTAAACGGGGCGTGTCTAACGAACTGTCGTTCAATCACAACAGTAGGAGTGAAGAACAAGTGTTTGGAGTCTACTTCGCCTCCGAATGAATTAGCGAAATACTCGTGGCTCTACATATAGTCTATTTGGGTTTCTTCACATTTCTTAAATCAAATCTTCAAAAAATGACCCCATGTGTTACGTTCTGGTTTGTTTCCCAAATACGTCATTTGTCAAGTATTTTATGCTTGGGCATAATAGAAGTGCCTTATTTGTGGTTATATTAATATATATTATCTGAAAATTATAATATTTAATTTATAACTAGTATGACTAAAACAGTGAGAAAATAGGTGTGTTGGTAACGGCTAGTAAGAAATAGTTCTCGTGGAAAATATTATTACACTGAGTGCGCACGAATGCGGTGCGTTGTCCCTTTGGTGTAGTTTTCTAGAATCTGTTAAGCGTTGTTTCCATGAGACGGAGGAATATTCTGGAGGTAGAACTTCAGAAGAGGTTCAGAAAAGTTTGAAGTAACCGTGAATAGACTAAACGTAGCGATCATTTACCTAGGGTGATTCAATCCTCTTTCCTCTGGAAGAGAAGTTAGGTGACATTTATGCACGCTGAGATCAGAGGCAGAATAACTAATAGGTTGTTCACGATAAAGTAAGCACTTTTGAAACCAACGTTGGAAAAAAGTCACTGCCCCTGCCTACGTATGTTTTGACGCGTGCACTGAGTACCATGCTCCCAGTAAAGTTGGTAACGATGGATAGGAAGTAGTTCCGTATGTTAACGTCGAGTAAAAAGTGTTAAATAACTATTTCTGACAACTTAAATTATTTCTTTCGCTTCCTGTTTTTTGTGCATTGAAGTTAAAAATGAGCAAATTTGTTAAATGTTTACTTTTCTAAAAATTTCACAGATTCACTTGACCGACGCACGAATAAAATGATGAAGCCCATCGCAATGTTAATCTTACATAAGGCAGAAGAATACACAGCGTGCATACAAGTAGACCTTAAGCAGGGCTTTCAAAAGTGCTATTTTATCGTGAATAGCCTATATCACAAAGTAACACAGTGTGTGGTATGGACTGAAGAGATTTTGATGGATTTTAATAGCGGGTTCATAGAGAGCCGATGAGGGTAAAATTATTTGAATATGGAGCAGCGATCCCTGACAAACCCGACGACCAGCGGCATCATCCAACACAATTCTCACGTGCGAAAATCCGAGGATCGAACCCGGTTCGCCTAGTTGGGAGGTAAGTACTCTAACCACTACACCTCCGCGGCACCTCGCCGTGAATGAATCTGGTTTATCGTGGTGGAAGGCGAATATTATGACCACTACATCATCACCTCCGCTTGTAAAAGGCTTTTTATGTACCAAACTCGCTCGAGCACAAAAGATTAAAAACGCTGGCCAAGTCCACTTATAGGCCATCTTCTTAATTTTTCAGCATATTTACGCTCTCGCACTCTCACTCGGAAGTGATGTCAGAGAGTGCCTCTTCCATACGACAGAGTGCAAGAGCACGAGAGCAAGTGCACGAGTGCATGTTGTGAGTTAAGTTTGGAAGCATGCTCTATGCATGCTCTCCGGATATTGTTTGTTTATTCGGATCTCCATTTCCTACAATGATTAAGAAAAAAATTGACTGTGGCTGTGTTGGGGACACGGCAGTTTGTTTTGCGTGAATACGTCTACGATGACGCGCTCGGACGCCTTGATGTTTATTTTAAGTTCCCGCCACCGCTTCACTCAATCATATGGGGTTTTATGGGTATCACTGGATTACTTTTGAGATGCTCTTTCCAAACGCATACGATTTATGTATTTCTGCTTGACTTTTTAACGAGTATATACCGAAGTTGTGTTAAGTTTTCTTAATTGTTTACATTAAACACATACAATTTCACCATAATCACGTCACATAATTTTTTATACACGCAATCGATTGATGTTGGCGATAGCTGTCGATTGAAACTCAAACGAGCGCCGTATCTTCTACTAGTCAAAAGTTATACTACGCGGAAGTTATGAGACGCGGCGAAACGAACTCAAAATTGTGCCCCCCCCCCCCCTCCCCACCACCCTCCCGCCTCGTGCGACGCTTCGCAGTCCTCACTCAACGTAACATATTCTTTGATCGTTTGGAAATCGAGTTTTGTAATTGAATTTTGAATGTAGACGATAGATTCGGAGCTGCAATGCCGAACTGTATCCCCCGATTTTGTTAACATCGGATTTTCTGGATTGCCTCCCAGTATGGTCGCAAATTTAAAGATGTATTCACGTCAAAAAAAAAAAAAAGCAAGTGTTTTGTTACTTCAGGTGAACAAAAACTTAATTGAGCATATTTCAAACAAACAACACGATAGTGACACTAGTATATTTCGAGCGCGGGAGTGAGAGCGGATCCGTTCCAAATCAAGAGTATGCAGGGATTTGTTGGAAGGAGAAGGAGTGCAGATGCTGGTTAATTTGGAACGCAGCTTTGGTGGCAAGGAAAGAAGTAGCAAATACGAAGCGAATGCGAAAGCCATGTGCAAAATAATTTATAGTTCCGAATCTTAATGCCAGGCACAAAAGTACAGCCTTAGTACAACTGAATTTTGAAACGTAGGTAAATTGGGGAAAGGATGTTTAAACGAACTTTCCTATCACCATCTACGAAGGTTAAAGTCAAAGAGCGGTCGGGGATCGAAGAAAGTGCCCCGAGTCTGGTCGAACAGGTTCGCGTTGAAGTTTCCACCACGCATGCGCACGTCTTGAAGCTTTCGCCCTTGAAGTGCACTAAGTGGTTTTTAATTCTTACTGACTCCGCAATTTAAGAGGTAAATTTTCAAAGCGAGAAGTGAAGCCTTACTTATACTCTAAAAGCTTTTCAAAATGTTGTGTGTTGCAAAGAACCCCATTTTTTGGGGAGTGGCGATAAGAGGGGGGCGGGTTCTTTTCTTAACAGTGACGCAATATTGCTATTATTTTAAAAGAAGATGAGAGTAACACGGGTTTGCTGTTAATGGATATTTCCTTTATACGTTTTTGTTTAATGGCAATATATCTTCCATTATAGCCAAAAAAATAAGCTTTCTTGGAACTACCTTTGTTCATAGCAAAGAAAAATTACTTCGTGCCAAAGGTATTATTCAGCGATATCAAAGTTTTTTCTGTAGTGCACTGTAGTTTTCAGTACGTAGGGTAACTGTGGTCCCAACGGTAACAATTATAAACCAATATATACTGCAGTCACGACATTGAAAATGAGCAAATGTATTTACAGTCCTCCTACAGAACTTTAATGTTATTACGAAGTGCTGTATTTCATCAAAACACTAACCTCAGTTCTTCCTAAGATGTGGCATTATACAGAATGTTGCAATATTGCATGCCAGTATTTCGGGGAACATTCCTCACATCTGGAGGATTAAGAAATGCTATATGGACATAGGTCTTCAAACGCTTCGTTTCTGCACTACAGCCCGTAATACATAACGTACACTCTATGGCCCACGGGCTGGATTCTGTTACTGTGGAATGCCATCGCAGAGGTCGTTTGCATGACACGCGACACCCGACACTACACCTAGAACAGTAGGAACTGCACAGGAATTAGTTACACATGTGTGAAAGCTTATCGTCGGCACTAAAGGAAGTGCTTGAAATTCACTCCATCAGCACGAACACGTGCACCAACCCGCCATTGCATGGACACCCGGATGCATTGATGAATTCCTGAAAATTCCTGATTGTTTCGCGACCCACTGCAATTTTGGTTGCGGAGGGTGCCGCGTCGTCCATTGGGGTTGCATACACAAGTGCCTTTAAATGTCCCCAAAAACAACTGTCTAGTGAATTCACATCAGAGTTCCTCGGGGACTGGTATGGGACTGCCAATTACAGCTGCGATGGCATTCCACAGTAACATGATCCAGCCCGCGGGCCATACACTGTATGTTATGTATTATGGGCTGTAGTACTGAAATAAAGCATTTACGGGCCTATGTTCATACCATTTTTTTTCATCCTGCATATCTGAGGAATGTTCGTCTGAAGTATTGACATGCAATTTTGCAAAATCCTGTATTTTGGCCCATGTTAATACCTAAAATAAGCTACCTAGCAAAAGTGATCTGAACATAATAAGACAGAGTGGTCGTGTAGGGATGCGGGTTAGAGTCTCGGAGCCGTCCTATTGTTTTCTTTTATTAGTGAATATAATTTCGAAAGATTGGTTAACCTCCCTTATTAAACCATGGTTGTTTTTCAGAGTACAAAATTTCTTTACAGCATAACTGACATTACCTTAAAGACGTCTGCTTAACTATTGTAACGACAATGCAAAGGTTATCATAGTCATTATTATAATATAGATCAAATAAATTTTATATTTGGAGCAAGCTTATGTTGCAGTGTTCATATTTAAATAATACTTTCTTTGCGGTGACAAATAGTGTATTCCAGCAAGGAATACGTTTTTTACAGTGTACTGGCCATATATATAATATACATACACTTTGTATTTATTAGTTTTTATTAGTAGGGACCTGCGAAATTCGCGTTATTTTTTGGCTTCAAGCTGGAAATCACAGTACTGTATATACTGAATCCGGCGTCGTTTCTTGATTTGCTGCTGCCCAGATGTTAAGTCACTTCCTTTCTCAGAGAACTCTGCGTGATTGGGACGCACGATTGTGAAGTGTTCATTTTAATGGTGCAAAGTTACGCGGAGCGTAACAAATAAAGCATGGTCCAATGACATACCTATTGCAGTTGTAAAAGTGTTTTCAGTTTAAACTGATTTCAAATAATAACGCGAATATTGCAGGTCTATAGTTGTTAGTAACAGTTTCTACTCAAAGGTGTGTCGAAATTTGAATTCAATTCTTGGTTATCTTACGACTTTGAATGCCGAGAAGAAATGAGTGATACAATTTTGTGCGTGGATCACAATACCGACTTCAGAAATTGTACTAAGAAATTCCTCGTCCCTTTTAGATGAGTGAAAATAAATATCAAAATATGCACTTCCAGATTGTTAAAAAAATTACAAAATTGCAAAATGGGAATGACTGGTCTCCTTTACAGCTCTCTCTCTCTCTCTCTCTCTCTCTCTCTCTCTCTCTCGCACTTTATGTTGGGTTATCTGCGTTTTTTTTTTTTTTTTGGAAGGAGGAGGAAATTCGAAAATTTCGCTGTAGTACTTTGTACTTGAGCTGTTTACCTTATTACTTAATACAGACGTAAAATCTGCAGTACTAACGTACAATTATCTAAAAATAACGTAATTCAAAATTTACTTCCAAG
Source organism: Dryococelus australis (assembly GCA_029891345.1). Classification (NCBI taxonomy): domain Eukaryota; kingdom Metazoa; phylum Arthropoda; class Insecta; order Phasmatodea; family Phasmatidae; genus Dryococelus; species Dryococelus australis. Next base: position 86,330,967 of record CM057004.1, on the reverse strand, counting down.
CAGTTAATTCATCCGATATTAGGCTTGTATTGCATTTTTTTCGTTAACAGGTGAAGGATTATTGTCGCACTTTCGTCAGTTATTTTCTTACAAGTTAATTGATCCATTCAGACCCAGTGTACACATTTGTGTACATTACGCACGTGCGGGTAATTTTAGGTCTGTACCGCACGCTACGAAGCTCAATGACCAATGATATTACCTGTGGGTAAATGATTCGCAAACCGTCTTTCTGGTCTGAGTCACAATTGCTTCGTATTACTGTAGCCGAATATGTAGCTTACATTTCATTGACTGTGACAACGAAACAAGTGTTGTGTCGATATGAGTATCGCACGCATCATAAAATGTTTTCTTTGCAACATCTGAAACCGTAAATTAAAGTGGGTCTGAAAGGGTTTGGTGGGGTAGAGAGTGGAGGGATATTTGCGGCTCTTAACATCGAGGTCTTGGGAGCCGATGAGGGTGAATCGAGGTGAGCTTGAAGTACCACCGGAATGTTGCGGCGGGGGGAGACGGGAGTTCTCCGAGAAAACCGGCCGACCAGGGGTGTAGTTCGGCGCTATTCCCAAGCACGAAGATGCGGGGGCGGCCCCGCCGGGACTCGAACACGGTTCGCCTACGTGGGGGGTGAGTAGTCTGGCCACTACACCACCGTGGCCCCTCTTGATAGTTGAACTCAGATAAATATCAGAGACTCAATACTGCGAGGATGGTCAAGCCCTACACGTGACTTGATTGGCCACAGTGATCTTAAACCTTTGAAATAATAGGCTACACATCCGCAGCACAGAGTACCTAGGAATACAGAGGCGAACCGGCAGCTTAGAACGCCAAATCCATTCGCACGAGCCAGAAAAATGGCGTCGCTTGCCAGCAACGTGTCGGGACGCCGTTCACCAATCAGCGTTCGCCAGTCGGCAGGCTCAGCCAATAGGGAGCATTTTCCAGCATGCATTAGCCAATAACACACAAGGTTCGTTCCCAGTCACCTCTCGCACCGCCAATCGGGGAATCGGTACGACTACATTAAAGGAACCGCCATGCGCATTTTTTTTTCTGTGCGCGCCCGGAACCCGATGCAGGGTTGCCAAGTATCCCGATTTACTGGGGAATCTCCTTATTCATAGACAGACTTAAATTTCGCGAATTCATCTGCCAACAAATTAGACTCCACAATCCTTTGTGTACTCGAGACTCGGGAACTTGTGCATTGGTTGGTGCTGCAGTTTTACCACAGATCAGTAGCGCTAGTGATATTACTCGAAAAAATATGAGTACACGGTAGAGCTCAATACTATAAGCACCCAACAACAGTTTGTCTATTGTCATTGGTTCCGTCTCCATGAGAAGACGATTTCATATTTGACTGGACCACTTAGAACATCGGCACGTCTCCTATGTGATTCGTGTACAGACAGTTAACACGTGTCAACAAGTAGTTCAGCCAATCAAGATAGGTAAACGAACCTGCAGTGTTTTGAAGTATAACTGATATTAAGATATTTTCGCAAAATTTGACTGCCCCTGCAAATCAGATAGCATGGAATCCAGTAGTGTATTTCTTGCCGATTAGGTATTGGCTCCTCTTCGACCAGGGCGTGGCTGACAAACCGCAATTCAATTGAAAATGAAGTCAAATGTACGGGTTTTTTAAGTCTAGCATGTCCTCAAATGAATTCTCGAAACTTCTGGGTTTCTCTGCTTATTCGTATGGTTGAATACCAAATCCATATTAACGCTTTTGGGAACTATGCCTGAATGTGACTCGGGCGGATGAAATCTCAATGTATCTTGATAGATAAAAGCAAAAATCACACGAATATAATTTTATTCTTTTCATAGTTTAGTAACATGATTTTACATGGACACTTCATCTCACCAACCAACATTTTTGTACAAAATATGACATTTCTGCATGGCTATGGAAATGAACACTATGGGATGTGAATCATGTTAGGATTGAAAGAACATTTAATTGGAGGACTATAAACTCGGCAGTCGATTGGCTCTCAGCTGGCCACTAATGCATGTCGTACAGTACGGTATGGTATCTGATGTCGTTTGAACCAGTAGGACAGTGATGTGTGGTACTACAGAGATCAACAGATCTAGTGTCCATGTAGTGCTGGATAGAGATCTATCAGTTCTAACTTGGCTTGAATATCTGTAAATATACACAGACGTCAGTGTGTTAGCCCGTTCAATCACCGTGTCCGCGATTGTGGACATCTTGAAGATAACGGATTTTTAAGGCCAGTGCTATACAAAATGAGGAATAGATGTGCAATGCCTTGAGTGCATTCCCTACGGGTAATCTGTAGGGGTAGTGAAATCTCGCGAAAAAAAATTCAGGACAAGATATATTGCAGAACACTGTAGAGTTGTTTACTAATCTTGATTGGCTGAGTCAATTGGTGACACGTGTCAGGTGTCTGCACACGAATCACGTAGGAGCCGTGCCGATGTTGCCGTATTCTGAGTGGCCCGGTTAAAATTTGAAAACGCCTTCTCTAGCAGACAGCAACCAATGGTAATAGACAAACTGCTTCTTGTTGCTTATAATATTGAAGTCTGCCGTGTAGGCCTACTCATATTTTTTTCGTGAAATATCACTAGCCATAGTAATCTGACTTGTGAACGTTACTACAGCTCTCGTTTGTGAATGGTTGATGATCACGTCTTTGACCACGCATCACGTTTATCAGTGATTACAAAACGTACACTAGACCCAAGTACAGTGCACGCCAAAATATTACATTACTGCAACACGTCGGCTCACAAATTAATGCGACACCGAACGGGTCAAAGTTTGCACGTACGCATATAATTTCCTCCCCCCCCCCCCAAATCACTACCGACCGTTGCCGTATATTGTTTACGTATTTCCGTAAATGTTTGCAGTGAATGTACGGTTTTTTTTTTTTTTTTTTTTTTTTTTTTCGTGTGCCTTGCGACGGGATGCAGCTCTCGTACCGGTTACGATGGTGTAGGAAATTTGCATTCCCCATCTTAAGTTATCGTTCAGCCGTCCTTTTTCCACATCCGATGAAAGAGCTGCCGAGAGAGTAATTCTCCTCCTGCCAATCCAGTTTGGTTTCCGGTGTAGTAAGCCATTCTATCAGAAAGTCGCTTCGTGTCACGACGCGTCACAGCAATAATTTTTTTTTTTTTTTGCTTTTTTTTTAGGGGGAGGGGGACTTGTAAACGGCCTTTGATTCAGTCAACAACCGCGCGCTATTCACGTCGTTTTGGCGTATCAAGGCCTCTCATACGTTCATTCATGTTCTCGTGCGCAGGGTGTCTCGGAATTCGCGCTCTCATCCTACACCTCGTCAAATCGAGACGGAAAAATGTAAAATAAACGAGTTACGGTAACTTTGTGACGCCCGGCCCTCCCAGCCTGCTTGCTGGCTCGTGAAATATGTATTGACCTTTTCAGACACGGTTTAATTTATTGTTTCAAACGCTGCGTAAAAGAAATCATTTTTATCAGCGCTACTAGTTGCATTATTGCAACCAAAAATCGGTAAGCTTTGCCTTCGGCGGTAGTGATACGAATCAGTGGCGATAGTGATATTTCGCGAGAGAAAAAAAAAATGTGTTCGCGGTAGACTTCAATACTATAAGCACTCAAAAAGCAGTTTGTCTATTGCCATTGGTTGCTGTCTGCTTGAGAAGGCGTTTTCATATTTGACCGGGCCACTCAGAGATCGGTAACATCGGCACGGCTCCTACGTGATTCGTGTGCAGACAGGTAACAGGTGTCAAAAAGTGATTTGACTAATCAAGATAGGTAAACGACACTACAGTGTCTTGTAATATAACTGGTCTTGAAATATTTTTGGATAGTTTCACTGCCCCTACGAATCAGTTATGACTAGGGACCTGCAAAATTCGCGTTGTTTTGTGGCTGCAGAGTGAACTCCAAGCTGTTGTAATTTTTTTTTCCTAACTTCTCTCATCGGCTGACAATCCATGTAACGGATCCCAAGTACACTTCTAGCCAATCGTAAAAGCTCATACGTAGAGCCACCAATCTCCAGTGACGCGGTTGCGCAGGCAAATGACGCTGTATAGTTGTCAGCAGCCAATGAAATCTCTGAATCTGCTGGGGCACGTACAGGAAAGCGAATTCTAGCATGTTGCTAAATAAAATCGCGAATTTTGCGTATCTCTAGTTATGACTAGAGAGGATGATTCGTCGCCGGAAGAGTTGACTGTTTGTTAGTGTTCATCGTAACACATATATTGTCCATTTCATATAAGTAGTCTCAAATATGACAGTTCTAGGAAAGTAGTGCCAATGGCATCTGAGTGGCTATGTATCCTTCCGTCAAAGTTGAACTGTCACTGTTTGCCAGTATTTGTAAACGAACAACATATGACTGCCTGTTTTTGTAAACAAACAGCATGTACCTCCTCCCGAATGACTTTTAGAAGCTGTGGAGGGCTGTTCAAACAGTTACAGGTTGGCAATAATCCCATTTTTTTTTTTGTTTTATTTTACGTAAATGACTAACATTCCATGTAAAAAGTCTATAAATTAATCATTCTTTTACCTTGAAAGAAATTTGTAACCAGGATGCACGAAAATGAAATTTTATTTTGACTGTCAAATGAATAAGATATTTTACTGTTTCTTTAATATACGGTACTCGAAATATACTAATGTCAACTAATCTTGTCACACTTACCAGAAGTAAGTTCTTGTAAACAAAAAAATTTCGCATGGTTTCCACGAACACCAAATACCAAAATCCCCCCTCCCCCCCCCCCCCCCCCCCCCCGAATGCATAAATACCGAAATACCGCACCCCGCTCCTTCCTCGCCTTCTTTTCATTTTCAAAGACACTATACATTCTTACATACAGGTTATGCCTACTATTGCATTAAAAGTATATAAGTCAGCCTTGTGTCATGATATGACAATAAACTGATACTTTTATGGTGGTTATAATTCTCACTATGTTAAAGTATGTAGGTAGCCAAAATAATATTTAAGCAAATGTTACGTAATTTCAGTAATTTTAATAGGCCTAACTCTCATATAGTAACCCAAATGTTAAGTATTGGCGTTCTACATACAAAATACTTTAATAACTTTTCTCAAATACCTACGTGTTCAGATTGTCATGCTGCGAATAAAAACTTGGTTCTGACTAACTCGGTGTTGGTATTTACACTGAAGTTCATTCCGACAACCTCCCTCCTCATAATTGTGAATACAGCCCTAGGCTTGTTCTTGGGTACCTAATGAAAAACTGTATTTCATTTCAGAGATGTTACAAAGCGCTCTAGAGAAGCAGATGTGCAACAATATATCAAACAAACATGTTACTTACACACTAAAAAGATGCTCCACCTACCCAAGATTGAAGACATCATAAAGTTAATTTTCCTTAGTGATAAATTTTGGAATGTTGCAGTTCCTGCTGATGCATTAGACACTTCTTTATGATGTTGGCGCACCATCGTTGGGTGCTTAAATTGAAAGAATTTTGTTTGATAAGCATGTTGTAATTTACTTGATATCAAAAAGTTGTCTTTCCAGTGTAAATCCTGTTTATGTGAGTTAATCTTCTGTCACCCTTACAATATTCTTAACAATGTATGTTAAAAACATATGAGCGCTTTTAATTTGCAAAACAAAAATGCTCAAAACGTTTATGAAAGATTCCAACGTTGAAACCTGCATGCCATTAAGTTACATTCAAATACAGCTTATAAAAACAGGCAAATCCTTTAAATTAATTTGCTAACAAGTATCCCTGCATAACAAGCTTGACAAATTTTATAAACGTTCTAAAAAAATTACAAGTGATACAACTTACAAGTTTGTATGGACTGTAAGCTTAACATTTTGAAACACTCCAGAACCAGAGTGTTAGAGTTTCAATCAATAATAACCCAGAGAAATGTTCATAGCAATGAAATGTGAGCCCAATTAGGGTATCATCGTATGTGTCGACATACTCTGTCATGAATGCTATACATGTTTTTTAAAGTCCCGTTACTAATAGCCAAGAAAATTTAATATTGCTTTAGGAGCATCATTTAAACCATAAATGTTGTAAGTATTATCAAGATTTTAAATTAAAGCGTTTAGTTCCGAGTACTATTTTCTTTCAAAGCCATCATCAAAATAGCCAACCTAGCAACACGGGTCCCACAGCAGTTTCTTCAGCTGATACAATACTCTACATTGTCTGTCAAATTTGAGACCATTTATAAGAAATGGACAATAGGACAGCTTTCTTTCCTTATTGGCTGTCATTCATGTTCTTGTCCCTGCGGGTTTTAATCGCTTTTGGCACACGTCTAAAAATCATCGTCGGTTACAGTTCAGTGAGTTTTCCTACTTATAAATAAAATCTAATAATTTTTACCACACACATTCCTAATTTACATTACCCAAAAACGAACGCAGTTTTAACCATATCACAGAGTAACTAAGTACACAGAGGCGTGGCTGTTCTATTTATGTGGGCTCACCCATTCGCTGATTGGTTGCGAGAAAGCTCTGGAGCGAGCCGTGTGTCTGATTGGTAGAGCTTTCTCGATTGGCTAAATTAACACTTTAATCTTAGTACGCGAATAACTTTGGTTCATTGCAAAAGTTGCTGGATGCTGAATGGCCCGGTTGACCCTTTAAGGACTGCCCATGTTTACTGGTGCTAAGGCTAAGATTGAAGTGAGCTGCCTATATTTTCCACTTCAGCAATCTAAATTGTGTTGGTCAGTGTATTTAAACATACCGTCGTCCTATTGGTCCTGGCTACACCGGGCATGCTTGCTGTGCCCTGCAACGTTTATTATTGGCTGGCTATCGGCCAATGAAGTCGCGCATTGACTGTGTACCCATTAATGTGTCGCAACGGAGTTAACATGCTTTACAATCCATCGTATTCATTTGAGAAATTATTTAAAATAACAGTTTTATTCTTACGAAAAGAAATATTGACATATTGGATTTTTTTTAAATTAGGTTCCAATGTAGTTCAGTGAATTGGTAAAACAATAAGAACCTGAATTTTGTCTCCAGTAGAAAAGAAATTTCCACATTAACATAGCCCCGTATATATACGTGCATGGACGTCAAAGTTTTAAAAACAGAAACGGCTTCTCATGCAGAGGGCAAACGAATCACGGACGGTCAGTATCGACGAAACTTAATTGTGATTGGCTCTCTCACATAACAGTCTGTCTTCACACAAAGACGAACTGCCAATACTTAGGGATAGGAAAATTTCGCGAATTAATTTCAGGACGATACAGACGTTCAACGCATGTACGCTGAAATTGACTTTGCAATTCGATCGCAGTATATTAGACACGCTCTGGACGACTATTAGCCAATAGCAGACTTGCAAGGAAACAAGTAGCGAGTGCCATACTGCCAGCTGTGGAGTAACACTGGTTACTCTCTGGAGCAGCAGCCAATGAACAAACATCTGAGGCTCGAGCATACACATGACTGTGGAGTCTAGCCTAAAGGTCATTGAACTCGCGAAATTTTCGTATAGTAGAATGTCGCGAAAAGATTTCAGGACAAGTTATATTGCAGGACACTGTAGGGCCGTTTACTAATCTTGATTGGCTGAGTTACTTTTTGACACGTGTTAAATATCTGCACACGAATCACGTAGGAGACGTGTCGATGTTGCCGAATTCTGAGTGGCCCGGTCAAATATGAAAACGCCTTCTCAAGCAGACAGCAACCAATGGCAATATACAAACTGCTGTTGGGTGCTTATAGTATTGAAGTCTACCGTGTACTCATTTTTCTTTTTCGCGAAATATCACTAGCCCTAGCTATCCCTGCTGATTAGTCCAATCAGATGAATGTTTTCACAGAAAATTTGCACTCGATAACCCAACACACACTGCCACAAGAGCACTGCTACCTGTTGGCGCCAGTAAAAATTATCCGTGTCCGTGTTATTATGACCGCGCGTTTACTGCCAGGCCGCTGTCGTCCCGCTGAGCTACAGACCGGTCCTCGCGGTCACGAGCCTCTGCCGGTAACACTTCAGGTTGTAGTTGGCCTCGTCGTCTTAAATTTCAGAACAAGTCTCGTTGGACCAGTGCATAAACGTCCCGTAAATCGGCTTTAATGTAATTGGGGGTGGGTTAATTGGACGTTCAATCTCGTTCAAACACGAACGCCCATGACTGCTTACATTAGCGCTATTTTCAGGGCGTGAAAATGCACTGCAACCGTAGTCTTCAACCACAGGCTCACGACCAACCACCACATCCTCCTTGGGTCTCGTTGTACTTACGCGATGTACGGACATAAGATGAAAACACAAAACGTGATCCAACTGTAAACTTCACTAACATCAGTGTAATTCGGTGTTAATAATGAACTTGCAATAACTGTGCTCTAGCAGGGAAAAGGGAGTTTCAACACTACCTTAGAAACCACTCTTTCAAAAGTCAAAATTATATTTTTATTGAAAACACTCGCCATAAATGAACACCATTTGACAATATAACAATAAATCAAAATCTGAGTTGGAACAATGTAAAGTCAAGAACAATACAGGCCGACTTATTCTCAATACCCACAAATTTTACAAAATAGAACCCTAGATTGTTTGTACAATATTCTAAAATACAGCTTGGTGGCAAATGAATTGTTTGGAGACATAACATAATCATACTTCGCTACTCTACAATATTCACACATAAATTAAAACCTGCTCCAAAACACTATAGAGAACGGTCTCAAGTACTCTCCCCTTCAATGTTTCTCCCTTTACAGGTTTACAAAAATTTTGGGTGGAGAGTTCAATCACACATACACCAACACCATACAACCTACGGTGGCTGAGGATATTCTACCCCCGATAATAAGAAATGGTCTGCACTTCCACCACAGGACAGTCACTCTCCCAACCAGTGGCACAGGCAAGGGATACTCTCCCGATGGTAACTAAATAGGTGGTCCGCACTGCCTTTCCACTCCAAGCAAGCAATATTCAGTGTGGAACAGGCAAGGAATACTCTCCCCACGGTAACCACACAGGTGGTCCGCACTTCCTTTCCACTCCAAGCACGCATCATTCAGTGTGGATCAGGCAAGGGATACTCTCCCCATGGTAACCACACAGGTGGTCCGTACTACCTTTCCACTCCAAGCACGCAACATTCAGTGTGGAACAGGCTAGGGTTACTCTCCCCACAGTAACCACACAGGTGGTCCGTACTACCTTTCCACTCCAAGCACGCAACATTCAGTGTGGAACAGGCTAGGGTTACTCTCCAAACAGTAACCACACAGGTGGTCCGCACTTCCTTTCCACTCCAAGCACGCATCATTCAGTGTGGATCAGGCAAGGGAAACTCTCCCCATGGTAACTAAATAGGTGGTTCATACTTCCTTTCCACTCCAAGCACGCAACATTCAGTATGGAACAAGCAAGGGATACTCTCCCCATGGTAACCACATAGGTGGTCTTTACTTCCTTTCCATGCCTCAGTTCATACACACACACCAAACTACAAGTCTCAGTCCATGTTTGCCATAAAAATACCCTTTTGTCCATTCAACAAAACACAACTATTCCCAATTCTTTACTCTGTTGTTTCCTCCCTCGGGTCCCCACTGTCCGAGAACTGTCCCATTCCTTCTACTACGGATATAAAACCTCTTTCTTCGCGAATTGTCCCTCGTAAATTACAAGTCCCACATAGCACATCCAGCATACGAGTGCATAACTATAAGTTCATTCTGGTGTCGCACAAGCATAAGTCGCATTATCACTCCTCCAGCGACTAAGTTCGGTTAACGTCATTTGAGTGAAAATATACTAAGTCCATACGCGGACTCTGAAAAATTACAAGTTTAAATATACACTGCTCCTCCAGATACTAAGTCTTTAATCATCACACGAGAGAAAATATGCCAAGTCCATTAGGGGACTCTGCATATTACAAATTCAAACACTGCCTCTCCAGAGACGAAGTATTTTATCTACACACGAATGAAAATCTTCTAAGTCCGTACGGGAACTCTGCTCCTCCAGAGTCTAAGTCTTTTATCTTCACATGACTGAAAATGTTCTAAGTCCATGCAGGGACTCTGTGAAAGTTTCAAGTTCAAACACTGCTCCTCCAAAGACTAAGTCTTACTCGCAGCGTTACTTCGTTGTTCATACTTAACTCCCTCGTCGAACGACACCCAATCTCTTCTTGACCAAGGAGGGCTCTACCTTATCCTTGGTCTTTTCCCGCTCGCCGGCGGGGCGTGTCTCTGCCCAACCCTCCTCGTGCACGCCTATTTATACTTGCAATCATCCCTACTACTAATCTTCACCCTCCTTGAGATCGCTCACTGCAACGCCCCCTATACCATCGTGGCGCCATCTTTACATACGCCGCGACCTCTTTACTGATACATATTTCCCGGCCACTTCTGCGGAGGGAAAACACAACCAGTCTGGTTCTTACAGACTAGATATAACAGCTCCTTCGCCTTGTGGGCGGCGGACCGCAATCCGTCACACATTTCATCATTGTGGGTAACGGCGCACCAGGTTACTGCAAGCAACACTTCAATCAAACGAAAACTAGTTGTGACAGCCACGCATCCTTCACAGCACTCACCTACGTAAACAACCAGCCTTGGGTATAGTGCGTATCTACAGTGCACAAATACGACAAGATATGCCTAGGGTGTACCCCAGTCGTTGAAGCTTCTCTCGTCTAAATTAAAAGCGCACATCACGGAGCTCTTCAAAAATGTAAACTAACTAACTTCGTTGTCTTCTGCAGCCACGCCCTGAAAATACGGAATTAAAATGAGAGCCAATGTGTTCTTTTTAACAGGGTTGCTTGAATAGGCTTTTAATATCGAAACCCAAGATTTTAACCCGAATATACTTATCCACACCTTATCTGCTGCAAAATAGGTTTAATCATGGTCAGTGCTGTAAAAGTCCAAGTGCCAGCACCATTATGGAGAACGTCTTCACTGATAAGACTATTGGTTTCTGCTGGCCCACCAAGTATTATACAACTGGTAGGTTCTTGTGCCATAGGTCTACTGAAACCCTTTTCATAGGTTCCAAAGTGTCGGTTGCAATAAGAAAAATCATAATTATTTTTTGATCCCAAAATGTCCTCTTTTACAACGCCAGAAACGAAGAATTAACGGCTTCGAAAGGCTCTGGAAGCCGGTATCCGATTGGCTGGTGCGTTCTGCAATAGATGTTTTACAGACTGGTAACAGGATCTGACTTGCGAACGGTCGACAACATTGAACAAATAAGCTAGTAGTGGGTACATACCTCCAAAATTCGCATTATTATTTGGGGACACGTTCAACTTCAAACGTATGTATATTTCACTATGTTTGTCATTGGACCATACTTTATATGACACGCCCTGGTGAACTCTGCGCCAGTAGATGAACACTTCACAATGTGTAGTCCAATCATGTGCAGCCCAGCCAAAAAAAAAAAGAGTGACTTTTCGTCTATGCAGCAGCCAATGGAGAACCAACGCCGGCTTGAGTGTATACAGCACTGTGGAGTTAGTTTAGCCTGATGACGAATAATAACGCGAATTTTGCAGGTCTCTTATTAGTGGGATGCCACGCCATAGAGTAGATATATACATAGATAGTAAATATCGTGGCAGTTACTTTGATGTGGGAGTGCCCATTCCTGTGATTGGCTGCGCGAGGCTTTGAGAACGGCCATGCGTCTGATTGGGTACTGCAATTCTGTGGAAGTTTCCTCATTGGCTGGGTTTGCCAGCTGGTGGGTAGGTTACCCAGGTGCTAATTGGTCAACGGCGTCCGACATGTTTCATGCTGGTGGCACCATTTTGCTGACGTGTGCCGCTGGTCTCAGTCGAATAAGTAGATCTTTTAGATCTTTATTCTTAAGAACTCTTGTTGCCAAGCACCGAAAGAAATATCACTAAGCCCCTGTCACACTATCAATTCTTTCGGTCAATCTGCTTTCAATAAGTTTTGTCAAATAAAGTAGCATAGATATGGTGTCATCGAAACATTATAAAGGCCGCCATTTTTGTCTGAGAAAGTTGGATGGCTTCAGTTTCCATTAAACATTTGAAAATTGGACTGGTACTAAAATTTATTTGATGTTTGACTGTCTCAACCAATCAGAATCGTCCACGACAAAAATGGACGTGAAGAAATTTTAAATAACGAACAATTGCTGGAAATCAAGTAGGTAATGAAGATAATTGATTTATGTAGAATCTTCCTGGGCATGAATGCAATTTTCAGTGAATATTGCACACAATGTTACGAACTCAAGAGGTATTAAATGTTATTGTGCATGAAACATCTCTGATATATAAAAATGTTAATTTAGTAGAGAAACGAAAATAAATTACAATATTACTTACATTTCTTCCTGTAATGGACCGCATGGAAAAACAAATCAATATCTCACCATGAACATATTTTTTTAATTATATTTTATATTAGATTCTCCCAATTAAAGAATTTGACAGTGTGACACATTTTCAAACACATTCAAGATTATTTAAAAAATTTAGTTGGAAGGAAAAATTTGATGGCCGTATTTTGTCCCGTAATTTTATTGTCAAATATAGTTGAAGGCAAAAACTTGATAGCGTGACAGGGACTTTAGAGAGGTGGCAAAAGAGCAGTTCTGCAATCGAGTTTCAGAAGAGCAACAGCCAAATTTTTGTACTGACATTATTAGAATGATCTGTTAGTGTGTTGTAGTTCTGCGTGTTAAAGCAAAAATGCAGATATTGCTGAGGTTTTGTTTCTAATCTTTTTGCGGTAGGAACACAATACAATTCTTTAGGAATTACACGTGTAGTTCAGATAGCAATTATAGTCATGACTATAACCAATTAGAAGGGACGTGCAAAATTTACGTTATTATTTCAGGACAGACTAGACTCCAAACACTAGTGCTTTTTTACTGTGTTTGTCATTGGTGTACAGTTTGCTTGGGCACACCCTGGTTGGCTTTGGACCAATAGCAAGCAACTAACGAAAGGCTGGTCCAGTCACGTCCTATCAAGTGAAAGGGAACATGGGTCTTCATTGTCATAGAAACCAATAAACACATGGCACCGACTCGAATATTTATAGGATGGTAAATTCTAGCGTTAATAATATTTAAATGGTACTAACAAACCACCAGATCACTGTCGCTATATTAAAAGTCGATATGGGTGATATCTAAAGTAACTTGATTTCTACGACTATACTTTTTTCTCAGTCTTTTTTATTCCAAACGAAACCCATTGTGATATCATTTGACCCGCACGTGCGCAAAAATAACTCAAATTTCGAGACCTGAAGACTTCGCGGATTCATTTTGGGACAAGCTAGAATGCTAAACACGTGAAATTATATAACTTTGGCCGTTGGTCCACTTGGTGTTTGACACCTCCTGGAGAACGGTGTCCAATTGCCGCCTTCCGCTGTGACAGCAGACAACCAATGCGCAGTTGATATTGGCATATGTGTACATAAGACTGTAGAGTCTAGCCTACAGGTGATTGAACTCGCGAATTTTTCAGGTCTCTACTCATATTTCTTACACAATTTTGAACGTGAGTCGTTTAAGTCGTGTTCTTGGTGTTGCAATTGATCAAGTTCTTGTTTTTATTACGTAAGTTGATATGTACCTACTTCTATAATAAACGACACAGCATATCCGAACACTCGCCCACACTACTATCAAGATAACCTTCGGCCTTCCTCCCTCTCGAACGGTAGCTGCCTAGTCTGCGATCAGTTGCAGTAAGTAGCGCTGGAACCGTAGGCATTCTCAGTCTGTATCTCTAGGTCGTGCTCAGATATCCTTTGCTTCTGTGAGTCCAAAATGTGAAATAAAAACAATCGGTATTTTCGTTTATGCGCCGAGAGTAAAGGTCGTGTGAGTACTGGGTATATAAATACGCCGGCGTAAACCTCGAATCTCATCGGTTTACAACACCAGAGTTTATTTACTTAGCAGTGCTCATTCAAAGGTTCTGAGCTAGTCATCTTAATCCGATGAAAAATTGAAAGGATTAAATTTAATGAATGGGTTAAATTTATTGAAGGGGTTGAATGTATTGAAGGGGTTAATTTTTTCTTGACTTTGTTGTTGTACTTCTTTCTTTCTTTATTTTTGGGAGGGGTTAGCAGGAGCTCTGTACGATGTTGACGATGGGGTGTCCTGAAGGCGACTGACCAGAATGGTGGGTTGCAATGTGTTATATAGGTGTTGAGTTGAGTGCAAGAGTGTGCTAAAGGTCATTTTTCTTATTTTTTTTCTAATGTTGATGTGTTTGTAGGGATGTTAGTGGCAGATAGGCCATTTTTACAAATATATTTAACATACTAGAGAATTTCAGAGTATTTTAAATGATTTATAAGAGTGGCTTAAGCGTAAATTTTATGTTTTTTGGGGGATTATTGCTCGTAGACGGTGGTGGGAGATAGGCGACTATGAAAGATGCAATTTACGTGTTAGTAATGACAAACGATCAAATAGACGACGACTGTTTTCGAATGCAATTAAACGTTTCACACCAAAGAAAAAATAATTTCAGAGTGTTATACATATGAATAAATTACACACATCGAATCGCAAATTTCAAACGACTGCATGAATTATAAATGTAATTACATGACTCTCTAGTATGTAATTAAACATGCCGATAAATTAATGATACAATTACAAAGGTTACTTCAGTGTACACGTGTTGAACGTCAATCTTGTCCTGAAATGAATTCGCGAAATTTTCCTATCCCTAGGTATAGGCTGGCCACGGTAAAATTGGCACTTTTGAAAGCCCTGCACTGTAAAAAAAATTGTGATAAACTTCCTAAACTGTAATGGAAGTTTTTAATCTATGAACTGTATAGTAATAATACCATACATCAAGCTGTATATATAGTAAAGTTTAGCAGCGCTACTATACAAAGTTGGGAACTTCCCTATGCATTTGACTGTTTTCTGAGCAAATGTAGGAAAGTTACAATGAATATATAGGGGACAACATTACCATTACTGCTTTCTCAGTAAGCAAATACACTGATATAGTAAATTTCCGTACGATTTCTTAGTGTGTGCTTAAGATCTACTTGTGTGAACGTTGTGTATTATTCCGTCTTATGTAAAACGAACATTGCTATGGGCCTCATCACTTTATTCATTCGTCGGTCAAGCGAAACTGTGAAATTATTATAAAAGAAAATATTTTACAAATCTGCTCATTCGCGTTATTATTTGGCATCAGGCTAAACTTCACAGCGCTGTATGTATTCGAGCCGGCGTCGGTTCTCCATTGGCTGCTGCATAGATGAGAAGTCGCTCCTTTTTTTTTTTTTTACTAGCCTGCACGTGATTGGGCTATACATTGTCAAGTGTTCATTAACTGGCGCGCGGAGTTATCCCAGGGCGTGCCAGATAAGGTATGGTCCAATGACAAACTTATCGAAATGTACATGCGTTTGAAGTTCAACTTGTCCTCGATGTTTTCTCACTGTTTCAACAACCAACTGACAAATGACACAGACCTAAATACGTAGGAACACCCGAATTTCGCAAAAAGATTTCACGACCAGTTGTATTTCATAACACTTTACCTCAGATTCACTTTCATGATTGGGTGGTTTCCGTATTACGCATCTTCAGGTGTCTGCCTGCGAATCAAAGACGCACAGTATTGAAGTTACCTAATCCTGATTGGCCAGTTAAGTAGGAGAAGATCTTCTCGCAAAGACGTGCCGCCAATAAGCAAAAGAAAACAGTTGTTATGCCCGTAGGGTATTTAAATCTAGTATGTACGGAAATATTTTCGCGAAATTCGGGTGTCATTACAAAGCTAAGGATATGAACATTTCGCGAGCTCATTTCAGGACAAGATAGACGTCAAACACGTGTACACTGAAGTTGACTTTACAATTGGATCGCAGTTTATTAGACACTCCCTGGACGACTCTGATCCAATAACAGACTTGCAAGGAAACAAGTAGCGAGTGCCATCCTGCCAGGTGTGAAGTAACACTGACTATACTCTATGGGGCAGCAGCCAATGAACAAACATCTGAGGCTCGAGTATACACATGACTGTGGACTCTAGCCTACAGGTCATTGAATTCGCGAATTTTTCCTATCCCTAATTATAGCGTGCTTTCAGAAAATAACGTGAATTTGGGAGGTCCCTGTTGATGCTCTACATTCGCTGGCAACGTAAAACCATCATCACAACGAGACAGCATGCTCTCAGAGATGAACACTCGGAGAAAAGCAGTTAACGAGTCACAGAACCATGCTTTCCGAGAAGGATGTGTTCATCTTACTGCGGACAGACCGAACTGCGAACCTTGAAGGAAGATAATATCCTTGATATAATCGCAACGTAAAACGAAACCCGTGTAAGTGTCACGATCCGCATATGCACATTTACTTATGAATCGCTTCGTTTCCTTTGCTCATATGTATAATTCCCTCGCAATTAAATAATAGTCGACGCATATTTCTCGACATTCAAAGGTTTTCCAGTTTTCTACGTGCGTTGAACTTTCGCAGATAATTGCCGTAACTGTAATTAAATCACTTGAATATATTCAAAGCACGTTGCGGCCGATTTTTAAACTTAAGATGTCTCGAGTGTCAAGCTGTTTCGATTCAGACACTCCGCACGACCCTTTTAATTTGTAAGTGTAAGCTATTCACGGTCAAATGAGCACTTTTGAAAGCCCTGCGTAGGATCTACTTGTAAGCAAGTTGTGTAATCTTCCACCTTATGTAAGATTAACATTGTCATGGACCTCGTCACTTTATTCATGCGTCGGTCAAGTGAAACTGTGAAATTATTAGAAAAGTAAATGTTTAAGAAATCTGATCATTTTTACACTTCGATGCATTAAAAAAAAAAAAACAGAAAGCGAAAGAAACAATTTAAGTTATCAGAAATAGTTAATATACCGAACTACTTCCCATCCATCGTTAACAACTTTATTGGGCGTTTGTCACTCAGTGCGCCCGTTAAAATATATGCAGGTACGGGCGGTGACGTTTTTCTAAGGTTGATTTCAAAAGTGCTCACTTTATCGTGAACAGCCTTTACCCACTGGCTAACAAAGTGATCCGTGCGCCACTGTAATCAAGGACATCCCATCTGTTGCTTCCTTTGTGTGTAAAATTTTAAAAATGATCTCCGTGGTACTGTGTGCGCGTGCGTATAATAGCTCTCATTCCACTCGGCGGCTAATGAGGAAATCACAATGTGTGGAGAATCCGGTGCACGAGCCACACATAACTTTTGAGCCGCGGACTTCTCTTAAGCCCTTGTCACACTGTCAAATTATCTCCAACTATATTTGACAGTAAAATTCGAAGACAAAATACGGCCATCAAATTTTTTCCTTCCAACAAATTTTATCAAATAATCTTGAATGTGTTTGGAAATGCGTCACTCTGTCATATTTTTTACTGGAGAACCTAATTTGAATTATTATTTAAAGATTGTTTTTATAGTGGGAAATTTCTTTTTTTTTTAGTGCAGAAATGCAAGGAAAGCTGTAATTTATTTTCGCTTCTTTACTAAATTCATATTTTATTTATCACAGATGTTTCCTGCACAATGAAATTTAATGCCTCTGAGTTCGTAATATTACCTGCAATATTCACTTAATTCAGACCCAGTGTACACAACTGTGTACATTACGCACGTGTAGGTAATTTTTTTGTGTATATTTCACACTGCGACGTTCAGCGACCAACTATCTCACATGTGGGTAAGTGATTCGCAAACCGTCTTACTGGTCTAGGACATAATTGGTTCATACAACTGTAGCATAACATATAGTCTATAGCTCATTTTCTGTTACAATGAAACAAGGCTTGTGTCTACTTAAGTACAACACGCATCATAAAAATTTGTGTTTGCGACACCTGAAACCGTAAATTAAAGTGGGTCTGGAATTGTTAAAATCGCATTCATACCCAGACAACTACTACGTGAATTAATTATCTTCATTACCTACTTCGTTTCCAGCAATAGTTCGTTATTTTAAAGTTTCTTGACGTCAATTTTTCTTGCTCGATTCTGATTGGCTGAGACCGTCAAACATCACAGAAATTTTAGAACCGGCCCAATCTACAAATGTTAGATGGGAACTTAAGACATCCAACTTTCTGAGACAAGTATGGCGGCGTTTATGACGTTTCAATGACGTCATAATTGTCCAACTTTATTTAACCAGACTTATTGGAAGCAGTCCAAAGTAAGAAGTTGACAGTGTGACAAACGTTCAGCCAACGTGTCCACGACTGTGAACACGTTGCAAATGAATTAAATTTATGACCGGTACTGTGCATATTAAGCGACCAGTCTTGTTTACGGCTAATCTTGTTTGTGGATCTTTCTACGCCTCTTTGACAAGCATGGTTAATGCCAATAAAGGCTGTTCACGATCAAGTGAGCACTTTTGAAATCAACATTACAAAAATGTCACTGCCCCTGCCTGCATATATTCTGACAGGTGCACTGAGTGACATGCGCCCATTGAAGTTGGTAATGGTAGATAGAAAACAGTTCCATAATTTAACGTGGAGTATAAAGTGTCGCGTAACCATTTGTGATAACTAAGAATAGGAAAATTTCGCGAGTTCAATGACCTGTAGGCTAGACTCCTCAGTCCTCTGCATACTGGAGCCTGAGCTGTGTGTTTATTGGCTGTTGCCTCACGCCTGGCAGTTATGGGATTCGCAAGGTGTTTCCTTGTAAGTCTGCAACTGGCTCAGAGGCGTGCAGGGCAGGTCTAATAAACTGTGATCCAATTGCGAAGGTGACTTCACTGTATATGTGTTTGACGTCTATCTTCTCCCGAAATGAATTCGCGAAATTTTCCTAGCCCTAGTGATAACTTAAATTATTCATTTCGGTGTCCTTTTTTTTTTTTTTAATGCATCGAAGTTTAAAAATGACCATATTTGTAAAACATCTTCGTCCTACACAGTCGCAGCTGACCGACGCATGAATAAAGTGATGCAGCACAAGGTAATGTCAACTAATCCATCAGTCAAAAAACAAACCACTGAAAACAATTTTAAAAAATGACTGATGAATCTGTGGAAAATATCACTGAATCAATACGACAATAAGTGAAGGAAAAATGGCATTTTTTTACAGACTCATCAGTTGAATTTACTGAAGTAACTATTCAATCAGTCAGGTGATTGAAACAGTGGAATTCTCTCTGATTCATATTTAGAGTGTAGTTAAGAATACAGAAGTGAAATAACCGTTGGTAACGCGGGCTCCAGCCGCTTACGTCAGCAAATTGGCGCCCCTGTCCAACAAAGTAGGGGAGGAGCCGGTTCCGAGTTCGCTTTGACTTTTGACCGGTGAAGGTCAAAGGTCGAAGTGATGTCGGAACCACCCATTCCCCCTACTCAGCAACGTGTAGAAACTCCGTTCTTCAATCAGCTCCTGGTAACCTACTCGCCAGGTGGCAGGCCAGCCAATAGAGAATCCTTCACGTCACGCAGTAACCAATCAGGCACAGAAACTCACGTGCAGCCAATCAGTGATAAGGATACGCCCCACGTCAAACGCCATTTGTTTCCTGTGTACGTGTGTACTCTGCCGGTGAGGTTCTCATTTGTGGAGTACGGCAAGATGTGTCTGGTTGTAGCTAATCAGGCACAAAAACTCACGTGCAGCCAATCAGTGATAAGGATACGCCCCACATCAAACGCCATTTGTTTCCTGTGTACGTGTGTACTCTGCCGGTGAGATTCTCATTTGTGGAGTACGGCAAGCTGTGCCTGGTTGTAGCGAATTTTTTGGTGTGCGCCTTTTCTTACTCTTCCATCTTCATTCCTCATATGCTCCATCCTTAAGGCGATATTATACGATACCAGATTCAGTAAAATCTTGTGCAAGGTTCGCCATAGCGGTCGTTATGCCAGGTAGCATGGGACCCGTCATGGCATTTCCCCCCTTGTATGGGCAGATTTCATACCAGGTTTGGTAATTGGACACGTCCTATTTTTCGTGGCAGGTTCCACGCCGGCTTTCGTACCTGGCCAATCACGTCGTAGTTTCAGAGTATAGGGCGCTCCCCGTGGCTTCTACGTGAAAAGAGTTGATGAAGAAACCGAAAAGGGCGCCTTCATCTTGATATTACATCCGTGAGGTTGAAACTCTTTCATATAGATTTAAAATACGACAACGACGAATAATATTGGCTATGACAACTTATAATTACTGTGTGAAACCGTTATAAATACTTGAAACATTGCCTACTCTATAAAAATATTGATTGTAACTCTTTACTATAAATACTATATATAGAAAATAACTTTCCTGCGGGAACTGGTAACACAGTGGTGAAATACGACGACGTTCGTACTACAATATATCTTAGAGACGCGAGCTCAAAACTTGGTCGGTCCCAAGTTTTTTTAATCATTAAATTTTACATGCGGGTAATATCCCGGTACGTAAAGAAAAAAAACATATTTTGCAACCGGTCAGTAATTTCCGTCAAAATTAAAAATAACGCACTCGTACTCTAGTGACTTTGCGTCATTTTCAAATAAAATGAATGAAACTATACTAGTAAGCAATCAATCTATGTAAAAGGCGAACAGTAATATAGCAATACTAAGATGTGCTAGCTAGATTTGTTTATAGGCCTACGCAAGTTACCAACTGGTAGCAGTTCTACGAATGGGGTTCGAGTTAACTATCAACCACGCACTGCGCACCCGCCGAGGGTGCCAAATGCTAGTACGCGAACTGCTGTCGGGTGATATGAATCTTCCATGGCGGCTCATGTGGTCGCTGGTATACCTGCTCCAGCGCCAGGTCTCGTAGAAGCTAGTACATGGACCAGATACGGCTGCAGGCATCATATAATATCGACTTTAATATCACGTCGCATATTCCTCGCGCTGGCTGGGGCCGACAGTTACGTTGTTCGGGCAGGTCAGCCAGCTATCATTAAGCTGCAGCTTGCTTGCTTTCGTTCGTGCTGAACCTAACAGGAGTTGAGCTGAGAGATTTTAGGTGTCTCGTAACAATAAGATCTTGAGGGGTCTGCGAGGGTGAAATGAAGTAAGGAAGGAGCAGCGCCGGAATGCAAGGGGGGGGAACAGGAGACGCCCAAGAAAAACCCGTCGACCAGCGGGATCGTCCGTCACGATTTCAACTTGCGAAAACCTGGAGTGACCCGGACAGGGAATGAACCTGGTGGGAGGCGAGCAGTCTAACCTCCCGGCCACCGCGGTTCCTCAAAACCGGAAGCCGGAACATCGAGCGTATTTTTTATTTCCCATCCGAGCCATCCCTATGGCCAAACGGGCTGCCGAAATTTCGCCTCGCTATGCCACAATTGTTGTGTTTGTTTCGACAACATTTGTTTAAAGTAGAAGATGTATTCCAAGGAATCATTGCAACCAACTGTACAGCGTGTAGTACTCGTCAAATAAGTACTACACACTTTAGAAAAAATCGACTTAAAATTATTACTTATATAGCATCTGCATAAGTCACAAGGCTTGAATAGTATTTACGTTGTGGAACCGTTTTAAAATTTTAAACAAACTGCTTTCCTGGGTCGAAAAGAAAACACTTCTCTAGAATGTTATTTTCGAATTGGTTTTTGTGTGTGACACTATGCAATAATTTTTCTCCCATACATTCCGTACCTTATAGCATATTGTCAGGTTTTCATGGCTTTATAGCTTAGACCTACCTACGTTGGGAGACATTGCATGAACTAAAAGAAAATGATTTATGTAGTTTCCCGTAATTTTACGTCATCCACATTCTTTGAATACATTGGCGACGAAATATTATTATACATTGGCAGCACTAAGAATGTATGGAATTAATTTGGATCTAGATTTTAAGATTTTAAGTTATGTTACGTAGGAAAGAATATTTTACTGAGCAACTGTAAGCCCGGCACTATATTGGCTGAGAGTGGACGTCGTCGTCGAGATATGCGTGTACAATGTATTCTGTACCAACACGACGGTGCTAAGCGGGGATCAGAGACCAGCTAAAATGGTCGTACATACACTGTAACTACTCGTCTGTAGTTTGCCGTGAATATCTGCACATCTACGGTATACCTAGGGACTGAAAAATGTCGCGTTATAAACGACCTCTAAGCTACAGACCACGATCCTATGTATTATTCGGCCTCGCATGTCTGTATTTTGGATGCTGTTCCAGTGTGTGGCCAGTTTACCTCATAACCTGTCTCCTTGCGGGTATGTTATTGGCTCGGATTTCAACTGGGCGTATCTAATAAATAGGGGCAAATATATTTCGCGAATAGATTTCAAGACCAGTTGTACTCCAAAGCACTTAGTGCATATGCAAATTCGTGGTTGGGTGATCTCAAATGTCACGTGACTCACGTGTTCTGCCCGCGAATCTTGTACTTTCAATATCGGAGTACTTCGTTACGGATTGGCCCAGTCAAATTAGAACATATCTTCTCGCATAGACATGCGGCCAATAACTAGAGACGTGCCAAATTCGCGTTATTATTTGGGGACGCATTAAACTTCAGACACATGTAACTTCGCAATAAGTTTGGCACGTCCTGTGTAATTCTGAGCCGATAAATGAACACTTCACGTTTGTCTAGTCCAAACGCGTGCAGTCCAGTCAGAAAGGGAGTGGCTTCACAGTTATGCAGCAGCCAATGGAGAAACGACGCCGGCCCGAGTATATACATCACTGTGCAGTTTAGCCTGATGCCAAATAATAACGGGAATTTTCCAGGTCTCTGCCAATAACCAAAGGAAGTTGTGTTTTTGGACCTAGGATATTGAAGTCTAGCATGGCCGTAAATATTTTCACGGAAAAATACCGGTCCCTACTAATAAATTGTGACCCAATTGAAAACATGGCAGAAATGTTTGTGTGTTTTTAAGTCTAGTTTGTCCTAAAATGTACTCGCGAAATTTTCCAGTCCCCGTGGCTCACTCGAAGCGTCATGACCGAAATTCGCCGGAAGATTAGTACTATCCAAACCACGTATTACTTTAAAAAATACAGGTGGGGAAACTTTCGCTCAAACCACGAACTCCATCTGCACAAGCTAGCAAAATGGCGTCACTTGCCACCATCTTGTCGGAAAGCAGTGAGCCAATCAGCGCCTGGTAACGTATTTGCCAGCCGGCAGCACCAGACAATTTCCTAGATTTTCGCGAAAAATGTTCAATACCAGTTGTACTCCAAAACCCTTTAGTTCAAACGCACTTTCGTGTTTGGATGAGTTTAAATGTCACGTGCCTCAAACGTCTGTCCGCAGATCATGGAAGTTTAGCATCGGAGTACTTTATTACGATTGGCCCAGTCAAACAAGAACATGTCTTCTCAAGTACACACGCAGACAATAACCAAAGGAAGTTGTGGATATGGACGTAGGATATTGAAGTCTAGCATAGCCGTAAATATTTTCGCAAAAAACACCTGTCCCTAGTTATAATATATTACAGTGTTATAACTTATATACAAAATATAAGTGAATTTTAAATTTAAGTAAAACTAAATTTATTTTATTTTAACACAAGTATAAAAAGCTTGTGAAATTTTAGATATTTAAGAAATAACCAAACATGTCTTACATAGGATACTTCTTCAAAAGTTAGTTTAAAAAGTGTGAAGTAACAGCAAATAGACTATACATAATATTTGTAATTATTTCTAAACATACGGTAAAAGTTTTCATACATACTCATGCTTGAGGTGCATGAAAATAATTACCGTGGGATGTAATTGACTTTTCAGTATTTTTAATTGTTTTTACAATGCGTAATAGTCGGGTTTTTGAACACATTGATTTTCGAAAGTATTTCTGAACGTCGTCATTATTTATCAAGTAATCATTTTCTGTTTCAAATTTCATACTTAAAAGCTCCCGCAGAGAAGACGTAAATGTAAAATAAATAACACGTTTTCTGTTCTAGAGTGTTCATTCCAATTTCAGAATAGCTCATCAAAAATGCGTAAGTTAAACTGTAAATCATTGTACGGTCACAAACATAGTGTATTTATGAATATTAATTTCCCGTGGTTAAATTATTGTTTATTTTCTTAATGATTATTTCCCTTTTCAGGTGTAATTATGGGCCGACCCACTTATATTCCAGCTGTTAGCAACACTGCGTATAGTTCCTTCATTTAACCAGACGTTTTCCTCTATATTTTATTTTATTATTTATTTTTAATTTTCATATTTTCGTAAATGTTTGTATTTGCTTACACAGCGTATTTTGAATACAAAATAAAACTATTGATTTCTAGTTTTCTAGAGCTGTCGCGTAAATTGAGAGAGTATTAGGTCCTGTTGTAAAAAATATCAAAAGGACAATCGTTATTATCACTGAACGGGAAAAAAAACAGATAATGAATCCAGGTTAATAATTTAAGAGCCACGCAGCTCAATCGAAAGGGGATTGTCAATTGCACAAGTTTCCTATTTCTAAATGTAATATCTACTTTGTATATATGTAACCTTTAGCAATGTGATAAATTTGGTATGCCGCTGGTATGGTGGCGCGTTACACTCATTCAACATATATGAATATCCCAAAGCGTATATGAATGCAGGGCAGGGTTACGAAAACCATAAACAAAGCAAACCGGTTTTGTTTCGCAAGTGCGGCTGAAGCTGAAACGCTGTGACATGAGTGTTTATAACTACAATGTCGATGAAAACTCGGCTTCGGGCGGCGCATTACCCAAACCAAACTAGGAGTGATAAATTCAGAAGCGTGCAATTTATCTTCTACCTCGGGATCTCACATTTCCCACCATCTTCCACAATGTAAGCAAACGGAATTGTAAATATATATGTCTGCATTCGAGACAAGGCAAAAATATAATTATATTTATACTACCTGAAGCTGGTAGCTGCCTGGGTACATACTGCCACCACCTCTGAAAAAGACCTCTTAATAAAGGAAGCATGATTGATATCCGTGTTTGCATCCTTGACTCTGAACTGGAGCTGAAAAAAACCTGCCAGTAGTTTTAAAACTCGTCGACCCTTCACTTGCTAAAGGCCTAATATAGGCTATTCGCGGTAAAATGAGAACTTTTGAAAGCGCTGCTTAAGATCTACTTGTATGCACGTTGTGTATTATTCCACCTTATGTAAAATTGACGTCGTGATGGGCCTCGTCACTTGATTCGTGCGTCGGTCAAGTTAAACTGTGAAATTATTGGTAAAAGTAAATATTTTACAAATCTGCTCATTATACATTTCGATGAATTAAAAAAAAAAAAAAAGAAAGCCAAATAAATAATTTAATTTATCACAAATGGTTAACCAACACATTTTATTCGACGTTAAGTTATGGAACTACTTCCCGTCCATCGTTACCAACTTTACTGGGTGAATGTCACTCAGTGCACCCGTTAAAATACATGCAGGTAGGAGCTGTCACATTTCTTTAAGGTTGATTTCCAAACTGCTCACTTGATCGTGAACAGCCTGTATTAATGAGAAACATACGAAGAAAAAATTTACAGTGCCTGTGCTGAGATTTGAATAAAATTTCTGGATAGGGAAGTGGGTAGATTCACTAATATTTCATGCATAGCGTTACTTAATAGACACTACAAATTTTTTTTCATTTAGTTTATTTGGCTTATTGACGACCTACATTTATGTACGAAAGCTATTGAATGCTAAAAGGCAGCGGCAGTTAAAAAAATTACTCCTTTCATGCTCATATTAATTTATGATTTCAGGTATTGTAAATTAGAAATTGTTTGATGCGTACTGTACTTAAGCTAAATAACTTGTTTCGTTATCAAGACCAATAACTAGTTACATCCGAATTTCGCGAACAGATTTCACGACCAATTGTATTCCATAACACTTTAGCTGAGGTACACTTTCTTTATTGTATTATTGTTTGCTCGCGAATCGCAGACGCATAATACAAAAGTAACCTAATTACAATCGGCCAGCCCAGTAAGAAAATGTTTACTCATAAAGACACGCGACCAATAAGCAAAAGAGAATTGCTGATATACCCGCAGGGTATTGAAATCTAATATACGCGGGAATATTTTCTGGTACCTTAACTCGCTAGCCGGCAGCGCGGCCGATAGGAAACCCTTTCGCAGAACGCAGTAGCTAAATATAAACGAGGCTGATTCCGAGAGTCTCTCGCAGCCAATCAGAGAAAGGGTACGCAAACATCAAAGGAACCGCGACACCATTTCGTCTCTGTGTACGTATCTACTCTCTGCCGGAGCGGTGCGTGTAGTGGCGATTGCGCGCATGGATGTGCGCGTAAGTTTCGTCCTTATAGCCACCGCTATTCTCGGCCTCGGAAGCAGAACACAACTGCAGGCTGGCGCTATCAGACCGGCTCTTACTCTAATGTGTTTCAATTCAAAGGAAACTAGACTACTTCGCCTGTAAGCAAAATATTGCATTTTTCAGAATGAGTATAGATGTAGAACTAATTTTCCAAAATGTGTGGCAACAATTGAGGTCTGCACAGAGTGACTGCCACTTAGAGACAAATTAGAAGTGAGTCACCTGTATCCACTACTGCAAGAACACCCGTTGTGTTGGTGTATGTGTCAGAACTCGCCATCGTCCTGTTGGTCCATACCACATCGGAAACTACCCTGTACTTTACAGCGTTTATTATTGGCCGGTAATCAACCAATGGAAAGCCGAGCTAATATTGACCCAATCAAATGTCCTTTACAGTATTAAAGGATTTGCAAACACTCATGTCCCTTTTAGTGGCTATAAAATAAGTTTTATTGATAGCAATATCACTGTTAGTGCGCGATTGAATTCTTCAGAGGTCGTGTTAAAAATTAATAGAGCTGGTAATATTTCGCGAAAAAAATATCAGTACAATGTGTATTTCAATACTATAAGAACCCAACAGAAGTTTTTCTATTGCCATTGGTTGATGCCTGCTTGAGAATGCCTTTTTCATATTTAACCGGGCCAATCAGAATTTGGCAACATCGGCACGGCTCCTACCTGATTCGTGTGCAGACATGTAACACGTGTCAAAAAGTGATTCAGTCAATCAAGATAGGTAAACGACCCTATAGAGTCTTTAAATATAACAAATCCCGAAATCTTTTCGCGAAATTTATGAAATTACTGTCGCCTCAGAGGCGTCTAGGGCGGGTCTAATGAATTGTAATGAAATTGCAAAGGTTACTTCACTGTATATGTGTTTCACGTATATTTTGTCCCGAAATTAATTCTTGAAATTTTCCTATCCCGGCTTATTTCATTTCCCGGTTGCCAAAAAATTAATGAAGAAGAAGGACGCCGAGAAATTACTGCCTTAATCAGCAAGACAATCCCCCCCCCCCCCCAAGTTTCTTAATTTCTAACCTTTAAATAACAACCTTTGGTCCTCTCATCCCAATAATTAGGGACCTACAAAATCAGCGTTATTTTTTGGCTTCAAGCTTGAATTCACAGTACTGTTTATAATGAAGCCGGCTTCTTTTATTTATTTACTGCTGCCCAGGTGTTAAGTCACTCACTTTCTGAGTGAACTGTACGTGATTGGGGCACACGGTTATGAAGTTGTTCATTAATTGGCGCAGAGTTACCTGGAGCGAATCAAAAATTAAGCATGGTCCAATGACAGGCGTATTGCGATGATAATAGTATTTTCAGTTTGAACTGCCCTCAGTTGCAGGTCTCTCTACCTACAATACAAGGAATACTAACTGCACCAGGTGTGGAGGAACGAGGTTGGAGGCGGATGACAGGTCAGGCAACCAAAGCGAGTTCAGCCGAAAAACATGCCGCGGTGAAAAAAAAAACAAGGATAACTTTAAACAATTATAAAAACACGTTCCGGGCTACGGGTATATAAACCTGCGCGTAGAAAGTGCACTCAAGGTTGCCATTGACGTCATTGGCATCGACTTATTTTTCTCTTTTATTTTTCCGCCTCCCTCCAACGTTTTGACTACACAGACTTCCAGACTGAAACTGGAAGAAGAGTATTAATTTCTTTTCAGGCATGCATTATAGTTAAGTATAATTTCTTATCCTTGTTACACAACAGTAATTTACATTTATCTCCAATTTATTACAAAGTATAACATGTAAGTTATAACTTCCCCCCCCCCCCCCCCCCCGAAAATTCTTCTCAAATGGGAAAGCAAAAAATTAAAATATTTCGTGAACGGAATACAATAACAAACAAATTAACCAACCTTAAGCTTTTACTGTTTGAAGGCAATTTACATGTGAGGCACGAGTATATATATATATATTTATTTATTTATTTATTTATTTATTTATTTATTTATTTACACAAGCCATCTGAAGATACAAATATCTCACGCTCAAAGATTTGAGCGGCTCTTTTAAGAGGATGGACTGAAACATTTTCTGTGAAATAGTTGTTTGCGCTAATCCGCGTGGATCGGTAAATAAATGTTCTGCAAATACGACTTTTTGTCAGAAAAGATTTTTAAAAAATGTCTATGCCATTTTTTTTTTTTTTTTTTTTTTTTGGTCATATTAAGTGTAGGCCTATTCTTGGAGAAATAAATTCGTGAAAATGGTCAACTACCCCAATTTTAAAGCTTGTGTATGCAGTTTTCTTAAGCATTAAGAGATAAGTACAAAAATACGGCCGTAGTTTTATCTGTGGTCTTTCATCACGTGTAATAAAATCCCACCGTTATAGGCTGTTCACGGAAAGTGAGCACTTGTGAGCCCCTAGTTATCTTTTCCTTTAAGCCATTATTTATCCTTTAACCACATTATGACGAAATGAGGTGAGAAGGGAGCAGCGCCTGAATGCAAGAACGAGGGAAACGGAGGATCCCCGAGAAAACCCAACTACCAGCGGCATCGTCTGGCACGATTCTCACTTGCGAGAATCGGGGAGTGACCCAGCCGGGGATTGAACCCGGTTCGCCTTGGTAGGAGGCGTGCATTCTAACCGCTCAGCCACCGCGGCCCCTAAGATACAAATAGGTTACGGGCCTTGTCAGTTACAGAAAAAAAAACTTAAATAATACAACTTAATTATGTTTACATGTAACATTCCAAATATTAATTAGCGGTGAGAAACATACTTCTAATAAGAATTGTGTAGGGCAGTTAACACAAATACGTAATAAAGTACCAAAGAGAAAAAATTTTGTGAATCACAGATAGTAAGCAAATCAATTAACCTACTTAAAAGTGTCCGGAAACTCTTCTAGGTTAAAAAATATGTAGCCCTACATATAATTATAATTGACTTCCGTATTTTTTTCAGCTTATTTTGGTCGTCAATTCGTTTTACATGTTTAGGACGGTTTTTATAAAATTTAACACCGTTATCGAAAATATTATCTCTGGCAGCAGTTTTGTTTGTCCATTACGTGAGCATTGTGACGGACTCTATTACAATAATCATATTTCAGATAGGGCTTCCCAAGGTTTTTCCATACGTAATAAATAGCTGTATATAGGACAGTAAGTAATAACTAGGGACCTGCGAAATTCGCGTTATTTGTTAGTTTCAAGCTAGAATCCACAGTACTGTATATACTGTAGCCGGCGTCGTTCCTTGATTTGCTGCTGCCCAGATGTTAAGTCACTCCCTTTCTGAGTGAACTGTACGTGATTGGGGCACACGATTGTGAAGTGTTCATTTATTGGCGCAGAGTTACCTGGGGCGTAACAAATAAAGCATGGTCCAATGACAAGCGTATTGCAATGGTAAACGTGTTTTCAGTTTAATCTGTCTTAAAATAATAACGTGAATTTTGCAGGTCTCTAGTAATAACTTACGAAATAATCCCCCCCCCCCCGCCCCCAAGTAAGATATAGGACATTTCTGAATTATCATTCAAACAGATGTTTTTTTTAACAAGAAAACAGCGTTTACGTTAAACTTCCCATTACCACAGACAGCTAACAATAAAGTGAAAGGATAAAAAGTTTTCATGCAATTTGTAGTCACTTTTTATTCACCCTTGTAGACAAAATAATTATATAATTCCTGCTTTTTACCCATTTACTTATATGAAGCTTCCAAGTAAGATCCCGACCCATAAATATGCTAATAAGTTGTGTCTTATTTCTCAGATTTTGTGTTTTTTATTTAAACTTAATGTATTACTAATGATAGGGATAGGAAAGTGTCACGCTTTCAACGACCTGTATGTTAGACTCCACAAGTCTTTGACAATCGAGCCTCAGATGTTCATTCATTGGCTGCTATCCCAGTGTCACTCCACACCTGGCAGCATGGGCTTCGCTTCTTGTTTCCTTGAAGTCTGCTACTGGCTCAATGTCGACTACGGCGTATCTAATAAACTCTGATCCAATTGTAAAGGTGACTTCAGTGCACACGCGTTTTAAATCTATCTTGTCCTGAAATTAATTCTCGAATTTTTTCCCCATCAGTAGCTATTGATAGTTTTTATTGGTTTGAACTTCATATATACTTTTTCTTCCGCATTTATAGAGACCTGCAAAATTCGGGTTATTATTTGGGGAGACGTTCAACTTCAAACGTATGCACATTTCGATAAGTTTGCCATTGGAACATACCTTATCTGACACGCCCTGGGTAACTCTGCGCCAGTAAATGAACACTTCGCAGTGTATATTCCAATAACGCGCAGTACAGTAAAAAAAAAAAAAAAAAAAAAAAAAAAAAAAAAAAAAAAAAAAAAAAAGGAGTGACTTCTCATCTATGCAGCAACCAATGGGGAACCGGCGCCGGCTCGAGTATATACAACACTGTGAAGTTTAGCCTGATGCCAAATAACAACTCGAATTTTGCAGGTGTCTATGCATTTAATATCTTCACAGAGTACTTGATACAGACGCGGAATATCACTTAATCCACGAATTCCATTTGCAAACGTCAGAAAAATGTCACAACGGCGTCGCCAATCGCCCGTCGGTAGCGCTGACCAATAGGGAATATCCCGCAGCAATCAGTAGCCAATCAGACGATGAGTACGCCCGCAGAGTTGATAAGAACGCAGAGAAGATACGGCGTGGCGGCTCTTTCGATGCGCGCGTACCCGTTCTCTCCGATTGGCTGCGCTGCCGGCTGGATATGTATGTTACCAGGCGCTGATTGGTTAGTGGCGTTGCTTCGTTTTACCGGCTAGTGACACCATTTTCCTGGCGCGTACGGCTGGAGTTCGCGGCACAAGCGGCTGTTTTACCTACGCGTTCTTAGAGGCTGTGTTACACCTTATACTAGGAACCTACAAAATTCGTGTCATTGTATGGCTACAGAGTGAGCTCCAAGCTGTTGTATTTCTGTTAAACTTCTCTCGTTGGCTGACAATCCGTGTAGCGCATCCCAAGTACACTTTTAGCCGATCATAAAAGCTCATACGTAGAGCCACCAATCTCCAGTACCGCGGTCACGCAGGCAAATGGCGCTGTATTATCAGTATAGCCAATTAAATCTCTAAATCTGCTGGGACAAATACAGTATAAGAATGTGAATTCTACCATGTTGCTAAATAATAACGCGAATTTAGCAGGTCTCTACTTATACAGTGGTTATTAGTTTAGGGTTATTACAGAAGAGTAATGGTCACTATAGGCTATTCATGGTGAATTGAGCGTTTTCTGAAGCCATCTAATATGGAATAATAATTAATAAACATATTTTATTGTAACATTAGGCGTTAGCTTTTGAGTCCGGTGAAATATAAACACTGTGTTTATTGTCTACTTACGCGGCAATATTTATTTCAATATAATAATGTAAGAATAAAAAATAAGCTGATAGACTAAAAGTAACTGGGGCCTTAAAATCAAAAGTGCTCACTTCACCGTGAACAGCATATACTAAAAATGTTTCATTACATAAGCATTACATTTCTTTGTGCCGATTTTGTTCCTGATTGTTAATAGGTGTTCCCTGTTTGTCGTTAAAATGTGAAAATGAATTAATTTATAAAATGTCGTATAAAGTCGATTATTGCATAAATATGTGTTAATAGTTTATGTATTATGCCTGTAATGATGGGTAAAGTAATTAGATGAGCTTCTACTGTCGCGTTTTTCAATAAAGTTCCCAAATTTGAATCAGAAATAAACTAATAAATATTTAATATGATAGGTGACGCGGGCGTGGTTTTCAAGCGTAATTGTATTTTTGAAAAAATACGAAAGTACCCTAATTGACTTTGCACACCAGTACCGACATAAATATTCTACGACTAACTCGTTTTTATGCCACATTCATTTGATTTTTATATTAATTTATAACGCTTAAAAGTTAAATCTGAAGATGCACTAGAATTGTAAATATAACAATCTTCAAGTAATTTAAAACACTTTAAACTCATTCAACATGTAGCTTACAAGTATATAAAATGACTAACCAACTATTTAGAACACAAAACTCGCACCCTGGAAAAACTCCTCCGTCTACAAAATTGGAATCGTTCCTTTCGCACTCCAAACACCAGTAGGCAATTCTACAGGCATACAATTTGCATTGGCAAACAGATACTTTAAGTCGTTCCGTAGTCCAATAGCAAGCACAAATGCACTCGACACCAAATATTGTGCAGCTTCTTTTAAGGCAATACCAACACAATTTGGTTTTTGTCAATTTTGTACTTATTAATCGGAGTATTCTTCTTTTCGGCTCCGTCATCCAATTCGAAACACCAGTTTCTGAAGAAAATTATAATTATTTATAGATTATTATACTAAATATCTATATTTAATATGTATTATATTATTACATAATAATATACAGTATATTATTACATATATTACATAATAATATACATATATATTACATATATTACATAAATAATATACAGTATATTATAATATATTATATTTCATTAAAAATATATTATATCATAATATATGTTGTATTATAATATATGTTATATTATAATATATTTATATTATAATATATGTTATATTATTATATATATTATATTATAATATACGTTAAATTGTAATATATTAACATTTTTACTATATTATATTACAATTTATATTATATAATTATGTATTTATTATAATGTATTATTTTGTAAAATGGTGTATTCTAAGTATATTATATTATTTATTATATAATTAAAGATTATTATATATTATGATTAGATTTATAGATTGTGAGTTCGTAGCTTCCTTGTCGCGTCTGTACAGCAGTATAAGATCAATAGTTAGTTGGGTATAAGGAAACTTTCAAATTTAAAAAATATATATAAACAACTTTTAAAAAATCCAATAATTCAATATGGCGCAGGAAGGTTCCCCTGAAGGCTCCCATTTGGCAAGTCTGTGGGAAGGTTCGGTGCAGGGTCCTTGAGTAGTTTTATATGTATATATATATATATATATATATATATATATATATATATATATATATATATATATATAAACAGACATTTCAAAAAACCTTTTTTTAGCAGTTTCTGAGAACTCTGCATTGTGTTAATGTACGTGGCGTCTTTACATCACTCAGCATCCCTCGTCTGAAGTGTGTTCTTTTCGTAGATCAGCACACTCGACATACGTTTAATAGTTTCGTGGGGAAATGTGTACTTGATACACTCTGCAACGCAGTTCAAGCGCTATGTAGGCTTAATCAAAGGGGAATTAATTCCTGCCATTCTGTATTTATGGTTTTGCTCTGAAACCTGGCAGTAGAGGCCGTCTTTTACATTTTGTGGCCCGACAAATCGTAGGATATGGCTTGGCACACTTCCTAAAAACTTTTTCTATGCGTTTTCTGTTCTTGTTGTCACCTCGGTAGTCGTTACGCATGAAATTATCACTTTATTCTTCTCGGCTGTTACTTGTTAAAAGCTGTTCACGGTAAAATGAGCAATTTTGAAAGGCCTTCTTACAGTCTACTCTTATGCACGTTGTGTATAATTTCGCCTTATGTAAAAATTGCATTGCCATTTGCGTCATCTCTTTATTCATACGTCGATCAAGTGAAACTGTGAAATTATTAGGAAAGTAAATATTTTACAAGCATACTAATTTTTACACTTCGGTGCATTGAAAAAATTATAACAGAAATTCAAATACATAACTCAAGTTATCACAAATGGCTGCCTAACACTT
Organism: Dryococelus australis; assembly: GCA_029891345.1. Taxonomy (NCBI): domain Eukaryota; kingdom Metazoa; phylum Arthropoda; class Insecta; order Phasmatodea; family Phasmatidae; genus Dryococelus; species Dryococelus australis. Next base: position 86,296,885 of record CM057004.1, on the reverse strand, counting down.
TTCATTCGATGTTAAGATATGGAACTACTTTCCGTCCATCAACAACTTTACTGGGCGAACGTCACTCTGTGCACCCATTAAAATATATGCATGCAGAGACAGTGACACTTTTTTCTAAGGTTCATATCAAAATTTCTCACTGCATCGTGAACAGTAATGAAGGGAGTGAAACTGCAACGAATTGAGAATATGTGGGGAACTATTATTAGTGCTCTGTGGCGCCAAAACATATATATCGTATACGCCGAAGTTTTGGAAAGTGTCTCGTAAGATAATACCAGGACGTGAAAACGACAAGTATCCTTAGGCAATTTATAACGGCGAGAATTGTGCCACGTGTTGCGTTGCGCCCGAATCGGTAGTTGAAGTTAAGCGTGTAGGGCGTACCGCTTTCCTGGTACATATATCAGTTTTCAGGGTGTCGTGACATGTACGTACAAAGAGATACTTTCGTCCTGGTACGCGAAAATATCAAGATTTCAGCATTTGCGATCACGTGTAACAGAACGTAACATAAAAGTGTCTTGAGTCCGGTATCTTGCGCAGCAAAAATGCTTCTTGGGGCAAAGCAAAACTGATCTGAGTTTCCGGACATGAACGTGCGCATCCAGCATTCCGTTTCGTCTCGTGCAGGTTGTTCCGTGTTGTGTTGTCAATGAAGACATGTAAATGTCGCGTTATCAATTGACGACATAATAGGCTTGAAAATCGTGTGGGTTTGTATTGCTCTTGTCTTTGTGCTACTGCTGGTTTGACACGTCCTGGGCGGCCTTAAATCAATCGGGAACAAGTAACGAAAATATAGCCCAATCACGTGCCGCCTGGTCAAAAGGGACTGTGGCACCTCGCTTTTGCAGAAGCCAATAAGCAAGTGGCGCCGATTTTGAAGGCGGTGAAATCTAGTGTTGGCGCCAGATGGAAATTTTGCATGTGTCTAGTTATACACTTACAGTTACTAATTCACTGCCGATATTTAGCTTGAATCTAGAGCTCACTTCTATGGTGTGTTTACCTCACGAGTCAACCTTTCAAGGGTTTTGTAATAAACAAATCGAGGGTTCAGAAGGAAACCGGAAAATCAGTGATCTTGATTTTGTATTCGAATAAGTTTCATTTTTTGTTGAGATTTTATTTTTATTCATTGCAGTTAATTTAAGTATTTATACTGTTTTGTTGTGTAGTAAACTAGATCAATTTTTCTTACGTACCAGTGTGTAGTTACAAGCAATAAATGAGCATAAGATTTCCCCTTTTAATAACATAGAATTCGAGTTTATTTTTTAAATTAAATGCAGAAGAAAAAGAACAACATTTTCAATTTTTTTTTGTAGTGTAAATAAGCTGTATTTTAGTAGTTCACGTTTTTGCATGCCGTTGAAGGTTTGCACATTTTGCTTTTAAAAAATTGTGTTACGAAACTATCTGTTAACCAGGATACACAAAATAGTGGCTTGGCTATTTTTGTCGTGTGAAGGTGCATGGCGTACCACTTTTTCCTCTAAAGTACCAGTTTTTTTGTGAAACGATGGAGGAGAAAGTAGTTCCGTATATTAACGTTGAACAAAAAGTGTTAGGTAACCATTTACAATAACTTAAATTATTTCTCTCGCTTTCTGTATTTATTAATGTGTGGAAGAGTAAAAATGAGCAGATTTCTAAAATATTTACTTTTCTAATAATTTTACAGTTTCACTTGACCGACGCATGTATAAAGTGATGAGGTCCATGGCTATGTTTATCTTACATAAGGCGGAAGAACACACAACGTATATACAAGTAGATCTTAAGCAGGGCTTTCATATATATATATATATAGACATATATAATATATATATATATATAGACACACACACACATAATTTGTTTTAGAATCTTGGCTTTAAGAATAACGAATAAAACAGCAAAATGGCTGAGCAGAAAAACTGCTTATATGAGAACATTTGTTCTGCCTGCACTGTCTGTTTGGCATGATCGGCGTACATGTGAACCAGGCTTTACACGCTCGCTGCTTTGTACTGCGCGAGCGATAGAGGACAAAGTAGTGATGTGATAGCGGGTGGCGAGTCAAGAAGGAAAGTTTGGAAGACAGGCGAACGATAATCCTATCAGGGTTTTAAGCTATAAAGGCATGCGGCTGCGCATTCTTACGTCTGCCGCCGTGATTAACTGTTCGCTGCTCGCACGCTACTGACCTTCAGCACATCGAATATCTGCGTTTACCTGAAGAATGTTCTGGTTAATGAATTAGTTTCTCTCGGCGTCACTCGGGGCGCGCGAAACTTCCAGATCAAGGCCAGCGATGGGCCTCCGAGCCAGAAGTTCAAGAAAGTTGGGGGTTTGGGCGGTTTGCTCAGCCTTGAGCGATAGACGACGATCCAGAAGAGCAGCAAGTGGCGCCGGACGTGATCAACGGGTGGAAAATCTGCGACTGCAAGCATCGGTGCAGTGAAGAGTGCCACTGGCGGTCTGGACTAATCTATTGTATGCGTGAGTGAAAGACATTTCAAATGATGGCAACATATAGACTAAACATGTGTTAATGATGAGTTTGAGTTAATTGACTGTAATCAAACATAGACATTGAGAAATAATCTACAGAAATTAAATATTGCGCTCTCTGTGATATTAAGAGAGTAATACTGGAGATAGATAATTTTCATGTTGTAAATAATAGTTCTGCGAATAAATTAAAAACAAATTTAATACATTTATTTTTATGAAGATGTCCATTCCTTACAAACTCGGATACACCCTACAAATGTCTTGTAACAATATTTTTATGTTAACAGGAAAATGAAACGTTTGTGATACACCGCGTATTTAGGAACCAACATACGGTGTGATTTTACTAAGGTTTGATTCGATAAGTGTGATGAAACCGCAAATATATTGTAAAGACTGTTCACGATAAAGCGAGCACTTTTGAAATCAACATTAGAATAAAGTCACTGCCAGTACCTGCATATATTTTAAAGGGCGCACTGAGTGACATGTGCCCAGTAAAGTTGGTAACGATGGAGGAAAAGTACCCATAAGTTAACGCTTTTGAGAGCCGATGAAGGTGATTGGTGAATGAAGCAGTGCCGGAATGATGGGGGCGGGGGAAACGGGGGATCCCCGAGAAAACCTGCCGACCAGCAGCACCGCCTGGCACGATTCCAACATGCGAAAATCTGGGAGCAACCATGCCTGGAATCGAACCTGGTTTGCCTCGGTGGGGGGAGAGTACTCTAACCACTACTCCACCGTGGCCCCAGAATTTCCGTATGTGTGACATTATCCATCGAGATCACGACCCCCGTCAGCGTCAGCCTTGGTCGGTATTCGAACTAAAATATGATATGTATGTAGCCGTAACGGGGATGTGAATTATTTTTACTAGACGTGAACATCGGCTTGGTTTTACAGTCTTCAATTTACCGTAACTGCCTCAAAGGGAACTGGTTCCATGAAGTCCGCGCATCTTGTCTCTAATGCAGGCTATATTTCATCGTCCAATTCACCCTACAATTCCCCTAACGACGAGAAGTAGCTTTGAGACTGATGAAGGGGGCGGGGCAATGGTCCACAAGTCATTCTACAACGTTTTCTGTACACTCTAATAAATAGTTCGCAAATTTTCTATGGGCTGTTCATACTTAACTATAGTCCTCCCGCCAAGGCGATCCGAGTTCAATCTCCGGCTGGGTCACTCCCGGAATTTTCGTAAGTGAGAGTCGTGCCGGCCGATGCAGCTGGTCTACGGGTTTTTTTGTCGGGGGTCTCCCATTTCCCCCGCCCTTGCATTCCGACGCTACTCCGTTCTCACCTCATTTCACTCTCATCGGTTCTTAAGACCTCGTAGTTAAGAGCCGTCCAAATCTCTCTCGTCTCTCTCTCTCTCTCTCTCTCACTCTCTCTAGACTGTCAGCTCGGTGGCTCGCGGTGACTTAAATAAGCTCACTATCCCGCTCTAGAAGGTTCCCCAATCCCCGAATCACGCTGAGAAAGGCGGGGGCGATGACAAGAACATTATTGAAACAATAACCCCCAGACATTGCCCCCCCCCCCCCCGGATAGGCCAATCGCGACAGCGGAATTCCTTTGTAAATCGCCGTGCGTCTCCTTGGGTTAATACTCTGCCCTTGACAGACTGCTTCGCTCTCTGGGGCAAGTATAGAGAAGCGATGCAGAGCAGCGTGTAACAGTACTTATCTGTGTGCTAATTACCCAGAAATCTTAATATTTTGTCAAATAAAGCCTATTGTTACGACGTGAAGAGGCCTTAATTCGACGGCCTGCCTGAACACTCCATCACACACGAGCGGTAATCAGGGCATACAGTTGCCGCAATCGGGGCTCACATTGCCAAACCCTGGTAAGCAGGAATCCCCTCTACGAGCCAGGGAATCGGCAATGTTGCGTTATGCCAAACCGATATGAGGCCACTGCAGAGTGGCGGGATGTGTCTTTCTCCATGTGACGCCGGCCGAGATGGACGTTCCAAGAATCTTGCTGTGCCGACCTCCGTAGCCCGTCATACGTAATCAGACTTCGGATACTTCTCAAGGTGGGACGGGACTAGTGGCTCTCAATAAGGTAGTTGATGAGGTTAACTTAACAATGCTCCCCCGACCATATAGCTCCTTATATTTATTTACCACATGCTCCACCATCATGAGATCCCTCTTACCTTAACATCAAGTAGTACGATACAATCTAACTAGAACAGTATGTTCCAGTCGTAAAAGCTACAAGGATGTACTAACATTGAAGTCTGTCCTATTATTTAACGCAAAATCATATTATTTGGTCTCTTCTTTTTTATAAAGTCGGGACTGTCTCTTCTAGACTACGCCCACTTTTAATTTATTCTCTTTCTTCAATTGCTTTCTTTCTTGTCTCATGGCTTGTTGAACCAGCCCGTTTGATTAAAACCTTCCAGCATCATTACGTAGACTTCAAAACCATGCAAATGATTTCTTACAACTCTGACAGTACAAAGCGATCTTTTTGCCTCTGTGCAGTCAATGATCCCCTAAATATATTTATTTTTTTACGTAGTAGAATTAAGGGTCAGTAACAAATGTTGTTGCTAGGGTCCAGTAAAATTTTCTTCACGTTTAATATATCTATAGAACTTTGGATTTTTTTCCCATGGAACTTCCGCTGAATATTATTATGTCATTTCCCCTACTGCATTATGTCTGATATGTTCAGACGGACAGAAAACTATAACAGTTATTCCTGAAAATCGCCACTGCAAAATACACCCATGCTTCATTAGTATATGTATTCCAAGATTCTAATATTATCATCTTCTTTTGTAAAATACTATGTTCGTAACCAGAGCAGAAAATAGCAAACACTTTTCGAGGTTAAATAAAATCAAACGTACTTGTTCTTTTTAAACGCTAATTTGTAATCGACGTACTTGGCCCGTATTACTTTTTCTGTATTCCTTAAATGAAGTCTATATTGAGTAATGGCTAGAGACTTGCAAAATTCGCGTTATTATTTGGCATCAGACTAAACTTTACAGTGATGTATATAATGTAGCCGGCGTCGGTTCCCCATTGGCTTCTGCATAGTTGAGAAGTCGCTCCTTTTTTTTTTTTTTTTTACTAGACTGCACGTGATTGGACTATACATTGTCAAGTGTTCATTTACTGGCGCAGAGTTACCCAGAGCGTGTCAGATAAAGTATGGTCCAATGACAAACTTATCGAAATGTACATGCGTTTCAAGTTTAACGTGTCCCCAAATAATAACGCGAATTTTGCAGGTCTCTACAAATGGCCTAGGAGCCAATTTTTCTTATCTGTTTGTCTCATGGCTTGGTTGTATTTTCAGGGAACTTTGAACAAAGAGTACTACTTAACTTTAAAAAGATAACCGTAGACTCTCTTTATGACGAACATTGATCTATTTTGTAGGTACCATTTCTTGCCTAGGGTCTCCACTTCCTCATATTTATACACGTGTGAAAATGTGAAAGATACCGCGTGTGCTTACTAATCTAGGGAATGTCATTATCTTATTTATTACTTCCATAGTCGCGCCGGCTTAAGAACGGACTTGGCTCAGCCTACCCAAGTGAAAGAGAGAGACACGCCGACTTGCTAAGCACCAAGCCACAGGTAGCTGACAGGCGGGCAGACGAATCTGCAGGCACTCCCTCCCACCTGCCGTACACCACCGCCGTCCAATTGTTTCCTTTCCCGAGGGAGAGAAGTGGCACGACGTTGGCGGATCTCCCATGCCCTAAGTTACTGCGGCGGTACTATAGTTACTTTCAGTCACGTTTTAACTCTTTTCAAACATTCCCAACTCTCGTTTTCTATTCTTCAAAATTCTTGACCTTGCACTGCCGGAATTGGCAGTGTTGCTTAAAAATACTTACACTTAACACATCGAGGTCTGCACACGTTTACTAAAACTTAAGACATATTTCAAGTAAGTCACCTATATCCACTACTACAGGAACACCGGTTCTGTTGGTGTCTGTGTTAGAACTCACCATCGTCCTATTGGTCCATATCACACCGGACACTACCCTGTACTTTACAGCGTTCATTACTGGCCGGTCATCAATCAATGGAGAGTCGAGCTGATATTGACTCAATAAAATGTCCTTTATCGTATAAAAGGTTTTGCAATCAATCATGTCCCTTTGAGTGGCAATAAAAACAAAAGTTCTATCGCTCGCAATATAATTGTTACTGCGCTGCCGTGTTCTTGTGAGATCGCGTTAAACACTAGCTGAACAAAGACTAGACATACATGCGAGTTTTGTTCTGAACAACAAAGAAATCTTCACATTAGCTTTGCTCCAGCTACACTCGGGCATAGTCTACAAAGTGTTAAACACCAAATCTTAAAAAAGTGTACGTTCTTTCTAATATTTCCTACTCTTCTCTCTTCATGTTTCCGCGTTATATAGGTGTAGGCTTATGTTTTTTTTTTTCTGGGAAAATAGTACCTCAGTGTAAATACAGATACTGTTCGCGCACCACGTTTAGGAAAAAGGTTTTCCTAGTGCGTCATTGAGTTTATCTGCCGAGACGTAGCACGCGAACTATAATTACACAGAGGCGAAATTAATTGGTGGTTCCTTTGAAGTGGGTGGGCCTGTTATCTGACTGTTTGCGCGAGGTTTTGGGCGGCGTTCCAAGACGTTACTGCGAGAGCAGAGTAGCGTGACAGAGAGAAACGGCTGAGGGAAGTAAGAGTAGACGTTGTTTAGGAACGAACGTGATGTAAAGTGGATGCTGTGTTTACAAATATATACCGATTAATTGGTGGTTCCTTTGAAGTGGGTGGGCCTGTTATCTGACTGTTTGAGCCAGGTTATGGGCGGCCTTCCAAGACGTTATTACGAGAGCAGAGTAGCGTGTAGGAGAGCAACAGCTGAGGGAAGTAAGAGTAAACGTTGTTTAGGAACGAACGTGATGTAAAGAGGATGCTGTGTTTACAAATATATACCGATTTATCAACAAACTTAGATTCCAAAAAAAAATATGATCACGTTTGCAATTTTTCTTTTTTCTTTTTCTTTTTTTTTTCGAAAAATTTGTAATAAACATAATATGCATAAACAGATTCGCTTACCATAAATAAATTATAAACATCAGTGAGTTTAAAAATGCAACATTTAAACAATTAAACTTTTATACAAAAATATTAATTTTATCACTCTTCATTTGTAATTACTTGGTGCGTGTTTATAACCAGAATATCCACATATCATTTCAGTTTGTTTACTTCTATTGTACTCTCCGCCATGAAGAGTTTACACTTTGTTACTCACTGAAATAGTACATGTAAAAGTTTTATCCTGGCAAGATTCTCGGAGCAGTTTAGTAGTTTAGGGACACTGCCAAGAGGAAGTAAAACAGTTACTCGAAGTGTTTTGGGACAACCGGAGAGTAACGTTTACTCACAGAGTAACGTTTTGGAACGTCCCGCCAGAAGTGGACCTTGTATCTTATTGGTAGCGATAGGAAAAATTCGCGAGTTCAATAACCTGTAGGCTAGACTCTACAGTCATGTGTATATTCGAGCTTCAGATATTTGTTCATTGGCTGCTGCCCCATAGAGTAGCCAGTGTTACTTCTCACCTGGCAGTATGGCACTCGCTACTTGTTTCCTTGCTGGTCTGCTATTGAAATCAGAGTCGTCCAGGGCGTGTCTAGTAAACTGCGATCCAATTGCAAAGCCAACTTCAGTGTACACGTGTTTGACGTCTATCTTGTCCTGAGATGAACTCACGAAATGTTCCTATCCCTAGTAATAGGTAGGGCCACCTCTTTTTCGCGAAAAGATTTCAGGACTACTTGTATACCAAAACACTAGATCTCGGATCCACTTTCGGGATTGGATGGTTTTAACTGTCACGCATTACAGGTAACTGCCCGCGAATCACGGGCACTCAGTGTCGGAGTTACATACTTCTGATTGGCCTAGTCAGGTATGGAACTGTTTCCAACAGACACACGTGGCCAATAGCCAGAATAAAACTGCACGTGTGCCATATTGCATTGGAGTGTAGCCTTCCGCAAGTCTTTTCGCGAAAAACAGGTGTCCCTACGTATAGGTCCGTGCGCGCACGTCTCGATTTTAGAAATTACTTTTTTACAAAACTATTTATAACTTTTAAATTATTGGCGATAATTGTATTATGTAAAGAAGATTTCTTAAATACATTAAACAGTTCTAACTATGAATTCATTTATTTTGATAAAGATAAATTTCTTTGTGGTTAGAAAATACAGTAAATTTTATTATGTTTGTTTTTCTTGCGTAATTTAAATTGTAAATTCGCTTATTACTACTTATCTATTAAAGATAGATGTATGCTACCAATGACTTTTTTTGTAGATCATTTAATTTTACACGGTTCTTTCATACATTATTTTGTTGTATCGGTAAAGGATTAGACAGCGTATTCCATGATAGCGCGCTGGCGGCAAACGTTTTTCCCGACTTGATTCACTAATACCGTCAATGCTCAGCTCCTATAAGTGCTAGGGCAATTTTTAATACATACAAACCTTCCTTGATGAATGTAGATTTTAACAGTGATATTCCCTGTGGGTAACTGATTCCTGAACAATACTACTGCGCTACGTTGTGACTGGTTCATAACACCGACCACCAAGCGCGAAGACTACACCTAATTGGTGTTGTGATTACGAAATATGTTCTTTGCCATACTAAGTACAGCAGGCATCTAAATATTTGTGATTTGCAACACCGAAAATTATAAATTAATGCGGGAATGAAAGGGCTAAGTTGGTTATCATTAGGGGTAGGAAAATTTCGCAATTTCATTTCAGGACAAAATAGACGTCCAACACATGTACACTGAAGTTACCTTTGTAATCGGATCAGAGTTCATAAGACACGCCCTGGACGACTCTGACCCAATAGCAGACTTGCTAGGAAACCAGTAGCAAGTGGAGTAACACTGGCTACTCTCTGGAGCAGCAGTCAATGAACAAACATCTGAGGCTCGAGTGTGCACAGGACTGAGGAGTCTGGTTTTACAGCCCATTAAACTCGCGAAATTTTCCTGTCCCCAGTAATCATCGAGTGTTGTGAAGCATCAAAAAACAGTAATAAAAAAAGCGTTATGATTTGGTGCTGTGTAAGTGATAGGTCGATCAGTAAACCAACAGAAGATAATCAACTTTTGCCCATATTGAACAGCAATCAGTAGGGACACCCGAATTTCGTGAAAATATTTGTACACATGCTAGACTTCAATAGCCTTGTATCAGCCGTTTTCATTTGCTTACTGACCACGAGTCTTTCTGAGAAGACATTTTCTTACTTGAAGAGCCAATCAGAATTAGGTAACTCTGACCCTGCACGTCTGTGATTTGCGAGCACACGCCTTAGACGCGTAACATCTGGATCAGCCAATCAAGAAAGACGATCTGAGCTAAAGTGTTATGAAATACAACTGATCTTGAAATCTTTTCGCGAAATTAGGGGGTTCATTAGCAATCAGTGGATGGTCCTATACAATACATTGGCTCTGAAATAAAACAATTGTTTCCTATTTGCTGAATCCACACTAAAGCCCAGAAAGATGAGATTTCTAGCACATATGATCTGATGTTGCAGACCTTAAGAGGAACTATTTATTCAGAAACTTGAGAAGGTAAGCGGACTTCTCCTATATACATCCCAAAATGGGACCACCAATTTAAGATTTTTTTTTGTTAACGTATAACCACGCCTTAAGATCAATGGAAAGGTCTCGCAGTATACGAATTCTGGAAGCATAAAATCAGAAACTGAATTTGAACTACTTCAAATTATTTTATGGGATTAGATTCATTGACAATATATTTTAATGCTGGCTGTTGACTATTATATACAGCAATACTTCATACAGGATATCGTTGTGTGTTTAAAAATTGCCAACTTTTTGCCAAAAAGTAGGAATATAAACCACAAATCAGTAAAAACGGCAAAATAGTTATTGTCTTGAAATTAATAAAATAATATTGCGGTATCTGAAACTATATAACATAAATTAAAGTTTGTGAAGAAAAAAATTCTTTTACTTTTACAGGAATTATAAGATGCAATAATCTTTTACATTAAGAGGGTGGTTTTGTTTTCATTTTGATGCTATATTTTTTTACATAATGAATTTTAATAAATTTTTAACAATTAGTTTTGCGTGTGCTCGTGTTTTGTGGTTTTTATACGTTATCACTCTGAAACCAGCCAGCAAGTTTTTATCCACTAACTATACGTTATAGATAGGGACCTGCGAAATTTGCGTTATTTTGTGGCTACCGATAGAACTCCAAGCTGTTGTATTTTTGTTTCACTTCTCTCATTGGCTGACAATCCGTGCAGCGCATTACAAGTACACATTTAGCCAATCGTAAAAGCTCATACATAGAGTCACCAATCTCCAGCATCGCGGTCACGCAGGCAAATGGCGCTGTATTATCAGTATAGCCAATTAAATCTCTATATCTGCTGGGACAAATACAGTATAAGACTGTGAATTCTACCATATTGCTAAATAATAACGCGAATTTTGCAGGTCTTTAGTTATACATAGGGTTAGGAAAAATTCGTGAGTTCAATGACCTGTAGGCTAGACTCCACAGTCATGTGTATACTCGAGCCTCAGATGTTTGTTCATTGGCTGCTGCCCCATAGAGTAGCCAGTGTTGCTTCACACCTGGCAGTATGGCATTCGCTACTTGTTTCCTTGCAAGTCTGCTATTTATTAGAGTCGTCTAATAAACTGCAATCCAATTGCAAAGTCAACTTCAGTGTACGCGTGTTTGACGTCTATGTTGTCCTAAAATGAACTCGCGAAATGTTCCTATCCCTAGTTATACATGTAACTATTGATGTGTGTGATGGCTTTGTGATTCAAATATATAGTCGAAATAAATCCCATCGAAATATATAAAATAGTTCAAATTCAGTGGCTGATTCTGTACTTTAGAAAAAAGTACGCACAGTTCGAGACTTCACCATGATCCTTACGTTGCTCGACAAACCTTCCAAAAAAAAAATCACAAGCCAGTAAAGAGACTACTGATATCCGTGATACGCCTGCAATTATAACAAATAACGCTGGATGGAGAAAACTATTCAGATAGACCGATCTCCATTGCAAGATAAACTTAAGAGTGTGATGGACCCCCCCCCCCCCCCGGCCAATTTCCGGACAAGGTCTAGAAGCGAGGGAGCGATAAGGGCGACACTAACACGCACTTGTAGCGCCTCATCGCTCCTACGCGCAAGGCGTGCAGTGTTTCCGTCGTGAATCTGTACTGTGCAGATTAGACCTGTAACAGTGGGGTTTTTATTACACGCGATGAAAGACCACAGATTAAACTACGCCCATATGCGTTGTACTTTTCCCTTGCCGCTTAAGGAAACTTCATAGTCAAGCTTTAAAAATGCGACATTTGACCATTTTCATGATTTTTTTTTCTCCAAGAATAAACTTAATATGGCAAAGTAAAAGGGTAGGCATAGATGATTGTTTTTTTTTTATCTTTTATGACAGTCGTATTTGCAGAGCACTTATTTGCCGAGATACGTGTATTCGCGGAAACAACTGTTTCACAAAAAATGCGGGGTCTATTCCACTGCTAACCCATTCCGATCTAGTGTACACAACTAGGTACATCACGCACGTGTAGGTAACTTTTGGTCTGTGCTGCACACTGCGAAACTCAAGAACCAACGATCTTGCCTGTGGGTAAATTATTCGCATACCATATTGCTGGTCTAGATCTCAATTGATGTATAGAATTGTAGCCGAACATGTAGCCTACGGCTCATTGGCTGTGACAAAGAAACAAGTGTTGTGTCGACTTAAGTGCAGCAAGCGTTATAAAAATTTTTGGTTTGCAGCACCTGATACCATAAATTAAAATGGGTCTGAAAGGGTTAACGGCACTGCCTACCGACTGGCAGCTCCGGAATTAAAATAGGAAATCCCATCTTTAGAAAATTTCGCTTCAGTGCATTGATTTTAAAGATAGGCGTTTCAAACAAAATGTATTCTTCGCGAATTTTCCATGGGAAGATTCCTACGAGCGTATATTTTCAATATATATCGACAGTATGTTCTTTCGTGACACGTAATTTATTTAAAAAAAATTCCTTGTAAACAGGCTATACACATTACGGAAAAATCACCACTGTAAGGAATTTCTCATAAAAAAAATTCGTGAAGAATATATTTCGTTCGAAACGCTTATCTTTAAGATTAACGCACTGAGGCGAAATTTCCTTAACATGGGATTTCCTATTCAAATTTCACAGCCAGTAGGCAGCGCACTTATGTTTTTTTTTTGAAGAGTTTCTAGTGTGGAAAGTGCCTTGGAGAGTATCAAACAAACGGCAGCAGAAGCAGGATATTGGTTTTTTAACGTTGAGCACCTTGTAATGACACTGGCGGTTCTACTGAACTCGTCAAGCGAGTCCGAGAGAAGTCAGCTATCTCAGATGACTGGAGACATTTGCGCTCCTCAGTGTCTCGTAAGAGACTGAATTACGCTCTCCGTCTTGTTCACGCAGACGTCTTGAACTCAGTCGTTACTACGAAGAATGTTACAAGTTTGTCTTCCAGGAACGAATTAATAAAAAAAAGCTTTCGTACCTATTTAATCCTAATTAAGATATTCTTGTTTGTTTTTTTTTTTTCTACGGTTTTGAACACGTCGTGAAATATTTATAATTTCACAAGTTTTATGAAGATTTTTACAATTTTGTATTGTATGGGTTAGGCGTTTTATCATCCAAACATGGAGTATGATTGTCGTGGGGGAAAAAAATAGTTTTCAGTTGGAAACGTTTATGCCTGAGTGTGGAGTGCGAGAATACAAAATCTGGCTTCTTCAGCCATTCTCCCCGCCCTAAAAAATTATTGCAGATAATTTGAACTTTTTCGAATACTGCGCAAAAATCCACCCTTCATTATAAAGTATATATATGTGTATTATATATATATATAAATCTTTGCCGTTGCCTGGAGAAGATCAGCTGACGTCAATATTTCAACATCTGTCTTCTGCAAGTACTTTATTCCACCGGTAATTTTTTTTACCGAATTTCAAGCGGTGCAATGAACTCAGATTTTAAAATTTTATTGAAAAGACCATTGCAATATATATATATATATATATATATATATATATATATATATATATATATATATATATATATATATATATATATATATCCATTTCGGAATGAAAATTGTTTATAATCGATTTACGGTTACTTCACACTTTTCCGAAGCCCTACTAAAGTTCTACTTCCAGGATATTCCTCCGTCTCGTGCAAACTAAGCTTAACTAAGTCTGGAAAATTACACCAGAGGACAACGCACCACACTCGTGCGCACTCAGTTATGATATTACTTTGTATAAGAACTAGTTATTACTAGCCGCTACCAACACAGATATTTTCTCGCTGTTTTTAATCGTGTTTGTTACAAAATAAATATTCTAATGTATAAATATAATATAGGTAAGAATTCAATGCAACAATAAATAAGATGATACTGTGTTTACAGAGGCATAAAACGCTTGGTACGTGGCATATTTAGGAAATAACTAAAAACGTAATACATGGGGTGATTTTTCAAAGGGTTGTGTTCAAACGTCCGAAGAAACCATGAATGGACTATATAGGATGTTCACGGTAAAATGAGAACTTTTGAATGTCCTCCTTAAGATCTACTTGTATGCTCGTTATGTATTCTTCAACCTTATGTAAACTTAACATTGCAATGGGCCTCATCACTTTATTCATGCGTAGGTCATATGAAACTGTGAAATTATTAGAAACGTAAACATTTTACAAATCTGGTCAATTTTACACTCCGGTGCATTAAAAAAAAAACAGAAAGCGAAATAAAGTATTTAAGTTATCATAAATGCTTACCTAACACTTTTTATTCGACGTTAAGATACGGAATTACTTCCCATCCATCGTTACCAAGTTTACTGGGTGCATGTCACTCCGGGCGCCCGTTAAATAAGATGCAGGTACGGCCAGTGACATTTTTATGAGGTAGATTTCTAAAGTGCTCACTTTACCGTGAACAGCCTTTATCAAATGTTCTTCCCTAGGTAGAACAATTTACAATCCATCCTGCTTACTTGAGGAATTCGCACTTTAGAGTGTTGTTGACGTAACATTACGTTCCGGAGAACTTAATCAAAAACTGCTGGCGCAGTAATATTCCGCTTGCCAGTGTCTACAGATTACGCGGGGTGTCCAGAGACCTGCGGAATTCGCGTTATAATTTGGAAACGCGTTAGTTAAACTTTAAACACTTCTAACTCGGCGTCGTATTGGCAGAGAGCCGGCCGGTAATGAAGGTCGTACAGTATAGTAGGTGTGTCCTTTGTAAGAACCAATAGCATTCTTGTAAATGGGAACAGCAGATCTGATGGTCACGCAGTCGTCATTATAGGAAACTATAGCTTATCTTAATTGTCAGTAAATATGTACCACGTTCGAGTGTTATAGGCTGTACACTGTAAAATGGGCACTTTTGAAAGCCCTGCTGAAGATATACTTGTATACACGCTGTGTATTCTTCCATCTGATATAAAATGAACATTACCATGGGCCTCATCACTTTATTCATGCTTCGGTCAAATGACGCTGTGAAATTATTAAGAAAGTAAATATTTTAAAAATCTGCTCATTGTTACACTTCGATGCATTAGAAAAAACAGAATGCGAAAGAAATAATTTTAAGTTGTCACAAATGGTTACCTAGCACTTTTCATTTGACGTTAAGATACGGAACTACTTTCCATCTATAGTTACCAACGTTACTGGGCAAATATCTCTCAGGGCGCCCATTAAAATACAAACATGCCGGGGTAGCGACTTTTTTCTAAGGTTCATTTCCAAAGTGCTAACTTTATCGTGAACAGCCTTTAACAGCGAGGTATTGAGAGCCGATGAGAGTGATTGAGGTGAGTACGCAACAGAGCCGGGAGAAACGGGAGATCCCTGAGAAGACCCCGCCGACCAGCGGCATCGTCCGGCAAGATTCCCACCGGCCGGGAATTGAACCCAGGTTCTCCTGGGTGGGAGGAGAGCAGGCTAGCCGCACATACCCCGCGGCTCCCCGTCCTCCGAAAAGAGAAATCTCCAGCTAACGACGGCCTAGAATTAGTCGTTAAAAAGATATATCCGCGCATACATGAGTGTTCTGCCGCGTGAGGAGGGTCCGGTCAGAACCGGTCCTTAGCGAGCAGTGAAAGTAAACTGGCGATGAACGTCTGACCCTGATCTTGGGTTGAACAAAGGCGCTCCCGACAGAAAAGCGGGAGTGAGAGAAAGTAACCCACTATTTTTTTTTTGCTTTTTTTTCCGTGTTTAAACTCTCACCCAGTACATAAGTTTGCAGACGAGGATCAACCGGTTATAAAGTGAACTATAAAAGTACACGCCACCAAAATGGCGTCACTGGCCAGCAAAGTGTTGGAAAGACGTTCACCAATAATTTCCTGACAACATACTGTTACGAATGTACCTTTTATAATACTTCGCATAAGAAAGGGTTATGGACGTAACTGAATGACAAAGGATGATATGGTAGAGCACTATTGTGGATGAGGGATTTTATTGAGACCTGAAGAACATACAATAACATAGTAAGGTAATATTTAGAGCTACTGATTTTTTCGGGAAAAGATGTGAGATCACGGCAGACTTCAATACTATAAAGCACCCAACAGCAGTTTGTCTTTTTCCATTGGTTACTGTCTGCTTGAGAAGGCGTTTTCATTTTTGACCGGGCCACTCAGAATCAGAATTCGACAGCATCTGCACTGCTCCTATGTGAATCGTGTGCAGACAGTTAACATGTGCCAAAAAGTAATTCAGCCAATTAAAAAAGGTAAATGACCGTACAGTGTCTTGAATTATAACGTGTCTTGAAATCTTTTCGCGAAATTTCACTACCCCTAGTAATATTATTCACACGAGGGAGCTTATTTGAAATGATATTAATTTAAAATACATTATTATGATTGATTACTCACGCCTCTACTATAATAAATAGGGACACGCCAATTTCGAGAAAATATTTCACGACCAGTTGTATTTCATAACACTTTAGCTCAGATTCACTTTCATGACTGGATGCTTTCCGTATTACGCATCTTCAGGAGTCTGCCTGCTAATCCAAGACGCAGTATTGCAGTTACCTAATATTGCAATGGTAAAAGTGTCTTCAGTTTAAACCCTCCTGAACTAATAAATAACAACGCGAATTTTGCAGGTCTCTAGCAATCAAATGGGGACAGGTGTTTTTCGCGAGAAAATATACGGCCATGCTAAACTTCAAAATCCTACGTTCGTGTTACTTACTGTCCGCCTGTCTACGTGAAAAGACATGTTCTAATTCGACTGGGTCAATAGTAATAAAATCCACCGATAATGAACGCCCATGATTCGCGGACAGACGTTTGAGGCACGTGACATTTAAGATCATCCGACCACAAAAATGCATGTGAACTAAAGTGTTTTGGAGTACAACTGGTATTGAAATCTTTTCGCGAAAAACACCTGTCCCTAGCAATAAGTTGTTCCAATTTCTGGCGTCCAGGTTTAATATGAAGGTGTGAGGCCGTGTTCAGGCGGGCCGTCGAGCCAAGGCTCGCCCACGCCATCACAGCAGTACTCGTCAGCCGGCGGGTCAGCCAGTAGGGGGACCTTCTATGGCACGCAGTAGCCAATAGAGGCACAATGCCTATTCCCAGATCCTCGAGCAGCCAGTTAGATAATGGGTACGCCCACTTCGAAGGCACAGCCACGCCCTTTCGAATCTGTGAACGTGCAGCTGTTACTGTGCCCACGCACAAACTATACATTTTTTACACATTCGCAAGTTAACTCAGTCGTGTTTCCGAAAACTGATCAATTGTATTTGATACAGAGCGTAAATGATCATCGTAAAGTTTTCAATTCAACAACGTTAAACGCGGCAACTACAACGTAAACATCTATTAGCTTCCAGGGTGTTTGAGTTACGTTAGTGTTTCACTCTATTGAAACAAACATGGCTGTTTCATCGAATGTTGTCGCATTAATAATTGGAAATTATCTTATTCATAATAGTATGGTCTTAATGCGTGACAAATCGTATTTTAGTGCGAAATATTTCTCATGTCATTAATCTTAATTCAAGGAAGTGAAAAGCAACGTTTATACGACGTATGATCTATAATTACAGAAATTCTGAGTATTTTATGATTTTTTTTTTCCTTGGCACACTCTGAGTGGTCGTATTGTAGGTAATGAATCGGAACTCTTGTGAGCCTTCCGTGTCCGAATATTGACCGGGTATACAACAATCTTATGGTGTTCTTATTGATACCACCTTGACGATCATTGTGACTTCAATCGAATGGAAATGAAGGCAGCTTGATTTTGACAAGGAGCTGCCAAATCACTCAGCTTATAAAGCCAAGCGTAAATTTCTTATACTTAAGATCGTCAAGCGATAGCAAATTCCTACCGCTGCTAATAAATTCGAAGTCATAACCCGTGTGAAGGTGTGTGGAGATGATATCGTACCTCTAACTATATGCAAATTTTACACGAGTATCTATTGCAATTCTCTTTTGAGGATGAGCATTGGTGATTAATGATCGATATTTTTGCTAAAAAGTTGAAATAAAACAGTGGAGGAAATTTCTATGAGCGTAATAATTATGTAATTTTTGTAATGGTTCTTCATTTAAAAAAATTTATAGAGGTTCACGTATATACCGTGTTTTTAAGATATTTTAGAAGCACAAAAACTGGAGAACGAAAAAAAAGGAATTAAGTAAAATTTAAAACCATAAGTGTGAATCTTATTGACTTATGATTGGTTCATTCCGTAGTTGTCCCTCACATTTTGTATATAAAAAGTACTTGCAGGCCTATTTTGCAAAGAAAAATATGTAGTAGGCCCTATTTCATGAATATATATTTAATTTTTTGTAAATGCATTCTTTAATTTCGTTTTGGCTATTTTGCTGGTTTTGCTTTGCTAAATAAGAAATCTCCAAATCACTGGAATAACGTAACTTAGTTTATATTAATTATAATATTGTTTTCCTTCAAGTACATTATTGCTTCCGTTATGATTTTCGTATGTAACGTTCTCAAAATTTTGAGAATTATTAAAAACCGATTATTGTAATCGATTTAAGTAGTGGAAATAATTTAAATTAATTTTTTAAATATTTTAACTGTTACCATATTGACGTGTTTTACAAACTCTGGTTTTGCATTTAAATACCTCGATCTGACCGCGAGTAGTCCTGCTGTAGTGTTTAAATATTAATGAAATTTTATATTATGAGCTGCAGCTGCTCACATAATTTAAATATCAAGCATTAATAAGTATTCAAATCTTCTCACGGTATTGTAAACAGTATCGAAATTAACCTTTAATAAAATCGGCCCAAAAGTACATATAAACGTCACAGTATAGGCAGTTCACGGTAAAATGAGCACTTTCGAAAGCCCTGCTTAAGATCTACTTGTATTCGCGTTGTGTATTCCTTCCGTCTTGTGTAAAATTAATATTTCCATGGGCCTCATCACTTTATTCATGCGCCGGTCAAGTGAAATTGCGAAATTATTAGGAAAGAAAACAGTTTACATATCTGCTCATTATTACACATTGGTGCATAAAGAACAGAAAGCGGAATAAATAATTCGAGTTGTCGAAAAGGGTTACCTAACACTTTTTATCTGACGTTAAGACATGGAACTACTTTCCGTCCATCGTTTCCAGCTTTACTGGGCGAATGTCACTCAGTGCACCCATTAAAATATACGCAGGTAGGAACAGTGACTTTTTCTACGGTTCATTTCAAAAGTGCTCGTTTTATCGTGGAAAGCACTTTACACACTGGCACGCAGACATCCGCTCAAGTCGGCGGCAAATTTAGTTCCAAGGCTTGACGTCGTGTGTTTAAATTTATGGCCACTGAGATAAGTGATTCTTGCTTTGCATGCCCTAGAGCACTCAAATTAGCATTTATATATCACCTTACATTCCCAATAATCCCACTGCTGCACTTGGGAGGCGCACGCATAAATTGATGAAGCCATTGGCAACGTTAATTGAACACATGACGGAAAGATACAGAAAAGAAGAAAAGTAGATCCCAAGCAGGGCTTTCGAAATTGTTTGTTTATCCGCGAACATCCCGTACAGGGTTGGTTCACGAGTTGCCGTCACTTACAGGATTCATTCTTTAAGTCGTCTGGAGCAGAATTGTGTCATACGAATGTGGGGCCCTATTCGCAATGTTCGCAGAGTGATTCGGGCATATCGGAAACTCACTACAGTGAACAGCTCGTGGCATTTCGCTGCCCGTTTGGCTGTTGCTGTGAACAGGGCATGACATTGACATTCGTGAAGTATGGCTGTGAACTCGGAGCGTTCCTGCTTATTTATTGTGGTTGCGGCAAATACACTAGAAACCTTTACCGCACAGCTCTATGCAAATAGCACAGGCACGTGTGCGAAGAAATAACTTAGTGGGAAGAGGAGTTATTATCATTATATTTATGGAAATATTTCAAAAAGTTATTTATTATTATCATTTGTCAGTAAATATTTTCCACTTCTGAAACATTTGGCGTATTGAGAATTAGATTTGGTGTTTTAAGGTTTAGACATTGTTAAATAAACTTTCCATAGGCGAAAGAAAGTTTTGTCTTCACGTTCACCAGGTTGGTATCGAATTATTAATATCAAAAGAATGTATGTTGCTGGAGGTAACAACATTCCCGGGTTTTCTCGCAGAAATCTTCAAGCTGTCCGGTATTGGTTTCTAGGGCATTTGGTTGTATCCTTTGGCTGTGAGACACATAGGCTAAAGGTGAGGTAGGCCGATTATTCGTCTTCTGCGCGTGTACCCGACATTGACCTACCCCAAAGGAACACAGCTGTCAAAATCACGTGGTCAACAGTGTTTATATCTCGATTTTCAAAAGACGAGCATTTTTATATTAATAAAATACTTCCATCAATTTTAATTTAATCAAACTGCGTTACAAATTGGTTAGAGGAAGTACAAATATATCTCAAAGCACTTTTTCACATATCAGTATTCTAGCAAAAAAAAAATCCAAACGATGCCGTTTTTGCTGGACGTATTGGCAGGAAAGGAATTCAATGTTTGGAGACGGAAGTTGGCTGTGCGCAGCCAGCGAGATCGGTCTGCCTCTTCTTTAGTCTATGGTGAGACGAATTAATTGCGTTACAATGCCACGTACATTTTCCACAGAATATTACCTTGATACGGCGTTTGATGCTCAACTGTAAGCAATTAAGTCTGATAACGATTACGACTTTTTTTAAATGAAGGTGTGTTCTTTTTTTTCTTCGCTTTTAAAAATTTAGCGAATTACTCTGTAAATAGTTGTTAGTAATAGGGGCCACATTCATATGACATTTTTTGACTGGAACGACGTAAGGAATAAGCCCTGTGAGTGAGGGTAATTCCTCGTGAATCACCTGTATACAGCAAGTGTGGTTTTATTGCTGCTTGATCCAGTGACTGTCGACAGCAATATCCTGACTAAAGCCTACCATATCACAAATCACAAACTAAATGATTGGCCAATTCAAACACACCACCTCACTGTTCAGTTACTGTCACCCCCCCTCCCCCCCCCCCCCTCCCCGATGGGCGAATACAGTGGTACGTCGAAACAGTTCGTGGGTGTCGTTGAGTTCAGATGTCTTCATTGCATGCCATGCTTCCGATGCGGAACTGTGGGCGCTTAAAAAACAATTTCACAGAAAAAAATGGGGTTTGGCCTTATTGGAGAGACGGCCGTTTGTTTTGCGTGAACACGTCTACATTGACGCGCTCGGACGCCTTGATGTCTGTTTTACGTCACCGGCATCGCTTCACTCGATCATATGGGGTTTTATGGGTATCACTGGATTCCTTTTTAAATGCTCGTTACGATCGTATACGACTTTTATATTTCAACTTGGCTCTTTGACGAGTATAGACCGACATCGTGTTAAGTTTTCTTAATTGTTTACATTAAACGCATACAATTTTACTATAACCACGCCACACAATTGTTTGAAGCGCGCAATCGATTGATCTTGACGAGAGCTGCCGATTGAAACTTAAAACAAGCGCCGTAGCTTCTCCTAGGCAAAAATTATACTACGTGGAAGTTATGAGACGTGGCGAAACGAACTCAAAATTGTAACAACCACACCAGTCCCTCGGACGATGCTTCGCAGTCCGCACTCAACGTACCATATATTTTTTTAGCATTTGGCAATCGAGTGGTGTAAATGAGTTTTGAATCAAGACGATAGATTCGGAGCTGCAATGCCAAACTCTATCCCCAGATTTTGTTATATTCGGATTTTCTGGATTGCCTCCCCCTATTGTTGCAAATTTAAAAGACGTATTCACGTCAAAATTGATTAGTAAAATATTTTCAGTGAAATAGTTGTTCATGCGAATAGGCCTATCTCTAGGGACACCCAAGCCTATATCTAGGAACACCCCCAAAATATTTCCATCCAAGATATATTTCAATAGTGTATAAACACTGTAGCAGTGTTCCTTACCCTATTGATTGCATTCTTAGTGACAGGGCGTTCTCTTACTTGAGCGGCCAGTGAGAATTAAGATACTCCGTTAATGGAAGCCTGTGATTCGCAGGAAGATACATAAGATGCGTAACAAGTAACTCATCCAATTACGAAAGTGAACCTCGGCGAACATATTTTGAAATACAACTAGTCGAAAATTTTTTTTCGCGAAATTCGTGTGTCCTTGCGTATCTCTGTAAAAACCAACTATCTCCACCCGTACTATTTTACTTTTATCATACTGGGTGTATTTGACACTTTGTAGACTATGCCCGAGTGTAGCTCGAACAAAGCTAATTTGTAAATCTCTTTGTTGTTCCGAACAAAACTCGTATGGATGTGCAGTCTTTGTTCGGCAAGTGTTTAACACGACATCACAAGAACACGACAGCGCAGTAACAATGATATATTGCCAACGATAGAATTATTTTTTTTTGTTATAGCCACTCAAAGGAACATGATTGATTGTAAATCCTTTTATAGTATAAAGGACACTTGATTTGGGTCAATATCAGCTTGACTCTTCATTGGTTGATGACCGGTTAATAATGAACACTGTAAAGTACAGGTTAGTGTCCAGCGGGTATGGACCAATAGGACGATGGCGAGTTCTAACACAGACACCAACAGAACATGTGTTCTTGCAGTAGTGGATATAGGTGACTCACTTCTAATTTGTCATAAGTGCCGGTAAATGTGTGCAGACCTCAATGTGTAAAAAAATTGTAAAAAATTATATATATATATATATATATATATATATATATATATATATATATATATATATATATATATTGAATTCTCAGAGTTTTCCTGCACCGTTTCCTAAAGATGGCCGCCTGGGTAGGCCGCCGGACGATGTGCAGGGCTCCAGCAGAAAACATTTTATTGAAAAACCGCCCAACGTGCCTGAGTGATGTCTGCTTACGAATAGCATTTAAGAAATGTTACGCGTCTGTATGCATATTTCAAATCCTCCATTTCTCTCTAAAGCATATTGTTGTGATAGTGAATAAGGTTCGATCGGGTGTTTTCACGATCAAATTAGTTATGAACATTCCGGTTCAAAACATTAGAAAATGAGTAGGGATGTGCATCAAACTCTCATTTTTATTATTACGTCATAAAATAGTAGGGTCTCTGCTGGAAGTCTCATAGAGATACGTCATCGACGGCGAAGACTGTACGCCAGCCAGTTCAGTGCCTTGCGCGTATAGAGGCGATGAGAGAGTTGATGCGCATGTCTCGGTCGCCCCTAACGCTAACCACGTTTTTAGGCCTCAGACGTGCCAAATACCTTCAACCAGGCGTAATGTAGCCGGAGCGTGCCAATGTGCATTATGTGCATATAGGGGTGTGATAACTCTGCGGGCTCAGTGATCCACAGGATAGACTATAGCTATAGCCACTTGTTACGTCGAATAAAAAGTGTTAGGCAACCATCTCTGATAACTTAAAATTATTTATTGGGCTTTGTGTGTTTTTTTTTTAATGCATCGAAGTGTAAAACTGAGTAGGTTTGAAAAATATTTACTTTCCTAATAATTTCACAGTTTCACTTGACCGATGTATGAATAAAGTGATGAGGCCCATGGGAATGTTAATTTTTCGTAAGGTGGAAGAATACACAACGTGCGTATAAGTAGATTGTCAGCAGGGCTTTCGAAAGTGCTAATTTTACCATGAACAGCCTTTATGCATTTATACCCCAGGACAGTTGTCAATGGATTCCGTCTAGAGATCCGAGAATTTCACGGGTTCATTTTTAGACAATTTGTGGAGTTCACAAACACGTACGTTCATGTTACGTTTGTAATTTTTGACGTATTTTTGACACCTCCTGGAGATAAATAAGCGAATAACAAACATGCAAGAAACTGTGCGCCCAAGCACCGCCTTTTACTGCCACAACAATCAACCAATAAACAGTTGATATCTTTATGAGAGTATATAAGACTGTGAAGTCTAGTCTACAGGTCAATGAAATCGCAAATTTCTCGGGTCTCTAATGCTGTCCTCGTTTCCTTGTAGGTTTGTAATAGGCACAGAGTCATCCAGATTGTATCTAATGAGCGTTGGTACAATTCCAGGAGCTGATCTAATTTACAGTTGCTTGAAGTATGCAGCTTGTTCTCAAGTGAAGTCGCTGAATTATCATATCCTTAAGATATGGACAGTGATTCTTTTTCAAAAGTTAATCTTAGAAGTAAACTGTAAAAATGTACGTATTTCTACAAGGAATTCCTTGGCAACTGGTTGCCAAAGTAATTTTTGTAACACTACAAATAATGTCCACTAAAGTTCTCAAAATCTTGTTGGGAAACGTGCGACACTAATATTGCATTTTAACTAGCAATGGATGTAGACTTCGAGTTTATTATAAATAGTGAGCTATATAAACATTTCTGTATGTTTTCTAAGCAAATGTATTGTATATACACAATAATGTTAGAGATGATGGTTTATCCAGGTAAATGTTTACTTTCTGTTAGGATTCAACATACTGTACACATGTCTGACAAAGTTCCCGGTGGAACCGGCGCTGGCCTCTCCAAACCTCCCCTCCAGGTGGCCGATACCTATTAAAAGTTCATACCTGGAGCTCTACTCTCTATCCAGACTACTTTAGCCCCCACAAACAAAAGATAAAATCGGCTCTTTTGATCTCATGTACCACCGGGAACTTTGCAATTTTGACACCGCCATGCTGTCCGAAATTGAAAAATGAAAACTACGCTAATCTACTCACTCTAACAGACTAACTACATTCCGGACTGCGCATGTCCTTCCTCGATTGAATTTAAGCATGACGGTATTCCCATAACTGCCATCTCGCCTCAGTGCGCCCGGGTTGTGCAAGACTTAGTTTTGGGGGATGTCCGGTAACCAGTAACATTTCCCGCCACTTCGCCCCCGGCGCAAAGAGCTTGTGTCTAAACTCAAAAACTGCTGCTCGATACGGCACTCATGCACACGCATACACATACATATCCAACGCTGCGCTCATTCGCTTTGCATTTTAACCAACTACAATACTGCAAACAGGTACAATCATCATTGTCAAATCATGTAAAAGTGCCTGAGCGTTGCTCAATGGCAATAGGTCTGAGTAGGGTTGTCTTAGCCGGTAATTTTATCCGGCCAGGTGGATAGGGGCTCAATGGGAAGAGTCCTTGTTTTCCTTTTCCCACATTTGCTTCTTTCAAAGTCACGAGTCTTTTCTCTCACAGACCTTTTCTCCCCCAGATCCTCCCTACACTCGGCCAGGCCCCTCCCGAGGGAGGGGCATGTCACATTCTGTGTGGCGTTACCAAAACTGTTGGTAGAGGGCCATCCGGAATTGGAGGACTAGTACCGGACCACAGTGTACCCATTGAAGGGCTTACTGTAGTTGAAAGTACGCCTCCCGTATGTACGGATGGCATCCTGGAGGACGTCACATTCGTTGAATCTTTCGCCTCTACGCCAATAACATTCCTTTAACAGACTTACCAACTCTGAGGGTTTGGTCGGCAGGCCTGCCTGGGCGACGACAAGCCTGTCAATGGTTTCCATTCTTGGGAGAAGGACCATGCCCCCCCCCCCTCCATATTTCTTTTCACAAGGGCCAGAACAGATGTCAACGTAGTTGGGTCCTCCAATTTAGTCAACATTGCTCTCCTGATGAGCTCGTTGCACAACCACTGTGGGTCGTCCGGGTCAGTTTGTGCAGGCCATGCCTGTACTGCGACATCAACCATGTTTTTGTCATCTGGCCAGTCAATTTCAACATGTCTGACAGTTTTCTTTGCTTATTGGCTGTTATTCATGTATTAAGCCACTACCCCATTTCACCGGGGCCAATGAAGATTCTGATACTCTAAGGCGGATCGTTCGCGATTGGTCTGCAAACCACTTAGCCGAATCAAAACCTTTCTCATCCAATCATGAAAGAATAAACTAGTTAAAGATTTATAGAAAATATGTCAGCTGGAATTTTTTTTGCTATCTTCAATTATCTGTAACGATTATAGAAGCAGTATTCACCCACCTTATAGGTGGTTGAATACTGAAGAATTAAGACTGGTACTTATGGCACGTAAAGTACTCGGAAAATAAGTTTTGCAGTTTACGATTACACTAGCAACTGTTAAGTTTGGCCAATCAGAATTGTAGAAGAGCAAAGAAGCTGACACAACCGGGAAAAATGGACAAGAGCGGAGATTATGTAGGTATATTTAATTATTTGTATTTACTACTTGTGTAATCGTTTTAAAACACTCGTGGTATCTTATAGAAGGGGATGCCGATGCCAACACATTGGGCTTTAACGTCAATATATTTGTAAATGTTTAATTAAAGCTAATTCAATAACTTCTTTCGAGAAATAAAACATGATGATGAACAGTTCTCTAAATAAAGAGGATGCTGTCTGCCAATTAAAATAATTCGTTAAATACGATTTCATGATACGCCATGACCTAAATCCAAGATGTACATACAGTTTCCCGCCGACAACTGTCGCTGTGCTCTGATTGGCTATTTCGCTTTGCCTTGTACTTAATTTATCAAATATAACGATGTCTTAAGTCAAGCCAAGAACGCACGCGATCTGTACACGACCCGCACACTGCAGCCAATGAACAAATACCCTTGAAAACACTGGTTCATATTCTAAGCACACTGCTTAAACATTGAGGTCTCTACACATTTACAGGCACTTAAGACAAATTAGAAGTGAGTCACCTACTGTATATCCACTACTGCAAGAACACCGGTTCT
This sequence comes from Dryococelus australis, assembly GCA_029891345.1. NCBI lineage: Eukaryota > Metazoa > Arthropoda > Insecta > Phasmatodea > Phasmatidae > Dryococelus > Dryococelus australis. The sequence goes on along the minus strand of CM057004.1, from coordinate 86,269,983 downwards.
GTTCGTGCCTGTGTTAGAACTCACCATTGTCCTATTGGTCCATACCACAACTAACACTACCTTGTACTTTACAGCGTTCATTATTGGCCAGTCATCAACCAATGGAGAACCGACCTGATATTGACCCAATCAGATGTTATTTATCGTATAAAAGGATTTGCAATCAATTAGCGTTACCAGGCATCCTCTTTTACCCGGACATGTCTACTTTTCGAGGCTTTGCAGATTGTCCGGCCGGATTTTACAAAAAAAAATCGAAATGTCCTCTTTTTCAATAAAAGTGTACGACAGCGAAGCTTTGCTTCTTTGTAGGTTTTTATGTCGTTAAACATATAGTAACGGTGCCAATGAACTTTCTGTATAAGTGCAAACTTTTTCAACGATATTACATACAATATTATGTTGTCTTTATCAACACTCCTATCTTTTTCCCTGACTCTTTTCCTTTACGTGTCTAAGTTGAGGAGTACCTAATATATTCCAAATTTCATAATTATTTGCGAGGAAATAGAAATCTATAAGAACAATTAAAATTGCTAAATAAATAAAATCTAAATATATCTGAACCTGAACTGTGCGAGTGTGATTAACTGCCAGTTAAAAAAATGTGTGTCCAGTGTTTATGTGCAGCTGTGTTTTGTGTGAATATTTATTTGTTCGCAAAATATTCTGTAGTGCCTACAAACTAAATGAAATCGATTTTCATATTCAGAGTGAACATGATCATCTCTTTATCTGATTGCAAAAAAAAAAAAATATTTCGTATTACTTAAAAAGCTATACGGAACCGATTTTTGGATACATTCTTGCGACACTGTAATATACAGCTGATCTGCGACATGATGTAATGATTTTGTATATTTCCATTGTATAATTGTGTGTCCACGTTCTTCGCGTCGTTTTCTAGCAAGTGTCCTCTTTTTTTAATGCCAGTTACCTGAACATGTCCTCTTTTTGAGTACCACGTATATAAAAACCCTACAACCAATAGTGACCCTTTGAATGGCTATAAATATAAGTTCTATCGTTAACAATATCATTGTTACTGCGCTGTGGTGTTCTTGTGAGGTCGTGTGAAGGGTGCTATGCACTGAAACGTTTTCTGTGAAATCGTTGTTTGGACGTAGACGCGTGTCTCGGTAAATAAATGTTCTACAAATAAGACTTTTTGTCAGAAAAGACAAAAAAACATTATCTATGCCCCTATTTTTTTACTTTTGTCATATTAAGTGTATTAATGGAGAAAAAAAATCGTGAAGATTTTTTAAGCGGTAAGAGAAAAGTACGATTATACGGGCGTAGTTTATTCTGTGTACTTTCTTCGCGTGTAATAAAACCCCACTGTTACAGATATAGTTTAGACAGTAAAGCGTCGCGACGGAAACACTGCACGCCTTGCGTGTAGGAGCGATGAGGCGCTAAAAGTGCGTGTTAGTGTCGCCCATATCGCTCTCTCGATTCTTGACCTTGCACGCGCAGGTACATAGTCCTCTTTTAAACATTAGCTGAACAAAGACTGCGCAGCCATGCGAATTTCGTTCTGAACAAAAAAATTAATAAATGTTCAAATTAGCTTTGCTCGAGCTGCACACGAGCATAGCCTGCAAAATGTAAAGGTCTCTGTTACGTCAGTCGGTGGAGCAACCATCAGACCGAGGGACTGCGTGTGTTGGCGCAGGTGGCGAGGATAGCGTGCTTGGTGGCCGTCATGGCGGTGGGCTGCCACGGAGCTGCCGTGGGCACGTCTTCTTCGCCGTCGAGCGCGGCGCAGCAGCCGGCTGCAGACCGGAAGGAGGAGACCGCGGACAGGCGTCTCGGGCTCGGGATCGTCGGCTCGCTGGCCTCCGCCTCGGCAGGCCTCAGCGGCAGCAGCAGCGGATCGTCGTCCGGAGACCCGGACACCGGCTACGGCCCTCCAGTCGTGAGTACTCATTCCTCCACACTTATACTTAGGGGTAGGAGAATTTCGCGAGTCCAGTGACCTGCAGGCTAGACTCAACAGTCCTGTGTACACTCGAGCCTCACATGTTTGTTCATTGGTTGCTGCTACAAAGAGTAAACAGTGTTACTACAAACCTGCCAGTACGGCATTCGCTACTTGTTTCCTTGCACGTCTGCTATTGGCTCAGAGTCATCCAGGGCGTGTCTAATGAACTGTGATCCAATTACAAAGGTTACCTCAGTGTACTGGTGTTGAACATCTATCTTTTTCTGAAATGAATTCGTGAAATTTTCCTGTCCCTACACTTATACTGCTCTTCTTCCCGCGGGGGCTAAGCGTTAGACTTTTTTTTTTTTTTTTTTTTTTTCATTGACCCTACTTAGCAGTACAGCCATCCAGGGTGTTCAATTCTATAATGACCACTACAATTTAACAAACAGTATATAAGTTATATAAGTTCACAATTTTTCTTTGTGGGTGGACGGCTGTTCGTCTGGGCGCCCGTGATTTAAGCTACAAATTATATTTCTATTCAAAAGTATCATTCACGCTTCCTAGGAAGGTGGTGAGCGGTTATATTGCTCGCCTCCCGCCAAGGCGATCCAGGCTCGATCCCTGGCCGAGCCGCTCCCGGATTTCCGCAAGTAGGAATCGTGCCGGACGATGCAACTGGTCGGCGGGTTTTCTCGGGATCTCCCATTTTCCCTACCCTTGAATTCCAACACTGCTCCATTCTCACCTCATTTCACCCTCATTCGGCTCTCAAGACCTCGTTTTTAAGAGCCACCCAAATCTCTCAATTCTTATTATGATAGTTTGATTGAACTACGTCCATTACCGACCATGAGACTGAATAAAAATCTCGCAATACAAAAGACGAAAAAACCTTTTACAACACCACAGACAGAAAATTAGGACAAGATTTTCGTTTTCAATGAAAGTTAAATATGTATATAATTAAAACGATATAAAGGTAGGCGAACAACTTATTATTACAAAACGGGACAGAAAACAAAGGCAAACCAAAAGAAAAGACAGCAGAATGGCGAAAACGAAAACATCAGACGAGTGACCAACAACATAGTGCAAAAAACAATATCAGTGGACACAGCTGAAAAATAAAACTCAAAACACACAGAAAAATAGGACAAGGACCGCAACGAAACACAAGTCAGGAAATGTATTCCTTGTCAAATTATAAAACCCAATACTAGAAACAACACAGAAATTAAATAAATAAATAAATAACGTTCTTTACGTCACTCTGTCTCTTCGCTGTTGCTTTATCTATTATTTGCTGGAATTATTTTTGAAACGTTGCATATATCAGTGGTTAAGGGGTAAAGGCTATTCACGATAAAGTGAGCACTTTAGAAATGAACCTTGGAAAATAGTCACTGCCGCTGCATGCGTATATTTTAATTGGCACATTGAGCGACATCGGCCTACTAAAGCTGGTAACCATGGATGGAAAGTAGTTCCATACCTCAACGTCAAATAAATAGTGTCAGGTAACCACGTTTGATAATTTTATTGATTTTCAACTGTAATACTGTCATTTATCGACGGGGTCCCTAGAGTAGGTAGGTACTTTTGTGTATCTGGCACGTATTTTTTTTAGATGCTTTTTTTTTTTTTTTATGTTTTTTTGCTATGTTAGAGTGCTCTGAAATGGTATATCTAGTAGGCGCGACGTCTTGAGAGCACTCGACAGCTCTCGTTTGAAGTTACGTACGTTTAATAAACTCGTAGAAAAAAAAAACGTGCATTTCAAACACTGTTGCAACGCAGATTGAAAGCCAGGTAGGTGGGCGACTTAAGCGCAACATGTAAGGAGTACCGGATCGAAAGTAAAACAAAAAAAATAAAAAATAAGTAGAAGAAAAAAAAATCACCACGCCACACACCCACGACCTTGACAGCATTGCTTTTGGCCAGTGTTGCCTCACCCAGTTGGCTAGAAATTAAGTGTTCACTGAAATAGAAAAGTACGACGTGTTTCTCTGCGTGTAACGACGTCAAATTCTTTCAGACCGTAAAAAAAAAAATCTTATCTTTCTCTTGCAAACACGAAGCGAGCGTGTCGTATATTGCATCTCGCCTCGTAACCTGACACCGAGTCTGAAAACGGCTGCTGAATTATTTCAAACTCTGCGGGTGAAGCAATGAGTCGAAACGCGCAACATTTTTTCAAAACCCACGCGCACAGTAGGTTGCGCGAGTGGTGAGACTCAAAACGAAAGTAGAGAAGGGGTGAAGATTTTATTTGGCACCAGGAGTCCAATGTTTCCGCGTGGATGCGCAACTGCAGCTTACTAATTAAAAAACAGAGATCTGTGCCGTGCACCATACGAATTCGGGAAGACGGTAAATTTGACGGCGCGTGAAATCATTTTTTTTTTTTTTTTTAACCAGTCGTACTCCGAAGCGTTTCGGTCAGGAATTCTTTGACACCTTTTTTTGAGGTTGCGCAGAATAGAATATCGTTAATCGTAATAAGGGAGAAAAACCTGGATGTCGATACTAAATTATGAACGTTGATAATGGAGTAAACATTGTTGAATACAATTAACTGCCGTGGGAAAACTCGTGCTGCAAAAGATTTCTGCATTTAAAACACCCACAGATCCAGGTAACGTAGCTACAATTTAAGACAATGCTGCAATTTCCGTGAGATTCACATCGCCGTGGTAATTTGCGCGTGCTTTTGGTGCTTGATTGCTCGCTTGTTTAACACGCCCGCTTAATTCAAATAGAGGCCGCTGTGTTAATTGCTCTGGTTACAGTTTGCTGTCATAGCCACTATCATTATTACTGTTATCGCCGTCGTTATCAGCACTATGACCACCACTGTCATCATTGTCATCATCATCGCCATCGTCATATTCAATCCTTATACGCGCAAGTGATAAAATTGTTATTGGTTTGGTGGGAAAGCGACTTGGGAAATTCTTGTTAAAGAAAGTGTACCGATATTTTCCTGTGACGCAGATGGTAACCCAGTTGGGCAGGGTGGCGGGGCGATAAAATCACATACTAGGTGCAACTGGTCAGAGCTGACCTCATTGCCTCCCCCCCCCCCTCTCCCCCCCCCCTCCCGCAATGCGAGTCATGAGTGCGACAGCCCGATTGTGAGTCTGAAGAAAAATGATGAAGAACTGAGTGGAAAGGCAGTACTCTGGTTATACGAATTTTGGAAAGCTATTACCACCCGGAAAATATATGAAATAAAATATAACAATTAAGTTAAATCAATCGTTTTAATTGCGACCTATGCCGGAAACGAAAGTATAAACTACAATAGCCGTTCAACAGGGCATATCTTAGATTCTTAAAAAGGCCGGCTCTTATTTTCAAAGTCAGCCCAACTGAATCTCGGCAGATGACACAAGTTCGTAAAAATGTCCTGAAGTAAAAACAATCGGATGAAATTAGAAATGCAAAACCTACAGCTCTTTACGATGAAAGAAAAACCACCCGGAATAAACTCTTCGATAGCACTACATTTCAGTTGATTCGAACATCCAATAACGAACACATTGAATAATAACACAAACCAAAGATTACATATTGTATAATTATTTGAGGAATTTGGAAGAATAATAGATTGAATATAAAAAGGCCTGACGAAACATGCCCTCTAGATGCATATCTTGGCTCACAAAAATAAGCGAAATTAATGAACACAGAAGAAATAATCCCTAAGATACGTATCTATAAAACATAATTATAGTCTATTCGCGGTTTCTTCGCACTTTCTAATTCAAACCTTTGAAAGATCGCCCCATGTATGATGTGTTTGGTTGTTTCCTAAATATGTAATGCATCACAAGCGTTTTATACTTGTGTTCATAAAAGTACTTAATTTTTGGTTAAATTGAAGTGTTGTATATTCTCATGTACTATCCCGTGTGTGAGTGTGGAACTATACAGCGCGCATGTATACAGTATCTCGCAAGCAGTACGGTAGCATTCCTCAGAGGAGCGGTGTATACCAAGATGGTGAGGCGGTAGGTTCGTGTGTGATGAGTGTCCATCATTATCCTTATCTATAGAGTGCTTATCAATCGAAATCTCGAAACATGAAGTGTTATTTATAATTTGTATATAAATTATACTATTTCATTTATAATTAATATTAATAGAAACAGGCCTGGATTCAGGAAGTTAAGAAAGATTTGGAAAGAAACAATATAAGTGAAGAAGAAGCAACAGCGAGAGAAATTGTTAAGAAAAAAGTGTTAAAAATGGAAGGATTCTAAGGCAGAAAGGAAAAGAAAACAGGCTAGAAATGGTCCGAAGAGAGGAAAAAGATACATAGTGAGAAGATGCAGGAGTGCTGGAGAAAGAAAAAGGAACAACAAAGGATGAAGCATTGAAATTGACTCGTGGTCCCTAGAAGGCACTAAAGGAAAAAGAAGAATAAGAAGAAACGGTGGAAAAAATAGGCGTGTTTCTAATGCCTAGTAAGAAATAGTTATTGTGTAAAATATTATTACATTGATTGCTGACAAATGCGGTGCGTTGTCATTTTGGTGTAATTTTCTAGACATGGTTGAGCATTGATTCCATAAGGCGGAGGAATATCATTGCCAACATATGTTTAAATGGTACAGAGATTATTATTCATGGGGAATGGAATATATTGTCTCGTTTGACGAGCGTTGCAAACATATTTTGCACATTAAAATATATGCTATAAAAAGTTGCTTATTGCGTTGCTCTCGAACTCTAATTCAATGAGAATACATATTTTTTAGTTTAATACGTTAATTTTATCAAACACTTTCAAAAATGCAAAATGCCATTACTGGGTTTCTTGGCGTATTATCAGTTTTGCAGTTTTCCGTCTACATAGCTCATCTTCGGTTCATCATAACTATGTTCGAGTCTAATTTTTGGAAATAATTTTGACGAGAAAATCATTTATTTCTTTTGGGATAAAGATGAATCAATCGAAACTTCTTCGCGCACCTGCACTTATCATTTTATATTTGTAAAATTATACTGAAAGTAACTCACCCCGGAGTTCATGATGCAAATACGTACACAGCCAGTTTTACCTCTTCAGAGAATATTATTGTTCAGGCACTTCAATGAAATGTATTTATTTTTGCATAATGTTTTACAATAACACCGGTCGTTTTGAGTATTCGTAATGAAATATCATATATATATATATATATATATATATAGTAAACAGGAGAACTATTGTTGCTGAGCTGTAGTGTTCATTGTAAGATCCTGTCAAATACAGGCAGAACGACTACACAAAAAAATGCTAGTTAGTTTTTCAAGGACAAATAAATTTTCAAAATAGATTTTCTCGAGCTACACTCAAGCGCAGTCCTCAAAGTGTTAACCCTTCGAGTAGTATGCACGTATGTGTGTATGTATGTATGTATGTATGTGTATATATAAATATAAATATAAATATATATATATAATCGGAATCAAATTTTAAAAATTACGATATGTCAGCATTTCAGTTCGTAACAATAAAACGGTTATTTTTACTAATTTCTCAAATGAACAACGATGGATTGTAAAACATGTTAACTATAATTGCTGTAGAAATAATAAAACTATAACAATTGCAGAGCATAAACAATGTTGGCTGAAAGTTTAATTAAAAATCAGCTTCAGGATGTTTTATTTCCCTTTAGTGTCTTCGTGGCAATAGCAGCAAAGATAATATATTAGCACCAATGAAAACGAAACACGAGGTATCGCTTGAAATTTATCACAGAGCAGATATCTAAATTCTCTTTGATTTTTTTGTAACCTATTCATACTGTTGCCAAAATAACTACAAATTAAATCCTCATTTAGGCAAATTACTTTGTGAAATTTCAAGGAAACTACATTATGCCATCTCCATGAGTGCGTATGTAAAAATTTTATAAACTTAATTTAACTATGCTGTCTGTAAGTTGGAAAGATTTTTAAATGGGGAAAAAGTTAATTAGTGCTTAGTGGTTCAAGTCTGTTTGCAAAACCGAGTTTCTATAAATTATAGTTTTCATGTCGTCTATGAAGTGTTTACACGCTATTACAAAAAAGAGCAGTTGAGAAATAATTTATCACATTCGTAACAATAATTTTAATAATATTCAAGAGGGTGATATTAATATAAGTTACCCTGGAGTAACTATTTAACGTTGTGGTGTGATGACACGCTTCAGCTATGGACGATAATTTGGAAGTGTTTGAACGCTTTAAAAATCCACGACTCTCAACACAGACCAACAAAAAAAAAAAAAGTAACGAACTAACGAAGCTGTAAACCGAGCAAACCTCCATTGTGGCAGTGGTACTGCAAACCTGTAGCAATGCGTTCATCAGAAATCGTTGCGTTATAATTAACGAATAAAATTTTTATAAAAACATTTTGGTTTGCTGTATTATCTTTTTTTTTTTTTTTTTTGCGTGCACGTCTAAACTCGTAGGGAAGGAATGTGTCGGGAAAATGTCATGCATCGATAAGTAAATAAATATTTACAACGATAACTGTAGGTGTTGGCAGACTTTGTGCACTCTTTCTTGATGGCATCAATGAACCAATCGTACCAATCTACGTTATCTTTTCTTTAAGTGGTTGTCCCTAGGTAATGAGTGCCAAAACATAGTTGAACATCGTTTAAGGCAATACCGCCTTCACGACAGCTTACTGAAAGTACAAAAATAATACTCTCTCACAGCACAAGGTGAATGAAATTTTCTTACATGAGATAGCTATTTTGGAAACATTTCTGATATTTATTTTCAGCCAGCATGTGACTTCCGTCAGCAGCTCCTGTTTGGAAAGTAGGAAGTAATTTTTATCGTGTTGTTTATACGAGAGAACTAACTTGTTTAAAAAACATATATATATATATATATATTTATGTTTACGATGCTAATGTATGTGAAGTTAAGTTATTGTAAAACACCAAACAGTCGTTCTCAGTCCGAGACTGAAACAAAGAATTTTTTTTAGTGCCAGCTTGTCGCATAGCAAAACCAAAATTATTTAAACATAAATTACCTACAGTAGTTGCTAATGCAGTGGCGGAAATAAAAATAGTTTGTCAGTCGGGGTGAATTTGAGCTATTCTGTAATACTCACAAACGCAATGACTCGCAGCTTTGTAATCTAGAAAACTGTGTGTGCGAATTACTAGCACAAGCTTTGTAGCATACTCGCATGATTCTTAATATTTAACTTAAATGATATTTAATATTTTAAAAATAATACTGCCAACCCATTCGTGCATGTGTGTTTATGAAAACAATCAGGTTAATAGCTGCATCAATTTAATGTCTGGTTTCGAATTTCTGTTATATGCTTACAAACTGGATCATACAATGAAGAAAAAAAAAACTAACACAGTAAGCTCCACACTCAGCGTCAGTTGAAGGTTTATGGTAAAAAACTAACACAGTAAGCTCCACACTCAGCGTCAGTTGAAGGTTTATGGTAAAAAAACTAACACAGTAAGCTCCACACTCAGCGTCAGTTGAAGGTTTATGGTAAAAAACTAACACAGTAAGCTCCACACTCAGCGTCAGTTGAAGGTTTATGGTAAAAAACTAACACAGTAAGCTCCACACTCAGCGTCAGTTGAAGGTTTATGGTAAAAAACAGGCGTCAACTTCATTTAGTTATATTTCGAAATGCTTACTAATCATTAGGGAACTGCAGAATTCGCATTATTTTGTGGCTACAGAGTGAACTCCAAGATATATTTTTGTTTAACTTCTCTTACTGGCTGACAATCAGTGTAGCTCATCCCAAGTACACTTTTAGCCAATCGTAAAAGATGATACGTAGAGTCACCAATCTCCAGTAACTTGGTAACGCAGGCAAATGACACTGTATAGTTGCCAGTAGGCAATTAAATCTCTAAATCTGCTGGGACACATATAAGATAGTGAATTCTGGCATGTAGCTAAATAATAACGCGAATTTTGCAGGTCTCTTAATCATACGTATTAGAAAAACAATTACACTGTCCGCGCCACGTAGTTTAGTGCAAAATATGGCTGGCAACCTCAATTATTTCCAAGTAATAATTTGATTGCATTTACAGGTTTTGAAAAGGTTACAAGTATAACTTTATTTTGTCACTTCCCCAAACATCAGTGTTTCACCTCAAACACTTTCGGTAACGTTTTCACTAGTACTTAGCTCCAGTCTCTAAAGTAAAGTCTTTCCTTAGACATACACTTCATATCCTAACAAGGAACGCTGAATTCTTTATGGTATATTCGCGGTTTCCGCCCATTTTTGAATCAAACTTTAAAAAAAAAAAATACACCCCATGTACGGTGTGTTTGATTCCTTTCTAAAAATTTGATGGATCATAAGCGTTAAATTAAAATTACCTTATTTTTTGCTAAAATGTAAGTTTTACTTATATTTAGGTATAAGAAATTTTCGCTAGTTTAATGACCTATAGGCTAGACTCCACAGTCTTGTGTACACTCGAGCATCAGATGTTTAGTGATTGGCTGCTGCCCCAGAGAAGTAGCCAATGTTGCTGCACGCCTGGTAGTACGGCGCTCGCTACTTGTTTCCTAGCGAGTCTGCCATTGGCTCAGAGACATCCAGGGCGTGTCTAATGAACTGCGAGCGAATTACAAAGGTTACCTCAGTGTACATGTGTTGGACGTCTATCTTGTCCTGAAATGAATTCGCGGAATGCTCCTTATCCCTACTTGTATTTCGTCTACAAATTATTAACAATTCATTCAAAACCAAGGTGAATAAAGATAGAGAGAAAATAGTTGTGTTGGTAATGCCTAGTAAGAAGTAGTTAGTATGCAAAGATGTTATGACACTGAGCGCGCACGAATGCGGTGCGTGTTGGCCCTCTGGTGTAATTTTATAAGCTTCGTTTGCATGATGAAGAGGAATATCCTGGAAGAACTTTAGCAGGGCCTAAGAAAAGTTGGAAGAAACCGTGAATGGGCTTTGGCAAAACATTTAAACATGAACAGTCGCATTACAGAATAAGACTTAGTAATATATATATTTTTTTTAACAGCTACCAACTTAACTGTCAGTGTGTACTTTAGCACAAAATAGTTATTGGCATTGATTTTTTCAAAGGTTGAATTCAGAAGTTCTGACATTACAGTGAACAGTTTAGTAAGTCAGTCACACTGCTTGAAACGTATACTGGCTGCGTATAAATAGAACAGGCATTTAATTCGTGGACATATTACTTTGTTAGTATAAACATTCTTTTTCTTTGCGGTTTGATTAATGCTTATTATTTATGTTTTATGTACATACACATACATCGTTCGTCTAACTTTTTTGACTTTTTTTGTTTTATATGGGGGTGACCGGGAAACATTATGCATTAATTTCTCTAAAATGTTGTTAACGTCATGTTTTGTTAATGTAAAAGTGCTTATTTATTATTCGTCACCCAGCGCAATTCCAAGCAGCAACAGGGTTCCAACCCCCCTCCCCCTAATTATCTAAATGATCTTCTTTCATGACAAACACAATATTTGATGCAGAGGTGCGTCTTAGATTAATGGCATACTCTCCATACATTCAGAGTTCCAGGTAGATTATTTCCCGTGCTATTTGCAATAAATCACTATTATCAGATCCACTTTTATGTCCGTGTACCACTCTCAGGAAGCGCATTGAGAATCACTTGTAGGGGGTTTGTCAGCGTTATTTGTGAGCACCCTGTATAAATAGTCATGACTTACCCAGGATTGACACACGGAACCTACTCGTTCGAATTATACGATTTCGTTACTCTGGCTACGAATTTTGCAGTCCAAGTCTTGCGATCATAGTCGTATAAGGCAGTGGTTCTTAAACGTTTTACATTCTCCCCCCGCCCTTCCCACCTTTGAGAAATAGAAATTATTTCGCGCCTCCCTCTCCCGTCTGCCTAAATTCTACTAAAACATATATAATAATGAATATGATGTTTTATTCATTTTATATTTTTCTAAACACTATTCATCAGTTTTTAAAGTAAAATAATTTAAACACAGTTAACCAGGCACTAATTATAACTATGTGGTAGAACAAAACAACATTCAAGCAACAAGTAAAAATTTATTGTAAAAAAATTTCACATTTAAATTTTACAATTGACCATACATTAGCTATAAGTGTATTAGGATGAAAAAATATTTTTAAGTAATTACAACAATTTTTGTAGAGATAATGAGAGATTTAAAAGTTGAGTGAAGTGTCTGGCCTTGCTTTTGAGAAGAAAATTTATCAAAGTGTGGTGCGATGTCAGAAAAGACAACTCTTTAATTTCTTTTGCAACATGCAACCTTGGACGATACTTAGGCTCCGTGGCTGCCAGTGCAGAAAAGCTTGTTGCGAATGGTATCAGTATTTTTCATTGTTTTCTGACTCACGAGTTGGAAATTCTTTGCTAACATCTCTCCAGAACGCCGGTAGAAAAGATATTAAGGAGCCTGCCTAGCGAAATATTTTTTACTCATCAAGGTCACGTTCGGCTGTAAGGGAGCATTTCGACTGTGGTGGAAAATTACATGTTCTGTTTTCTCAGAATGTTGTGGGCCATGGTGGCTGAGCGGTTAGCCTGCTCGCCTCCCACCAAGGCGATCCTAGTTCAATCCCTGGCCGGGTCACTCCTGATTTCCGCATGTAGGAATCGGGCCGGACGATGCCGTTGGTCGGCGGATTTTCTTGGGTATCTCCCGTTTCCCCCGCCCTTTCATTCCGGTGCTACTCCATACCCACTTCAATTACCACCATCGGCTCTCAAAACCTCGATGTTAAGAGCCGTCCAAATTTCTTCACTCACTCAGAATTTTAAGCGGTGACGGCAGGGTTTTAATACAGAAATATGTTCAGAAAAGAGACAGCATAAGCGTTGTGGTTTAAAACACTCCTTTTACAGAAGAATATACCCAGCGAGGTGGCGCAGTGGTGACTCACTGGACTCGTATTAGGAAGGACCCTGGTTCGATTCCTGGTCCGACCAACCTGATTTCGGGTTCCCATGGTTTACCGAAATCACTCCAGGCAAATGCTGGGCTGGGTCCCTAACAAAGGCCATGGCCGATTTATTCCCATTCCTTCCCCAATCCCTCTTCCCTGTGAACCTTGCACCGTATCTAATGATCTCGCTGTTGACGAGACGTTAATCCCACTTACCTTCCTGCAGAAGAATAAATAAACAGAAGACTGCTCAGAGATGTTTTTGCTGACTTTGGATTATTTCGATGACAACAATCATGTTTCAATAACTAAATTTACGAATCGGCAAATAATTATCGAGTTTCATTTGTACTGGAAAAAAAATGTCTGCGTTGAAATACTCCAATATTACAATCTACACGACTGCTTATAGTCTGTTCATCATTCATTCACACTTTTTAAATCAAACCTTTGAAAAATTAGCCCATGTATGACGCGTTTAGTTATTTTCACTACATGTGTCATATACGTTTTATACTCCTGTTAACATGTTAACATAAAAGTACCTTATTTTTAGTTAAATTAAATATTTACTTGTATTTTATTTATATATTTTGATACTGAGAATATAAATTTATTAATATGAATAAAAACAGCGAAAAAAAATAGGCGTGTTGGCAATACCTAGCAAGAAATAGTTGTTATACAAAATATTTAAAAAATACATACACACGTTTTAAAAAAATTTTCTAACCTACCCTAAGTCTAAGTGTTAGTTGTACGTCCGGGGTAGGGCCAGGAACTATGGCGCCTCGGGGCTGCGCCCCTTACGCCTACAGAGGAGGGAATCCATGCAAGGAGGCATGCATCGCGGCAGAGAGAGATTGGGCAGCCGTGGCCACCATTTTGGGCCATGGCCACCTGCCTTAGTGTACCTATAGTTAAAGCTATAACTAAAAAGAGGCTGGGAAAAATCGGCACATGCACCGTAAAAACCCAGTCGACAGAAAATAATTTAAAATTGCTACATGCATTATCAGAGAATGCTACAGGAAACAGATGGGCAAGGGACATGTTCTTTATTAGTAGGAAGAGAAATTCTAGCAGAAAGGAGGTGACTCTCATTTCCCTTGATTTGCCTGGCGCGTTCTACAATGACGCACACGCGGATACGTATCACGTGAGCGGACACGTGACACAGTCTACAATGAAACGCATGAGGATACGGATAACGTACGGATACACGTAAGAAAGCTGGGCATCTCCCCAACTCTCGCGTGTCCGTGAATACGTGTAGCCAATAGTAATCGAATATTAGGTTTGTTGATACTCTTTTTTTTTTTTTCGTGGCCATTGTGGTACACACGGCAACAAGTGCATCGATTCGGCGCGGTGATCGTCATTTTTGTTTTAATAAACAAATGCACACGGCTCGGCAGTGGTATTCGCGTATTTTCGAACACACTAAAATTATGCAAAATGGGATTTGTAAATTGTGAAAACCTGTATCGGTAATTTGCAACAGCTGAGTGTTTTTGATTTCGTAAGTTGCAAGACCGTACGTGTGGTCGTGTTGTAGAATGGAACATTAACCTCGAGTCGTCGGCTTGTTCCCCTTGCCATTCCGAATCCGGTTTTCTTACGTATCCGTGCATTGTAGAACGAGCCTAACCAGAGTGGCGATGGATGGCGCTTTGGTGCATTTTGCTAGACCTAGTTAATCTTTGTCTGCACGAGGCGGAGGAATATTCAGGAAGTAGAACGCAAGCAGGGCTTCAGAAAAGTTGGAAGTAACCATAAACGAACTACGCAGTGAGACCCATATGACATTGTTTAGCAACCAGTGTTCAAAGAATAGTTTGCGACAAGTACACAAGGTTTTTTTTTTTTTTTTTTTTCCAGTGCGCATTGAGAGCACTCGCGCGCAGCGGCTGAATGACGCCGCGTAAGAAATGCAGCGGACGGCGCCGTTGGGGGGGGGGGGGGGGAAGGTTCATTGTTCAGTTGTGCCCATCCCACAGCGTGTTTTCTCTTTGACGATCGCGGCTGATTTAGGGCGGGGAACCGGTTTTCGGGAAGAGGGATTAAATGTCTGTTCGCGTGGTATGCTATTTCTGCTGTCTGAGAGCAAGTGATATTTTTCACGAGCAGCAAAGTAGCAAGAACAGCAGTTACTCTCAACAGAGCAACACGAACGACTAACGGCAGTAAATTAACGTCAAAAATAAATAAATAAAATTTTATTTTTAAAATGTTGATAATCATTATTGCCTCTGTGAAATTTACGTACACTAAAAATTTTGACCACTCGAGGTAACTTACTTTCGAGAATAAATGTCTCTTAGTTATTTTTATTTCCCCTCTGCACATCTTACAGGATACCCAAACATATTCTCTTCATCAATCTGCGTAAAGGCTGTTCACGATAAAGTGAGCACTTGTGAGATCAACCTTAGAAAAAAAGTCACTGCCCCTGCCTGCGTTATATTTTAACGGGGCACGTTGTGACATGCGCCCAGTGAAGTTGGTAATGATGGATGGGTAAATAGTTCCATGTATTAACGTCAAATAAATAGTGTTATATAACCATTTGTGGAAACTGAAATTATTAATTTTCCCCTCTGGTTTTTTTTTTTTCGCGTCTAAGTATAGAATGAGCAGATTTGTGACATATTTACTATTTTTACAATTCCACAGTTTCACTTGACCGACGCATGAATAAAGTGATGAGGCCCATGACTATGTTAATTTTACATAAGGAGGAGGAATACACAACGTGCGTACAAGTAGATCTTAAGCAGGGCTTTCAAAAGTGCTCATTTTACTGTGAACAGTCTATAAAAGCAAATTACTATTTCGACGTTTGTGATTTTGTTTTGGTGGCAACCTTTTTCCGCCTTGCTCGTTTTGACATTTCTGCTGTACCTGGGCGAGCAAGAGCAGAAATAGCTGGTTTTTATAGCACAAATGGTAATTGCTACCGCCAACCGAAGAGCGTACAAAAAAAAAGTGCTTCCGGTAACACGAACGGCAACTAGCTGGGTTGGGGGGGGGGGGGGGGAGATCGAGAAGTAGCCGCGACGACGCCCAAGCCAGCGGCATTTCGAAGAGCAAGCCTCGTGCGGAGGTAGAGATGTTTGGACACTATACCAGATTCCGTAAACGCTTGTGCAAGGTCCGTCATAGCGGCCGGTATACGGGCTAGCGCGGCACCCGTCATGGCATTTCCCGCCTTGCACGGGCAGATTTCCTACCAGGTTTGGTGACACGTCCTATTTCCCGCGGCAGGTTCCATGCCGGCCCTCGTACCTGGCCAATCACGTTGCGGTTTCAGAGCGTAGGGCGCTCCCCGTGGATACTACTTGAAACGAGTCGATGAAGAAACTGAAAAGGACGCCTCCATCTTGCATTTGCATGCATGAGATTGAAACTCTTTCAAATAGATTTAAAATACGACGACGACTAATAATATTGGCTATGGCAACTATTAATTACTTAATTACTGTTTAAAACCGTTCTAGATACTTAAAACAAAAATTTTACATGCCGATAATATCCCGGTACATATAGAAAAAAAAACTATATTTTGCAACCGGTCAGTTAATTTTCGTCAAAATTAAAAATAACGCACTCGTACTCTAGCGACTGCACGTCATTTTCAAGAAAATTAATGAAACTATACTAGTAATAAAATAATTTATGTAAAAGGCGAACAGTAATATAGCAATATTAAGATGTGCTAGCTAGTATTTTTATAGGCCTACGCAAGTTACTAACTGGTAGCAGTTCTACGAATGGGGTTCACCTATACTCAGTGGCGATGTGTGCTATAATTTCATGGGCAAGTTACTGTGTGCAGGGGGCAGTAGTATCATTGATTTCCCCATTTAAAAGGGGGGGGGGTCCGGGGTCCTCCCCCTGGGAAAATTTGTATTTCAAGGTGCAAAATGGTGCCATTTAAACATTTTTTCGTACCTAAATATAAAATACACCACTTGTAAAAATACTAATATTTATTAACATAAGATTTGCTTGAGTGAAAAATGTTACAAAGATACCGTTATCAAACCCTAAACCTTGTCCACTCAAAATCAATATTATTTTAATACCCGTCGACAGTGAGGTATTTACATTCGGAGCAATTTTGTCTGTACAGAAGTTTAGACAGGAAAAATTATTATTCGTTTGTGTAAAGATGGAAAGCAGTTTGGATCTATCTAGACCAAAATCAACGCTATTTTTACCAAATGCTTTAAGATACAAAAACTAATTTATGTGTACTTCAGAACGTTCGTGTTTTTGAACAGCATTGCACAGATTGTTAAGGTCACAATACCCAGTTGCAGTCCACGTGTTAACACCCTTTGAAAACAATAAACATGGCCAGCAAAACAGTTAGTTTAGGCTGTTACATCCAGCTAACCACGAGTGTTTATGATAAAACTTTTTTGTTGGAAAATGACGCACAAAACTGTCTTCCTTGCATGTTGTCGTGATCGTAAGTTCAGGTGTCGGCCTACCCTCTTTTATGATGTCACATCTTTCCTGAAAAATTAAAGCAATGCTGGAACAATGCTTCACTCGAAATCCACATCGCGAACGAATGTGTGTACCATTCTCAGCACCGGAACGAAATGAAATAAAAACAATACGATTCGTGCTGTGCGCACGAACTTGCCCACGCAACGATCTAGTTACTGTAAACTACGCTACGCCAACTGCCTGCGTCTAGGCCAGCTTCGGCTGCGTCCGCTTCAGTTCGGCGAAGAAAGCACTACCATCGTAGCTTCTAACACAGGTCGACGCAGCCATAATCCCCCGCGCCTCCCCAGGCGGTCTTCCTTCTCTGCCGTCCCTCCGTCGGCCGGGAAACCATTGCGTCCGCCTACCTGCTGAAAGCATTACTTACAGCTCTTCCGAACATCTCGGTTTTGCTAGCCGACGAGTTGTTTTCTTATAATGTATAGTATTGTTTCCTGAGTAGAATGTGTACCGCATGAGTGAAAAGTTACCTTAAAGTAGTCTAAATGTAAGTTATAATTTAATATTTATTTTAAATATAACATTGTCAGGAAACTGTCCGGGCAAAGCACCGGTTGCCTTGTTTGCCCTGACGGGATGCCACTGCCTATACTACAAACCACACACTGCGCACCCACCGAGGGTGCCAAATGCTAGTACGTGAACCTCTGTCGTGTAATATGAATCTTCCATGGCGGCTCGTACACCGGCTCGTACACCAAGGCTTATAGAAGCTTGTGCAAGAACCAAGTACGGCAGCAGGTATCGTGTGATATCCGCTCTAAGCGGCCTTTCCACTGACGTCAGGGCGGGTGAAATGTACAGTTCTGTCCAAACGAGAAAGAGAATGCCCAGAACACAAAACAGACAGGGCTAATAACCGTGAATCATCTTAAATCTGCCGTGGCCATCCAGCTTCTAGGCGTATTAGGCGGTCGCCTGGTGAGCTTATATGGTCGCGCCGCACAGAGAGAAATGTTTGTTTCAGTCAACCATATATTTGTTTGTATAGGATCAAAAACATATGCAGTTGCCCTAAAATATTATCTTGTCAAGTAAACAATACTGTCAGTAAAATATTTAGTTGAATTAACGGTTTGTTTCTCCACTCATGCACTGAGACAAGAACAAACAAAATATTTGTTTGCGTAGCTCCATAAATATATCTTGTTGCACCAACAAAATATTTTGTTGAGTAAACAAAACTTGAAAAGCAACAAAATTCAATCTGTTCATTCAACAATGTACACTCGTGAATTAACAATACCTATAGGTATGTTGGGTCAAAATAAATAAGACAGTGAACAAAATATTTAGTTAAATCAACAATATATAGTTGGTTGTCTTCGTTCAATAATACAGTTATAGTTTATTCGCGGTTTCTTAACACTTTCTAAATCAAATCGTCCAAAAATCACCCCATGTATTACATATGCCATATTATATATGCCATGCATCACAAGCATTTTATACCTCTGTTAACACGAACGTATCTTATTTTTCGTTAAATTTTAATTTTATCGGTATTTTATTTTTAAATGTTAATATTTTATTTGTAGTAAATATGAATAAAAAACAGTGAGAAGACACGTGTGTTGGTAGCGCCTAGTAATAAATAGTTCTTATGCAAAATATTACAACTGAGAGCGCACGAATTCGGTGCTTTGTCCTTGTGTGTTATTTTCTACACTTAATTTAGCCTAGTTTGCATGAGGCGGAGTAATATTTGGAAGTAGAACTTTAGCAGGGCTTCAGAAAAGTGTGGAGTAACCGTGAATTGATTGTATAGAGTTTATTTGTATTTTTGTGACAATTAGGATAGTAATAGTGTTATATAGAATGTTTATTGCATAAACATCCTAATAAAACAAGATCAACTGGAAACAATAAAAACTAAAGATATAAAACTTGGAATATTAATTTTCGTACCTTTTTCCAATAATTGCAAAGTATGCATTAAGACATTCTTATTTCATCAGTAGTCACTTCTGCTAAGGTGGGTAAAGCGTGGCGCTCTGGATAAAACAATCTACGCTCGAATCTCAGTTAACACATTGTGGTCTGCACACATTTACTGCAAGAACACCGGTTCTGTTGGTGTCTGTGTTAGAACTGGCCATCGTCCTATTGGTCCATACCACACCGGACACTACCCTGTACTTTACAGCGTTCATTATTAACCGGTCATCGACCAATGGAGAGCTGACCTGATATTTCTCGTACTGTTGTGATTGGACGACAGTTGTTTAGACACGCCCCGTCCAACTGCGAGAGCCAGTAATACGGCAGGAAGCAGCAGTGTGAGTGGGTTATTAACATCCCTGTGCAGAGGCCTCACTTGATCACAGCAACCAATCAGCAAACGGTAATGTCTGGAGTGTGTAGAGGTCTGCCCAGCCTAGCTTGCTGCCGACTCAACCCCCGCGAGATGCTCGGGGCTCTAGCGATAGCGTGACGAGAGGTCGCGTGAATGACGTAATATACCGTCCGTCGTTTGGGCCGTCGTGTTCGTAACGGAGGAACGCGTGGAGGTGCCCGTTAACAGCATATCGAGAGCATCGTACCTTTGCCTGAAGAATTTCAATATGTTTATCACGCACAAATCTGAGATTCCGCCAGCCTTCGCGCGATCTTTAGTGAATCTTTCAGTAGTTTCTCCTTCATTTCCGATGATATCAGCAGCAAGCAGCGTGGAATACTACGGGCTGACTCACTGTACTAAAATTGTGTGCGTAACCCACAAGGTTATTTTCAGTTAGCTTTGTGCTTAAAGACTGTTCACGATAAATTGAGCACTTTTGAAATCAACCTCAGAAAAAAAGTCACTGCCCCTGCCACCATATATTTTAACAGGCGCCCTGTAAAGTTGGTAACGATGGATGGGAAGTAGTTCCGTATCTTAACGTCGAATAAAAATTGTAAGGTAACTTGTCATAACTTAAATTATTTCTTTCACTTTCTGTCTTTTTTTTTTTAATGCATCGAAGTGTAAAAATGAGCAGATTTTTCTTTTTAATATTTACTTTTCTCTAATTCCACAGTTTCACTTGACCGACGCATGAATAAAGTTATGAGGCCCATGACATTGTTAATCGTTAATCTTACACAAGGCGGAAGTATACACAACGTGCATTGCATGTAGATCTTAAGCAGGGCTTTGAAAAGTGCTCATTTTACCGTGAACAGCCTCCAGCAAGGCTCTATAACCAATTATCTTCCCTGTGGAAAACCTCAGTGGTGTAACTGCTACAGTGTTCCGTCTCCCGCCGTGGCCATCCGTGCTCGATTCCCGGCGAGGTCGCTCCCAGATTATCGCACGTGGGAATCGTGTTGGTCAATGTCGCTGTTCGTCGGGTTTTCTCAGAGATATCCTTTCCCCCTGCTCATTACATTCCAGCGCTGTTCCGTTTCCTCCTCTCTTCACGATAATCGGCTCACAAGACATCGTTAGAAGTCGCCCACATCGCTCCACTCCGTTCCCTGTGGATAATTTATCCGTATGTTCTAGGATATGAATTGTTCTTTTTTTTTCTATAGCCAAACAGCGGCAGCTCTAATTTTTTCAGAGGGACTCATGCAACATTTATTTGAAAGGCGCCTGACATGATTCTGAATCTCCGATTCGTCGATCTTGGCTACAAAGTGAGAGATCGAGATTAAGCATGAGACAATTTTTGCTATTGGTTCGTAATATATGACGTTATGGAAGTAGGCGTATTTTTCACTATAGATAGAACAAGATGTGCTATGTTTAATCTGTTTTAAGTGAATTATTGTTGTACGAATTTTACTGAATAATATTCAAGTGCGTATAATGTCGTTTTAATTTCCCAAAAAAAAAAAAAAAAAAAAAAAAATCGAACGTAGTTCTATCTGTTGGCGTATTTTCAAACTACATTTGTCGACGATGGCTGCTGATCTCGGATCGAAATTTTGAAACGCGAATTTCGGAGGGTCGAAATGAATTTCATCTCGATCTCCAGCCCAGCTCTGAACTCGAATGTTGCAACACTTTTCTGTGGTGATCTTAGATCCGATCGCGGACCGAGTTTTGAACCACGATGGTGCAACGGAGCATTAATGAGCGCTAGATATTTCACACTGTATTCTGGGTACACATGTAGATATGCGTAACGATAAGCAATAATGCATTATCTTAAAACCGGAACATCATAAGTAGTGTTTAACTTTAATTTCTAATTTCAGAGAACCAATGTCATTATTTATTTTAGTTGGGATATTAAGCAATTTTGCGAGTTTTCGTGCTAGATCAAGGCAATACCGCCACTAGGGCCCCAATACAAATCTTAGAATCCATTGGTTACGATAACGAAACAATTGGTCTGCCAGGCTTTGAAGTACAGTACACGTCAAAAATATATTTTATTCACAACACTTGAAATCATAAATCAAATCGGTCTTGAAAATGTTAACAGGATATGAATATCAATGTCAACTTTGTTACTGTTTCGCTTTTATTTTTTATTTTCTTGGTTTATACCATTGGAGACTATAGGTTGGACTCGTATAGGCTTTTGAAAATAAATTTGGCCATAATAAACACAGTGTGTATATTCCACCGCATTCGGAAGTTACGTTGTTCTTGAAATAACCAATAAAATTATTACTCGTGAGGCCTTGCCCATCGCGAGACGGAAAGGTGGTCGGTCGGGCAGGAGGGAAGGCGTGACGTGGTCGGCGAGAGTGGGGGGGGGGGGGGTCCTTGTCCTCGGAAGAGGACGGGAAGGGGGTGGTGTGCAGGATGTGGGTCCAGAGGGAGCCGTTGGAGTGGGTGAGTGACTGACCTTCCAGCTCCGCGGTTCCGCAGGGACAGTGCGTGTCGGATGCGTGACGGGAGGGGAGGGGGGCCCGGAGGCCGGGCGGAGAAGAGGAATGTGGGCGTTGGCGGCGTCGGAGCTGCCCCAGGTTGGGTGGGATGCGTTGAAGTCGCCGGCAAGAACGACGTGTACATCGATATCGATCGGGAAGGGAAAGTTGGGCGGGAGGTAGAGGGGGACGAGGGTGATCGGGTAGGGGCGGCCATGCAGACGCACAGCGAGGTAGAGACGGTACGACGGTGATGGGCGATGGCGGACTTGAGGAGGAGGGAACGTGGACGGGAAGGGTGAGCCAGGTTTGTTTCGGTTAGGAACACGACATCGGGGCGGTGATCACGGAGAAGGGAATGAAGGTCGGAAAGTTTGGGGAGGAGGGAGCACGTATTCCAGAGTAGGATCATAAGGGGGGCAGGGGGGTCCATCGAAAAACTGGAGGAACACGTTCAGGAAAATGTCCAATTTCTTGGCATCAAGGTTGGTGGCGGGTGCGTGGGGTTGAATGGGGGCGGCGGACGGGCGAGCTCCTAATCTCAAATCATTCACCAACCCCGGCCACCAAAGTAGCTGGATTACAGGAGTACGCTACGACTCCCAACCGACAGAGTAGGTCATGCATAGAATATTTTAACTTGAAATCATGTTTGACACCGCTTCTTTTATACTATAAATATTTAAGGTTTCATTTTCTGTAACGAAAATTGATAAGTGACAACAGTATCTAAATTGGCAAACAGTGAAACTAGTAATAAACCACAACAGTAATACGTTCCCAGCACAACTTTGAGCAACGGCTGCTGCTTCGGTCGCCGACGTAGTTGGAAGTACGCCCAGAGGATAGCGCTTGCTCCGTGGCGTTTCCCTCAGATCGCCCGTTCTACCAAGTCTCCGTGCTGCCGTACACAGGCGCTCCGTGCGTCATCTTTCGGAACTGCTTGCAGCCAGTCCCCGTTAAGCAAAGCTTCTGCCTCCGGCCAACTCCCCGTGCAGGGAGAACGCCGAAGGTAAAAATTAACTGTAAAAAAACATTTTACATCGAAACTTTTAATTTATAATAAGAACTTAACCGAAAAATTCAATTATATTTTTGAGTATACAACTTGTAAGACCTGGTTTTAACAGCGTGATAACCTTTCTACAAATTAATATTTTTGTATCAATTATATTTAGTATTTATAAACTTGCTGCAATATAGATACAACCAATTTCCACAAATAATAAAATTCATGGTAGGGTGGGTGTAGTCAATATATTCAAACCCAACACTTTTGACCAAAAAGAACTGAATACTTTTCCCAAAATGCTATTTCATATATTTTGGTCGACATAGAGGTGCCTTATCCTAACCTAACTGGAACCTGTCATTATCTAACAGTGAATGTATCTGTTATTGCAGATTCCCATATGTTGTAGAAAAACAGAATGTACAGAATGAGCCATAACAGGCCATCTAATGGGAGAAAATTGTATTATCCTGCCATGTAAATATGTATTGTTCTAAACAATTATATTATGCACATCAGAGCTGACTTTCGTCTCAGTCAACCTGAAACATTGTATATTTTAAAGGAATGCGTAAAATTTAGAAAAAATAAAACAATTTGCTGCACAGATTTTGAAGCCACATTTTGCTCGCTGCAAGGACACTCAGTACTTATTTAATGTGCGATCCAAGTGTTAATGTTTGCAATCACATATACAGATATGTGTGGTATACAAAGTCAGCAGTCAAGTTTTTATCTCTCCTGATCTTAAGCAATATGCCCATTCAGTCTGGAGTATCTCTAGAGTATGTTATGGGGAGAAGGGCGGGGGACAAAATACACAGGTTCCAAACCTATCTTCTCACTGTTCTGATGTCCAGTACACCAGCATACAAGACGATGATGAAAATAGCACCATTCCTTGCAGTTCAGTGCAAGAAAGGCACGGCAGCGACTTCGTAGCTATATGGTGTTCACGGTAAAGTGAGCATTATTTAAGGCCCTTCTCAATCTTTCTTTTCGGCCAATTTTTGTCTTTCTGCCACTTGTTGGTATAAAACTTGTAATGTAACTAATAAATGCAGTGTATACATTTCACCACTTTCAAAAGTTATCATCTGTGGCTACAATAAAACACATTTATTTGCTATTATTCCTGTTGTGAGGGCCTTAAAAAGTGCTCAGTTTACCGTGAGCAGCCAATAGCTACCTCTTGTCCGCACTGGTCAAAGCCGTACTCGCAAAAATGTAAAAATGTTTAAACATTCCATTTTTTGACCTTTCAGCTTTGCTTTTTCTGAAAGGAAAAATTTGGATGTGCAAGGCCTGCATCTAGAATTGTCACGAGTAATAATTTTATTGGTTATTTCAAGGAACAACGTAATTTTTTTTTTACTATATACATGCTTACACGTGATACAAGCATGTTTTATAGCTGCAGATAGCTATTAAACTCCAGAAAACGCGAATTCAAGAAAAATATTTTTATTATTATTTAATTCTTTATTTCGGTTATTCATGGTTTCTTATGCATCTAAATGAGTAATACACAAAATTGTCGAAAACGTGTTTCTTAAAGGATAATCTAAACATGGAAACACCAACTAATAAAGTATAAATGCAACGTTATCATGCATAACATACCCAGGGTAAATAATGTCCAAACTTCCGTTGTGTTATATTTTAGATTACTTGTGTTCTGAAGTACTTACATGTTTTAAAGAACTGAAAAACAGTTTGGATCAAACAATATCAGTTTTTCCAATTCATGCAAGCGTTGCATGGTTACTTCTGAGAAACATACAATGTTCAAATATTATCTCATCTTGTCATGAGCTGGGTTTTGTGTTGTTAATATTGTAGTACAGTTTCATCTGGTGTCGTGCAGATGCTAAATTTCATAAGAAAGAAGCGAATTCCTCGTTTAAAAAATATATATATTGGTTCATTGTCACTGCTGTGTAAAATTTATAATTTCTTTTTTTCCACCATCTCTAGTTATTTCGTATCTGCAAAACGATTTAATGCATTTATACTAAAATATTAATATAAATCATATATAATCTAGCAGTTTAAGGAAGTTCAAGATTTTTCAGATATTTTATTTAATAATCATTCGTTATAATTACACCTTGACCAAACAATAGTGGGAATAATTTTACATAATTTTGCTGTGGTTTTTCATTATGATTCATTTTTGCTTCATTTGATTAAGTAACTGATGTTTCATTAGGGTAAATAGTTGTCCGAAAATAAGTATTGCCATGTACACTTCTCAACTTTTGCAACTGTAAGACCACGTAATTTAATTACCCTCCACTTTTTTTCTGAGAAAAATAACTGTTTTCGAGGTTGTACAAAATATTATTTCAAAAAAATACCACTTCACATACTGCAATGGTAAGAAGTGGCGTGGAACCTTGCCTTTCCAGAAGATCACTGTCAGTCTTGCAGGGCTTATTCTGATACCGGTCAGTACAAATATTAAAAGCAAAGTGGAAAAATATTATTTTCAGACTTCTAGATTACTGTTACTAGAGTGGTCACGGTTTTACAAATGAAAATAGTATCTTTTCGCATAATTTGGTTTTATTTTGTTTTACCATAACATTTCGTCTCTACCAATTACTGAACCATTTTATCGGTGTTTTCCTGTAAAACTCCAATAACCTAACAACCGGTATGATAGGGAAGGCAAAAAAAAAGTGGTTCATTATGTTTCCCTCGCCCTTACAT
Organism: Dryococelus australis; assembly: GCA_029891345.1. Taxonomy (NCBI): domain Eukaryota; kingdom Metazoa; phylum Arthropoda; class Insecta; order Phasmatodea; family Phasmatidae; genus Dryococelus; species Dryococelus australis. The sequence goes on along the minus strand of CM057004.1, from coordinate 86,244,051 downwards.
TCCGGCGTTGCACCATACTCCGCTCACTTCACCCGCATCGGCTCTCAAGACCTCGATGTTAAGAGCTGCCCAAATATCTCCACCACACACACACACCCTCCAAGCAAGAACCCACTACTCCATCAGCTGCTGGGGGAAAAAGCACTTGTCACACACTTTCCTGGCAGCAGTTGACATCACTTTCTTCTCAAGGGTGGAGCCCAAGGGGGAGGGGGTGTCAAAGGGGGTCATGATGCCCCTCATCCCAAAACTTTTACATTGACATGAAACTGCCTTGTGAATATATTTGAAAACTAAAATGAAATTTTAACAGAATTGTTTAAAATACTGATTTTATATATTAAAAATGTAACTTTAAATCACGATGGGACAGTACGTTCCCCTCCCATGCCTGGAATCAAAAATCCATCCCTGCATCCACACAATAAGTAAGTGACACCCTCCCCCTAATACAGAATGTCTAGGTCTGCTCCCATCTCTTTTGATTTTTGCCAGTGGTACTTTATCAGTATTTTCAAATCTGAAAATTTGCGTTTTCATTTCAATTATATTTTCGTCTTTATATCCTCTGCAAAGATGTACATGCATTCACACACATAAATTAAGGAGTGTTATAGAATAACAATTTTGACACAAAAAATAAGGTAAGCCCTTAGCGATGTAAATACGGTACATTTGCTAACGTTTACAAACAGTGGACATCGTGGTAAATATGGTGAATAAATCATGATACAGTAATCTGCCTTCCCAAGCAATATAGCAGAATATTCAAAGTGTTTCGCGGACATGTGTTTACCTTTTAACGTGTGTCTGAAAACATGCAAACTTAAAAAAATAATAATAATAAAAATGTACTTATCCAGTGCGCCCAGCGGCGTGTGGTGAACTGTTGCAAAGTAAGCTGTGTTTTACTCTACGCTATACCTAATCGTTTGCTAGTGTACACATCGGCCACTTAAACGAAGTAGTTCAATTGACGTCACAGCACGTGTGTGATGGGTGCCTCGCCGCTCTCTCGTTAGTGGCCGCAGTACATGCGGTTTCTCCCTGCTCCGCTCTGGTTACTGGCTCCTGCTGCGTGCGCCGAGTGTGTACAGCACTGAGCAAGCACCAGCTTACCTTGCAACACATTACCACACGCCGCTGAGTGCGCCTAACGTGGCCGGGGATGCTATCACACCTGGCTGTAAGTTTCCTTGAATTACTTCCTCAAAAACAGTCAGCCAAATCTAGCGAAGATTACATATAACATACTGAAAATAAGTTTTATCAAATTTAATTCTTTGCATCAGTGGCCAAATTTATATTTACGTGTCTAAATGGCCTATTTTCTCTCCTGTAAATTTGTGGCGTCTGGTTACTTACTAGTATTATATTCAAGGTCTTATTTTTGAGTAATTCAAATTTTTACAATTTACGCTGGTAAAAGTGCAAGGAAAAGACGGCATGTGTATTAATTTTCAATGAAAAATTAACTGAGTAGTAGGACGTTTAAGCTATATAGGAAAATAATATTTGACTAGAGATTACAGTACAATTTTTGATCTCACTAGAAAGGCTTACTTTCATGCTACACTATAACAATAAAATCAGGATCAGCCAAATTGGGCAATAAGACGTTTTTCGAAGAAAATACTACATGGCACTACAACTTAAAGAAATACTTAGATGAAATGTGTATTTACGTAATTTTTGCAATTTTTTTGCACAAAATTTGAAGTTGAAATATTTATAATTGCACACAAGTTATAAATTTAATTATTTAATGATTTGTTGTTCTTTGTGACATTTTAGAAAATTTAAAATTTCTCAAATCTTAGGACAAATTTTTTTTATAAACACCATACCATTCGTCTTGAACAACATACGCTTGTAATAAAAATTGTTTTATCAAACTGGTTATAATTATTTAATGACAGTTTATTACACGAGTAATAAGTATTTTCTCACGTCACATAGAAAACTCCAGCAGGGTGCTGTGATAACAATAGTGGCAACTGCACCAGCTAATAAAGAAATGGAAAACAATGTTTCATCAGCGCTATTCTCATTCAAAACTGACACAGAACTGTCATTTCAGGTTCTAGTAATATGCCTTATATATATATATATATATATATATATATATATATATATATATATATATATAGTAACGATATTTCAATGGTATTTGTGATCTTTACAACTTTTGATAATTTTTTCAGTTGTAATTTCTCTTCTGTATTTTTAATTATTGTTTGTGTAAAAAGTATCTTCGAGCTTAGTTTTCAGTTTTGTTTGAAGTGCGTGACGTCCCAGAACCAGAAGTTTTCTGCCTCAGGGATGCTGGAAGGCCGGCTTCTTAAAGGGAAGTTCGAACATAGCGGGCGATGATTCGCGTGGCGAGATATCCCATCTATAAAAAAAATTCCCCAACGCCATTGCAACGCATTTGTATTGTACTGCACGCAGCGGGGGGGCCACGGTGGCTGAGCGGCTAGCGCCTCCCGCCAAGCAAAAAATTTTTTTCTCACTCCGTACACTTTGCAATTCATATTTTTTTAGGGTCCCACAGTACTTCATGTGAACGATAGAGTCCAATTAACTTCGTCGTATTTCCTACGGTCCGCTGTGCATTGCTCTCCATGCCGAAAACGTTGACAGCACAATCACTCAGCACGCGCGACACAGCCACAACACTACCCCCCTCGGCGTAAGCTACGCGGTGGTCGGGCCACGCATGTGACTTCGTGTCTGCTGTACGCGTCGCTCGACCAGGTCGACCGACTTTCCTTTGATCTGGACCGACGGAAACACGTGTCGATCGACCTCCCGAGTCGTGTACGACTTGCGTCCACAATACGCTCTGACACGGTCGCGCGACATTCTTACGTGATCACGCCACACTCGACTTAGTCGTGCGACACTGTCGCAGGACTAAGTCGTCCCCAGAGTAGACCCGGCTTCACGCTGGCACTTCTTACAACCTCCAACCTACTCGGTCGGCATTTAACGTGGCGATGCAAACTCCCCGCGGCAGCGCCATCCCAGGATGAAATAAGCTGTTCGCGGTCAAATGAGCACTTTTAAAAGCCCTGCTTGAGATCTACTTGTATGCCCGCTGTGTATTATTCCGCCTTGTGTACGTACAATTAACACTGCCACGGGCCTCAGCACTTTATTCATGCGTCTGTCGAGTGAAACTGTGAAATTATCGGAAAAGAAAATATTTTACAAATCTGGTAATTTTTACACCTCACTGCACAAAAAAAAAATTGAAAACGAAAGAAATAATTTTAGTTATCACAGATGGTTGCCAAACACTTTTGATTCGACGTTGAGATGTGGAACTACTTTCCCACCAACGTTGCCAACTTTACTGGACGCACGTCACGCAGTGCACAGGTTGAAATATACCCAGGTGGGAGCAGTGACTTTTTCTAAGGTTGATTTGAAAAGTGTTCACTTTATCGTGAACAAACTTTACCATTGCAGTTCCCAAATATGAGCCTATTTAAATCCCTGCTAATTATACGACGATTGTGATCATCTTCTATGCACAAAATATATACATATCAATTAGTCTGTTATATTTTATTACCGTTCGAGCAAACCTGAACAACAAAATTAAAAAAATTACCCGACGGTATTGTAAAAAAAAAACTGAATGATAAAGAAAGAAACGGTAGCAATCAAATTTCCGCTTGGCAGTTTTGGTTTAAGTAATCCATATTAAGCGGCGCATTTTAGATTCATCCCCCGCGAAGACGCGCTTAGTATCTCGAAGTTGGTAAGTTAGCTTCGGACCAAGTGTTTCAGGTTCGGTTCTTGAGTGTAGCCTATTCGCAGTTATTTCCAACACTTCTGAAGACCTGCTTAAGTTCTACTTCCAGGATATTCCTTCGCCTCATGCAAACAAAGCTTACGCGAGTCTAGAAAATTACACCAAAGTGGCTACGGACCGCATTCGTGCGCACCCTTTGTAATAATATTTCCCGTAATAACTATTTATTGCTGTGGGCATTACCAATACCACTATTTTCTCACTGTTTTAATTTATATTAATTACAAAGGAAATATCATAATTTGTAAATAAAATACAAATAAATTTTTTAATTGCCGTTGCTTAAAAGTAAGGTTCTTCAATGTTAACACAAGTATGAAGGGCTTGTGGTGCATAACATAATTAGTAGAGACCTGAAGAATTCGCGGATTCATTTTGGGACAAGCTAGAATTCAAACCAAGTGTTTTTATATTAACTTTAGCCATTGGTTCACGCTGTGTTTGGCACCTCCTGAAGAACGGTGTCCAATTGTCGCCTTCCACTGTGACAGCAGACAACCAATGTGCACTTGATATCGGCATATTTGTGCATATAACTGTACAGTCTAGTCTGCAGGTCACTGAATTCGCGAATTTTTCAGGTCTCTAATAATTAGGAAACAACTAAACAGTCGTACAGGTTGTGATTTCTCAGATGTTTGGTTTAAAAAGTGTTAGGAAACCGCGAATACACTAAAAGTGTTAGGAAACCGCGAATACACTAAAAGTGTTAGGAAACCGCGAATACACTAAAAGTGTTAGGAACTCGCGAATACACTAAAAGTGTTAGGAAATCACGAATACGCTAAAAGTGTTAGGAAACCGCGAATACACTAAAAGTGTTAGGAAACCGCGAATACACTAAAAGTGTTAGGAAACCGCGAATACACTAAAAGTGTTAGGAAACCGCGAATACACTAAAAGTGTTAGGAAACCGCGAATACACTAAAAGTGTTAGGAAACCGCGAATACACTAAAAGTGTTAGGAAATCACGAATACGCTAAAAGTGTTAGGAAACCGCGAATACACTAAAAGTGTTAGGAAATCACGAATACACTAAAAGTGTTAGGAAATCACGAATACGCTAAAAGTGTTAGGAAACCGCGAATACACTAAAAGTGTTAGGAAACCGCGAATACACTAAAAGTGTTAGGAAACCGCGAATACACTAAAAGTGTTAGGAAATCGCGAATACACTAAAAGTGTTAGGAAATCACGAATACACTAAAAGTGTTAGGAAATCACGAATACGCTAAAAGTGTTAGGAAACCGCGAATACACTAAAAGTGTTAGGAAACCGCGAATACACTAAAAGTGTTAGGAAACCGCGAATACACTAAAAGTGTTAGGAAATCGCGAATACACTAAAAGTGTTAGGAAATCACGAATACGCTAAAAGTGTTAGGAAACCGCGAATACACTAAAAGTGTTAGGAAACCGCGAATACACTAAAAGCCGTGGATAAGTGTGTGTGTGTCGTTTACAGAGGCAAGTCTAGGTTATAGTAGTAGCACAGAGAGTAAATAATTGGGAATCCCTAGTGTAAAAATTTAAAACGGGCCGATGTTGCTTCTGGTCATAAAGAAGCATTGTGAGGGACTCTTTTAAGGCCGCAAAACACATTCCCAGGGAACTGAATGCTACGCACATTAGATCAGCGTACAGCAGGATGTCATGACACGCGTTGAAAGTCTATGGGATAAATTACAGGTGCCACTTAATTTTCTCCTTCCCCTTAAATAAACTGCACACAAAATGCCCACGCGTGCAATTCATAACCATTTTGACAAATTTTTGTTAATATATGTAATAGCATAAAAGCAATCAAACTAAAATGTTACCAACATGGAATTACGTCGATTACAAGGTCAGAGCACTTGCATGAACATGGCGGGAACCGAACACAAAACATAGCACAAAAGATTTTTATTTTATTAGTTACCTATTTAAGTATGCTGACAATAGGTAGAAAACTAAATGAACGAATAGAATATAAAAACAGAATTCTTGACTTCCCCTAACAAAAAGTTAAATTAATGCGGAAAATAAATACAGGAGAATAAAACTAAAATAATAACCAACTGAAAATTACGTTGATTACAAGGCTTCAACTTAAAACACATGCTAAACTATTTCCATAATTTTAAATGTTCTTTTTAATAAAAGAAAAAAAAATAGCAACAGGAAAACACAGTTAAAAAAGTTTATGAAAATGCAAGAAAGTTAATACATATTTTAGAAAAGTCAATTAGTGGGTTAATTAAAACTACTACTGGTGCATAGCGGCGTCTCAGGCTGTGCACAAAGGGTGGTGTCACTAAAATGAAACGAAGTCTTCCTACTCAAAATGGCTGCCATCGGCATCTCCAAAAGCCTCCTTAGAATACCAAAATTAATTAAAGATATCGCCGGCCATGCGACCTCTTTACACGTCTGGGTCGCCTTACCATGCATACTAATTCTTGGTGGGATAGCTGCGTACAGTGAGTGAAAAGATTTGGGCGGCTCTTAACAGCGAATTCTTGAGAGCAGTCTTTGGAGCGGCGCAGGAATGATGGAGCGGGGGAGACGGGGGATCCCCGAGAGGACCCGCCGACCAGCGGCATTGTCCGGCACGATTCCCACTTGCGAGAGCCCGGAGTGACCCGGCCGGGGATTGAGCCCGGTTCGCCTTGGCGGGAGGCGCTAGCCGCTCAGCCACCGTGGCCCCCGCTGCGTGCAGTACAATACAAAATGTTGCAATGGCGTTGGGGAATTTTTTTTTATAGATGGGATATCTCGCCACGCGAATCATCGCCCGCTATGTTCGAACCTCCCTTTAAGAAGCCGGCCTTCCAGCATCCCTGAGGCAGAAAACTTCTGGTTCTGGGACGTCACTCACTTCAAACAAAACTGAAAACTAAGCTCGAAGATACTTTTTACACAAACTATAATTAAAAATACAGAAGAGAAATTACAACTGAAAAAATTATCAAAAGTTGTAACGATCACAAATACCATTGAAATATCATAAGGCATATTACTAGAACCTGAAATGACAGTTCTGTGTCAGTTTTGAATGAGAATAGCGCTGATGAAACATTGTTTTCCATTTCTTTATTAGCTGGTGCAGTTTCCACTATTGTTATCACAGCACCCTGCTGGAGTTTTCTATGTGACGTGAGAAAATACTTATTACTCGTGTAATAAACTGTCATTAAATAATTATAACCAGTTTGATAAAACAATTTTTATTACAAGCGTATGTTGTTCAAGACGAATGGTATGGTGTTTATAAAAAAAAGTTGTTCTAAGATTTGAGAAATTTAAAATTTTCTAAAATGTCACAAAGAACAACAAATCATTAAATAATTAAATGTATAAAATTGTGTGCAATTATAAATATTTCAACTTCAAATTTTGTGCAAAAAGAATTGCAAAAATTAAGCAAATACACATTTCATCTAAGTATTTCTTTAAGTTGTAGTGCCATGTAGTATTTTCTTCGAAAAGTGACTTATTACTCACTTTGGCTGATCCTTATTTTATTGTTACAGTGTAGCATGAAAGTAAGCCTTTCTGTGAGATCAAAAGTTATACTGTAATCTCTGGTCAGATATTATTTTCCTATATAACTAAAATTTCCTACTATTTAGTTAATTTTTTATTGAAGATGAATACACATGCCGATTTTTCCTTGCACTTTTATCAGCGTATTGGATGTGTCACAAAAGAATAAAAAATGCCAAAAATGTGTAAAATGTTTTTGGGCACTTCTTGCAGCCTTAACCACATATTTTTGGGTAGTGGAAATACGTTAAGGCACATTGAAAGTAATTCAGCAAAAATAACAAAAAACTTAAAATGAAAACGGTTTTATTGTTACCCTCAGATTTCAAAACTGATTGACGCCCATATAAAATGTATTGTGACCACTTATAACAATGACTGACTAGTCACAAAAGATGGGGGCAGTGCTGCATTAACTTCACCACTGTTGAAAAAGGCTGTCCACGATAAAGTAAGCACTTTAGAAATAAACCTTAGAAAAAAAATCACTGCTTCTACTTGCATATAATGTAAAGGATGCACTGAGTGAGATGCGCCCAGCAAAGTTGGGAACGATGGAATTGGATATAGTTGCATATCTCAACGTCGAATAAAAAGTGTAATGTACACTGTTAAAAAAAATTTCCTTCATTTTACGGAAAAGTGCTGGTAAAAATTTATCCACAAGTGTCCGTAAACTCTCCGTAAAATTACGGACAGATTGATTTTCAGAAACGAACTTTCCGTAAATTTCACGGAACCTCTCCGTTAATTTCCAAGTTAGTTTTCTGTACTTTCCGTTTAAAATAAAAAGAAATATTGAAAATGTCTTTAATTTTCGTTATGTGGGTGTTCTACCGTGTATAAAAAATGATTTTAAAAAAGTTAAAATATTTTGTACTTAATCGAGGTTTGAACCCGAGTCAAAAATTTACCAGCCGCCGACTCTAGCCAATATTTTTTTTTTTGCGGTCGTATTTGTTGTTGTTGATGTAGTTGTTAAGCTGAATTGAGACCGACCCTGATGCTATGGAGGTAGGGCTTTATTTACCTGCAACTCTCACTTGAAATCTGTGGTGTAAATTTTATATTTGTATTCGAAAGACAAAATCAAAAATTCAGTTTCTATTAAGTTTAGTGTATTTTTTGTGTTGCCCAAGTGTTACAGACGCCCGATGCTATTTTTTAATGTTTGAAAGAATAGGTCATAGTCGCGTGGATAACCTTAACTGCCGCAGAAACGATAGTTTTCTTGTTACAGAGGCGAAGAAATTTTCGTGTAGAATCGGCATTGTTCGTCCCCGCAACTCGAAGCCGAAGGAATACGGAGACTTCCCGTATTTTGTATTTACGGACTTAACTTCGTTTTTCGTCATTACGGATTGTCTTTCCGTATATACACTGTACATTTCAGTAAAACATTCCGTAAATATACGGGAATTTTTAACAGTGCAACCATTTGTAATAACTTAAATTATTTCTTTCCCTTTACATTTATTTTAATGCGTCGAAGAGTAAAAATGAGCAGATTTGTAAAATATTTACTTTCCTAATAATTTCACAGTTTCATTTGACCGACGCATGAACAAAGTGATGAGGCATATGGCAATTTTAATTTCACGTAAGGCGGAACAATACGCAACGTACATACAAGTATATCTTAAGCAGGCCTTTCAAAAGTGCTCATTTTACCGTGAACAGCCTATAACAAGGCAAATTGCTGGAGCCCACTGTGAACAAACTTGCTCATAAATAGGGACTGGAAAATTTTGTAATTCCGAAATTCTGAAAAAAGTGTGAATGGTTATTTTATTTCTGCATGAAAAACATGAAAATCAGTTTTTTCCTCGAATATGGGACTTTTCTACTCCGTTATAGGTCTTCTTTTACACGAATATAAGACCTTCTTTACCAGAACTACTGCAAAATTTGAATTACTCAAAAATTAGATTTTGAATATAAGACTCGAAAGTAATCCGATCCCGCAAAATTACAGACGAGAAAATAGGCTATTTAAGCTCGTAAATATAAATTTGTCCACTAATGCCAAAGATAAAATTTGATAAAACTTATTTTCAGTATGTTATAAAATAAGTTCCTTGACTCAACCGACATACTTCGGCAGCGTGTTAAACAGATCATTGGCAACAAAAAAATGTAATCTACACATTTTGGCTATGCAGCCCCATTTCATAAATACAGGAATTTAAATGCAATAAAAACGCAAATTGGAATTACTGAATAATTTAGATACAATTGACTACATTCACGTTGTAAGTCCCACACAAGATGTTCAAAATGTGCCCAATCTGACGGTAAGCAGACACTGCTAGTGTGGTTGGCGTGGCCAGTCTTTGTTAGTGTGTCGAGGCGAGTGGTTGTGCAGCAATGCCAGGAATGATTACACGTGCTGAGTACGCAGACGTGGTGTCTGTGTACGGATACTGTGACGGGAATGTGCGTGGTGCAGCAGCTGAGTATCCGCGCGGGTGGACTGGAAGAGGTGGGCCAGTCTCATGGCCGACGCGCTCTCCAGACCTCTCCCTGTTGTGCTTTTTCTCCTGAGGCTGCCTGAACAGTAGGGTTTACAGCGGACGGCGATCACACACATGATGTCAGTTGCTACAGGCGATAATCGACACCACTAATCAACTCAGAAATGAACTTGCAGGCATGCAGTGGCAACACGCAACACGCCATGTTAGCTGCAACATATCGCAGCCTGCTTACGATCAGATGGTGCACATTTTGAACAGCTCGTGTGAAACGTTAAACACGGATGTAGTCATTTAAATGAAGAACATTCAGCAATTCCACTTTGTGTTTTTGTTGCGTTTAAGTCCCCGTAACTCTGAAATGGGGCTGCATAGCCAACTTGTGTACATGACATTTTTTGTTGTCAATGATCTGCATACCACGCTGCCGAAGTATGTCGGCTGAGTCGTGGAACACCCCGTCCGTAATCTCCGCTAGATGTGCCTGAGTGTTTTTGAGGAAACAACTCAAGGAAAGTTACATCCCGGTGTGATAGCACCCCTTGCCACATTAGGAGCACTGGATAAGTACAGATATTTTTTTAAAAAGTTTGCAGGTTCCCGGAGTCAAATGCACTACATTGAAATGTAAACACATGTTCAGGAAACACTTTGAATATTCTGCTATATTACTTGGGAAGGTAGATAGTTCTATCATGTTTTATTAACCATTTGTTTTACCACGATGTCCACTGTGTGTAAAATTTAACAAATTTACCTTATTTACATCACTCAGGGCTTATATCAGGAACTGCCTTTTTTTTTTGTCTCAAAATTCTTATTTTGTGACACTCCTTAATTTATGTGTATGAATGCATGTAAATATTCGCAGAAGATATAAAGATGTGTTAGGGGGAAGGTGTCACTCCTCATTGTGTGGATGCAGGTCTATGCTTTTGATTCCAGGAATTTAAGGGGAAGGCACTGCCCCATCGTAATTTAAAGTTATATTTTTTATATATAAAATCGCAATTTTAAAACAATTCTGTTCTTATTTCATTTTAGTTTTCAAATATATTCACAAGGCAGTTGCATGTCAGTGTAAGAGTTTTGGGAAGAGGGGCATCATGCCCCCCTTTGACTCCCCCTCCCCTTCGGGCTCCACCCTTGAGAAGAGAGTGATGTCAACTGCTGCCAGGAAAGTGTGTGACAACAAGTGCTTTTTCCCAGCAGCTGATGGAGTAGTGGGTTCTTGCTTGGAGGGTTGGAGGGTGTGTGAGTGTGTGTGTGTGTGTGTGTGTGTGTGTGTGTGGTGGAGATATTTGGGCAGCTCTTAACATCGAGGTCTTGAGAGCCGATGCGGGTGAAGTGAGCGGAGTATGTTGCAGCGCCGGAATGTAAGGGCGAGGGAAACATAATGAACCACTTTTTTTTTTTGCCTTCCCTATCATACCGGTTGTTAGGTTATTGAAGTTTTACAGGAAAACACCGATAAAATGGTTCAGTAATTGGTAGAGACGAAAAGTTATGGTAAAACAAAATAAAACCAAATTTTACCAAAATGCACTATTTTAATTTGTGAACTCTTGACCACTCTAGTAACAGTATTCTAGAAGTGTGGTAATAATATGTTTCCACTTTGCTTTTAATATATCAGAGTGAGTGGGACCGGAAAGACTGACAGTGAGCTTCTTTCCATTGCAGTCTGTGAAGTGATATTTTTTAAATAATATTTTTCATAACCTCGAAAACAGTTATTTTTCTCAAAAAAAAAAAGGGGGAAGGGTAATTAAATTAGATGGTCCTACAGTTGCAAAAGTTGAAAAGTGTACATGGCAATACTTATTTTCGGACTTCTATTCACACTCATGAAACGTCAGTTACTTAATCAAATGAAGCAAAAATTAATCATAATAAAAATGACAACAAAATTATGTAAAATTATTGCCGCTATTGTTTGGTGAAGGTGTAATTATCCGGCACGGTTATTAAGTAAAAAATCTGGCTAAAGTTCAAGTTCCTTAAATTGTTAGATTATAAATGATTTATATTAATTTTTTTAGTATAAATGCATGAAATTGTTTCGCAGATTTGATGTAACTAGATACGGTGGACAAAAGCATTTATAAATATTTCACAGCAGTGAGATTAAACCAAAACTTTTCTTTTTACCAGGAAATCACTTCTTTCTTATGGAATTTAGCATCTGCACGACACCAGATGAAACTGTACTACAATATTAACAACACAAAACCCAGCTCATGACAGGATGAGATAATATTTGAACATTGTATGTTTTGTCAGAAGTAACCATGCAACGTTTGCTTGAATTGCAAAATAACTGCTTTTGTTTGATAAAGGCTGTTCACGATAAAGTGAGCACTTTTGAAATCAACCTTAGAAAAAAGTCAGTGCTCCTACCTGCATAATATTTTAACGGGCGCACCGCATAGCAAAGTTCGTAACGATAGAGGGAATGTAGTTCCATATTTTAACGTCGAATAAAAAGTGTTGGTTAACCTTTTGTGACTTACTTAAATTATTTATTTAGCTTTCTGTTGTTTTAACGCATCGGAGTGTAAAAATGAGCAGAGATGTAAAATATTTACTTTTATAATAATTTCACAGATTCACTTGGCCGACACATAAATAAAGCGATGAGGCCAATGACAATGTTAATTTTACATAAGGCGGAAGATTACACAACGTGCATGTAAGTAGATCTTAAGCAGGGCTTTCAAAAGTGCTCGTTTTACCGTGAATAACCTATACATACTGTTTTTCAGTACTTTAAAACACAAGTTACCTCAAATATAACACAACAAAAGGTTGGACATTATTTACCCTGAGTATGTTATGCATTCTAATGTTGCATTTCTGCTGTATTATTTGGTGTTTCCATGTTTAGAGTACCCTTTAAGAATCACGTTTTAGAAATATTTGCGTATTACTCTTTAGATGCATAAGATAACACAAATAACCAAAATAAAATTGTAAAATAATAATTTCGCATAGTTTCGCAGATTCTGGAATTTTATAGCTGCAACTAGCTATAAAACATGTTTGTAGCATTTGTTAGCATTAATATAGTTTAAATTTGTTTACATTCAACCTGTACATTATGTTTCTCCACAACATACGGGAATCTGCAATAACATATACATTCACTGTTAGGTATAGACCATTCACGGTAAAGAGAGCACTTTTGAAAATCGTCTCATTTTGAATAATAGTCAATAGACATAGTTCATTTTAGTCCTAGGCTTTAACTTAAGAGTGCAGTGGAACATACACGCTGCGTTTATTACTTACATGGCAATATTAATTTTAAAAGGCGTTTAAAGTATAGATAATGGCTGAAAGGAAAAAGTAATTAGGGCCTTTATCGTGAACAGACTATAAGGATAGATACGTTAGGTAAGGTTAGGTAAAGTCACCGATGCTGACCAAAATATATCGAATAGCATTTTGGGAAAATACATTGTTTTTTTTTTTTTTTTGCTAACATCAGACAAAAAACACTGGTCGTATAAAATTGTGCAAAAGAGGTAGGTCTGATTACACCTCCATCTACAACATAGAGATTATAACCTTCTGTCCACCCACATTGCACCTCGGAGGATTTTTGCGGCTCTCACCATTGTGGCACGAGGCCGGGTTCGTTTAGGTATGAGGCCTGTTCATTAAATGGTTGATTCATCATCAAAACTTGTTTGACACTCCCCTTTTTTTAATGCTATAAATATTTTGGATATATATATATATATATATATATATATATATATATATATATATATATATATATATATATATAATATATAATTGCAAAAGTACATTTTACAAATAATTATATATAAAGTTCTAAAGATACTATCATTTCTGATACAGTCAAAACAATACATCTCGAATATCACAATTTCACAATTATTTCTAAAGCAGAACAAACAAAATAAAATAAGAAAGAATAAATCCAGATATTACTGATTAATAATATTCTTGTAAAGTATAAAAAGCTTTAAAATGTAATAATTTTTTAAGGTGTTTCTTAAATAGTTTTGGAGACTTTTTACTTTCTTCCTTCATTGCATCTGATAAGTATATTAAAAAGTAGTATACCAGCATATGTTTGTTCCTTTTTGATAAATTTGAGAGCTGTTTGAGATTAAAAGCATGCCCTCTTTGATTCTATTATTATAATTATGAAAGCTACTATTTCCACCAAATAAATGAATTTTAGATGTTACACACATAATCAAGTAGATATACTGACATGTAAAGTTGGTAATGATGGATGGGAAATAGTCCCATATCTTGACGTCAAATAAATAGTGTTAGGTAACCATTTGTACAACCTGAAATTATTTACTTTCCTCTATATTTCGTTTCATGAGTCTAAGTATAAGAACGAGCTGATTTGTAACATATTTACTTTTCTAATAATTCCTCAGTTTTGCTTCACCGACGCACGGATAAAGTGATGAGTCCCATGGCAATGTTATTTTTACTTTATGCGGAGGAATACACAACGAGCGTGCAAGTAGATCTTAAGCAGGTATTTAACTTTGTGGGTTACGTACACAATTTTTTGTACAGTGGGTCTACGCGAGTTAAAAAGCCAATCCCCTGGACAGCCAAGAAATTGACGTCACGTAGACATTTTCGCCTTGGTCGTTGAACGTAGCTAAAGAATTCCAGATCGCGAACCTGTGCTGTTTTATTTTTTGGGGAGCGCATAGCAGATTTCAGTGCGATGATTTACACTGGCCCGTGTTAAAACTGGGCGGATTGGGCTAATGCCCAGGGCATCAGGTAGAAGTAAATAAGAAGTTTTGTTTTTAATCATTTCCATTACTCGAAATGAAATTGAATTTATTGCGTTTGTTCCCGCCTCTTCACACACTAGTCGCAAATGTGAAAACTAACAACAAAAGCGGCAATTATTTGGTCTGCCTGTTTGTGCACAGGTCGGTGAGATAATAAGTAATAATTTGTCAATGTAAATATATATATTGTTAATAGGTGTTTGTTCATATGAACGTGTTTACTCAAATTCGTTGATGTCATCTAAACTAGGGGCCTGATACAAGTTTGATGCACATTCAGTTGCTATGTTTTCAGCTGCGACGACATTCATAACGCGTGTGTGTTCAAGTACATGGGAATAAGAACTACACCAATGGCGCGCCATTTGCGGTAATGTGTTTCCAATGTCTGCTAGCAAGGCAAGTATTAAAACCAATTGATCTGGTACAAGAGAGGGAAGCTGTAGTGGTTGAGAAGTTACGCTCCGATGAAGCCGTTCGTACCCACGCGGCAGGCCTTGAGATACGCGAGTAAGGGAGCAAGAGGATGGTCTACCAACTCTCATCATTGCCGAAGCTCAGAGCGGGGGGTGTGCTCGGGCCCTTATACCACCCATACGGTTGCAGCAGTTGTATCTCTCTGCGGGCTGAGGAAGTTTCCCTCGCCAGACCGCAAAGAACACATAGCCCAGAGGTCAGGACGCTCTGCACGTCCCGGCGCAACTCAGACAGCCCGCCAGTCAGACCAGCAAAGCCGCGGTTGGAAGGTCTACCAATTGCAGCTCGGTGTAGTTAAAAGGCGGGGGGGGAGGTGGGGACATGAAAATTGATTTCGCATGGGTTTGTTAGTGGCAGGAAAAAAAAAATTAAAGGCTGATCACGGTAAAATGAGCACTTCTGAAAGTCCTGCATAAAATCTACTTGTATGCACGTTGTGTACCCTTCCGCCTTACTACGTAAAATAAACATTGCCATGGGCCTTATCACTATATTCATGCGTCGGTCAAGTAAAACTGCAAAGTTATTAGAAAAGTAAATATTTTACAAATCTGTTTTTTTTTTTTTTTTTTTTTTACACTTCGGTGCACTAGAAAAAAAATCAAAAAGCGAACGAAATAATTTAAGTTTTCAAAAACGGTTACCTAACATTTTTTATTCGACGTTGAAATATGGAACTACTTTTCCTCCCTCATTGCCAACTTTACTGGGCGCATGTGATTCAGTGCGCCTGTCAAAATATATGCAGGCAGGGGCAGTAACTTTTTTTTTTACCGTTGATTTCAAAAGTGCTCTCTTCATCGCGAACAGCCTTTACTTATATGCTCTGTGACGATGGTGATGGCATGGCTTATAGGATGAAACTATTTCGAAAGGAATTTTTAACACGAAATATTTAGTTAATACAACAGTTTGGATACTTTTCGATATTTTACAATTGTTGTAAAATCTTGGCATCATTATATGCGGTTACTGTGTTGAGAAACATCACGTGTACAAATCTGAGGTATAAACTATTCACGGTCAATTCACACTTTTCTGAAGCCCTGCT
Organism: Dryococelus australis; assembly: GCA_029891345.1. Taxonomy (NCBI): domain Eukaryota; kingdom Metazoa; phylum Arthropoda; class Insecta; order Phasmatodea; family Phasmatidae; genus Dryococelus; species Dryococelus australis. The sequence continues at coordinate 86,227,895 of CM057004.1, read as the reverse complement.
GATGTTCTACTTCCAGGATATTCCTCCGCCTCGTGCAAACTAAGCTTAGCCAAGTCTTAGAGAATTACACCAAAGGACAACGCACCAAATTCGTGCGCACTCAGTTGTGATAATATTGTGCTTGAGAACTATTGCTTACTAGGCGCTACCAACACAGATGCTTTCTTATTGTTGTCAATCATATTTGTTATAAATGAAATATTATAATTTATTATTTGATATAGGTAAAACTTTAATAAAACTAAAATTAAGATACTTTTATGTTAACTGAGATATAAAACGCTTGTGATACATAGCATATTTAGAAAATAACTAAACACGCCATACATTGGGTGAATTTTCAAAGGTTTGTTTCAAAAAGTGTGAAGAAACTGGGAATAGACTATAGCAAAATACAGATGATAATGTAAAATTCCATTGAGTTTATTACTTATTTTAATAATGATCCTCGTGTTCCACACCATGGCATAACGTATTTTTACACCAAGTTACGTTTTTTTTATTCATTTAATTTTATTATTATTATTGTTAGCCATTCCTACAAATGGCCTACCGGCCTGCTTTTATTTTTGTTTTCTTATTGTTGATACTTAAAAACTACTGGAAGTGATATCTTTATTAGGTTATTGATGTTATTGGAAAAATAGTTTTTATTTGTTTGTCTGGTTTATTTATTTAAATGATTAATGTCATTGTTTTGTATGCTTTCTTCATTTTATATGTTGTGTGAGACGAGATGTGATTGTGGTAAATTTTTCACTTTTGTGTGTTTTAGGTGTCTAAATTTTTGTACAATTAGCTTGTTATACCTATTGTTTCTTGATTCTTCTTCTTCTTCTTGTACTTCATCTTCTGTTTCTTCTCCATCTTCTTCTTCTTCTTCTTCTTCTTCTTCTTCTTCTTCTGTGGTGTTAGTTGGTATCATGTTTTCTGGTCTTGCATAAGATGTAGTGTTGAATTTTTGTTGACAAATTATAAATCTAATAATAATATTCATCTCGTTCATTCAGGATGGAACCAATTATTAACTGAATAGAAACTTAACAAATCGCATGAACATATGAGATTTAATTCTATTTCATTAATTCTTGATTTTACAAACGTTGAGTAATATTGGTAAGTGACAGTGATTAACAACGAAATTCTGCTTCTAGTCTAGATAAACATGTTTGACAGAGTTACCTGCAATAATTATCACAAAAAAAAAATTAATTGTTTCTATTGTGAGTACTTGAAATTTATTGGCTACGTCATGTAACCAATCCGAACCAGAGATGTACGTAAAGATTGTGGATCGTTGATGTCAGAGAATGGGAGAGAGATAGTTTTATTCTCATTTAGCATCCTCGTCCTTTCACAAGGTTTCTGTATAATTAAGAAGGCCAATCAATGCCTGTGTTCTCTGACGTCAGTAAAAAGGAAAACGAGTCAGCATTGCTATAAATATAAGCGAGCATTTTATCAGCAATTCGGGCCAAGTCCCAAAACTGAAAATTTTCGTATGTTTCAGCCAGCGAATGACGGAGTTTAACGAAATAAGATATTCGTATCTGAGACCGTTAAAGTGCGGTTTTGCTATAACTGTCGACGGGCTTAAGGAGGCGCATCGTCAAAATTTTTCAAACAATTTTTTTTTTATTTGCGCTTGCAAGATAAGCTTCTTATTTCTTGTTAACCTTCCACGGCCAGTTTTGATTTTATCGGCGCGTGTGTTTATGGGGGTGTATTTGTCATTTACAACTTTCACGTCCGTGGGGCATCCAAATTTACGTTCCAGCATTATTTATCAGTCCACGATTTAATTAACTAAACTTTGGAATATTATGCATAAAATTCTGCAATTAATTTAACTAAATTTGTGTAAACAACTCACGTCAAACTACTTATTAAAAATTTTTTTTCATTATTAGTGAGAAAATACCTAATACTGTAACGTGTAAACTTGGTCGATTATAGACTTGATGAAAAAGTAGTAGATTACTAGTATATGTTAAAGACGCAAGGTAAAAATTGCACTTTCATGCTATCTGTCGCAAGAAATAGATTTGTTGGTATAGGCTGTTCACGGTAAAATGAGCACTTTCGAAAGCCCTGACTAAGATCTACCTGTATGCACGTTGCGTATTCTTCCATCTTATGTAAAATTATCATTGCCATGGGCCTCATCACTTTATGCATGCGTCGGACAAGTGAAACTGTGAAATTATTAGAAAAGTAAATATTTTACATACATGATTATTTTTTCACTTCGTTGCATGAAAAAAAAAGAAAAAACCAGAAAGCGAAATAAATAATTTTAAGCTATCGCAAATGGTTAACTGACACTTTTTATTTGGCGTTAAGATATGGGACTACTTTCCATCCATAGTTACCAACTTTAATGGGCGAATGTCACTCGGTGCGCCCATTAAAATTTATGCATGCAGGGGCAGTGACATTTTTCTAAGGTTCATTTCTAAAGTGCTCACTTGATCGTGAACAGAATTTATACTCAAATATTTTGTTTGGCTCTTAATTCCATGCAGCAGAATACTGATTAACTAGGAAGTGAAACTCCGAGTATAAATGGCGAATTGTGTTTCTTATCACAAGCAAAGTATTTTAGTAATGATCAATTAAAAAATACATATATTTTAACTTTACCTCCGGCAGCGAAGAGATTCTCTATGAATACCACAATTGCTTAGTTTCTGCAGGCACCACAAAATTAGTTTTATCATCTGTAAGAAATACTTGCTATCGTGCAGAATTAAGGTTTAGTGGTGAAGTGCCCTTGCGCACAATCGGCAAGTTAAAAATTTATATTACTTCATAAAAAAAAACTTGTGACATAATGCAACGCATGCTGCCGTTCATTATGTCAGAAGTGCTACTAAAAAAAAAAAAAAAAATTTAACGAAGTAACCACAAAAATTTGCTAATCTGAACGATTTGGTTCGCCCTACAAAACTATCGAGCATAGTTTACATAAACAAAATTAAATGCTTTTATACGCGTTTATGTTTATGAAAAGAATGTTTTGTATTAAGAAAGGTACTTTTTATGAAATTGTACGCAGATAATCACTTTCGGCTAGTACATCCTGAAACCTTTTTGAACAGAATAAATATTTCTAATTATTCCGCGAGTAATTAATTTTTATAAATCGCAATTAATTTTTGTGGTGCATTCACTACTTCCAACTTTCACACGCGGATGTGTTCCTAGCGGGTTGTATTGTTTCCAAATTAATTAAACTTATTCTGTTCAGATTTTAACTGAAAATTCTCAGTGAATTGTGTTAGTTATAAAACTGTGCAGTTGAAAATCACACAATTGAAGTAGAAAATATAGGCGCTATTCGTCTTATATTAACACGAGTATACGAATTGAAAAAAAAAAAAAAAAAACATAATTTCTTCTATTTACAAACAGATAATTCCAAAGAATATATATCTTGTTAATAGCTATACCAATCACGACCCCACAGCCGAAAAATTAGTCGAAAGTATGTTAATAACGAAATTGGAGCTGAAATAGAGGAAACCTAATTATAGTCATCCTGTGATCAGAACATGGTTATACATTCACAAAAAAAAACAGCACAGATGAAAAGTTAAAAAGACCACAGACAAATATACGCTGTTGGAAAAACTTCCTTTGAAGTAACACAAAATTACGTGTAAAATTTTTTTTGTAAACTTATAATTTTTTTTTTTTTTGTCCAGAGACGAACTTTCTGTGAACGTCATGAACTTAGAGTGGATTTAAAGGAATTTCCACAAATTTGCCCATTCCATTTCGTTTAGAATATTTGGGGTTCTTCTAGTGGCATTCTAGAAACAGCGTCATTTCCGTTATGATGTTGTTGCACTTATGTCAAAAAAAATAATTATAGAAACTAAGTTTCTACGTTATTGAACAGGATTCGAACACATTCACAGCTAGAAGCGTGCAAAAAAAAATATAATTTACTGCGAGCTGGCGGGTTCATACTTTATGTTGCCTGTTTTATTAAAGTATTTGTCTTTGGATTAATGTCTGTTACCCGTGGTTTGCGTGTTAACGTACGACTTTTGAACTTGTATGGACTTTTGAACTTGTAAGGCCTGTGTACCTTAACTACCACGAAAAACGGTAATTCTCGTGTTACAACAGCCCGCTTCGTTTAGTCTCGTTATTCGCTCCTGACGTTATTCGCTCCTGACACCCAAAAACTACGGCAAAACGAAAGCACTCAAGGCTTTTTCGCTTATTTATGCTATATTTAAATTGGGGGAGGGGCAAATTTTACAGGTATTTCAATTTTGGATTGTTTATACCATAATATAACTGTTTATTAGTCAAAAATTTAATAATAATTATTCAGCTACTGAGTGTATATGTGGAAAATAAATGATTTCGTAGAATTTATGTATATTTTACTATTAATTTTTTTTTTTCATTCTCGTAGGTTTCAAAGTTCATACACACGCCCAATTTCTGAAGAAACACGACGGAACAATCGATTTGAAGGTAACCGATATTTCTTTGAACATATTAAATGCGGGAGTTGCCTTTAGAAACCACGTGGTATTCAGCATAAGTTGTCCACAACACGCGTCTTAGTAATTATTCCGCGAATAAAATTAAGTAGCGCCTAAAATATTTTCCTTCGTCAATTTTTTTTTTTTTCAGCGTCGCGTCACAGAGTAGATACGGTCAAGGAGACGACGAAATGGTGGGAAGTAGCCCCCATGCACGGCGAGCCGTCGCTTCTAGCGGACGGCTCGAGAGTGAGCTGTTAAATGTATTTTCCCAACGTCGGCCATGGCCTAAGCTTGTAGGTGTTGATCTTCGTAACTCGCTACATTTGATTCGCCCCCCCCCCCCCCAGGCGATGCACGTAGATAACGCGTCGAAGGGAGGAACGTAAGTGGCCCGTCAGCGAGTGGCCACTTTACCCGACATCGCAGGGAAAAGTAGCCATTTGGTGAACAAATATTTGAAATTCAATAAAATATTAATAATAATCCACAATACTTAAAAGACAACGCGTTGAGTTGTTTATACAATAACTATTTTTTCCATGGGAGGTGGTTAAATATTTTTTTTTTATATATATATTTACCTACAGTAGACTATTTAAATATTATTTCAACTTCAAGTAACTACATTATCCTGCTCACTGCTACACTGTTAAAAGAATTTTCCTTCATTTTACGGAAAAGTGCTGGTAAAAATTTATGCAGAAGTCCGTAGACTCTCCGTAAAATTACGGACGCATTGATTTTCGGAAACGGACTTCCCGAAAATTTCACGGAACCTCTCCGTTAATTTCCAAGTTAGTTTTCTGTACTTTCCATTTGAAATAAATAGAGATCATGAAAATGTCTTTAATTTTCGTTATGTGGGTGTACTGCCGTATATAAAAAATGATAATAAAAAAGTTAAAATATTTTTTACTCAAGCGAGGTTTGAACCAGAGTCAAAAAATTACCAGTCTCACCTACAACTCTCACTTGAAAGTCAAAAATTCAGTTTCTATTAAATTTAGTGTATTATTAGAGTTGGCAAATTTTACAGATGCCTGATGGTATTTTTTAATGTTTGAAACAAAAGGCCATAGTCGTGTGAATAACCTTGACTGCCGCAGAAACGATAATTTTCTTATTACAGTGGCGAAGAAAGCTTCGCGTAGAATCGGCATTGTTCGTCCCCGCAACTCGAAGCCGAAGGGAATACGGACACTTTCCGTATTTTGTACTTAACTCCGTTTTTCGTCATCACGGACTGCCTTTCCATATATACATACTGTACATTTCCGTAAAACATCCCGTAAATATACGGTAATTTTTAACAGTGTAGAGTTATTTACCTACTTGCAAGACAATATCTCACACAGCACATATTTTTTTTTTGGCATCCTATAGTTTACCGAATGTATTGGGCTGCTAACGAGGATAGTGTGGCTGCACAGAAAATCAGTTACCTTAAAGTGTACCGCAGTTTAAAATTTCTAGGATGTGTAACCAGTTCCCCCCCTTTTCAATGTTTCCCCTTGCCATTTTCAAATTCCCGAACTTTTTCAGGTCCCCCTCCCCCCCCAAAAAAAAAGGTTTTCCTGACCTACAACTGCCCTAATATAGTACTCAGATATTCTAAAGACGTAGCTAATACTTAGAAACGTATTTTTTTTATATCATACATGCAAACTAATTAACTTTCTTTCTCCGTAAGTAATATTTTGTAAGCATCTACTTGATAATACTTTCTTGAATATAGCAAAAACATTTTACTTTTTCTCCCGTCGTGGGCCAAACCGTCCCCACGTTCATGACGACGAGATAACTATGAAGTAATAATAGTTTATTATAGACGGCTATGTTAATAATAACTTTCAAATCTCAGAGCATCGTTTCACTTCTCAGCGCCCGTCTGTGTGACAGTGACGGCTGAGAAAATAAACGTGTGCGTCATTATCTAATGTTTTCCGAAGAAATAACAAGCCACGAGATGAGATTATTTTCATTGGTTTTCACGTCTCGGCCAATACCATTAAAAAAAAAAAAAAAAAAAAATTACCGGCTCACGCAATCGCCATATATTGTTTTTCACCTCGTTTGTAGTGTTCTGAAGCGCCACGTCACACAACATGCTCATTATTATATACTGTTCACCGTACTTGAAGACTTTTAATATCAACCTTTGATAATACCTCTGCCCCTACCTCTCGCCCTGACTGACACACGTGCATGAGCTCACTAAAGTAGGGAAGTAGTACCATGTCTTAACGTTTAATTTAAACTGTTACGTAAACACGTGGGAATAGGAAAATTGTGTGTGGGTCTTTTATTCTTTCATTGACTATAAGTATAAGGATTAGAAAAATATGACAAATATTTAGATTTGTAATGATTTCACAATTACCCTTGAAAGACGCGTAAATAAAGCGATCGGGCCTGCGGCGATGTTGATCTTGCTTGTGGTGGAATAATACACAACATTCATACAAGTAGATCTTAAGCAGGGCTTTCAAAAGTGCTCGTTTAACCGTGAACAGCCTACACTCATGATTCTCCCCCCCCCCCCCCCCGTGAAGTATCACTAGCTGTAGTTAATGCCATCCCCCCACCCCCGTGAAGTATCACTAGTTGTAGTTAATGCCATCCCCCCCGTGAAGTATCACTAGCTGTAGTTAATGCCATTCCCCCCGTGAAGTATCACTAGCTGTAGTTAATGCCATCCCCCCCCCCCCGTGAAGTATCACTAGCTGTAGTTAATGCCATTCCCCCCCCCCCCCCGTGAAGTATCACTAGCTGTAGTTAATGCCATCCCCCCCCCGTGAAGTATCACTAGCTGTAGTTAATGCCATTCCCCCCCGTGAAGTATCACTAGCTGTAGTTAATGCCATCCCCCCACCCCCGTGAAGTATCACTAGCTGTAGTTAATGCCATCCCCCCCCCCGTGAAGTATCACTAGCTGTAGTTAATGCCATCCCCCCCCCCGTGAAGTATCACTAGCTGTAGTTAATGCCATCCCCCCCCCCCCCCCGTGAAGTATCACTAGCTGTAGTTAATGCCATTCCCCCCCGGGGTCGACTGTTCCAGGAGGCGCACGGCCACAAGGACTTCGACCTGTGGACGTTCAAGAAGGAGCTGCTGCGATCGCTGTTCCAGATCGTGAAGGCGCTCAAAGGCGGCATCCTGGCCCTCAAGGGCCACATCATCAAGACCAAGGGCAACATCCTGGAGACGAAGGGCCGCATGCTCGCAGCCAAGGGCGAGGCGATCAAGAACTTCGGCAAGACGGTGGCAGCGAATGCGTTCGCCTCGCCGCACTCTTCGCCCGGGTACGGCCCTCCCAGCGGCTACCCTGCTTCCGGTCACCCTTCTTCCGGTGAGTCCTCTACACCGTAAAAAAAAAAATATATGTTTTGTACCTGAAGGGGGAAGTACTCTAGCTATTTTGGATTTACGTATTTTCCTCATTAACTTAATTTTCGGAGTCAATATTTAAAAACCAAGCTAGTCATGACATAGTGAACATTTTAACAGTTATTTCTAAATCCCGCTTATTTCTCTTACACGATTAGTTTCACACCTGTAACCATAATCAAACATTATCTAATTATTTAATAATTTCAGTCCCACATGGGGAAATGCAGGTATATTTGAAACCCTACAAGTTAAAAGAAAGTTAAGTAATCGTCCATGTCATGTCTAGCTTTGATTTTTTATTTATGTCCATACATTTTCATTACGAAGATTTGTAAGAAAATTTTGAAGAGGAAGTGGATACTACCCCCTCTCTTTGGAAACCCAGTTGCCAAGAAAATCCTTTGGAGAACAACAAGCAATTTTACTGTAAAATCTGCCAGTCTTATATTTGTATTAGAACCACGAAAATTTCGCGGATTCAATCGGCAACAAGTTAGACCCCCACAACCAGTAAGTTGTTCGTTGGCTGGCGCTCCAGTTTTACCCCAAGATCGTGTAGCACTGGATTCGGTCTTGTTTTTATTGCTGATTCAATCGGCAACAAGTTAGACCCCCACAACCAGTAAGTTGTTCGTTCGCTGGCGCTCCAGTTTTACCCCAAGATCGTGTAGCACTGGATTCGGTCTTGTTTTTATTGCTGATTCAATCGGCAACAAGTTAGACCCCACAACCAGTAAGTTGTTCGTTGGCTGGCGCTCCAGTTTTACCCCAAGATCGTGTAGCACTGGATTCGGTCTTGTTTTTATTGCTGATTCAATCGGCAACAAGTTAGACCCCCACAACCAGTAAGTTGTTCGTTGGCTGGCGCTCCAGTTTTACCCCAAGATCGTGTAGCACTGGATTCGGTCTTGTTTTTATTGCTGATTAGTTATTGGCTCTTTTTTCGTCCAGGGCGTGGCTAACAAACTGCTGTCCAATTGAAAAGAAAGTCGAATGTGCGTGGCGTGTGTTCGAAGGAACGAATTCGCCGAAATCTCCCGGTCTCCAGTAATCGCACAAAGGATAGGTATTACAACTTACATTATTGAGAAGTGGAAATGGAATTGTTATTTTCTCGTCTGGGAAACAAAGCTGATTCATTAATAACCTTGATAAGGGGGGGGGGGGAGGTACTATTTCGAAATATAATGCACGAAAAACAAAAATTACACCTTGGCTGCACGATGACTAGAACCCACGCCCCCTATGCGTTATTATCCCACAGCCTTAACAAGACCAACTTGACTTACGAGCTTTGAAATTATTTATGTACTAAATAGCATACCGTACCAGTTGCCTATAAAATATTAGTGAAGTTATTCGGTTAAGAAGAACGCATTAAATTCGTTTTAAGATTTCTTCGTAGATAATAAACATTAAATTAACCGTTAATAAGTAATAGAATCGCGTATTTTTAACTTTGTAGTCATTCTATTATGATTATTTAAGTTGGTTTAAATGTTTTACGTTATTCAAATGTGCAATACGTTTCTTTCTGCGTGCGATTGCACTTAACAGCGGTCTTAGTTTGTGCACAAACAGCCGCTGTTTGTGCAGTACTATTTTACGGTGTTGAATGTCCGCCATTTTTCTTAAGCGCGTGGATAGCGGTCAGTATAACGCAAACATTTCTTGAAACATATTACAAACGCAGCTCGTGTAGTTTTACAGACTAGTGTTTTACAAGAGAAATTTTTGTACTGTTACTAACGGTTTCTCGGTAAAAATTACGTTTCCCCCCCTTCCCCCCCCCAGTGTACACAGTTCACGGTGATGTCAGCACTTTTTAAGGCCGTGCTTAAAGGATCCTGTCAGTTTATTAGTATCTTTTGGCCATGTGACTAACAAAAACGCAGTGTACACATTTTACACTACTCAAAAGTTCAGCTGAGGTCAGGATAATATATAATGCTTCCCAGCTCTTCACCTAATGACAAAAAAAAAAATCACACGGATATAGTTACATCGCACTCCTTCGGTTTTTAAATTTTACATTTACAGAAATGAACAGGATGGATTGCGTATAGATGTTACAGTAGTCCATTCACGCTTACTTCCAACTTTTCTGAAGCCATGCTGAAGATATTCCTCCGCCCATGCAAACAAAGCTTCTAAGCTTAGGCAGTGTTCCGTCACCTGCACAATGCGAAATGTGCGCAGCGAAGTAGTTCCGTTCCCTTCGCACAGGCGCATCGTTGCACCTACTACGTCATTCTGCTTCCAGGCAATCTCACGCATAACCTGCACGAGGGAAAAGAGCACACAAATGCTTCACGCGCTGTGCGTCACAGTGGCGGGAAAATGCCAGAAACGTGCGTATTTGGAGGTTAGCATCGGCGGCGACCAAGTCCAAGTTTGTTTGTTGGTTTTAGGAAACGTGCGCAGTGTTGATTGTACTGAACGATTCTGCAACTCAATTATATAATGCTAGCGACGAACAAACGTGTTTTGGCAAAGTAAACTTGTAAGGATTTCCATAGGAAAACACGTTTTTAAGAGTTTGCGGATTTAATTAAGAGTAAGTTTGCGTGTTTAGGTAAATTATGTATTTGTAAACTGTTACTATAATTATTGAAATGCACGTGGCCTAAAAAAGTCGCACTTTTAACTCTTTTGTAGTGTGTAAATAATATTTATATCGTGAATTCAACGAGAGAGAGAGAGAGAGAGAGAGAGAGAGAGTGTGTGTGTGTGTGTGTGTGTGTGTATTGCTGCATATGTACGAATACGAACGACGTATGTATATTGCGTTTTGTTTTTCATTGAAGTTAAAAATTTTCGAAGTTACAATAATTTGGATGTTATTTCCATACCGAGCAAAATTTTTCACTGCAGTATCAAAACAATGTGTCTCACGAAAGACGATAATCTTAGCCCCCCCCCCCCCCCATCTTGGTTACCCTTTTAAAACACACGTTTCCTTTTTTCCGTTGAAATAAAGTAAACAGAACCCAAGCAAACGTAGCTAGGCGGAAATATAAAACAAGGTTGGAATGCCAACCTCTGACATGTTAATCTGCTGTGTGTACGACTTTGAGGTTAATATGTACTCGTGGTGGCTGTTACATATTTAATATTCGATTAATTTTTTTTCGATTTATGCCCCGTTCACATATATAACAATTGTAAACAAGTTCTCCTGTCAACTCGTACGACAGGATCATGGGTTTACCATAGCCGTATATGTAAATGTCTTGTCATTCGTAAACAAAACGCTCAAATTAAGCGCCGAAAATAGAGCATGGAAGTTGTTCCGTTCCCCAGTCCAGCATTAGGCCGTGTCCGAACTCAGGTATATACTTGCATACTTGCATCCTTGCATATTTCACTTTCCCTTGGCACCAAACTTGATGAATTCGGACAGGCAGTCTTGTTGGCTTAGGTGCAAATTATTAGCCAGTTAACCACTTTAAATGTTCATGTATTCCGACTAAGAATTTGATAATTGCCGAAGGTTTTAGGGATTAAATAAAGTATTAAATAATATTTAAATTTGATTTACATTAACATTTATTGCCTTTCACTATTGTATATGAGTGCAGATTGGATTGCTTTTTTTATCTTAGCTTTTGTAGTTTAGGAACATAGGCCTGGTACCAATTTATTGCCTAAAAGTTCTTTTAAGGCGAAACTTGCGATAGTTATTTACTCAGTTCAAAATTCTATGACTACAAAGTAGTAATGTTGCCCTACTAAACTTTAAATCAAATAATTATGTCAGAAATTAATTATAACCTACAAATTGCTTCTCAAAATGGCGGCACATATTTTGCAAGTATGCGAGAAGTATACAACTTAATTTACTTGTATACTTGCATACTTCACTTGCAGTTCGGACAGCACTTACGACGTCACTTCCGGGGACAGGTACGCACGAGTATGTACTTCAGGCGAATTCAGACACAGCCTTAAACGCATGGAGTAACGGAACAACTGGCGGCTATGCAGCTGGTCGCATCAGTGCAGAGACCGGAACAAGGTCTTAACCGAGCCTAGAAAATTGCACCGAAGGGACGACGCATCGCATTCGTGCGTGCGCATTCAGTGTAATAATATTTTGCACAAGAACTATTTCTTACTAGGCATTACCAAAACACACATTCTCTTACTATTTTTATTCATATTAATTATAAATTAAATATTGAAATTAATAAACAAAATATAGTTTAAATTGAATTTAATTAAAAATGAGATCATTTACTGTCAACAGCAGAATAAAACGCTTGTGATACGTGGGATATTTAGGAAACAATGAAACACGACATGCTGCGTGCGCGGTGATTTTGGTATTAAATATTCACGTCAAATATCTATAGAGTATTCCACAAATCAGCTCAGCTAAAAGGAAGACTCTCAAAGTACTGGCACAGAGTAGATAAGTATACAGAGACTAAGGCTGTGTCCCAATTCCTAGTATAGTACAAACAACTTCTGTACTTGCCAAGTACACTAAGTTGCTTACTTGCTGTGTGAGTTTGCGTACTTGAAGCGGTCGCCATGTTTGTTTTTAAACTTCACGTCCATAATAACCTATGATGCGAACTTTTTGTGGTTCTACCTACCCGCTGTCTTATTGCTCTACGAAGCAACCAATGTACAGCATTCTGCGTTTATAATAAATTAACTGTTACACGTGACAAATTCATTACTGTTACTATTTTTTTACAAAACCGCCATAGACATAAACGCAACCAAAGACAACCAACATAGAGAACAAAATGTTAAGTTACAGCAAAAACCATAGAGCTGTTAGCTCAGAATAACAAAACACGTGTTTACTTTAATATTAGTTCGTGTGTTATTTACACCAGGTTTTGCGGCGCCCGATAGCCAGGGTAAGTACATACAACGGCCAGTACGAATATGTATACACCTTAAAAGTATGCACTGACAATTGGCGGTTCCTTTTATGTGGGCACGCCCGTTCTTTGATTGGTTGCGCGAGTTTCAGGGAATGGGCGTTATGCCTGTGTTTGGTCCTGTAAATATGTGAATACTCCATTTTCGTGTTTTAGTGACTGCCTTTGTGTGTACTGGACAAAATTGATGTGTCTACTGAATTCCTCCGGCGCGCTGGACACATTCTATTTGAATTTGCCGCTCTGCCACCTCTCGTGATTCTCGCAGTTGGCAGAACTGCATCCAGCGTTGGATCACAGAACTGGCAACCCTGGGCCGCCGAGAGGAGGCAGTCAGTTGTTCGTGAAGCATCATGGCGGTCAGTAGTGTCAATCGGGCAGCCGCACTTCCAATCGACGTTTTAATATCGCAAACTGAAGTAATTCGGATTTACAGTCCATTGTGTCTTGGGGATAATAACAGTCTGAATGGCTGATACTTGCTGCTGAAGGCTTTTATCGGCTGGACTGCCAGCTGGCGTTTAAGTTGCCATGCGCTGAGTAGCGAAAGGTGTCCCAACCATAGAGTAAATATGAGGTAGACCACTTATTCGTCTTCTGCGCATGTACCTACCCAACAATGTCCTACCTCAAAAGAGCACAACTGTCAAAGTCACATGGTCAACAGTGATGAACGTGTTTGTTTACATCTTAATTTTTAAACGACAAGGGCTATTATATGAGTAAAATACTTTTACCTGTTTCAATTTAGTCAAACTACATTACAAATTGATTAGACGAAGTATACGTACATCTCAAATAATTTGTTTACAAATCAGTTTTCTAACCTACAATCCAAACCACGCCGTTTTCGCTAAACGTGTTGGCAGAAAAGCAATTCAATGTTGGGACAAGCAGATTGGTTGTGTGCAGCCAGCGAGATCGGTCTGCTACTAACACAATAGAAAACTTTAGCATTTCACTTTACGTTTCCTTTCCTCTGACGAAACCACCAATACACAATACAATTGTAATGTCGGAGTTCAGACAATTGAACATCGGTTCTGCGAGCTTCGTAAAAATGTGTATATTGTTATGTAAATAATTATATTATCCAGGAATGCATTTTACGTACCAATTGGCTTAAAATTTTCATTACAAATTTATTTCAAAACAAAAATCACATTTGTTCACTTTATTTAAATATGTCAATAGGTATATTTCCTCTTCATATTATATTTGTTTGCCATTTTTTAGTTTAACATGAGCTTTGTTTAATATACCGGCATTAAAATCGCTCTACAATAAAATAACGTACTTCCCACATAACCTCCGTTAGACTCTCGGTAAAATGGCTGCTTGACTTTAGACTTTAAATTTCAACTTTTCGAGATCGTAAAGTCAAGAGTGCTTGACTTTAACTTTGGCAGTTCCATTGTGCCAAGCTCCACAAAGAAACGACATGTCGGAAAGCAAACGCAAAATCAAATGTTAAAGTTTCCAATTGTGCGAGGGCTTTTAGTGTACGGTTCCCAACGTGTTGATGGCCGGCGACGCCATCTTGCTGGCGCGTTCGGCTGGGGTCACCAGTTCGAACGGCTGTTCAACTTCTGTTAAGTTGTCTGCGCGTCGCCCCGACTTCACAGGTTCGAACTCGCGGGCGGCGGGTGCAGCTGCTAATGATCCGCTTGTTGCTGCAACGCGAACTGATTTCCGCGTAATTCCTTACGCGGAAACCAGTTCCACACGTTCCAGCGAAGACTATTTTTACCCTCGGGCTCCTGCTTATTCCTGAGGGCGAACTTTTAATAAATGCGAACGAGCTCATTTCTCGCACACAGAAGAAAATTTCAACCGCCGCCCTTTCTCTTACTCCTGTAGTCGGTTCGTAAATATTTGAGGTTGTTTTTTTTTTTTTTTTTTTTTAAATCGATATTTGAAAAGAATTCCTAACCCATAACTGCTCGTGTGCCATAGACTTTTCACGATACAATGAGCACTTTTGAAAGCCCTGCTTACGATCTACTTGTATGAACATTGCGTAATCTTACGCCTTATGTAAAATGAACAGTGTCACTTACCTCATCACTTTATTCATGCTTTGGTCAAGTGACGCTGAAATTATTAGAAAAGTAAAAATTTTTATAAATTTGTCAAAATTTAACACATCTGATACTTAAAAAAAAAATATATATATATATATTAAAAAATGTAATAAATAATTTAAATTATCACAAATGGCTACCGAACACTTTTTATTCGACGTTAAGATATGTAACTAATTTCCACATATCGTTACCAACTTTACCGGCCGCATGTCTCTAAATGCGCCCGTTGAAGTACATATATGCAGGCATGGGCAGTGACTTTTTTTTTCTTCTAAAGTTCATTTCAATAAAAAGTGCTCACTTTAACGTGAACAACCTTTTACAGCCGACCTCCCGTGGCGCAGTCGGTTGGTGCGCCGCCGGTCTCAGGCGCGGGAGGTTCTGGGTTCGAATCCCAAGTAAGGCATGGGCGTCAGTTGCAGTTAGGTCATAAGTTAGATTGTAGGCCGTCCCCTGATAAGCCATCAGTCATAACACCGGGGGACTTAAATAAGCCCATTCCAATCCAATCGTATGTTAACAGTCATATTGACCGATATTCCTAATAAATTTGGCAGCTATGTGCCGGATAAGTTCAATTAAGAAAATGACACACTCTTCAGATGACATTTGACATCTCGCCTACATTAGATAGGTAAAAATTAGTCAATTCCGTGATACTAAAACTTTTCTGTTACCGTTTTGAAAATAACAGGCTATGGTTATTTGTCTTTGTTTCATGAGATAGAGGGATTCTTTACTTACTATTACACACAAACATATTGAAAATAGCGATGTTTTCCCCCCAGTTATCGGATAACAAACTTTGGTAGTAAAAGTAGATAACTCCGTGATATTGTAGTTACTCCTTGATGGTAAGGTATGTATCACTAAATGTATTATTTTAATGTGAAACATATTTTAATGCAATTAAATTGTACATATCGTAGTAATGAAGACCTAGTACATCTGACAGACCATAACGAAAAACCACGTTGTACAACATACTTCACAAATGATAAAAATATTCAAATTTTCAAAATATATTTACACAAAATTTTTGCTCATTTCTGAAGATAAAGGATGTTTGAGTCCTGCAGCTTCAGCAACCCTATACCCGACGCGTCTGACCTGGTTAACTGCAAGAGCAAAGCTAAACGACTGCGTTGTTCTTATGTAGTTCACTGCCTTAGTTCAATTTCAGGTAGCATAACAAAGGGCTTTCCAATTTTTCACGAGTTGCACTGCTAAAAATTTGGTGCAGTAATCCTTAAGCGTACTCCACTGGATACTAAAACGTTTACTAGCCTTGTACGGTCACTGTCCATCATTCATCCTTTACTGAAATGATTTGAGAGTCGAATAATTAATGGTTTTTAATTTGAGATCCCTTAAACATGCCACTTAATTACAGGTTTGGAGTGCAAAGTGCGATGTTTCAATGGCATTATCATGAACTTCATAAGCCATCCTCTCAACGTAGATGCATATTTTACTTCTCCAGCAAGGAGCTACTAACGTGCTATAGTTCCATAACATGTGTAATTAAGGGTTTTTAATTTGAAACCCCTTAAGCATGCAACTTTATTATAGGTTTGGGTACAAAGTGCGATATCTGTATGCCAGCAACGCGGCCACGCAGTCAAACGACGCTGTAGAGTTGCTACTAGCCAACGAAATCTCTAAATGTGCTGGGACACATGTAAGAAAGTGAATTCCGGCATGCTGCTAAGTAATAAGGCGAATTTTTCATATCTCTAGGTTTTATGGTTGAGTCGTGGGCCACTCGCAAAGAAGCACAAACCTAGGCTACATTCGTTTTTGAGTCTAGCTCGTCCAGAAACGAAAACGCGAAATGGAAGGGTTGAAAAAGTGTTCCTTATCTTCAAACGTTATGTTAAGTTATTTACTTAAGCACTTTCGTCTGATGCATCCAAGTAGGGAAAAATAACTGAGCCACATACAATGGTGACAATGCAGTCATTTGAAAATTAAGACCCTGCGTACCACTTAGTGTTTAGGCCAAGCCCTGACGAGATTCACACCTGTATGGGCGTGCGAAGAGTTAGGTATTGAGGGTTGCAACACTTAAAATAAAGATACACATTCACGGGATTAAAAATACAAAGTAATAATATATCCAAACGTATACATCAAATATACTCTATGATATAGTAAAAATACTTTTAATTCAGTGGTGTCACTGAAACATACATACTATCTAGTGAAAACACGAGTTATCAAGTTTCTTCTTAGTTTCCTAATGACATGATGCTATTGGGGGGGGGGTAGTGTAGGGGGATGAAACGGGTGCAGCTGCACCCCTTGCATCCCCCCCCTTGCAAATGCCTATGCACACCTTTCAGTTACTATTCGACTGTCAGCTTAATTGCATTAAAGGCTGTTCACGATATAGTGAGCACTTTAGAAGCGAACCTTAGAAAAAAGTCACTGGCCCTGCATGCATATATTTTAATGAGCGCACTGAATGAAATTCGCCCAGTACAGTTGGTAACGATGGCTGGAAAATAGTTCCATATCTTAACGTCGAATAAAAAGTGTCAGGTAACCATTTGTGACAACTTAAAATTATTTCTTTCGCTTTCTGTTTTTTAATGCACCTAAGTGTAAAAATGAACATGTTCGTAGACTTTCTTAATAATGTCACAGTTTCATTTGACCGACACATGAATAAAGTGATGAGGCCCATCGCAATATTAAATTTGCATAGGGCGGAGGAATACACAGCGTGCATACAAGTAGATATTAAGTAGGGCTTTCAAAAGTGCTCATTTGACCGTGAACAGCCTATACCTAATCTCGCACTTGGAAGTCGGCCTTGGGTGCCACGACGTCTCAATAAACACCGAGACGAAACGACGGCACTGTTTCCCGTACGTGGGCGTCCCAATCCTCTAATTAGCTGCGGGATCGGGATTTCTGTCTGATTGGCAGGACTGCCCGGCTGGCGAGTATCTAACAAGGCGCTGATTGGAGAACGGTGTTCTGGACGTCTTCCTGGCTGGCGAAGTCATTTTTCTGCCGTTTACGGCGGGAGTTTGGCGGGGGGTTTTTTTTTTCTTCTCTCTACTCGTAACACTTTGAAGTCTGGGCATGGTTGCAGCTATTTTGAGACAAACTAGTTGTGAGTTAACCTGCATACAACATAAAAGAACACCATATTCTCATGGTTTTTACTAGGGCCTCCTGTTTCTCGCGAAAGTATGTATGCACAGGCCAAGACTTCAACTTCTTACGTGCAAGTTTGCGAATTCCCCAGTCGTCATTGGCTGCGTGTCCGTGTGAGAAGACATCTCATGATCAACTGGGCCAATCAGAATGATGTTACCCTGAGACTGACCGTCCATGACTGGTTGTAGACACTTCAGACGTGTGCGAGTTGAAACAATCCAACCACGATATTGGTTCTGAACCAACGTGTTTTGGAGCACAACTAGTCGCGGAGTCTCGTCGCGGAAAATAGGTGGCATTCCCTCTTGCTAGCGTGCTACTCGTCGTACAGCACTCGTCGTGCTGTACGACGTTCGTTATTGGCCGGCTCTCAGCCAATACAAAGCCGAGTTCAAAACATTCCAATCAAATATTCTTTTGTGGCTAACATGATTCCCCGTCTATCGTGTTCGTTTTCATAATAATACATAGGGACACCCGAATTTCGCGAAAAGATATCCGCGCATGCTATATTTCAATACCCTACAGTCGTACCAAAAGTTTCCCTTATGCTTATTGCCCACGTGTGTCTGTGAGAAGACATTTTCCCACTTGACTGACCAATCAGAATTAGGTTACGCCGATACTGTACGCCTGTGATTCCCGGGCAGACACCTAAGACACGTAACACCAAGATCGTCCAATCACGAAGGTGGATCTGAGCTAATGTTATATGAAGTGCAACTGGCCGTGAGATCTTTTCACAAAATACATCATACAGAAACGTAATATTTTGTTCACAAAAACGTTCGTTGATGAGCTGAAGTGTTTACGTAGAATAATAACAAAAGCTATGGAAGCAATAAAACTGTATTTGTTTGATTTGTGGCTTTAGTTTTCTATTTATTTCGGGGTTTGCTTCGCCCAAGCTACACTCGGATATAGTGTTCAAAGTGTTATATGAATTTGGTCCAGATCAACAACCTCTTCGAAAATTCCAAAATTTGGGTGCCCGGAATCAAACCTTATGTCTCCAAGTTAGGGAAAATACTGATACCCACTATCAACTGAATTATTCCGAGTCATTACGTTACGCGCCCGAAAATAATCTTTCTGGCTAGGGACAGGTGTTTTTAGCGCGAAAATATTTATGGTCATGATAAGCTTCAATATCCTACGTCTACAACTACAACTTCCTTTGGTTATTTGGCCAAGTGTCCACGTGATAAGACATGTTCTTATTTGACTGGGACAAACGTAATAAAGTATTCCGATACTGAACGTCTATTATTCGCGGACAGACACTTGAGGCACGTCGTGACATTTAAAATCGTCCAGCTACGAAAATTCAAAGGAACAAAAGTGTTTGGAGTACAACTGGTCTCGAAATATTTTCGCGAAAAACACCTGTCCCTATTTATAGTCTGTTCGCAGATTCTTCACACTTTTTGAATCAAAATTTTGAAAAACATCCCCTGTAGGACACAGAAAACTTGTGGAACATTCGAGTTCTAAACTGGACTGGAGATCGAGATGAGGTTCGTTTCGAACCGCCAGTTTCGGTGGTTCGAAATCTCGATCCGGGATCAGCAGCCATCGTCGATAAATGTAGTTTGAAAATACGCCAACGGATAGAACTGCGTTTCGATTGATTTCTTGGGAAATTAAAACAACATTATAAGCACTTTAATATTATTTAGTAAAATTCGTACAACAATAATTCGCTTAAAGCAGATCAAACATCGCACATCTGGTTCTATCTATAGTGAAAAATATGCCTACTTCGATGACGTCATATATTACGAACCAATGGCAATAGCAAATTTTGTCTCATACTTAATCTCAAACTCTCACGTTGGAACCAAGATCAACGAATCGGAGATCCGTGAATCACAAGCGTTTTATACTCCTGTCAACATTAAAGTACCGTATTTTTGGTAGATCGGGAATGTATGTGTATTATATCAATAAATTATAATATTTATTTTATAATTAACGTGAATAAAAACATGGAGGAAATAGGTGTGTTGGTAACGCCTAGTAAGATACAGTTTGTACGCAAATTATTATTATAGTCTGTTCATGGTAAAAAGAGACCTTTGAAAGCCATGCTTGAGATCTACATGTATGCACTTTGTTCATGCGTCGGTCAAGTGAAACTGTTAAATTGTAAGAAGCGGAAAATTTCATAAATCTGCTCATTTTTACACTTCGGTGCATTAGAAAAAACAGAAGTCGAAAGATATAATTTAAATCATTTTAAATAGTTACCTAACACTTTTTATTCGCCGTTAAGATATGGAACTACTTTCGCTTCATTGTTACCAACTTTACTGGGCGCATGTCACTCAGTGCACCCGTCAAAATATATGCAGGCAAGAGCAGTGACTTTTCTCTGAGGTTGATTTAAAAAATCCTCGCTTTATCGTGAACAGCCTGTAAGCTGAGTACACACGAATGCGGCGCGTTGTCCACTTGGTTAACCTTCTTTTACATCAGGCGGATGAATATCATGGAAGAAGAACTTTAGCAGGGCTTCAGAAAAGTTGAAAGTAACTGTGAATGAACTATGGAAGTTTATTTTTACAGTAATTCATTGCTGAGAGCGCATGACGCTTTGTTTACAGGTATTCTGCAAACAGTAATTCGTGCCTTGCTTACGATCTACTTGCATGCGCATTGTGTGTTCTTCCGCCATATTAAAAATTAACCTTGTCGTATGCCTGGCCACTTCATTTAAGTGTAAATCAAGTGAGACTGTAATGTTATTAGTAGAGACCCGAGAGTTTCGCGGGTTCATTTCTAGAGAAGTTGGAATTCACGAACACATGAACGTTCATTTTGTTTTTGTAATTGATCGACGTGTTGTTTGATACATCCTATAGATTAATGAGCCAATAACAAACATGCAGTAAATTGTGTGCCCAACCACCGTCTTTTACTACCACAACAATCAACCAATAAACATTTGATATCTGTGTGAGAGTATATAAGACCGTGGAGTCTAGCCTACAGGTCATTGCACTTGCAAATTTCTCGGGTCTCTAGTTATTAGAGTAGCAAATATTTGCTAATCCATAAAAAATAATTAATAATTTAATTCATAAATACTACCCTAATGCTTTTAATTCACAGTGAAGATATGGAACTACTTTCCCTCTGTCATTACCAACTTAGATGTGAGGTTGCCAGTCCGCGGGCACGTTAAAATACGTGCAGGTAGGGATAGTGGTATGGTTCAAAGGTTGATTTTACCCTTTCAGACCCAATTTAATTTGTGGTTTCAGGTGTTGCAAACAAAAAATTTTTATGATGCCAGCTTTACTTAAGCTGACACAACACTTGTTTCGTTGGCACAGCCAATGAGCTGTACGCTGTAAGTTCGGCTACAGCAATATAAAAAAATTACGTTCTAGAGCAGCACGACGGCTTGCGAATAATTTACCCGCAGGTAAGATAATTGGTTAGTGAGCTTCGCAGAGTGGAGTACGGGCCAAAAATTATCTACACGTGCGTAATATACACAATTGTGTACACTGGGTCTGAATGGGTTACAAGTGTTCCATTAACTGCGAACAGACTTTTACATCAGTTTCACATGGGGCAGTTAATGTAACACCGGTATTTAGTCAGAGGAGTAAAAGACTCCAGTTGAGTTAAGTTAAGGAGGGCTTTCGAAAGTGCTCAATTTTCCTCGAACATCCCGTACATACAGTATAATTAGAGTTAGTGATATCTCGCGAAAAAAAAAATGCGTACACGGTAGACTTCAAAATTATAAGCAACGAACAGAAGTTTGTATATTGCCATTGGTTGCTGTCTGCTTGAGAAGGCGTTTTCATATTTGACCGGAGCACTCAGAATTCGGCAACATCGGCACGGCTCCTACGTGAATCGTGTGCAGACAGGTAACAGGTGTCAAAAAGTGACTCAGCCAATCAAGATAGGTAAAGGACCCTACAGTGTCTTGAAATATAACAAGTCCTGAAAAATTTTCACGAAATTTCACTGCCCCCACCTGTAATCCTCGGACATTCATTAATAAACATAACGCTCAAGTTGTCTTAGGATCGCGGTATATCGGTGCGGTTGAACCGGTCTTGCTGCTTGCCTACCCGAAGATTGCACTGAGAATAAATCACTCAGAAATCCCACCCGCATTTGGCTATGGCTCGCTGCCAAGTGCAGGCGTGAAGAACGTCCAGTTTGCACTTTCGTTAGATAAAACTGTGAACCGGTCGGTCGCAAAGCGCGCGAACTTGTCACGTTCATCACGTAAACCCCGTTTCAAAGCGCGTCCTTTTAGTCGCAAGGTTTTCTTTCGTGTCCATACTAAACTCAAAATAGCACGGAGACAATTAATGCCCTCCTACGCGCGT
This sequence comes from Dryococelus australis, assembly GCA_029891345.1. Lineage (NCBI taxonomy): Eukaryota > Metazoa > Arthropoda > Insecta > Phasmatodea > Phasmatidae > Dryococelus > Dryococelus australis. Next base: position 86,205,483 of record CM057004.1, on the reverse strand, counting down.
ACGTTATGGCGCTGAAACAACTAAATTATTCGTGAAATTTTTCTGATGGACGAATCAAATTGGAACTGGCAATCCCAACAACGCCAATGCCCTGCTTGGTTCTATTAGAAACCAATACATAAGATAACTAGGGATAGGAAAATTTCGCGAGTTCAGTGACCTGTAGGCTAGATTTAACAGTCCTGTGTACACTCGAGCCTCAGATGTTTATTCATTGGCTGCTGCTACAAAGAGTAGCCAGTGTTACTCCAAACCTGCCAGTACGGCACTCGCTACTTGTTTCCCTACACATGTGTCGAACGTCTATCTTTTTTCTGAAATGAATTCGCGAAATTTTCCTATCCCTAAAGATAACGCAGCATCAATTCTTCTGCGCACGAAATAATACGTAATTTAACGCTTGAATTTTTTTTCTATCGTGAACCCAGCTTAACCCCAACCGCATACGCCATCGAAATGGCGTCGCTTGCCACCAAATACGACGGGATGCCGGTCGCCAATCATCGCCCGGCAACATACTTGCCAGCTGGCAGCCTATCCAATAAGGAACACTTTGCTGCACGCAGCATCCAGTCAGACACGAGGACCGCTACCAGAGATTTGCACACCCGATCAGATAATGGGCACACCAACATCAAAAGAACTGCCATCCCATTTCATCTCGGTGTACTTTGTAAAGTCTATTCATGGTAAAATGAGCACTTTTGTCCTGCTTAAGCTCTACTTATATGCCTGTTGTGTATTCTTCCACCTTACGTAAAATACACATTGCCACGAGCCTCATCACTTTATCCATGCGTCGGTCAAGTGAAACTGTGAAATTATTAGGAAAGTTTTTTTTTTTTCCAAATCTGCTCATTTTTCCTCTTCGATGCATAAAAAAAATAATGCTAAAGAAATAATTTAAGTTATCACGAATGGTTTCGTAGCATTTTTTATTCAACGCTAAGCTATAGAACTACTTTCCATCCGTAGTTACCAACTTTACTGGGCGCATGGCACTCAGTGCGCCCGTTAAAATATATGCAGAGAGGAGTGGTAACTTTTTTCTAAGGTTCATTTCAAAAGTGCTCGCTTTATCACGAACAGCCTATACCTGCGTATATTTTGACGGCCACTCTGGCTGGCAAGCACCCAGTTAAGTTGGCAACGACGGAGCGAAAGCAGTTCCACGTCTTAGCGTCGAATTAAAAGTGTTAGGTATAAATTTGTGAATACTGAAATTATCTTTTACTTTCTGTTTCTTTTTCATGTATTTGAGTCTAAGAATCAGCTAATTAGTAAAATATTTACTTAGCTGACAATTTTAGAGTTTCACTTGACCGAACCAAGCAATGTAAGGACCTTGGCAATGTCAACTGTAGATAGTGTGGAAGAATACACAATGTGCATGCAAGTAGATCTTAAGCAGGGCTTTCAAAAATGCTTAGTTTACTGCGAATAGCCTCTATTCTGTGAGACTGTAGTCTTGCAGGGTGCGTTTCGCAAACTGTGACTCATTAGTAGAGCTAGTGATATTTCGGGAAAAAAAATATGAGTCCACGGTAGACTTCAATGCTATGAGCCCCCAACAGCAGTTTGTCTATTGCCATTGGTTGCTGTCTGCTTGAGAAGGCGTTTTCATACTTGACCGGGCCACTCAGAATTCGTTAACATCGGCACGGCTCCTACGTGATTCGTGTGCAGACAGTTAACACGTGTCAAAAAGTGATTCAAGCAATCAACATTAGTAAACAACCCTACAGCGTCTTGAAGTGTAACTTGTCCTGAAATTTTATCACGAAATTTCACTACTCTACTAATTAGCAGGGACACCCGAATTTCGCGAAAAGATTTTACGACCAGTTGTTTCTCATAACAGCTAAGCTCAGATCCACTATTTTGATTGGATGATCTAGGCTTTACGCGTCTTAGGTGTCTATCCGCGAATCACACACGTACAGTATCGGAGTAAGCCAATTCTGATTGGCCAGTCTTCTTACAGAGACACGCGGCCAATCAACAAAAGAAAACTGCTGGCACGTCCGTAGTGTATTTAAATCTATCTTGTGCGCAATCTTTTCGCGAAATTCGGGTGTCCCTACTCATTAGCAAATGCGACTTAAATGTACACGTGTTTCGAATCTAACGCGTCTTAAAATGTATTCGTGAAATTTCCCAGTCTCTACGCACATCACATGCTGAAGAAATTTATATCATGTTTACTAGTATTATGATACATATTTTCAGTTAACACCTTACAATTAGTGAAGGCCGCTTATACACGAAGCAACACACCACCGGACATTATATATATACTGTAATATCTACTTGCTGTATTAGTCCTAATTTTTATGTTGAATGCTCTTAAGAATATGCTAATCCCTAATACCTGAACGTGTAATTTATATACAGCATCTTACTTCCTCTTAAAAGAGTATGAGACTTCGAAACAGTCAAAAACTTTGTTTTATAATCTTCTCTCTGCCATCTTAACCACAATCTTCTCTCTGCCATCTTAACCACAATCTTCTCTCTGCCATCTTAACCACAATCTTCTCTCTGCCATCTTAACCACAATCTTCTCTCTGCCATCTTAACCACAATCTTCTCTCTGCCATCTTAACCACAATCTTCTCTCTGCCATCTTAACCACACCACAGTTGCACCGGTAATGATGCTTAACTTCTTATTCATGGTTATTCCTCAAGGTGGTAGATTATACAGCTCCAGAGATCATAAATATTATTCGTACGAGTCGTAATAGAAAAGTTCCAGTGAGGCACGTTTACGAATTTGTTGTTATTTTGTTTTCTTTTTTATTTACTTTCAGTATACGTCACCAACAACGTCATAAACACCAAACAGTTCGCCTGACGGTTTGGTAGTCCAATCACGTATAGTACTGATCATTTGTACACAGCTACCGATAAAGAAATTGCTCTGCAGTGGTTGGCCTTGTTAACAGGATTCCTTGTGTTCTGTCCCACGCGGTCGTATGTTACACGTGTTTACGGAGTCGCCCGTTTGGTAGCGCGTCACGAGGTTGTGTGGGTGTCCTGCTTCGAGTCCAGTAACTTTAAATTTATGTTTATTTTCGTATCTGTTCTCGGACAGCATTCCTGAAAACACAACACATAACCATAAAATGTATAGCCGGGATTTTCCAACGCTGTGGATACTTTTGTTATCTTTTAATCTTCTGATTGGGCCATAAAACGTCCTCTCTTCATTTTTTTTTTTTTTTGAGATACAGAAAAGTGTACGCAGTAAAGTAGAACTGAACATTATTTCCCTACAGACCCCTGCCCATAATAAAACTATTGTATAAATTATAGTATGTTAAGCAGTCTAAGAATTTTGCTGATCATATATGTCTTAGATTTTAATTATATGTACTGTAAATGAAAGAGGAAAGACTGTCAAAACTTTATTTTAATTCCACATAATTATGCAGATAGCAATGAAGTCTACACTTTTAAATGTATGTTTGTTATTGAATTAGTTTCTTTAGTCTATGCTTCTGCTTGGAGTAAATATTATACTATGTTAATTTAATAAACTGAATATTCTTTGCATAGGGCAGGTATATATGAAAAAGTTGAAGGGTAAGGATAATGAAGTCCCGATTTTTGTTCTTAGTATAAAACTAGTTCGAGAATTATCTGTCCTTAATATATAAAATAACACTAATTCTATATTACATTTCTGGAAGAAATGTCGTTTATATCAGAAAGGTGTAAGACAGTAATTTATAATTAGACCAATATGAACAGGTCTTACTGCTCTGCTGATGTGAAAACGGTACAAATTGAGATATCCTTCCAGACGCTCTTTATAAAAGCATGTGTTAGAATTTTTGCTGAACTGATGTACTGGTAAGATCAATTTTAATGATGCTCTTAGTGAATTGCAATACCAATTAATGGCAATGAAATAATGAGAATTTAAATCAACAGAACTAAAATCACTCGGAAGTTACCCGAGAAATAATCTTACGTTACCGAAGCCGAATACGATTGATAAGGAAATTTTATCAAGATTGTGAATTAATATTGAATATGTTAATCTTCCAATATGTTCATATTAATTCAAATTGCCATTTGTTGGTGAAATGAATGAAAATGTGGATATCCATTCACCAGTGTATTTTAGTAGGGTTTAGATTTTTTCTTTCTTTCTTTCTATCTTGTTAGAGGATTATCTACCAATTTGTGTTGAAAGAAATTTTCGTTACAAGTAATGTCATGATATTTTTTAGTTATGATTCAGCGTTATTATTCTACTGACATTAGAGTTGTGCTTAATAATTTGGTAATATAGTCTTATGAGAGACAAGTTAATCCGAAGATCTAATTAATTATTCTGTGTTAATAAGATTTTCACAAGAGTAACTCTTTCGTTTGCACATTCAGAACGAAGAAATACATAAAATAATTCAAATGTCTGCTGCAACCTTGTTTAGATACCTGTAAGCGTGATAGTTAAAGCTAGTGATGATTCGTGGAAAAATACGAGTACACGGTAGACTTCAATACTATAAGTACACGGTAGACTTCAATACTATAAGTACACGGTAGACTTCAATATTATAAGTACACGGTAAACTTCAATACTATAAGTACACGGTAGACTTCAATAATATAAGTACATGGTAGACTTCAAAACTAAAAGTACATGGTAGACTCAATACTATAAGTACATGGTAGACTTCAATACTAAATGTACATGGTAGACTTCAATACTATAAGTACATGGTAGACTTCAATACTATAAGTACACGGTAGACTTCAATACTATAAGTACATGGTAGACTTCAATACTATAAGTACACGGTAGACTTCAATACTATAAGTACACGGTAGACTTCAATACTATAAGTACACGGTAGACTTCAATACTATAAGTACACGGTAGAATTCAATATTATAAGTACACGGTAGACTTCAATACTATAAGTACACGATAGACTTCAATACTATAAGTACACGGTAGACTTCAATACTATAAGTACATGGTAGACTTAAATATTATAAGTACATGGTAGACTTCAATACTATAAGTACATGGTAGACTTCAATACTATAAGTACATGGTAGACTTCAATACTATAAGTATATGGTGGACTTCAATATTATAAGTACATGGTAGACTTCAATACTATAAGTACATGGTAGACTTCAATACTATAAGTACATGGTAGACTTCAATACTATAAGTATATGGTGGACTTCAATATTATAAGTACATGGTAGACTTCAAAACTAAAAGTACATGGTAGACTCAATACTATAAGTACATGGTAGACTTCAATACTATAAGTACATGGTAGAATTCAATACTATAAGTACATGGTAGACTTCAATACTATAAGTATATGGTGGACTTCAATATTATAAGTACATGGTAGACTTCAAAACTAAAAGTACATGGTAGACTTCAATACTATAAGTACATGGTAGACTTCAATACTATAAGTACACGGTAGACTTCAATACTATAAGTACACGGTAGACTTCAATACTATAAGTACATGGTAGACTTAAATACTATAAGTACATGGTAGACTTCAATACTATAAGTACACGGTAGACTTCAATACTATAAGTACACGGTAGACTTCAATACAATAAGTACACGGTAGACTTCAATACTATAAGTACACGGTAGACTTCAATACTATAAGTACATGGTAGACTTAAATACTATAAGTACATGGTAGACTTCAATACTATAAGTAAACGGTAGACTTCAATACTATAAGCACCCAACAGCAGTTCGTCTATTGCCATTGGTTGCTGTCTGCTTGAGAAGGTATTTTAATATTTGACCGTGCCACTCAGAATTTGGCAACATGAGCACGGCTCCTACGTGATTCGTGTGCAGACAGGTAACACGTGTCAAAAAGTGATTCCGCCAATCGAGATAGGTAAACGACCCTACAGTGTCTTGAAATGTATGGTCCTGAAACCTTTTCCTGGAATTTCACTACCCCCAGTTATAGCGCAAATATAATTTGAATTTAAATTTCCCAACGCGTTAAACTTTGACTGCCGATCGTGAGACTCATTAAAACGTTCTGAGAAAGAAATATATCACCAAAGAAAAGTAAGAATGAGAAGAAAGGATGAATTACGCCGTGAAATGCCTGGGATGCAGACTTTCGTATAAAATGGCTAATTACCATACAAGTACAGTTAATGCACGTGATTTTATTGTTTCTGACGTGAAGGCCCGGAAAGAGAAAACCAATTTAAACGTACAAACGATATGTTATTAAAGCTGGTAAAGCTATTTTTGTGATAAAATTGCGATGGTTTTTGTCGTAAAATGAAATATGAACAAACATACACGTCGCTATTAAATCACGTGGCGTGTTCAAGTACTGTAGTCAATTATTGAGGAAATATCGAGGAATGCGCAGAAGACGAAATTCGGTCTATTTTTTATTTATAGTTCAGTGATTACCACAGATCTGTATACGGATATTTATGTTGCAGTCGTCGTACAAATAAATGATATCTCTCAAAATAATTATTAAGCCATAAAATATAAATAATAAAACCGTATTTAATCATTCAATGAGTAATTAAACCACTATCTTCTGTTACGTTTTTTTTTTCAAGTAATTGTAGCCACGTTAGGAGGTTTGGAGAACAGTATGGTTGTCGCAGTGGAAGGCGACGATTGGGCCAGCCTTCTACAGAAGGTGTCAAGCACCGTGTGGACCAATGACTGAAGTGTTACTAACACACGTGTTTTAAATTCTAGCTTGTCCCGAAATGAATCCCGTCAATTATTCAGGTCTCTGCACAAATATGTACTAATTAAGCAACAAATGTAAATTCCCCAAAGTCTTCCTTTTCCAAAATAATTAATCACACACACATACACACACACACACACACATATATATATATATATAAACAGATTTGTTTACCATAAGTTAATCGTTAACATTATATCTAAAAATGCAACCTTAATACAAGTTAATACAGACCCGGAAATTTAGCGGATTCATCTGAGCGCAAGATAAACTGCATTCAAGTGTACATAAGTGTTTCTGCTTCCATTAGCCCACAGTTTGGTAGACACGCCTCGAACGACTTTCAACCAATAACAGCCTGCAAGGAAAATAAGAACCGAATCCCCGTGCTACCTGGTCTGGGGTTAAACTGGAGCATCGTCCAATGAACTGCTGACTGAAGCTCGAATGCACGAAGGATTGTGGAGTTTAGCTTGTTGTCCGAATAAATCCTCGATATTTCCGTGTGTCTAAAAGTTAAGTTTTAATTAAAAAAAAAAAAATACAAGTTTTATCACTCGTTATTTGTAAATTTCAGTGCATGTCTGCAACTAGAATATCCACATTTCCTTTCAGTATGTTTAATTCTACTAAAATTCCCACCGTTTTCCGTTTACCCTTCGTTACTATCTGAAATAGAGTGTTTAAAAGTTTTACTCTGGTAAGATGCTTTGGGACACTGTCAGGCGCAAGTAGAACATTTAGTGTTTCGAGACAGCCAAAGAGAGAAGTTTGCTCGAAGAGTTGTGTGTTGGAACGCCCGCCCTAAACGTTTTTTTTTTTTCAGGATACGCTTCGAGCGGCGTGGGTGGAACACACCTGAGCTACTCAGGCCCTCCCCCGCCCCAGCATCAGACAATCAGCTCGTCGGGGTTCGGCGGCTCCCCTTTCTCGTCGCCCTCTCACCTGTACCCTCTCGGCGACCTCGCCAGGATTTCCAGCACAGCGACGGGCAGCGCCAAGAGCAAGACACGTGAGTACCCCGTCGCTGGAGCGGATATCACACGATACCTGCAGCCGTGCTTGGTTCTTGTACAAGCCCTGATGCACGAGCCGGTATACCGGCCGCTATACGAGCCGCCATGGAAGATTCCTATTACACGACAGAAGTTCGCGTACTAGCGTTGGACACCCTAGGCGGGTGCGCAGTGTGTGGTTTGTAGTAAATATGAACCCCATTCGTAGAACTGCTACCAGTTAGTAACTTGCGCAGTCCTATAAAAATACTAGCTAGCACATCTTAATATTGCTATATTACTGTCCGCCTTTTACATGAATTTATTGCTTACTAGTATGATTTCATTCATTTTCTTGAAAATATCGCGAAGTCACTAGAGTACGAATGTGTTATTTTTAATTTTGATGAAAGTTACTGACCGGTTTGCAAAATGTAGTATTTTCTTTACGTACCGGGATATTATCAGTATGTAAAATTTAATGATAAAAAAAAATACGGTCCGGCAGAGTTCCTAACTCACGCCCAAAAATTACGTGCTCATAACGAACGCCGGAACATTTATTACTCTACTACCAGTTCACGCAAGAGGTGGGGAGTTTATATAGTTAATGTTTGAATTAATTTTTCATACGGTAGGTAATATTTTAAGTATTCAGAACGGTTTTAAACAGTAATTAAAAATTGTCATAACCAATATTATTCGTCGTGGTCGTATTTTTAATCTATTTGAAAGAGTTTCAACCTCACGGATGTAAAATCAAGATGGAGGCTTCCTTTACGTTTTCTTCATCAACTCGTTTCAACTAGCAGCCACGGGGAGCGCACTACGCTCTGAAACTACGACGTGATTGGCCAGGTACGAGAGCCGGTACGGAACCTGCCGCAGAAAATAGGACAGGTCCAATTACCAAACCTGTGATGAAATCTGGTAGCGCCAGGCGGAAAATGCCATGACGGGTGCCGTACAGGCCGGTATTTTTTTTATATAACGGCAGCTATGGCAGACCTTGCACAAGCTTTTACGAAATCTGGTACCGTGTAATATGGCCTTAAAGAGTCCTATGCACTGAAACGATTTCTGTGAAATCGTTGTTTGCTCGTAAACGCGTGTCTCTGTAAATAAATGTTCTGGAAATACGAAGTTTTGCCTGAAAGGATAAAAAATATTGTCTATATCTCTATCTTTTTACTTTTATCATATTCAGTGTATTAATGGAGAAAAAAAATCGTGGAAGTGGTCAAATATCACATTTTTAAAGCTTGCCTATGAAGTTTCTTTAAGCGGTAAGACAAAAGTACGATTATACACACGTAGTTTGATCTGTGTACTTCCATCGCGTGTAATAAAACTCCACAGTTACATATCTAGTTTAGACAGTAAAGCGTTACGACGGAAACACTGCATGCGCGAGCGATGAGGCGCTAGGCGTGAGTGTTAGTGTCGTCCGTATAGTTTCCTCGCTTCTTGACCTTGAACGCGCAGGGATTTACATAGGACTCTTGAGAGTGCGCGGGAGAAAAAAATTTTGCCGTGCACGGGAGTTGGTGTGGTTTTTTAGTTACTCGTAGGATTGCGCTACATACGGCTACCTTGAACTAGCAACACAACGCTATGAGGTTTTACTGTGAGGGGCAGAAGGGGAATAAGAGTGGGGAAAGACGATAGGCAGATAAGGATATCTGTAGGCAGGTGGCCTGCTTGTGATGCGAGTCAGCGAATGGCTTTGCAATGAGCAGCTCACATTTATACAACTGAACTAACCAATAGCAGAACTGCTCTATCAATGGCAACTAACACCAGTTAGCCTGTTGATGTAATGGTTTTTATGTAAAGTAATCTATTTATACCCTACTAGCAATTCCAGTTTTATTCAACCAGGCAGTTCCGCGGTGGTGTAGCGGCTAAAAGTACTCGCACAGGTTCAAATCCAGGCGAAGTCAAATCCATTTTTTTTTTTTTTTTTTTTTAAACGAGGCGGATGTTGCTGTTAGCTAGTAGGCTTTCTCTGGGTCTTTGATATCGATCAATAGTATAAAAAGTAATACAGGATGGTTTTAAAATACATATTTTGAGCATTGCGCTTTTAGACACTCTAATAACTGTAAACACTTTGCATTTGTGTCCGATTAAATAGTACATTATATACTACTTCGAAGAAAATGCCTACTAATTCTGAAAAATTCTTAAACTTCCACGTATTCGTGTAACTCTTTTGCCATTTTAACGCATAACATTTTAAGGCATTCAACACTCTTTAACAAGTAGGCAGATATATTGAATAGGTTTCCGCCAAAACTGCGTTGCCATACCTGAATAAACGTGGAAAGGTTTTTCTGTTACACTGCTAATAAACAGCATTCATATCTATGTCTATAAACATGCTCAGGACACTTTTTGGATAAACTTATTTCTACCTACTGTACGCCTGGACCGAACAAGGTGGCGCAGGTGGAAAACACTGAACTCACTTTCGGGAGGACCTGGGTTTGAATCTCGGTCCGGCTAGCCTAATTAGAGTTTTCTCTGGTTTCCCGAAATCGTGGCATGTGGAAAGTTAGATGTGATATAAATGGCTGATCAGGAAACAATAATTATATACGGTTACGAGGGCAAGATAACTGATTATCATAAAATTAAAGTTATTTTTTTTTTACGTAATCCCATCTTGGTGAAATGTTAAGTTACTTGATATTTGATTTTTAAAATCGTCAATGCCATATTTTAAGTGCCGACGTATTTGTGAACCACCTATTCAAATTAATGTTATTTATTCAGGTTAGTGAATCGTATTGTTTAGTTTCTTTTAGTTCATGTTACGTAATGTTGGCTCAATACTCTCCAAGGATTACTTACCTGACGGACATACTACTCGTAAGTTACTGAATAGAAAATAATGGTGGAATAGATTAGAACATTAATATTCCGTGTTCACTCCTCGCGAGAAGCTACGTTTTATACGCTGGCCAGATTATATTCAGTAATTTATATAGAGTAGATTGCAGACGATAGTAAACGGAAGATGACGCTGATTTTACAGAACATCCTAAATTGTGATTGAATACGCAAGTGATGCATACTTTTTTCACAGTCGCGCACTATGATCATGATAATTGAAATCTAAGAAACTAGGAAGTGTGTGCGGGAGAAGCGGTATTAGGCAGGCAAACACGTTCACGATATAGGCCTACTTATATGATTTATCAATTAATTCTGACTAGGTAAATTTGACGTTCAGATATTGTCCTCACATAACAAGCGCTATTCTCTGTTGAGTGCTAAGAAATTGGTTTTATATTTATATCGCTAGTACAATTGAATTGTTTTCATCAAAACTGAATTATAGCGTATTTTCATGTGCGTTTTGTTTTTTCGGTAGTTTCGTTTTGGCGCAATCGTGTGAGTTGTGCATAAAATAATTATGAACAAACGTACGAAAATATGTACAAGATCATTGATCTAAATGTTTTGAAATGTAGAGTTATCTGTTTTTCATTTGCAGTACACTTAACGTTAACAAATATCACACATAAAAAAAAAAAAAAAAAAAAAAATCAAAACTTTTTTGCGGTATCTTATTTAATATAATGTACTGTATTATAAATTGTAATATTGGCTCAGATATTCATAAAACCAATAATTGTAACTCACATTCGAATAGAATAAACTTGAAAACACATGGGTGTAAGACAAGATAACGTGATAAGATGTACTTGAAAATGTTAATTCTGCCACTGAAAATATTCTTAGACTTATCGTAAAAGTTAGTAAATTTAAATAATAATTAATTGTAGTTCAAAAGCCTTAAACTGAGTTTCAAAATAATATTCTCTCAGCGCGGCCAGCTTCGGATGCATGAGAAACTTTATGCCACAGTTGCAGTATAGTTGTCTGTTTTGCGGCCACGGACATAAAACTACGTTACTGTAACAAACTTTGACTTGGATGCGAAAAATGTTACTGAAATATTTCTTACATCTCTAAAGTTTGTTTCGATATGTTGTCTTCTGGATATCCAGGTTATTCGGGGGGGGGGGGGGGGGTCTAATCAAACGAAAAGTGATTATTTCACAATTAGCGTTATCGGCCCCTACAAACGTCGCTATCGAAAACAAGATTATTTAACACGCCAATTCAGTGATAATATATTAGGGCCTCTTCCTAGACTGTGCCCAGGGTCATTTGTTCACAAATACCTGTCTTCAAGGTCCAGATATAATAAGTGAAAACACTGGCGAATTATAATATGAAAATTCGGGCCGCAGCGATCTCGAAATGGCCCATAACCGCGGGCTGTTTTTTCTTTGTTAGCTACAAACCCAAAGAAAACGGTGCTCATAAACAGGTGAATGTTAAATCATGCAACACCGACTTCCACAATATGTTATATAATCGAGGTCTATTATACCAATAGAGATATAATAGATAGAGGCGGCGTCTGCTGTAAGAGACTGAAAGAAAGGGCGTGTTCAAGATGGGTCACATGACTTCAGGAAGATTGGGCACTGGCGAACTAGTTGAACGCACCTTCGTGACGTCACGCTTCAGGGAGCGAATGGTGTGTTCGGAATCTGTCACGGGACTTGAACAAAACATTGTTCCCTGTTGAACACACTTTTTATGACGTCACACCCCCTCTAGTATATTATACCTCTATGATATATTATTAAATAAAACATGATCATATTAAATTCTGACATTGCAAATCAGTCGCTGGTGTCATGAATAATTACGTTAATATTACAGAATAAGTTAATAAGAGGTTTGGACGGCTCTTATCATCTAAGCTAAGGTCTTTAGAGTCGACGAGAGATGAATGAGGCGGATGTGGAGAAGCGACTTGGAATGCGATGACGCGGAAGATGGGAAACCGAAGATCTCCGAGAAAACCCGTCGACCTACTGCATCGTCCAGGCACGATTCCTACATGCGAAAATACGGGAGTGACTCCGCAAGTAAAATTGACAGTTAATGAATACTGCTCAGTATCTCTGCTCTGTATCTTTCACTACATGAAAAATTAGTACTGCTGGAATGTGATTCCGACATAGCATCAACTAATTGTAGCCTCCGATTTTCTATAAATACACACTACTGACATCTTCTCTCATCTTAAACTGTGTTCCCAACGTAAATGGTCCTGAGTTAGTTACATAAGATTTTAAGAGTATTCCAGGTCTAATTAGGGAGTAATATAAGCTCTATTCTGTCAGCTTCAAAGCACTTTGCCAGAGTTCTCTACGGACACGTGAAAGCTATTGTAGCTCTAAATCTAGACTTTTAAACGTAGCTTCTCTTATCTGTTGCCTGAAACACTGTGCAGAAAATACGAGTAAGTACTGAAATAAAACGGGCGATTTTACGCTAATGGGAACCAAAAAGTAGACTCTCCTGCCACTAAGAAACTTAGTACAATCTTACAATTTGCAAGCAAGAAACACTCATTTCTTTAACTGCAATTTTTCATGGCTTCACAGTCCTCTACGGCGAGGCCATTAAGGACAGGGAGGGATATATACATATATATAATGGTGTACAGTGATATCAATGCTGTTTTACTCTTATTTCAATTTCAATAAAGTTGTATGAAAACCAAAACCTACATGCACAACCACCAAATATTATATTTATACATCAAATAATTGTGACTAGCAATTCGTCGCATCCATGTATTTAACCCAAAAGATAAATTAAATACTGTTTATAAGCATAGTTTCTAATAAGTATAATTTTATTACATTTTGTCTATGGGGCAAAAATTTCGCAATATTTCATTTATAAGCTCTCTGCTATAGTTAATTTCTTTTTACTTTGGAATACTACTGCATTTGCTTAAAATTCAAACCGCTTAAATATATGATTAATCAAACATAAGCAACAGTATTGACATACCTATAATCAATTTCGAAAATCATCGTAAGGACCGTTATATTTCTGTTATTAAATATTGTTTTTACTTACCTTTTTTTCTTCCACCACCCGGTTTTTCACGCATATCTATGAAGACGACACCATAAATGTAATAAAAAATGTCAAAAGTTAAAGTTTCTGTGGAATAGATGAGGTACCTATGAGACTGCTAAAAAAAGTGTTCTTATTTAATAAAACTGCCTTTGACTTACATTTTCAATGAATGTCTTATCCAGGGATTTTTTTCTGATAGACTCAAATATGCAAAAGTAGTACCAATATATAAAAAAGCCCTTCGTACGTCCTTTTAAAGATCTTAGAGAAATTGATAGCAAATAAACTGACCCAATTCTCAATTAAAAAACAAGGTTATTTCATTGCAACAGTATGGCTTTGTAGAGGGCAGATCCACAGAACAAGCTATTTACAGTTTTAATGAAAAATATTAACTTCCTTTGACAAAAGTCAATTCTCAACAGGTATATTCGGAGACCTTTCAAAAGCTTTAGATTGTGTCGACCACAATATTTTATTGCAAAAACTTGAATAGTGTGGAATAAGAGGCGTAACCAATAATCTGTTTAAGTCATATCTTGAAGACAGAAAACAGATCACTCCCATGAGATATTATGACAAAAATCACATTACAAATGTTATGTCCAATACCAGAACTACTCGAGTAGAAGTGCCACAGGGATCAATACTGGGAGCGATTTTATTCTTAATATTTATTAATGATTTTCCAGAACAAGTAACCAACTGCTCAGCTATAATGTTTGCAGATGACACAAAACATTATGGTAACTAGTTCAAATAACGCTGATCTTGAAGGAAATATAAAGTAAACAGAGATTGAGATGTCCAGTTGGTTCCAGTATAATAAATTAATACCTATTAAATATAAACAAATATGTGCTCATGAATTGCAGGCAAAGAAATCAACACACAATGCAGGATGAAAGATGCACAATAATAGAAAAATACAAATAGTACTAAATTTCTAGGGCTCATTGTAGACAGTAATTTAACATGGACTGAGCATGTTGATAGTTTCTGTAAAAAATTAAGTTCAGTGTATTTTACGGTACATACCTTAAAAAAATATTTGCAATAATAATACAATACTTGCATACTGTTTCTCAAATATTCAGTCCATAATAAATTACGGAATCATATTTTGGGGTAAATCGACAAAATGGAAAAAGGCTTTTAGATTACAGAAGAATATAGTGAGATTAATAAGTAATAAGGAAAAAATAAGCCATCGTAGGCCGCTACTCTATATGATGAGTAGACGATCTCTGTCTGTCTGTCTGTTTGTTTGTTTGTCTGTCCGTCTTTAAAACATCTAAGTCTTGAAACTAAACAGAAGTTCTTCAAATTTTGCAGAGCGAATTATTAGGGTAAAATTCGAATTTCAGTGGGATCAGATCATGCAATCATTATCTTGTACACTAAGAACTCATTTTTAATTACTTTTTCCTTTATGAAAGTTTAGTATCAATGCATAGAGAATATTGCTTAGATATATGAAGGTGTTAGAAAATCATTTTGTTTACTTTAAATGTCTCGCGTCAATGTTGATTTAATAAAGTGGGGCCGCAGTGGCCAAGTGGATAGATATATATCAAATGGGACCTTAGTAGCTCAGTGGATAGAGAGATTCCATGTGGGGCCTCAGTATTTTGTTATTGTTTATATTGTGGGTTGAATGTGTACTGTGTATAATAGGTTAAGGGTAAACGCCTCTGTATATCATGTCTGATAACAAACCTATATATATATATAAAAAGTCGGTAGATCATTAGGCTTTTAACCTAAGGGTCCAGGGTTCAAGTCCCTGTTCGGGCGGTTGAAGTTTTTGATACTTTATTTAGGTCATCATCACAGTTGTGCGAACAGCAAATACAACCAATAATGCCCGTGGATGGTCAGACACTGTTCTTTTGGTTTCAATAGTTACTGTTCGTTCCTTCCAGAAAAATTGATTTTTAATCATATTATGTGTTACGCACTGTTTGCCAAAATCCTGGTATAAGCATGTATTTTTTGAAGTATAAACGATTGATTTTTTAAAAATAAAAGCTGGATTGCAACAGATTTTTTTAGAGAAAGTTACAAGCAGTCATACTTATAGTGGCTTTGATACACATTTTCTCCTAGATGGAGCAAAGGTGACATGATGAATTGTTATCCATTATTTTTACACAAATATAGATTACTAAGAATTTAATAACATTTCATTAAAAAAAAGTTATGTTTTGTGTGGTTGTGTGATATTTCTGCTCTCTAATTAGTAACAGCATTTGTGTCTACTGGGATACAAAAAAAATGGCAAAGTGGCTATAGCGATTGCAAGTAGGGCATTAGTGGCTCAGTGGATAGGGCGATTCAAAGTGGTGCCGCAGTGGCTCAGTGGATAGAGCGATTCAAAGTGGTGCCACAGTGGCTCAGTGGATAGAGCGATTCAAAGTGGTGCCGCAGTGGCTCAGTGGATAGAGCGATTCAAAGTGGTGCCGCAGTGGCTCAGTGGATAGAGCGATTCAAAGTGGTGCCGCAGTGCCTCAGTGGATAGAGCGATTCAAAGTGGTGCCGCAGTGGCTCAGTGGATAGAGCGATTCAAAGTCGTGCCGCAGTGGCTCAGTGGATAGAGCGATTCAAAGTGATGCCGCAGTGGCTCAGTGGATAGAGCGATTCAAAGTGGTGCCGCAGTGGCTCAGTGGATAGAGCGATTCAAAGTGGTGCCGCAGTGGCTCAGTGGATAGAGCGATTCAAAGTGGTGCCGCAGTGGCTCAGTGGATAGAGAGATTCAAAGTGGTGCAGCAGTGGCTTAGTGGATAGAACTATATCCAATGTTGAGTTAGTTTCACGTAATATATATTTTTTAATTCTTTGTATGATAACACAATTTTTTTAACATCTTAACTGTTCTAGGCACGTGACAATGCTAAAAACGCTGTCCCGGGCTAACCCCTAGTTTATAAATAACAATATTATCACTCTTCCATGGCATGTATATGTACCGCAGTATTCTTTTTTGCATGGAAAACATTAAAAAAAACGTTAAAAATAGTGATATACACTATTACTACATCATACAATCTAATCATATTCACCTATTCTCCTACAGAACCTCAAAATTTACATCAACTCCATACTATGCTGGGGCAAAACTAATAAATAACCTACCCAGTCATTTGAAGTCAATTCACTATTTTGCAGTAATTAAAAAGAACTGTTAAATCCTACTTCATTTAATAAATCCTTCTATTCCGTAGAAGAATACTTAAATAAAGGTGAATTTCTATAATGCAGAACAAGACTGATATAAGGAGATTTAGTGTAATACCTTGTGTTTCAATCTAATATAGACATTACATATTTATACTTTAATATATATCTGTATATGAGTTGTAATAACTTGTACTGCAACCAAAATGTAGTCTTTACATGTTTGTACAGCTGCTAGAATTAAGAAGTGTGTAAATTATATTATTTATCTGTTATATATTTTTATGGTAATGTAATTGTGGTAATATAAAAAAATAATAATCGACAAGTTCTTTCCAAAGTGTATGGACGGGATGGGAATAAATAAATGAATCAATTAATTAAGTGATTTCCCTTGGCTTCTGTTCCGCCATGTAGAAATAAGCACGTGTCCTCTATCCCTGTTCTTTTTAAATCGTGTCTTATTACCACTCATTGTGGTGTCTCCCACCAAATTCAAAAGAGTAGTTTCGCGATACTATCAATGACGACCTCCAACACGCGCGACACCTATGATGCGTTACTGTAATGAATCACTGCGCGCGGAGAGCCCGTCACCCACGGGTGGACGTGTGAACTACGGCGTATCTAATCAGTGCCAAATCCCCCCGTGAACTGCCGTCTTCAAGGCTTAAGGGGCAATAGATTTTACCGCGTGTATCCTGCAATTTTCAATGTTATGTACATAAATGTGTTGTGGATTGGCACTTTTCAGTTTTCCGTTTGCAATTCAAATTTATTAGTATTCGCCTATTGAAATTCGTCATATTGACGGCTATGCAACTAGTAAAATAGAACACATTTCGGAATTTCGGGTAATGGAAATCTAAAATCCAACCTTACACAGTATCTTAATATCACCCTGATTTCAAAATATGTAACGGTTTTCACAGTATCTCTTACCCCACGAACGTCTATTTCGCGACTCGCAGCCACATGTCCCACGCCCTCTTAACGTCGTCGCCTGGGTAGGCAGCCGAACGGTGCGCAGAGCTGTAGCAGAAAACGTTTAGTTTAAAAACTGTCCAAAGTCTCTGAGTGAGGTCTGCTTACGAATAGTATTTAAGAAACGTTACGCGTCTGTATATGTTTTTCAGTTCCTCGATTTCTCTCTAAAGCATTTTTTTTTTGTGACAGTGAAAATGGCTCAAACGGGTCTTTTCGCCGTCATTTTTAGGTATGAACATTCCGGTTCAAAACATTTAAAAAAACGAGCAGGGACGTGCATTAAACTTTTATTTTTATTTACACGTCATAAAATGGTATAGGGTTTCAGCTGAAAGTCTCTTAGAGGTGCGTTATCCACGGCAAGAATGCACACCAGTTCAGTGCTGCTTTGCGCGTAGAGGCGATGAGAGAGTTGATGCGCATGTCTCGGCCGCCCCTAGCGCTCCCGCGCTTTTATTCCTCAGACGTGTAAAACTCCAACCAGGCGGCCACCTCAAGGGCGTTGGCTACGAAAAAATTTTTGTTATAATCTATTCGCAGTTTCTTCGTGTTTTGTGAATCTAACTTTTCAAAAATCACTCACCGTATGACGTGTTTGGTTGTTTCCTATACCACAAGTCTTTTATACTTCTGACAACATAAAGTATATAATTTTTTTTATTAAATTTAAGTTTTTACTTCTATTTTACATATCAATTATAATATATCATTTATAATTGATAGAAATAAACACAGTGAGAAAACAGATGTGTTGGCAATGCCTATAGACCTGCAAAATTTGCGTTATTATTTTGGGTCAAGCTAGACGTCATTGTCCTATAAGTTTCTGAGCACGGTCCATGATTTCGTTGGCTGATGGCCTCTATACGAGGTCATGTGTTCGTGTTACAGGCGATTGGTCACTCTGACGTTGAACTGTTACTATTGGTTAAAAGAGTCTTTCACTTCGTGCTCTCAGCCATTGAGGGACGTCAGTAGCTCGCATAATTCCTTGGAGTTTAGTCTGATGCAGAAAAATGACCCGAATTTTGCAGGTCTTTAGTAATGCCTAGTAAGAAATAGTTATTATGCAAAATATTACCACATTGAGCGAGCGCGAACGCGATGTGTAGTCCCTTTGGTGTGATTTTCTAGACTTTCTAGACTCTTTGCACGAGGAGGAGGAATATCCTGGAAGTAGAATTTTAGCAGGGCTTCAGAAAAGTTGGAATGTAGTGGTTAGACTACTCGCCTCTCACCTAGGCGAAATGGGTTCGATTTCCGGCGGGGTCGCTCCCGGATTTTCGCGTGGGGTAATCGTGCCGTACGATGCCGCTGGTCGGCGGGTTTTCTCGGGGATCTCCCGTTTCGCCCGCCCCTTCATTCCAGCGCTTCTCCATACTCACTTTGCATCACCCTCATCGGCTCTCAAGACCCCGGTGTTAAGAGCCGCCCAAATATCTTCACCAACTCACATAATTGAGCAGAATATTTGTGCAGTATACGCAACAAATATTTACGTAAATACGTTATTAGTTTTGTGATTGCTGTGAAGAATGTGCACTACGTGTTTTGCGGAGTATTACTACCGTGTTAAAATCTTATTAAAAATTTTTGTCAACCATGGGTCCGAATAAATATACGTTTCTAGTGGGTATACAATGCAAAATTTGCACTTGCGCTGTTTCACAGTGGAATTAAATGTAAACAGAAAGACAAAATAGTGGTCACGTGACCAATGAAAAATGCAGAGAAGTCTACGGTGGACTGATGGATACCTTGACACAAATGGAATAATTTCTCTCGCTGGGCATGCGTAGTGGACACATGTAGCTTTCTGCAACGTGGCTGTCGTTAGAGTGGATGCTGTGCTTCAGAAGAATAAATAACGTACAAAAAATAAGTATTGGCATCTAGAGGGCAGGTCTCGTTACTCCTGTTAGAGTAATCTATTCAGGCCTGTTCCTAGATCTGTTCTGTGTATTCTCTTTGCAAATTCTCTTTACTTTTACTCATTAGTCGCACTAAATGTTACCTTTGATTTAATTTTTTTTTAACTCGGTGTTCTTTTAAAGGCATTTTTAAAACAATAGAGTTTTAGTATGGACAAAGAAATATAATTTTGCATGAAAGTCTTTAAGTTACTACATAGGGCCAGTGATTTTTCGGGAAAAAGTTGGAGCACACAGTAGACTTCAACACTATGTGCACACCTCAGCTATGGTTATAACTCTATTGGCTGCTGGTGTCGTTTAAACATTTAAGAGAGCCACTCAGAATTCCGTAACACCGACGCTGAACCCTAGTGATTCGTGCCCAAACAGTTAACACTAGGGATAGGAACATTTTGCGAGTTAATTTCAGGACAAGATAGACGTCAAACACGTGTACACTGAAGTTGACTTTGCAATTGGATCGCAGTTTATTAGACACGCCCTGGATGACTCTGAGCCAATAGCAGACTTGCAAGGAAACTAGTAGCGAGTGCCATACTGCCAGATGTGGAGTAACAATGGTTACTCTATGGGGCAGCAGCCAATGAACAAAGATCTGAGGCTTGAGTATACACATGACTGCGGAGTCTAGCCTACAGATCATTCAACTCGCGAATTTTTCCTGTCCCTAGTTAACACGGACCAGAACATTTTTCAGCCAATCGACAAAGCGGGACAACCTTACGGTGCTTCGAACTGTATCTTGTCTCTAAATCTTTTCGCGAAATATCACTACCCCAGATTTAACTTAATTTATCTTCTTACTGAGTTTAGGAGAATTCAGACTTTTATAATAAGTGGCATCCCATTTAAACATAGACCATATTACACTGCGATTTGAGTTAACAGTTTCGTTTCCAACAAGTTTTATGGTTAGTATTCGTAGGTCAAACTATACTTGTTTATTTACAGCATGTATTTGCGGGGTGGTAGTAGATTTCCAAAAAAACATATAATCACATTGGAGAAAATGTACCCTTCCCATACAACCAACAGATGAGCGACGTATGCTGCACACCTGCGTAGCACGAAAGACAGCGGAGGCATCCAAAAATATCCCGCCTCTCGCGACAAGATTCCAGCCGCACCCGTATATCTGCCGAAACTCCCCAGCCACGCCACCTTGTTAAGGCAACGTCTGTCTGCCTGGTCCGTGTTCCTGTCAATCTCGAGACGACAGCAGTCCTAAATTCGTCACCGACATGTGTTCTCAGGGCGATATACGTCAGCTGCCGCGTTCGGGATATCCCGCGCGTCACGCCAGCCTCTCCTCGTTATTCCATTTGTTTCTTTCCAGGTATTCGACAGATCCCCTGACGTCGAAAGAAGCTTTGTGTGCTCACAACTAATCATCAATCCTCGTTCTTAGACGGGGTCGGGTTCTTAGACGGGGTATTTAAAAAACTAGACATTAAGCGACACTCACCTATTCATAAACGATTGGAGAGCATCAATATTTTGGGCTGAAATTTTTTTCAATGAACCGTAAGTCATGAGTAAAAGCGAAGTGCTAGGCTAAACGTAGAGCCACCTGTTTATTGCGAAAATATTTATGCACAGGCTAGACTTCAACTTCTTACGTGCAAGTTTGCAAACTTCCCTTCGTCATTGGCTGCGTGTCCGCGTGAGAAGACATCTCATACTCAACTGGGCCAATCAGAATGATGCTACCCTGAAACTGAATGTCCATGACTGGTTGTTAGATACTTCATATGTGTGAGAGTTGAAACTATCCAACCACGATAACGATATTGGTTCTGAACCAATGTGTTTTGGAGCACAACTAGTCACGGAGTCTCTCTGTGAAAAACAGATGGCTCTAACTATACATTTTTGAAAGAATGCATACCCAAACTCTGCAACTGAAATATGGAAATGAAAGGGTATGGAATGTATGGACAATGCGTAGTATGTATATGGAAGATAGCATCCATTAACATTCATAAAATATGTAGCGCCACAACACGATGCCAATGGCGTGGGAGGGGCCGAATATAATTTTCCTCGCCATGTGCGGGTCATTTTTTGATGCACAGCATACACAGTGAATAGAGACATGAAAAATCGCGTTATTATTTCGAGACACGTTAAACTTTAAACTTATACCTATACCTTTGCAATACGTTCGTCATTGGACAATACTTTATCTGGTTAATTCTGTTCCAAAAAAAAACACTTCACAATAGTGTGTCCAAATCACGTGCAGTTCAGTCAGAAAAGGCGAGGCTTCACATATATGCAGCAGCCAACGGAGAAACCACGCTGGCTACATTAGCTACAGACAGTACTTTGAAGTTTAGCCTGATACCGAATAATAACGCGAATTTTGCATGTATCTAACATTGAACTGTCGTGTCCGAAACCGATGGTAAGGGACCTGCAAGTTTCGCGTTATTTTTTGGTTTCATGCTAGAATTCACAGTACTGTATATACTGAAGCCGGCGTCGTTCCTTGATTTGCTGCTGCCCAGATGTTAGTCACTCCCTTTCTGAGTGAACTGTACGTTATTGGGGCACACGATTGTGAAGTGTTCATTTATTGGCGCAGATTTATCCGGGGCTTATCAAATAAAGCATGGTCCAATGATAAGTGTATTGCAATGGTAAAAGTGTTTTCAGTTTAATCTGTCTTCAAATAATTACGCGAATTGTGCAGGTCTCTCCCAATGGTTAGAGACTTGAAGAATTCGCGGATTCATTTTGGGACAAGCTAGAATACAAAACATGTGTGCTTATATAACTTTAGCCATTGGTACACACGGTGTTTGATACCTCCTTGAGAACGGTGGCCCAATCGTCGCCTCCCACTGTGACAGCAGACAACCAATGCACAGTTGACACCGACATATTTGTGCAAAGGAATGTAGAGTCTAACCTGCAGGTCATTGAACTCGCGAAATTTTCATATCTCTACCAATGGTTTTTTTACTTAGGCGATGAGGTCGACATTGCATGGAGAAAAGTCCGGAGAGTATGGTGGATGCTCCAGTACTTGCCGCCTCCAGCGGTAGAGTAGCCGATTAGTTCATAGCCTGCTGTATGCTGCATTGTGTTGCTATGGAGAATGATTGCGTCGTTCAAAATCTCAGGACTCTCATCCCTGATCGCACAACGCACCTGTAGCTGTAAAAATTGGCTGTAGTAGCCTGCTTTCACTGTTGTGCCGTGTGGAACAAAGGGACACGCTGTCACAATGTACCTAGACGCCATTTGCCATCAGTGACAATCAGCTTCACACGGAAAGGATTTTGACGAATCTTCTGCCTTCGTGGTGAACTCCTCATGTCGCCCCTCTGGCTTATTGATGTTTGAGCCCTGGTTTATTATTCCTAACAAAAACTTCATCCATAACAACGATTCTCGAAAGAAAGTGGTCCTTCTTCCCGCTGTCACAAGTCTATACACATCATGCCCACTTCTGAACTTCAGCGTGGGCACGTTGCCCCCACTTCTGAACTTCAGTGTGGGCACGTTGCCCCCACTTCGAGGCAACTTTACGCAGGTGAAAGTATGGCCCATAAAATAATATGAATTGTTCGTTTCTCAATGCTTCTTTCTGCTTTAACTGAAGCAGCGTCGAGTTTTACTCTGTTCCAATGAGGTGACCAATTACTGCAGGTTACCCACGGTGACCGTTATCGATCACTGGTCGTTTCGGTGAAGTGCCGCTACCCACCTCGCGACATTTCGGTATGGAAGAGCGGTTTCGCCCGTAACATTCACCAGTTCCTTCTGGCATTCTCTCGCCTTTTTCCTCGATGAAAGGAACGTTTGTCGTACGAGCTCTGTTCAAGTCGGGTCACATCCGTTCTACACTGCGACTGACTCACAACTGAATTAATGACCTCGCTCTCTGTGCGAAAACCGCCCATCACACAACCATGTAGTGGTGCGACCACATATTATTAGGGGTAGTGAAATTACGCGAAAAGATTTCAGGACTTGTTATATTTCAAGATATTGTAGGGTCGTTTACATATTTTTAGGGACAGGTGTTTTTCGCGAAAAGATTTCAAGACCAGTTGTACTCAAAAACACTTCTGTGGTTGGATGATTTTTAAATGTCACGTACCTCAAGTGTCTGTCCGTGAATCATGGACGTTCAGTATCGGAGTACTTTATTACGATTGGCCCATTCAAATAAGAACATGTCTTATCACGTAGACACTTGGCCAATAACCAAAGGAAGTTGTGGTTGTGGACGTAGGATATTGAAGTTTAGCATGGCCATAAATCTTTGCGCGAAATACACCTGTCCCTACCTATCTTGAATGGCTGAATTACTTTTTGACACGTATAACGTAGGAGCTGGGCTGATGTTGCCGAGTTCTGAGTGGCCCGGTCAAATATGAAAAACGCCTTCTCAAGCAGACAGCAACCAATGGCAATAGACAAACTGCTGTTGGGTGCTTATAGTATTGAAGTCTACCGTGCTCTCATATTTTTTCGCGAAATATCACTAGCGCTACACATTATAGATGCCAGGTTCGCCGGAGACATACGAAATGTGGTAATACTGTTGCACAATTTTGAAAAAAATAAATAGAATATTAGCTCCCATTATTTATACACATCTTTTCACACACACACACACACACAAACACATATATATACACATATATATTATTTTTATTGTAGTGGTAGAACTTGTCGTAAGATCCTAACTATGGCTATAAATCACAGTTAGTTTTCATAATAATTATTAGGCGTTTCTTTTTCTGGTGTTATGAATGTGAGTCTCATTTTTAATACTAATATGTCTATGTTTCGAATATTTTTCTTCAAAGATGTCAGTGATGAACTTCGTAATTTAATGCTGCGTATAACTGAAAGTGGTGGAAACTTGGGGTTGTTTAAAATTTGCCCCTAGCTCAGTAACCACTATTGCTTATTTTCACAGAAGGGCTAATTAAGTTAATTTACTATATATATATATATATATATATATATATATATATATATATATATATATATATATATATATATATACATATATAAATAAATAAATATATTTTTTAAGTTTCGTGGCAGCTAAGCCCTAACAGCGTGATAGTAGACTCCTCCGTTACGGAATGGATTACTTATCTTGATCATTTAATATTTTTCTTAGTTAATTTTTTTTTTGTCTCCGGTGATGTCATTTTCAGTTTATCTAAAATTCTCTCAGTGTTGGTAGGCCTATATAATATTTGATAAATTGACAACTGAGTTATTTATATCCAGATGTATGTATTGCGTTTTTCTATCAGTTGTTGAGGGTTATTTTCATCATATTTAATGTGGTGCTTATGCTGCATTTTTTTTTTGGAAACTTTCCATTCCATTTTCACGTAAATGTTACAATTTTCGCATGTCCTCTTTACACACTTTTCACTAAAATTTGGTATACAATTTTTGTGTGTATACATAATTTTAATTAAGTTTGTTTTTATTTTTATATCTTCGTCGCTATATATTGTAATCAGCTTCGGAATTGCGTTTTTACCGTTTACCGTTTACCAGATGACTTTTAATTCTCTTTTATCTAAAAAGTATTGATGAAATAAATTTTGTAGCTAAGGTGATACAAACAAAAAGTTTTATAAAGTGTTAAGCGGTACTGTGCGTACTATTTTACTACTAATTAAGGGGATAAATTTCTAAAATAAGATTTATTTTAGATAAAATATTAATTCAATAAATTATTTTAGCTGAGGTAACACTAACTGAAATTTCTATAGTGTAAAGCTGCAGTGTAGCTCAGTTAGAAAAATAATGTTTAAAAAACGGGATATTTGAAAGCTACTGGTTGCGAATCAAGTGAACATTACTGTGACGTGTGTGGTGGCGTGTGTGCAGTTCCAGACGGCGCGACCGCGGGCTTGCTGATCCTCAAGCCAGTCAACTTGCCGGCCGCGAAAGCCAAGCCGCTGGCGACCAGCAGAGAGATCAGCGCGCAGTCGACCAACATCGACTTCAGTTTCCTGCCACACCCGGACATCCTCTTGGCCGGCCAACCGTTCCACTTGTAGTCGAGCAGGTCAGTACTGCTGTGGTGTTACACTTCGTCCATCCACACATGACACGTGGAGCCACGAGTGTTCCGCGCATTCATTCGGAGGCGAGGTAGACTCCAAACACTCGTGTTTTTATCCTACTGTTGAGGTTGGAAGACACTTCTTTAAACACGCTCCGTTTAACTGCGAGCCAGTGATTAGCAGGAAGCAGAGGGAGTGTTTAACAGTCCTGTACAGAGGCCTCACTCGATCACAGCAACCAATAAGCAAACGATAGTGTATAGAGGACTGTCCAGCCTAGTTTGCTGCCAACTCAATCCGCGAAATGCTCGAGGCTCGAATGATAGGTACAGACCTGAGAAATTTCGCGAATTCAATGACCTGTAGGCTAGACTTCACAGTCTTTTATACTCTCGTACAGATATCAACTGTTTATTGGTTTATTGTCGTGGTAGTAAAAGGCGGTGGTTGCACACACAATTTATTGCATGTTTGTTATTGACTCGTTTATCTCCAGCAGGTGTCAAACAACACACTGACCAATTATAAAAGTAACATGAACTTGCAAGTGTGTGAATTCCAGCTTGGCTAGAAATGAACCTGCGAAATTATCGGGTCTCTAATGATAGGCAGAGACCTGAAAAAAATTCGCGTTATTATTTGAGGAACAGTTTAAACTTAAAACGCTTATACCATTGCAATACGTTTGTCATTGGACCATGCTTTATACGACACGCCCTCTGGTATATCTGCGCTAATAAATGAATATTGCACAATCGTGTGCCCCAATCACGTACAGTTCACTGAGAAAGGGCGTGACTTCAATTTGGGTAGTAGCCAATCAGGGAACGACGCTGGCTAGAGCATATACAGGACTGTGAATTTTAGCTTGAAGCAAAAAAATAACGCGAATTTTGCAGGTCCCTAATGATAGAGCGTAATGATAGAGCGTAGCTCAATAATTAGATGAGATGGTAGAGCTTTTACTGTTAATGAGGGGATTTATTTAGATATGACACATATAATAACATGATACTGTAATGTTAAACCCTCGGGGCAGCATTATTGACTGGGGGCCACGGTGGCTGAACGGTTAGCCCGCTCACCTCCCACCAGGCGATCCGGGTTTATATCCCCGCCCGGGTCACTCCGGATATTCACATTTGGGATTCGTGCCGTACGATGCCGTTGGTCGGCTGGTTTTCTCGGGGATCTCCCGTTTCCCCCCGCCCTTTCATTCCGGTGCTGCTCACCTCAATCACTCTCATCGCCTCTCAAGCCCTCGATCTCTCCACTCTCTGGATTCACTCACTATTGACTGATATTAATTTAATTCTATATCATCATTCCACCTAAATTGGACTGCCCCCACCTTAAACGTGTTCCCGGAGGCTGTATCTGGTAGAGCAGTTAAGGGGCGATCGAACATACCTAGTCTTAGATCTTCCCCTGAGGCTGGCCGGACGTGGAAAGACGCCGCGTCCTGCCTTGTATTGGCCTATATAGGCTGTTCACGGTAAAGTGACCACTTTTGAGACCCTAATTACTTTTTCCTTTCAGCCATATTCAATTCTTTAACCGCCTTTTTAAATAAATATAACCATGTAAGTAATAAACACAGTGTGTATATTCCACAACACTCGAATATTTACCTCTAAAGCTGCAATAAAATGTATTTATTGACTATTATTCCAAATGAGAGGGCTTTCAAAAGTACGCACTTGACCGTGAATTGCCTATATAGGCGCGTTGTTTAGACATCCATGTCCCAGATCGTTGGCTGGTGAAGCGGGTTTGTCCTGCTGTCCCTTTTCGCAATGCATTGTTGTAATTCCTGGCATCCTGGTTTGATCAGAACGTATGAGACAGGGTTCAGGCGGGGATGTTAAGCTAAGGCCTGTTCATATCATCACAACAGTACGTTCAAGTGTGTATAAGCTGTTCACTCAACCTTTAGAAAACATCACTATCCCTACCTGCATCTATTTTAACTGACACACTGATGGGCATTCACCCAGTGTAGTTTGTACCGACAAAGAGAAAATATAGGTTGTTCACGGCAAAGTGAGCATTTATTAAGGTTCTCTCAAAAGGCATTAACCCCTAATAAATATACCTTATTGCAGTCTGAGACGTAATTTTTGAGATTTTTGAAATATATACGCTGTATTTATTAGTCATATTGTAATGCTTACTTTAAAAATTGGCGGAAATTTAGAAATTAATTGAAAGGATATCATTAGCAGGGTCTTAAAAAGTGCTCACTTTACGGTGAATAGCCTATAGTTCCATTACTCAATGTCGAATTAAAAGTGTTCGGAAACACTGTTTTTTTTTTTTAATGCGTCTAAGTGTGAGAATGAGCAAATGTTATAAAATATTTACTTTTCTAATAAATTTACAGTTTCACAGGACCGACGCACGAATAAAGTCCTGAGGCCCACGAGAATGTTAATTTCATATATGGTGGAATAATATACAGTAAGCATACAAGTAGATCTTAAGCAGGGTTTTCAAAAGTTCGCCATTTACCGTGAACAGCCTATATATTTGGATAATGTGTAACGGAGCAAAGATCATCACAACACCTGTTTGTTGCTCTCATCAAATTATTTCATGGAAATAATTATGGCCTCTACTCTTATTCCTACTGAATCCCCAGGGCGATGTAGTAAACTTGGGAAATAATTATGGTCTCTACTCTTATTCCTACTTAATCCCCAGGGCGATGTAGTAAACTTGGGAAATAATTATGGTCTCTACTCTTATTCCTACTTAATCCCCAGGGCGATGTAGTAAACTTGGGAAATAATTATGGTCTCTACTCTTATTCCTACTTAATCCCCAGGGCGATGTAGTGAACTTGGGATTTAAATGATGGGTTGTTAATCCGCAAGTCACAATTAACTTTACACATTATCGCTCCAGATAATCATTGTTTCCATCTTACAGTAAATGTTTTATCCAGAGTTTGTAAACATTTGTAATATCCAGTGCTTCAATCCCAACTTAAAAATGTGTGTAGGCTGTTCACGGTAAAATGAGCACTTGTGAAAGCCCTGCTTAAGATCTACTTATATGCACATAGTGTATTCTTCCGCCTTATGTAAAGTTAACATTGACATGGCCTCCATCACTTTATTCACGCGTTGGTCAAGTCAAACTGTGAAATTATTAGAAAAGTAAATATATTGCAAATCTGCTTATTTTTACACTTCTATGCAATAAACAAACAGAAAGCGAAATAAATAATTCAAGTTATCACAAATGTTTACCTAACACTATTTATCAGCAGTTTTTCTTCGGCGTTAAGCTATGGGAGCTACTTTCCATCCATCTTCACGAACTTTACTGGGCGCATGTCACTCAGTGCGCCTGTTAAAATATATGCATGCTGAGGCAGTGACATTTTTTCTAAGGTTGAATTTGAAAGTCGTCACTTTATCGTGAACAACCGTTATCGGCCTAACAATACACTTTCGACCATAGGTGGTGTATATACATATATGCTTCCACCTTCTTTTTCTGTGATTAACCTGCTGCCGAAGTTTGTCGTTCTAATTTCAATAAATTCTGTATGTGCTATATAGTCTATTCACGGATACTTACGACTTTTATGAAGCGCAGTGCTGCAGTTGTACTTCCAGGATATTCGTCCTACTAATGCAAACAAAGCTTAACAAAGCCTAGAAAATTACAGCAAAGGGACAACGCACCGCATTCGTGCGCACTCAGTGTACAGTAATCATGTTATACGTAAGAACTTTTTCTTACTAGGTTTACCAACACACCTATTTCTTCTCTCTGGTTATATTCATTTTAACTACAGACGAAATACGTAGTATATATAATCTGTAGATATAATATAGGTAAAAGTTCAGTTTAACCAAAATTAAGATGATTTTATGTTAACAGAAGTATAAAACGCTTGTGATATGTGACATGTGTGTGATACAACCATGCACGCCATGGGGTGGTTTTCTTCTTCTTCTTCTTCTTCAAAAAGCGTGAGCATCCCCCAGTTCGCACCGGCATGCAGTTTCCGAGTTAAATCGATAGCGAGTTAATGAAGACAGTTCTGACACTTGGCGTTGTTTCGCGAGTCTATTTGTTTAAACTTACAACTACCTCAGTAAGTGTTCCTCATTTTACAGACCCGGAGCTAGGGATAGGAACATTTCTCTAGTTCATTTCACGACAAGGTAGACGTCAAACTTTAGGTACACTGAAGTTGCCTTTGCAGTTGGACCGCAGTTTATTTGACACGCCCTGGACTACTCTGAGCCCATAGCAGACTTGCAAGGAAACAAGTAGCGAGTGCCATACTGCCAGGTGTGGAGTAACACTGGCTACTCTATGGGGCAGTTAACAAACATCTGACTGAGGCTCGAGTATACACATTGACTGTGGAGTCTAGCCGGCAGGTCATTGAACTCGCGAATTTGTCCTATCCCTACCTGGAGCACATATTTGCTTGCGCATTATTAACACATTTCATTTCCTAAAAATTTCCCACTTTCACTTACTTGTATGGCGTATGAATAAAATGAAACGGTCCACGACAATGTTATTTTTGCGTATTTTGCAGGAATACAGCAGAAGAAATGGTCACGGCTGCACCAGCCGTGACCATACTTCCTGCTGTGTCATGTTCTCCTGGTGGCAGCAGTCGTTTTTTTTTACCTCAAAATCAAAAAAACCCGGTCCGGCCGCTCGGGCCCGGTCGACCAACCTAGCTCGGGAAGAAAAAGTATCAGGGGCATATGATAAGCACGGAGGTTACAATTTCATCTGCCTCCTACCGCCGAAGGTCGAAATATATTTGCAGCTGGGAAATATTCACGCATCCTCGGCATCGAGCATAAATATTCTTTCTCCTTGACTGGCATCTAGGAAGTGTTTGGTAGTAGTAGTAGTTTCGCTCCTTTGGAACATATGCTAAGGCTGTTCACGATAAAGTGAGCATTTTTGGGAATCAACCTTAGAAAAAAATCAACACCGCTACTTGCACATATTTTAACGGACGCCCTGAGTGACATGCACACTGTTAAGTTGGTATAGGCTCTTCGCGGTAAAGATAGCACTTTTGAGAGCCCTGCTTAAGATCTACTTCCATGCACGTTGTGTATTATTCCGCCTTATGTAAAATTAACATTGCCACGGGCCTTATCATTTTATTCGTGCGTCGGTAAAGTTAAACTGAAATTATTGGAAAAGTAAGTATTTTAAAATTCTGATCACTTCGAAGCATTTCAGTACCACTGTCGTGGTACTGAAAACCCACTCCACTCAACTGATTCGTCAATATAGGCTATCCACGGTAAAGTGAGCACTTTTGAAAGCCTTCTCATCTATACAAATATTATTAAGAGGTAATGTGAGTTTGTTTATTTGTTTATACGTCTCGGGTAATCTCGGAAACTACACTGCGGATTATTATAATTCTTTCACTATTAGAAAGCCACATTCTTCCAGGTGGTCGGTCATAGGCTATATTTAGCTTTAAAAAAAGAGTCCTTGAAAAATATAACTTGTCTTGAAAGCTTTTCGCAAAATTCCACTACCCCTACCGATAGGGAACCTTCTCACAGCACGCACTAGCCAATCAGACACAAGGCCCGATCCCGGAGCCTCGCGCAGCCAATCAGAGAATGGGCACGCTCACATCAAAAGAACCGCCACGCCATTTCGTATCTGTGCACTTATCTACTCTGTGGTTTCAAGATGATGTGAGGTGAGGTGACAAATTTGGGCGGCTCTTAACAACGAGGTCTTCAGAGCCGAGGTGGGTGAAATGAGGTGGGAATGGAGCAGCGCAGGAATGCAAGGGCGGGGGAAACGGAAGAACCCATAGAAAACCCGCCGACCAGTGGCATCGTCCGGCACGATTCCATTCCCACTTGCGAAAATCCGGGTTTGACTCGGCCGTAAATCGAACCCGGTTCGCCCTGGTGGGAAGCGAGCAGGCTAACCGCCCAGCCATCGCGGTCCCTCGAGATGATGAGAATTTAATTCGCCTCTGGTACGCTTTCGGCGTTTAGTTTTAAAATCCGGTCCACACAAACATATAAAAGAACTGCAAGTTTGCTAAAGTATTTTTACTGGCGCAGAAGTTTAAAGTACTCCCGCTGGATAACTCATTCACAGTCTTATTTTAGTAACACTAAACGTAATTCTGACAAATCTGTAAAAAAAAATATCTAAACAAGTTAAAACACCACAGTGTAGGTCGTTCACGGTAAAGTGAGCACTTTTTAAGGCCCTGCTAAAATTTTCCTTCGAGCCAATTTTTATTCCCCCCCCCCCCCTTTTCTTTCTTTTTATCATAAACAGTGCAATGTGACTAATACACTCATTGTATATAATTCACCACTCTCAAATGTTAACGTCTCAGCCAGCTATAAAACATATTTATTAGAGGTTAATGCATGTCGGGAGGGCCTTAAAAAGTGCTCACTTTACCGTGAACGGCCTATAGTAAAGTAAAATAAATTTTAAAGTAAAACGAAAAGAAAGCAAAAATTTTCACCCTTCCTTCGCAGACGTATCTCAGGACTGCGAGATATATAGTCACCAGTATTACTTACACACGGGAACGCACATTTGTGCGTATTTGTTCCCATTCCGCGTGCTAATGCGTGTTCTTAAGCCGGCACGACTCCAGGTACGTAACAACTTTCCTATCATTACCAAAAATCCTCGTTACTTTCTCTCCACGTAGCAATGGGTGCTCTCGTAACAGGAACACGCCACCAAATGGGCCGGTTAAGAAAGCAATGTCACGTTACGATGTTCCTCGCGTGCGGATTTTCCGCATTTCATTTCCACGCGTCCTGGCTAGGGGGCCGCGGTGGCGTGGTGGTCGGACTACTCGCCGTCCACCGAAGGCGAACCGGGCTTCGACATCCGGCGGGGTCGCTCGTGATTTTCGCGCGTGGGAAACGCGGCGGACGTTGCCGACGGCCGGTGTTTTTTTTTCTTCTCGGGGATCTCCCGTCCCCCCCTTTTTTTCTCTGGCATTCCGTCTCCGCCTCTTCCTCACCTCATTTCAGCCTCACCTGCTCTCAACACTTAAACCCCTTGACACATTATCCCGAGTATACTCTTACACGACTCACTCGTTGCAGACTACAGTAGTTATAGGCTGTTCACGGTAAAGTGAGCACTTTTTAAGGCCCTCTTAACAGGCTCTAACCACTAATAAATATATATTATTGCAGCATCAGGTATTATTACACTTTTAGGGTGGTGAAATGTATACACTGTGCTTATTCGTCACAAAGCAATGTTTATATTAAAAGCGGTAGGAAGATGCAAATAGGATGAAAGGAAAAATTTAGGAGGGCTGTACCGTGTTAGAAGTCAGCATCAATACGGACATTACCTTCCCGTGGGCGATGCTATGATGGTAGAGACAGGTCTCTCTCGCGAAAAGATTTCGAGACCAGTTGTACTCCAGAACACTTTTGTTCATATGCAGTTTCGTGGTTGGGTGCTTTTTAAATGCCGCGTGCCTCGAGTGTCTGTCCACGAATCATGGACGCCCAGTACCGGACTACTTTATTACGATTGGCCCAGTCAAATAAGAACACGTCTTCTGACGTAGACACGCGGTTGTGGATTTAGGATATTGAAGTCTAGCATGAGCATAAATATTTTCGGGAAACACACCTGTCCCTAGTTATGGGACTCTCAGCAGTGACCCTATAGCTTTGTTCGTGGAAAGTTTGTAAGGAGGTTCAACGCAGGATCTCCGTGTATCCGACTCATATAACTTATTTCAAAATACAACGCTTTTAAGAAAGAAAACGGTTTAAGCAATTTTGGAGGAATCTGAAATGGTGTTTCTAAGTAGTCGACAGCCCTCGTCTAAGGTGTGTGTTCTTTTCGTATATCAGTACATGGGGTAGACGTTTAATAGTTTGTAGGTGGGCCGTCCATGTGGTTACGAGGTTTCCTTATCGTACGAAGCAAAGGCATCCCTGCTGTAATATCTTGAGATAATGCATTCATCTCTCCCCTTCAAGGGCGGGGAACTGGCTCCGACATTCGTGCAGTCAGCCGACGACGCTCGTAGAGGATCCCCGCCATTCGTCGAGCCTACGATCTGATAACGACGAAGTACGTGTAGTATCTTGGCATTTTTGGCCCTTGGTTCTCTTGCTGGTCGATCCTCACGCAGATCTTACGGCCGCGAAGAGTCTCCGGAACTACATTCGTCCGTTTTGGACACGCCTGCTATCGATACTAGGAAACTTCGCTTGCGAATTCACTCTTGACGAGAGTGCTTGACGCTATAGGCAGGGATAGGAATATTTTGCGAATTCATTTCAGGACAAGATAGACGCCCAAAACATGTACACTGAAGTAACCTTTGCAATTCGATCACAGTTTAATATACACGCCCTTGACGACTCTGAGCCAATAGCAGACTTGCAAGGAAACAAGTAGCGAGTGGCATACTACCAGGTGTGGAGTAACATTGGCTACTCCCTGGAGCAGCAGCCAATGAACAAACATCTGAGGCAATAGTGTACACAGGACTGTGGAGCCTAGCCTAAAGGTCATTGAACTCGCGAAAATGTCCTATCCCTAGCTATAGGCTGTTCACTGTGAAACGGGCACTTTTGAAACTAACGATATCATGGGCATGATCACTTTATTCGTGCGTCGGTCAAGGGCAACTGTAAAATTTCAGAAAAGTAAATAATTTACAGATGTTTTATTCTTACAATTCTATATATTCAAAAAACCAAAACTAATATTTCAGTATTCACAAATATTTACTTAACACGTCTTGTAATTTGACGTTAACATATATGGAACTACTTTCTATTCATCGTTACCAACTTTATTGGACGCGTGACACTCAGTGCGCCAGTTAAAATATATACAGGTATGGGCAGTGACATTTTTCGAAGGAAACAAGTAGCTAGCGCCATACTACCAGGTGTGGAGGAATGCTGGCCAGGGGCGTATTCATAATATTTTCCAGGGGGGTGGGGGGAGCTGAAAAAATGTTCCCCCCGTTTAATCAGAAAACGAAGTTTTGATGTATAAGATATGTGTAGTTACTAACAAATAAATAAATATAATTATTGGCATTATAATATAGGGTGTAAAAAAATGTGTGTCATGTGGGTAATAACAAATATATAAATATAATTATTAACATTTTGATAATAGGGTTTAAAAAACGTGCGTCATTTCGGGGGGGGGGGTGGAGGCTGCAGCCCCCTCAGCCCCCTTTGGAAACGCCCCTGATACTGGCTACTCTCTGGAGCAGCAGTCAATGAACAAACTGAGGCTTGAGTGTACACAGGACTGTGGAGTCTAGCCTACAGGTCATTGAACTCGTGAGTTTCTCAGGTCTCTAGTAATAATTAGTCATCTGTTTTTCGCGAAAAGATTTCAGGACTATTTGTACATTAAAAGACTAGAGCTCAGATCCACTTTTGTGATTGGTTGATTGTAACTGTCACGAACTGTAGGTGCCTGCCCGCGAATCACAGACACTCGGTGTCGGAGTTACCTGATTCAGAGGGCCGCGGTGGCTGAGCGGTTAGTCTGCTCGCCTCCCACCAAGGCGAACCGGGTTCAATCCCCGGCTTGGTCACTCCCGGATTTCCGCAAGTGGGAATCGTGCCGGACGATGACGCTGGTTGGCGGGTTTTCTCGGGGATCCCCCGTTCCCCCCGCCCTTTCATTCCGGCGCTGCTGCATACTAATTTCAATCACCCTCATCGGCTGTCGAGACCTCGCTGTTAAGAGCCGTCCGAAACTCTTCACTCATTCACTCACTCAATACTGATTAGCCCAGTAATGTAAGGAACTGTCTTCCGACAAAGACACATGGCCAGTAACCTAAGGGAAAGTGCACGTATGCCATAGGACATTGAAGTCTAGATTTCGCGTAAATATTTTCTCGAAAAAACAGGTGGCCTTGGTAATAATCAACTTAAATAATTGAAAAAATATCTAGGCCAAACAGTTATTTTTCATGAAGCACCTTATTCCAATACTAGTTGTGGAAATTCTTGTGTTTCTGCAATAAAAAATAAACACTTCTAGTTATTTATTTGATTTTGAGGCCTGGCGAGATTTTCTGGGTCATTTTGCATTTTATTATTATTATTAAAACGAAATATTACGTATCGGCTTTAGTACATTGCATCGAAGTACACCAGAGCGAAGTTCATATATTAAATGCAACTGCTAGGTAATGAATTTCCTCACATTTTATACATGAAATAATAATTTCCGTTAAATCGAGTAATGCTTTCACATGCCAGGTTGTGCCTAACACACATTTACCTTTCACCATGTCACCATTTTCTACAGCCAATATAACCACACTAAAATGAAGAGATATTGATAAAGTGACACATGTCGAGAAATTTCACCAAAAATATCCCTTGTTATGCGCTTAGTAATGGAACAGTGTATATATATATAATTAATTTATGTCTACGTTTCTGAATTAACTAACCTCTTAAAAGACACGGTTTATACGAAATAGGTTTAATGACATCAATACATCATTCATTATTTCAGTCACAGCGTGTGTTCACATTCATCATTTTTTCCCCTAACTTACCCTAATTCTAAGTGTTAGATGTACGCTGGAGGTAGGATCGGGGTGCTAATTGCGTATCAGGGAGAACCCCTTACGCCTACAAGGGAAGGAAATCATGCAAGGAGACATGCATCGTGCCAGAGAGGGATTGGGCAGCCATGGCCTGCAATTGGGGCCATGACTACCTCCCTAAGTGTACTTAGAGCTAAGCTATAACTAAGAAGAGACTGGGAAAAAACCGGCATAAACACAGTAAAAACCCGGTCGACAGGAAAGAATTGCAAAATTGTTGCATGCATTAATTACAAGTGCTACAGGAGATAGAGCGTCTGGTAACATGCTCTTGTTAGTAGAGATGAATAAACTAGTAGGAGAGGGGGGACATGAACTTTATTTAAAATTTCGCCGTGATTTTATGGGAGGGAGCGCTGGTCCAACCAGAGTGGAGTTTGCGCACCACTCTGAGAGGGAAGTGGCGCTATCGTCTCTTACCCCCGATTCTCCAGTAGAACCGGAAAACTAAAAAGAAAAAGAATGAGCTGCCAGTAAGTGTCAGCAGGGACAACACTTACTGGTGTTTTGATGACCGGGAAGAGACGGCACAAGCCTGAGAAGAGAAAAGATTAAAGTAAACTAGCTTAAATCACTTACTATTAACACATGTCCCCGGGGACACATTTCTTATAGCGTGACGCTGTGCTACCTTGCAGCGGCCAATCTCTGCAGCCATTGGCTGCAACAGAGCATATCTACGGCCGTATGCTGCGAGTGCACGTAGCTTCGTACAAGGGAGGGATGACTGACTTCTTCGCGGGGGAGGTCTCTCCCCAACTGCAGCAGAGAGCCACATGTCGCCACGAGCCACTGCAGTTATTTGGGGGTATAACTGTCGAGTGGCTGCCTTGGAATCGGCAGGGGCGAACGGGCCATAGATATTTGCAGCTGGCTGGGAATGAGAGATGTATTATTGCCTAATTAAAAATATGAACTATTATTAATTTAATCTAGACTGGACAGTCCCTTTAGTGCTACCCACAGTAGTCTACTGCAATAGACTTTGGTGGCTGCGCATGCGCTACCATGACTAAAATGGCAGCGTGTTACACTCAGGACTAAGGGGGTATATGTGCTAGAAGAGACTTAGGTCACTTATAGCACTGAGTCTCATCTATCTCATACTCCCCTAGGGCAGGAAATAGAGGATTTGTATGGTCCTCATTTGATTCATTTAATTTAATTGCGGTAGTGTAATGTGAGCTTCACTGAAGTTATTGCT
This sequence comes from Dryococelus australis, assembly GCA_029891345.1. Taxonomy (NCBI): domain Eukaryota; kingdom Metazoa; phylum Arthropoda; class Insecta; order Phasmatodea; family Phasmatidae; genus Dryococelus; species Dryococelus australis. Next base: position 86,167,794 of record CM057004.1, on the reverse strand, counting down.
CTTAATAATACTCTTAATATTCTTAATAATTAGTTTAGATTAGGCTTAAACTCTCATCCCAGCTTTCCAGTCCACTTCCCTTTACCGGAAACGAGGCTAAGAGATAACCAGCAGCTTGACCACAATTAAGTTACCCTGTGCTCTATTCATCACAAAGCAATGTTTATATTAAAAAGCAGCAGGAAGATGGCAATAGGAAGAAAGTAAAAATTTAGAAGGGCCTTAAAAAGTGCTCACTTTACCGTGAACAGCCTTATAACTTCCAAAAACCTTTCATACAATAATACAGTGCAGAGGGCCTGCAACGTGCGTCCGTTTTAAACACTTGCCGGCTACTTTCGTTGATTCCGATCGGTGCGAACGTTGTTTGTCGGGATCAATATCGAAAATTAACTACAGATTTGCCTAGAAACTTTATAATAAACTCCCTGAGACGTTCCGAAGGAGCGGAATTGGGAAGCAACACGGACTAGATGCCCATTCTACGACGAAATAATATTTACGCTCGCTCCCGAGGATTCGCGAATGTTTCCGAGCAGCAACGAAGGTCGCGATACGAGGACACCTCTGTTCACGTTATATGCTCCTAATACTTTTGTCGTTTCTTCTCGAGCGAGCCGCGCCGTATGAGCTGAACGGGTATGTAAAGTGCCACAAACTCGACTAGTGCTACCAGGAGAACATCACACATTAGGAGGTGCCAGATTTTTGCGACTCCGCTACGCGAACTTCAAATGGGGAATCAATGTTAAACGAAATTCCTTCTCGTTGAGTCAATTTTACAGGCAACTGTTTCAAACAAAAAGTATTTAAGTGAAATTTCTTAAGGAATGATGCTCACCTTAAGATATTTTTCCTGTTATTTTTATTTAATATGTTTTCCATTGAATTTACATATAAAAAAAGGATAATTTTTTTTTTTTTCAAAAACATCCAGCATGTAAAGCAGGCCCGTTAATTCGTTTCTCGGTATCAGGAGATCATAACAAACACGGAGGTTTGTTAGCCCTTACAGTGGTTTTATTTATGATCGCATTCTGATGACGGACGTAAATGACATCGTCAGAGATATTCCTTCACTACAATAATTTAGTTGGGCAAAATTTATATTGTACTAATAATTATATTGAAATTACCTATTTAAATAAGACACGCAAAATTTACCGACCATGCCATTGCACCATTTTTATGCAATATTATGATACGGTCGGAAGAACTATCTGAAAACTGACTACGCAGAAGAGTCAGTCTCATTGAAAGCATTCATTGCCTTTAAGAAAAATTGCATTCTAAGAACTAAATAATAAAAAGACCGACAAAGTACTGTTAACATAAAGTGGGTTAAATCGAATTATGAGCAATAAAACATGTGTTTCGGAAACGAAAAAACAGCTGTGCTGCTGATAACTCCGATCATACACAAAATTATAAATTCGTTAAACCGTTCACAACAGACTGTAAGCCTAAATTTCACCGTCTACATGTTTGACGGAAACTGAGAAAAATCTGTTATTAATCCTATTTACTTCTAAAGATAAGTCATAAACAAAATAATATAAAATTAATTGTTTTTGTTGTCATATGCTAAGCAAACAAAGCGAAGTCTGCACATAATACAAACTATATATATATATATATATATATATATATATATATATATATATATATATATATATATATATATACACACACACACACACACACAGGATGAGTCATCAGCTCTGTGACAAACGGCGAGAGGAAATTCCTTGCAAAATTCCAGTTAGGAAATGTCCGACAACGATCGCCAGGAAACCACTCTTAAGGGCAGGAAACCCTTGTGAAGATGGGGTTGCAAATATGAACGTTATTTAACTACACTTAAACCACGTGATATTAAGGGATGAATTTCTGTAGGCATGCCAAACAATTCAGTCACTGTGACATGCAAGTACCCACGTTGACCTACCGCCTACCCTACATAGTAAAATGGGGGTTGCCACCTCATTGGAAAAAAAGGGCGTCGAACATTGTTACGTAAATTATGATCACGGCCTGTTAATTACCATTGCAAGACTTGAAAAGAAGGCCTCTTGATAAGAAAACCTCCAACGAATGGTTTGCGAGAAAACAGACCCCCAAGATATTAAATACCACGTAATGCTTATGAGGCATGTGATATCTTGGAGGTCAGTTTTCTCGCAAACCGTTCGTCGGAAGTCTTCTTACCAAGAGGACATTGTTGTACGTCTTGCAATGGTTATTCATAGGCCATGATCATAATTTGCGTAACGATGTAAGAAGACCCTTTTTTTTCACTATTATTATAATTTTATTAAATATATACCTATAGTTTACTTTAAAAATGATAACATTTAATTTATAATAAATACAAATTATAAAAGAAAACATCTGTGTTGGTAGTGCCTAGTAAAAAATACTTCTAACGCAAAATATTAATACAACTGAGTGTGCACGAATTCGGTGCGTTGCCCTTTGTTGTAATTTTCTAGACTTGGTTAAGCTTATTTTTCACGAGGCGGAGGAATATCCTGGAAGTAGAACTTTAGCATCCTCGTCTCATTTTGCGCTCATCGGCTCTCAAGACCTCGTTGCGAAGAGCCCCACAAATCTCAACTCGATATATTTTAAGATGTAAGTTACGGAAGACAGATAACTCCGGTACAAGGTCTGCAAAAGGGGAGGTTAGCCCAAAAAGGGCCATGTAGACGAGTGATTTGGTGGTTGGTGAATTGGGGGGGGGGGGGGAGGAGGGGCGAGGGGCAGAGGCGAGACGTGTTCTCTTTTCCTGTGCATGTAAGGTGAAACTTTTTATTTGTCTTCGTCACATACATAAACTACAAAATAATATTTCTTGTGTGTGTGCAAATAATGTATTTAAGAGGGTAGGAAAGTTATTTTGAATACTGCGGGAAGACATATTTTGGAAAATTGTTACGCAGACATTATTGTAATTCTTTATTTGAGACATATTCTTCCGTGACAAAGCTGTAAGCGTTAATTCCACACATGTTGTATAATGTTTGTAGCTATAGACTGTTGGCGGTTAAGCGAGTGCTTTCGAGGCCCTAATTACTTAATTCCTATCATCATTTTTTATTCTTCCACCACATTTTGAAATAAATATTGCCATGTAAGTAATAAACACAGTGTGTATATTCCATCGTACTCGAAAATTAACGTCTAAGGCTACAATTAAAAAATATTTATTTACTATTATTCCAAATGAGAGGGCTTCAAAAAGTGCTCACTTTACCGTGAATAGCATATAGCTTCCCATAGCTTAAAAGACATTGTGTTGTCTTTAGCTGAACTTTGTCTACGCTGAATTGGAGGAAAAAAATGTTGTCACTGCAAAATATCGTGTCAAAATACTCGAACTTAAAATTATTTTGAAGTGAGCACAACCTTTTGGTTAACGTTTCGAAAATCAGCACATATTTGCCGTCACTAACAAAGAATCCTGTTAATAGTTTAAATTATTTAGTGTTCAAAAATTTAGCGTGGTGTATTTTAACACAATATTTTGTAGAGATAGAAAGTATTAATGTTAATTAAAGTCCGTTCTTCAAATTGATTTTTATTTGGCCCACATGAAATTCTTAGTGAGGGTTTGAAAGGGAGAAAACGTATCCATTTGTATACCATAGTATAACCTTTAGTTTTTCAGGTCTTTATGAAAAACAACACAGTCTACAAATTGATTATAGGCTAATGCCCGTGATGGCGTTGATCAGCTTCGGAATATAGTATGTTAACTAAGAGAAAATTATTTTTGAACCAGCAAAATACCGACTTGTTTGTTGACGATTCAGAGTTGAGTCAACTTTATCTTATTTTAATTTAAGATAAATTAATTTTAACCACAACAGAAAGGGTTTGTCAACTTGGATTTAGACTTGTATTGTGCTAGATTAAAATAGCTGTAATTTTTACTTTTAAAACAAATATTTCGAAACGCAACAACTGTCTTGTATTATACAAGTCAGCCCTTTCTCCCAGTGCGCATAAGAAACTTACCTTCAAATTTTCTGGCATTACTTTTCCAGCATGATTGGCTCCAGTGCAATACGTTAGTTGCTCTTCTTAATAAGAATTTTTTTTTTTTTTTGCAGATGGATGACAACCTCCAAGATGTTGTACTACCCACACGAAGTGAAAATATTTATTACTACAAGAACTGGACCAACGGCCCTACCGTGTACCTCACAATAGTCATAGCTACAAGGAGTCGACGGTGAAGAATAAGCAGCTGTGAGGATTCCGGCGCAGCCTGCAAGATGGAATAATGTCTTAAAAAAAAGCATTTAAAACTACAGTGGAAAACATAGTTTCAGGTCCATTGTGATATACATAGTCTTTGTAGATAGTGCAAAAATTCGGTCCCAACAAAGGAGTGCCAGTTATTGGAATATATGACTTGCGTATATTCCAATCTGATTTATTTGCTGTTAACTTGACAGTGTATAACATTCGTTAATCGTACATACACCGTTTGACTATCAATATCTCCACGCAAGCATAGTAAAGTCTGTGCGGACATAAGAAAGAGTAAACAGGTAAACAGAGGCGCCAAATAAAAATATTAGCATATTTGTTAACAACGGGTATAGGAGACACTGAAAATGCCTCATAAAATATATTTTTATCACTTATATTTATTTACATGAAATTAATCGTAAAATACTGGCGTCATTTGACTGATAAACGACTAAAGTTAGAAACGTATTCCTTAGGGGGAAATATGTATATATTGTTAACAAATATTATTACCGGTTTAGTATATTGTAAGTATAAGCGGACTGTATAAAGTGTAAGAAATTCTTGTACTTATATAGTACAAACATTATATACAGTGTATATACAACGATTTCAATCAAAATACCTAGTAGTTTAGTAAATATTGTACCAACGATATATTTTACGACTTTTTTTTAATGATATTATAAATTGGAATAAACATAAGCTCAAAAATAAAACTTGATGAAAATGAAAGAAATTTGAATTCAATTCCAAGGGCAACAATTTGTTCTGACGGAATTAAAAACAGTATTTAATGTGATAAAACAGAAGTTTGTAGGAGACAGTTAATTACTTAAAATTATAAATATTTGAGCAGTAATGTTAAAAATTGTGTTCTTTTTGCTATCTGTGTTGTGTACTATACATTTGTGAAACTCCTATGTTCCATATTTTCTTTCCTTTACTTATTTAATTTTTCATTAAAGAAAAATTCTAAAGTAAGCTTGAAGTCGATTAGCTGTTAGAGATAATCTGCAGCGAAAATGAACAATATGGCAGAATGTAACTGTAATATAAATATGGAAACAGGTAGCCAAATTTCAAGCTACTTTCTTAAAATAATTGGCATTATGTCATCCATTTATTTGTATAATGTGCAGTATATTATGTTTATAATGTTTCATTTATTACGTTAAACAATATTATGTTAATAATAAAACTATTAAATGTACTGATGATTGAAATAAAATACTTTGTTACAAATATGTGTTGTTCAATAATTTTTGTCATCTAAAATCATTTTCAGACTCTCCTTTATAATTTAATTCTAATCGACTGAACATACATATTGAATAATATCTTCGGTTTAACATTGTTTGCTAATCTGTAATAAAGGTTTGGTGGCTCAGGAAATTCAGTCTAATAAATGAAAAATTGGATGGTATAAATTGATTATTATATTTTAGTTAAGACACGATCATTTAATATAATATGCAGGTGATATTTAGCACACAATTATATGCCATTTAATTTATTGAGCTTAATCATTATGCATAGAGACTACCATCTGAAGCAAAATATGACTATGTTATAGAACCTCTTTTCTATGAATATTACTAAGTCGAAATCGAGTGAGGATGGAAAATAAAATTCAGTTTATCATATGCGGATGTGACATTCTGAATAAAGTGACATCTGAAACGATTCCTCAGTCCCAAGTCTATGATGACCGTTACATGATTTATTTACGACCTTTAATTTTATTAGGGAAATTTTTTAATACTTACGAGAAATTTAAAAGTTTTTATGGCAGCACTGTACACTTAATGACACTACAGTACACATTCCGAGAAATTAAGAGCTTAATTACCTATTTGCGCCCCGAATTCGCTTTCACGAATCTAAACAAATATAAGATATGTGTACAAATAAATGATTTCACCGAGTTTTTTTATTTTCAATAGTATTTAAGTTAAATGAAAATATGTTGAAGAAAATTTTTTGGAATATTGCAAGATCGTCACATTACTTCATTGTTTGGAAACACGGGTTTTATAATGTTTGTGTATTGTAATGGCAAGAAACATACCTGAGCACTCTCATGTACAACACATCTGAAAAATTATGATTATATTCACTTACTTTTTTTATTTATGATGAATATTATGCCCACTAACGACAGTGAACAACAGGAAATTAATTATTTTATACGTATTTCCCCAAAACATTAATTGCTTTGTGACTGACAGTGCATGTCATACAATTACCATAGCACAAAAAAAAATACACTGACGTACAAGCTTATAACAAATTCTCTTACTGTTTAGTTACTTAGCATCTCTAGAGAATGCCTTTTTTTTTAATTTGTAAACAACACATAAAGTCTACAAGTCTAACAATAATTGACACAAATATAAATGAATAAATTATTTGCCGTCCAGCAAATTTTAAATCAAATTTGAATCAACAAGAACTACCACACTTTTCGGAACAGCCACACATTCAGCTATGGAGCAGGTAGATTCTTCATCCGACCCGGATCTAAGTGGCACGACCTTGTTGATCAAATCTGTCATCGTGTTACCAAGCTCGCAACACTTATTTTGTTCCTCGCCGTCAAAGAATTTCAACCTTCTAGTATAGATTATCTTAACTCCTTGTGAGTAACGATTATATAGGTATTGTATTTGGGAGTACGTCATTTATAATCCAGACGTGTAAAGCGATAGATGGATGAACACAGCGTCCTACCAATGAGAAGTTCATGACAAGGTGCAGACATGGAAGCGAATCCATGCTGCGTGGTTTCTAACTTCAGACGTGGAGATAGTCGTTTCCATTCACAACCAGTTCAGGTACAGTACGTGTGAAAAACTGACAAATTAAGCATAGGCTATTCACGGTAAAGTGAGCACTTCTTGAGGTCCTTCCAACATACATTAACCACTAATAGATCCTTTTCATTGCTCTAAAGACATTAACTTTAGGGGGTGGTGAAATATATACACTGTGTTTATTAGATACATGGAAAGGTTTATATTAAAAAGTGGCAGGAAGAGAGAAATAAATCAAAAGGAAAAAAATTAGCAGGGCCTTAAAAAGTGCTCACTTTACAGTGAACAGCCTATATTTGCAGACTATTACTAATAAATAATGATTTGCTTATTCGAATACGTCATTTCTTGCATAATTCTGCAAAGTATTCCAGTTAACCCTTTCACACCACTTTAATTTATGCCGGGGCCGCGGTGGCTGAGCGATTAGCACGCTCGCCTCCCACCAAGGCGAACCGGGCTCAATCCCAGGCCGGGTCACCGGACTTTCGCAAGTGGGAATCGTGCCGGACGATGCCGCTGGTCGGCGTGCCTTCTCGGGGATCTCCCGCTTCCCCCGCCCATTCACCCTGGTGCCACTCCATATTCACTTAATTCACCCTCATCGGCTCTCAATACCTCGCTGTTACGAGCCTCCCAAATCTTTTCAATCAATTTACTCCTTCAGGTGTTTCAGACAATTCATATCTCAAGAATGCTGTACTTTAGGGTTACGCCTGCCTTGCTCTTGAATTGCGTTGCAGTGTTTTTGAAATCCTGTGTGTGTGTTTTTTTTTTGTTTTTGTTTTTTTTTTTTGTTTTTTTTTTTTTTTTTTTTTTTTACGAAACTATAAAAAGTCCCGCCAACTTTTACATACGAAAAGACATCATATCCCAGACGACGACGGAAAGGTTCTTTCAATTTACCTCGCATGGTGTAAATATTATTTCGGAGTCCTCCAATATAGTTAAAAACGGCTTTTTAGACTGCCGTATATTAAAACATGCAACATAACAGCCGGACACCATACAGCCTACGATATTGAACTTTGCTAAATACTTTTCATCAGTAAAATGCTAGGGTAACCGCTGAGAGTGCCATAGGTACACGCAGCACTACGAGAACACTGCACGCCAGTTCAGAGCCAGGCCTGCGCGTAGAGGCGATGGCGCTCTTGTAGAGCGTGCCAGTATAGCCCTTACAGCCCCCGCTCTTCTCGACCAAAAAACAATTCAGGCAGGAGCCTTAATTGGACACAACACTTGTTTCGCGGTCGCAACCAATGCGCTTAGAGCTCCGTGCTCAATTATGAAAACTGCTGAGGGTAAATTGAGACTTTTGAAATCATCCTTCGAAAAAAAAAATCACTGCCCATAACTACACGTATAACAGAACGCTGGCGGGCAGGCTAAAAGTTATGTCGGCAGCGAATTATATCAAATGGTTCTAACATCTGGCGTTTTATTGAGACTGTAGTACGGAAACCTATGGCTGGCCTAAGGTGTTTTTTGTTTACATGCAATATATGAACGTTCCTAAAAATTCCATGGTTTTCACTTATATGGTGCATGCATAAAGAGACATGTCCACGGCAATGTTAAACTTTCATATAGGGGAAGGTAAAATGAAAGTTAAAATCGATCCTAAGAAGTAGGGCATTCAAAAGTTCTCACTTTACCGTGGAACAGCCTTTATAGGCTGTTCCACGGTAAAATGCGCCCTTTTGAGGCCCAAGTTACTTTTTTCTTTCAAACTCTTTTATCCTTTAACGGCCTTTTTAAATAAATATTGCCATGTAGATAAAAAACACGGTGTGTATATTCCACCGCACTAGGAAGTGAACACCTAAGGTTGAAATGAAATACATTTATTGACTACTATCCCAAACGAGAGGGCTTTCAAGAGTGCTCACTTTATCGTGAATAGCATATAGTTGCCCATAGGTAAGATCATTATAGTATATTTGCGGTTACTTCGAACTTTTCTGAAGCCCTGCTAAAGTTCTACTTCCAGGATATTCCTCAGCCTCGTACAAACTAAGCTTAACTAATACTAGAAAATTACACCACAGGACAACGCATTGAATACGTGCACACTCAGTTGTAATAATATTGTGCATGAGAACTATTTCTTACTAGGAGTGACCAACACACATGTTTTCTCGCTGTTTTTAACAATATTGATTAAAAATTAGACATTATAATTTATAAGTAAAATATTGGTCAAACTTCAATTTTATGGGTAAAACTTTAATAAAAGTTAAAATAAGATAGGCCTACTGTCATATTAACAGAGGTATAAAACGCTTGTGATACATGGCATATTTAGGAAATGACTAAACACGCCACATTTTAGGAGATTTTTCAAAAGTTTGTTTCAAAAAGAGTGGGGAAAACCGCTAAGTCACTATAGCTATTGATCCTGAGAGTGTACAGTATCGACCAGAAAAACCTACACGTGCGTTATTGACACAATTCGGTAGGCTGCGCCTGAATATCTCAAAATATTGTCTTATTGTGTGCTTCCAAATTAAGAAATTTTGAATCTCGTGACGTATTTCCCCGGCTTTGCATTGCCTACTACGTATATCTCTTTGAAAATAATAATGGCAATCCTGCCACGAGCGGCTCACGACCGCAGAAAAGACACGAAACAGGCTGATAAAGGCTGTTCACGATAAAGTGAGCACTTTAGAATGAACCTTAGAATTAATTCACTGCCCCTGCACGCATATATTTTAATTGGTGCGCCAAGTGACATTCGACCAGTATAGTTGGTAACTATGGATGGGAAGAAGTTCCATATCCCAACGTCGAATAAAATGTGTTAGGTAACCATTTTTTTTATAACTTAAAATTATTTCTTTCGCTTTCTGTTTTTTTTTTTTTTTTTTTTTTTTTTTTTTTTTTTTTTTTTTTTTTTTTTTTTTTAATTCATCGAAGTGGAAAAATTAGCAGATTTGTAAAGTATTTACTTTCTTAATAATTTCAGAGTTTCATTTGACCGATGCATGAATAAAGCGACGAGGCTCATGGCAATGTTAATTTTACATAAGGCGGGGGAATACACATCGTGTATACAAGTAGATCTTAAGCAGGGCTTTCAAAAGTGCTCATTTTACCGTGAACAACATATATTACTGTTATGCGTATGTCGCCAGAACTGGCTAACAGTTTCCCCACAGAACTGTCAGAAATCTTGTGTTCACACAGTGGAGTTGATGTTTGCTTACATTTTAGTTAGTGAGTAAGTTTTTACTATCGTAGGCACGTTCCAAAAACACTGAAAATGTTATTTTCACAAACTACTGTAAAAAAAAAAAGCCGTCTAAAATGTTTATATCCAAAGAAACAGTACTCGTAAGTAATATCTACAAGTTTAACACCATTTCGTACAAATACAAAAATATGAAACGAAAGAAATAATTGAAGTTATCACGAATTGCTACCTAACACTTTTATAATTCGACGTCAAGACACATAACTGCATTCCTTCCATCGTCATAGACTGTTCACGGTAAGATGAGTAAGATCTACTTGCATGTACGTTCCTATTCTTCCGCCTTATGTAAAATTAACATTGCCATCGGCCTCATCACTTTATTCATGCGTCGGTCAAGTGAAACTGTGATATTATCAGGAAAGTAAATATTATACAAATCTGCTCATTTTCACATTTCGATGCATAAAAAAAAAAACAGAAAGCGAAATAAATAATTTAAGTTATCATAAATGGTTACCTAACACTTTTTATTCGACGTTAGCATATGGAACTATTTTCCATCCATCGTTACCAACTTTACTGAGCAGATGTCACTCAGCGCGCCCGTTAAAATACATATATGCGTTCAGGAGCAGTGACTTGTTTCTAAGGTTCATTTCAAAAGTGCTCACTTTATCTTGAACAGACTGTAATCTAGGTGCTGAAAGTGCGTTGCTTTACAGCGCGCGTCGTGAGGCACTCTCTTACGCTCTAGACATAAATCTCCTCAAAACCTCTTCGGAACACACACCTGGGAAGATAGCTGGGTTCTCACGGACGGTAATAAACATAATTCGCCATCCGCAGCGGCACGAGCCGCGCCATAAAACACGCATCCGCACTCAAAGCGCAGCATCACGTTCGCATCGCCATGCTGGCTGGCATCGTGAACTCGGCCCTCGCCTGCTCGGACACGTACGAAAATTACCCCGCTATCACTTCCTTAAAAAGTTACTGTCACGTGTAAGTAGGTAAACTTTCGTTTGATTATCGTTCGTTGCGTTAAAACAGCTCGTGTCGCCATCGACCTGCAGTTCAAAGTCGTTCTGACAACGCCCATCCTCTTACAGTCCCTGATAAAACAAACACCTTGTAATGCTTTCTGACCGTAAAGTATTTACAAAGTGCGGGCTACTTATAATGTTTTACCAGCAGCTGGGCCACCTGGTTTTACGTGGCATCTTTAAGCCCGATATTTTTTTTGCTTGCGGATGTTCTCGCGCAAATACCGTGATACAAACTTTCGGAATTTTTTTTCGTGCCTTCTCAGGTCTTCATGCTCAATTTTATTCCGTCTATTAACCTATTTTCCTAGAATGACAGGCTTATGCGACCGTTGAGTACTAGATATATGTGTACGTATAAATGTATCTAACGATTTTTAAAGGCTGAGCATAAAAAACGCGAGCACTTTAAGAATGAACCTAAGAAAAACATTAACTTAAAAATTTTCTTTCGCTTTCTGTTTGTTTTAATGCATCGACACGTAAAAAAATGAGCATATTTTTTTTTCTAAAAATTTCACGGTTCCACCTAACTGCAGCGCAGTACATGGCTAATAAGTAGAGACCTGCAAAATTCGACTTATTATTTAGCAACATGCTAGAACTCACATTCTTATAGGTGCCCCGGCAGATTTAGAGATTTAATTGGCTACTGGCAACTATACGGCGTCATTTGCCTGCGTGACTGCGTTACTATAGACTGGTGGCTCTACGTATGAGCTTTTATGGTTGGCTAATCTTGTAATTGTGATGCGCTACACGGATTGTCAGCCAATGAGAGAAGTTAACCAGAGATACAACAAACAAGAGTTCACTCTGTAGCCACAAAATGGCGCGAATTTTGCAGGTCCCTAACACTAGGTATTTTCGAGAACAAGGTGTGATAGTGGAACAACAGGTATTCTCAATAACAGGTATCAGCAACAGGAACAGATACGGGATGTTCCTGAGAAATACTGGTTTAGTTCATCTCTAACGTGCATACAAGTGTATCATAAGCAGGGATTCGAAAAGTGCTCCCGCAGTTTACAGTGAACAGCCTATATACGCGTTCACGTACGGCACGTTTCAGAATAGCGGAAATCATGGCCGGAGCTGTAAAAATCCCAGAAGGTAGCGCCGATACGACCAACACCTTTCCATGGCCAATGCTATTGTTTGCCCACCAACTATTTTACAACTATTGTTAGTTGCTTCTTGCACCGTGGATCTACTGGTACACTTCCCATAGTTTTCGAAGTCCCAGTTGTTAAATGCTGTAATGAAAAGTGTTAGGTAACCATTTCTGATAATCTAAATTATTTCTTCTGCTTTCTTTTTTTAATGCTCCGAAGTGTAAAAATGAGCAGATTTGTAAAATATTTACTTTTCTAATAGTTTCACAGTTGCACTCGACCGACGCATAAATAAAGTGATGAGGCCCATGACAGTGTTAATCTTACATAAGGCAGTAGAATACACAACGTGCACACAAGTATAGCTTAAGCGTATGGCTTTCAGAAGCACTCAGTTTACCGTGAACAGCCTATACATGAAATTCATAACTACATACCACATGCTTTTCCAACACCTGAAACGAAATACTAATACGTGCATTAAGGGGTTAATTGATTTAGTTAGTGAAATAGCCGCAGAGCGCTGTTGTCAAAGCAGTGCCAGTTTTATTTGCTAAGTGTACATGAAATTACAATATTTACTTACTTCTAAAATGCAAATTTCAATGATATTCGAATATCTTCAAACTTATTGTCCTTGATACGTTATACGTACGGTACGTAAATGTTACTAGGTAGGCCTACGTAAAGGGATGCGAGGAGCATACTTAGAACGATGACGCCCTACAGCATGTTGGAAGAAGATTTAGACATATTAATAAGAAGAGATATGCGCGTACGTGCAATCTGATATATATGTGTGTGTGTGTATGTGTTTACTATGTCCAGTGTATAACCTTTGCACACTGTAATTTGACTTGTCCAATATATCTTTGTACAGCTATGTATTAAAAAAAAATATCTTACGGACGCAATAAAACAAACGAAGATTAGGCGATTCTTCCTCTTCTGTGCGCACGTACCCAGTATTGGCCTACCCCACGCAATTACACGTACCAAGTCAAAGCTGCAGAGTCAACAGTGATGGAGGTGCTTGTTTACATCTAAATCTTATGCCGGAATCACGCAGCCCCGACGCGCACGACACGGCGGCCAACAGCCCTTGAAATACAAGATAGATCGCCGTAAGTCCGACCGATTTTGTCGTCCGAGAAGCAATTTTTGGATTAGAAATGATTTCTATTCTTCATCGTGCCGTGCGACAAGACGCACAGAATGTACAATCTGGCAAAATGAAATTGTATTGCAAGATTTCCCTACAGCGAAAAATACAGTATTTAACTCTTAAAAATAATAATTTTACCTTTGTATGCATTAGCGATACCAATTTGTCACCATTGTGTATTACAAATTTCCCTCTTGTTCACAACCTTTGAGACTAACGTACCCTACCAGAGCCTTCTAGATAGTTAGGTTAAATGCCGAGAGCGTGGTGTCGGTCGTGCTGTAAATTCAAGTAGTCACATTGAAATGTGTCGTGGTTGCGTTTTTGGTAGTGTCGTGGTGTGTTGGTCGGGGCCATGCGATTCCGGCACTAGAGTCAATACCTTTTATGTGAAAGAAATATTTTTACGATTTGAATTTAATCTAACTGCATTACGTCCCAAAGCGCTTGTTTGCTACACAGTGTTATAACCTAAAATCCAATACACGTCGTTTATACAGTCTTATTTTGAAACACGGAGAGTGGTTTGCTGCGCATCTAGCGTGATCACTCTACAGGTGTAACAAATATCGCCGAAGAAAAATCGGTGGTTTCTTCATGTTACTGCAGCGTGTTCGTGAACTGTAAAGATCACGTGAATGGAAATACAGTCCTGCCAAAGATACATCTCAGTCATCCATCAACGAATACTATAATAATATATATTTTTCCTTGCCATTACCTACGTACCTAAATACACGAACAGTGTTAACATCAACGTAAGCATACCATACCGCTTTATGATCTTTACTATCTCAAAATTAACGCGAATGAAAAATCAATCTCACGTGACGTTATACGCTATTCACGATAAAGTGAGCACCTTTTGAAGCCCTCTCATTTGTAATTATGGTCATATATATATATATATATATATATATATATATATTTGTAGCATTAGACGTAAACTTTTGAGTCCGGCGAAATATATACACTGTGTTTATTACTTACATTGCAATATCTATTTTAAAAAGTGGCGGAAGGATAAAAAAAAAATGGTTGATAGAAAAAAGAAACTTAGGGCTATAAAAGTGCTCACTGTACCGTGAACAGCCTATAGTAACAGTTCGTGAAACAGTCTTTCTGAAATAGGTATATTAAGTTGATTTTGTTAGTTTGAAACGTAGGAACATTAATTCAACTTACTTCGAGAATAAGGCGGTTTTAAGAGTTCGTGCGCAAACAAGATACCTGATATTAGAGCATTCTTGAATTGCTTATTGTGACAAATTTATCTTGAGAATCAGATGTTTCTTTTTTTTCTGACTTTAAACACAAACAAGATACGTTCCGGTTCTGCAATACAAAAGCACATGCTTAACAATAGTAACTTCCAACAGATATTAAGGAAATTAGCAGGGTCAATGTAAAAAAATTTAAAAATTCAATTTAAAAAAATTCCTATTAGTCACAGTTTTTATTCCGCTAATGAATACCTTATGTTAAAAAGTAATGGCGTATACATAATGTAAAAATGACGTAATATGTACCCTGCTTAGAATACATGTACTATTCTTTACTTTATTTTTCAGTGAAATCCTTATGTATTGTCTCTTTATCTTAATTAACTTATATTGTCTTTAGAACCAAATGTAATACGCAGTCGTTCTTATGCGCTTATGTTTATTTGTACTTTAATTGCAATTCATTTATGTATATTATGTTTGCACATAATCTCTTGTATACTTGATAACTTCTATATCCTAAGGTTAACCCGGCCTATATAGGATCAAAGGAAGGCGATAGTAAATAAAAAATTAAATAATAAATAACAAGTCGGACCACAGGCGATCGTCCATCTCACCACGGAGGTCGTTTCAAATGAGCTTATTTTGGCTCTATACAGTTGGCAACATAATGTTTTAATAAAAAGTGCAATAACAACGAACGTATGCAACAAAAATCTGCATTTTCTTTTTAGGTATGTACGTTATAAAATAATTTATTGTAATTATTTTATTTACAGCGCTTTTTAATAAGAAGAAATTTGGTTTGAATAATTTGTTTTTTATTTTGTTATAAAGTTCTACATACTTAAATGCAACAAATTTTAGACCAATAATTTTAGAATATGCACTCATTTTGTAGTTTTTATACTTTGATATTCGGAAAACAGTTTAAAAATTTATATTCGAAAATTATACATATATATTGCTGTACGTGATAGTTAAGAAGTTCAAATACAGTTCTTGATTTTACTGGTAAAACTTTTCGCGAAATTCAGGTGTCCCTAATAATAGGCTGTTCAACATAACTTACAACTTTTCTGAATTGCTGCTAAAGTTATACTTTTAGGGTATCTCTACGCCCCCTGCAAACAAACTTTTCCAAAATTAGGTAATTGCCCCAAAGTGACAATGCACCGGATTCATACACACTCAGAGTAATCATATTTTGCATAACAACTTACTCAGCGTTACCAACACCCCTAATTTCTCCACAATGTTTTTGTTGACCAGTTTGGAGGAAATGGCCGTTATCGACTTGTTGAATGCTGAATACGTGTTATATTTTATTTTACTGAAAGTGGCAATACTTTAGTAAAGGATGTTCACGATAAAGTGAGCACTTTGAAATGAACCTTAGAAAAAAGTCACTGCTCCTGAACGCATATATGTATTTTAACGGGCGCGCTGAGTGACATTTGCCTAGTAAAGTTGGTAACGATGTACGGAAAATAGTTCCATCTTTTAACGTCGAATAAAAAGTGTTAGGTAACCAACCATCTGTGATAACTTAAATTATTTCTTTCGTTTTCCGTTGTTTAATGCATCGAAGTGTGAAAATGAGCAGATTTATATAATATTTACTTTCCTAAAAATTTCACAATTTTAATTGCCCGACACCTGAATAAGGCGATGAGGCCCATGGCATAAGGCGGAATATTACATAACGTGCGTACAAGTAGATCTTAAGCAGGGCTTTCAAAGTGCTTATTTTAAGGTGAACAGCCTATATTTCTGAAACCAGATTATATTGCCCAGAAACAGAAGAAAAAAAAAAAAAAAAAAAAAAAAAAAGAAGTCAGTTATGGTTTTGATTTGTTGCTTGACGTTATAGAATTTCTTGTTTTTTAAAATATTCCGTCATTTGCCACTTCTTTTCTAAACCAACAATATCGTGCAGTACAGGATCTGATGTTTCCTGCGACACGCACGTCGTATGAAATGTTTCAGATTCTGTTTGTCCTGCACGGGAGAAC
The DNA here is from genome assembly GCA_029891345.1 of Dryococelus australis. NCBI lineage: Eukaryota > Metazoa > Arthropoda > Insecta > Phasmatodea > Phasmatidae > Dryococelus > Dryococelus australis. The sequence goes on along the minus strand of CM057004.1, from coordinate 86,150,952 downwards.
GATGGACCACATGCTGCAGCAACACGGAGCCAAACACGTCAGCCTTCTCCCTCCTGGGCTACGCGACCTCGTGATGGACATCTCGAGAGAGGTACTGAAGCGGCAGAAGTTGCACTTCGTGTAAAGAATAGCCGCCAGAAAAAGGCTAAATCAAGTGTTCTAATCATGATTTCCCGTTAGTAGAGATGGTGGTTTAATAGGGGGAAAAGTTGACTGTTTGCTAGAATTCAATATACTGTACACACGACCGACAGATTTATTTCCTTATCGGCTGTTGTGCATGTATGAAGATACTACCCCTTTGTGCTGGACCAATGAGGACTCAGATACTATAAGGCAGAACGTTCGTGATTGGTCTGCAAACAACTTAACCGAGTTAAATCCTTCTTCATACAATCATAAAAGAATAAACTAGTTAAGAGTGTTATAGAAGATATGTTGGCTCAAAATTTTTTCGCGATTTTCCATCATCACTACCCATTACGTTACTTCAAAAAAAAAAACTTGCACTTTTGCAGAGTAAGAAAATTTTTCGTAACTTGATTATCGACAAGCCAAAAAACGAACATATGCTACCACTAGAGCTAGTGATATTTCGCGAAAAAGACATACGTGCTATACGGAAGACTTCAATATTACAAGCACCAAACAGCAGTTTGTCAATTGCCATTGGTTGCTGTCTGCTTGAGAAGGCGTTTTCATATTTGGCCGTGCCACTCAGAATTCGGCAACCAATGGCACGGCTCCTACGTGATTTGTGTGCAGACAGTTGATATGTGTCAAAAAGTAATTCAGCCAATCAAGATAGGTAAAGGACCCTACAGTGCCTTGAAATATAATTTGCCAAAAAATATTTTAGCGAAATTTCACTACCCACGGTAGGAATTCTGAATGTAAATGTAAACAGCATATTCTTTTAACTGGTCAAAATTCACTTTAAGATTAAATTGCATCACGCCTCAGCTGTAATTCTTAAGCAGAAATGACATTGTCCGGATTGAGATTTCTTTTTCCAGCGTCCATTTTTTTTTTTTTTAAGTGAACGAGACGATAAAAGTAGGAAATTAGCGTACACGAAACCTACGAAGGTGAACACAGAAGGAAGTTATTTGACAAAGACGAAAATACTGAATTTAGATAAATTACAGAATGAGATTGGAATTTACCCAGCAGGGACAGACTGTTATAGGCTGTTCACAGTAAAGTGAGCACTTTTTAAGGCCCTACTAAATTTTTCCTTTCAATTAATTTCTACCTTTGCAACACTTTTTAATGTAAACATTGCAATATGACTAACAAGCACAGTGTATTCATTTCATCACACTCAAAATCTAACGTTTGAGGCTGCAATAAAATACATTTATTACGGGATAATGTCTTTTGGAAGGGCCTTAAAAACAGCCTATACTACACAGACTGCAAGGAATTACAAGCTCCTTTGGTCTCAGCGTTGACGTTAACAGGCCGGCGAAACGCGTCTAACTGAATCGCAATAAAATTCTTGGGTTGAAAGAATTCCTAATGTGAGAATACGTGAATCTCTTCATGAGCAGAGTCGTTCATCTTCGTTATGTTTATTCAAATGTGTCCATGTGAAATATAAATGTTTTCGACGAATTTGAAAACGGTGGCTGTCGGACCAGAACGACAATACAACAGCAGTAACCAATAATACTTTGTTAAATTCCTATATATATATATATATATATATATATATATATATATATATATATATAATATAATATATATATATATATATATATATGCGTGTGTGTATGTATAATTATATTTTTAAAAGAAATTTTACAATTATCGAGATTCATTTCACTGGAAAACAATATGGCCGCCGTCAAACCTGTAGCAGCTGCCATTGAATTCAAATGTTAAAACTTTTGTTTCCATGTAAAAAAAAAAAAAAAAAAAAAAAAAAAAAAAAAAAAAAAAAAAAAAAAAAAAACCACCATTATATGAAAGCTAGCTTGTTAATCACAAATATTATTATTTTTCTCAAAGTGTTAATTTTAAAGAGTTTTTTTTTTTTCAAGAGTTAAGCTGTTTCTTGAATATACAACTTCCGAGTACATGCCTGTTAGTATTTGCTCACGACTTTGGATCTTTGGCTTGGCTTACTGCTAGGTTTTCTATCACGAGAGAGTGGAATTACCCTTCGGATGACAAACACGATTTTATGGTGCCTTAACATATACGCATATAAAGGTATGCTTATAAATCTATGGTACAGAAATACAAATTTGTTGAATAAAAACTAAATTAGCTCTCTCCCCAAAAAAATACATTCAACGTTGGATAGTAACAAAAAAATTATATTTATTACTCTATCATTTCGTTATACCAATTACATTTAAGGGAAATGGAACATTCCAAAAATCCCTTTATTAAAAAAGCTAAAATAACACAGGCTACTTTTTGGGTTTCAAATTCTTCGTGGTAAACGGCAATGCAGCTGAATGTTCCATTCTTTCACGATATATTTATTATAACTGTAGCCATAGTTCCCCCTCCCCCCCAAATGCTATAAAGTAAGATGCAATTCTTGTAGTGCATAAAGTATGGACAAAATCATTTTCTTATGTGAATAGGAATCGTTTAAATAAATATTTTCATAACGAAATCTGAGAGACACTATCAATGCTTAACATGCATATTTTCTATGGGGGCTTAACATGTGTATTTTTGATTTAATTACAGGTTCTTCGTTATCAGCCAATGGACTTGTATACTTTCATTGCTGACTATTTGAAAGCCCAACTGCAAGTTAGAGATAGTGCCCAAGGTAAGTGCATAGCAAACCAGTGTTTTCTGGACAGCGTTGTTAGTCTAATATCTCACAAATATTGACGTATGTACAGAACTCCATACGTGTTCATTAGACATTTTGTGTCTTTTTTTAACGTTGTAAAAAAAAACAGGAATCTAAGCACTTCTAATCTGGAACTGGTAATCTAGCACAGTAACTAAAACAAAATAATACATAGGAACTAGGTAATAGCAATTTCACGTTACAGAGTGATATTTATGTTTTTCAACGAGCTTTGAGTTGTTAAAAAGTCCTCAGGGCTAATTTGGACAAATTACTTAACTAGTCTAAATTTCACTTCAAAACTATGCACAAGTTCTTAGGACAACTGTGCAGCATCCGTCATTAGGGCGTGCAACATTGTTAGAGAATCACCGATAGTCACTTATTAAATGGGAGTACGGGAGTTTATCCCACCGGAAATTTTTTGTTTTAAAGTTTAAAGTGGTAATAGATCAAGAAACGTTGCGCTGTAGGAAGACCACCTTTCGCAGTCCTGCACTTACGAAGACTTTGCGAGCGAGTGAAGAGTTTTGGGTGGCTCTTAAAAGCGAGGTCTTGAGAGCCGATGAGGGTGATTGAAGTGAATATGGAGCGGCGCTGGAATGAAGGGGCGGGGGAAACGGGAATCTCCGAGAAAACCAGCCGACCAGCGGCATCGTCCGGCACGATTTCCGGGGATTGAGCCCGGTTCGCCTTGGTGGGAGGCGAGCGTGCTAATCGCTCAGCCACCGCAGCCCCCGAAGACTTTGTGAACAACACAGTAATAATCCTATGTTAGCTACCTTAAGCATTTAGTGTATATACCTACTTGCTAACACCATATTTGTAAATCGCACCCGAGCAAGGCCGAGGCGGGTCAATAGTTAGTTATAAATGAAATATAGTTTATTTACAGATAAAACACATGTTCAATTTAACCAAAAGTAAGGTACTCTTATGTTGACACACTTATAAAAAGCTTGTGATATAGCCTATGACATATTTTATGAAGTAACAAAACATGGGGCTTTTCCCTTAACGTTTGATAAAAAAAAAAAATTGCGGAGATATTGCGAATAAACTATGGACGAAATGGCGTGGCTATTCCTTTGCTGTGGCTGTACCCATTCTGTGATTGGCCACGCGAGGCCTTGGAAATGCGCCTTGTGTTTGATAGGCTACTTGCGTGCTTGCAAGTTATTATATCCTATTGATTGCGCTACAGGCTGGCAACAAAACTACCGAGCACTGATTGGCAAACGGCGTACTGAAACTTAGAGGACTTGCTTTACAACACGCTGAAATTCGACAGTTATAATTATGCTCGAAGAACAGATTTTTTTTATTTTATAAATTTACCGGTTATTAGGGTGTGCCTGGGCACATGCAGCCCATGCGCACAGCTATGGTAACGAACCGCAGTTCTTAAATCGGGTCTAGTTAATATTTTTGACGCGAATGCGTCTTATTTGCAACCATAGTCGGTGGCAATCCAGAAAATCCGATTATAACAAAATCGGGGGATACAGTTTGGCATTGCAGCTCCGAATCTACAGTCCACATTCAAAATTCAATTACACCACTAGATTTCCAAAGGATCAAAGAATATGTTACTTTGAGTGAGGACTGCGAAGCATCACGTGAGGAGGGGGGTGGGGTTGGGGGGGGGGGGGGGGGGAATTGGCACCACAATTTTGAGTTCGTTTCGGCGTCTCATAACATATGCGTAGCATAACTTTTGACTAGGAGGAGCTACGACGCTCGTTTAAGTTTCAATCGACAGCTCTCGTCAAGATCGATTGCACGTATAAAAACATTTGTGTGGCGTGGTTATGGTGAAATTGTATGTGTTTAATGGAAAAAAATTACGAAAACTTAACACAATTTCGGCCTTTACTCGTCAAAAAGCGAAGTCGAAATACAGAAATTGTATACGGCTGGAAAAAGAATCTCAAAATAAATTCAGTGATAGCCATAAAACCCCATATGATCGAGTGAAGCGGTGCCGGGAACGTAAAAAAAAGGCGTCCGAGCACGTCAACGTAGACGTATTCACGCAAAAAAAAAAAAAAACGGCAGTGTCCCCAACACAGCCAAACCCAATTTTGAAATTCTTCCATTACTTAGGAAAACCCGATGCTTTTGTCAAATAGGGATATTGATCGTGTGTAGTCACGAATATAACTTAAGGCGTAAAAAATTGCATCAAGTTCATATTAATTTTATCCAGTCCTGTGTAGCAAATGTTTGATGTAGATACAGTTGTTCATTTATTTGGGCACTTCAAAACATGGGCTGTATACAAATAAAATTTCAATTAACAACAAGAAATCGTCTGAGACATTACCGCAGATGTCTATTTACGTATGGATATCAGCGAAGTAAAGAACCCCCAACTTGTTTTACCATATTGAAATTTCAAAATGAACTTCACAGACTTCTATAGCGATTGTCTTTTTTTCTATACAAAGTATAAAACAAAGTCGCCTGGCCGCGTTTGTCTATGTATTCGGCTAAGGCTTCTAAACTACTTGATGGATCTTGATGCGGTTTTCACCATCATTTAGAGAATTTTTAAAGGAATTTTTAGGTATATAATACATTAATATTTAATGTAAGAACAGTAGAGAAATGACGTTTTCTAATCAAGTCAGAAAGAACCGCATTTCATTTGCTTACATGGCTTACACTGACTAAATCATACGAGATACGCTAAATTTCTGTACTACAAAAAAAGTCCACGACAACATACGTTAATTTTCTAAGGGTAACCCACAGTAACCATTTTTGTATTTTATAATTTGATTAAAAATAGGGGTTCGCTTACGAATACTTTTTGAACAACATAGTATCAATTCTATGTTAGTTGCCTTAAATATTTAGTGTATATACTTGCCGAAAACCTAAACAACGCCATATTGGTACATCGTACCCGAGCGAGGCCAGGGTGGGTAACTAGTTAATTTATAATAAACAGCCTGTGAACTTTCTCTCTTCAGCTCAAGGGCTGTTTAATAATATATGTTGCCAGCTAATTATTTCATAATTCATGTGGGTACATGTTTGTAAAAAAAAATTGGTATAGCATTTTCTTAATTACGGGTACCACCTTGGCTCTAGATAAAGGATAAGGTTGTACATATTAAACAATTTTAGGCATATCTCAGCTACCTTTCATAATATGCTTAGAAAATAACTCCCTGTGTTAAGGTACTTCAACCTTCCTACAAGAGAGCAAGTACGATTAAATTAATAAAAATTTGTTTTTCCTTTTTTTTTTTTTCAGTCTGCAAATCTTAATTTACCAACAATTTTCAGGGTGCAAAAATTTTACAAACAAACTTATAGTAGCAATGTGGCCCAGGCAAAGATGCACAAAAGTGTTCTTTGTTTGGAAGCGGTATAGCGAAAGGTGGCCGAGAGATGCCTGAAATAATTTAACATCTCGAATCCTGTGCTGTCTCCTGGTTGGTCTCTCGTGCTGGACACCCGCGTTAACAGTTGAATAATGAAATAGTCTTGTGCACTGAATCGTTTTCTGTGAAATCGCTGTCTGCGCCTAACCGCGTGTCTCGGTAAACAAATGTTCTAGAAATACAAAGTTTTGCCAGAAAAAAAAATATATTGTCTATATAGCTATATTTTTACTTTTATCATATTAAGTGTATTAATGGAGGAAAAAAATTGTGAAATGTCAAATATCGACTTTATAAAGCTTGCCTATGAAGTTTCTATAAGCGGCAAGAGAAAAGTACGATTATACGCAGGTAGTTTGATCGGTGTACTTTCATTGTGTGTAATAAAACCTCACAGTTACAGATCTAGTTTACACAGTAAAGCGTTAGGAGGGAAAACTGCACAAGGACCCCTAGCGAAAAAAAAAAGTTACAGTCTAAAACACTAATCTAGTTCACTTGCACCCAGATCTTATCACAGCAGGGCCATTTGACCCGTGTCTCGGACCATAGAGTGCCTCAAATTTAGGATATGGACTTTGAATTCTCTATACCTCTTTGGAACACTAGCACGCCTAGGGGCAAAAATTTTCCCTATTCCAAACTCCTTCTAAGAAAGGAGCCTTGGCGGTGTAGTGGCCAAACTGCTCACCTCCCGCCAAGGCGAACCGGGTTTGACCCCCGACAGGATGTGTCCTGGATTCTCGCGTGCGGAAATCGTGCCCGGATGATGCCGCTGGTCGGCGGGTCTCCTCGGAGATCTCCCGTTCTCCCCGAATGTATTGGTTTGTTCTTAACCTGAATAGGATAGAATAAAACATTGCCGCCGAATGCCTTGCACACTCACCATGAACTTCCGTCGGAGGGGAGGAAGTTGAGAGGTTTGGCCGGTTCTTAATGGGGAAGTATCCTTGCTATCTTGGATTTACGAATTTTCCTCATTAACTTAATTTTTGGAGTCAATATTTAAAAACCAAGCTAGTCATGACATACTGAACATTTTAAGTTATTTCAAAATCCCACTTATTTTTCTAACATGATTTATTGTCACATCTGTAACCGTAATCAAACATAGTCTAACTATTTAATAATTTCAGTCCCACATAGGAAAATACAGGTATATTTGAAACCCTACAAATTAGTGGTCCATGTCATGTCTAGCTTTGATTTTTTATTTCTGGTCATGTATTTTCACTACGAATATTTGTAAGAAAATTAGAATATGTAGTGATACTGCCCACTTAACTGGCCTGCCTGCCAAGCTGGCGGTTGCGAACTTCAAATGGAGAATCAATGTTAAACAAACTCCCTTCTCATTGCATCAATTTGAAAGATAACTATTTCAAACAGAAAACACGTTGACGCGATTATCTCAGAGAATATTGCTACATAAACTGTATAAATAACTAACTAAATAAATAAATAAATATATATACACACACACACACACACACACACACACACACACACCACACACACACACACACACACACACACACACACCACACACACACACACACACACACACACACACACACACACACACACACACACACACACACACACACACACACACCACACACACACACACACACACACACACACACACACACACCACACACACACACACACACACACACACACACACACACACACACACACACACACACCACACACACACACACACACACACACACACACACACACACACACAACACACACACACACACACACACACACACACACACACACACACACACACACACACACACACACACACACACACACACACACACACACACACACACACACACACACACACACACACACACACACACACACACACACACACACACACACACACACACACACACACACACACACACACACACACCACACACACACACACACACACACAACACACACACACACACACACACACACACACACACACACACACACACACACACACACAATATATATATTCATCTTTTATTTGTTATATGTAAGTTTCAATATTCACATTTTATGAAAAACCTATTTAACAAAAAAATTGGCAAAATATTTTAACATAGCATCGTTCCTTAAGAAATTTAACCTATTACACTTTTTGTTTGAAAGTTATCTTTAAAATTGGCACAATGAGAAGGAATTTTGTTTAAGATTGATACACCATTATTAGTTTCCGGCTGCCGGCTTGGTAGGCAGGCCCGTTAACGAGGTCCTAAGAGCCGACGAGAGTGAAATGTGGTAAGAATGGAGCAGGTGCATGGAATGAAAGAGCGGGGGAAACGGGAGATCTCCGAGAAAACCCGCAGATCACCGGCATCGTCTGGCCTGATTCCCGCAAGCGAAAATCCGGAAGTGGACCGGCACGGGATTGAACCCGGTCCGCCTTGGTGGCAGGCGAGTGGTGGCTAACCACTCAGCCACCGCTGCCCCTGATGGGGTGGAAGGTTGCATTAACACCTGCGCTAAAATCTTCCAGATTGTTCCACGTGCACGCATACGACCCAGTTAATCATCCAGACATTTTCTGACCTGAGGAGGCGATCTCCGTCTTTCTGGACAGGCCCTATCATAGCGATGAGGTGGGTGAAGAAGCGGTTTGAGAGTGGGTGAGGTGGGAGCCGTAGAGCCATTCGGCCCGGGCTTCACTTTATAGATGACCTCAAATTTAGGATATGGACTTTACATTTCAAAACAACCCACCTAAGTAGTATTTCAATCTGATTAAAGCAGGCCGAGAACTATCACGATCAACAATGGAAAAAGATGGTTTAAACAACCTCGCTATGCTTCAAATATACTGAAACATTGCAAGGAAATTGAATTTTCCCCAAATTATACTGCAGATGCATTTGCACAGAAAACGGCTATAAAAGCCCTTGTTAAATAAATGAATTAATTTTCTCATTACAAATTGTTGTATTATGTTAATAACATAAATATTTACTATATGTGCAAACTTGTAAACTTTTAGATTTGCATTTATTATTTTCTCACGTGTGATAGGAGGCCTCAAAAATATAAATGGCCTAGGCCTCTATCGACCTCTTAAAGGAGGTGGGTGTTGGTCGCAGCAAGAAGCGAGATATCAATCACAAGCACGTCACATCTCCCCTGCCTGTACCTTGAACCCCTCAACAACTGCTGGATTCGCCTTTAACAAATTCTCGCCAGAAAATGGGGCTGGTGAGAATATGAAGGGGTGGGGTAAACCACTGGCTCGCAATAGTACTTAAGGAAGATACGTCAGTTAAATTTTTCCATCACTTTTCAAGCATTCGTGATGAACAAAACTTGCTGAAAGCTGCAATCGCATCAACGTTTATATTGAATTGTTTTATGCTTTTACTCCTGTAGTTGTACAAGCAGCACAAACATTCTGCAGAGGTCGCTGATTTTGAAGTGGAAGTTTTGTGATATGTATACCATTGATACAATTATTTCCAAGGTACTCATGGGATGGCAGAGGGCCAGGGTAGGGACTGTTGGTGCAGAGAACAGGGAAGGGAAAAGGGTGAGCTAAAATAGTTGATTGTAGCTGGCGAAGGGGATGACGGCTGGATAAATTTCAAGGTGGTTTTCAAATAGTTCTCCCAGTATCTGTCAAGAAAACTAGTTCCAACTACGTACTTCTTCTGTACTCCCCTTAATAATTATGCAGTATGTTGAAGAGTATCAAATGTGATGTGTTCTCAGAAAAAGTACCTTAGGGTGAAAACACATTTTCGGGTCTGGGCTGTCTGTAGACAATTCCACAGGAATTCAATGAAACAAGTCACACCCTTGTAGCATTTATACTCTCATGTTCCGTTCATATTGCGAAAACATTTTAAACTTTTTTTTGGGCCTCCTGAAAAACTTACGTTTTCACCCTAAGGTATCTTTTCTGAGAATGCGTCACATATGTTTAATAGTTTGCTTTGTTGTTAAGAATGATAAATGGTTATGAGCAAATCTGAATGATTTGGCCACTTTTAGCTAAATTAGCATGCTACTCTTGTGAAACACATTTGATCATTATAGCATGTGCAGTTGTGTTTCTTCCCTTCTGATAATTGCAGAAGCTGTAACACTGATTGAGAAAGTCGAAGACAAAGCTCTGCTTATATTTAACTTGAGGATGCAAGGTATTGGAGCAGACGAGGCAATCCAGGCTGCCACTTACATACAGGTGAAGCATCTTATGTGTACATGTAACATTTTATTTGCTGTGTGAGGACAGAGGAATTTTCTTGTGGACTGTAATAAAAAATGTACATGAAGAACAAATTTGCCTACATTACTTTCCCCAACACCCAAATGAAAGAGAATAAGCTCAATTGAGAGATACGTAAGCCATGTTAAATTTTCCCCTCCAGATCTCTAGCAACTTGTTTGGTTTACACCAATACCGCGAGTCCATACTCAGTTGATTACTCATCATAGCCAACTTTTTTTCCAAGATAACTATTTAAATTTCCATAACACTTGTGGGTTTTAGTAAGTAAAAGCGAACCTTTCATTACAACGGCCTTCTAAGTAATTCAAGCAGTGAGTCCCAATCGCACAAGCGTTTGGTAGTCCTATAACCCCAACCTATGGTCAAACTTCTGAGTCAACTGTTGGCCCAAGCCAAATGGGTAGACATCAAGGAAAATGGTAGCATGAGGAATGCCCAGTATGGAGGCCTCTTTTGTTTAATACTATAAGTGGCATGAAGACCTAGAGGGATACCTAATTAGAGAATCACATTATCTGTGGTGTGTCACCTTTCCTTTCCATTTTGACTTAATATTAGTGTTGTTTTGTTTTCCCGATGTTTCACAAATTTTTATGCCTGATGATGAATAACCTAAGGCGATATTGAGTTAATCTAATAAATTTAGGGTTCAATCCCTGGCCAGTTCACTCCGGATTTTTTCAACTGGGAATTGTGCCGGACGATGCTGCTGGTCAGTGGGTTTTCCGGGGATATCCAGTTTCCCCTGTGCTTTCATTCCTATGCTCCTCCATACTCACCTCACTTCACCCTCATCGGCTCTCAAGACCTTAACGTTAAGAGCCGCCCAAATCTCTTCACTCACTCGCTTGAATAAATTTGGCTCATGGCAGTACTATTTGGTTATGTATGTCTAGAAATCATAGACCATGAATTTCTTCTTGGTTAATTATATAAGAGTATAATTCAATAAAATTAAAACCAGACTATTTATGTTAGATATTATTTGTGAATAAGTCCACAATTAATATACTACTGGCCAAGGTAAAGTGGTAAATATATATAACACACATACATGCAAGCATGCACATGCGCACACACAAAAACACAGAATGTTTGCAAATTACTTGTCAAAATTTAAACCACAGCCTCTGTGGGCGAACAGAAACAAGAAACTCTAATCACAAAATGTTCAGAAAGGCCATTTGGAATGTTTAAATTGAAGTTGAATTTCGGCAAACGACGCCGGGTGTCCACAGCCGTATGTACCTTGCGTGATACGATGGCGAACGGTGGTGGTGAAACATGTGGCCAGCAGCTGTACATATGGTACCATGAAAATGCAAGCTTTCCAATCATTTTGTGACTAGAGTTTCTTGTTTCTGTTCACCAACAGATGTTGTGGTTTAAATTTCGACAGGTAGTTTCTGAAGATCTTGTGTATATATGTGTATGTACGTATGTATGTATGTGTATTATATATATATGTGTGTGTGCGCACGCATGTATATGTATGTATGTACACACACACAGGGTGAGTCTGAAAGACACAGACAAATGCCGGCAGGTGATTCCTTAGGAAAATATAAGACGAAAATGTAAGAACCACGTTTTCCGAAATTGATTATTAAGGGAGCTGTGCGCCCCCAAATGTCGGATTTGAAATGCCTTAAGTTGAATATTTTAGAAACTACTTGCGACTAAGCGACTAATTGGCGAATAGTGTTTTGTATAATGGAGATTGTTTACCTCACCTCACCTCACCATGGTTGGTAATAGCTCTCCCCTTACATTGGGGAAATGGGGGTTGCAACCCTGTGTTTGCACGAATCGTGTTAACAAATAATTTTATGCGATTTATTGCATGACATTATTAATCAGCACGTCTACATTAACAAAAAAGGTTGTCTTCTCCGAACACTCTCAGGTGAACCGTTTGCGAGAAATCCGTGGCGACATCATTCAAAACAGTGAGTGGCCTGGTAGGTAGGCAATCAACATACCACGGGACATGTTACTATGATGAAAGACGGACAATGGTTTCATTGAACAGTCCCGATAATCTACCTAAATTCACGAATGTACACGACGCTTTGCACATGTAAACTACAGCGGGCACTACCGGTGTTACATCATGTAGTTAAGGAGGTAGATCCCTAAATAGTTTATTGTGTATTATGTACGTGTTTTATTTCATGAATTAAATATAAAACGTCAGGATTAGTATGAAACCACAGACATTGTCCGTATTTCATCATAGTAACATGTCCCTTGAGATGTGGATTGCCTACCTGCCAGTCCACTCGCTTTCTGTCTTGAATGATGTCGCCATGGATTTCTCGCAAACGGTTCACCCGAGTGTGTTCGGACAAGACAACCTTTTTTGTTAATGTAGACGTGCTGATTAATAAATGCATGCAATAAATCGCTTACAATTGCTTGTTAACACATTTCGTGCAAACACAGTTGAAACCCCTATTTCCCCAATGTAAAGGGAGAGCTATTACCAACCATGTTTCTAGGGGTGAACAATCTCCATTATACAAAACACTATTTGCTGATTAGTCGCATGTAGTTTCTAAAATATTCAACTTAAGGCATTTCAAAAATCGACTTTGAGGGCGCACAGCTCCCTTAATCAATTTAGGAAAACGTGGTTCTTACATTTTCTTCGTCTTATATTTTCCTAAGGAATCACCTGCTGGCATTTGTCTGTCTCTTTCAGACTACATATATATATATATATATATATATATATATATATATATATATATATATATATATATATATATATATATATATATATATATATATATATATATATATATATATAGACACACACACACACACACACATCTCAAAGATACAATAAAAGAAAATTATAGGTACCTCAATGACTGCTGTAACATTAAATTATTATTGTAATATTAACAAGGGAAACAATTTTGTTGATAATGGTACTCACTTATTTCTGTCCACCAGTTCTTCATACAGATTGTCATCTAAAACAATTTTTTTAAATTAATCCCAAATCATTCCACTTGAACTAACACTTCATCCCACATCCCCAAAGTACCCCCTCTTACATGTTGAAACTTCCCCATTGTAAAATCAAACATTTTTGTCGAACCAGACTTTTGTGTACGAACAGGGTAAATTAGTTTTATTATGCTGCTTTTACTTATCATTGCTCGTGAACTCTTGTTTCAGGCTGCTTACAGAAGTTATGGTACTCAGAAAATGTTGGCCCAGGAAAACAGTAAGTTCATGATTAAATTACATTTCTGAGACAAATGTGTATAATTATATAATACCATTTGTCTTTTCTATTTATAGGAAGAAACTTGTTACAGTCTTTTGGTATAGATGAAGCAACAGCTGATAAGATGGCAAACAAAATTCAGGTAAATTCATTTAAACCACGTGTATCCATATTAAAGGTGGTCACAAAATAACACTGAGAAAGAATGTGGAATAAAGTAAACAGAGCACCTTGCGCTAAAAAAAACAACTGTAGCCACTTGTGGTAATACGTTTTCAAGTTAATTTCTGCACACCCATGTATGCACCTTTTTACAACTGGATAGATAAATTCCACGTGGGCAGCACATTCACGGTGAGGCCACCTAATGACGTGCTTTTGGGCTGGGACCCGTGGATACCCATCATCCCTGGACATGACATGAAGTGAGACCCTAGGGTGGAGCAAGGCCTGAATGCAAGGGCAGGGGAAACACGAGTATTCCGAGAAAACCAGCCGGCAAGCAGCATCGTCTAGCATAATTCCCAAATGCAAAAATCTGGGAGTGAACACAACGGGGATCGAACCTGGATCGCCGTGGCGGGAAGCAAGCGCCCTGGCCACTATGCCACCACTGCCCCTATTAGAAGTGGATGAACTATACACATTTTTTTATCTAATGTGCCTCCACAGAGCTACTAAACTGAGACACCAAAAAAACACGCACACGGGAATTGAGGAAATGGCAGTGGTTGTGGTCATGATTACACACATTCTTACTTTATTTTAAATAGTTGCTTAAGTTAATAAACAACTAAATACAGAGTAAGGTGGAGCAGTGATAAACACTGGGGAGGACCTAGATATGATTCCAGGTCGGGCCATCCTGGTTTCAGGTTTCCAGGTTTTTCCCGAAATCATTCCAATGCTGGGGTGGTTCCCCAGTCCTGAATATGTATCTAGTTTTCGTTTACTAAGGCCTTGTCACTGTTCAGGGTCAGTCTAAACATGAGTTAAAAATACAAAATCAATAGTCAGATGCGCACTTGCACACAGTGGTAACACCCACCTGACAACTTGCTAGCACAGTTGGACCTTAGTGTCAATCATCCCTGAAAAGCGAAACGGATGAAACAGCGCTCGGATGGAGTTGCGACTAAATGCAAAGGTGGAGGAAGTGGGAGTACTTTTAGGAAATCCACCTGCCAATGGCACGTCCAGAGTTTCACACATGCAACCTTCTGGGTGTATAAAAAGGCAAAATATATTTTAAGTTTTTATTTTTAACCTTATCAGTGCTGCTTGTGATTTTTTGTTTCAGGCTGCTTACAGACAGTACGATTTTAAAAAAACTTTCTCCCAGAAAAAGAGTAAGTTCACGACCTATTTAAATCACCCTGAAAAACAATGTTCACAGTCGTATTTTACAACTGTCTATTTTTTTCTGTCCTCAGGAAGAAATTTGTCACAGTATTATGGTATAGACGAAGCTACAGCTGATAACATGGCAAGCAAAATTCAGGTAAGTTCGTTCAGCCACATTCACCCACATTATGGCCGAACTGTGCACTTGAATTAGAGCAAAGCCTGTGAAACTAATATAAAATTCTATAGCCTTGCAACTAAAAACTGGTTGTGGCCATTTGCGGTTACAGTATTTCAAATTTATATTTGTACACGTTCATCCCTTTTACTAGCGGAAAACGTGTAATCCCATATTATCTGTAGTGCCTACATGACTATGTGAAGGTAATAAAGCATACGTTGTATGACAATGGGAGTAACTGTAGTCGTTATCACAATTACATGCAGGCAGTTCCTTGGACTACACTTGTTACTTCTATGCACTAACACAATCCACTTCAACTTGTTTTGTTCTATGTTGACAACAAAACAAAAACTTTGTCTTTAAAAAAAAAAAATTATTGTTATTATTGGTGGTTACTGAAAACATCCACTTGATGCCGAAAATTTTTTAACACCACATGGTCTGCAACTTCTAGGAAGCGCAATTTTCAATATCAGCTGCTTCTTGTAGCAAACACTATACATCTAACAGTAAATCACAACAGGTACAGAAGAAGACTATAAATTATCTTTCAACATGTACTTCAAAAGTTAAATTAGACTTCATGGTTTGACAACAAATACTGTACTGTACAAATAAGGCTAGATTTCCGTTTAATCATGCAGCCTACAGATACTGTAATACATTTCCCTCGTACATACTGGGTAAATGGGAACACACAGACCATGTCCTAAAGTCCATTAAACTGAATCTTCACTGTTAATAGCAACACTCTAAATGTGAGACTAATTTTCCACAAATAAATTACCTATAGGCTGTTCATGGTAAAGTGAGCACATTTGAGGCCCTAGTTATGTACTTTTTCTTTTCAGCAATATTTTAAAATAAATATTGTCATGTAAGTAATAAACATAGTGTGTATATTCCACAGCACTCTGAAGTTAATGAATAAAGCTAAAATAAAATTAATTTATTTACTATTATTCCAAATGAGAGTGCTTTCAAAAGTGCTCAATTTACCGTGAATAGCCTATATATCGCCATCTGAGAATTGGAGTGTTCTAAGTCCATAGCAGTCTGAACTGAGATATAAGCATTTAAAAGTTCAAAAAATTATATTCTCAAAACAGTTTTAGAAATAATCATAAGAATTGTAACAGTATTTAGTGTGCTTATCTCCAGAATAAATTACAATTGCATAATTAATATAATAATATATTACAATATAATTATATAAACAGAAATATATAGAATGGCACTTAGAATAGGAATGTACTAGTCCTTCACCATGCAATAAATGAAATTTCAATGTTTTTAATTTTAAAATAAATGTTGAACATTGTCTCATGTAAATAGTACAATGAAATATACGAACCAAACATACAAAAGTCATAAAAATGAAATGGCACACTACATAGCTGTGGTAGTAGCGTGTTTTGAAACAATTATATACTCTAAGAATGTTGTCTATGTTTACGTATGAACAAAAGTACCGTGCTATTTCATCTCAACCTAAAATAAACATGTATTAAAACTGTTTTATAAAGTTTACATAACACTTCATCTCGCACAGTATTTGAGTTACATGTTACACCTATAGAAATTGTCACCCACCGGAGGCATGTACTTCAACATTGACATTATATCCTTTCTCTTTTCTGAAGAAAGTCCTGGTTTTCCAGTAAGTAATTTAAGCCTCTGGAAAGGGTGCTATGTGATTTGCTTGATGACTTAGAAATGTTTCTTTCTCTATTGGGGTTGAGCAACGTAGCTGTTGTGTAATTTTCAGAAAATGCTGTCTCGTAGTTACACAAAGGTTTGCTTGATGTAATGAAGCAGGCACTTATTCGAGTGTGTGGTATTACTGAAAAGTTGTATGTTTTGGCAGAGGTCTGATAATCATGGAACTCACTAACTTTTCAACCCAATAATCTGCACAGGTTTCCTCGATACATATTTCTGCAATCCTGCTTAACTCTCTTAAGAGGGAAACCGGACTGAATATTTCCGTATTCCTCAAAAAGCGTTCAATATTACAATGAACTGCATCAACTTCTCGGATATTTCCATGGCCAGGTTCCAAATATTTCTGGTGTATTTCTTTAAGTGATGAATTTTCAGGTAGGAAGTATTTCAGAGCCATCGTCATTACTTGATTTCTGTTTTGTGGTGTGCAGGAATCAGACCAGAGAATAATTGTTTTTAGAGAACGCAAATAAATGAGAATTTGTTTAAGGATTTTAGTCAGAGCACATGTAATATGATTACCTGCTCTTTCAGCAACGAATTCATTTCAGATAGCACAATATGATTTACTGTTGGTGGAGCAATGTGCAGTTAGGTTGCAGGAATTACATTTCCTTTTATAAACAAAATTTGATGCATGTGCTCGGGGTGAAGCAAAAATGTTCTCCAAGTCAAAGCAAACTACAGCTGTTGTTATGTCTTTTCCCTCCCCGTACATTTCCCTGTCATTATCTCGTTCAGTTTTACATAAAATTTTTCTAGATGTATGGTCAGTAAATGAATGTTTTTACCTATTCCGTAGTAGGATTAATAATGAATCTCTTTCCCTCACATAAATCACATTTATCCTTTTTAGGTTTCTGAAAGGAAATGATAAATTCCGTATTAAAAATTTTGCGATAAATGTTTTCCTTAACTGGATTTGGAAAAGATTTTCTGTACATATTATACATTAGACTTAAATTTATAGTACCTTCCAAAAACTCCCTCTCACTTTCTGCTCGAGTATAGTGTGATTCCACCCTTGGATACAACTGAATGTGCTGCCTAACTTCTCAAACACATTCCTCGTTTGTGAATTTTTTCTTATTTTTGCCTTTCATTGGGGATCTTGGGACACCTGTAACAGTGTCCTGAACTCTTTCAAAGAAATACGAAACTCTTCTTTGGTTAATATTCAAGGTTTTCAAAGAAACTCCTTGCACACCCGTATGGTATGAGTGTGCTCAAGATAATAAATGAAACTAAATGTCTTCCTACTATGTATTTCAAGACAATGTTTGAGTTCGTTTCTTTGGTATTCTGACAACATATTTTTCACACAAAAAATGATTTTTTTTTTACGTCAGATAGCTTCCAAACCTGTAGTGAATATCATGGCGATGCTGTGGTGTAAACTGAGCAGTGCATTTAAATCTGCACTTACCTTCACATTAATATTTATGTAGCTTTCACCTTGTTCTCTCTGCCTTTTCCTCGCATTGCATTTCCATGAAGAGACATCTATAGAACGCTTCCTACCTCTTGGTTGGATTACATCAGTAATGGTAGGACCGCATGGAGCAGCTGAAGAATCCACCGTCAGCTGCGGAGTATAAGTGTTGTCACTATCGCCATACTCGCCACTGCATATTGAGGCCTGAACAATGTCCGCACGATTAAGGGAGACGACGATATACACTGGCAGTGCTTGTAACACGCCTGGGCTTGGTGACTCTGAAACTACATTCATTACAAAATTAATATTTATGAAATTACATTTAAACTTATTACATGGGACAGCTTCTTAAAAGGAAATTAGTTACATGATACCAATGTACCAAGTTTATTAGGCAGGAATACTTCTTAAAGGATTTCACAGTACTGTGCCTAATTCCAATCAGAATGGAGATATTTTTGAAATTTTTTATGTTTTAAATATGTTGTTACAACATGTTTGAAATGTGAATAAAATGTTATAGCAATATTGCAGCAATTTTGTGAGTAGCACAAATCCAATGCAAATGAAACATTGTTTCAATATTTTATGTCTTAAAAACATTTTGTGTTTTGTGGTAACATTCATTGCAAATATTTTTTCATACTGACACCGTCGGGTGAGACATGAGACGAACGATGACACAAATACTTACTGGTAATTTGGGCGCCAGCGGTGCTTCCCAATCACCACACTATTGAGACTCAGGGTTCTCAGGGATGCTGTGGGTTCTGTGTGTCCGTCTCACCCGTGCGTACATACAAACACACAGGCAATACTAAACTTTTTACTACACATCACTGAAAATAAACAGTGAATAAAATATATGTGGCTAGGACACTGTCACTACTGAATAAAAGAATTAAGTTCACTGTAGACTGGTTTTTATTGATATTGTTCATACACATCAACGTGCCAATGAAATGATTATCTCGGTCATGACTAGCCAATTCCACTTGAACCTTAGAAAACAGTCACTGCCCCTGCATGCATATATTTTAATGGGCACACAGAGTGACATTTACCCAGAAAAGTTGGAAACGATGGATGGAAAGTAGTTCCATATCTTAACGCCGAATAAAAAGTGCCAGGTAACCATTTGTGACAACTAAAAATTATTTCTTTCGCTTCCCGTGTTTTTATGCATCAAAGTGTAGAAATACGTATTTATGTAAAATATTTACTTTTCTAACAATTTCACAGTTTCACTTGTCCGACGCATGAATAAAGTGATGAGGCCCATGGCAAAGTTTATTTTACATAAGGTGGAAGAATACACAAAGTGCATACAAGTAGATATTAAGCAGGGTTTTAAAATATGCTCATTTGACCGAAAACAGCCTACAGGTGTGGGTAGTTATTCATACGGCACAGGTCAATATCAGATATTCTTACTCCTCCACAGGCGTTTTGTCCACTTGGTATATTGGCACCACAGTGAGTTCCTGCACTTCGCCATGCTAGAAGGCCTGTACCCCATTATTTTTGGCATGTCAATCGAAATTTACATGTACCTCTAAATGTTGAATTTTTATAACTTTTTTCGAATTCTGTAAGGTTTCTCTTTATTTTTTTAGGAAATAATGGCATCAAATCACAAACCATAACATAAGCATCAGAATCTGAGATTGCAGTACTTGATTAATATCATACTTTAAATCTCTCATATCATTTCTGCTTTCTGAAGTACTCCCCCCAATGGGTGCACAATCTCAGCTACCTTATTTGACAGATGTTGTCATAACTAGCAAAGTGTTAACCAGTACTCCAGTACTACTGTATATAAAGTCTGCTTCTCATTTATGTTTGTGAGCAATGTTATTTCAGAATGAAGCACTTTTGAATTTTCCAGATGGCGTACCGTGTTTATGCTATGAGGAAGCAGTTGGTGAATGGAGGCATGTTACATGAAACCGGTAATATATATTCAGCTTTAACAACTTGAATTTCCCTCAGTAGTACTAAAAACTGAACATTATGGAAGCCCTGTACAAAATAAATAATTTTTGTACATCAAATGTATGTTACTTTCTAAACTTTTAAAATGTGTGTTGAAGGAGAGGAAGAGAGAAGATAAAGATAGGAGCGAGTCAAAAGCAGGACAGAGAGATGCAGGAGGATAGGAATGAACAAAAGCAAAAGGGAAGAAAATGGGGAAATGAGAAAAGCCCAAATTGTACAAACATTCCTAATTACTGCTGTTTCATCACACACAATATAAAATGAAAATTTTTGTAACTGTGCAACAAATACTTTCAGTACACATATAACGCTTTTACATAATTTCTAATTTTTTTATTTATATTGTGGTGAGCAAAAATCGAAAAACCCACGATGTGGCACTGTGGTTACATGATGTGAAAATGAGCCAACTGCTCACAAAGGTTTAACATTTGTGCACGTTCTTGGTGCATAACATAAATATATGAAGGGGAAAATAAAGTCACAGTTATATATATAATTCAATAACTATAACTGCTGATGGCACAATTTTATATATATATATATATATATATATATATATATATATATATATATATATATATATATATATATATATATATATAGAGGGGGGGAGAGGGAGAGAGGGAGAGAGGGGGAGGTAGGGAGGGGGAGGGAGGGGGAGAGGGGGGGAACTTTTTACGTTTTGTATGAGGAGATGTAGGTAGAGAAAAATACTTTATTTATTTCACTTTCATTTGCCTTGGAGGTCACTTACCTTTATTCTTACTATTTGATGTGTGGAGCTGTGTAGCAGTATCCCCTGCTAGCTGTGCTAAAAAAGCACACATACCATCATCATTGGTACCAACAACTCCAAAAAATAATCCTATGGCTAACGAACCTTGGCCTCTTCTTGCGCGATCAGGTTCTCGCACCTAAACTGTAACTTCTGGGACCAGAAAATTTATCTACCTTAGGATGGAGCCGGGGGTTTTGCAGATTCAAATTCCAGACATAAATTCAAAGGTCCCTCCCAGAAGCAAACTATTTGCAGCAACTATATTCTAGGCAAAAATGTAAAATCCTACTTCCGGTGCAGCGAAAAATAAAATAACGAGAAAATAAAACACAATTAAAACAAAAGTGGAATACTGTTAATTACACTTTAAAAATTACAAAATTAATTTAGGAAAATAAAAACTCACAAATTCACTATTTAAGATTTCTTGCACCATAGGTAAACACTAAGGTACACCAACTAGCAGATTACTACTCACTCATCCTAGAAATCAACCGGGGGGGGGGAGTCGTACACAAGTCCCTGACTTAGCTTGATAGTGGGCCACTTCCCACGCGGGTAGGTGAGTTTACGCGTGTAGAGTTTTGTGGCGAATTTATTTGAAGGTGACTTGGGAATCGAAGCCCCGATAAGTAATCTGAATTTGAAAGTTCTATCACACATGGTATGTGTGGTCGTGGTGGCCTTCAAATATTGCGATGCTAACGTTGCTGTGATTATACCCAGGGGAATTCATCTCGCTTGGACAGAAAGCCAGTATAAAGCGTAGAGCGTTTTGGTTTACAGGAGGGGACAATGTGAAGCACAGCAGGTGGTACACTTCTCCGATGGGTTAGCTGTGATACATGAGGTAGTGGAGCTCTCCTATGCTCTGTTGACTGTGGTGGGGCAGCCGGCTGAGGAACAGCGGCCAACTCTGGTTGCGGCGGAGAAGTGCTCTCACTTCTCAATGAAGTTGAGGAAGGGCGTTGGGGTATGGCAATGTATTCCTCAGTAAGATCTGAGGGTTCTATTCCAACTACTGTATTACCACAATGTAATAGTACTCAATATTCATATGGCAGTCTGCCTGTAATACTGGAGAGTAATGAAAAGAGTGAATTACTTTCTTGTGTTTCAGGAGTTATTAATTATTTCATCATCTAGGAGCTTAAGAGCTCGTTTCAATCTATTATTACCTCCGCTCTTATCAGCTCGCGGCATGAGGCAGTTGAGAGAAGACTCATCGTAATATCTGGGTGTAGTGAGTTCCTAGTGAAAGGCTCCCCCAAAGATTAGCCAGTGCAATACCCTGGGTATTACAATGGCCAAACATGGAGTACCGCTTGGTGTTACTTGTATCTGCCATAAGCTGGTCCCCAAAGCCAGCATTACCTTACGTACCCAGTAATTAAATTCAACTGATTCTCAAACACTTAGTGGAAATCAGGTTACTCTTGAACAGAATTGAGAAGATACTAGAATTTAAATGGTTGTATATGATATTACATTCACACAAATTACAAGTAGTACAATACAGTGAGGTGAAAAATTTACTACGTGAAATAAATTCAACATAAATATCACTGCAAAATCAAATAACTGCAGAAGTTAAATGAAATTCAGGCATAGGCAACCTGATTATGTGATACGTCCATGACACTTTTATAATTCAGAAATATTTATTAAACAACAAAAATTATTTAAACGCAAAATTAGCCCAAGAGTTCCTAACCTTAATTAGGGTTTGTCCAGAGGGGACCTAGTAGTGGAGAATAAACGAGTTTCTTTACCCAAGTGGTAAAGTCGTAGCTGAGCTAGGGCCTAACAAGGGTGTCTTTAGGAAACTTATGTCGTGTTCTTGGTTTACCTGGGGAGATGGTGGGTTAGGAAGATGACGACGACCCAGGGTACTGGAGGCGCTTGAGAAGTGGTGGACTTCAGGTGGCAGCATCATCCGTGATGGAGGCATCACCGTCGACCACGGACTAAATATCGGCGCGGTTCAGGGCATACCCGGATACCCCGGTCTTCACAGCTAAGGGTGTAGCAAGAGAGTGCAACCACAGGTGTCATTCCCGGCCTTCATAGCCTGGAGGACAATGATCAACTCCCGAGGCCTGGTCGGGGGAGTTTAACCCCGCCTGTTGCTCGGCACGTATTGTTGAAATCTCAGGTCCACAAGTGCTTAAGAAGGCAGTGACTCTCTGCTGATTGGCCCGCTTCCTTGCAGTGGCATGAGTTTCAAACTGTGCAATGTCTCTCTAGCGGGCACAGCAATGTAGGGCAGTATTACTTATAGGAAGAGGCGATGACATGACTGCTGCTCGTAGAGCCAGGTTGAAGGTATAAGCAAGGAGCACGGGGCTGGAGGTGTGTTGAGGCTCTGTCAACATTTGGTAGTTCACATGTGTCCTGCTTTTGAATACCGTTGGTAGTTGTAGTTGACTTGCCTGTGGTAATTTGCCAAGTTTCAGATGGCACAAAGTCAGTCATTTGGAATGCGCTTTCTCTAGGCGCAAAATGCGCCACGTGTCAAAATAATAACTGTGCTATAGTGAACCGCTATAATATATATAAAATTATTTAAAGACATGTCCATGATTTGCAATTTGATATGCAATTTTAAAGCTTATCAGTAATGCATACTTCAATAAAAATTGTAGTTATTCAATAAATACTTAAAAGTTCAATAGAAAAGTACATATAATGTAAAACTAAGAGTCTAGTAAGTGTTACAGATATGTCTCAGACTGTGAGTACACTATATTTTCAACACCACTTGCACTGTACTGATGTTCTCTTAGCATGGGAGGTAGCATGGCAGTCTTGAGTACAGGCTAAGTTATCCACTAAACAGCCCAGCAGCTACATTTTAGGTTCCATTCTGCACGTGTACATCGGCAGTTACTAATGGACTGCGAAACGGGGGAGTAGTGCCAAGATCTTCACATGAACACAACCTGGGTCACTCAGTTCTCGCACGTTTATTGGTATTTTCTCATTAAGTATTCCACTATTGTAAAATATCTATACATATGTTGGATAAGAACACTAGTAGTGTTAAGTGGTTCAGACAATGGCACTGCAACATCTTTATACCATTAAAAGAAGATACTTTTACCTATTTAACTTGCAAACAAACAATATACTTATACACGGTCATGTTTCATACTGTTATTGTAATCATGTTTACACGTAAAATTACATAAACTTCAGTAATTTCCAATATTTATTTGCAAAATAATTTTATGAAGCAGCAGCACTCCTACTTTAGTAGTACTTCTGTGACCAGTCAGTACAATAATTCTAAGCACTTTTTAGTGACAACTACTATAACCTAATATCATAGTATAACACATATAAAACTACAGGTAATTACAGTTTTTAAAAATATACTATTTTCTATAACAGGTATTATTTATCTGAAACATGCAATACATAACAAAAATTTATATGGGTATGGATTGATTGTATAGTGCCTGATAGTAGAAGAAATAAGATGTAACGTTTACTACTCTTTGCATGTTAACTTTTTTCTAGACAGTGATGACAATATTTCTACATTTAAGTACATGGACAAAGTTTAAAACATCCAGTAAAGAAAACAGTATTTATCAGTATTTATCAATGATGGAAAGATCCAGTATTCATCAACTAGATCCAAGAGATAGGAGTTATAGACTCTCTATTATTTTTTACACTTGCAACCAGTTGAGTAGTAGTTTCCCTTAATAACAAGTTTTTAAAAATACTTTCTGGCATTGCAATTAAAATAATAAATAATTATTGGTACAAGAGTACTTTAAAAATTCACATTACATTTCTAAGGCATTTAGATATTTTTTTTTGTTAATAATTGGTATTTATCAGACTTTTGTATCTTGCGCTGTAACGGATTTCGTAACTATACAAATTCTGTACCCATTATTAATATAATGTGTACACATGTGTTTTTCACAGTATACTACCATTTCTGTAATTGCATGTGGCAAATAACAATGTACTCTGATTGAATTTGTGTGCAGCGACTGACTGATTTGCGACTTATAACAGTGGAGATGTTGAAAAACCCTTGTTTCATTATGACACTTTAAATTGCAAATTTACTTTGAGAAAGTTTTAATGCCATATACTGTAACGGAGAAAACTAACATGATTATTAAATAGTGTGTTATAACTCACAAAACATATCTTTCAAATATTGAAACTTACAATGTTTTAAGGCTTTGGCAGATTTTTTTTTTCTCTCCAGACATGAAATATTTTGACATAAGTTTACTTTGTTTCAAACTATGGAATTCTGTTAAGATGATTGGTTCAATTCTAAAAATCTTTCCTCTGTTTCGATAAAGTTCACCCAGCTCTGACTAAATTTTATTTTTAAACTATACTCATTTGACACACAAAAAAAAAAATTTTTATTTTTATATTATCTTTGTAAACTATGTCTTTTAAAGCCACATCCAGCCACAGTGAAAAATTTACAATCTAAACATTATGCATACATACATGCCTAATCCAGAGAATAAAATGTTTGCAATTTAAGACATCTTTTGTAAATTCTTGCCATAGATTTTCCTTTTAAAAATGTATAAATGATGTAGTAAATATACACAAAAAGAAGAGAGAGAAATTTTTGAAAGAAAAATTCTTGGAACTCCAGGTTTTCTCATTTCACGATAATCCCAGGCAGTAAATTCCCACACAATAAAATAGCTACCTATTATCACATGATTCTGAATACTACATTTATAATTTGAGGTGCTGTTTGGGGAAGTCTTTTTTCAATAAATTGTTTTTATTTTATACAATAATAAATACAGTAATACAAACTAAGTGCAAATTTTACTTTTTTAAGTTCAGTAATTCTATAACTTTTTATGCTATCTGCCTTATTATGGTACATCTTAAAAGGAAAAACTTAAGAAGATAAAGAATTAATAAATGCAAATTTAATACAACACTTTATTATGTAGATGCATAGCCGCAGCATTTACATATATGTACATTTATTTAAATAATTTACAAGTACAGCCACCACAGGTATGCTTGTGGTAACAACAAAAATTCTGATACACTACAGTCTCTCATTAACTGCCACATTCAATGGCTTTTGTTCCATTCTTCACGTTCTTGTCTTTCCTGTTTCACCTCTTCAATGTACGGCTGCAGGTATTTAACATCCTGACAAAATAAAAACACTGTATTAAGAAAAATTTTTAACAACATATTCCCCTTATGCCTAATACATTTCCTAGTGAAATATTGTAATAAAATGAGCATCCATGTTTGAGCTATCAGAGTGGATTTTTCTGAGCTTTTCTGCACTACCTGGCTTTTGTCAAAGAAACCAATTAGATGCAGTAGAACTTCTAACGCATTTTAAAGCAAAATGCTCATTTTTTAAGAACTGTGAAAAATTGGCATGAAAAAAGTCTAAAATGTGAAGGAATCTGCTGCAAGTTGCATTTCTCTTGGTGAGCACTGTGCAGACCCCTTAAGCTGATATCTAACATTATATGCACCTTCCTAGTCCATCAGTACTAGCCAATACCTATTAACTCTGCTAACCCTCCAACAATACGGCACCTGAATGTTTCTGTGCACAATGCAACTTATCACAGTGTTTGTCCTGCCACTGTGCTCTCACGCACTTGCCGTCTCAATTTGCTCATGTTATTAGAACTTTTATTTCCGTTGGGCTTTGACAACTGTTTGGCGAAAACTTACACACTTAGCTTTTTTTGGTCCACAAATACCAAAAGGAATAGAAAAAATATGGGGTCGTCTACAATTCAAAACCTAGGCACAAATACCATAAATGTGAGACAATGCTAGTTCGGTGTTTGTTTGTGTTACATGCACAAAATTACTACAGGCTTATATTCATAATTTTTTAATCAGGTAGCAGTAAGTCCTACAAAAATGGCGTGCCATGAGACAGGGGATTCTGACAAAGGCTTTTCATGCTTAAATACTGTGTGTCATATGGTTGCACTGTAGTGCTGAGACTGTACCTTTCAACTGACAAGGGTCCCCTTATCTGATGTGACCGGGAAGCACTTTGCTGGGAAGCATAATGACTCAAGTCACGAATATATAACACCCACAAATGTTTTAGTGTGTAAGAAAGATATGCAGCCAGGTTAGACACACCTAATTCATTGTGATTAAGTTTTCTTTAAATATAAATAAAATATACAATTTTATTCATATAATAGCATTTCTTCTTGAAGGAATTCATAAATTCATGCAAAATACTTTCAAGCTAAATAATTTTCCCTCAAAAATATTTTTTTTAGGAAGGGGTCGTCTTTCTTTCGGGTAAATACGGTACAACTGGACTCTGAAATCTGGAAAGACTTCATCCCCTCTGATGCCATTGCCGCTTCGCCATTCCATCACACATGTCGAGACCCAGATACATTCTCACTTCCGGCCTCCTCCTCCCACCCATAGTCCACCATCTTGGCTTCATCAGACATAACTAAAGATGGGAAATCCAATACTTTGATACCCCTCGATAATGAGACGCATAGACAGTATCGAGTATCACCATGTGCACATTGATACATTTATTCATGTGTATGGCTTGGTCCGCCATTTTTCCTATTGTCACGAAGTGGTACCATTTATACTCGTTTTGCAGTTTACTAGTTTCACAAAACCGGTGAAGTGTTGATTTACAGAATGATTCTGCAAATTATTTTGTGTTGGTGGCAGAGAAACGTGTAAAAGGATTGCAACAGAACAACAAGTTTACAGGAGTTGCAAATAGGAATTACAAAAAGTATGTCAGTGTTGTTATAAATAATGTACTTCAAAAAAAGTCATTAAAATGTTTGAAATGTATGTGGCCTAGACCACCACAATTTCAACTTCAAACAAACTTCGCCAAAAATATTTACGTCCCAAATGTGTTTAATATTAGAATCTGTACGAACTAGGCCAACATATTTATAACATTTTCTTTTGGCGAGGTTAACACTTGACAGGTTACAATAATTTGTATTTTACTTTCATACGAGCAAATTTTCCACTCCAATAACAAATGTATCTTACTCCGGTAGCAGAAGAATTGCCATTGTTTTTAATACGGCGATAAACAATTACCACATTTTCCCTATTTGACTTAATCCAAAAAAATTTAATACTTGTTTTTCTAAATAAAAA
The DNA here is from genome assembly GCA_029891345.1 of Dryococelus australis. NCBI lineage: Eukaryota > Metazoa > Arthropoda > Insecta > Phasmatodea > Phasmatidae > Dryococelus > Dryococelus australis. Next base: position 86,122,600 of record CM057004.1, on the reverse strand, counting down.
TTTGTAAGCCTCCTTAGTTCAAAATGGACATGTCTGACATGGCTTTTTAATGTCATCTGTAATATTACCTTGTATGATTTTGTTTTTCATTTTAAACTTTATTAGAATTTTTATACTCAAAAGTATCGAGTATCAAAAGTACGGATGGTATCGAGCTGAAAACGGTATTGAAAACATGGTATCGTCCCCCCTCTAGACAAGAACAGACAGATGTGACGTTCAACGCATTTATACAGTCATTTGCAACCATAGCTTCATTAACCTAGGTTTCAGAAATTACACTGAAATATTCCAGTTTTTTTGAACATTATAATAGACACAACTGCTTATATGTGACGGCCATATGCCTGTCTGGTGCATGAAGTGCAGTTTTGGTAGAAAACATGTGATTAAAAAACAGTTGGATTTTTACAGCAGTTCAAAGTTTCATTTCAACTCCACTGATTATTTTTCTGAGCATTAAAATGGCTAAAACAGGTGTTTTCATAATCAGTTTTAGTTGCTCAATTTTTTTATATAGAAACTTTTCCTACATTAACATTATATCACTCAACAGCGATCCAAGAGTTACGATTTTTGACCATATACACGGTACGAAAACCTTCACCTTTGTCTCTTCGTACAATTTTCAGTTGTAACGATTTCGTAACAGTTTGTGCAAACTCGAAATCATCTCCATCATACGAGCATCGAATGGCTTGTTATTCCATTGGTTTATCATTCCGATAGATCGTCGCCGTATTTTTACTATCACAGATGATTAAGTGTGACCAAGCAACCCACAACATGTACACAATTTTTTTAAAATTGAAAGTGCATATGCCGGGATTCGAACTCGCGACCCTTTGATCGTGAGTCTAGAGCGCTAACCACTATGCTACCCATTCACTGTGAAAATGAGTTTGGTTTCTACTTTCATTAAATAGTTATATGTTTACATTAAAAGTTTGTAAATTGTTATAATTTAATTAATTTACATACAAATAAAAATTGAATACTTCAGCATTATTCTTAATATAAATTTATAAATTTTAACAATTTAATATAAATTTATAATAACTATAAAAAATTTGTAATTTTCATGCCAGAGACAATTTAACATGAACTTCAAGCAAAAAATTCTTCATTTTAACATGCAGGGGATGATCAGTCAAAAATTTCCCAAACCCTCCAACAATAAGACAGTCTCCCACCAATGACCACATTCCTGAAAATCACGAGGAGTCGTATCAGCAGGTTACTATTGTACTTTCAAGCGACCGATAAAATAATTTCCCGGCATCACTGCACATTAAAACCTTACATTTTTCTTTCCACGCATTTAGCAGCACACTTACCTTGTGCTTCATACAACTTACCATTTTGTGCTAACATGCATATTTGGTAATGAGAACCTGTGGTTAACAAAACTTTTGTACAATTATTGGGTCTTGTAATTAATAGATATAACTGTACTTTAGTATAGAAAGCAAGACTTCAGCTCTAGTTCTTTACACAATTCCGTATACACAAGGTATTTTTTTTTTTTACTAGTAGTGTATTCTGCTTGCAACTTGTAAACTATGTACTAATTATGGACTCTATTACCTCTTCATATTTCGTCCACTGGTCTTTCGGTAGGACTATTTTCTGTGTAGACAGCTGCAAGGCCCGCATGATGCGAAAGTTGCGCTCATCAACTAAGCGTTCTGGCAATCGCCTCAAAGCTTCAGATACATCAGAATCCTCATACAAAACATCATCATGATGCAATCCTAAAACCCATCACAAAAATGCTTGAATCCATAATCAAGTATGACAAACATTTTAACAACGAACAAAACATTACATATTTTGTTAACAGTACCTTATCCTTCAAAAATATGATTTTGAATTAATAACTTTTTTAAGAACAAAAAGTTGAGATGATGATGGCTCAAGAATAAAAGTCTGGATTTTATTAGTATGCGCGCACATGTGCATGCACACACACAGGATGTTTCTCCATTAGACCAACAAACTTTGTGAGGTAGTTCCTTATGTAAAAATAAGTAGAAAATATACAGAACACATACTACCTGAATCTATTGAATATTAAGGGAGTTATAAGCCCTTGAAAAGTGAGATTTTGAAATGTATTATTGCAATACATCGGAACCAAAGAGAAATGAAAATACAACTCTCCGATCATTGTTCTATGTTAATGGGATCTATAACTAAAGAGCACACACACATTACTACCTTTCCCCGTACAGGAAATATCAGAGGTGTCCACCCAATTTTTCCTGGCAACTTTTCTACAGTCAGGAATTTCAAACTTTTATGATGAATTATTGAGCAGCATGGCCTAAGTAACAAAATTTTCCCTCTTGTCATAACTGTCCAAGACCCACTGTTTACTTGTAAAATGCACACACAGATTCATCTGCAACAATTCAGTACCTAGCACAAAGGCAATACTATCTTCATTCACGTACAAAACATTGCATATCCACTGCACAAACGGCTGCTAATTTGTTTCTGGCAAAAGTTTGTATGTATCCCTTGTATTGTATTTTCGCAAATCATAAAAGCAGTGAAATGAAATTACAATTCTTTGAATAATATGTAGTGTGACTGGGAACGTCAACCTAATAGCAAACTCGTATTAATGCCGCCCCTTGTAATGAATATAACGGAGGCAGCCTCCCTCTTGTTGCACACAACATTTGTACCGTCAGGAATTGTGAACGTGTGATGATGCTTGTTTGTTGAGCAGTAACACCTACGTAACGGAAATGGTCCACTTGTTGCAACTGCCTAGGACCCACAGTTTGAACGTCCCAGAACACACGTGATGAGGTGCGTGACAATGCCTGCTAGTTAGGCAACACCAACCTGAATAGACTGTTCACTGTTAATTCAGCACGTTTGAAAACGGCCTTTGAAAATATATCACTGTCTCTATCTGCATACGTTAACACACACACTAAGTCGCATACATCCAGTAGCGTTGGCAATGACTGAGGTAAAACCGTTCCACATTTTAAGTTGAATTATAATTACTACCTAAAGTTTTTTTTTTTTTAAGAAAAAATTCCCTATGAGCGTATATTTTCAATGTAAATGGACAGTACGTACTTTTTTTGTAAAACATAAATTAAAAAGATTCCTTACAAGCAGGCTGTGTTTATGGAAAAAACTCCCCTGCAGGGAACTTCTAAAAAAATTTGTGAATACGTTCTGTTTGAAATGCCTCTCTTTAAAATTAATGCACTGATGCGAAATTTCCTTAACATGGGATTTCCTATTTAAATTTCACAGCTGCCAGCCAGTAGGCAATTCCCTTAATGTTGATGCAAGTATGCGCGCGCACGCACACACACACATTATTTTGTCTATTATACACTATCACACTGGCCATAAATGCCTCATTTCCTTGGTAACAACTGTTTTGGCGCTCAGCTGCTGCCATGCCAGGATGTTGTGATGACAGTTTGCCAACTGTGGCACCATAGTCGCACCAAAAATTGCCTTTAAAAAAATTGATGTTCATCAATAAAGATATATGAATGCTGAAACCATTGAAAACAAACTTACCATATTTATTGAAGCCCGAGAGATTGTATGCCCATTTCTTCAAAGGAGCTGGAAAACAGAATTATAGTCATAAAATAATCAATCAATTTCTTGAAATTACCTACAAAACCTAAAGACACCCTTTTCAATACAAATCAAGCAACAACTGTTAACACACTGAATCTAATTACGAAAACTAGGGGCTCATCTGAAGGAAAAAGTGTCTTCTGATTAATCATGCTATAATTTACTTTTACTAGGCTTCACGCATTGTAAATAATACACGGTAGCATTATATGAGATTACATAGCTGATGCACAAGAAAAATTTTTACACACATAATAGTAGCGAGTTACCAGTCATTTACACAAGCCACCATTTTGCCGCCCTTCCCTAAGTTAATGGCTACGTACCGCAGACATAAGTGAAAATATTTTGTATCAGCATTTATTGTTAGCGGGGTATTCAAGTTTAGCTATGCAAAGGATGTTACCTGGATGCTTATCAATTTGCATATAGCTGCGTCAGGTGGATTTCACGTTTTATCTTTGGTTTCCCTATGAAAATGTGCGTACACACTACTTCCTTCTAGTTGACAAATAATTGTATGCACCAACAACGTAGGTGAGTAATGTTACTGTTACGTACTGACAAGTGTTGACTAATGCATTGTCCGTTTTCTAATTTTCCAAGCCCTACCTTCATCCCTAAATATAGCTACAGAACTGTGATTTCTTGCAAACATCTGTACCACTCTGTTTCCTGAAGCATGAGCAATAGCAAGCATGTTATAACTGCACCAGTTTACATAAACCCCAACTTCACAATAATTCCACACGTTTTCACGTACAATTTGGGCAAAACAAATGAAACAGGTAAATTGGTGCAGCTTCACATGCTCACTATCGCTCACACAATGACACAGAACATTTTTTTCCCCACTCAACTAGAAATTTTTTGTACATTTTTGTGTTCTTTAAGAATTCCACAATTTCCTTGGTCTTCATAAGCCTCCCCTCTATCGCTGCTAGCCTTCATAATTAGGTTGAATTTATGCAGGTGCTTCTTATTTTCTGTTAAGGACGAGTGGAGTCAAGAGTTTTGGAAGGCTGTTAACATCAGGGTCTTGAGAGCTGAAAAGGTAAAGCGAGTTGGAGGGGACACTGGAAATAGGAGATCTTTAACAAAACCAGCTGACTAGCCGCACGATTCCCACATGCAAAAATCCAACAACGGCCCACCAGTAATCTAACCCAATTTACCTTTGTGGGAGACGAATGCTCCAGCTGCTGAGCCCCCCCCCCCCCCCTTTTAAGTACGAGTGGACTCATTATAAGGTTAACATGTCCTGTACGTGAATTATCAGCATAAAATTATCAAATAGGTCTATCCATTGCTTACATACGTTAGCGACATCATTGATGTTCTGCAAATCAGTTTAATGAGCTGTACATAGTACAGTTTTAACATTGAAATTGTATTCAGTGTATGTTCAAGAATAGCCCCCTCGTACTCAAAAACACTGTTTAAGCATAGCCAAACATTCTACGCCACAATTAAGAGTCAGCGCTAGCAGAGAAGTAAATCCCGTAAACAGTGATTCAGGGTACACTGTCAGTTTTTTCTAGGTACCAAGCACAAAATGCTTGAATATCACCAAACTTGGAGTTTCATGTAAACAGAATAATTGCTGAGCCATTATAGAGCATCACTTCCTCCCCCTCTTATTAAAGTTACATGCATTTAGATTAGGTCTTCCTGTATTTAACATTGTAATGTTACTAAACTGACAGATTTTACATTATTTAACATACTTTAACCCACAATCTCTCAATCATAGCCTTCCCTTATGACAGTAATGATATATACACGACCGTATAAGAATTGTTTACTGTACTACCATTTTATCAACTTCTAGTTTAATTGCAACCAAAATGGTTTAAATCTGTACGGGATTATTTCGTAAATTAATTAACTAACAGAGAAACAGATACATTTGATTTTTGGAAAAAGATATGGGATTAATTTTCTTTTTCATCTCATTCCACCCTCCTAAAATTTTGTACAAGACCCTTTGGAGTACGACGTATCGTAACTTAATAAATAAAAAATATGAAACATGATTTTCAGAGATTTTCGTGTCCCAACACACTACCTAAAAATATTTCATAAAACGATAAAATGAGAATTGTTTAAAATTAACCCGTGACCTTAAAAAAAAAAGGAATATAAAAAAAATAAAAGGAGACTGAAGGTTATTAAATCTATACGTATGACACCAATAATACTCTTCACCCACAAACATATATCCACTACGTCTACTCAAACGCCACAAAAACATTTTAATTACCTAAAGCACCAGCCGCTTTACGTGTCGCCGCCATGTTTACAACTTCAAGCTGCAGACAGTAGAATTGTATTCGCGTAGAAGGTACATAAAAAACCACAGAGTACTGTTCACAAGTTCACCAGAAAATTCATCAAACATCCAATTTGTATTTTTTTTTTATATATATTTATTTATAGCAACCATTTGGTCTTTTTTCGAATACAAGTTTGCACAAAAACATCAGACAAATCAGAACATAAGCACATTATATACAGAACATGAACACATTATTTACAGAACAATGTCAAAACATCAAAGTATTATTATAATATTATCGAATACTAAAACAAACATAAAATAAAATACAAATAATCTTGAATTTTCATTTTTCCATCTCCATTCTTCAGTGTCTTCTGCACATATGTGCTACGTCTCGGGCCACTCCAATCTATAAAGAAATAAAAACTAAAACAAATGCACACGTTCCAATGACTTTACACAATACCTCACACTGAATATCCATGGGGGTTTCTATTCTGATTAAAATAACGTAGTGGTCAGTATGCTATGTGTTTATGATAAATATTCGTTTACATACTAAAAAGTTTTGCTTATTAAGAACTCTTCTAGTTCTTTTTTTAAGCTTCAGAGGGTGTGGTGATGAACGGAGCGGGGTAGGTAGTCCATGCTTGTGAGGTTTGTGAAGGAGTGGAATGCGTTGAGGGAGGAATTGGTATATGTGAGAGGGGTTGGTAAGTTCAGGAAGGTAGTGGAAAAGGAGTTGGTTGGTTGAAGGAGAGGTGAGAGAGCTCGCCACCGGGTGGTATAGGCTATTGCGAGTGTATGTATGGTCTGAAGCATTATATATATATATATATATATATATATATATATATATATATATATATATATATATATATATATATATATATATATATATATATATATATATACACACACACACACGCGCGCGCGCACGCACGCGCACACACACACGCACACACACACACACACACACACACACGATACGCTTTTTTGAAGAGTTTCATGTTTGTAAAGCATAATTTCTACAGGTAACGGGGTAGGTTGTTGAACAACTGACTTGAAGACTAAGAAGGCCCTTTTTGGTACATTCTTAAGTTGACAACAGGTAAATGAATCACTTATTTATTTCTTGGGTTATTTATAGAGAGTATCATTTTTCTGGAATAAACTTTGGTTTTTGGAAACGAACATAACTGTGATGTATTGCGCCTCCAGAGGTGTTGGTGGTGTGTTCGTGTCCCACCTGAGAGCAGGTGGGTAACAGGAACTGATGATGTACCTGGCGCCACGTTCGGTGTAGAGAAAGATTGTTGATGGGAGTCGTACGGCCGACGACCTACTACTCCGGATACACTGTCAATATGAAGGAGAACTGAGTGAATTTGTCCGTTATATTACATGAAGGTAAAATGTTGCCTGTGAGCGAAGCTGTCGACCACTTCGTGTGCCTATATTACCATTGAATTTACCCTGATTGAGGGAGGCAGGCCCCGTAAATTCAAAACTTTCACTGAAATACACTTGTAAATTTGAAAGCTGCTATTAAAGTGCAGTACCCGATGAACTCACAGGATTTAATGCAATAAAACATGTTTAATTATGTTATGTCTGTTTTATTACCGTAAAGGCAAAATGGAATGTTACTACACTTGTTAATGTGTACCTTAGTTAAGCGAACCCGGCACTCTGGACCTGCTGGTGGTCGCTACTGCTGAAAAATAAGGCGTAGGCCTTAGATAGTAAATACTTAAAATGTGTCCCACATGTGAAGTCCTGGTATGTTATGTCAGGATACAGGGTACCTCCCCTCAGATAAATAAAAGTACTAAAAGGTTCTTACATTACGTTAACTAAGTATATGAAGAAAAATGCAGCCTATATTAAATTGCGTAATAAGGGGGGGGGGGGGGTACGCGGAGCTTACCATCTGCCCTGCCGGTTGTCTCGATTGCTGAAGTCTGACTAACGACATGACGTCGGTTTTGCCGCACATACGGCGAATCCGGCACAAAAATTAAAACATGGAAAAAAACCGAACTTAATGAATAACATAAGTGAATTTGATGTTGTAAATAAATAACATTGTTAAACTAAAATACATTGGTGACGTACTCATGAACGCCGGAGCCCCAGATATGGCTAAGAATGTGACACCACAAGAATGTTATCGCACTTGAAGGGTGATATGAAATGAAATTATTCCTCAGGTGGCTGATTCTCGAGAGATGATTATATGTACACTCTTAAAATTAACATTTTAGAATCGGTGTGTGTCGTTATGAAATTAATTTCAGGAATGTGTATGGTTGTGAAGAGACACGGATTTCGTAACTAAGGGCGGAGCTACACTCTGTTTTCTACGGAATTGTTATCGACTTTCTACGCTGGAGCGGGCATTTCCCTAGCGAGTTATGAAGTAATAACCATGAATTATGCTTTAAAATTAATATTAATTAATGCTGCTAGGGAACCACTCGCCACTTCACACTTCCTGCGGGAATTTGATTCCCCATCTTTTGAAACCACACGAAGCCACGTCGCACTCAGAATTCGGCCACGGGGCCCGTTGACATCGCGCACCTCAGAAAGTCGTGGGAATAAGTGGCGTTGCTTACCCCAGTGTTCCCTCCAATGGCTGTAGCGTCTAACGGTCATGGCTTCACGAGACACACTCGTTTAGATCAAATCATTCATCATGAGAGTTGCCTTTTGTGGTGAATGTTAAATATTATGACCCATGGCCACGCGTTACAGGGCGTCGAGAAAAGTGTAATGCTGTTCTTGTCGACCTGCACTAATCAAGACTGCAACCTAATGTCGATCGGTCGAGTGTTGCTGTGTGATTGATGAATCTGCGATGGAACAAACGGGCATAAGGGATACGCGGACGTCAGGAACACGTCAAATGTTCCCCTCTCTGGTGACGGTTTGATCCTCTCAGATGCCATGCTGCTAGGCCCAACAGTATGTCGGCAGTCGCAGCTGGTTACAGGGGCTACGGTTATAAGTCCCGCGATGATGCTGTGCTGCACTGCCTGCCGATGCTTCAGGGCGATTACCCTGTTGATGGTGAAGTGCTGCTGCGCGATCTCGCCGAATGGGGTTGTTCCCATCGAAAGTGGTGCACGCCGGCTGATGTTGAAGTTGACACGTGGAGCAGAGGAGAAGGGTTTTGACCTGCTCTTCCGTCGACTCGACGTCGTTGCTGCTGATGCTGTCGCTGCTCTTCGGACCCCGCGATGCTCCTTCTTCTGGCGAGGGGAAAGGAATGTTATCCCTTGCTGGACTTGATGCTCCTTCTATTAAACCTTCCCCTGCGCCCTTGACGCAGTCCTCCAATGCGTGGTCAGCTGGTATCGTCGTCTTGGTTGGCGTCATGTGGAATTCTGGTGGGCAGATTGGGCCCGCAGTTGCTCCCACTGACTCGCTTTGTGCGACGTCTTTCGAAGACAGTGTCTCTACAATGGGCATGTGACACTCCGGTCTGGCTCACTTTGGTTTGCAGCGCCTGCGATATTGATGTAATGTGTTTTAGACGGTGTGACTTCTTCCTCTTGCTCCTCTTCTTCCCCTGCCAACCTTATGGGCATGTAATTACCGGGTGTGGCAGTGGGGAAAAAGGTGTCGAAGAGCACTCCCATCTGTGCATGAGCTTGCCTCCACTTCGCCATTGGGCGTTTCTGCTACCTGCTCTTGAACATTGGGCTCTTCCTCTTGCTCAGGAGTTTCTGCGTTGGATCTTGCATGGCTAGGCGAAGGTCGTCGCGATGTACGGCCACCTTGCGCCTGATGCTGACCTTGATGAGGTAAGTTGTATACCCCAACCCTTTTACAAGAACATGTAGTCTGCTCCACTTAGGAACAAAACCCTACACAAAAGTTTGCGTTGCTCAGCCTGTGCTCGCGGACGTAAACATGTTGTCAGGCCCTGAGCCTCTTTGGTGGGCGGGTAGTTGCTGGTACCCATTGTCCTATGTACCTTTCCTGGGGAATGCGTGGGTTTTCCAGATCTTGCTCCTGGCACTGTCGCCAGCCTGCTGCGCTTTTTGTTGCGTCGCTGTGTGCCTGTCTAATTATGAATTCTCCAGAGAGGGGCAGCTCCATTCCTTGCAGAATAGTGGTTGGTGATTGACCTGTGGCTATGTTCACCCTCCGTCTATTTATGAACAAGGCCACGGGCAGATATTCAGCACAACTTGCGTGATTTATTCCTACCCATAGGCACAACTGAGTCATAAGGTCTTGATTCCTCCTCTCAGTTGGGTTGGCCTGCAGGTGGTACATGGCCAATGTATGATGCTGGACTACCCACCTGGTACACAATTCTCTCCAATACTTCCGCGTAAATTGGGTATCATTGTTAGTTAAGAGGGTGCGGGTGTAGCGCCATCGGGGATAGAATTCGGTCACCAGTACACGGCCAATGTTGTGTCCGTGCACTGGAAAGTGCTTCCGTCCACCTTGAGAACGAGTCACTCACCACAAGAATGAACCTCTTGCCGTTAGGGGTGCACGGATATGGCCCCATCAGGTCCAACGAGATGGACTCGAATGGCTCCTGTGGTTGTTGGTGTGTTACTCAATATGCTCTCCTACTCTTGCAGAGGTTACACTTGACGCAACCCCTCATGTATTGCCGGACGTCTCTGGTAATACCGGGCCAGTGGAAATGGTTCTGCACATTTCTTGTGGTTTGTGATGCGCCAGGGTGGACTGTAAATAGTGCCTCATGTGCATGATGTAGCACCTGCGCTCGTGTACTTTTGGGCATGTATATCTTCCAGGTTGCTTCAGGGCGATACAGGCGTGTCTCGATGTGCGTGCTGTTCATTTGCCCCCACTCCTGTTCACCCTGCATAATGAAGGTGATACAATGTTGAGTGTCTGTACACTGCAGTTGTGCTGTTAAAACGCTGTCCTGAAAGTCGTCGATCACGAGTACGGCTTTCTCGGGAGCCTCGATGACGGCACAGCTCACGAGGCCCTCGCCAGTTGGGTGGTTGGCTGTGTTAGGGGGAAGTAGGTCGTTCCACTCCTCTTGGTCCACCACTACCATTTCGCCTGGCGCGCGTAGGAGCACGTCTGTTAACCGATTCCCAGCTTCCGCTACGTGCTCCACCTCGAAATCGTACTCTTGGAGGAGGAGTGCCCAGCATGATAATTTACTCCTGGCCTCTTTCATGGTGTGAAGCCAGAGTAAGCACCGATTGTCGGTTCGTAGTGTGAACCATTGGTACTCTAGTTATGCCCTGTACCGTTTCATGGCCGACACTACGGCCATGCACACTCACACGTTCACGTCGTACCTACCCTCAGTTGCCCCGAACTTTGCATTACAGTATTCAATGATGCACTTCTCTTGGTTATCCCCAATCTGATAGAGAACTACTCCCAAGCCCTTCTCACTTGTGTCTGTCTGAAGATATAAATGGCGACTTGGGTCATGTCAAGCCAATGTCTTGCACCCCTTGAACTTGCTTCGTGTTTCGCTGTCCACACATACTCTATTTTGGGTTACAATATATCAGTGAGTGGTGCGGTTATGGTTGCAAAGTCCTGTATGTTTTCCTGCAGCCAGTTCACTAACCCGAAGAATTTCCTCAGTTGTTTCCTCGTGCACGGCGCCTCATAGTCGTTAATGAGGGCCAAATGCTCTTCTGATGGCCGACTTCCGTGTTCATCGACCATACGCCCAAGAAACTGTATGCATGGGTGGCCAATGTGACAGTTGCGGTTAACACACGACAACTTATTGATGACTAGTCTCTCCAAAACTAGTAACAGGTGTTGGATATGGTCATCCAGGTACACGAGGGCAAAATCTCCAATGTATTCATCGAGCACTTAGACCATCGTCGTTTGAAAAGTTTCCGGCACGCACTTCAAGCCGAAGGGCATTGCACAGAAGTGGAACTTTCTCCCATCTGGGGTTGTGAACGCCATTTTGTGAGGGTGTGCGGGTTTTATTGACACCTGCCAGTACCCGCTGCGCAGGCCCAATGATGTCACGACCTTAGCTGCAAATACTTAGCATCGTTCATCCAGTATGTGTTGTACCATCTCCCTGAATTACACAGAGGGACCACATGATCGAGTTCGTCTAGTTGCACACTGGGCTCGTTATCAGTGGGTCCAGATTCGTTGTTGTACACCGTTTGCATTCCCTTCAGCCCGAAATGGATCCTACGGGCGGCTGGCTCAACAATGGCCATTTGTTTACTGAGTATGGGGATACCCAAGATTGCATCATCCTGTAGGTCCACAGACACGAGGGCTGTGGTGATGATGTCCAAATCTCTAATTCGGACGGTAATCAGTGTCTCTCCCATTGATTCCCCCACGTTCTGCTTTGTTGCGAGTCGTAGTATCTGTGTACTCTGTATAATCTCGATTGTGTCCACGAATGCAATGTGCACTAAATCATGATTTGCTGCCCGTGTCGTCAGTTTTCCTGGATATACGTCAGAGGACTACGTACGAAGAACCTAAGAGGCGGAGAAGTGGCCTACGTGCTAGTATAAAGCGACGTTTGTCTAATGTTTGTTCGGCCGACGACAAGGACAAATCATCCAAGTACAGTTGTTTCCTCGTAGAATAAAAATTACTACCGACTGAACAACTCCCTTACTTGTTGCGTTATAGGATATATGGACTCCCCGAGCGCCCATACTAAGCACTGTTACTTATTACGCCGACTCGTGACCATTTCAATCATACTTGCACAGTAAGTTACACTTTAAGTTAATTGGCAGGAAAAGGCCCGTACCTTAAATGCCTTGCGGTGACTGGAAATAAACCACATGTTAAACCACAAGCCTACCCAGGCGATGCAATCACTGAGTAGGTGCGAGGGGTGTGGAGTCTCGGACAGCTGAAATACGAAAAAGGATTCGGTATGCTAAAGTAACTATTGCTGTGAAATGATTACTCCAACATGGCGATTGCTGCCCGAGCGCGCGAAACACGAGCCCCGACATGATGCAACACACGCCTCACAAAGATGAATGACTACTGACTTCCTCCGCGTGGCGTGCTGACAGGCTTGGTGGGCTGGCACCTCGCGCTGCACTACTTCCTTGCACACATAATTTGCAAATCGGAAATGTACCCTGTGTGCCGGTTGTTACATATTGCTCCTAAAATTAACCCTGGAAATATTATTCATTATACCAAAACATTGCACTATGTGGATGATGTGGAGACGAAAGACACATGAATGAACATTACAGAAAATTACAAAAAGACACTTTGAAAACACTGAGGGATTTAGGGCTGCAAAGGCAGGCGTCTTTATTAGTTGCGTTCCCTTGCATGAACTTACCTTGCCCTTTTATTGCACAAATTAAACAACACATTCCTGCGGCACGCGCATGTGGTCGAGCTCACTCTCCTTTGCACCTGCGTCGTTCCTTGCCACACTGCACTGCACTTGTAGGCACATGGGCACACGTCAAACGACAGCTCTCAAGCTGGCACTCAGCAGTTGTCAGACGGAGCGTTCACAACCAGGTAAACCAAGTTCACATTGGCACATCCCACATTGCTCATGCATGCACCGGTGAGGTAAATGCAACAAACAGTTATTTAGACACTCAACTATGTGCAAACGTAACTCATAAATACAGCAGTCATTACGCTGTATGTAATTAAAGCTAGTGAAAACAGACGTTTTACAGCTCATCGATGAAAAGGTTCTGAAAAAATAAGTGGCCGACAGCCCACATAAAAAGGTAGTATTACTTAGAGACACTCACCACAGTGCCAGTGATAGTTGAAGACAGAGACTTCGACAAAATACATGATATACTTAGCCTATGATAAGAAAGGACTCCTGCAAAGGAATTGGTAATTTTAGATTTTTGTAATACTGATTTGATGTGAAGATACACCTTTAAAAATTACCTTGAGTTTTTACAGCATAATTGTGAAGATCACCTATAAGAAGAATGCAGTTTTGTGGGAATCTTTTTTATAATATACTTTTATTTGCTCATATTTTTCAAGTCTATTTGTTTTGTTTGCAATATCGTGTGCACCAACTCAGTATCAAACCAGAACTCTGAGCCACAAAGCTCCCATTAACTCCTACGGTGAAACCAGGTGCAAGATATTTTGACTTCCAAATATCGCTGTGTTATGTATGTAAATTTAAAGTGACCAGCGTGTGCCAATTGCCAGTGTTTTCATGCATGTTTTTAAAGTGTACTCGCATTGTTCATTTAGTCGATCAACCCAGGTGTTAAAGGGCCTGCGGTTGCCGAACTTTCAACCTGTCACACGAAACTGTTTAGCTTTCTGTGTGAACCAAGTTTCCCTGAAAGATTTTCCTTTTCTTTTTAATCACCACAGCAAGCTCCTGGATAGTTAGTGGCGTCTCCTCGTCTTACGCAAGTAAGGCGTGAACATAGGTATTTTATTCCCCTTCATTTTTCGCATGCCTTCATTTTTATGTACTTTTTATTTCAGGTTCTTCTTGTATATTGTCTTGTAAATATCCACAGAACCAAGCTGAGTGTTTGTCGGCAGCATGCAAAAATAAAGTAGGACAGTGGGACATCCGATAAACCGTGGCACTCCTGACACACTAATCTCTGCAATATAGGGGAAAAATACATTTGCAGCGTCAGCGAGCGCCGCACTGCCTCAGCAAGGCGCAGAGAGAGGAAGCCCACCCATCACGAGAGAGACAGAGCTATGGTCTCCCCATCCCATGCGTCTCGAGACCACAGAGCAGGCGCCGCTACAGCGGTCAAACACCCAACACTAAAGGGTCCCGCCTGCCTGAAGAAATTTTTTTCTTCCAACTTTCTTCGCTACTCCTACCTAGACCTTCCAGAGAGGGGGCCAATGCCTTACTCCACAACCTTTTCACGATGAGCCTTCATCGCAACGGATGGAGGGAGGGGGGGATTGACGCGTTCTACTCGTACTACTATTAACTACAATTACGACTCATCGCTCTTCACGTCATGTATACCCTTACTTCAAACTATGTGAGAGTTGTTACCGCAAACCAATACACGGTTGTTGCGCACAGCTTAAATCTACCAACCGGCTGAACACGTGGCTACAAGGTTACACAACCAGTGAGCATGCCGTCCCTCCCCATGCAGAGTGCCGAATAGCTGTCAGCCACTTTGGGCGCAGTTGTAATAAGCTGTCTTGTGAACAATACAGCGGGTTGTTCTTACCTAAATTATTTAATTCTTTTTATTACCAGTATATCCCATTATCATTACAGGTTGCTGTTTCCATCAAAATTAATTCATTTCTTGTATAACCAATACATCAGTCATCATTATAGGTTATTGTTCACAACCATGTCTGCAGTTTGAAGGAAAAGTAAATGATATTTTGGCAGATGAAGTGTCATTAAACATGCAGGGCACAGAGCACGAATGAATATCAGGACCTCCAGTCAGTCACTGTCGTAACAATGACTTGTGAGAAAGGCGAAGCAGGTTTCAGTACATCTATAAAGCAAACAGTAAAAGGGCACCCTATATAACCTAGAATTTTAAATTTTTCTACAAGGTCACTATCATCATCTCAGACCAACCCCGGCTTCTCTCACCCGTGGATGTCCCGAACCACTTCCGTAACTTCCGTACATTCTTCACAGCTACATCCCCCATAAAAACAGCAACAAAATTACACTGTAACGAGAAACAACCCCTAACCATTTGGCCAAGCATGAAACAAAACAAACAATAACAAGCAAGGCCCTTTTTTTCACTTGGTATAAATATTTTATTCCTTCATTTCTGACACAAACTATTTACGTAAATGAGTATCGTTTACTGATATATAAAATTCACATTAAACTTCTCACTTCTATACTTCTAGCACACTCGACATCCTGTTTCAGGAGAAGCAAGCCACTTGTTTTTCCCATAACTGTCAACTGATCAGCTGTAGAAGAAGCCTAGAAAATGTTACTATTGATTGGTTAACTATATCTGTGGACGCATGCTAGAATGTGGCGCAGTGCGACTGCGCGCTCTACGGACAACTACGTCTAATCTATGAGGCACGTGTGGTCTGGAGCAGAATATGTAAGCGGCAATCAGAATCAAATATATCGTGCCAGGAAGCCCACAAGCCTGGGTGACAGATAACATAATTGCATATTACGTGCGTAATTGCAATCCCCATTGCCCGTCCAGAATTATTCATGCAAAAGGCACTCCCGCGACAGAAATTATATCTATTGTGAATTCTTTTACTTGTGTCTGGCCCCTGGCAGAAGTTCATACAATTACGGAAGATGGCAGCATCCCTGTGACCTTGTGACGTCACAGGGATGCTGTGATGCTACATCCCTGCACCCCGAAGAACTGCTGACCAGAGAAATTTTAGTATAAATACAACCCCCGCAGCTAACACCAGTGAGTGTCGCCAGGCTCGGCGACCGCGGAGGACGCGAGACCACCATCCAGTCTGCGAAAGACTTTCCTCAGTCCGCAAGGGCTCATCCTTCTGTCTGCAACAGGACTCATCCTCCTCAGATCGCAAGGGCTTACCTTCCCCAAGGCCAGAAGGATTGTGCAGCTTACTACCCCCCTGCCTATACCCAGCTTGCAGAAAGCGCTCCTTCGGGCTCGAACAAGAACTACTCTGTCTCCTACCGCCGACCCTCGCTTCTTGACCCACACCTTAACCCATGTCAATAAGCTCTCTCTCTCGACCTGCATGTCATGAGGGACCTGCACGTGAGTCAGCCAACAGCTACTGGTATACCCAACTTTAACCCGGTAAATTCTACCTCAGTCAACTTCCTGTGACTCACCGGTAGCAAGCCATCGCGTTGTGTGTTAACTACTTGTTTAGCTTCCCTGCTTAATTAATCTACCTGCTGTAAATTGCATATCTATAATTTTCATTTTAACAAGCAGCTGTAAATTTAGTTGCTAAACTTTTATTAATCTAGCTGCTGTACATTGCGTTGCTATAGATTTCCCTGGACAGCTACGTCAAAGTTGCCAAGCTATAGTTGCTACCTCAGGCTCGCCTTCGCCTGACCCTCGTTTTCTCCACGTAACCCTCGTGTAGCTATTTTTATTGTTGGTAAAAACAATTTACTTATATTGTGTATTTCTGTATTAGTATTTATTCTTTGCGTTTACTCCCCAGGGAACAAAACACCACAATAAACAACTACATAACTTTAGATTTTTGTAGTAGTGGATCCCTGCTCCCTCCCTCCCTCTGTATAATTTTGTGTTGTGTGTTTGTCACTGATCATCTGTACAGTAATAAAGGTGGTGCGCCCAGCAAGCAAAGACGTAGGGAGCGTCGTACCCTTGCCTGAGCCAACACTCAACCTAAGTCTGTAGACGAGTCGTCGCATAACCAACCTGATCAAACACACGAGCCATTTCTCCTCTTATTCTGCTAGATATTTCTTCACCCCCTGATCACCTACTAGGTGGTAACTAGCCGGGATATCCCACCACGGATTATGAGATACAGGAATAATTGCTGAACTGGGAAAATGGAGCTACTCTCCAGGACAACCCCGCTAGCAAAACCGAGAAAACAGTTAGCAATGACAAGCTGAAATCTGGACGGAGAATCTGAGTCACACATCCCACGGACACAGTCTTACCTAAGTTGTGTACTATAAAGCTAAAAACAGGGAAATTAATCCGGGCTCGACTCCTGGCGCAACCCGACTCCCGTATCCATATAACACGCCCCTCTGACCATTACGTCCCTGTACTTAAACCAACCCACCCAGCTAAAGTCTCGTCAGCCAGGTTACGTACCCCCCCCCCCCCCATCATCACTCTAGAATAATATTCTCCCCTTTTTATCCAGACAAAATAGCTGGCATCCTGCGTATATTGGCGGCCCTAATAGTGAGACTGATCACACTCCCAGGCCGGGAAGCCACTTGTATTTGATACACTCTGTCTGGGGTTTGACTCCCCTCCGGCCCATGGCAAACCTGCTCCCAAGTGCCAAATGCTACAGTAAAATCCCTAACGCTTCAGAGGCCCAGTTGAAGGTATAGTATTCCTCGTGGTTGGTCAAGCTGGGTTTGGCAAGGCGGTCAGCATACCGTACTACCTTCTAAGATAGTCCACCCATCTAGGACACGCGTAACTGTTTATTTCATAAAATAAAAATGATTATTCTGAAAACTAGGAATATAAATCAAAACCCTTAACATACTACATTTCCAGTAAATATCATTTCTCGCAATTTGTGTACACTTTAAAATAAGGAATGTCACAACATAGGTATCCCAAATATTCTCAATACCCCGCCCATATTATGAAAAACTGCACAGTGAAAATTCTATTAATTTATTGTGAATTGTGGGATGGATAAGACTGCGAATTTGACAACAACAATAATAAAATATACAAGTAACATAGATGATACCTTACTAATACAATAAAACTGTATTGGTTCACCAAATAAATAAAAAGAAACCAATACAAAAATACACTTAATTGATTCACTAATTTTACAATGCTATAATGCTATCCAGGTAATGTAAATTTTCTCTGAATTTTTTTGACATACACATATCTTTCAGAGTACCCATCACAAACACCGTAAAAATTCTTAAAAATGTGTGTACTGTAATTCTATTTTATTCTAAACTACTCATCTATTTGCCCACTGTTCATGTCTGATAGTTTCCAACAGATGAGATTCTTGTGAAGAAAGTTTTTGAGTAACACTGCCAACTTTTTGTTTGTAGCAAAGCAGCAGAATGACAATAGTATTTACAGTCTCATTGTAAACACTCTTTTGCAGCACTGTAGAATCTTATTGCACTGTGGCGCAAACACAATTGATTTTCTGGTTCACACACTGCCAATATTAAACATGTTAAGGTTATGTCCATGAATAATACATATACCACTGCAAAGATATCACATTAGACCGAGACTAGACATTAATCAGTGCAATATTCCAGTCAACTGTGACTACCAAGCACATAGCAAAAGCCTCCACAAAAACTGAAAATTTTAACAACAAAGACACTTCCATTCATGAACTATCGACACAGCACCACAATGCGACACACAGTGCCTCCTAATCAGTGGTGAAACATCGTCTACTTACGAAGGGGCATGTATTTCAGACCCCATCTCTAGGGAAGAAGATCAAGTCTTTAGGCATCCCTCTTAAAACATTTTTGCTTCTACATAAATTTCATTTTGATATGATCAAAATATACATTACATGTTGCATAAAAGACAGAGAAAAGTCTAACCCACAAGAAAATATGTACAATATACATATTATAAGTACCAGAAATGAAAAAAATTTCATTAGAGATTGTATACTATAGGCTGTTCAAGGTAAAGTGAGCATTTTTGGGGCCCTAGTTACTTTTTCTTCCAACCATCTTTTATCCTGTAACTGCCTTACTAAATAAATATCTCCATACAAGTAATAAAGAGAGTGTGTATATTCCTCCGCACTCGCAAGTTAACGTCTAGAGCTAAAATAAAACCTATTTATTGACTATTATTCCAAATGAGACTGCTTTCACAAGTGCTCACTTTACCATGAATAGCCTTTACAGATCAGCGCATGTTAGTGAACAAGAACAGTTTGGGTGTCTATTTACCATACTCTTATTCTGGGGTGTTTTAATAAATTTTAGAAGGGGCAATATATACCCTACCCCCCTCCCTTGCTATTCCACCACTGCTCCTAATTTTTTTTGTTTTGTGTGTGTGTATGTGTGTGCACGTGCGCGTGCACATGTGTGCGTGTGTGCATGTGTGTGTGTGTGAAATTGTAACCATACCTGCAAACACTTGCTACTTTTCCTCTCTCGGGACTTGGGCATGCCGAGTGATTCTTGAACCAACAAACCCGAAGCAAATCTCAGACACTGTGGTTATAGTACAATCCACACTTCCCTAAGATGAGTCAAAAGCTCGTTTGTTATAAGTCAAATATAAATGTACATTAAAAAAGGGCACATTGACAACACATCCAGAAACATACCTATGCAAATAATTAATGGAAGTGGCATACAGTTCTGATGCAACACAATAATAGATAAGTGTATAAATTAATAACTGTCAAACTGTGCAACTTCATGTACATACCTTAGCTTAGCTGTGGAAATTTTTGCAATATAGAGTAAAACATACTACAATAAATTATTAGTCAAATTATCATTTCAGTCCCAGTCATGCTTATAAACACAATCCAAAGCAATGAAAACAAGTAAATTCAAGAACGATGTAACAAGCGACTAGTCAACCATGGTTACCATTGTTATAAAGCCCAAAGAATGAAATTACAAGGTTACTACAAATTTCACACTGCTTATTTGCAACTGCAAGTCACAAAAAAATTTTTATTCCATTATCACCTGTAAACAAAGTATATTAAAAGGAATTTAAATGACAATTTGTGAATACAACAACATGTCACAAACACAACACTCGTTGCGAGGACATAAGGAGGAACCATTCAACAGGCAAAACTCCTCCACTTAAATACAAAAAATCAATATGGGGGAACTACACACAGTAGCGCTGTTTATTGCCTAACTTCACACATTTTTTTTAAAACTTTCATTGGGTTCATCATCTGCCACACTATTTCTACAGATAGTAGATACATATTACAAAACTCAGATGTCACAGGTAGTTGTAACAGAACATGTAAAGTGCTACCCTAAGGGAGGGAACACACTAGTTGTTTGACAGAGTAGCAAACTTGTAGAAAAAACATAGTACAACATTCATAATTAGTTTATCACTTGACACTGATTTTGAGCATTTGAAAGCAGCAACAAAATACCAGCAAACTATAATCTATCTACATACTGGTACGTAGGTAATAATCACTGTAGTCTAGACATGCAAGTTGAACAATTAGAAAAATTATGTCTTCCCTCACAGATGATGTAACATTTAAAACCCGGAGCTAATTGCTAAACGTCTAGGGATGGAGATCAGCCTTCACAGAAGAGTAAGTTTCCTTCATAAGAGTCAGGCTTGCTGACCTTTACCTAATAGAATTACATTTTGTTTGACCCATTTTGTTTCTGTGTTGTGGCAGTCCAATTAATCTTCAGTGCCTCTGTGGAAGTAAACTGATTTATGGTTCCATTAAGGGAAAGCTTCATCTGCCATTTTGGATTCTTGGTTTATCTTGCATATTTATACTTTATAACACAAAAATTTCAAAAGTACGTTTATAGCGCACTAGCTATTGACCTTACCTTGCGGTACAGACACAAAAACTGAACTACCAACTCATAACTATGTCACATCAATTCTGCCAAATTTTGATACAATTAATATTGTGACATATTTATGGGTTCATAGTTTTGTTTTTATACATGTACTGTAGCGTAAAGTCAAGAGCTAGTATGCTACAGATATACTTTTGAAATCTCCATTTTTAAAAATATAAATAAGCAAGATAAACCAAGAATCCAACATGGCATACAAAGAAAAGATAGGTTTATGGTATCAACTTTCTATCTGTATGTGTTTAGTGTGTCCCAAAAATATTTTTAACTTGTGCCTTGAATTTCACCAAACTTGATACACCAACAATTACAAATAGTAACAACACCCAACTCTCATAGTTTCTGGCCATGTTGGAACATATTTCCAAAATGGTGCCCATTAAATAGTTTTAACTAGGTCACATTTTACGAATCACTCAGAAGTTTTAGCACAGCATCAGCACTGGATTCAGGAACCCATGTCACATTAGACTGCAATTTTGGAAGATAGTGCCACATTAATAAATAAAGGTTCCATACCTTGTTTCATCCAGAATTAATAAAACCAATTGCTGCCAAATTTTGCATACATGTAGTGCTATGATACGCAACCTAGACTACGTCTTCTAAATAAATTGGTTATTTAAAAAAAAAAAAAACAGCCCTAAGAAGAATATTTTAGGCTAGCACAAAATCTACCGAACCTTTAAAACTACTTCAACCAGACTTGGCACGTTGACAGTACCCATTGCAAGCATTCAATAAGAAGTTAATTCACAGCCTCTTACATTTGCTATTTGCAAGATAGCACCAGCTGCCACCTGCAAAATTACAACTCTTAACATCATGTTTTGGGAATTACTCAATTGAGTCATGTCAAATTCGGCACACAGTGTTATGGTGCGCAATCCTAAAATCACAGGGTGACAGGGAACAATGCAGATAAATTAACACGGGAAAAAATAGACACACAGCTAAGCAACTATTATTAAATCTGTAACATCTCTGTTGTGTGTCATATTAGTGTTATCACACTGTTAATAGCTTACACTCCGAAAGGAAGATTTTATACTATTCAAGCAAGCCTACACACTGTGAAGTCAGTATGGATATAAGCACTGTTCACATAGGTCAGGCAGACCACTGGTTGAACACTGCACGAGAAACTGTCGTGAGCTCACCGTGGAACGTTTGTAAACACATTCCAAAATATCCTCCATCCATTTCTGGTGTGTACAGAATGCTGATGGTACATGCCATGTTCATTTTATTGCATCATATTACATTACAAATAGTTGTATAATGGGCCTAGCCTGTCATCAGTGCATGTGCGGACACTACACTTGGGAGCTGGGCTGCACGGCAGCTGCAGAAAAGTAAAGTTATCCCTCCATGGTGTGGTACCGCCAGTCAGAAGGATTGAATATCCGAGTCATCAGCCCCGTACTTTGTGTGAGAGAGACAGAGAACAGAGCATAAGAGTGTGCTGGTGGCATTGGGAATTACAAGACACTATGTCCTTACCTGCTGGTATATATCGTCATCCACACCTAACTTGTATCACTCCTACATCCTGATGTCAGCAAAAGTATAAAAAAAAGAGAGCAGAGGCAGCCAGGATGATGATGATGATAAGGATCAGTGTTGAATCAGTCTTTGATCAGCCTTCATCAGCCATCACACAATCATTAGAACTGTTGTTCATCTGTCTTGATCACTTGCCAGTCTTTATAAGTGCCTGAGCGTCATGGCGTGTATTCATCCAAGCAGAACAGTCTGGGGTTGTATGCAGTGACTAGAGTCCGGGTGTTGGAAATTATGTGTGGGTTGGTAGTCCAGTGTTAGCAATTTCAACGGGAGTTAGTTTACCCACAATAGTGATGGGTACCACTTTGCACGAACGCCAAGCCGACGGACTTACAGAGGATCATCATGGTTCCTTGTATACTCTGTGATGAGGGCAGGGTAACACACTAGACACCACAAAAGTCACAAGCTGAAAGGGGTCATCAGCAATGGATAATGGAAAAGTGCCAGTGGGAAGCAGTGCATTCCATCACACACTCACGTGCCATACAGTAAGTCCCTAACATGGCACATCCCCTTTGAGTCTCTGGGCCCTCCCGGTATCAGGTCATCTAGTCCTCTGGGCACTACCTGACGAGGGCTACTGGGATCTGTCAGGGGTGTTCTAGCCAGATGCACACCCGTCCCTGCAGCCGCCAACACTGTATTTCTCAAATGAACTGAGACAGACTGGTAACAGAAGAAACAGTACATGGAGTCACAGAATATTTAGTGTGTGTATTTTAGCAGTTCTGTTGTAAATACAGACCGGAGCACTATATGCGAGAGGAAGTACAAAAAGAAACATGAGCTGTCGTGGGTATATTTTGGCCATGGCCGGGGTGACAGGTGCTGCGTGTTGGCAGGGAAGGGAATTACTCCCCTGCAGTGGAAACAACCTTCAGAGACTATAGCGCACCTAGTAGCATGGCCGAGATGTTTCTGTACCATGAGCACAGGTAATGAATGAGGTTCAGTGTCAAAGGCCCAGATATGACCTAGGAGTCATGAAGCGGTTTTATGGTGTTATTTAAATATATACTTACTCACTGTATTTTGCTTTTCTCCCTGTGAGATGGTTGTGAGTGCTGTAATACCAATGTTCCCACCCTACCAGTCAGGTTAAACATTTTTAATTTACCAAAGTGTGGTTTCCTTATACATAAAGAAAGGCACAATTATTGGATGCAGACACACTATATTAACAAGAAAAAAAAATTCTACTTGTGGGGCCTCTCTAGTGTGGACAAAACCAATTATTGCAATAGAATATTTCATGGGGCACGAATTTTTTTATCCCGATGTTGGGAAATTCGCGTTCCAAGGTTTAGATGATTGCTGTTATATGATAGTGTTTGAGGAATACAAACACGAACATCACTGCAATAGTTTTATAAAAAAAGCTGTGTGAAGGAATGTCTGTACGACTCCCAGTTAAGACTGGATTAGCGACTGTCATTGCTTGGGAAAAAAAACTGATATGGTTTGTTTCTAATCACTCTCCTCCTAATAAAGATTGGTTCCTCAATCGTGTGACTGTACTTGAGGCTAATCGTCCATTTTGAGTGTGTGAGAGGCGGCCAGCTATTAAGGGTGAGAGGTTTGACGAGACCGAAATTATTAGCTTATCATCAGACACGTCAAATTCGTCAGTGTTAGAATTGTTAGAGGCTTCAGTACTTCAGCAAAACTCAGGTGTATGCATTTTACTTTCATTTGCTCTGCCCTTGTCTCGGGTATCAGTGTGGGGGCAAATGAGTAATTGAAAGGGGAGATGAAACTGATGCCAGCCAACAGAGGAATATCGAGAAAGTGGTGGTGGATGTCGCCAATCAAAAGTGTGGGGTCTTGTGTAAGAGGACCTAACATATTGGTTGTAAATGTATGCGTAGACGACATCACACCACCTGGACCCTGGGCTGCAAGGCAGCTGTGGTGCAGTAATGTAATCCTGCTGCAGTGCTTCACGGCCAGTCAGAAGGATCAGATTTCCGAGCCGCCAGTGGGACACTTTGTGTGAAAGAGCCTGAGAACTGAGTGAATGTATGCGGTGGTGTCTTAGGGAATTTACAAGACACTATGTCCTGTCTAATGGAATTAAGTCTTTGACATTCACATCCAATTTGTATCACTTCACCATGCCGCCCCTGAAGGTATGAACGACAAGAGGGCAGAGGCAGAAAAACAAAGACCATCATACTCATCATCTGTGTTGGATCAGTTTTGATCAGTTGGCAGTTTTTGCAAGTGTCTTACCCTTACAAAATGTATTCATGAGCAGAGTAGTCTTAAGTTGCATAGGGTGGCTATGGTCTGGGTGTCAAAAATAAGAAATAAAGTGTTTGTGATCCGGTGTTTCTAATTTCGACAGTAGCTAGTTTACCTGCGACATCAGTATCAAACTGCAATGAATGCAGGGGACCGCTGCAGCTCACTGTACACTCTGGATCGAAGACAAGGCAACACATTGCACCATAACAGTTAACAGTTAGGTGTAAGCTGCGAGAGGCATTTAGAGGAGGATTATAGTGGAATGCCGGCAGAAATCAGTGCATTCCATTGCGCATCCTACCTCTGAGTCCCAAGGGCATCCCGCCCCCTTTGAAGACTCGGGGCCCCATCACCCATCTTGGTAGCACATTGTCCAATCCTCTGGGAGTGGGACTCCAAAGCAGGATGGGTTGTTCTGGGAATCAAGGAGCAGAGGTTAGTTGGGGAGGGTCTACCAGAGTATGAGGAATGGAGTTGTGTGATTTGCACTAACCTGCCAGACTTTAGAACCTCAAGGAAATTTGAGGAGATGTGTGTGATGGAAATGCCCTCCCAGGCTTTTAAGACAAACAATAGCATTTGGGGAATAGAATTTAGGTAGTTAAACCCAGAGACCTAAACCCTGGGCAGATGGGTGGGTGTGGCTGCATCTTTTACTGATTACATGCTAAGCAAGAGCTGACCCCATGGGATGAACCTCTGCATCATCGTTATCGGGTTCGCAGAGATACAACCCAGCCCGTGACCTGTATTCCAAAAACCATTGATGCCCTCCAAGTGCCCCAAGATTACCCGACGAGTGCCCACGCGGATCTGTTGGGGTAATTCTAGCCAGCAGACACACACCTGTCCCAGCAGCAGCCAACAATGCTGCCATGATGACAGCAGCCACCGCAGGCCCCGCCTGCCCTCTTCTCTACCACCAGCCAGGTAATCCCGACATATCAAGTAACCCGCCTGGCTGTTCAGCTGTTCTGGTGGAGAACAGAAACTCAAACATTAGCTAGGTTCGCTCTTGATGAGGGGAGGGGATGTACATTGCGAGATCGGAAACTCGCCTCATCATATCTGGCAAGGAAGCTATATAGCAATGAATGGTCACAGGGGTTGCGAGAGCCTTGCTTTACTGTACTACAGAAGGCAGTTTGTGTGGGAGAGTCAGACCCAGGGACACATTCTACCGAAAGTAGAATTATCATTGTGACTGGCGTTTTTCAGTACTTGGTCTTATCTTAAAGGAATCTGTTTTAACCAGTCACCTGTTGACAGCTGGAAAAGTTCAATGACATGGTACCCACCTGCGTGGATACTGTTACCACAAAGACTTGCAACTTCTCATTCCTTTTCCCCATACAGGAAGTGCAGGTCAGCATATGTAGCTCTGCATAGTCGACACACAACATGGTATTCATGAATGAAATACACATCAACAATATTGTTCAATATTGCACATTCCTTGTTCCCTCCATGTGCTTGCAGATGTCAAACAAGTTTGTATTGGTTGTCTGAGTTTAGCATGTACAACTGTTGGCACATTGTCGCAACACCCAGCACTCAAGGTGTGGGGGCTGTGTGTGATATTAGCCACAAACAATAATTTGTCTACTTCTGTGCACAAAATAGCTGCCTTCAAAACCCTAAATAGGCTGTTCATGGTAAAATAATAACTTTTGAGACCCTCGTTACTTTTTCTTTCAGTAATATTTTATCCGTTAACCACATTTTCAAATAAATACTGGCTTTTAGTAATAAACATTGTGTATATATTCTACAGCACTCAGAAGTTAACGTCTAAGGCTACACTGAAATTATTTATTGACTGTTATTCCAAATGAGAGGGCTTTCAAAAGTGCTCACTTTAGTGTAATAGCCTATAGAAGCCACACACTAATAAAAAAAAACTTTTTGGAATTAATTTATAAGCCTTGTTTTTAAAAAATGTAAATACACCATCTCTGTTCCAGGTTCAAATGTCAAATAGAATAAACAATCCATAATAATGGCTGGTAAAACAAAAAGAAAATTAGAATGTTCAAAATATATACAACTATATTTGATATAAATACAATACTGTAAATTATTGTTATGATACTGCCTTTCTTCACCTCGCTGGCATTACGGTAATCAAGGTTTTCAAGATTATAAAGAAATCCACTATATTAGCAATTACTGATACTACTGTAAAGACATGTAAATACAATACGTCAATTAAAAACTTTTTTTTAAATGAAATTTACACCTTCGAATTCCAATGCAATGCTCTCTTTGATATTGGTATTACATTACCATTTTCACATCATGACACAATAATTTTCAATAAATTATTAGTATTTTTACTAAGCAATTTTGAACATTTGAGAAGACATTAGGTTCCTAATCAAATTTCACACAGAAACATGCATGGAGGTTTTCAACTTCATATCAAGTTAATTTATTTTTGGTTATATGTGTATTTTTATCACAGAGCTTACCTGAGGACAAAATACAAACAGAGAGACTAACAATATTGTACACAGCCACTTGTATGCGTAAACTGCATCTGATGTTATTCCACAGTGCAGTTAAGCCCATTCATTATGTAAACAAATTATTTTTACTGCAAAATTAAATTACTGTTTTATGTTTATAAATATAAATACACACACATACATGTAGATAATATTGGTAGCCTAATGACTAGAGGTGTGTCAAAATAGCAAATGCTAAAAATGCAAAATAGATTATGAAATGCTCAATAACTGCTATAATTTGCTAAATTAAAAAAAAACATCCTATAGGAGAATACCAAAAATAAGATGGTCTAAAATAAAATTACCTCAACTAAATGTTATTTCAATTCAAAATACCTTCCAATATACGACCCCTAATGTAATTCATCAAATAAAAGTTGCCCCAAATTAAGATGCCCAAAACATGACTTGAAAATTATACACTGAAATTTACTTGAAAATAAGATACATCTAAAAAATTCCAAATTAAGACAACACTGTCCTCATCTTCAAAGAAATGGCTATGAAAGAAAAGCAGCTAATCTTTCCTGTTTTACTTTAATATAGGAAAACAGTACTTCAAAATATTTGAGAATGTTTGTTTAGCGGACTGTTTTGTCTTTTAATACATATTTCAAATATATTTATATGTATGTGTTGACATTAAAAATTAAAGTTAAACATAGTGCATTTTTAAGGGGAAAAATTTTTAAACAATATACTACACTTTTTAAATTTAAATATATACATAAAATCTTTTAGCACAAACCTATTCAGTAGACTGCATACATGATTATACAATGATAAGTAACAACTTAATAGTGTGCTACACTTCAGATGCAATAAAACAACATTTCCTTCCTTCACTTGTGTAAGTTTTTTTGATTATGAAGACCTACCAGTTAATTCTGACTTACAAAATTCTGAAGTGCCTCGTATACTAATTAAATACATATCCTGTGTAATGTATTAACATGAATTATCGGCCAGCTGAATACTATGAATGAAACAATTTCTATAATTTGTTACTGTTTGTCATTAAATATGCTACAAAATGCTAAAAAATTCCTTCTCAAAATGCTATTATATGCTAATAATCTCTTTTAAAAATGCTATTTTCACATACCTCTGGCACATATCTCACCATTTCTGAAAAACACTTTATAGTATAGCTTTGTTCCAAAATTTAGATAGCCACACCGCCCCCTCCAAAACAAAATTGACAGATGAAAAATTTTCTACTTTCACAGCAAACTAAGTTATGTATGTGGTATGTCCTTGCTCTTACAATAATCACTATATAATCACTATACAGTAATGACTACATGTAACTGACAAAGTAAGGCGGAACATGAGTGTAACATCCCCACATCACGGCACCCGCCAATGTTCTGTTGTATGCCTGAGTTCTCCCAACCTGACTAATGCTATTATTTATGTCGCTAGAAAATACTTACGAAACAGCAACCTAGCACCATACACACCAATGTTCTGTTGTATGCCTGAGTTCCCCCAACCTGACTAATGCTATTATTTATGTCACTAGAAAATACTTACGCAACAGCAACCTAGCACCATACACATCCAAAATATATCAAGTCATAAATTTTGTTTTCTAATGATCAAATACATACAACACAGCAAAAAGACTTGTCAAAATTATGATTAAAAATAAACATCGTAAATTATATTATGGGGAATGGTGTATGCAAACCATATATTTATATAATTTTTGTCATAACTTCTTTTACAGCTGATTTTTGGCTCAACAAGACATAAATAACAATTTTGAGTACCCGTGTTTGTTAGTCTCAGAGCACAGATTGAAGATAAGAAAATAAAAATTCTTTCTTTTCTTCCATTAGTGCTTTGGGAAAAATGACAGCAGTTAATAACTAAGAACGTAAAAAGGTGTTGAAAATTATTTACGTTTTGTGGAGCCAAAAATTTTGACAAACTCTTTAGAAAACAACCTATATAAAAAATTGGGTAAATATACTGCTTTCATTCACCATTCCCCTTGGTCTTAAGATTAGGGACATGTTTTCTCCAAGATACTCTACAGATAACATAATATTTAGCAGATGGACAAGGATGGCTGAAGATAAGCTTTGGGCAAGTTTTACGTGAAATAGCTACACATGTAAAGAAAGATTACTTGTACAATCACATTAAATTATGTTTCTCACACTGGAAAAATAGAGTTAAAAAATACAGTACATTAATAAAAAAAAAATGAACTAGCTCAGGTTTACATTAATTCCACTAAGACTTCACTCACAAAACCTAGCATGTAAAAATGATATACAGAATTATGGCTACAACTATTTGCTATAACAGAAAAAGGTTGTAAATGAATAGTACAAGAAGATGAAGAAACAAAAGATGATAATAAAGGTTTTTTTATATAGCAAAAATGAGAAAAAACAGATCTAAAATATTTTTACAAGTAGTAACACAAGAGTTTTGTCAGCATTCAAGAGATCTGTCAAGTTACAATACTTGTTGCTCCTACAATTCAGCTCATATCACAACAAAATAATAGTTGTGATAGAAAATGAGAATATATAATTCGGGTACACAACTATTTCTCAAGAATTAATGTGCCCATTTTATTACTGTAATACTTTTTAAAGGCCTCAAAAACCAAATATAGTCAACTCTCTATATCTTGGACCTCAATGTCCCAGACTTTGGATAACTCGGACAAAATTTTGATCTAAAGTTTTATTTTTTAATTATTGCAAGTGAGTTGCACGGAATTATGCCTACAAATCTTCAATTGTCTACACTGTCTGAAAGAACAAATAAATGTTTTAAATAATAATAATGCAATGTTTACTGCAGTTTTAACGAATTCTGCATCACAAACTTGGCCGTAAAATATCTTATATGCAGCACGCTGTTTGGTGTGCGATTATTGCAACGTAGCGCAGTGAGCAACGTGCCTCCACTTCCCCTACGTAGCGCGAGTTTGGAAGCGCACAGCGAGGTGCCTGCCTCCACTACCCCTACTACCCCTTCGTCGCACGACTGGCAGCAAACATGTCACGAGAGACTAGAGAAACATTTCAGTGCCATACTAAAGGGACGCTCACGTGTATAATGGCGCCTAAACGGAAATGTGTGTTGTTAAGTGTTGTGCAGAAGTTAAAACTGATTGAAAAGTTAGAGTCTGGTACTTCGGTGTCTAGTCTTTGCGCAGAATTCGGTGTTGCGAAACAAACTGTCTCGGACATTAAAAAGCAAAAGGAGAAGTTGAAGGCATTTGCTGTGCAGTGTGATGTAGAAAGTGCAGCTTCCAGTCGAAAACACATGAAGTTGCCTGGCGATACAAACTTGGATGAAGCTGTACACAGATGGTACATGCAGCAAAGGTCAAGTGGGGTCGTAGTGCATGGTGTAGAGTTACAGGCAGCAGCTGACAAACTGGCTAAACACATGAACATTCAGTTCAAAGCAAGCGATGGATGGTTGTGGTGTTTCTGACAGCTGTACAGCATTATCAATAAAAGAATAATCGGAGAAACT
The DNA here is from genome assembly GCA_029891345.1 of Dryococelus australis. Lineage (NCBI taxonomy): Eukaryota > Metazoa > Arthropoda > Insecta > Phasmatodea > Phasmatidae > Dryococelus > Dryococelus australis. Next base: position 86,091,609 of record CM057004.1, on the reverse strand, counting down.
TTATACTGCTAGTGTTGATACATTCAGGAAATTACTTTAAGCTTTAATCGACAGTGAAGAACTGACTCCTGCAAAGCTTTACAATGCCGACTAAATGGGCCTGTTTTGAAGTTCTCTGACCAAAAACACACAGGTTTTAAAGCATGAGGGCAGTGTACCTGGGCAGAAACTGAGTAAGAGAGGCTGTCTGCTTTGCTGTGTGTCAATGCTGACGGCAGCCATCGTCTAAAATCAGTTGTTGTGGGCAAATCACGTCGGCCTCGAAAGCTGAAGGACATAATGGACCATCTGCCTGTACACTATTCAAGCTCAAAAAATGCTTAGTTTATACAGGCAATCTCAGATGATTGGTTTCATAATCAGTTTGTGCCTGAAGTGAGTAAATTTCAGACGGATGTTTTATGAATTGCCGCTGATGACATAAAGGCTTTGTTGATAGTCGGCAATGTTCCGTCCCACCCTGATTCGAAGAAGTTGCATAGCAGTGATGGAAAAATAAAATGCTTGGCACTACCTCCCAACACCACATCCCTTATTCAGCCACTGGATCAGGGAATTATTTTAGCATGCAAAAGATTATACAAAAAAATTCCTTGATGAAATGATGGTGGTTTTAGAACCAAAGGACAAAGAGGATGACAGGCGAGGGAAGAGAACACTACAAAACATACGAAATTACAGCATCAGATCTGCAATTTTCAACTGGGCCACTGCATGGAAAGAAATTAAGACGTCCACACTTGTTAATGGGTGGAACAAATTGCTTTATGACAATGACATTGAGCCAGATTTCCGAGGATTTGAAGTCTGTGATTATCAGCGCACACTGCTTGCTGGAGGCGAAACAGACCTCATGGGAGAGGACACTGCTGCGTGGTTAGAGGCTGATGAAGGGGACCCTGGGAACTAGTTACAGACGGAGGAAGAGATCGCCAGTTATGTTTTATAATCTGCTACACAGAGCAAGACACGGATGAGGATGAAATATTAGAACCACTCTCCAAGTCGCAACTGTCTAGTGCCAGACAAGCTCTGGATACCCTAATCAGTATTGTTAACTCAACTTCAGATGCTGAGCTCCAGCCGTATTACAGTCATTTTTGTCCGGCTCGTGAAATAGTCGTCCAGAAACAGCATCAAAAGACTGTCCAGAAGACGATTGAAAGTTTTTTCAAACCTCTGTAGTGACCCGCCCACTTGACGTATCCTTTCCATCATGTTCATACAATTGCAGAGAAAGTGTGTTCTATCCCGACTCGGACTAGGCAGTGTTGTGCAACACAATATGCCACACAGTGAACCGAACTTTCAGGCTGTGTGTACACTATGACATAAGCCCATGTGGTTATCATTTCAACCATGTTGTGAACATTTATATGTACAGAATTGTACATGTGTACGTTTTAAGTCCCACAGTGAAGGTTGATTTTCTATTTAGTAGGATAGTGTTTGAGTTTTGTATGTTTAAATTTGTTTGTTTATTTCTGTTGGATGCCCAGTCGGATATTATGCAGCACTCTGTGGTGTCACGGAGAGGTATTATTTTGAATACTACTTTTAGTTTTTTATATTTAACGATGCAAATTATGACAAATGGCATCCAAAACACTAGTGGCACCAATAATGGTTAATCATCATCCATATTTATTAAAGAAAATTTATTAATTCTTGAAACGAGTTATATTGCAGACTGCCATCACGTATTTAATTTCTTAAAATACAACTGCATGAAAATGATATTCTATTTAGGATGCTTGAGTTTTACGGCCTTTTTAAATGTTGAAAACCACTCTTAATGTATTTTTGTCCCAAGATATGTCTTGTCATACATACGGGCGCCAGGGCGGAGGGTAGAGCTGCCAAACCTTATCCTCACTTATCGCACGCATCACACATTCCAGATAAGGGTGCGCGTACCACTGCGAGTTGTGGCTTCCAGCACGCTGCAGATAAGAAGTAGACAACGTGTGAAACACGAACTGAAGGTCGTTGACAAAGAAGTGAAGCACTCCAGTCTGCGCTGCAGTGGCGGCAGCCATCTCGCCCCTTCCTGCAAGAGTGCCAGACTGAACTTGAATCGCAGCGAAGCGAACGGGCCTCCAGCGGGGAGAGAGGGAAGTTGCCTGAGTCACCCCACCATTTCCCACGCCATAACTCCCTCCTCTGAGCAGGCAAGCCAACCAGCCCCTCCCCGCTTACCAACCTTCTCCCTTGTTCCTGCCACCCCTCCCCCATTCTGCTTCACTCAGCAGTATCTACATGACATTTCACGCACTTCCCCGACAACAGGCCAACTCCTGTCCGTCCGATCACTTATTTGCCTGCCTGATGCTTCCCACTCGTTTATTTATTGAGACCATGGTACATAAATTGCCCCATGGCATAAAGGAACCATAGTATACAGGGCTTATACCCTACTAAAGTACAATTTGAATAGCTTACAGTGCAAGTTACAGCTGTCCCCTTGGTATCTCAGACAAACCGCAACGCGGACAACCTCTCCTCCCCATTAGTCCGAGATATCGAGAGTTGACTGTACTGCCAATAGTCAAGATTATGACAACTTCAGTTAACAACTAACATGTAGCCCATACGTAATTTACCTAAGCATATTGAGCTTGGTGTGGGTATGTTTGAACAAAACATTAGTCTCACATGAAATAATCAAAGCCTAACTTCCGCACAGTAAATTGTTCATATAGTTAAATATTACTTCTTCAATCAACTTGTTCTATCATAAATAAAATAACTTTTGTATTGTGATTCATTTTGTGCAGGCTTGTATAAAACGTTAATACTGAAGATACAGCAGTCAGTGCTTACACAAAATTATATGAATATACAAACTTATTTGCTCAAAGGTTGATTTAAAAAATTCCCAATTAACCAATAATTATTGGCAAATTCCAATGACCGCAATGGACTGCAATCAGCATGCACAGGTAGTGTGCTGCATGTTCCAGATACCCAGCAACTACAGTCAGCATACAGTAGTTATGTTCCAATGTGAATTTCACCGAGTACAATCTGCCTCAAGAGTCAATGTGGCAGTTCTGAGTGCCAATATGGCAGAAAAACATTCATTTGTGCTGTGCAATCATGCAATAATTTAAATTGTGTAGTTTTTAGGGTGCACTGTGTGTACACCAAATGCAGTCAGTTAAAAAAACACCACATTACGCCAGCTAGTAGTGTGTAGCAAAAATTATCTATGTCAGTTAGCATAGCAGTTGTTACAACAGCTTTCATAATAGGCCTGGGAGAACTTCACATCATAGTAAGTATGGAAACCAGCATCGTGGAAAATTCACTTAGCAGTAATTAGGCATATAATAGGACATGTTATAACAATCACAAATAATTAATGTTTTACGGTCAAAATATAACCGAGATAATCACACAGTTAACCAAATACCTTCTGTCATCACAATATCTGGTGCACTGCCTATTTATCATTGCAAAGATTTGAAACCATCTTCACAAGCGCTAATCATATTACTTGTTTGATAACATGACGGGAATTTGCATGTGTCGCTGTTTCTCACTGCACATTCACTTGACCTATTAGTAATCATGTGGTGCTAATTTTTATGGAAATTTCTCAGTTGTTTTACAATACTGTACAAGCAAATCTTCACGAAAGGTGCAGCATCAAATAAGTGATACTAGGCTTGTTAATTAAAATGGTTTCCAGTGTGTCTGCTGAATTTCTTGTAAGAGATATATGTAATGTATTTTATAGAACCTTGTCAAAACATTTCTATTTACATCTTTCTGAACAATTAACTACATTCACTTGGTCCTAAAATATGTTTTTCAAATGGAAATTACCATGCTATGAAGTTTTCCTTTAAAGAGAGTAGTAATTGTTTTGTATCCTTCAGGACTTATGGTTTGAAAGCTTCCGTTTCCTAAATTTTAGTTTTAAAAAATCGTGAAATTATTTTTTTAACATAATCAAAATTGAATAACAAACTCAACTCATACATACATACATACATACATACATAGCTACAATTTTTTTCACAATGTACAAAATATCTGTGAAATCAATTTTATCAATTTCAACTTTGACATAATAGACAGGAAATATACATATTATACACTAGTATCTTAAACACACAAAAGAAGGTTTTTCCAAAATATTTTCTTCACCCACATTTTGTTTAAGGGTTGGGAAGCTTTAAAGGCATAGCAAAATTATTCCCCCAAAAGAATAAAACCCGAGAAAAATCTACTAGAATTTCCAGGAAACTGTTTGAGGCAATGAATCAGATTCCATTCATTCAGGGAAAAAAAGGTTAATGCCAAAAAGCCGAACACTAATAAACCTCAAAACTGGACTGGACCTCAAACAAAAATGTGGTACTAACTGAAGATAAAAAAAAAAGTATGTCAGATTTTGAAACATGATACATACATGGAATGCAGTGCTAAAGGATCAAACATGGAGTAAGGGAGTGTCAGTATAAAAATAACGAAAAATATAAGTGGTAAGCAGATGATGAGAGACTGATTAAAATTCATCTTGATAATTTTATATTTCGATTAACACCAATTCAATTTTTTAATTTCTATTTATGGACAGTTGTGTCATTTTAATATTACATAAAATCAATCCAGAATACATGCATTTGAGGTCAGAACCGAATTTAACTGCTTCCCAGTGTATAGTCCACTTTAATTACAAAGGCACTATTTTGACAGCTAGTGTGTATGGTAACATAATATACATGAAACTAATAAAGCACCATAATATAAAACTCTGTATCTGCTGATGCGTGAAAAATTTAAAGTGTATATTTATGTTGGCTATTCCGACAGCCATTCCCAAGCATAACAGACAATGGAGAAATACACAGAAAAATTATTTATATATTTTAATTTTATGTGGTTACAAAATATTTGTTGTTAGTGTATCAAATTAAACTTTGTGTTAAAATAGTAACGTGTACGTGTTTGAAATGCAATACAACTTAAAAGGTTCATGTTCATTTTGCCTGGATTCCTTCTTCCTCGACACACAATAATACAATTCATAACGTACATGCTTGGTATTAATTCCATAATTCCAAAAAAACTGCAGAACTTTATCAGGGTATTTTTAATATTTCTACGTTCATCCCACTTTGACCAATGGTGAGGGGGGAGGGAGGAGTGGTCTCAACTTTTTTTTTTTGGAAATTTCCCACTGGAAGAAGTAAAACGGTAAAACGTTAGTACTATTCCCATGTGTCTGCAAGCTACCCCGGCACATGTAGACAGAAAGTTGCACCACTCTACTTCCGTCAGTGTAGACAGTTAAAGGTAATTCATTTGGCTTTTTTTTTCTCATTGTTAACATCATCTTGGGTTTGTGGAAGTAGTGAAGTGGGTGTGATACATAGTGCAAAATCTCATCCAAAAATTAATTCTACAAGACTGTTCATACCTCTTAGATATAAGGATTGGAGAGAGTCCTTACAAGCCACGTTAAAAGGATGCTGGAGTTCTCTATAAACTGGAGGACAGAACTGACATACTGAGACAACTAATGCAGGACCTGGTGTGGAAAGGCAGAGTTGCTGGTACATCAGAGGGTGAGTTCATGGCAATTTTTGAATCACTGGCAGTAGACACTGTGAATATGACATATGTAGTGAATTTGGTAGTTAGAATGGCAAACATCGTATCACTTTGACGCATTACATCTTTTTCAACAATGGATATTACACGACTTCCGTTCCATCCTTAGGTCAGTTTGCTTAGAAAACAGAAGTTAGCATTTTCATTTGTCCCGACGTAAGATGAAATTGTAGTCAGCCATGCAGATTGTTTTATTCACCGGCCCACATTAACACTGCTTAAAGGTAACGAGTTCTTTCACTCCCCGCAAAAAAGCACTAGTAGTAGGATTATCATTTGTCTTTGCTTTTCTTCCCTTCCAGCCAGCCGGTAACGTCAGAAGATAGGCAAGTCATCCATTCGCTACCACCCGCTCTGCGACCACCCCTCGCCTAATGGTACCAGCTAATCAGCGCCGGGCAGCAGCCCACGTTTCTAGACCAACACCACATGTGCTACAAAGCTTCTGTCATCTGACATCTATTTGTATGTATGGTCCGTCGCCACTGCTGATTCCAAGGCAGTCGCTCACAGCAATACAGCCGCATAAAGGCTTTGGAAGTTAATCAGCAATAACTACAGAGATTGGCTAGCTGGCTTGTGGCGTAGTGTGCTCTCTGCAACAGCTGGTGAGGGTTGTGGGTGGCACACATACACTAACACTCACTCACACCTGAACTGACACTAACATACACCTTTACACTCAGCTGCACGCGAGATCACAAACAAGGTGATAGAAATATTACCTCTGGTTTTGAGTTTCTTTTAATTGTCTGTAACACAATAACACTCTTTCCTGTGTTACAGAGAGATGGCTGGCATCTGTCGGATGGGTGGCTCAGTTCTGTCCCCCACCACCAGGGCCGCACAGCGCGGCCCTGGTTGCACACCAGTTGCAACCTCATTTCATATCAACATGCACTAAATTCACGAAAGTCTATCTTCACTAACTAACAACATACCTTACTTTCTACAACCCTACTTCATTTAAAGGAAGTAATCTTAGCCTCTGCGACTGTCGCATCAATTTTCCAAGGCCCTCTCCGCTTTGCTGGTTTGCTATGCTCTTCCATCTAGACCCTTCTTCTTTTGGGGTGTGTCCATGGCTACAATTGCAGTCATGGCACCAGACAACCCTGCTATAGCTGCGATGCATGCCCCAATTTTATTAAAATACACCCAACCTAAGGTGTAAAGGGCTTGTCCCGAGATGCATCCCATTCTCCAATTGTCTTAGCTACTATCATGCATGGTGGAGGGCACACAGAATTGTGAAGGTGCTCACACTGGCATAGCGAGATTGGGGGGGGGGGGGGGGACGCATGCGCGCACACACACACAAAAAAAAAGAGGTCTCTAGACCAGTCTTTGCTTCTAGTGCCAGTCGCTCAGAACTGACCAGATTGTCCAGTCTCAGCTATCCAGCACTCGTTGCTCGGACACTGACCACTACACCCTATTAAGCTTTAGCTTGGAGAAGCTTTCGTTCCTAGGGCTAGCCGCATGGGTTCGGACCACTTAACCATTGTTTAAGCACTGCTTACGATAGGGTTTGCTTCCAGTGCTAGCAGCTCGGAATTTAATGTTACTTTAATTAGGATCTCTCCCTGCTTTGTAACTCGCAAAACCAGCTCACTCTGCAGTGCACGGACGTGTCTGTAGGTAATCCTATTCTCGAGTACTTCTCAGGACTCATCCTGACACCACCTTGCTTAGTATTCCTAACTATATGTCAGCTTCTCTATATAATGTCGTTCTACACAATCTACACATCGTTCAGACATTCAGCCATCACACCCTGCATTCCCCCCACATAGTCACCGGTTGCCTCTACTGGCCTGTTCAGTATTGTACTCTAGCTTCCTGGCTGAGATTCATGCCGTCAACAAGGAGTTAGGGTGCATTCACCATGTGAATTTCCCTACGGAAATAAAACGTGGGTTAACTTTCACTTTGAGTTTGTTCCTGTGGACATAGCACCTTACCGTAGACACCCTCACGTAACAATACCGCAGGTAATCCCGGGTTACGTATTCAAACGAGCCAACACACTGAACTTTTACTCACACCCACTAGATCAGGCTGCCCTTCCCCCCGCCAACCGCTGATTGGTGGAAAGGAGGAGCCATACAGGTACTCTATCCTGAACCAGCTTGTCGGCTTGGTGTCCGTCGGTCTCTCCACTGCGGTAACAGCCAAGAAAGACAGGCGTTCCCTGAGTTGGGAAGACTCGGACAGGATCACACACCTGCATGCGACCTTGGACAGGTGAGGCCTGACTTCCCTCGTGGACTGTATTACATGCCAGATGTTGGAATAGGGTGTCCGCAAGTGCCCGGTCCGCATGTGGTGCCACACGTAAGTTTGCACACAAGGAGCCTGTCTTCTTGTTATAGTAGCAGAAGGGTAAGTCCACATCCTAATGCCCTACTCCAAGTTTAGAGAGTGTGACACTTACTAGTTTCTCTGTCTGAAATGCAGAAAACAGCTCCACGTAGGCAGTCCCCTTAACTAACACAATTGTAAATCCAGCTAGCTTTTCTGTCTCACACCTAAAGAGAAATAATTTTCTATAACAACAATAGATATAGTTACAGTGATATCCTACTGTTAAGAACCTTCATGGTTTCCAGGAATACAGCTGTTACTGAGGGATGATCTAGCGACATATTTAGACCCAACCCAATCCATATACATCAAAACTGCAGTGTTTCTATTTTTAGATATGCACTGATTGGCGTAGTGTTAAACGCAATGTGTAGCGGTTTATTTTCCAGCTGATTTCCCTCAAATTACCAACTTTTTTCTACAGACCTTTTTTATGGTTCCTCAAAAATAAGGTTTTAAACAGAGGTGGTCTTAATAAAAGGGATTGTGGGTTGTAATAGTGAGGCTCTACTGTATTCTGATACTTATACCAGTGCACGTGTTTATAATTCATCTCTTTATGTACACTGCAGAGGTTGTCTTTTTATTTTATTTCATTCTGCCAGTATTCCTACACTCTTAAGCTATCTAGAAGAACTGAGGCTATCAACTTTCTCCTCAGTTCCACTGTATGCTCTTTCCTATCCTCAGTGAATGTACATAGATACCTTGAAAATATTTCACCCAGACTGTCAGGGAAACTAATGTTACAGTCTTATGACCAGTTAAATGTTCTCAAGTGCAATTGGTCATGCAATTAGCACACCTGACACATTCACTATGTTATGGATTTAATCCTGAGTGGTGTACTGGGAAGCTGTAAATATGGGTGAAGTTCTTAACAACTCTCCTCCATTCTTTTCTACCAAATTTAGCTAAGCTTAAGAACGTCTAAATTATACATAAAGTGGTATTACTGTTGTTTTTCCAAACAGTGTTTGTCATGCTTGACTGATATATGTAACCAAATATTGTATCTGAATTTTTGTAAGAAAAAAATTATAAAAAAACTTTTAAAATCTGACTTAATTTTTTTTTACTTATTTTTTAGTATCAAACTTTACTCAATCTTACAGACTTTTAGATTATAACCAAACCACAATCATATTAATTTTCCAGTACAGTTTCAAGGTCATATTCTGCCATCTAGTAAGTTTTGCATTTTTCCAGTTATTTAATTTTAGCTACAACTCAATGCTGCTGTAAAAATAAATATTTAATAAACAACTATTTAATTCTTCTTATATTTTCTGCCTTTTATTCTTAAAGATGACACTGATTTTCTAACTATCCACCCAAAACCTAATTTTAAAACTTATAGTGACTGACAAGACTTGCCCCACAGTGATTTTTGTTACCAAATAAGAAATTGCTTTTCTCTAAACAATCTCCAAAATTATTATATTCCCCTTAAAATCACACTAACATGACTTATATATGCACATACGCTGAAACTTTACAACATTTTAGCAAAAATAAATGTGAAATACAGCAAAGTGTTGGAAATAAACTCTTTTTACTTTCACCTAGAGAACTTTGACAAAACTCATAAACAAACATCCCTCACAACAGGAAACTGAAAACACATTTAGTTTGAAGCACCTGGTCATAAATTCAACAAAATGTGTTGTTTGCATGTGCAAACAAGTTAATTTTGGCAAGGTTGTTAGTGAGATAAGTAGAGTGTAATTTTTAAGTTAACCAGAACTGATCACATACTCCAGTTTATGATTATGATAACTGATGAGAAAATATTCATTTACACATTACACTGCAATCTTCTACAATCAATCAAGTTAAAAATTTCCAAGAATAGGAGGTTAAAAAAAAAATCAATGAATTTATTACATCAAAAACTAATTAACATTACTGCAAAAATCACTTATACAATTTCTTATTAATTTATATTCATTTCAACTGCAGAGTGTATAGTTCGGTTGAGGGACTTGTCTACAGATGTGGAAAATAGCTCCACGCAGGTGGGCCTATTAACACAGTGAAACAAGTGAGGAAAACAGGGCTCTGAGCATCACAAATATCTAATGGTCCCATTCTGGAAAAGGGGCCTAGCAAGTGACCTTTACTCTAGGTCAATAAATACTTCTGGGCTTCTGCTTTTTGAATACATGTGTTTCCAAAAAGATAAACAATGCTGAAATGAAGTGAATACATATCTGGCAGTACCAGCCTGGCTGAACTGACCCCACCAATTTAAAGATTTTGCTAAATGATGGCAACAGCATCAATCATCAAAGGCATGACAGGATGAGTCAACATTGGACACCAGTTGATCAAACTGTAAGCCAAGTCTTGAATGGAACCAGTTGTTTTACAGTGGGGCAATCAGCAGCAACTTCCAAGAGCTACGTTGGTCAACCACTGCAAGAAGAAAGCTCTTTGCTAGTCATCCATCACTGCTACCTTGATGTTGAATAACCTTTCACCCTGACAACCTAACACTTCATCCAGAAGCATGTCGCATGAGGTGGTTCGTCAGACTTCCGTCAAATTTTTCTCACCAAATTAAGACTAATCAGTAAGAAACGGAAATGACATCCCATCAATGCCATTTATCTGCGCGTCAATTGCGCGAAACAGACTTCTTGTTGGCTGGAAAAAAAATGGACATAACAATTAGAGCACACAAGACAATTATTAGTTAAATAACAATGAAACTATGACATTAAGCAAAACCATCACACATACATTCTCCTACAAGAAGTGATATTAACATCAAGAGCTGAGTTTCATTATTACCTCTACCAAATCTTGATGCATGATGCTTCCTACTAATTTTCATTATTATTATTGACTCCACATCATCAAGTGCGCATCATGTGTCCCGATGGAATTGAACCCTGACTGGCCACCTCCAAGGCCAGCACCCACGTAATTATAGGAAGTCACTTCATCGCCCCTGCCACTTGTAAACCCGCTGAGAAGCAGCCACGGGCATGCAAGAGTTTGCCCCTAAGCGAGTGGTGGATCCCAAACCTCCCTGCCATCACCCCACCAAGAGATGGCAGCAGCAGTGCTGCCCAGCCCAAAATGAAGGGGTGACAGCCGAACATTACTGAAAGAGAACAAAGCATGCAGAAACCCTCCAGCCGAAGGGAATACAACACTGTGTGCCCGGCAGAAATGCCAGTTGTCAACGTAGCTCGCCATAGCACCAGTCCTGCTAGGGCAAGCTACTGCACAGCCACAGTCCTCCTCAGGACTCTTCAAGACCTTCAAATCTTCTACCAGTTCTTCAGCAGACGACACTTTCCCCACTACAGCAGCCGAAGAGTTGTCGCTACCCCCCGACACTTGTCGTCAAAAGTCAGCACACCCGACACGTACACCACCACATGGTGCCCCGCATCCCTTCAGGACTACAAGCCACAGTTAGGGTACAGTTGATTTCACAACTACTTAATTGTCAGCTCTTGTCCAGTCTTCAAACCAGGCTCCTCAAGCCGACAGGCACCTTCACCAGTCTTGCTCTTGTATAAAGTCCATTGAACCCCTATTGTGTGTAGAGGTAGGAGGTAGTACAGGTCACCGTGTTTCTATTCTCAAGGGAATAAAACACGTAGTGTAGCTAACTTCTGTCTTTCCTTACTCTGCAGTGAACATGTGCTTTTTCCCATACCTGGTAAGCGTTACCCTCGAAGGGAGCAGCATGGGACCGCAAATTAGCAACAGTTTCTCATATAGAGCAGGACTGCGGGCAGCCCCATCACCAGGACTACACGTTAGAGCCCCAAACACTAGAAAGACACACGATGAAGCATCTGGGCCAACTAAGTCAGCTAACCCATTCCCTCCAAAGCGTATAAACTCGCCGGATGGGGTGCCAGGCCTGATGAGGCTTGACCCAGGTACTTCTGTAGTACACTTTAGGTACGGGTTTGTTGCCTGCTGCACTCTACAGGATGAACATTAGCACCTTACCTGTACATGATGTTCATTCACTGACGAGGAAGCAGGATGAACGCCCACAGGACAGCTGCTACCCTTGTATCTGGCCACCCTCTAAGTAATCAATCCACCCCAGCCCTCTGCTGTTAAAATTTGCTTCTCAAAATAATGTTTTGTTAAATCACCAAACAAAAAAAATAAAAAATAAATTTTTTTTTTTTTTTAATTTCAGAGTTTGTCCAACTGGTAAAACCCTTAAACTATCACTGCAGCTTCATTATGTGGTAGAACATTAAAATCTAAAAATGGATTCTGGGATATAAATCAAATAACCAGATGTAAAAAATAATTGCCCGAAAATTTGGAGTTTTTTCTTTCTTAACTGCCAGAAATCTATCAGAATAAATATAGAACGAAACAGGAAATCATAGCTAACTTTGACATACCACGAGTGCTGTCGGTTACATATCCCAGCCTTAGACTCTGGTGCTCCCCTGGTGCACTGTAGCTCCAACTGCCACAGCTCATTTCGAATCTGTACCATTCCTATTCACAAACAGGTCAACTCCTTGCCGCCTGGGAGGCCGCCAATCTGCACGACGCCGCATTCCAGTCTGAGTGGGTGGACCCACCTCCTCTCTTATCTTGCCCTGGATGGCAGGCACAGAACGGGCACACTCACGTGCATCATACGAGGTTTCCTCCTCCATGCAGCCTGCTCCAGCCACCCCTCGCTCGTCACATCTCTTGAGGGCACCTATTACTATGCACGCCCTCCAGGCAGGGCAGTTTGCAAGCTGTTCTGACCAGAGAATCATCTGCAACTCTCGCCGCGGTTACCACACTGCTTGCTTTCAGTGGAAGCAGTTAGACTTAGTGTATAAAGTTACTATTATCAAAACTTGTGTTTTTCATCACGCTAGGCAGAAACTCTTGTGTTTTCTCCTTACTTCGAGTGTTGGCCATGTGCCTTGTCTGCGCCGGGCGTATTTCTACCGTAGTTGCTCTCGCCCTGAACCTATGTCAATATCTTGCTGCCGCCCTGCGGCAATCAGCTTGGCAATCTTGGTCCCTCATCCATCAGACGTTAGTGGGTACAGGTCGGAAAATACGCCTTGTAAATTCCTACTGACAGAATAAAACATATATCTACCAGTTAACCTCTTTTTGGTCCTATCATTCTCTTTCGCTTTCACCTCCCTTACCCTCTTTGCTTCTGTGTGAATATCCCCTTATCTACGTCTTAGTGCATGCAACGATCACCGCGATAGAATTTCGAACCAAAGTCCCCAATGAAGGGCATTCTTTCCTGTCAGTGTTCAATTAGCTAGTCATCAGCTGGTAATGCCGCTCGATGGCGCCACTGTGGTAAGGGGAGAGAGAACCTTTCTCTGAGGCTCCCGAGGCTTGAGAAGAACAAACACGTCAAGACTAAAGTTGTTCTGATACCCATACCAAGTATCGGTATCGGGCTGATACATTAGTATCAGTTATAAACTATGAAACCAGGTTATTAATTTCTTTAGATAAAAAATTACTGTGTTTCGACGCATATAGGCTGCACATTGAAAAAAAGAAAAATAAGAACAAATGAATAGCTTTCCACTCGTTCAATAATTTGTTCACTCAAGTTCATACACAAAATAACCTTCATCCCGCATGTGTAAACTGTAAACATGCTGGAACTTGGCCATAGATGCCGTACATGTGAAAATAATTTCGCTGCTATACAAGAGAAAGAAATCTTACACAGTTTGCAAGCCCCTGCCGTACCACAAGTGCATACTGATAAGATGCCATTTTGTGTAGAGATATATCACGAAGTTTGCACACCCGTCACCGTGCCACAAGTGCACTCTGATAAGACGCCATTTTGTGTAACATGCTGCAGTGGTTTTTCTTTCTCAAGTCACGTTATCATCTGTGGAATAGAAGTTTCATTGTGCATGGTAAATTTTTAAACATTGCAACATAATATAAATTTTCTGTCTCATATGTTTTAAGGGGAGAAATTAAGTTGGAATTTACTATGTTTGCATGGAATCAGTACTTAACAATATCTACAGGAGTACAAAAATTTAGCGCGAAGGGATTTGGTATTGGCATTGATATCAGGGTATCTGTATCGGAAAACATGGTATTGGAAAAGCTCTAGTTAAGAAATTATGACTCTCAGGCAACAAGCTGGTCACACTACTTATCGAGAGCTGTGGGATCCTTACATGGGGAACACTGTGATTCCAGAGGGGCAGTTGAGGTCTGTAACTGGTAACACCGCTCACTCAACTTCTCACCGAGGGAAATCGGGGGCCCTCTCTCAAAGCCGCTATAGGCCCGAGCACCGTCCCTCGTGATGGGAAAGCTTCTGCGGCAAACAAGCGATTGGACTCTGGCAGGGGCACACCCCAGGCACAGACCCCAGGAAGAGTAGATTCCTTCCTGGGCGGACCATGCCAGATCCGTCTTTCCCTGCACGGCTACGTAATTTTAGACCACCTTCACGGTCGTGCCTGCGCCTCCAGGACATCCATTAAATTCTTTTAATTGCAATAATCTATTTTCTTCTTTTATTTTTTCCTCTGAAGTTAAAGTAACATTTCTGGCTCTGCATAGCTATATACCCACAGCTGCTTACTAAATGCCCCATCACCGGGCGGGCCATAAAAGGGATAGCATAACTGTCAGTGTTCAGCTATGTGCTCTGGTGAGCCAGGTCCTGACGCTCCCAGAGTGGAGCCACATCGGCCCATATGGGCCCCTTAAAATCCTTGTTAAGGCGACCCCGTTTCGCTGGTCTATAGAAGGATACTGGGCCTGTTCACTTCCCTTGTTACCACGTTGAGTGCATCAGGCATCAACTTATGTTAGCAACACCTGAGCTGTGAATGCTGACTATGACAAGTTATAAACCACCACAAAAATAAAACCCCACAGAGGAAAAATAAGCTAACCTATTGTGCTATGACACTGTTTACATACTTAAAATGAACTACTGACAAGGGAAACACAATAAACAATCATATAAATAAGATGTTACGATGTAGTTAAGCCAGGGTTGCCACCAGCCATATATAAAAATCCTTTAAATTCTTGGAATTAAAAAAATTGGCAAACTACAGAAAAAATGAGGATATGAAGGACGTTCACGTATTTAATGTAATTGTTTCTGTTTGGAATGTAGAAACTATGGTAATTTTCTTTTCTCCATTCACACTTACACTTCTGTTTTTACAATGACTGTATCTGCGATAATGTTTGTTTCCTCTCCATTGTGATATCAATGCCAAACGCAAAATACAGTAATCAAATTTGGATAGCATGCACAAAAACGGCTATACGCTGCAAAGGTTCTTTTCAATAATGGTCTTGGCCTTTGCATGTAATCATACAGCCAGGAACAGAAATATGTAGATAACTGTATTCCAGCACAAATGAAAATGACACACATCACTGCGGATGCTAGTGCTGCTTGTACGAAGCAGCCATTTTGAGTAAAGTGCTGTGTGCATGCACAATATCTTTAGTACGAAAAAAAAAAAAAAAAAAAAAGTTTTTTTTACTTTTATCAAAAATGATGCATGACGCGATCTGCACTTTTATGTAGAGCACTCTACTTGTGACTGCATCCCATCTTGGAATGCAGTAATCCTCATGGGTCAGTCCACAATAACTGATAGAAGAAGAAACGGAGACAGGACATGTATCTGCACAAGCATCTTGGCAACAGTCCCCTTATTAAGTCTCGAACATGTACTCCCACACGTGAAGCTACACGTCACGAGTGTCCACAGCGTCACCCCTCCGTTCCAGTTTGTATAGCCAGTTAATCCAGGATGGCAGCGGTATTTCTCAAACCTGCCGCTGGAGAGCCTAGCGCCATCCGCCGGAACATTCACTACTTCCACGATGCGTGGGTTGGCCAGATTACATCGCCTCGCAGCGAGCGCCGCAGACATAAGAATCCAGTCGCCTATGCGTGACGTCACAAGCTTTCTCCCACCTCACCCTCCGGAGCACCACCGAACTGAACTGATTAGTATAAAAGAGTCAGCAGGATCTGGCATCAGGGCAGTCTGCTGGACCTCCACAGCTGTCAAAGGCAACTGTAATGTGTCAGCCCCGCGAGGGTAAGCACTATCCCCCATCTCCTGCTGTAAGAGGCCATGAGGCAGAATTAACAGGGGTCTAACTGCTAGAACATTCCAAGCCGCGTTGGTAGCGCATCAAGTCTCCAGAGGGTCCTCAACTTCAACGTCCACCAGCAGCTCCGGAGAACCCGCCAGCAGTCCAGAGGGTCTTCCACCTCTTCAAGCGATCTCCAGCTCCATAGGCCTTCTGAACATTGATGCCACCAGAGAGTCTACCAACACCGTCAACCACTCCCTTCCTTGGACCTCCGCCATTGACAACGTTCCTTCTGGTAAATATCTCCAACCGCCACCACACTTCTTCAGCGCCCTTTTGGTGCTGCTTAATTGGGTCCCTTCTGAACACATCCCAATTTGATTAAAATAAAATTTTTTAATTTAATTTAGTGTGACATTTATCCATCACATAATATTTTTAACATGCAATTTAGCATTAACTTTGTTCAGGACGCCTTCTCCTGAGTTAACTTCACCCATTTCTTTTTAAGTGTATTTTAAATATATTACTAGGCGAGTGCAGCCCAAATGTTCATGTAGCTTTTTAATAAAAGCTCATACCATTGATTTAAATCTTTTATTTCTGGTGAATAAGGGTTACCTATGTAATTCAGGCCATACAGCATTGTGTTTCATAACATTTCTCTTTATTCTATTCAGGCCCACCTGGCCAGTATTCATCCTTGCTTAGAAAGGAATAGCAGGTGCCTCATGCCAGAAAGCCACAAAAGGCAGGCTAACAATTTCCATGTGTGGAATTAATTGTTCTGAGTTTATCTCTACTCTGCGTCACTGCTGTCAAAGGCTGAACGAAAGGATAGAGGATTGCTCATACCACTGAACCCACCGTGAAACCTCACCTGTACTTTCCACCCACCGCCTTAAAAAGCCAGGTAGGAACATCGGTGTGCGTGAACTTGTGGTGCGTAAGGTGTACGGCAATACACAAGAGGACATGAAACACCGGCTATCACTTTTTCTTTTGTTAACGGCATGCCAATGCCCTACATCCGTAAAGGTGGAATTAAGCACAAACGTACAGTAGATGTACAGAACCGAGTTAATGAGATTCTTGCACTAGCAGAAAAACAAGTAGACAACCCAACACCCTTATTCGAGCCACCTAATAAACCACAATTCATTCACTGGTTGATCACACAGTATCAAGAATCTTTGTTATGTGACGACTCAACCCTTGCCGCATATTCTCCACACCTAGCACCATCCTTTAGCTTGAACTACTACCTTGGTCCGACTTTGTCGCAGCCAGCATCAGCCGCCATCTGTGAGCCGCCAGTCACCACCAGTTAAAGCTCTGCGCCCAGGAGCATCCAAGGTAAAGCGTTGTCCCAGAATTGTTTTATCCACACCTGATTTTGTATGGACACATAAGCTTACATGTCCCCGTATGTACACAGGGAAAGTACCACAGCGTGATACCTCCTTGTAAATAGTCTCACGTTACTTGAATGTCCTTCGCGACACTGACATTGTAATAGTCAATGTACACTTCATACTTTACCAAACAAACTACTCGCAGCTCTTCCATACGCTACCTACTTGCATTAACGTTAAGGACAGTATCCATAAACATATCTTGAGCTCTAGCTTCGTCAAGACAATCTTATTTGGTGTCTCAAATGCGTATTTACATTTCATGAACATTGCTTAAGCTTGTCTCAAGCACAGGCAAACAAGACGGTCTTCATGAAGACTGTCTTATCTTTGTGCGCCTTAAGACTGAATATTTCTGTTCCATAGCCGCTGGTTAAGATAGCGATTTTGAACCACATTTTATAGTCATCGAGACCTTGCTTGAGATGGCAAATAAGCTTGTCTTCACCAAGTCCAATGTAGAGGTGACTAAGACTGTGCTATTTTAAATGGCGGATGCTGATTGGATAAATTCATATGTTGAACTAGCAAAGATTTCTGCAAAATGGCGATAGCAAAACACAAGTTAGGTTAAGATTAATGATTTCATTAGACATTTGGACGAAAATCTGAATTGTTCTGCTGTGAGAAAGCTTTTATAGAAGTGTAGTTGTACAGATAACATTAATTTTTTTATGTAATTCACGTAGTAGAACTTAAGTTCTATCAATGACAAAGTTGTAACTAGATAGTGCTAAACACAATATAAGGTATGTAAAAGAAAAATAGTTCTTATTATCAAATTTAACAGTAATTTACCATAAGTGTTCATGTGTGCAACAAGAAACAAAATGTAATTGTTTATATTGTGTGTTGAATTGAAAATAATAATTGAAGTTTTGTAAATAGGGGTTGGCGAAGCTTCAAAAATTCGAATTTGAATAGAATATTTTCAATATTCGGCTTCGTATTCGAAATAAAATTTTTGCTTCGAACTTAGAAACAAAACAATACTTTTGGGGCAACTTAAATGATTTATTATTATTCGCCCAAAACGGAAAAGAAGACAACGTGCGATTAATAATATCAATGTTTTTATCCCACGTTTGTCACACACATGGCTAGTGAAACATGAAAACATAACCTCAACTCAACAGAATACCCACAAATTAGTCCAAACTACATTCGGTGTAAAATAATTGTCAGTATCTAATTTTACTCACAATATAGCAAAACGGAATTATCTAGGAAAACTCTTTTTTTGTTACTAAACACTTCATTATGTTTCCAAACTTAATTCGGAACTTCACATTTTAATCTGTATTATTTTCCTCATGTACAACAGAGTTTTGCAGTGTGACAAATATGATATTAAACTGCAAGTTTTACAGACTTAACTGCTGTGAAAAGTGTGAAATTGAACCCACTGCTATTCAAATCTCACTTTCCAATAATGTAACTTAAAAAAATGGGAAATTGTTAATAAAATACAAGCATGGTTTCATGCCAGAAGTATTGTATTGACTCTTTACGTACGCAATTATGATTTGATGAATCAGATTTAGTCAAGAAAATTGTTTTTTTTCCGCGTATTCACAGACAGATTTGAAAGTTTGTCATATAAGCAAAAAAAATAATTGTACGTCATATATTATGTCACGAACTAGCAGTGTCACACATTTATGGTATTTGTGGTCCTAGGTTTTGAATTGAAGATGACCTCGAATTGTAGACGACCCCTTATTTTTTCTATTCCTTTTCTGTCAAAAATAAACCTGGTCTTCCTTTCGGGTAAATATGGTACACTGCAAAAAAAAAAAAACTATTTTTTTTTTGCAAATCAGTGGAAAACATTTCTTTTTTATCTGCCTTTTCTCTATCTTGTAAAAATGTATGTAGTTATTTAATTTATAAAAAAAAATACTGTTGGTGCAATGTATACTTGTCAACAAAACACTTTGAATTGATATTCAATTCGAATTCACTTCAAAATGAAATATCCACCTTCGCCCACCCCTATTTGAAAATATAAATATATTATACACAGCAACTTTTGAATCAAAAGGTTATAAACTGCCTTGGCCCTATATTTGGTTTTGATTATTTCTGTTTAAAGGTGATGCTCTTGATAGCTTCCGAGTTATTTTCTGCCTGCTCATGTAAATAATTATTGATACAGTTTCATTTACGATCTCTATTTACACTAGTCCGCAACATTTTACTAAGCGAGAAAAGCAATTTCGTAATTTTTCAATACACTAATGTCACTTAATTCATTTTAACCTTGTTTTTTTTTGGATTTGCAGTCCTTATATATAATTTGAAATACTTTATTGATCAATTTGCAGTTAATATGCATATAATACCATGCATACATTATGTTGTGGTTACAAAAAAAGGGTGTTTAATTCTATCTTGTGTCTAGCCGCCATGTTTCATTTTGATTCGAGCCTTTGTAGCAGGCCTTAAGCTTGTACTCGACCAAGCCGGAAGTGACAAAATATAAGCTATGCCTTGAGCACACCTCCTTTACGAAGATCATCTTGTTTGTAGACTATGACACGTGGTGCAGATATAACACTGTCTTGAGAAATAAGATGGTCTTTGCTAAGACTATCTTAAGCTCAGCCTTGAGACATGAATATAAATACCACCCTAAGAGGTAGGGGTTCGAATCCCCAAACAGCTGTCCACAAACCTTCTCTACCACAGCCCCAACGTGGCAGAAACCACATGCCCTAGCCGGCATCTTATACCAACACAACGGGTTTGTGACTCAGCTCCGACCTTAGTTAGCTTGTGCATTTATGGGTATAGATTACGTGCAGTGTTGTTTTCCTATTTTTCCACTCTATGGTAGTGTACATGAAACAAACGTATCACTATTTCTAAGTGAAATATGGTTAAGCATTTTGTAGATGACACTTGCGTGATTGATGTATTAACTAGCTGACCCGTGCGACTTTGTTCGCATTAATTTTTTTTAAAGTCGTTAAAATAGAGCCCTCCATAGTTTCATTAAGAATTTATGTTGAATACTAATATTTATACTTTCAGGTTTAATGGAGTTATTAAATTACATCCTGCCATCGCTGCGCATATGTTTCATTTTAGCATGATATTTAGGACATTGAATTGATCTAGTCATTTTTTTTATTGGGTTATCTAGCCACTGAGCTACTGTGGCCACCTTTTTGGTTGCTCTCGCCACTGAGATACTGCGGCCCCACTATTCGGTTCTCGAGCCCCTGAGCTTCTGCGGCACCCTTATTGGGTTCTCTAACCACTGAGCTTCTGTGGCCCACTTATTGGGTGCTCTAGCCATTGGGCTATTGGGGCCCTTTTATTGGGTGCTCTAGCCATTGGGCTATTGGGGCCCTTTTATTGGGTGCTCCAGCCACTGAGCTACTGCGGCCCCACTATTTGGATCTCTAGCCCCTGACTAGCTGCGGCCCCACTATTGGATGCTATAGCCCCTGAACTTCTGTGGCACCCATATTGGCTTCTCTAACCACTGAGCTTCTGCTGCCTGCTTATTGGGTGATCTAGCCACTGAGCTACTGCAGCCCCACTTGATATATATCTATCCACTGGGTCACTGCTGCTTTTTGGAAGGAAGTTTATAGAGCCCATAGACAAAAAGGAAAGGAGAAATTACAAAATTTTTTTAAACACTGCTTCTTTTAATGCAGTAATCCTAAGAAAAGCTAAATCCAGTACCTATTTACATCCCTGATCATAATTTTTCCGGAACCATTTGGACAAACAGACACGAAAAAAACTAACATTAGATATGGCTTAGTTATCAATTATACTATATGAAAAAATAATTAAAAGTGAAAAATTTGAAAATCACAGACACACACTTCTATTTTATTTAGTAGTATAGATAACAGACATAGATATTCGTTCTAGAAATAAAAATTTCACCATTCCTAAAGTAACATATTTGGTTAAATGGAGGTATTCATGCAGTGGTCTTATTGCTCTTCAAGAGCTTTGGAGGAGACTTGTTTACATTTCTTTGTACCGTATAGTTTTGTGACAAGTAATAATCATTTAGAGATAGTTTACACGCTATTTAATCATTAGACTACCAGGACCCTAGTCCAGGTAGTCAGACTGAAATAAATTAAGGTCATGCCTACAAGTCATGGCTCCAACCTAAGGCTCTCTCGGCCACAGACTATTTGCGAAACTACAAGGAATAAAATACAAACACAACATTTTTTTTTCCATATCACTGCCACAAATTTCCTTAATTGAAGGTAGTCTTTAACTCATAGATTTGCTATTCTGCCAAAGTTTAAGAGTTCCTCTTAAGGAAGTACAGATTTCTTATTACAATCCAGAATATGCATGTTAGTACAACGTCTTTAATAATTGGAAACTCCCGAGATATTTAAGCATAAACCATTCTGATAAAACTAATATTCTTGTATAATTTACTTGTAAAACCAAACCACTTACATCATTATCAATTTCTTCATCCTCATCTTCGTCATCATCATCATCGTCATCATCATCTTCCTCATCATCCTCTTCCTCATCATCATCCTCTTCTTCTTCATCATCATCATCATCTTCATCATCATCAGAGTCTGAATCATCATCCTCTTCATCATCATCATCATCTTCACCATCATCTGACTTTAGTTCTTCCTTATAATCAAACAAATAAAGTAATATTTGTAAAGCTTTACTTTGTAATAATCAGTGTTGGGGAGTAAGTAATTACAAATAATTGACCTACAGTAGATTATTACACTGCAAGTAAACAGAGTAATTGTTATATTTAAGAATTTTATAATTTTACTCACATTATTTTAATCGTATTTATTACTTTTTGGCTAATAGTTACATTTTTGTACGGTAAGGAAAAACTATAATTTTATAACTGTCTTTGGCCTAAATTATCATATCTTTGCAAGTTTAGCCATGTTTTTTAGAGCCACAAAGCCAAGCTCTTGTGTTGGAGTTCATGTGTAATTTTTTTTCCAATTGAGCCATTTTACTGCTATCGTGTGCCAGTTTAAAGACTGTTTAGCGGGCAAAAGATCCGCTTTCTTTAAAAACTATGTTGCACTGAAAATAACACTTTTCAACATGCTATTGTTTTGAAAAGTCAACAAAAATTTGTTGTAAAATGTAAAAATAATTATGTTCACCAGTCCTAAAAGTGTTGTATTTAGAAGTAAACAAAAATAAATAAATTTTGCAATATCATATTTTTAAAATCATTATAATTTTTACATTTTGGCCAATGACATTTAATAATTGGCAAGTATTTGGTGAAAATGTAACTAATTGTAATCTACTTGTAATTAATTTCTATTAGGATTTGATAATTATCAACTTCAATTACATTTCTTTAAATGTATTTGTAATTAAGTTAATTACAATTTACCAATACTTCACCCATCATTGGCAATAATCATTTCTGCTACACTTCAATAACAAGAGATCAAATCTGGTCACACTGTTGGAAGGTTTCATATTCCATTTTTGTCTCAAATAGTATTGTTCATTTCATCTTACAATTATCATAATAATAATATTGATAATAATAATAAAACCACCTACGTACCGCAGCAATACATGACATAATAAAACAAAACAAATAATGTACCACTACGCTAAAACAATTCCATAAATATTCACACTACAGTCGAGACCTGATTTTATGAGTACCTGATTTAACAAAGGCAGCAAATTTACGAGGCCATTCTTAGGCACTGTGATGACTTGTAAAATCGGGTCCCAACTGTACATATGTACGATAAAAAAACTTACAATGGTGAAATAAGGGAGTATGAAAGATGTCAACGCAGTCACGCTGAACCCTCGTTTCTAATACTGCTTGGAAATGGAGCAAATTACAAACATAAAAGCAATCAGTTTGAAATTATACTGCCAACTGTCTCCCCATACACAGTATAAAACAATGGCAGATTTTAACACTGGGGTTGCATAGAGAAGTGAAAACTAAGAAGAAAATATGTGCACAACTTTGTATTAAGCTACATATTAGTAGTGCTGTGATGAAGGCAAGTAAATTATGTATCGTAAAATTTCACGTGTAATACATCATTTAGTGACAGTAACATTAACACACACATAACTCTAAAGCATACGTACAAGAGGCAACTAGCAGTCTAAAAACGGGGTTTGCAAACTTTGTTAAAACGGGCGGAATTTACATAAGATGTTTGACGTGTACACCATCCATTTGCTGACATTTGGCTGCACACCGCAGAATGTTACCTTATACAGTTATACCTTATTCAGCTTCTCGTCAACTGCGGTAATCGTGGCATGAAGTTTGCCACCATATCTGCAATGTCATTTGGTGATCATACGCTAGATTCATACGGCCGCTGCGACCAAATGGTTGGCCAGAATACAAAATCACCCATATAATATCTCAACAGATTTCACTTCTCCCTGCAACGTCAGTGTTGGAATCCACCATTAATTTTACACATTTTATAGAATCCTAGTGGGCAAGTTCACATTAAACTAAGAAGAATCTGGCGCCATTTGACCACACAGTGTACTAGCAATTTCAATACAATCAATTAGAAGAATGTCAATACACACTTACTTTCACCTTTGGTGGTTTTGCAATCTCCTTTCCTTTCTCCTTCACTTTCACCTTTGTTTTCACCTTCTCCTTGTCCTTATCCTTTTCTTTGTCTTTCTTGGACTTTACTTTCACCTTCTCTCCATTCTGTTATAAAGCAAAATAAAAAAATAATAACAAATTAACAATTTTTTAAAATTAACGATGTGATACAGCAGTACTGTATATCAATAAAATTAAGAACAGGCTTGGCAGCATCAGCTGTGAGCAGTAAATCCAACACGACAAGGCGAGTAACATGGAAGCACAGAAGAACACTAGAAACCATATTCAAGAACAAATATAAAAATTTAGTTATTAAATTACACAAACGAGATTCTCTTTACTTTGCTCCAATGGGGTGAGCCATCAAATTCCTGAACATTTCCAAAAAAAATTTCTATGGGTTAAAAAATACAACAAACTAGATAGTGACTACAGTAACACCATTTCTTGCTTAAAGTAATCTAAATGTTAGAGTTGACAGACATTTGCTTCAAATCATCGAGCCAAATCAAGTCAGGTTTTAAAAACATAACATCAAGCTGAGCAGATTTGGGCCAAACTTTAAAAAATAACACCATGCTGAGCCAAGCGCAATGACTTTAGCTTCAGAAGGTCACAATGCCTTATAAAAATAAGTCGCACTCACATGAAACACTGAATATACACGAACAACAATGCATAGATACACAAATACACGTCACTAATATATTATTTTAAAACCCATATATATTAAATTTTTGTTAGTTGCAAATGACACCTGAGCTTTCTCAATCAGAATTACCACGAAGCCTGTGAACATAATCAATTTTTAGAGATGGGATGAACCCAGATTTTGAAACAGAACCAAACCAGAACCGAACCTTTGAATTTGTACACGAACCGAACTTGAACCGAACTATGCTATAGTTTGTCGAACTTGAACCGAACTTTAAAAAATGTCTTATCCTCGCACATATGCGTTCATAGTTCAGCCCTAAATTGGTATATATAACTTATAACAAAAAACAAATATGTAGAACCACCTTAAAAATACAGTGGATTATGGATGCTAAACAGCAATCAGTGTGTGTAATACTGGACGCATGTCCTATATGGGTGGACTATCTCAGAAGGTAGTAACAGTACGTTGACCGCCCTGCCAAGCCCAGCTTGGCCTACCACAACGAATACTATACCTTCAACTAGGTCTTTGAGGCGTAGGGATTATACTGTAGCATTCGGTAGTTTGGGGGCAGGTTTGCCACGGGCTGGAGGGGAGTCAAACCACAGAGTGAGTCGAATACAAGTGGCTTCCCGGCCTGGGAGTGTGATCAGTCTCACTATTAGGGCCGCCAATATATGCAGGATGCCAGTGATCCTGTCTGGATTAAAGGGGGAGAAGTTTATTCTAAAGAGATAACTGCGATGCATAACATGGCTGACGAGACTTTGGTTGGGTTTGTTTACGTGCGGGGACGTAATCATAAGAGGGGCATATTATACGAATATGGGAGTTGGGTTGCGCCGGGAGTCGAACCCAGATTAATTTCCCTGTTGCTAGCTTTATGGTACAAAATTTAGGTAAGACTGTGCCTGCGGGATGTGTAACTCGGATTCTCCGTCCAGACTTCAGCTTGACATTGCTAACAGTTTTCTCTGGTTGACTAGCAGGGTTGTCCAGAGGAATAGCTCCGCTTTCCTGGTTTAGCAATTGCTCCTGGATCTCATAATCCGTAGTGGGATACCTCAGTCAATTAACACCAAAAAGGTGATCAAGGGGAGAAGAGCTGTCTAGTGGAATAAGAGGGGAAATGGCTCATGGTGTTAGATCAGGTTGGTTAGTCGACGGTTCATCTATAGGCGTAGGTTGGGCATTAGCTCGTGCAAGAGAACAATGATCCGTACGCCTTTGCTTACTGGGCGCACCACCTTTCTTAGTGTACATCTGATCAATGACAATCACGCTACACAAAATTATACTGAGGGAGCAGGGATCCTCTACTACAGTAACGGTAAACAGATATAAAGTTATCTAGTTGTTCACTGTGGGGTTTCGTTCCCTGGGGAGTAAACGCAAACATAAATTCTAATACAGAAATACACAATATAATAAGATATAATTGAATTGTTTCGAACACGAGTTATACGTGGAGAAAAGAGGGGTCAGGTGAAGGCGAGTCTGTGGTAGCAACTATACCTCAGCAACTTTGACGTGGCTGTTCATGGGAATCTATAGCAACGCAATTTACAGCAGCTAGTTAAAATGAAAATTATAGATATGCAATTTACAGCGGCTAGATTAATTAAGGGGGAAAGCTAAACAGGTAGTTAACACACGTGATGGCTCGCTACCGGGGAGTCACGGGAAGTTGACATAGGTAGGATTTACCGGGTTAAGGTTGGGTATACCTGTAGCTGTTGGCTGACTCACGTGCAGGTACCTGATAACATGCACGTCGAGAGAGAGAGAGAGAGCTTCTTGACGCGGGATAAGGTGTGGGTCAAGAAGGGAGAGTCTGCGGTAGGAGACAGAGTAGTTCTTGGTCGAGCCTAAGGAGAGCTTTCTGCAAGCTGGGTACAGGCGAGTGGGTAGTGAGCTGCAGAATCCTTGCAGATTGGAGGAAGGTGAGCCCTTGCAAGCTGAGGAGGATGAGTCCTGTTGCAGTCTGAGGAGAGTCTTCAGCAGACTGGAGGTTGGGCTTGCGTCCTCCGCGGTCGCCAAGCCTGGTGACACTCGCTGGTGCTAGCTGCGGGGGTTGTATTTATACTAAAAATTTTCTGGTCAGCAGTTCTTCGGGGTGCGGGGGTGTAGCATAGCCTTCCACCACGGGATCAGGTTTATCGGGGGTGCAGATGCGCTGCAGGTTGCCTATCACCCCGGTTGGAGGTGACGATAAATTAAAACCCCTGTCTCTGAGGCGGGGCGGTTGTGTCGTCACAAGGCCACAGGGGTGTTGCCATCTCTCGTGATTGTAGGAACTTCTTCCAGGAGCCAGACACAAGTAGAAGAATTCACAAACATATAATTTTCGTCACAGGGGTACCTTTTGCATGTATAATTCTGGACGGGCAATGGGGATTGTAATTACGCACGTAATGCAATTATGTGATCGGCCACCCAGGCTTGTGGGCTTCCTGGCACGATACATTTGATTTGGATTGTCTTTTTAACATATTCCGCCTCGGAGCGAACGTGGCTCATAGATGGGGCAGAGTCACCCGTAGAGCGCACAGTCGCACTGCGCCGCATTCTGGCATTCGTCAGTACACATGCATACTTGCAAATTAAGTACATATTTAACATCGTTTACAATGGTCCCGTGGATCATTTTAGCAGTGTTGCCCACTCAAGTATAGGCTGTTCACGGTAAAGTGAGCACTTTTTAAGGCCCTGCTAAAAAAACTTCCAGTCAATTTTTAATATCAACATTACAATATAACTAACAAATATAGTGTATACATTTCACTACTCTCAAAATTTAACGTCTGAGGTTGCAATAAAATATATTTATTAGGGGTTAATGCATTTTGAAAGGGTCTTAAAAAGTGCTCACTTTACCATGAACTGCCTATAAGGAGAGTACTGTTACTGGACTTCTGAACTTGGCTATGAGGTGCAAAGTGAAAACAACATATATACATACAGTCTTCATAGTTCAGCCCCTATTTGTTAAAGTATAAAACACAAACAAAGACAACCACATTCACAATTTCATGTCTTATTGTTCAAACACATGGGCCTTAAATAAACAGTACAAAAACCAAATACACACGCACGTGCGCACACACACACACACACAAACAAAAACCTGCATAGTTTCACCACTAATAGTTCCAAAATGTGATCGCCAAATTTTTTCTAGAGTGGAAAAAAGGTACAAAATTAACATTATATCAACTTTTGGTTTTTATAGATTTGGTTGATATGGTAATTTATCATAACACTGGGAAATGTATATTTCTAGTCATTTTAGACATGGTATGTGAAAACCACAAATTAGCAACACAAAAAAAAAATGTTAATTGAAAATGTCATTTTTCAAAAACTCTAGCAAAACACTTATTTTGTATACAATCATTTAAATAAAGAATAGCATCTGGTTTTACACACCATAGAGTTCAAGATATAATGCTGTTAGCACTGTTACAAAAACAATAATCAAATATGATCTGTAATTTTTGTTGTGTT
Organism: Dryococelus australis; assembly: GCA_029891345.1. NCBI lineage: Eukaryota > Metazoa > Arthropoda > Insecta > Phasmatodea > Phasmatidae > Dryococelus > Dryococelus australis. Next base: position 86,063,357 of record CM057004.1, on the reverse strand, counting down.
GCATTGTTATTTTTCAACTTCATTGAAGTGAAGTATGTGATGGAATGTGACACTACCCTTCTCTAAAAAAAACCCTGTTGCCTCTTCCCTTCTTCTCCCAGGTAGCAATCCTCTAGACTATTAAACTACATTACCTTTAAACATCACAGGACAGTTTAAGAGTGGATAATTTACGACTGCCATTCTACCACTCCTCAGAAAGGTTTTCCTTTATTTTGGGGAAGGAAAAAAAAAAGGGCATGCTGTACATGAGTAAATACTTAAGTTCATTTCAAAGTTTGTTAATGATGTTCCTTTCTAGCACATTTTCCAACCAAACGCTTGTAAATTTTTCCACCCGAACTAGAACTGATCTTTGACATGGGTTCAGTTCGAAATTCAAACGTTTGATCAATCTCTATCAATTTTAGGTGTAGTATTTTCTCTCAAATGTATTTATCACTGTGTGAGAAAGTAAACAAAACCAAATAATAGGCTTCTTATCCACAAATTGTGTTAGCGTCAACTTGAAAAGTGAAGCAATCAAATAAACAGGCTTGATTTTTGAGCAGAGGTTCATGAGATACAAATGCCATTCCTAGTTGGTCAGAAGAATGTATGAAGTTGATGCATTTCATATAACTAGAAGACTAATTGGCACTGTCACACCTGCATAGACCCCTCCCATCAAAACTACAGTTGTGATATGACTTGGACAAGAGGTTGGTTTGCCCCTAAGCAAGCATAAATTCACCTGTCTGACCACCAGCTGCCATTTCACAACCCATTCTAGCGTGGCCGCCACCCAAAACCATCTCCTCTTGCATGTAGCCAGCTCATGCAGCTGCCATGGAGTGGAGAAGAAGGAGCAGTGTGTCATCCCACGCACCCCTGACCTTTGGAGCATCTGCTGTGTGGCTATATATATTGAATTGCAACCCCATAAAATGCAAATATATGTTAATCTTTCATTAATCACATACACACCTCTCTTACAAACACCACAATATTCTGCTGCTTGCAACCACTACCCAACCACTAGTTAAGGATGAGTGGTTCTGCACTAGAGACAGCCATCCTCACAGATGATCGGAGGGCATGCTTGCCAAGCCACCTGCAACATCACAACTAGATCTGTGAATCTCACGTCTAAAGACTGTTAGTTACCTTCACCTAGTAGCCAACGTAGGCAGCAGCAGTATTGTGACATGGTTGAGGCCACTCATTTACAAAGGTTAAACCAGACAGGGTGGTGGGTGTGAGCTTAGAGTAAATGAAGAGATTTGGGCGACTCTTAACAGCGAGGCATTGAGAGCTGATAAGGGTGATTGAGGTGAGTATGGAGCAGCACCTGAATGAAAGGGTGCGGGAAACGGGAGATCCTCGAGAAAACCCGCCGACCAACAGCATTGTCTGGCACGATTCCCACATGCGAAAATCCAGTGACCTGGCCAGGGACTGAACCCAGTTCGCCTTGGTGGGAGGCGAGCGAGAAAACTGCTGAAAGGTAGAGCATCATACAATAGAGTACTGTTTATTCTCAATAAACCCTGCAGCCCTTCATTCTGGAGTTTCATCTGCTCATTAGAGAGAGGAGATCCCTACTAAATAACATATTATCTGTAGCCCTAATTAACCAAGTAACCTACCATGTCCACAGGACTTCTCTGCAAAGAATAGGGGAAACGGACATTCTCAGATAGTAACATGCCTCCTGTGGCAGGCAACTGTATATCAAGGATAGAGAGGGAGCGGTTTCACTGGCGCTACTTCATGTCCAGTGCTATGGATGTTCCTCCTGTTTTGGTTGCACCACAGTCCTTCAGACATAATGGTCAAACATGGTATTTCCTGTCGTACATCTGTGTTGGTGATGTCATCTATGAAGAAGCTGACTGCGATGATGTCACATGCCTCCTCAGGGCACCCTTCCAGAGATACGTGGGAGAGCCGTACTATGTCTTGCCACAATTCCTGCAGTGGATCCCCTGATCACTGGAGGTGGCTTCGCAGCTGTCGCTGGTATCGGTCTCCGAAATGTAGCTCCACGGCAGACACCAGTGTGGGGTACTCCAGTCGATGTCGCTCTGGTAGAGATTGTAGTATGCCCAATGAAGGGTCTCTCAGTACAGGAATGAGGTAGTATGCTCGGCTGACCAGCCGTTCAGGGTGGCAACTATTTCGAACTGGTGTTGGTACTCCCGCCATGAAGTTTGGCCATCGTATGGGCAGGTTTAATTGAGACCCCTTTCCCCACTCCTGGCTGTGCAACACTATGCTTCACATCATCTTGCTCTCCTCCGAGGGAGGCTGCTGCATTGGTTTTGTCTTGCACAGCCTCTTCACTTTTCTCATTTGTCGATGTGGTCATAGGTGAACTCCGCTGCTGCAGAAATTCCAAAAGTATAACCAAAAACCCAAATTTAAATAAAATAATTACCAAAACACCAAAAAGAAGGACTCGCATCCGAACAAATGAAAAGAAGAACACACACAACCCCAAAATGACAATCAACTGAACCATGCCTAGGATCAATCTAAATACAAAATTATCCGAACCAGAACAACATAATTAAAAAATCCTAAAATCTAATGAAAATACTAAAATAACCTAAAGCATCGTAATAAAAAAATTAAGAGCTTCCCAGAAAAATTAAGGGAACCCTAACAAAAATTTAAACTCTCAAAAATGACTTTGATACAATACTGTTGGCATGTTTAAGGACAGCAATACTGCTTTTCTCATAAAGTACAAATAAAGTACGTCAGTGAGATTTGTGTATAAATGACAATCATAGATCTGCAAGGTTCAGATTACACATATCCCCACGAATTGCAGGAAAAGCTGGACACATTGCAAAATTCTCTGCAGAGGTGTGCAGACGGTTCTTACCCACATGGAACCATTCAACTGTTAAATCAATAGTCCAAGACTGTTGTCAAAGAAAGCGTGAAAGGAAGACTGAAGTCTTGCGCGTAGAGATGTCTTCTCACATTAGCTAATCACATGGCAGATGGAACAAGTGTGGTATATACAAGAATGTAGGTAGTTTCTTTATTCAATCCTACACCTGTAGGACAGAAAACAAAGGTGGATGAAAAACGTGCAAAATGTGACTTCCATTTCTCAGTGATTTGAGTACAGACATTTTAACTGAAGGATACCTGCACTTTCTTAAACAATTGCTTAGTCATGTTAAAGAATGTGACAATGTGTGTGATGTTCAGCTTCTGTTAGCTGTTAAAACTCAAGTACCCAGAATTCTCTGAGGCATCATTGTGATGTCCATGGCTTTCTGTAGTGCTGATGCCGAAACGTTTTTCCAGCAAATTTAACCTCATTGTCACAGGCGGGAGAATGAGGATGACTAAGAATACCATTGAAACATGTTCCATGCTCTCCTTTTATCATGCTCATGATGTTATGTAAATGCAAATGAAAGTGAACCAAGTATTGCTGCTACATTCTGTTGTGTTCTAGTGTCCCAAACAAAATATTTTATGACTGTCTTATGTGTATATTTATATTTGTTGCAACTCTTTATAATAAATACAGGCCTATATTTTCACAAAATATATCCTTTAAGTGTCTGTGCATTACAAAACTTAATATTATAGAACATAAAATAAATGCTATAACGTACATTTTAAAATGCTATTTTCCATCATCTCTAAATATATCACATCTTAAAAGACACTGGTGTAAGGTTGTGCCAATTTGTAAAATTGTCTTCATATTATTACAGCATTAAAGAGTTCGTATTTAGTAACACTGCACAAATGAACCCTACATATTGTATTAAGATATACATACTGCATTTACCCCAAAGGAAGACGACCCTGACTCTAAGACAACCCCTGCCTAAAAAAATATTTTTGACAGAGAAATATTTAAACTTGAATTCAAGACTACCCCTGTTAAGTGCTGAAAAAATTATTTAGGTTGAAAGTATTATTGCATGAATTTATGACAAACCCTTCATGAAGAAATGCTATTATATGAATAATAAGATATATATTATTTACTTTTAAAGAAAAGATGATCACAATGAAATAGGTGTGTCTAACCTGGCTGTATAGTAGCAACATCTTTCTTAAACTGTAAAACTTTTGTGGGTGTTCTATATTCCTGACTTGAGCCATTTTACTTCCCAGCAAAGCTCTTCCTCTTTACAGTAAGGTGACATCAGATAAGTGGACCCTTGTCAAAGTCGACAGGAACAGTCTCAGTACTACAAAAATATGTACAACCATAGGACACACTGTATTTAAGCATGAAAAGCCTTTGTCAAAATCCTCTGTCTCATGACATTCCAATTTTAGAGGACTAACTGCTACCTTAGTAAAAATTATGAATATAAGCCTGTAGTAATTTTGTGCATGTAATACAAACTTAAATACTGAACTAGCAGTGTTGCACATTTATGGTATTTGTGCCTAGGTTTTGAATTGAAGGTGAACCCGAGTTGTAGACAACCCCTTATTTTTTTTATTCCTTTTCTATCAAAAAACCTCGTATACCTTTCGGGTAAATACGGTATTTAACATTATCAGTTTTACCAATTCAATTTTATTTTCAAAACTCATGATAACAGAAGCAAACGTGAGGTAAACTATTTCCTAAATTTTTAAAAAATTAATTTTGGCTATTAAGTGAATTCCACGTTCCGCGACAGGTAGAATTCTGTGGGCGATTGCAGCAGCAATTGTTTGATTAATAAATCAACATATGATTTTGATAAACAGATGGCCAACTGACACTGGTTGATATAAACACCTGCCCTGCTCAACTATATCAAATACAGTACAGCATAACGCACCACTTATTAATGGAAATACATACCTTGAACTGCACCCAACATGAAATTATGGCAACATATCACACACTTACCTTTTTAGGCTCTTTCTGTGGCTTGGGCTCTCCTGGCAATCCAATATGGCCACGTTGTCGTCGAAACCTCACTATAATACTCCTGGAATCTAATATCAGGTTGTGTGTTTGCCGTATGCTTCAATTGCTTCATCTATATTATTGTACCGTACAAATGCATACCTTTAAGAAGGAAAAAAACTGAATTTAATTCTTAGGAAAGAAATGGCACTTTTCAGCTATCTCCAATATGGTAAATACGAAAGAAAATTACCAAAAATAGGCTGCTGATGGCACAACTGTCATCAGAATATGGTAACAGTACAGTAGAACCTGTGTAAAATAACATAAGGGCTGTTCATGATAAAGTGAGCACTTTAGAAATGAACCTTAGAAAAAAGTCACTACCCTTGCATGCATATATTTGAATGGGTGCACACTGAGTAACGTTCACCCAGTAAAGTTGGTAACGATGGATGGAAAGTAGTTCCATATCTTAACGTCAAATAAAAAGTTCTGTTTTTTTTTTTTTAAAGCATCTAAGATTAAAAATCAGCAAATTTGTAAAGGATTTACTTTCATAATAATTTCACAGTTTCACTTGACCGACGCATGAATAAAGTTACAAGTCCCATAGTAATGTCAATTTTACATATGGCGGAAGAATACGCAACGTGTATACAAGTCAATCTTAAGCAGGGCTTTCAATAGTGCTCATTTTACCATGAACAGCCTATATCATGGTTGACTCAACCCAATCCCTATAAGAAAAATGTGCAAATTTCTTGCATGAAGTCTGTATTCAATTGCCTCTATCGCAAAAATGAATGGTTTTAAATATTATACATAAATTTATTTTACGGGCAGATGTCATGGGAAAACTGATACCCCAGAGGTGTATACTTAGCCTTCCTTTGTCTCCCAAAAATATTAAAAACATAGAGTTGTGTGAGATTTGACAAAGCATCGCAAGCGTATATTCAACAGTCACTGGTGTAAAATCCACATGATTTTTGCACGGAGTATTAATTTAAATCTATAGTCAGACATCTTCCAAATAAAATTATACCCCAGATGTGTACTTGACATCCCCTTGTCATAATAAATCTTTAAATCAACTGAGTGCAAAGTCCATTTTCAGTGGCGTCTTTCAGGAGAGTTGGAGGATTTGTTAACTAAATATTTATTTATTTCATTAGACACATCTTTTGAATAAGCTGACATCCTGGAAGGTCATATACGAAACTGCTTTGTCGTTAAATAATGTGTAAGCACAGAAGGCCTGTAATTCCCTGAAAGTGTCAAGTTTCAGTTGTTAATTACTGAATGTCACAAAGAATACAATTTCAATGAGTATTTATTCACCAGTCTCAGAAATCGCACGTTTTAAAATTAAGTACTTCAAAACACAGATGTGTATCAAACACATGTCATATTACTATGGTGCCAACGTACGTGTAAACAACTAACTTTGAGAGATAAGTTTTGTTGCAATTGTCTTGCATCCGACCACCGCAACCTCGTTCGCTCCTCTTACATGGCTGGCAAGGAGAGGAATGGTTGCCTAGTAAACAGTGTGATATCCTCCAATCTCCTTCACTTAATTGACATACAGGTGGAAAGTGAGCAATACTGTGGACGTTTGTGATTTTTGCAATACTCTACTGAAGTCAAACGTACACGTCCCTTCAAACACTTCAACGCACAAAACTTTTTTTTCTTCCTATTTTACTAGTACTGTATACGGTGAAGTGTTCTATCATTTATGTTGTTCACAATAACAATGTTTAGTGGTACTTTTTTTATTGATTGAGTAAACACAGCAGACCTGTGTAGTTGATATAAACATTAAATTGAATCACATGACAATGTTTATATTGACATGAGGTGGAAGGATACGCAAACTGAAGAAGAAACTATAAATGGCTTTCAAAAGTGTTTCTTTACCATAAATAATCTTCTGCTATACAAGTACGACAATCTGACTTCCTTTCAACTCGTTAACGATATCGCAAGCCTATATAAAAACATTGGTCTTCAAACAAACATCCACAAAATCAAGCCAAAAGCTTTACCAAATCAGAGAGCCCTAAAAGAAACTACCAGTAAGTGTAATAATTAGCCAACAAATAGTAACAAAACTCTGACAGATATCCAAGTTATAACAACACAAGCAAAGTGAAAAGGCAAGTGAATAAGGGCACAATGGCAGAATAAACGTGACAGTAGTTGTGTGCAGAAACATTCAGCCACCTGAGGGGTAGAGATGGGTGGAGTAAATAGGTATTGGCTATCGCTAGCACTAGAACTAATGGCTTAACGTGGTATCTATTTTTAGATATGTGCTATGTCCAGTACAGTTCTCACCAAGAGAAATGAAACATGACATAAGAAAAGGTGTAAAAAATATATTTTTTAGTCGATTCCCACTAAATTTTCTACTTTTTCCACCGTTTTTAAAACTGAGTCATCATAGGAAGATGGTTACTAAAAACTGGGTCCCTTTAGACAGGTTCTACTGTAAGTAATTAGTTTACAGCATATGAGTAATTTAATGAAATCATTTCCATGCATATCACGATTCCCTCACACAAATGTGGGATAGTAGTAATAAATTGCAATATAATATTACAGTTCCGTATGTTTAATATTTTTTTCATAATTTTATATGTAACAAAAATTTAGAAGTATTTTAAATTTAACCTGTAACTTAATTTAAAGTTTCATTTTTTGTTAGCAAATTAGCTAAATTTAGTTTTTGGTTAATTTAATGTTATGTCACCCTTTAATTTCTAGGATTTAGCTAGATTTTTGTATGTTTATTGATTTGGTTGTCAAGGCAATGTACTTTGCATTTAATCTGTAAGAGTGCTTAGCACAATGTATCAGATATTTTATCTCTTTGGAGGTTAATTTAGGCCTAGTTTTATCTCGCGATGGTAAGGTCTATGATCTTCCTTGTGATGTGCAAACTGTGACTTATCATGTATGAGAAGTTTCACGTCTTTTTTTTGGTCCGAGCATTGTAAAGAGTAGAAGCGTCTGAAGAAAGCTCCAGTTTCCGAAGGCATCAAGATCAGCATAACTGTGGCTTTATTTAGTTTGGTGGACCAGAATGTTGTCAAAAGTCAGTACAGGAAGCGAGGACTACGGCAAGAAGTTCCAAACAGGGGCTCACTATAGGGAATATTAGTGTGAAAGCTGCCGACGCCTCCCGAAGGATGTGGCGTGCCCTAAGCGCCATGACTGACGTCCTCCTGAACTGTGCGACTGGGTCCGGCTTCAATGAGGTCGCCGAGAAGACTGCCTCCAGTTTTATTGCGGTCGATAACGCCTTATTTATTTCATGGTCAGGATTACCATTTCAATTTGATTAAGTTGAAACTCATTTAAAGATTGTCTAGCTTTCCCAGACGCAGTTTATACATCGTCCCAAGTTCTCCAACCAAGTTTAGTTGATTTCAAGAAAAGTTATGGTTTCATTTAACTTTTTCAAACAGTAATCATCTTTTTCCAAGTTTGAACATTTTAAGTCAACCAAGATATGCCTAAGTCACATGGGTTTATAAAAATTTTATTGATATTAACGCATGATATTAACGCATGTAAATATACGCTGTATATTTACAATGCACACTCTACTAAAACAACTTTGCCCCATCTTCGGGTGTAATACTCCTAACGGGGCAGGTCAAGCATAACAAATAGTACTTGAAGCGGGACACGTGTCTACAGGGTACATTGGTGCAGTCAAAGCGACTAAAGACATGTGTGCCAAGATTGTACTGTTCACCCAGATTACTCCAACACCCCTCTTCGAAGATTGCACTGTCTACTGAGCTGCCAGCACCCTCCAGCCAAGGTCATGACAATTCCACAGCGTGTCACTGGAGGGCAGCACACATTCTACTGGAGTATCAGAGCCACCATAGCCTCACGACAAGGACATAAGAAATGTCAACACTTCCATCACAGGAGATAAGAAATGAAAGGCACCCCTTTACAGTCGCAAGAATTTTCAACCCCTGAGAAGCGAGGCTAGTTTCCACCTCGTCCCTCCGTAGCTCTATAAACTCCAGAATTTAGTATAAAAGGGCCAGCAGAACTAAGCCTCAGGACAGTCACTGCACTTCCACCGCTGTAATGGCCAGAGGTGACAGCTAGAGGTAAGTTCTCGTACCACTTGCCAAGGCCGCAGACTGTCTTCAGGGTGCGCCAGCTACTAGACCCAGAGACCCACAGCTGTAATGGCCGGGATATCTTTGCGTTGGCAAACATCATCAAACAGAGGTTTGTAACCTTTCCAACTCCACCAGCAGCTCTGGGACGCCAATGCCATCCAGAGGGTCCTGCTGACGTTGCTCTCCCCAACCTCTACTCTCTTCTTGGTTAACACCCAGAGGTAATGTAACAACGATGTCCCCTTTTGCTCACTTTCTAGTGAAGAAACTCACAATTGCCCCTCTGGTAATTGACTCTCCCAGTATAGGTTCCTTCAGAACACACTGCAATAATCAGATAGGTTAATTTCTATTTTAGATTTATCTTTTACGCACCAGATTAATTTGCCCACAGAAAATTCAGCTTTGCATCCAGGTCGCCTTCACTTGGTGATTGAGAATACGGTTAACTTCCGTTAATCATTTTTAAATATTACGAGAGTGCGGAACCACGTGTTAAAATATGTTTTCAATAAAACATATTATTTTTAAATCCTAAAATTTGCTGCGAGTTTTGACTTCTTGCTAAAAAAAAACCTAACTTTTAGGCCTTTAAGAAATGCAAGGTTAATTTTGCTGTGAGGAAAAGCTGTTTGATTCGCATAGAGACAACTAATGTAGATCACCACAAATTAAGAGGCAAACCGAGTTTTGCCAGCTTGGTGGATCTTCGGGAGTATCCAAAACACCTTAGTAACTCCCCCGCACATGGAATTGAGTAACCTAAGTATTTCCTACTCCGCCACCACTTGCAAAGGCTGGATTGGCTAGTGAATTGCTTTAGCCGCAGAACCTACTGTGGATATCACACCTGAACATTTCCACAATAAAACAACATGAGATTAACCTAAGCTCAGTCCACTGCTTGAAAGGGCCGGAAGTTCCTTCTTCCACCAATTGCCAAGGGCGGACACGGAACACAGAGAGGATATCACATCATAAGTCAGTGTATTCAGAACTACATGTTAGGACACGTATACAGACCCCAGCTTAGCCTCAGGTTAGTTAGTATTCTAAATTCTGTCCTCATGCCGTACTCCAGTCAACGAGGAGTTAAGAAACAGCTGAAATGAGAATTAAAAGATATCATAGATGAAATTACTAAATTACCTCCTTTGGAATCTACTTGTAATATCCTGCTGTTTCCACCCCTAATTAATCTACCAGGTGAACAACACCTAGCCATAGAGATAATTCAAAGGTACGAAGATACCATCTTACGTCTAGACCGGTATAGGATAGATCGCCTGTACAGAAGACCCCTCCCCTAATTTACACGAGCTACCACAACAACCTTAGCACCAGTTTGATGCAGCCAGCGCCAGCCACTGTTCAGCCACCAGACACCACAGCAAGCCAGCCAGGAGGAGCAAGCCTCATCTTTCCAACAAAAAGGTACTCTCTTTGCGAAGGGTTGTGTGTATAACTCCTGATTTCATGCCTACCAAGAAGTCCACCAGGCCTACTTTGTACACCGGCCGGGCAGCTAAACATGCATAAGGACCCTGCCTTACTCTGATGCCCCTCGCGATTCTGGCTTCGTGATGGTTGAAGTCAATTAAAGTAATCAAAGCTACACCTTCCTATAAGTAGACCTAATGTTAAAACTGATAGATTCATGTCTCTAGTTGGTCAAGCCCTAAATATAAATTTCAGCTACCCATGTAGAGAACCCATCCTAGCATGGCTTTACTGTTGAATTCAAGTGTGTCAAGTGACATCCCGTTCCAGGACTTTAACTTACTATTATCCCCAGGGCTTGCATTCAACTCCTGACGGTTGATTGCTCATATATAAAAGTAAGAGGTCAGACTTCAATTAATGACACCCAACCAGGGGTAAACACTGTTATACTAAATTAAGCAGTAGAATACTTATCCCCATGAGTCAATATTAATAGAGCAACTGAAGGACATTTTTGTTACTTGATTTTTTTCCCCTCCATTAATTTATCTTAGTAATATTCTTGAGTAACTCATTCACTTTATTAAGGCATACTACCAGTTGATTTCTTTAATACACATTACAGGAAATTCTAAAATGTAATTTTTTTTCCTGATTAGATATCCAATTAAACACATTTTAACTTTTAATTAATTCTTTTACTTGAGTAGTGTTACGAGTGTATTGTGTCATATTTGGAGTGTTTTTTTTTCTGAATATGTGCCTACGGGTTATTGTCTGATTTCACGAGGCATAATCTTAAAAAAGGGTATTTATCTTGAAATTGCTAAGTGCCCAATGACAAAACCAAAAGTAAGAACACAAATACTCTTTTTTTTTTTAAATTATTTTGAACAATTTTATTAATATAAAAGTATTCAGAATGTAAAACAAAGCAGCAGAAAACTATAGGCTATTAAAAAAAAAATTAATGAACATACACCACATGTTCTCTCAGTGCGACACTGCATTTTTCTTTACAAAGTTTTATAACATGAGATTATGATGTGATTACAAAAAGGATGCTATACACAAGAATATACAGTTATTTCTTGATGGGTCAGTTACATTAAGCTTCCTTTGTGACAATTTGACCCAGTAAAAAATGGTGGTGACAACATTTCAACAGCACAGTTTCAGACAAAATGTTAAATGACATTACTATTTACACACACACAAAAAAAAAAAAAAAAAAACCTGCAACATTATGAAACATATACAATAAAAATACAAACCAAAATACCTCAGAAGTTGATTACAATTGTTCAAATCTGTAATGTAAAATTATGCAATATATTTTTTCCCCATAAAACAATAGGGATTTTTCCTACTTTTTTCTGCTTACAGCATGATGCAGTATTGTGTTTTCTTACCGTTACTGCACTGGCCTAATCCGTAACACTATATAATAATGTTTATTTTAAAGGCGGTGCCTGTACAGTCAACAAGAAATTGCTTTTACATCTCATAAAAAATTGTATGGATTAGGCTACACTATTCAACAAGCATGTGTTTTTGTACTTAGTTATTGCTATCCGAAAACGTCCTTTGCCAGAAATAAATACTAATAATTTTATCGTTGATTTGAGGTTATATGCTCTTTACATAGGCCATTACATAGGCCTGTTTAAAATTTTTTTTTTTTAATAAAATTCCCATAATGCTAATTGAATCTGCAGAGGCTTAATCTTATTTTTAGTTTGTAAGACTAATTAAAAAAAAAACTGGGAATACAAAATGACACTACTTAATATGCATAAGGAAATAGAATGTTTGTCGAACATGCCCACAAAAGGCTTCACGTTTTTGAGAATTGTGAGGTATATGTTTGCAGGAAAATATTTATATTAAGCATAAGAACAGAGTCTAAAGAAAAGTTGTTATCTGTGAGAATAAAATTAATGAATAAAATATTTACCTATAAGTTTAAATTCGCTGCCTATTGCTGTACATGATGTTTTGAAATGCTGACTACATTTAAAACAATAATGAAGGCGGTGACAATTGAAGCAAAATCATGTTAAAAGTATCAGGAAATTTTGCAAAAAAACATACGTTTCCAAAAAAAATTCCATTTCTTTTTCAAAGTTTCCCTGTAATGTACAGCAACCGGCCAAAAATACGTTTGCACGCATGCCGACATTAAGATGGCGAAACCAAAACATATACATACAACTACGTCCCATGCATTAGTCAACAGTAAACCCTTTCGATTGTTTACAAGAGTATTTTATATATATATATTTTTTAAAAGCGTAATTATTTGAAAAATAAGTGTGCACGGAAATAATATTTTGCATGGTGGTATTGTATTCTGTAATTATTGTACGGCATCAATAAAAGGGTAATTGCTATTCCAGGAAAAATCCCTATTTGTCAAGATACACAACATATGACTATATACGTAACATTTTTGCAAAAAGGAGAGCAACTTCATGCTAAGAGTTTATAATTACAAAATCGGAAACCTTACCGTGTTAACTTCATCCTCTGTGAAAAACCAATGTCAACCCTTGCAGCTGTTGCAAATTTTTGCTTCACACATGGTACGGTCACATTTGTTGGGAGGTTTCCAACGTACAACCTGAAACATTCCAAAACACACTTAATCGTTATGTCTTACTTTGCCAAATGGATGAACTAAAATATTTCTTCAAGAGACCTTCCAACCTTCAGAACAAACTGGGGAACCCCAAATTTCCACCCAATTCCACTGTCAGTTACATCACCACCCCTACGGGGCCTCATCCTTACAATAGCCAACATTGTAGCTCTTGTGTTACACACTAGTCCTCCGCCTCCTTCAACAGCAGGCTCACCAATCAGACTTATCATATCCAAGACAGCTTCAACTATGAACCAGAAATCTAATCTACCAGCTACGGTGCACTTAATGTTGCGGTACACTAATGTCAAAGCATATAACTCTATTGTATATGATTTGTTTTGCTGCAAATAATATTATGTAATTCAATACAATATGACACACGACATCGTGGCAACAATGGTTTTTTTATACAGACTTCAGCTCATCAGTAAGCATAGCCGTGCGTCTGATTACAACAGTTTGTATAGTTGACAGCCACTAAACGTTAATAAACTGTACTATCAACAACTGCAAGAATGGATGTTCGAGCCTGCGGAATTGTATTATTCACTGGCCCACCGAGACTATGCATTGAAGGCACCGAGTTCAACTGCATGCCGCTAGATGGCTACACCGGTATTGCTTCGCAGTCTCCTCCATCCCTAAGTTGGCCAGTGATGTCACACCTCCAAGCAGCTATGCTATCGCCACCCTCCTCTCCAGCTTGCAACCCCTCGCCCACGAACTCGCCAGCTAATGACAGCAGGAGAAGCCGCCTCAAGAAGTAGAAATAGTGGGCCACGACGCTCACTTGAGATCAGTCTTCAGTCATCCAAAGCACTCATTGCCAGACACTGACCAGCCTGCTCAGCTACGCTCCTAGCTCTACCTTCCTTCTCCACCGCACTTTTAGTGCAGCAAGAAAGCCTACTACTTTGTCTACACCACACTTGCCACCGGAGTTGTCCCATCTACACCCTGCTTAATTTTCACCACATTTGTGTCTAAGAAACCAAACTGCTGCGTCGTCTATACACAAAGACACTGAGGCCCCGACTGGACAACTACGTAGGGAGTTAGGTCAGTTTAAGTTGTTATCACAGCGAAAATATTTTCTCACGTTTCATTCAGACAGTGAGGTATTATATCATATTACTGGCACTAATATATGGTAAACATGTTCAAAATATTTCTAGATAATAATTTGTGGTTTTAACAACAGAACTTCAAAATAGCCTATACTGGCGGATAAAATTGCATCACTACATGAGAGATACGTGTGTTCAGCTTAAACGCTATAAAATATGTTTGCTGATACACACAAGACGAAATGAGCTTGAGCTTTTTATTTATTTTTGCTATGATAATTTCTTTTTTTATTATGTTGAACTTTGTACATACTTTAAATTCGTAATAGTGTCATTTCACTGTAACATCTGTTGCTCCATACACAATCCAATATCCTCCCTCTTTTCTCTAAGGGAAGGTCCTATGTGATGTACTCATTGAGGTGTCAGGCTCGGGTAGCGAGGAGGCGGGAGCGATGGCTTAACATTCCTGAGCACTGAGCTAGTAACCAAGCGTTAGCATCGAAATTTGGCTACAAATACAATTTTCAAGATTCACCTATTTTCTTTAAGAGCTAGAAAATAGTACCACAATTTTCTTTGTTGAACATATGACGAGTTATATTTTGTGACGGGTTAGCTACAGTCAATGTTGCAACCAAAATTTTCTCTTCACTATCTTCCCCGGTTGCCATGACAATGTTACCACTGGGAATCTAGTAGCTTCGTAAGATGATCGGGAATGTTTGGACAAGGCCTGCTGCTGAAATGGCAGCTAACCCTAACTACATGTGCGCAGGTGTTTTATTTACATACAAAACTGGTTGTGTACAATAAATAAAATTGTTGAAATTCTCTCCTCTGCTATGACTTCCTGTGAAGACAAAGGGACTGAACTTATTTTAGCGGAGTGCATCGACCCTGTGACAACAAATAATTGACTGCAATGGTGAAAGAGCAAAAATTTTAATGTTCACTAAAGAAAAACTTACTACAGTAGTTATATATACTGAAGAATAACTCAGAACTAACCCCAACATTTTAGGTTTGTCAAATCGGCGGAAAATAATCTGTAGTACACATATACAGAAGAGCCAATTTGGTCAACATCAACAAATTCAGCAGTTGCAGATTTGAATCAGCGAAGCTATAGTGTAAATTTTACGAGCAAATTCATGAAACGTTAACGACACTAGATCAACATTTTAAAACTGTATTTAACAAATATAATTTGTAATTTTGTTGCTAAAGCTCTGCAAAAACAGTCTTAAGTACAATTTTAATACAATTTTTACATATATAGGGGTTGAGGGTGGGTCAATCAGAATCAATCAAAATTACAACGAACCCAATGAAATAACTACCTTGGGAACCGTAAAAGGTAGTTGAATCTTTGCAGTTCTTTAGGTGAACAACATTAAATATTAAGGTATTGCTAAGGGCTATATGTACCTACAGTTGATTTGTGTTCCAAGTCAAAAGTATGCCTCTTACTTAAAATACTAACTTTAAGGACAATATTAAATGGATAACTGATAAGTGAGTAAATATTTTATACAAAAAGTAGTTAGAATTTACGTTTTGGTAGCACTAACTTAACTATACACAACTATGCATATGGTTCTAAGTCACTCAACAACATGACTCATACGCATGGTATAATAATCTGTATATTTCCCATTTGCAAACAAATTAATATTTTTATTATTGTTTATAATGTTTGATGGATTGCACAATGTAACACGAAAAACACCGGATTGAAAATCATCACAAACACGATCTTTATTACACATCAGCCATCTTTTTACAACACCACCACCAACCTTACAAAATAAAAACCAAACAAGAACAATACAGTTGCAGCCACCAGCAACCTACTAGGCAAAAAATATCCCAAACATACCACACACCGGATGATGGTACATTTTCCAACTGAGACCCACACTACAATAATTAACACACTAAGACATCAGACAAGAAACAACAACTTTATAATAGCAAAAGTAAATATGACTAACACAAATTCTAAACGACAAGGAACCATGTCATAAACACAACAAAAAGGGTAATCAACAAAACAATAAATTTTTGCCAACAAGTCAATTGCCTTCGTCATTAGGTAGAGGAGATATTTTTGTAACTGGTCGTACAAGTTCCCCATTCAGAGTTCTCACAGTCACTACTCTTACCACACCATCTTTGCCCGGATAAAACTTTGCAATTCTGGCCATCTTCCACCTCAACGGGGGTAGATTACTATCTTTCACTAGCACCAAAGTATCTGGTTTCAAGTTGGGTACTGCATCACTCCACTTAGTTCTCTAATGCAAAGTATGGAGATCTTCCAAACTCCAACGTTTTCAAATGCTTTGCTTCAGCTTGGTGACCAGCTGCCAATGACCCAGACGTTTGTCTACAATATGGCTCAAGTCTTGCTCAGGCAGCCCAACGAGGGACGCACCCACTAGAAAATGTACTGAAGTAAGGACATCAAATTCTGATGGGTCTGATGACAAAGGACACAAAGTTCTGGAGTTCAGCACGAAAAGGTCATAATCTTTTCAAAAGTAAGTATTTGCTCTCCGATGACCCGCTTAATGAGGAGTTTGGCCGATTTCACAGCTGCCTCCCACAGGCCACCAAAATGAGGTGCAGCTGGCGGGTTGAAATGCCAAACAATGTTGAGCTCGTGTAAGTGGTTCTGCAAACTCTACCATGAGGGTTCAGTGAAGAGTGCTCGATGAACTTCTTTCAAGTGTCTACTTGCCCCAATGAAGTTGGTGCCTTGGTCTGACAGTATGTCTGACGGGGTTCCCCTCACCGACATGAATCGCTTAAGGACAGCCAAGAATGCTTCGGTACACAGTGATGATACAACTTCCAGATGGACAGCCTTCGTCGACTTGCACACAAAAATACAGAGGTAACATTTGTCCACTGGAACCTTCTGTGCCTTTGTCCGCTTTGTTCTGAATGGTCCTGCAAAACCGACACCAACTTTCGAAAAGGGACGCACTTGTGAGAATCTCACAGCAGGGAGATTGCCCACAAGAGGGGTGGAGGATTTCGCTGACAATCTGAAACACCTAACACACTGGTGCACACAATGTTGAATGATCTGGCGAGCATTCAAGATCCAAAATTGCCTCTGGATAAAAGAATGTACTGACTGGAGTCCCGTATAGAGGTACTCCTTATGGTAATGTTTCACAATTAACATGTAAGATGACATTTTTCCTGGAAGGAGTATTGGGTGTTTATTCTCTTCCGGCAACACTGAGTGCTGCAATCAGCTGCCCACCCTGATGACACCCAGAGGATCAAGGAAAGGATGCAACTTCCTTAGTTTTTTGGAGCACCCTTTATTACGGAGCAACTTTAAGTCTTCTGAAAGCAGCCACTTGAACACAAAGCATCAATACTGCCTTTAATTCTTCAGCACTCAACCACGTTGATTCACTGTGAGGTTGTTTCATAAATGCAGTCCGAGCTCCAATCATCCATGCTGTTACCCTCTTGAGTATTGAGAGTGATGAAAAGCCTTCTAACAATGTCCACAGGGTACCATTACCTTCTTGGAATGCTAGAGCTTGTGCTCTCTCAGATTTACATTCAGGCATATCCTTCAGATTGGGCTTCTTGAACTTATTCACAGGCCACATGTCTTCAGAATCCATCAACCATTCAGGTCCATGGAACCACACAGGACTGTTCACCAGCTCGTCAGGAAACACACCGCGTGACGCGAGGTCTGCTGGGTTACAGCTTGACGGGACATAATGCCATGACCTAGGTGGCACAATTTGTTGAATTTCAGCGATTCAATTAGCAACAAAGGTCTTGAACCTGTGTGGTGATGACTGGAGCCATGACAGGACAGTGGAAGAATCTGACCACATGTACACACTGAAGGGTTGAGCCCTTTCGCTGAACATTCTACTCACCCATTGCCCCAATCTTGAGAGAAGCAAGACACCCGACAACTCAAGCCTCGGAACTGATAGTGTCTTCAGTGGCACAACCGTTGTTGATTTTGCTGTGATCAGGCAAGTTGAAACAATTCCAATGTTGTTGACAACGCAAGCATAAATCACAGCAGAATACGCCTTCTCAGAAGCATTGCAGAACCTATGGATTTCAATACTGCAGGCGCTACTCCACTCAATGTGTCGTACGATTCTCACCTTGGCCAGAACACCCAGTGTCTTCTTGAAATGTAACCGCTGCTAAGCAATATCTACAGGAACAGGCTGATCTCACTCTAACCCCATTGTCCACAGTGTCTGCAACAGGATTTTTCCCCACACAACAACTGGGGCTACCCACCCACATGGATTGTAACGGCGGGCAATAGTTGACAAGATACCTTGTTTGGTTATTGACAATTGGGGTACATTGACGAGATATGTGAAATCATCAGTCTCTGGACAACAGTGTACACCTAGCACTTTGATAGCCGGACTGGTCTCTTGATCAAGGCTCATCAAAACGTCTCGCTGTGATGTAGGTACATCTTCAAGTAGAGTGGTGCTGCTGGAGGACCACTTCCGAAGCTCAAATCCTCCTTGTTGAAGCAGTGACACAAGTTCATATTTCAATTTGATTGCTTCTTCCAAAGAGTCAGCCCCCGTAACCACATCAACAAATACGTCTCGCAAGAGTACCTGAGCTGCCTGTGGAAAGTTTTGAGCTTCATCAGTAGTTAACTGCCTTAATGTTCTCTGTGCTTGATAAGGAGATGATGCCAATCCATATGTAACAGTGTTGAGTCTATATAACTGCACATCTTCTTCAGCTGAAGGTCGCCACAGAATACACTGATATTTGCAGTCATCAGAATGTATCCGTATTTGTCTATACATCTTGCAGATGTCAGCAGTAAAGACAACACGTAGTGTTCGAAAGTTCACAATAATCTCACAGATGTTCTGCAATTTCTGCCCAGTGTGGAGCACATCATTTAATGAGACACCATTTGAAGTTGTTGTTGAGCCATCGAAAACGACCTGCACCTTAGTGGTTGAACTAGCCTCTTTAATTATAGCATGGTGAGGAATAACATATACTACCTTCGAGATCTCTGATGCACCCAAACAATTGTTACCTGGCTTGTCACCAGAGGGCCGAGCAACTGAGATATGTGTTATGTGGCCCAATTCTTCAAATGCCTTGAGAAACTGGTGGTACGCGGTTGCGAGCTCCGGTGACTTCGTGAATTTCTTCTCCAGATGTTCATACCTTAAACGTTCCTGTTGTAGCGACTCTCCTAACTCAGGCCAATTTTGTTTGAATGGCAGTCGCAACACACATCTACCATCCATGTTTCGCATGTGTGTTTTGCTGTATTGCTCTTCATACTTTTCCTAATCAGTTGACAACACCCTTGTTGTCGGCACCTCTTCGACCTCCCAGAATCGTTGTAGTTGTACATCCAGACTCATATCAAGAATGACACAGACGGACTCCTAGCTGATTCACACGCCACCCTGCCACTCAAAATCCAGCCAAACATGGTGTGAAAAGCATTGGGCTCACCTAGAATTTTCCTGCCAGTCATAGCATCACTCACTATATCGGCTGCCAACAAGATGTCGATAGTCCCAGGAATATTGAAGCTTGGATCCGCTAGCTTCAAATCCTTCAAATGACTTACGGTACTGTGAGCAACCCTTGATGCAGGCATGGGATGAGTGATCTCCTTCAAGCTCCTAGCTCTAACGTCAAAATATATGTCCTGAGAGTCAATAGGTTCAACAGAACAGTAAAGAACTCTTGACCCTGACACAGGAGTTTGCCCAACCCCAGTTGAGTCTACTTGTTCACGATGGCGTTGTAGGCCTAACTGCTGGACACATCTATCAGTTATGAAAGAGACTTGTGATGCACTATCCAGCAAGGCTCTTAATGTCTGAAAATGTCCACTACTATCTCTCACTTGGACCAGAGCTGTCAAGAGCAAAATTGTAGTTTGCATTTCAGTCTCATTAGACAAATGTAATGTTTGGACCTTGGTCATCGAACTCTCATAAGAAGAACCAAGAGGTGTAAATTTTATGTATCTACACTCTGACAACATGATGAGCCATGAGAAAAGTGGAGCAACATGTGGTGCCTCTTTTGAAATTGTCTACAAGTGAATTTCGACATGCATTTTTGTGCACTGTGATTGGGTTTTAAACAATTGAAACACATGGACTGTTCTTTCACAAACTTGACTCTATCCAGAATAGATATTGTCAAGAACTGCTCACATTTACTCGATGGATGTTTCTCCTTACATACTGGACATTTTCTACTGCAACAAGTAAAGTGCTTCTGCTATGACCTTGTTTTGAATTGCCCGTCATACTGGATGCTGAAAATTTATTCTTTACAAATTTACTACTGTTGCCTGAGGCATTAAGGTTGGTCACAAGGTTGGTCACCAATTGAACATTTTCATTCGCCACAGCATATCATTCTAGGAACGTCAACAAATGGTCACAAGTTGGCAGGTCCTCGTCTACGGAAAATTCAAACTCTTGGCGAAGAGAAGAATCTATCTTTTCAAGAAGAATGTTCAAGAGCAAAAAACTCCATTCAGAAACTGGAAAGTTTTCAGCATGCAGAGCATTAAGTTTTCACGCACTACACTAATAAAGCGTGACAAAAGATTCTGGAGAATTGGTACACACTTTCAGAAAGTGCAATATTTTTTGAACATGCAGTGTAGCAGTAATGCGCAAGTTTTTGTACCGCTTCTCCAGCAATGAACAGACAAAACTGTACCTCTCATTAATGATCGGTAGATTACTTACAGTTTCCTTAGGTTCACCCTTTAGACATCCAATCAGATAACGTAGTTTCTAAACATCAGAAAGCTATATATCTTGATGCACCATGGATTTGAAGAACTCGGCGAATGCTGCCCACTCGACGTGGTTGCCCGAAAACACCGGAAGCGGTAGAGGTGGCAGCACTGCATGTGTGCCGATAACTGGACCCCGACAGGTTATGTCTGGTATCTTTATAGTACATCTATTATACTGTACGCGCAAAAGCCGGAAAACTTTTTCAAAGTTCACGAATGCATTCTTAATCTCGTTTAGAGATCTCGATTCATGTTTTGACGGGACAGCACACGAGGCAAAATAGTTTGCTAATAACTCGTTCAGGTTTGCAGCTACTTCATCAAAAGCCATCACGAACTCTTAAAGTTTCTCCGCATCTTGCGCCACTGCATTTAACAACTCGTTTGCTTCTTCAATTTTAGCTATAAGGTAATCAAACACGGTTAATTGTAGCTCAGTAGTTTGCTGCGTCATGGCTAATTTTGATACGCATGTGCACCGAACAGTTGTGCAACAGTTTGATTTAGTTTCACGGTAAAAACACGATTCCGGTTGCTAACACCTCAATCTGGCAACGGAGGACCAAAAATGTTTATAATGTTTGGTGGATTTTGCACAAAGTAACATGAAAAACATCAGATTAAAAATCATCACAAACACAATCTCTATTGCACATCAGTTATCTTGTTACAACCTTTATATATATATATATATATATATATATATATATATATATATATATATATATATATATATATATATATATATATATATATATATATATATATATATATATAAACACACACACCAGAAACCTACTAGGCACAAAATATCCCAAACAATTGTACTTTCAGCAATTGTAAAAGTAAAAACTTTAAGACTCTTAAGTACTTGAAGAAGAAATGACTTTTAAAGACCCTTAAAAATAATGTTTGAAATTAAGGACTTTTTAAGGACCTTTAAAGACCGTACACACCTTGTAAGAGTTCTAACAAACAAGACTTTTAGGCAACACTCACGTATATGGGTCAATGTCCTCAGGGGAAAGCACCTCCTCTTCCTCTTTTGTGTACTTTTTCTCAACCACTAACGTACCACATCCAAACTTGATCTTCTGCAGTTCTTCTATTGTTTTATCTGGGTCCACATTTTCACAAAGCTGTACGAAACAATACCTGAAGAAAATCAAAGTAAAACAATGTTAATATGTTTCCTTTAATTGCCTTGGATGTTGCACAGTAGAATCTCATTCTATACTCCTTAATTCTATACATTCCTGCAATTTACAACTACTGATTTTAAAGCTTAAATTACACTTTACTTAAGTTTTACCCACCACTTCTTCCTGGTACAACTGATAAGTGTAAAAAACGATGATCCAGTGAAGTATTTCTAAAAATTAATGTGTACAAGGGATATAAACTTTCACTGAAAATGCAAGCCAAAACACTACAGTGGTTGCTAGGTCATGACATAATGATCAGACTGCGCGCTTCCCACCAAGGTGAACCGAGTTTGATTCCCGGCAGTCAGCTGGATTTTCTCATGTGGAAAATACGATGGATATTGAAATTGGCCGGTGGGTTTTCTTGTGGCATCTTTTGTTTCCCCCATAGCCCCACCCTTGCATTCCAGTGCCGATCCATCTTCACCTCACTTTACCAACACTTGCGTCCAGGACCTCGCTGCTTAAGTAATGACCAAAACCTATCAGTACGTACTAGTGTTCATGTGTCCTGTAAACAGTATAGATTTGAACAGTGGGCTGCACCAAATAGCAGGTTGTGGGCCAGCTGGCCTGCATGGAAAAACCAGAGACTGCAGTATGAGGAGGGTGAATTCCCCTTTCCCTACACCAAAACGATGACAACTATCATCTCCTTCAGGTCTGGTTAACATGGTTGAGAGGAGTCTCACACCAAAAAATGCCAGGGATGCTTGAGGGATAGACATGCTCAAGCCATCCAGAAGAAAGGAAGATATGATGTGGAAATGAAGCAGTGACAGAATGGTGATGGACACGAAATGCTAGACCAAAGAAAACACATACACCACAGCCCATCCGAAAATTCCCAACCTGCTGAAGCCTGGAATTAAGGCGGAGACCCTAGTGGTGAGAAGTGAGGAGTCACTACTAAGCCAACCATGCATCCAACTACACAGCCATGTTTTTACAAATTTATGCACAACCTGCAAAACTGAGGAGCACTGCACAACAAACCTTGCTCCACTCGGAATCTGAAAGTGCACATTGTCGATAGCCGGGTGGAAGGTCTTGACAATGTCCTTGCTGAGGTCTGGGTCAGGAAACCGTATCACAAGACTATGACTTTTCAAGCCCCTCAAATGTGCCGCCTCTTCTCGCAGAGCTTTTTCTGCGTCTTCCTTATTCCACGGCCGAGATGGGTAGCTTTGGGACATGGAACGGCGCTTACTTGATTTACACTTTGTAATGGTCTCCTCAGTGCGAACCTGTACAAGAACAGTATACACACTATCAAAGTAATATTGGCTACATTCCTTTTCATGCTATCATTGGAATCCTCAAAAACAAAACCCTTCTGAAAAACTTACAAATATAGGCAGAATAATGAGATTATAAAATACTCCCATATGTATATTAGAATAGACAACTGTGAACCACTTAGTAAAAATAAGCCTGACTGATAGGAAAAAAAAATGTTCTCTCTCTATATCTATATATATCTCTCTAGCTTCTTTCTGTGTGCATGTGTGTACCATAAAAATCACATGCTTTACCACAGGTAATATTTGTTTGGTGACCCATTCATTTCAAGACTCTATGACGACACCAAATCACTTGCAGAATATAATCACTCAAAGTGGTGCATTTGCACTTTGAATGGTATTGGCAGCATACAAGACCAAAGAGTGCAGTGTGTTTATATACACACTTGCAAGCAGTGGCTTAGTCTCCGTTGCCTTCACCTTCCCTCCTCGTGCATGCACTGATATCACTGGTAACCAGAGATCAGCCAGGTAGAGTTACAGACGGTTCACCAAGGATGTCCCGACACGTGCCACCACTGCTGCGATAAGCCTGTTAGGACTTTTGCCGCCTCCTGTACTTGGGGGATTGAATTACTTGGGTTGTTGTTGTAAGAATGTTCTGATCACCTCCCTCAGCATGACTCGGTGGTAAGGAACCCTGTGGATCGGGCGAGATGATTTATATAAGACTCGGTGGGTCACAGAGTCGAGAGTCTGGAGACTTGCACAGCCCCAAGCAACAGGTGTGCAGAGCCAGCAAAGTGATGACGGACAGTGACCAGTAAGACTGAAGTCTGCATACACTGGTACAGTGGAGAGTGTGACTGACCGGTGAGGCTGTGAGACTGGATTCATGAGTGACAGACATGTGCAAGGATGGCAATAGAGTTTGATTGCAAATATATGTGCCAATAATAAGTGAGAGTCATGTGACTGTGGCAAGTATAAACACAATAGGGAATTTACTTATGTTTTAAATTAGCATCAAATATTGCACTTACTGAAAAACTAAGTGTATAATAGTAGAGATAAACACTTTAAAGTTGTAAATTATACCTGTGTTATTTTTATTGCATTATAAATAAATTAAAATTTTTTTTCTCAAAAAGACCTCTATCCCTTAGAAACTTGGATAACATCCTTGGATATCTCTCAATTTTTCTCCCCTTATCACCTGTCTCAAACCTTTCTATCTCCCCCTCCCTCTTGCCTTCTCACTTACTCGTTCGCCGTACATCACGTGGTTCTGGCCTACTTTTTATAATGCCTAAAAATTGTGCTCAGTAGGTTGCCCAAATATGGCAGCTCGATGTAATCCAACACACTACCTCCCAAAGGTTTCATGCATCACCCATCTGTGCTTCTAAATTGTGCACAGTTATTGTCAGTCGCTAGGTTTTCTAAGTAGTCTCACCAAGGGAGAATGTGTTGGGTCCATGATGTGGAGAACAATATGGATATTCATGCACGTCTAAGTAGCAAGAGCCTTCATCCATCAAGAAAATTGAACAGTCACAACAAATGTTGAGCACGAACAAACACAAACCATCACCCGCCGCCATGATAGTTTGTACTGAGACAACCAAAACAATGGCACAGTAGAACCAACCAGAGCCAACTTCTTGTCAATAGCCTAGGGCTACTGGTACAGATCAGGTGGCACCCAAACAAGAGATGCAAAGTCAGTACATTTGGAAGTACAACAAGAGTACAGTACACCCTTCATGACTCTGTACCGTTTGTGAAGATACAAACTGTCTGTTGGGTATTGGGATGATCAAGTTTTGCCCGCTGCAATGTTAATTCTACATAAGGCGGAAGAATACACAAAGTGCATACAAGTAGATCTTAAGCAGGACTTTCAAAAGCGCTCATTTCACAGTGAACAGCATATATAAGAAATATGATTGCCTGGCTGGGTCGAAGATCCACCCACGTTGGAAGGTTTGAATTTGTGCCCTTTAGGCTTGCTTACCTTGACAGGAGGAGGAGATTCAAACTCTAGAGTGAGTTTAACCAAATACGTCTCTCATCCCGGGAGTTTCGTTATGCTCACTGTAAAGGTTGTCAAAAATTGGCATGACGCCACCTGTCATGTAAATGGGGAACAATTCTAACAAGATAATTTAGAATCAGTGGATTCAGCTTCCGGCGTCCTCTATAGGGAGCCGGTCTAGTGGATGTGTGCATCAGCACAAAATCAACTGTGGGTTTCACTACTTTAAGATGAATAGTAACTAGTTGACAGAATCCTAGCAAGTAGGATGTCTAACTCTCGTAGTGCTCGTTGAGCTAACCTTCTTAAATTACTTCAACATCCTTTAGTGTCATAAGGTATCTCAAACAATAGTAATCTAAACTAGGATATATTCCGGACTCATTGGACAGTATCCGCTGCTTCCCCGGTCCGGCCTTGTTCAAGCTGGGACTGAAGCTAGGGATATTAAATAAGCCTGTGGTCTCAGGGTTATATCCTGCTGAAGGGCTGGGTGTCTTTGCGTGTTCCTGGAATAGTCCGGCCTTGTTCAGACTGGGGCTATCCATAAAACTCAGCTCCGTACTTCCCTTTCAGCTTAAAATGAAACGAGATGCTTGAATATTAACAAAAACCAATTGTAATAAATACTGGTCCTTTAAAACAAAAAAACCCCAAAACTCCAGGCAGCAGCCATATCTCCTAGATCCGGCCTTGTGCACGCTGAGATTTGAGATGGTGGCCAATGAATTAACCTGGCGGTTTTGAGTGTTCTACTCACTGGGAGGTCAGGTGGTCAGCAATAAACCTTGGACCCCTTGGCTTTGCTCCAGCTGGAGGAAATCAAAGGTTATTGGTTCCCCCTGCACTCATCAGTGAGCGAGACGTTTATTACCTGGACAGTTATGAGAAGTTAAATAATTTATAGTTTACTCAGAACTAGGTAAAAGGAAGGTACACACAAATATCGACCATGAATGTATTTATTTGATATGTTATGAAAGTAATGGGATGTGTAACTCTGTACAATAATAATAATTAATAATATTAATTATACAGCAGGTGAAGGCGATCTGCATAAAAAAACGTAAAGTACTAATGACAATATTTATATGGGAAAGTTTAAAATGTCTATCAGTCCAGAGGGGACGTCGTCACAACCTCCTACCATGGGTAAGAAAGGAAATGCTTTCGGGGCAGAGATTCCGGTGAGGACGTAGTGATAGCTCTGGATGACTGTGTGGAGACTTCTACTTGAGGCTACTGATGTAATTCACTGGCAGAGGCGTTTGGAGACCGTACTTCCAGTGTGTGAGTCTAGTAGTATTTCTATCTTAGATAAACTCAAGTCTTTGTGGACTGCGAGGGTTTGAGTAGCACAGCTTACTCCCGGAGACTAACTTGGAACTGCCGGCGCACTTGGCCTAGTGGTCAGAATCCTGGAGTACACCAGTTTCAAGTCTTGTGCAGAATAATGAAGCCAGGATCTGATCCACTTACCCCTGACTAGACTGAGCCTTACTCAGGCTTACTATGCCGGTTACTAAGCCTTGCTCAGGCTTGAGTGTTCTACTTAACCTTGCTCAGGTTGGTGGTGCCCTCTGCCTTATTCAGGCTGGAGGGCCAGCGAACATTGCCGTGCTGGGAACTTGCACTTCCTTATATACCAAACTCTGCAGCTTGTGGGCTGTCGAAGGGGTGAGGGGGTGCTAGCCTCTCTTCGCAGGGGTTGGTTTATTCCAACTTCAGGGTAGCAGTGCCCTTTCCTTAGCTCCCCGTTGCAGGTTGTTGATGTTTTTATCACCTTTGCACGAAGCTCTGGATGCTGTGGTGTCCTCGTAGCAGGGTTGTTGCGATCTTGCATCATCCCTTGGAATTCGCATCTCTGGTCTACTGGCATTGATGGCTCCATCGATAATAAAATCTTGAGAGAGAAATATGGGAGACCGCATGGCAGCGTCCGTAGACAGTACAATCCTTCCCTTCATATCACATGTCTGTAATCCTAACTAGGCAGGGAGAGATCCTGTAGGCACGTGATTAATCTGTCATAAAATGGCTTCCCCGATGAGTTAAAGATGAGGCGAAGTCGAAATGTAGAGTGCACATGTCAGATACGCAGGAATGCGCCACACGTCAATGCTTCGTAACTCTACCGATTCCCCTCTTTCCAGGTGTGTAAGGAGTGGAAGCAAGCGTGTGACCAACGGGAAGAGAGATATTTTTTTGCTAGATAACAGCTTCCCCTCTCGCTGGCACGAGAGAGAGAGAGAGAGAGAGAGAGAGAGAGAGAGAGAGAGAGAGAGAGAGAGAGAGAGAGAGAGAGAGAGAGAGAGAGAGAGAGAGAGAGAGAGAGAGAGAGGAGAGAGAGAGAGAGAGAGAGGAGAGAGAGAGAGAGAGAGAGAGAGAGAGAGAGAGAGAGAGAGAGAGAGAGAGGAGAGAGAGAGAGAGAGAGAGAGAGAGAGAGAGAGAGAGAGAGAGAGAGGAGAGAGAGAGAGAGAGAGAGAGAGAGAGAGAGAGAGAGAGAGAGAGAGAGAGAGAGAGAGAGAGAGAGAGAGAGAGAGAGAGAGAGAGAGAGAGAGAGAGAGAGAGAGAGGAGAGAGAGAGAGAGAGAGAGAGAGAGAGAGAGAGAGAGAGAGAGAGAGAGGGGGGGATGCGAGGAAGCCACACTGGTTGCTACGTAACCAGTTCCCCTCCTGTCAGATATGTAAGGGAAGGAA
This sequence comes from Dryococelus australis, assembly GCA_029891345.1. Taxonomy (NCBI): domain Eukaryota; kingdom Metazoa; phylum Arthropoda; class Insecta; order Phasmatodea; family Phasmatidae; genus Dryococelus; species Dryococelus australis. The sequence goes on along the minus strand of CM057004.1, from coordinate 86,035,155 downwards.
GCGAGGTTGCACCTGACAGCCTGACTTCAAGCATCAGCAGAACTGAAGAGCACTGTGCTTAATTTATTTCACACACAGTTACTAGACGTTTGCTTAAACAACTAGCTTGAATATAATAGTTGCGTGAAATCTTAGGTGACAGGACCAAAATATTTTGACTGGTGTAATATTCAATAAATGATAATAGCAGGGGCAAAGCGTCCATTGAAGCAATGGAAGCATTGTTTCTCCTCCTTTAATCTCCGTCAGTTAAATAATAATTATCATGGAAAGTTCACAGCCGAATATCTTTAGTTTTTCATTGAACAGGAGTAGGGTGGTTCATCACAGCAAACTATGTAATTCCTGATGGCTGTGCAGTACCTGGCTGTTTGTCTCTCGTGATGTTCTTTGCTTGGAAGCAATCTTCTTGTGTGCTTCTAGTGTTACGACTGTTCAAGGCTAACTCAGCAATGGAACCCAGGGTGTCACCTGTCGTGGGGCGGGGGGTTTAGGCAGTCGTGGAAGCAACCGAGGGACTTGCATATGGCACAATGTTAGCCGAGTGGCGACCAAACTTGGGTGAGCGATCCAAATATCGACTGTTTTTTGTCTTATCTGGTTTGTAAACAAAAAAACAACTATGATTCTTGCATGCATATGGGAATATTTTGTAAATTAAGATTTGTGTTGATTAAGACATGTAGGTTGAACTGTTTGTGTGACAATATTTTGTGATGATATTCCTTCTTTTCTGGAACATAGTTCTGAAATAAAATTTAACTTATTGATTGAAAAATACCTATGATGTAACTAAATGTGCGAGTGAATACGTGAACATGTGTGATGGTAACATGCATCTACTTGTTACTCGCCAAGAAGTTAATAAATGTTTTGTTTTATTTTAATTGGAACATACTTAAGGTAAGTGCAGTGCGTGCTTGTCCGTATGTTTTGACAGAAATTTTAGAAAGTTATCATTCTCGTTTGTCTGCGTGAATAAAGTATGTCTAATAATATTACTACTTATAATGTACGTCAGATTCTCGGAGTAAAAACATAGAAACAAAAAACGAATTCTCAGAATCATGACATAGTAAAAAATTATTTTGAATTTTGTAAGCACATTAGGAAAAAATGCAGTTTTGTTCAGTATTGCACTTGCGACTAAAACTCTTCAGAATAGTTTGTTTTGGAAATTACATGATCAACGACGTCATATTAGAAAAAATTAATCCCGAGGATGTGGTGATCTCAGCTTATTTAAGTGACAGATTTATACTGTTCATTTTAAATATCGCTCAAGTTATAAACATGTTTACATCGGTCAGTGGTTTTGAAAAATTGAGAATAATTAGTTAATCTTATGCTCTTGACTCATTGTTAACAATGGAAGCATTACACTATCTGATGTTATTTTCAGCATTTCAGATACAAGCATATCAGAAGAATGATACTTTAATTTTCACTTAAAATTGCGAATACAGGATAAATTTCATGATTGTGTAATTAGAATATGTTTGAAGTATAAGTAAATACTCTGCAAATGAAAACACTGCTCATCAATGGATTTATTCATTAAAAAATGTTATGTTATGTTGTCTGTCTCTTTACCTAAGTGTCTCATGCCTAACTGGGGAACAGGAATTTCAGAAACGTGGATTATGTATACAGTTTTAGTTGTCTGAAAACTACATTTATTTATAAACTATTACCCCTGGAATGTGTGCCTTACATGGGTTATTGTTGCAGATTTATGTACGCACATTTTTCACGCTAGCCTGTTATTGGTTGCGAGCTGTTGGCTAGTTTTTCCAAGGTAACTATTTTAAACCAACTTCTGAAGTGTTCGCAAATCCTTGAGTTAAACTGCACTTTTACAACTTGCTTTGTGGTGAATATCAGTTGCGTATAATGTTAGTAAGTAGTACAATGCCTTAAGGGGATTATGTTGAAACAAAGTAGGTGAATATGTTGATATGTAGCTAATGGCAGCTCTCTTCAGTATTTTCAAAATAATGCACTACTGCTGTTCTGCACCAGTTGCATCCCCTCCCGAAAATCTCACGCCTCGCCACTGGGTAAAACCTGATAATTTCACCATTATTTATATTGGAATTTTGCCAGGACCACTGAAAATTTTCTGTGGGCACCATTTTTCGGACATGTGTACATAAAGAAACTACAGTAATCGGGAAAAAAAAGAAGATTTTGAAATAACAGTCAAGATGTAGGCTGTGCTTTGAAAAACTTGAAGTTTAAATATTGAATCTGGAAATGAAGTAATGGAGGGATACTGTGTGTGTACGTAAATCCAAGATGGCAGGATTTTCCCCTTAAAGTAAAATGTTCCAAAAAAGTTTTACGCGTGACATTAAAACTTCTATAATAGAAATATGGGACATCTTATTATGTCACTGAAAAAGGGGTACAGCAGAAATTCTGCCTGCTGAGAAAGTGTCTCAATAAGTCTGTGTTACTAAATCAACAGTGTTGGTCCAACTACACTAACCACGAGAAGTCTGGTACTAATCGTCCTCTCTCTACCATGCATGCTAACAGAGCAAACACCTAAAGATAAGACTGTGGACCAACAAGGATACTAAAATATAAATTTTTGATAGAAAGTTAGTTTTTTCAAAATCATGGGTTAGTAGTGTAAAGCCTATTCACTGTAGGGTACTACTAGCAGTAGGCCCTGAAGAGCAGTTCATGTGGTGATGATAATGGTGATACCATTGCTAATATCAGGCCAGGGTAACATATTCCCTGGTGAAATTTGTAAACGATGTTCAGAGGTTCATGTAAATACAATGATTGTACTCTACATATCAACTTCATAGAAGCACGATGGTTACACCATGGAGAGGCAGTATGCATGCAGCCTAGCGACTTCTTTCACAGGAAGAAGTGTGAAATTATCTTCCCTCCACAACTCACCTCCCGACGGATTTGCTCCGAATATTCCCAATCCTCCCAAAACGGAAGCGAGCCGGCATGATCAGGGACGGGGTGAAACTCTGACACAGATCCTTGTGGCATCGTCTGTCAGGGCAGAGCACACAGCACTGCTGGTGGTCATATTGCTCACTACAAGTCACTGTTACTTCCTTTAATGCAACAATGTTAACCAAAAATTTAACTTGATGCATGAGGAACCGAGAAGCTTTGCATTCTGGGAAGTGTACCAGTGTTTATTTGGAATGGGAAGGAAAAAGAACTCACACAAAACTATCAACACTCTAGCTGGCTGGCGCTGAATCCATATCTCCAAGCAAGTCAGACGTGCTCTTACATCATCAAACAACATGCTCTATTGTCTTGCTAGCAGCCTGGGTGATAAGTATACAGAGGTGAGCCAGGAATACAATAACAAAACCTGCTCACCTACAGAATTTAATGTGAATGTTTTCTTACCTGAGTAAGTCATAAAGTGAGACAGAGGGATAATTGTCCACTACTACTGGGCTATAAAAGACCATTCTGTACCTTCCATGTGCTGAATCTTAACATGGCTACATCCTCTCATGGCAGGGTAAGGATGGGATACCCGTGAGTATTGATGGGCCGTTACGACCTCACTGGGGTAAGGTTTCGCCCTAACTAGTTATACAACGATAATAATATACATATGCTTCACTCGCACCTCATGAGAAATATGCAAATTAAAGCTCCTAAGTATAATATTGAGTGGTTAATGGTACGGAGTATTTCCAGTCATGCCTAGATCATGAAACAAACTGGACTGACATAAAGGCAGTGTACTGTAGTGGTTGATGGGCAACTGATTGGTTAGAAGACGTGTCAGGTTACGGCTTGGGTCTCGCTTACACACACTTCAGACCATGGCAAGGGAAACAAGATGGCCATACGATTGCTGTTGCAACAGGTAGCAGCAGCTAACAGGCGATGAGTCGTCCATTCGTCACTAGTAGCCTTTTTTATGTTGATTGACTGTGTAGCTGCAAACCTAGCAGGGAGTCAATATGTGCACATGTACAAATGTATACTAATGTTATATAAAAATATTAAATGAAAGCAATTCACAATAACAACTGCAGATATCTATTATTTACATCTACAAACAATTTTCCATTACAAAATGAAATTGTTGCCCAACGTAGAATTTGTTATATTATTCTGATTATGTAATCAAGAAGAAAAATGTTGTACACTTTATCAATACCTCAGGCTGAAAACATGACCTAAAATTCACTTGTTTTTAACATTCTATGTGTATGATAAAATTGAACTACAATATGGAAGCACAGTAATGCAAACTTGTCATATCATAAAGACAACTGTTCAAAGTTCTTTGCAAAAGGAAATAATATATCTACATAAGTATGCAATTTGATACAAAGTAAATACCCATTATTTATATAAACATAATGGTTTAAATAATTATTATATTACATAAGGCACACTCTTTTACTTACAATAAATACATTGTGAATATTGATGAACCTGTCAAATGGAAGACTGCTTTCTTTGCAGAAAACTGGGGTGTCCATTTTCACACATGAAAACTATTTATGTATATTAACACTGAGCTCACCGACATTTCAAACATAATTGAAGAACTGATTTCTCAGTACATTAAGTTTATAGCTATGATGAAAGGTTTCAGAATGCACTGGTACAATGCAACCAACACTACAACAGCAGCAGTCAGTCAAAGGCTGCTCATGATAAAGTGAGCACTTTTGAAATCAACCTTCGAAAAAAGTCACTGCTCCTACCTGCATATATTGTAACGGGCACACTGAGTGACATGCACCCAGTAAAGTTGGTAACGATGGAGGGAAAGTAGTTCCACATCTTAACGAGCAGATTTGTAGGATATTTTCTTTGCTAATAATTCCACAGTGTAATGAGGACCTTGGCAATACTATTTTAAATAAGGTAGAAGAATACACAACATGCAATCACATAGATCTTAAGTAAGGCTTTCAATAGTGTTCATATTACGGTGAATAGCCTATTGTATATCAAAGTGTATTGTAAGGAGCAGTAAGAGCTAGCATGTATCAGGCTACAGGAACTCTGAGAAAATTACATTCACTCTGAAACCACATGCAAAATTGGGAAGGGGGAAGTGTAAAGGAGGAAGGGGTTAAGAGAATGGGAGGGTTGAAAAAGAAAAGTGGGGGGTGGGGGAGGATAGAGGGTAGGAATGAGTAAAGAGGGTAGAAAAGGTAAGAGGTTGGGAAAGGATGAACAGGGAGGAAGAGGGGGAAAAAGGTGAGGGAGGGTAAACAGGGTGGTAAAGAGGGAAGAGGGTGAGTGAGGGAGAAAACGTGGGTGGGAGAGGGAGAAAGAGGGAAAAAGAGAATGGGAGAGCAGAAAGAGGGTGGATGAGAGGGGGGAAAAAGAGTAGTAGTGAGGGAGAAGAGGGTGGGAATGATGTTGGGAGAGAGAGAAATGAAAGTGGAAGGGAGGGGGCAGAAAATGAAAGGGAAAAGACAGAGACCATAAGTGGGAAGAGAGAGAATGATTAGGATGTTACTCAACAGCTGAGGTCATTAGCAGATGGGGGTTAAGCAAAGTGAAGATAGAGCACCAACAGAATGTAAGAGTGCGAGAAGCTGGAATGTCGCAAGTACTCACCAGTCACAGCAATATCTATGTTTCCCAAACATGAAAATTCGGTTTTGACGTTACCAGGAATTAACAAGTTTCACAGCCACAGTGGAAGTCAAGTGACCTGACTATGCCAACACAGACCCCTACAGGAATTGGAAGCTAAGTCATCTTATAAAATAAGAGGATGTATCACCTTAGGCAAGGCGTTTCCTTGGTTGCACCCTTCACCTTCTGGCCGTTGATGTGGCTGCATTTGGTGTGACGAGGGGCTAAGAGGAGGATGTGGCATTGGCTGTTGCTGGAACGGTATTGGCATGGGCGGCTGGTTCCGGTAATTTTCTTGGTAGAACTCCCTCTGCAAATATTTTACAACAAATTGCAGTCTGTGAATATAATGGAGGTATTCAGCAGGCAAATCATTGCTAACGTATTTCAGGTCACCCAGCTACATGGCATTTGCTTTTAGTATAGGCAAGAATATTTCACTTTCAATATAAATTAACCATGCAGTACGAAATAATCCAAACTTCAACCCAAAAATAATACTTTTGATAGCAGTTTTAATGGAGAACTTGCAGTGCTTTGTTAGGTAATGTGCCCTTTAGTTTATACTTACAGGAAGTTAAAACAATCAATAAAAAAAGTTCTTAAAAAGATTATTGCCAACAAAATACATAATAGTTACACTTCTTGCTGCTAGCATATTTTACTCACTCTTCCCTCCGCCACTCTGTTGGTATCTAGCTTTCTAGCATTAGTTTTGAGCCTACTTGGTTCGTCAAGATAGTGGCACTACTTGGCTGTATGGTGCAAGACCCCTCCCCTGGATACCTAAATAAGCTAGCCAGCTGCAATACAACATATCTCTTCTAAGATGCTACCTCCAATAATATATATGACAACTATGTAAGTAGACTGCTTGATCCTATGCTAAGCGAATGTAAAGTGAACAATAGTTGTATATTGGTTTATGATGGTCTCACACTTTCTTGAAAATCATCCACTTAAAAAACACTGCTGAGGATATGGATTAACCGTAACATGACTCAATAAACCGGCAATGGATTTAATAAGCACAAGTAAGAATTTATTTTCAGTACAAAAGATGTTTCAAAGTCCAGGTATACTACTTTGCAGGTCACTGTTGTGGATTCTGATGAAGTAGTCCCGGTATACTGTGTCATAAAGTTACAGCATACAGATTAAGTGCAAGAAACCATGTTTTTGTATCAAGTAAAGATGGTACATTAAATATTTTTGGTACTTCAACACTCCTGTTACTTGTATCAAAAACATTGCACATTGAAAAAATGTATTAATACACTTCTTTGATGATAACACCACTTAGGCCCCTAATTCTTTTACAAGAGTTCATTATACACAAACTGATAATTGTATAGTTAATTAATTTGTGAAATTAAACATTTGTAGCTCAGTGAAACTATTTTAAATTTTCATTTTAGCGAACATATTGTTTAACTCAGTTTATTGAGAAAAAAAAAATTTAGGAAAAAATAACTAGAATGAAAATGTGGAATGTGGGCTTAATATTTCCACTTTATTTTGCAGTCTGTTCTCACAAACACCAAAACCAAGAGAAAAAATGGGTATCAAGGGTACTCAGCTCAAAATATTATGGAGTATCAAGTACCAAAAGTATGGTCTTTTCCCACCTTTACTTTTAACCATATTAAAACATTTTTAATCCTGATGGCAAATGATTTTATTTCTATTATCAGCCCTTTTTCACTTTACAATGCCTTCTCCAGAAACAAAAAATGGGAAGGAATCTACTGTATGGCTCATTCCCTTATAGCGATTTCAGCATTTAAAGCCATTTGTTTATGTTTTAGTTTGTTTTGAGTTGAAAATTGATTTATTTTGAACGTAATCTTAAAACCCCTACCCTCAGTAATAGTTAGGATTGTAATTGAGGACATCACCTCAAAATTATTCTTATTTATTTATTTTGTTTACATTTGACATATTTTGACAGTTCTATTTCTTTTCTTTTGCTATGTGAACTGAGCTCAGTTATCTTTGGAATTGATAATTATTTTATCACCGTTTTATTCTTGCACTTTACCTGGCTCAATCGAGCATGTTTTGCCATGGAAGAATGCATTTAATTACAGTACTGATAATGTATATCTTGAATTTCCTGTTTTTTAATTTGTGTCGCTGTGTGAACCCTTTTTTGATTCACGCTCTCTTCCTGGATGCTATGGAAAGTGGTATATTGTAACTTTTGTTCTTCAAGAATTCATTAATTTTGCACTTATCACTCTTCATAATGTTAGGAAAGGTGTACGAGAGGTGCTTGATTTGTTTAAATACGCGGGGTGCGATAAAGAAGAGGCTCTAAATGCATTGCTGAAGTTTTGAAGTGCTTCGCAAAACTACGTGAGCTGCAGTCTCCACCAGTACTGAATAAATATGGCCTACATCGGGTATGGTACCGGAATTTTAAAGAACTGTTATATATATGCACCGCAATCATTTTGAACGGATTGATTATCAAATTAACTTGGATTTTCAAGAGTAATTTTGGATTTTTTTTTGCAATTAATGAAGGGTGTAACTATTTGGTCGGACATTGACCAGAGGACAGCAAACAAGATCTTTTGTTCTGCAACCGTGCAAAACCATGAACATTATAACAAGATTAATTTCTGAGTATACTATGCAAAGGTAGTCTTTAAGGTTTTCAATTACTAACATGTAATGTATGTATGTATACTGTACATACGTGTTTGTGACCCCTAACAGATAATTTATTTTCTGGGATAGAAATAATAAAACGTTTTAAAGTATTATACACTTTAAGAAAGAAAGTGTCTGGCAATTGAGGAATGAAATGGCTCATTGCTAGCCCGTTGCTGGCTTTCTCTGCATGAGCTGCGTCAACAAGGTCAATGATGCCACGCCGATCGTGAGACAAATTGAAGTGGGAAAATGGCTTATATTTCATTAAACTTACCAATTACCACCAGAATAATTAGTTTTGATTTTTGAATAGAAGTTAAGTAGGACAGACTGAATGGAAATGCTGTTTGATGAATATTTTGTATCGTGAAAGCTTACAATACACACAAAAAAATCCCTGTTATTTGTAGACAAAACACAAAACATTTCATATGACTTGTATGAATAAAAAGACATTGACATGCAAAACACTTGAGAAAATACTAACTACTTCAACTCTACTGCAAATACAACTCTTTGCATACATTGAGAAGATTGTAGCTTTAACAAATGAAAATTTGTTACGCGATAGAGAATATTCAGATATGAGACTGATAATAATACTGCCGAAAATCTTGCAAATGATAAGTGAAAATTAATGAAAAAATTACTGCAATTACTACTGGAGATCCTAATCATCTCAATAAATGTCGGCCAACAAATGGTCAACTACACGAGTACCAAAATTAGGTCTCATAGCTTTCAATATAAATTTAACTTATTTAAATGCATGGCAATAGCACAGTATATAGCACAAGATTTCTAGTTTATGGCCTCTGGTTAGTTCGGGAGACATTTGCGCTACATGCCAAATTACAGAAATTTCAAAGTCCAATTTAGTTCTTCAAAATTTAAAATCCATTAATTTCAAACAGTTTTAGTTCATTTAAGTATAATTCCTGCCGAAACATTGTGGAATCTCCTCGCGTAATAAGATTATGCTGCACGTTACCATCCTGGAAAGGTGTTCGCTGCCACAGCGGTGGAGTGGACAGCAGACGTCATGAAGCCCTGATAATCTATTAAAATGCAACTCAGGCCTCTTCAAAGGTTTGTCCAGCACAAGTTAATACTTGTGGAGCCTCTCAACACCATATCCTATTAATTAGGATGTGCACACTAACAAAACATAACATCAAAACAGCAGCCTAGCCTTATGATGGTCTGATCATCTTGGAACCCGGAGAGTGCTGAGTCGTCGAGGTCACGACGCCTCACAAAAGAGGAAAACCCCTGAATTCCATTACGTCATTTCCTATAATGTCACTATCACATAACATTTCTGCGGCCAAAGCTTTCTGATTACCAGTACTTACTGCTAAGAGAAAATAATGTTACACATAAGATTACCTGAATATAGCATTGTAGTATTCACGTTGAAAATAAAATAAACTTTTAACATGTAAATTACACAAATTAAAATTTATGTACATTTTATATAGAGGTGATGTCCTGAAAATAACATTGCTAGCTAATCGCAGAGGGTAGGCTTGCAAAACTAAACAAATAAATAGCTTTCCTTGAAAGTAAACAAGAAATTCAGATGCGAAAATAATAAACAAAACCAATTTTTAAAAAAATCTGTATTTTACAACTATGAGCCAGTGGAATTTTAATTTCTCACGTAAATTATCAATTTTTGAGAGGTGATTTAGTATCCAGATCTATTACAACTGATTTTCCTTATTTGAATTTGAATTACAGCTAATTATATTGTTTGAATTAATATTTCTGGATGTTCTGCAAAGCAAAATTCTCATTTATCACTGAATTCTTAATTTTACAATTACCATTTATGCAATAAAATTACAGAGTGTATGTGTGTGTGTATACACACTCTCTCTCTCTCTCTGTAATTTTATATATATATATATACACACACACATATACATACACTCACTCACGCATGCACATGCACGCACACACACATATGGCTTATGTTTTGAGTAGTATTTGAAAGTTGAAAGTAGTTTTGATATTTTATTCTCAAGGGTAATTTTATGTTTGAGTTTTTTATTTCATACAACGGGTATGAAATTTTGTGCTTCTTCTATGTCTACATGCAAAAGGATAATATGTCATCATGTAATTCAGAATTCATTGACGGTTACTGTTATTGTGTCAGAAGTATCATATACCTACCTGGTTTTAACATAAATAATCAGACATACTTTCATTGCATTTTAAAGATAAAAGCATTTTTCCCACACTTAGTGTAAAACAAAGGGAATCTGATTCACCTGGCATCACTAATTACGAGTTAGATGCCACGAGCCAAGAGAAAATAAACGGCGTAATAGGAATTCTGCTAAGCATAATTATTCATTGAAAATTCTCTTTTCCTTTCACACTACAAATATTATTTGTGACTTCACACAACCCTAAAGCATACACAGTTTGAAACATTTTCAAACCCTTTTAAATACAGAATTAACTGTACCTTGCTTACAAAGTGGTTGACCAATGGATCAAACCAATATTTTGGTCTTCTGTAGAACTTGATACTGTATTTTTACACATACTTTCAAATGATTTCACATTCAACAACAAGCTGTCGTACATCTTAAAAGATTCTTTGTAATGTACTAAGGACGAATGTCTTGCTGACAGCATCATGAGAGCAGGAATTAGTTTCTCGATTAAAAGTAAGGAAGAAATTGGCTACAGCCTGTACCAAATACAATAGGGACATTCTCAAAAAAATTGTCACTTTGCTGTCCTTGCGATTTAATAATTTTTACCAAAGTAATTTTAAAATGAATTGTTGTCATACTACATACACTGAAATCTACTTCTTCTTCTTGTAGTTCCTATCCGTCCCGGATTATCCGTCCCGGATGTTGGCAACCATCTCAGCTGTGCTATCTCTATTAAGCACTGCTCGGAATAACTCTGTAGATGTCTTAGAGTTTTTTCATCCAGGAGATTCTTCTCCTACCAGCGCTTCTCTTCCCAGGTATCTTTCCTTGTAGAACAGACTGCAGTAGCTGATATCTGCTTTCGTTCCTCATGATACTGCCGAGGTACTGCAGCTTCCTTGTTTCCACCGTGGTCAATACTTCTTTGTACTTTTTCATCCTCCGAAGAATTTCAACATTTGTAACACGTCTGTCCATGGCATTCTTAACATTTTCCGATGTAACCACATCTCAAATGCTTCCAATCTTTTACTGAGTTACTCCGTCAGAGTCCAAGTTTCAATGCCATAATATAGAACAGAGAACACATAACAGCGTAGTAGTCTCATTTTTGTGGTCATCGTTATCTCATGACTTTTAAAAAGGTTAATCATTTTGTTGAAGACAGCCTTGGCTTTTCCAATACGAGACTTCACTTCCTCAGAGCAATCCCACTGGTCATTTATGGTGGTACTGATATATGTATATTTGTGTACATTGTTCAACAGGTCTCAGATTTATACTAATATGACACGTAGGGATATATTTTTTGCTAATGACCATTAGTTTTGTTTTATTTGTATTAATATCAAGACCATATTCATAACTACTCTGTGCCACTCTATCCATAAGGTGTTGTAAACTTTCTAGGCTATCTGCAAAAATTACAGTATCATCTGCAAAGTGAATGTTGTTTACCCATTGCCCATTCAACAGGATTCCCTTCTCCACATCCTCCAATGCTTCCCCTGAAAATGTACTGAATATATGTTAAATAATAATGGAGACATTATACAACCTTCTCTTACAATCCGTTGGATATATATCGTCAGTATCTCACTGAAGCAGACTGGTTCCAGTATAAACTGGCAATAATTCTTACATCATTGTCATTCAAGCCAATACTATTTAAAATTTTAATCATCTTCTGGTGCTGTATTCTATCGAAGGCCTTTTGGTAATCTATAAAGCAGGCATAAATGTCACATTTATGTCTCTGCATCATTGAAATAGTACTTGGATGTTAAAGAGAGCCTCTAGTGTTCCAACTGTATTCCTGAATACAAACTGTGTACGAGATATTGGTTCTTCATATATCTTGTATATCCGTCGATGAATAATCTTCAGGAAAAGTTTCAACAAATGGCTCACGAGGCTTATCGTTCCGTGATCTCCACACCAACTTAGCTCCAGGTTTTTTTAGGCAATACAACAAATTCTGATTTGAGCCACTCTCTAGGAATATTGCTAGAGTTGTAGATGTCATTGAACAATGCAGTCACCAATTTCACATTATCTTCATCGAGAAGCTTTAAAAATTCTGCATTTAAATTGTCTGGGCCTGTGGCTTTACCAACTTTCATTGTTTTTATTGCAGCTTGCACTATTGATCTGTGGAGGATCTGGTCGATTGTCATAAAATAGTTGTTCTGTATGTCTTTGCCATGCATCTTTGATTTCTTCTGTACCAACAATGACTTTTCCTTCACTGTCAACCAACTTGTTCACCGTCCCTGTTTTATACTTCCCGGTTATCTCTCTGACTTTTTGATGAACATCGAAACTGCCATGCAGTTGTAAAACTTCTATATCCGCACATTTTCCGTTTATTTTATTTATTTTTGGCGTCTTTATCTTTGTTCTAATCACTTTGATGATGTTATTGTATTCAATAGGGTCATTTTTTACCAACCTCCTCCTCTGTATCACGTTGAGGATTTCTTCAGTCATCCATGTTACCTTTTATGTGAAATCTGATTTCAAATGTTCGTTTTGAATAGATTCCGCAACATGTTTTAATTTTTCATCTTTCTCTTCAGTACTCAAGGCTTCAGATAATACACTTATTTCATTATTGAGATGTATCTCGACTTGATTTCTTATGGAGTGTTCTTTAAGTTTCTCCAAGTTGTACTTTGTGACAGTTTTCTTTCTGATGTTCTTCATTCTAATTTTGAAAACACCAACCAAGAGATTATGATCTGAGGACATATCTGCACCAGGATATGTTCTCATTGAGGTACAGCTGTTCCTGTACCCTTGAATTATCAGGATATAATCAATCTGATTTCTGATGATATGATTCCGGGTGAATCTCCAGGAGATTTACAAGTATATAGACGTCTAGGTGGTAGTTTAATGAAGGTGTTGGTTACTACAAATCCTTGTTCTCCTGCAAATGTACTAAGTTGTTCACCCCTTTCATTTTGCTCGCCAAGACGATATGGGCCAACAAAATCACCCTCAGAGTCTTTTCCAACTTTAGCATTGAAATCTCCCATTATTATTGTAAGATCTTGCTTTGGTAATTTAGTTAGGATGTCTATTATCAGGGAATACAATCTTGTTACAGCATCATCACTCTCATCTGTTGTTGGAGCATATACCTGTATGTTGTTTACATTAGCAAATCTAGCATTTATTTGAACCAACATAAGTCTTTCTGAGATGGGTACAAAATTAGTGATATACAGTATGATTGATTTACATACTATGAGTCCTACACCAAATCGGTATTGTCCATTTGATGTGCAGGAATAATACACTCAATGTTCTGACGCCGGCTAACAGCCAGCAGCGCTAGAGCCCATGATGGTGCTCACCATGCACATGTCACGTGTCCCGCACATGAGCAAAGAGGCCAATTATCATTCTGAACTCCCAAATAAATATTATTTTTTTCAGTGTAAAATGTGTTGTATTGTATTTGCAGGGTTTAATATGATCTTAAAATGTGTTCAAGTGTATGTTACTATTTTAAAATTGTTTGGTTATAAAATTCAAAGTGCCCGTGGCACCGAGATTAAGAACACTGATATTCCGGCATGAACGCCGTCATAAAGAGAGACGAAAATAATATGAAAATTCATAATAAAATTATAAAAATGTAAAAAAATATTAAATTTAATTTGTGCAATTTCATTTTCAATAATAAAATATTTTACTTGGAGTGCATAGCACTTCCGCTTATGTGAACCCCGTAGGTGGCTATGGTAGGTCCGTGCGACGCTTGTCTCTGGACAGTCTGTCGAGGAGAGCTGGTGAGGTAAGACACTGTCACGTACGCACTACAAATTTTGTTCACTGATATAGGTTTCCATAGTCAATTTAGTTTACCGGTTAACCTTTGCTTGCGTACGTTTTTGCCAGACATTTTCCCCAGCATTATGCTTCTGCTTTATTAATTTATTGCACCCTTGAGGCATTTTTAACTTAATCGAGGAGAAGGAGTAGAAAGAAGTCGGAGAAGTCACGTGACCCGTGCAACTTGAATAAGGCGCCATCCGCCTATGTTTATGGCATTTTAGTGTAACTTCTGCATCATTGCTACTTGCAATTTTAAGGGCGTTATTTTTATGTATGTATTTGAGGGCATTTTTCGTGTTTGAATATTTTACGGCAACATCAGGTATAACCACATGGCCGACTAACGTCAAGTCTTTGTATACGCCATAGTTGCGTTTGAGAACTAATTTTTGTAACAATGCATGTGCAATATTTTATTAAGGGTTCTATGTTAAATTTTGTCAGAGTTCCATGTAATTTCACGTAAATTTATGCTTTTTGTACCTGACCACACAGTCATGCTAATGTTTGATTTTACCACCATCAGGCATGTTACAAGCCTGTAACCATTTAAATTGTAAAGAGAATAATTTTCTCAGCAAGAATAATATTTTGTCTGAATTTAGTTTGCAGTTTCCACGCAGAAATATTGCAATTTCACCTGCACCACGTGGTCCGCTACGAACTTCATCCAGCAGCATCTGCACCATCTAAGCTTGTTTTCACACATGTGGGTGTTTATTGTGAATATTCATCTCGAGTCCCATCTTGTTTCATGTATCATTCAAGGGTTTATGTAATTTTGTAATTAGTGTACTGTGCACTTATTCCCGTTTTAGCCAGCTCTGTATACAGGCCGTCACCACACTACCCATGTGCTGGAGGGCGAGCCCCGATGAGTTTGCGTTAGTGATGCCGAGTAATCAAACGTGTTAATATGCATTAGAGGTTTCATTTGTAATTATCCATGTCCTGTATTCAGGGAAAAACCATCAGTCCACCCTAGCAGCTGTCGGCCCTCTTCCCTTGTGAAGACTGTGCTTTCATGCACCTCTGTGAGATCATCCATCTAGGCGTGCGCTAGAGTGATTGCGGGCTGAGAAGCACCCAAGCGGAATTGACTCGTCATGACCGAGATAATCATAATTTCATTGGCACGTTGATGTATATGCATAGTAACAATAAAAACACATGTATAGTGAACTAACTTCTTTTATTCAGTAGTGACAGTGTCCTAGCCACATATATTTTATTAAGTATTTTCAAGTGATGTTAAGGAAAAGATTAGTATTGCCTACGTGTTTGTACGTACGCACAGGTGAGACGGACACACAGAACCCACAGCATCCCTGAGAACCCTGAGTGTCAATAGTGTGGTGATTGGGAAGCACCGCTGGCACCCATATTACCAGTAAGTATTTGTGTCATCGTTTGTCTCGTGTCTCACCCGATGGCATCAGTTCATTAATGTGACAAGAACCCTGATCCTGGCCATCGCATTTCACTCACACCCATAATTTTAATCCAGATCCTGTCCATTTCCTGGATTGCATTGTTAATTTTTCCAGCTTGTGCCATGGTTCTTACATTCCATGTACCTACCTTTATGCTGTCAATCATTTTCAACTTCTTAAAACTGTTGCTCAAAGCTGTCCCCCCCCCCCCTCCAAAGATCCGATTGGGGGACTTGAAAATCCGTAATATTTAGTTTTAAGCATAGCCATGATGTGTTACTAGAGAGAATCCATGTGGATCTTTAATACAGTAGTTTCTCGTTGCTTTCTGTATCTTCATGCCCTTGGCCAGCTTGTGGTTCATCCACCTTCTGGGATGCTTTCGCACCCCAAGGGCAAAAGGGTGCCCCAACCTCTATCCTCTCATCCGCCTTCCTAAGAGGCCATTGACACTTAATAGAGGGGGACTCATCCCACGAGTCATTCGGTCTCTGCATTAGTTAGCAGCTTGAATAACTGTAACTCATATATTCAAACGTTGCACCCCCTCTACTTCGGGGAGGTGAATGTCAGAATTTTCCCTTCGGCAAGTCTAGGACCATAGTGGCATTTCCTAGATTCTCCAGTACTATTCAAAGAAATTTTTTAACAATGTAAAAATTCATACCTACAAGAGAAAAAAAATGTTCGCCCATGGATGACCTCATAAGAAGATGTCCTCACCACTATTATTAAAATTTAGCTCTGAAGAAAAAGGATAAAAAGAACTAACATTTGTTTAAATATGTTTTATAATTAGGTTAGATATAGTTATGTATATGATACTTTACATATTTTTTTCAAAATTAAGTTTTCGTACAAAAATATTTTGTGGCTGTCCTAAAAATCACTCATGAGTGTTACCACCCTTTTTTTTTTATTGCAATGATTTTACTTTGATAGTAGAAGCCAGAGCAGCCATCTTGGACCTGTGTAACTTGGCAAGATGATGTTTGTTTCAGTCCACATATTATTTGTGTTCTCTTGAGGAAACTGTGTTATCATGGTGCGTGTTTTTATTCATCATCATGAGCATTACCATTATTACCGCGCGATAGATAATAATCAAAATTTTATATCAATTTAGTTTTCAATGCTCATTGCTGACTCTTGATAACTAACTTAACCTCACTTCAAATAGTAACCATTCACTGTACTAAATATTTGGATTGTAAAAATTCTCTCATGAGTTTATCTCTATATTTAACAATTATGAGGTGATTAGTTGTGGTTAAACACAAAGTGAAAGAAGTTTTTTAAAAGGATTAATTTTATTATAAAACTTTGTTAAAGCTTTAACAGGGTACACATGATGTTTTGTATTGTTTTTACATGGTTTACGGATTAGCTTACATAATATTATCCTGAAATATTACTAATGGCGTACATTTGAATTTCATTTAGTTCAAGCTCTTAAAAACTATTTTATTTGTTTATTTATATTATTGACAACACTTTCTTCGTTGCAGGCCAAGTTGACACCAGCGGAGAAGCAGCTGCGTTATCGAGAGAAGAGGAAGCAGGAACAAGAACGGGAATATGTGTATAAAGAAAAACATCAAGCCAGGTAAGTTGATTAAATATTTTAATATAATAAACTCTTAAAAAAAGTTTCTTAGTAACACAATACTGTAATATTTGGGAAGAAAAAAAAGTTGCAAATAATTACAGATGTATTCTACGGGCCTAACTACAGTGGGTATTTGGTGATGTCTTAGTATAATTTAAATTTATAGATTAAAACTTAATGTTAATTTCATATACACATACAGTACTTAATTCTATAGGCGACCAAGACAATAAAATGTTAAAATTTCTGCTAAAATGATTTTAATAATGTGAAGTCAATCCATTTTTTTTTTTTTTTTCAGATAGACCATCAAGCCATTACCATCAAAAGAAAAACTTTTATTTATTCTGTCACTTAATATTTGATTTAAAATTTTGCAATGCAACGTGGTTATTTTTTGAGGCTTCACATGGAAAAGGTGCTCCAGATGGAGTTGGTGGAGCACTGAAGAGGTTAGCCAACGATTTTGTCGCACATGGTAACGATTTACCAGATTAGCCACTTTATTTGATTGTTTGTCAAAACATAGCAATGTGAAGATGTTTTACGTCAAGGAAGATGACATTTATCAAACTACTGCAACCATACCTGAGGAGCTTTCACGCATTGTTGGTACAAGAAGAATTCATCAATTGAGCACACACGAAAAGGGTACGCACACTATCTTACCGCGAAGTCTCTTGTTTTTGCGAGAAAAATTGGCTAGGATAAGGGTAAATTATATGATTGCATATTTACACAGAAGAGACAATAAAAGTAATGAAGCTTCAACAACAAATAAACATTCTAAAAAGAAAACAAGTACTTCAACAAAAAAGAGCAACAGTATTTATGGCTTGATATACTCATCAAGTGAATCTGATGAAGAAAGAAGTTCTCTACAGGTTACAACAAATGATGAACACAATCTTCAACACCTAGTTGCTCAAGAAAAGGATGAAACACCCCTGCTAGAACCAGACGTGTACAAAATTCGTCAAGGGACACATGTTTTAATTCAGTTTTCCTTGGTGGTAGGAAGAAAACAAAAGAGTACAGATATGCCGGAATTTGTCAGACTGGCGTCGGACATGACGGAGAAATCAAAGTTACTTGTTTCAAAGTGGTAGGTAAGAGTGGAAAACTATGTAAAATAAATGAGTGATACATCTTACATTCAGTTTGGACAAGTGTTGGGAATATTACCTAATCCAAGACTCGTCCTAAAGGTGGAACCAAATATTTTTAGAATTTTCAAACAACAATTTATGTGTTTGAGATGTGTTAAAACTCCAGTAACTTATGTATTACTCAGTGTCCATACTCTTCAGTATTGACTCAAAGGTTTGTTTCTATTAATCTTAATTTATTGAAACAACAATGCCTTCAATTATATGATACTCAAGCGCATATATATATAATATACTGTTAATTTCTACATTACGTAATCATGAGTGTTACTCGTGCTCAGGAGTGTTACCTATCCAGAAAGACTAACTAAATGGTGTCAAATAAACAAATAATGACCAGGAAAAAAAGTAGTATGTATTCCAACTATATTTCTGTATAGAGCCTAAATAAATTTAATAAAAAAATTTCTTGTGCCTACAGCAATGGTTTAAATGCATGTTTTTCACATCAAAAGTAACACCCATGAGATTGAAATTAAAATTAATATATGTATAAATAATTTAAAATTAAAAATCACCATAGACATAAAAATTAGAACATTCAAATTTGTAATTATTGTAATTTCATGTCAAAAGTAATATAGTTTGTCCTTTATGTTATTAAATAGGATGGTAATACTTGTGAGCAAATCATTGACTTGGTAACCCAAAAATTGCAATAAATGCAGACTGTGAACTCTAACCCGTGAATAAGACCTGGAATCATATTTGTAAATATTTACTAAATAAAATGGTTAAAATGATTTTTAAATTTAAATAATTTAATTTTTAGGAAAAAAATTATTTATTTCACCAATTTGACAAGTTTTTTGAGAATTACCAATACCAGCATTTGCTTGGAGTGATTTTTGAAAAAACCTTGGAAAACCAAAATGGCTGGGCCAGGAAACAAACCCAAAATCTCAGAAATGTGAATCATATTTTTTTTCCTACTCCACCCCTTTTGTAGTTACCTGGAAGGAGTTGCTGAAACGAGGTCCTCGCGCCCTTGGGAAGAAGCCGCGATTACTCGGCGGACCAATGTTATTCGGCATGCCTCTGGCACCCCTGAAGAAGTGCCGGGCACCCATCATATTCCCGTTGACCATGTTTCCGTTTGGGCTGCCAGCTGCTCCAAAGCCCCCCCGCATGAGCTCCTGCTGCCGGCGTTGCATCCAGGGCCCCCGCCCCCTGCCGACGAAGTGCGGTTGGCCCAGCTGGTGTGACATGGGCAGAGGCGGATGGTGTGACATGGGTGGGGGCGGCTGGTGCGGTGGCATGGGTGGCAGAGGCGGCTGGTGTGGTGGCATGGGTGGTAGTGGTGGCTGGTGCATGGGTGGATGGGGCAAGCTGAAGATTCTGTTGTGCTGAAAATCCCCCTCCTCAGCTTCCTCCTCCACCTAAACCATTCACAATTTTCAAATGTCGAATAGACAAAAGGCACACTCTAGGAAAGGGGCAACATCCACTTGGTAATAGGCTTTCAAGATGAAGCCTTTAAGCATCCACCATAACTTAAGGTTTTGCCTGCCTGCAGTTATTTTGTGCTTTTGAGGCCTTGAAATGTGTGAACTCAAAGGCCAATTATATGACTCACCACTAGCCTCATCGCCTGTACATGCAAAGTAATCAACATGTGTGCATTATTTTGGTCGGCAACTTGACTGAATGACAGGTAACTCTATATCTTGATAACACGCTAATAAATAAATTTCATGGGGGTATCATAACATTAGCAGCATGCACATACAATGAAACAAAATAGTGGGGAGGGCTATACGGATCAGGGAAACTGTGGGTCAAAAAAACATAAAATTTATGTAGAATAGACAACTTCATGAGACTTCAAGCTTTGTGGATGTTCAAGTATGTTGTGCTTGCTACCTACAGAAAAACAGCTGGCATGCCTTGAATCACTGTTTTGGGGATTTACTACCCTGGTAGCGCTGAGAACTCTGGCTTCACATCTTATGTTTGGCAATGCTTTAATAGTATTTCTAAGTGCAAGGGGACTATGTATGGACATCACTTACACAGGACTACTGTGATTAAACTCAAAGTAAGAATTCCAACTGCAACATATTGAGAAGTTAGGTTTAGTTTGGCTAGATCTTCTGCATTTGAACACAGATAGTCTCCAGCAATACATAACCCCTTAAATTCCCACACTAAAATAAAATACGACACAGTACAATTCATTACACTGAATATAATTTCAACGCTCAAGCTCTACTATGTAGCCTACAGCCCACCTAACTGATTAACCTATCATCGATAACGTGACTCACTCATTTAAGTGGAATATACACTTCCTTGATGCTATATTGATGATAATTCACATATATAGGACCCACTTGAAACCTCTACTGTAATGAGTCTTAACTCCAAAAACACTCGTTTTCCACAAACTAATTAAATTTAAAACTACATACAGTAAAAATTGCAAAGAAACTAATTTACGCATCACGTATATCACTCACCAACCTGCAGTCAACTATACCAGGAAAACACAGACAAAAAATATTGAAACTGGTCAACCAATCACCAATTTCCATGTACACAATTTAACAGCAGTAGTAAACGAAAAGAAGACTTTCAATTTGCTACAACACTGCCATCATAGTACGAGTAGTGGCATATATATAAACAAAGCCTTGAAACATCTTGTACAATACCTAAATATTTTTATAACCCACGATTTCCATGGGATGGATTACAACACTTCCCTTATGTCAATCCCCCAACCACCGGGCTAAATTTCAACAAGGTATGCCTCACTAAAGCAAAATATAGTTTTCAAACCTCTTGGATGTTTCCTTCACAAAAGCACTTTTTTCACTTCCCCCCCCCCCCCCCCACCCAAGAAAAAACCATATTTTCTTTAATCTTCACAAAGCACAACTCAATGTCTTTTTTTATGTTGTCCACTGAACAGAATGCAAGCAGTAGTCATTCAGCAAAATAAGTGCAACCTGAAAACACAAAGAGAAGTAAATAAAACAATTCTACTAGGCAAAATTTAAGGCCACATACTTACCAATTCTGGATGACACACGAAACAAGCTGTCAAATTAGGGCATTAAAATGATAATGACAAAATTGGCCACAAGGTGTTATACAACGTGGATTTAACTATGCAGTAACCACCAACATCGAAAGCCTGGCTATAATAATACAAACACACATGCCAGAAGTTCAATTTACCGCCAGTGGAAAATAAACGTTTAATCAAAACTCGGCAAAATAGTGATGATACCCTAGGGCCGAAACAAAACAAAGGTATTTATCTTAAGCCTCACCTTCCGCTTCATTACACAAAGCTTGTTCAGTTCATCAAAATAGTTCTATCAATCTAGTGTGTGTGTGTGTGTGTAAAGAAGTTTTCTTCTGCTACGATAACCTCACTAGCAGAAATTCTGAGAAAAAAATAAAATGTTAATTTTAACTTTCTATCTTTCATCACTGGATCCACAGACACATCACAGAACCGTATACCAGGCAGAGAGTTTATTGTTCGTTGATAATTCCTTCATTGATATTCTAGAAACTATGAATTATAAAATGTCTACATTTAAGTTATATTTACAAAATTATAAAAAAACCCAAACAAACGGTTTGTTCCATACGGCCACTCTTTTTGACCTTTGGTCTCATTCCCAGAAACAGTATGGCGGCGGGCGTTCAATTCATCAGGTCGAATTGACACTGGATAAGATTAAACTAAAAACAATACAAATATATTTACATCAATCCATTGTTTTGGAATAAACTATTAAAATTCCTGCAGCAGAGCTCAGGATGGGTATTTGAGCAAATATTTGAAAGAAGTTCGATGGCTTGCAACTACAGTCCAGACAGCTTTAAATAATAGTATTCTGCCTTTTAAGTGATAACATGACTATATACACTTGTGCACTGTTTTTACACGGGATTTCAGTTCAGGAGATGTACAAAAAGAAAAAAAATCGCTACATTAAAGGTAATATAAAACATAAGCACAAGAAAAATATATAATACATAATACAGATCACCAGAAACAAGAATCCCTCTCATAAAAATTGAATTTCACAGAACCACATATATATGTACGCAGAAGATACATAGCTTAATAACACACTTACGTATATCAAGAACACAAAAGACACATATCCCAGAACAGGCACTCCAAAATTTTATGAAATAACAACAGAAGAATACATGATATGGGGTCTCCAGTTCTAATAAGGCGATATGCAATACCAGAATATTATTATGTCTAACATCACTAGTTTCAGGTGTTGATGCTTCCATCCGTAGACCATTTACCCACCATACCTAAACCAAAACTGCAGTGCGTGTGAGCACTCTACGGAGCCTAGCGATGTAAGTGCAGTTCTAGTGTTCAAGGAACGCAACACAAGGTACAATGCAAAGCAGAGTAACCCGCAGATAACATAATCCATGAATCACTTGGCAAGCTGCCACGTGCGTCGCACGTGCATGAATCAGCAAATAGACCCCACGTTTACATGAACCCATCTTATAAGGGCCGAATACCCTGACTTTTAGGCAAGGTAGTGCCACATAAGGACAGGTGGGCACACAAGACACCTCTACAACAGCCTTCATGCCCCAGTAATTAATTACAAGTGATTATATCTATTTTCTGCTATGTCCTTACTTCGTTCCATTCTTTCAGTGTTACTGTATTAAAGTTAATAAATGCAGGGGTATTTTAAGATTCCACCACTGCAAATCGAAGGGTTTTGTTTGCAAGTATTGTGTGTAGCAAGTAGTGCCACACGGTGTGCCTGCCCACCAAAGCCAGCCTGCTCGCAGTGTCCTCCAAATCAGTCGCAGTTCATCTTGCAAGGGGTGCGCTGCATCACATTGTGGCGTGCATTTCGCATGCAAGGGAACATCAAAAATGTTGCATCAATCACTTAGCTTGCAATAGATTATATTACCGGAATCATTTCATTTCTAGCCGCCCGAGACACCGCCCCATGCACCTTTTCCGGTGTTTTGCATCGACTGGGCGGATTTTATTTTTCAGTTAAAACATTTTGTGACCTAGCATCTTTTGTACAGATTCACCATGCTGACGGGCCAAGTGTAGCAGCAACGTATGTGTTCTCCAATGGAGACGCGTAGCAAGAACGTCAAATAAAATACATAAGTAAGGGAAAAATTGGTACCATGTGTATATTTACTAAGGATTGCCACAAGGCATTTACGGTACGGGTCTTCTCCCATCAATTTCCAATAACTTGTGCAAGCATTCAACAAAGTGTCTTAAATGGTCACATGTATTTGCAATGTAAGTAACAGTGTTCCTATGGTTGTGTGGGGAGACCTAATATCCCACCGTGCAGTCAGCAAGGAAAAGTATAATAATTAATACGGAGAGTTCATCAATCATTGAAAAAATTCTGCCATGGTCGTCGGCCACACTTCCCTGAGGAGAACGATTCTGCTCAACCGAACGTCAACACACTATTTACTAAATAATGTCTGACACCCCGTGGAATATTTCTAAAGCATCAAATTTCCTAACACCCATATTTACAGCTCCTCAACACTTAACCACAACTCTCATCCGGCAGCCCGACTGCCATCAAATGGCTGCCCTGAAAGTGTGGCTGAATTCCTACAGCTACCTATACAACCTTTGATCCTGTTTCATTCCACACAACACTGTCAAGTGCCGCCCAACTTTGTGGCATAATCCTTACCGCAACCTTATTTTAAAAAATTTTGCTGCCCAAATTTTTCAAAATTTTCCCTTAATTTCCCAGTGTATTTCGCACAAACACCCGCAACGAAGGAATTGTGTGGGCAACCAGGTGACCCGCACAGTTAGTGGCAACATTGTGATGACTTCCTGATGCACAGATGCTGCCAGGAAGGAAGCACAAAGTCAGTGAGCTAAGTTCCACCATTGCAGCAGCACAAGGGAGCATGTGCAGGAAAGCTGCCATTTCGAGGCAGCATGATGTCAGCCAGTGCCTACGTCACAGAAGATGGGGCAAAGAACAAGGGTGAGTCACAGCATGCCGATCCCCTCCACCCACGCCTCACTGCACCACACCGAGCGGAGGAGGATCCAGGGGAAACAAAGAGCGAAAAGTTCTTCCTTCTCCTCTACTCCCACACTCTCCACGGGTCTGCAACCAGCTGATCATACGTGCCATGCTGTGTGTCAACTGTGCGTGCGCTGGTCTTCGCCCATGCTGTGCCAAGCACAACTACACTTCCGCCTCGCAAATCTGCGAGCATGTGGATTTGTTGACAAACAACAGTGACAGGCAAATCACAGTGCAGCAGCATATTTGTGTTTGCAGTGTCAATGCCCCATGCCTCGAGACAAGGTAGACAAGTATGAGATGGGCACACATTTTTGCAAGTGCAACCATAAGACCATCCCGACAGCCAACTGGGTAACGAGCAACCGTGGAAACGGACACAATGGAAAAGTGGAAACAGACTATTAGGACATTGAAACTTCAAATATTCTTCGAAATTACTATCAAATGCATTTGTGCCGAAAGTTATTGTGTGCAAGCTCAGGAATGACATTTATCAGTTGTGGCCAGTGTGAAGGCCAATCGCAACGAGAATGTTTAAGTAACACTGAAGAAAGAACAGCAATGGGATTACAATTTATCTGCAACGATTTTAGTAAACACTTGCGATCACAAATGATCAAGAAAATTTTTGACTACTTGCTCACAGGTTCACATTCCCTTTTCAAGCAGTGCCATCAAAAGGAAAGTCAGGGAGAAATAAACCATCAGGATAAAGTAAGTGGACAGTGATTGTGCCACAATGGTACCACAACAGTGTACAGCAGTGAGTGTAACGATAAATACACTGGGAGCACAGCTCACGGAAACAGACTGCAGGCCGAAGGTGATGACAGCATCAAAATGTCACCTGCTAACGATGCACCCGTGACAACTGATAGCCATCCAGCTCTGAGTGAACAGTTTTCCCAACCCTACCGATACTAACTTTACCACTCTAACCAATGACACCGTACCTGCCACAATTTTCTGCCTAACATCTAACACAATTATTTCCGCAAGTAATCTGCATCTTTCCCAGCAACAACACTTATAACTTCAATTCCTGCCAACAGCTACATGGTAAACACAGACCCTACCTGGCCAGCAGAGAGAGAGAGAGAGAGAGAGAGATAGAGAGAGAGAGAGAGAAGAGCATAAGGAACAGAAAGCAGACAGCACTACAAACCTGGAAAGTTGCCTAAAACCAACTCCAAAATGTTTCCAAAATTTGTTAATGTTCACTGGGACAGCAAGTGAGAACCCCAGTGCTTTTTCTGGGGGAGTGTACATCGCGCCTACGACATGATGGCGTTTGGGAGGACGAGTGGGCAAGTTATATTGGAAACCAGCAAAAAAGAGAAGCAGATAAATGGTGGAGTGCTGTGAACCACTATGGCCTGGGACGTAAAGAGCAAGTACGCTAATTCCAGTGCTGGTACGGTAGCATTTTCACGTCACTCCAAGCCCAGAGCAAACTGATCTGGCAAGAGCAGCAACTGGGTGAGCAACTGCCAACTTCATAACACAGAAGTCACAACTCATCAAATGTTCTCAATCGCAGTTGCCAGACAGGGAGGCCCTGGAAATCATTGCAGAAACTGCCTTACAGGAGTACCGTGCAGCAATACTCCCCTTCCTCAACAGCAGTATGGATGAGGTACTGAAAGTAACTATCTTCCTGGAGCGGAATAAAGGCCCATCTCATCGTGAAAGTAGTACTGTACGATGGCGACACGGGTCGCTTGCAGATGACGGTAGCGCGCAACAGGATTGTGGAGACCATTATCCACAACAGTTCGGACAGAAACCCAATCGCAACCAAGCAAGTTACAGTTGTGGAAATATAGTGTGCTGCGGTGATAAGCACGGAGGAGAGGAAGTAACAGTGCAAGTAAAGATGCTGGGCAAGTGCGAGTTCGGTTGGATAAGAGCCAGCCACCAACTACACCATACCACTACTGCCGACTGGCATAAGTGTTCCACTGGCAGAGTAGGTGCCTCAACAATTCACAGTTGGATAGCTACAAAGGGTTTAGTCTAAGAAGCAGAGGAACAGGTAGAAGGGGGAATGGGGCCTGACACTCTTTCTGCACGCGTCACGTCAAAAATCACTGAGAAAACACAGCAGCAAGCACTAATCCAGCAGGTGAGTGGGAATAAAGCGCAGTCCAGCCAGATTTTAGTGTTGGCTAATTAATGGAAAATCTTGCCATGCTCTTATCGACACGGTAGCATAACACATTTTCTTTAACCTTACTTTGTTAACACTAGTGACATAACCCCCACGAATCACATTATCAAGCTCGCTACCAGTCAGTAAGTAGTGGAGGATTGGGTCATACCACCGTTACCGTAAAGGTGAGAGATTTACAAACGATAACAAGTGCCATAGTAACACCGGAAAAAAAGACGATGCAATATTGGGCTAGCCCTGGAGGCTTATTCTAAGTTTCGTCTAAAAATGCCAACACCATTATGAACCTACTGTCTAGCAGCTGGCAAAATATTCGTCGGATACAAAATGGTACTCAGAGTTATCAATCGTTTAGCAAAATTGTTTAATCTGGCATCTTCGGCTTACCGACTTTCCTCTCTCCATGCTGGATGTGCGTTCGTCTCTCTGGCGCACATTCGACAATGTACCAACAAAATATCACTAGAATTGCTTGTTCTAAAATTTCACAAATCTGTTGAAAAAATGTTACTTAAAGACACAACTAGTAAGCTTTATATTTTTTAGCCCATAAACAAATATATATAATTACAAACATGTATATTATGAGAAAATAATAGTGTACATTTTTCGTTGATTATTCAGGGTTAGAGAAACTGTTATGGTGGCCATGTTGATCTGTGTATCATTTTCCCTTCGTGAGATATAGATCTGACGCGTTCCTGACATCCACGTATCCCTTGTGTCCGTTTGTTCCATAGCAGGTGCATTAACCACATAGCAAACACTCTACCAATCGACATTAGGTCGCGGTCTCTATCAGTGCAGGTCGACAATAATGGCATTAACACTTTACTTGCCGCCCTGTAACTCGTGGCCTAAATGAGTGTGTCCTGTGAAGTCATGACAGTTAGACGCAGCAGCCATTGGAGGGAACACTGGGATAAGCAGCGTTGATTATTCCCACAGCTTTCTGATGTGCGCGATGTCGATGGGGTATATGGCCGAATACGGAGTGCGATGTGGCTTCAAGTAGTGTCAAAAGAAAGGGAATCACATTCTCGTAGGAAGTGTGAAGTGGCGAGCAGCTCCCTAGGTGCATTAATTAATAGGAGCATTTTAAAGTATTTTTAGCGGTGATTGCATCATTATTAAACAGGGTAACAGCCCCCACTCCACCGTAGAGAGTAGATAAAATATCATAGAATACAGGATGTAGCTCCGCCCCTGGTGACGAAATCCGTATGTCGTCACACCCATACACATTCCTATAATTATAACAATTACGACACACACCGATTTCAATTTATTAATTATAAGAGTGTACATGTAATCAGATATCGAGAATCAGCCACCTGAGGCATCATTTCATTTAATATCATCCTTCAAGTGTGGTGACATGCTATCGACGTCACATTCTTAGCCATATCTAGGGCTCCGGCGTTCACGAATATGTCACCAACATGTTTTAGTTCAGAAAACATAATTATGTACAACATCAGTTTCGTTAATAATGTTAATTACTAAGTTCCATTTTTCTTTCTTTTTTTTCATTTTGGCGCCGGATTCACCGAACGTGTTTCGAAGCCAATGCAATGTTGTTAGTCAGAATTCAGCACTCCAGACAACCGGCAGGGCAGATGGTAAGCTTCGTGTGACCTCCCTCGGCACTTCAGTATAAGCTATAACCTTTCAATTCAATAGTTAACATTAATTCCAGAACATGTGCTTACTTAGTTAGCAGAGGGATGGTTTCCCTACATCCTGAAGTAGCACAAGTATATACATAATGAGGATCCCAGAGCAACTCAATATTTAGGCTAAAACTCAAGCTAATTTCTCGACTATTTTCAAGATCTAATCTCTCACCTCAAATTTACATCAAATTTGACTCTAAAGTCAAGCAAATTTTATTCCAATTTTGTGATCTAAACCATGGGCATTCCCCTTAAAAAAAAATATTAAAATGCCACTCCTTTTTTCGGTGGCATTTACATAAATATTTACTTTAATTTTGCAATCCAAATTCACAAAACTATTCTTGAAATTTGATCAAAAATATGATTTTTTTTTTGGAAATGTAATAAGATGAACTGGCATAATGTTTTTTTTTTTTTTAAACTTCACTCGATTTAGATTGTAGGTTTGGGTCAAATTTCCTGATTTCTGACCTCAAATTTCATGATTTTGAGGGTAAAATTGAAGAGATAGATGATGATTCGAGTATAAAATTACATAAGTTTTAGCCTGATGATTGGTTTGCACATCTACTGATTTATGAAAAATGTATACATATAAACTAAACAGCCCATTAAAAAATACACAAATGTTTACGAGCAAGCTAATACCTCACCAGAGACCTTATGTTTTTGGAGTTTACTTATATCTATATCGTGCCCGGGACTCCATTATTTATTTTTCTGGCTTTATCTTAGCGCCTACAATACTCCTATTGGAAAAACTCACCCCCTTACCCACCGGCCTGCCTTTATTTATTTATTTATTTTGTGAAAGGCGATAGATTTTTTTTTTTATTGTACTCTCTCATATGCTTCAGGTGCCTTGTGCGGAATACACACATTATTTTTTCTTACACCAATACTCATATACAGACTATATGGGCAAGAGCAATTGAAATTGTTTTAGGCTGAAAATTTTGAATGGTTTTGTTATAACTTAATAGTGTGGGCACCTTTTCACACAATTAAATTATCCTCTCAACTGGGGGTCGAGCCCCGAATCTTGAATTACAAACCAAGCACTCAGCTACTATGCCAAAGTGGTGGAGCAAGTTAGGGGCCGATAAGTATGCTGCATGTGGTGAGCTACAATATTAATAATGAGAGTGTTCGATGCTTGGTGAGGAAATAATTTTATTCACTCTTGCAACAGCGACTCACAGCATGTTCACTGTGAGGAGATAATTTTCCACATTTTTGTGGTTGCACACATCGAGAGCGGCGCCACAGATATCAACACAGCCTGATAACATGTTTCCTGTTGCAGACAGAGATCACTGCAAACTCGACTAGGAAAATTTGCATCGCCGATGCCAGATACTCACTGTAAAATCACTTGTTGTCGCAGGTAGAGTGAGCTGAAGTCCAGTTCAGCCTTCCAGCACAGATAGGATTTTTTTCTTCACTACAAGAGTGCTCTAGAGTTGTTTCTGTCAAGCATGTGAATGAAGGAGATAAGTTAAATTATTGTTAATTGATAAACACAACTACCCAAATATTGAATTTAGAAGAGAGGGATAAAATATAAACTTTTTTATTTGAATTCGATATTTTCTGCTATCAATTTGTCTACTCAAATCTATTACTTAAAACCCAGAATTTTTGTCCAAGCACTTGTCACATATCTCTTTAAATTTCTCATAACTCATGTCTGTTCCAACAAAAACGCGGTATATATATATGTCTCAAATTTGTTTTACCTTGTTGAAATATACACAGAAAATTTGTGTCATCTAGCACTAATTGCTTGGGGACTCTGTAATATGTCTGTGCATAATAAAAAATACCAATATAATCAATGTGACCTCTAGTAAAATATTCGCAGACTAAATTTTGCTCATCCAGATCACATCATCACAAATAACTATAATATTGTTTTCATATTGATCTAGTGAAACCATTTCACCATTGCTACTTAAAAATAAGTCATTTTATTCATTAAATTTTTTGGATATCACTTCAAAATCGTTTGTAATTGAATATATTTTAGTTGATTCAAACTATTAGAGCAAACATAGAGTTTATTAAAATGTTGTCATCCTGTCTTATAAATAAAATTAATGGTAAAATTGGTTTTCCTGTGGTTGCTGGGGCCTACAATTATCCTGCGAATATTATTGGACAATAATATACAATTTTCTTCTTCTTGGCTGTTTCCTCGGAAAGTAAAACTCGGACAACCCAGTCAACTTTTTTCATTTAATTACAATAATTTTTGTAATTAACAGATAATAATAATGTTTACAAATTAACAAATAATGTTCTATTCAAAAGAAGAAACTTCACAATGATATAATTCATTAATATAAATCTATAGCATTAATTAATTTTCATGCAAAATTATTAACTCCAAACTTAGAAAATAATACTATAACTACAATTGAAAATAATTAGTCCCTTTGTTAATAAAAATGCCATTACAAATATTCCCAGCGGCCAATATTATTTTGAATCTTTAAAAGAAGCTATACATTTAATTGAACAATTTTCAACAAATAAAATTGAAAAACATCATACAATGAGAAAAATAGAATAACAATTAAAACCAAGCTGGATATTAAGCTTGATGATCACTTATTTCATATTCTCAGTTTTGAAAGAAAATTAAATATTGAAAAAGATACCATTTTAGTAGACACTAAATATACAAAATTTAATCCATATAAAAAATAAATGTTCATATAATTTTGCATATGGCATGTTAAAAAAATATTAGGAATATAACCATTTGGAGACTAATATAATTGCTAGTTTCCCATCAAAAGCTATGTTTGGTGTTAGAGATTTAAAAAAATTTAATAGACCCCATGTCCAATTTTATAGAATAAACATTGAGCAATTTAATAACAGTGTTTTAGAAATAAGAGACAAAAATGGTAAATTAATTGATTTTGATGGTTTTGATATCGATGGTGTTTTGTGAATTAAATATGTTTAAAACTTTATTAGAAAACATAAAGGGCATGCTGTTTTAGCTCCACCTCCCGCCTCCCAGATTTTTTTAATATCCCAAAAAATAAATCTTTTCTTCGAAAATTTGAAGGGATTAACTCGGCGTTACTCCCTTAAGATGAAATAAAACATAAAACTTTTCTTTCAAAAATAGTTGGGATGAAAAATTCACCCCAACAATCATTAATAAAATATTAAACTTTTCTTTCTGAAATAGTTGATATCCAAAATTTATACCACCTCTCATTAATAAAATATAAAACTTTTCTTTCAGAAATAGCTGGGACTCAAATTGGGTTCCAACTCTCATTAATAAGATTATAATTTTTGATACCCTTGTGGCAAAGTATCAATGTTATTATCTAGTATAATTATCTTGTTATCACAAGGACTCAGGGCTATTTGATTAGCTTCGATTGTGAATCATCTTTGTTTCTAACTTCTTATCAAACTCATTGTCCTACATTGAATTTTCTCATCAAACACACATTTCTTATAATCCTCGAAATTTGTTCTATTGTTGACTACATGTTTTTTCACACCTTTTGCTCCTTTGTTTTGTTTATCCTCATCTCTGTATTCATATATCATTGCTCTTAAGCCAACTAATTCTTTAATTACATTTCCATTACACTCATCTTCAATTTGCCTAAATTTATTTTATTTATTTGTGGAATATTATAGATGTTGTCTTTTGGATAATTCCTTGTATAAAATTTATCTAACATCGACTTCGTGTCTTCATAAAAATTTTCTGTTTTAATGTTATAAAAATAAGAGTCGGTATCTTGAAAATACAATTAATTGTATAACCATATTTTGACTTTATAATTTTATAGTGGAAATCATACATGAATTCTTTCGAAATATCGTAAATGGCCACGCCAACATATATTGGCTTATTCAATTTACAATAGTTTTCTTCATGTGTATAGCTGCAAGATTCTCATTAAACATAGTACTTTTCTTAGAATTTGGTTTTGCAACTAATTTTTCGCAAATTTTTTCACTTGAAACCAGCCTTATATCTACTCTGTTTCTTGTATTTTACATTGTTTTACCAAACACAGAATTATTCATCAATACCTGGAACTAACATCTTCTCTGAACAAAATGGAAGAATCGTTTTTCAATTTTTTTTAACTCCAGTATACCAACCATATAAATGATTACCATCAAGATAAGCTAAATAATTTTATTCTTGATTTGAGTTAAAATCTTCCAAATATTTGTTACTTGCTTTAACATATCGCTTACAACATTGTGAGATACCACCTCGAATTCCTTTTTCAGTCATTAAAATCATATAATAATCATGTAATAATTCTAGTGATTGTGTAGTCATTTTTTTTTTGTGTCCCACGATAAACATGGCGCTGTTCGACATTCATCATTGTTCGCTCTATCGAACGTGTTGCCGGGCACATCACCAGTTACTGTCCTACACCTGCTTCCAGGTGGGGCATGAACACATCACATCACCTCTGGAGGCGCAAGCGTCATAATTTATCGATTAAATATTTACAATTGAGTATTTGCACATGTATCGCAAATGTATGTGTAGGAAAAATATTAACTCCATACAACACAAACACGTGCTGCACTGACTTTATTTTACCCCAATATTTATTTCCGTATCATTGAAATACACTGCCACATTTCAAAACGATGTCTGCCATATAGGTTTACCTACGAAATTCTAGCCTGCCAACTGCTCGTGAACAGTTGAGAAGTTCCAACTCCACTCGTGACGTTACTCGACCTTCGTTTCAAGCATAGAATACCAAATAGTAGGTTGGGACTGATAATTGTGTTGATGCTACTTTTCTCGTCGGAACAAAGACTTAGAATAAGCCCCAGTTGCAAGAGCAAAACACTGTGAGCTGCCAGACGAATCCATTCTGGTGCTATGGAGAGGCGTACTGTGTATAACATTGACAAAATTTTTGCCGATGACCTAACCTCAGTATCACTCGCAGAGTTTTATCACGATATCCCGCACAACATCAGGCAGTGTTCCAGCATACAGGACGAAAGGAGGGAGGTATTTGCGAAAACAGAGCTACGCAGAACAACTATGGCTGAACACGAGATACCGCTCTCACAGGAGGAGCCGATCTATGGCGGTCTGCACAGGTATATGCCACATCAAGCACGAATTATCCGTGAGCAGGTCAAGGAGATGCTGGCTGGTGGAGTCATAGAGCCAACGCGTAGCAAGTACAATTCGAAAATCTCACTGGCACCAAATACAGGATCTGGCACTTTTGTGTTGATTTTCGCCCCATGAATCAAATAACGTAAAGGTTTACCACCTTACATAAGAGCCAGAGATGCCCTTCCCTCGTTGGGTAAAACAACCGTAATGATGTCCCTTGACTACTGCAGCGGTTGCTGGCAGATACCAGTGAAACCAGAAGACAGCGAGAAAATCGCCTTTACAACACCCGATGGTAGAAGATTTCAATATTGTGTGATACCTTTTGGGCTAAAGGGAGCACCTGCAATGTTCTAGTCTATGATTGTCTGGGTCCAGGGGGGGGGGGGGGGCTTATCGGCGAGTTCACATTGGCATACTTGGATGATGTCATAATCTGGTCCAGTAGTTGGGACGACCACGTACACTGTGTCCATGGTACTCGAGAGGGTCGCCATAATCGGCCTCGCATGTAATGTGCCGTAAACAAATGACACGTAGGGAAGAGCAAGTTAAAGTTTGAAGTGCTGCATCTCCAGATGTGATGTGTAGTGTTCGTGTCCCACTTAGTAGCAGGTGTAGAACAAGAACTAATTATTTTGCCTGACGCCACGTTCATTAGAGCGAACGCTG
Source organism: Dryococelus australis (assembly GCA_029891345.1). Classification (NCBI taxonomy): domain Eukaryota; kingdom Metazoa; phylum Arthropoda; class Insecta; order Phasmatodea; family Phasmatidae; genus Dryococelus; species Dryococelus australis. The sequence goes on along the minus strand of CM057004.1, from coordinate 86,000,930 downwards.
ATGATGGGGTCGTACGGCCGATGGCGAACACTGGATACGCGGTCAATCTGAAGGAGAGTTAATGTACACACCAATTGAATAATGTTGATTTCATTCAAAACCCTTTCTAAAGGATGAAGTTGTTGGCCACTTCGCACGCCAATACTAGCACTGGTTTAATTCTCCTTAAGGGAGGCAGGCCCCGTAAATGCAAAACATTTAACACTGAAAATACTCTTAATAATGATTCTGCTATAGGGTGCAGTATCCAATGTACTCAGGAGAGTAAATGCAAGAAAACTCGTCTCGTCACTGTGTGACAGTTTTATTACTGAAAGGGTACAACAGAATGTCACTGAAAATTAATTCTACCCTTTGAAATGTGGATGCGGCACTCCAGACCATCCGGTAGCCGCTACTGCAAAATAAGGCGAGGACCTTAAGTGATGATGAAAAGAAAAATGTGTCCCAATGCGTGAAGTCCTGAAATGTTACCTCAGGATGTAGAAAGGCCTCCCCTCGGCTATCAAAATGAAGTTGAATGTCCGTGTACTAAGTTAAACTATTACAGTGAGAAAATGCTGCCAAAATTGAAGAATCGAGAGGGGTGTTGGGGGAGCTTATTGCTTGTCATGTTGATCGCCTCAGTGCTGAAATATGACTGAAGGACATAGCGGCGGCCTCGCCTAAGCTCGGCGCCAAAATGCACACATGAAAAAAAATGCAACTGCACTAATTAGATGATTAAATAAGTAAACGCTGTACATAATTATTACTAATGACTAAAAACATGTTGGTGACATACCCGTGAACGCCGGAGCCCCGAATATGGCTAAGAATGGGATGTCACGAATATGACAGCGCACTTGAAGGGTGATATTAAATGAAATGATGCCATATGATCTTATAATTAGCACATAAATATTGGTGTGTGTCGTTATGGCGAGAAATGAGAAAACACATGTGCTTTAATTTTCTGTGACGACACAATTTCACTGAAAAGGGGCGGGGCTATGCCCTGTCCCCTGTGAGATTTGTGTAACTCTCTATGACAAACCAGGCGGTCCCCCTAGTTAACTATGCTGTAATAATTGCTGAAACTTGCTGTAATTACTCTAATTAAATGATGCTGTTAGGGAACCGCTCGCCTCTTTGCACTTTTTCTGGGAATATTATTCTCCATCTTTTGACACCTCTTGGAGCCATGTTGCAATCCGGATTCGACCACAATTCTCATCGCAACACACTCATTAAAAAGCCTAGGGATAAAACGGCCTGCTTACCCCAGGGTTCCCTCCCATGGCTGTTGTGTTTAACAGTCATGACTTTATGGCAAACACCCATTTGGGCGGCATATACATTTATTACGAGAGTTTTCTCTCGTAATAAATATGGTGACCCATGGCCCACAGGCTGCAGAGCGGCAAGAAAAGTGTAAACATGCCGTTCTTGTCGACCTGCACTGGTCCGGACCACGACCTAATGGCGATCGGTCGAGTGTTGCTGTGTGGTTGATGACTGGAACACTTCAAACGCTCCCTCACTGGTGACTGTTTGGTCCCTGCAGACCCCCAAGGAACTGTCACTCTGCTAGGTGCAACTGGATGGTGGCAGTCGCAGCTGGTTGCAGGACCCTAAGATGTAAGGCCAGCGATGAACTTGTGCTGCATTGGCTACTGATCTTCCAGGGCTGTGACCCTGCTGATGGTGATCATTTGCCGTTGCACGTGCTCGACGAAGGGGATGGACCCCATCGCAAACAGTGCATGGCGGTCGATGCTGATGTCGCTGATGATGCCTCTGATGCTGCCACTGTCAGTTCGGATCACTTGATGCTCCATGTTCTGGCGAGGGGAAAAGTATATGGTTCATTTGTGGATATGATGCTCCTCCTGCTCCTCCTTCCATACACCACTGACACGGTCCTCCGATGCGAGTTCAGGCGGGAAGGTTGTCTTCATTAGTATCATAGTATAGTCCTGTGGGAAGCTTCCCTGTGAGCTTATCGGTCCTGCAGTCGCCCCACTGACTTGCTTTCTGCGTCGTCCTCCCCAAAGTCAGTGTCTCTACACTGGGTTTTGTGACACTCCTGACTGGCTCACTTCATGCTGCAGTGCATCCCATGCTGATGACTCCAGGGCTGTGGCTCTGCTGATGGTAACGTTCTGCAGCACATGCTTGGCAAAGGGGATTAGCCCATTGAAAGCAGTGCATGGTGGTTGATGTTGATGATGCTGCTGATGTTGCTACTGTATCTTGGGCCTCAGGGTTGAGTTGGCAAGAGGTAAGGCAGGTAGTCCAATGTGGGGACGCATTGAACCTGATGCCATTTCCCATGCGTGTGTGAGGAGGTCCTTTGACGCGAGGTCTGCCGGGATGGTTGTCTTCTTAGATGCCTTGGCAAAGTCCAGTGGGAAGCTTCTCTGTGGGTTGATTGGTCACACAATCCCCCCCCCCCTGGCTAGCTTTGGGTGACACTTTCAGAAGTCAGCACCACGATGCAGCATGTCGGGATGCTCCAGTCTGACCCACTTCGTGCTGTAGGGCATGCTATGCTGGTGACTCCTGCTTCGATGATGTTGATATTGATGCTTGATGTTGTGACGATTGTCATGCCGGTGTTGCTTGTCTCTTCCTGGTTGGTAATGATCTTGTTGGTTGCCATGGTCCTGGGCACCTTCCATCTGGGCTGAGAGTTGTCACTGTGTAGAATGGTCTTGTTCCTACTACTCGTTCAAACAAGGAGGATGAGAGGACTAGAAGACTCTCCGGCCGGATGTGGCCTATTATCCCGTTAGCTCTAACCTGTTGCTGTGTTGTAGTGTTTCCGTTACTGCTTACTCGCGCAATCCTGTACCAATGTGCCCATTTTCACCCGAAGGGTTGGCTCGGAGAGTGACCCCCCAATTCTCCATGCGACACTGTCAGTGTGACCCCTGGGTGGTGCTGACTGCTGTTATTTGCATAGCTCCCTCTGATGCCAATGATACCAGGGTTTGCAGACCTTTTGCTTGATGTGTTTGCTCCTGGCCAGTGGCATTGAACGATGCCATGCAGCCTGTTTGTCATTCAGTCGGCAGCTATGTTTTTATTTTTCCGAATTTTGCGAGGTGGGCGGCAAAAAACGTACAATTGCGTTTGTGAGTGGGTACGTGTCACTTTCATGTTGCTGTACCATGATGCTGGGAGGTAATGGCGGTTCGCGTGGACCTGCAGTCCATGTTTCCCCCCTCTGAGGTAGGAAAAAAGCTATCGACATTTTCACTTGTGAAATCAGCCTCTCTCGCTCGTACTAATCGTTTCTCAGCTGCGTTTGCGAACGGGCTTGTTTGTGATGTGGTTGTTTCGCTGATGCTCGCATGTGGTTGGAGCACAGGACAGTGCGGTCCGATTGAGCACTGGTTACACCCTGGTTGCGGGTGGGTGTTTGCTACTCTCAGCTGACCAACACACGGCCACTGCACCAACTGATTACATGGGCATCCAGTTGTTGATTCGTGTATTGCTGTGCAGGTATTCCGACGAGTTTTCTCTTGTTTCGCCTCATCTTTTGTTGCGAAATACCTGCATTGGTGCGTTGCGGATGTCTGAGGAATCGCCTTCCTTCACAATTTCTCGCAAGGCTGTGGTTCATCTGTTACTGCGTGCTACATTCCCGGTTGTTTCGTGGTCTTGGTTGTGTGAATTTTGTGGACACAAACACAGGCACTTGTGAAATGGACACTGGTGGTGCGGTTTCCACTGTTTCTTGGGTTATGAATCTAGCGTTCAATATAACTTTAATAGCATCCATCACACGAGTAGCCGTTTGTAAATGCATTAAATGACTCTTGCCCCCTTGCTGAAAGTTTGTCGCATGGACATTTGTTTGAACAACCGGGTACAGTAAGATGCAACAGTCGTACGCCTTTCTTTTGTCCCAAAAGTTGTGTACAATTGCACAACTGTGGTTGAACTGGTTGTGTCACACTGGCTTGACTGTGTGCAGGGAGTGGATGCAAACCCAGACACTTGTGATATGGGCACTAGTGGTGCAGTTTTCACAGCGTTCCTTTGGGAGTGACTGTACCACCATGCTATTTTCCCTGTATGGCACTTGTCACACCAGTATGCACTGGTAAATGCTTTGTACGTTTCTCACTCCCTTGTTGACTATTTATCTCGCAGATATGATTTAGCAGTCGGATGGTAACTATCGCACTGTGTTTCTTTGTCCCGAAAGCAGTACACAATTCTACTGCTGGGCCAGAACTGGCTGAAAATGGTGCAGTTTGAAACTGTTCCCATTCTGACTTTGGTTTACAAGTGCACATTGAAAAGTTGCTAGTGAGGTTGCCAATTGATGTGAATTTACTGCACTGTTTACATATTAACTTAAGTATGTCAAATTGAAAACCCATTCTGTGTGTGTTTATGGTGGCTGGCATAACCTATGCATGTTCAGGGTTGCACGTGGCACTCAGCTGATTTTCCCTGCCACGTGTTGAGCGCGGGCCTTTTAGGTCAAGCCTGTTGATGATGCTGCTGTCCCTCTGAAACGACACGTCGCAAGAGGAGGGGGATTTAATGGTTTCTCCCGGTTTCAAGCCGTTTCAAGCTTTGAAAGCTTGAAACGGCTCTTGAAAAATATTCTTAAAAAGCTGTGAAAAGTTTTGAAAAGCTCTGAATGTTTCAAAAATGGCCCTTAATAATTGTAGCACAAAAGTTTTGAAATGACTATGGCAAAAACAATGTAAAAGTTAATTGTTTATTTCGAAACATTATAAAATATTCCTTAAAACTATTGCAAAAATTCTGCTTACTTTCCGAAAATGTTTTCGAGAAAATTAAAATTAATTTAAATTTGTTTTGAAAATTTTACTGAGCTGGCTGGTATTGCTTGTTAATACTGCTGTAAATTGCTTGTAGTGTTGCCTAATGGTCAGATACTACACACGCTATTATTGCTGTTTGCATAACTTTTGAAAATGACACGTGCTTGTCATTACAAAATATTATTGCACTTACTGTGGCACATCTGGTTTGCTGCTTACATCTTGACATGCACCTTTCAATACATGTACACTCTGACATGCAGAAATTGCCCTTTTTACCCTGTTAGTGCAAAGTGGTTGTTTTTGTTTGTATTTGTTTCAAATTACAGATGTATTAAGATGTTTTCACGTGTTGCTACGTCTAACGAGTGTGTTTCAGCAAACTCTAAAACATCAGCTGACGTTGCAATGGTATGACCCAGCTCAATGAATTGTTCTTCACAAATGCAGGCCACACAGAACATCTGTTGATATGTTTCAATTTCCACTCGGGACACTGTATGTCTGTTGACATAACACATAAGCATTCTATAGTGTATACAAAGGTAACAAGTTTATATATTATTGCGAATAATTGTACAAAGACCAGTAATGACCAAAAATCACTGTTATTCATAACTGTAATGTTGTTGCTTTGGGCGTCTGGTGACGCAATTTAAAATGTAATTGGCTGTAATGTCCCTGATGGGACTTCGTTGTGTTACAAGTGTTTGATGATCTCAGTTTACTCACCATTTACTGCTGTTATTCGCTGCGATGCACTTTCGTAGCACTGTTAACGTAGTTGTGATTTGTAGCACAGCCTGTTGGCAATGTGGTGTGTTGAGTAGGCCACTTGATGTGTAGGAAAGTGGCTTGCTGGTGCAGACTGATGTTCGAGTCTCTCGAGTTGGGTAAGCCACATATGATGTCCTGGAAGGTGGCTTGCTGTGGCACTAAGATGTTTTATTAGGCCGATTTGGACAGGCCACATAAGATGCACTGTACCTCCAGAGGTAGAGGGAATCCAGATGGTCAGAAAGTTTGAACCTAGGCCAGTGGATGAAATTCAGAAAATTGAGGAGTGAGGTTGTCTGGGTGAGGTAATTGGAATGAGGTATATTACCCGGGCGCCAGGCACTATCCAGACCTAATGCAGTTGAAGTGGTAGAGCACACTCTTCTTCACTCTGGGCCGTGTGGCCGACGATCAAAGGCAGCTATCCTTCTGTTTTACTGCATCACGCCTCGTTCTGAATGATGATGAAACTGTTACGTGTGCTATGTGGTGAATTATCTAAGCTATCCACATGCCTATGCTACTTTTCACTATAACCACTTGCAAATAAAAGCTTAAAGTCAATACACACATGCTGGTTACAAGAAATTAGAAGGGCCCATCGCTGAAACGCCTTGCGGCTTACTTCAAATAAAAGCACTCGGTTCAGCGTAATGCCGTTTATTTAGGCGCTTGATTACAGTGCCTCTAGGGCAACACTTTACATGAAATGGGCTGGACATTAACCAGTCGGCAGCGTTGATGCGGAAAAATCGTGCAAAGGCCCGTGCATGACTTTAATGCAAGTTAAACTTCGCCAGGCAATGCAAACCTGGAGAAGGTGAGAGACAGTGTCTCGGGCGGCTGCTGCAAGAGGTTCTGGTTACATAAAAATACTATTGAGTGAGAAAAATGACTAGTACAAGTTGTGAATGCCGCCCGGGCGTGGAGACGAACGGTACGCGACCTGCCTCTCGAAGTACTCAATGTCTACTGTTGCTCCAACATGGCACACTCGTCGGGGTTGCTGCTACAGCACACCATGTGGAACTACTTTTGTCTCCTTGCACTTTGCATAACTATGGTTAACTCTACTACACATGCAATAACACTCTTAAATATTCTCTTGCACATTAAACAATACATAGACACTTGAAAACAAACAAAATAATGTCAGGATGATAGCAAGTGTTTACGAAACACTACAAAACATTGCATACCTCCTCTGGTGCTCCCTTTGCTCATTCCGCATTTGCCTGTGATTCTCACACTGCTGACCACTGCTCTCTGAGGTGCTGGTTGCCGTGTTCTTGGGGCAGTTGCGTTCGCTTGGAAGTGTGAGATTTCCCCAATAGCACATCTACAGGTGTCCTTCCCATGGGAGCATTTACTCGCTGGCGGAGGGTAAACAGGGTAGCAGGCAGGTGTTCAGACCAACTGTTGTTTTTCGCCCACACGGAGTCGCAACGGTTGCAACACTTTGTGGAATTGGTCCGTGCATGGTATACAGCTGTTTTCAAATGGTATACCCCCAACTGGTTGCATAACTCTTGCAATTTTCTCCCCGAGAATTGTGTACAGTTATCAGTCAAAGTTTGCCTTGGGTGACCCTTACGTGCGAAAAACTCATTTTGCGTTGGCTTGACTATATATGGCAATTATCTGTTACGACGAGAATGAATCTCTTACCCCCGCAGATCTCGCGTAGGGGCCCATGAGGTCTAAACTAATTGTTTTGAATGGCCTTCTCGGCATCCTGGGCTATTGCTGTTGTGCACCATCTATGTATCGCGAGTTGAACTGTTGACATTTGACGCATTTTATCACGTACTGCCACGCATCACATGACAGGTAGAGCCAGAAAAACTTGTCTTTCGCATTGCTTATTGTTTGGTCCATACTTGGGTGACCTGCCATGTTACTAGCATGTGAGTGTGCAAAAATTCTTGCTCTCATTTCTATGGGTACACATAGCCGCCATTTGCTATTGACTCTCAGTACACGTCTCAACTCTGTTGTTTATCACACGCCATTGCTCCACGTGTCCGCTTGCACACTCTCTACTTGCTCTCGCGTAAACCTGCAATTTTTCTGCGCTGCCTCGACTTCCCTGTAAAGTTCACTTACAACTATCTCCACTCATCCTGCATCTATTTTTTCAGTTGCCCCTTGTGTAGTTGTTCTTGCGAATTTGGCGGAAGGATCTTTCCCCACTCTGCTTCGTCATACACGTAACATCCGGGTTCGGTGCTTGCGACAATGCATCCGCTAGTTCATTTTCTTTCCCGGGGATGTGCTCTACAACAAAGTGATAGGCATGTAGCAGCAGAACCCGCCGGGTCAGCTTGCTTATTGCCTCCTTCATGCTACTTACACAGACCAAGCATTGATTATCTGTACGTAATGTGAACTTTCTATGCTTTACATAGGCACAGTACTTCTTAATGGCCCACACCACTGCCAAACACACTCTCTCTCTCGCATTCACATCCTACCTGTGCTCTGTTGGACCTAGTTTCATGCTCGCAAAATCAATTACATGCTTCTCTTCATCCTCTTTACATTGATACAGGGCAGCAGCACCCAGCCCTTCCTGACTGGCGTAGGTCTGTAAAAACAGCGGTTGTGTTGGGTCATGTCATGCTAGGGTTGTGCATGATTTGAACTGTTCCTTTATCGCTTCAAATGCCTGTTCTGTTTCGCTCGTCCACACAAACCGTTTCTGTGGTGACAGTAGTGCTGTTAACAGTGCTGTTATAATTGCGAGCTCCTTTATGTACTCACAGATCCAGTTACTTAGGCCAAAAATTTTTCGTAGCTGCTTTTGCGTACGTGGTGGACATTGCTGGTCGAATAACTGTAACTGTTCCGGATTTGGAGTTTTCCCTTTCTTGCTGACTACATGACCTAGTAAATCTAGTTCCATCTTGCCGAGGTGACATTTTTTTACCATACATGTCAACCCATTCATTGCTAGTCTTTCCAACATAAATGACAAATGGTGTACGTGATCTTCCCGGGTATCTGACCTCACTATTACATCGTCTAAATAGACGAAAGTGAATTCACCAATTTGATTGTCTAGCATACACACCATCATCATTTGGAAAGTTGCGGGAGCACACTTCATGCCTAATGGCATAGCGCAAAATTGGTAATGTGTCCCGTCGGGTGAGGTAAAAGCTGTTTTCTCTAATCCTGCAATTTTACGGGGATCTGCCAATAGCCGCGTTATAGGGCCTTAGAGGTTAGTATTTTTGCTCTTCCTAATAATTGCAAGGCGTCCTTGGCACTTCTGTAGGGCGACAATGCACTGCTCGTTACTTCGTTAATTTGACTAAAATGGACACAGAAGCGCCATCCTCCATCTTTTTTGGCCACATGAGTGATTGCAGAATGAAATTGACTACGTGTCAGTTCAATTACACCGTCCGTGAGCATTTCCTTAATTTGTTATTTAATCATTTTTGCTTGATGCGACATGTAGCTGTGCAGTGTGGTGTATAGGGGACCTTCTCGTTTTAACGGGATTGTGTGCTCTGATACGGTGGTATGCCTAAGTGTGTCGTGTTATTCAAATACTTCTTTACGCTCGTTCAGTACTCTCTAAAACATGGCCTGGTGTTGTGGCGGTACCTGATGATCAAACTCAGTAAGCTGCACCCCCAGGGTTTAATCTGCGACACGCCAGTCAATATTGTACACAGTGCGTCGTTCGTTTGCACTAAAGTGAATTCGCCTTGCAGCAGGTTCTACAATAGTGTTTTGTTCACTTAGCCAGGGCACACCTACTATTGCTGACTCTGTAATATCTACGGTAATTATTGCTGTGTCAACCCTACTAGCAGCAATCTGCCCGCCCATACTTGGGTTTCACCAGGCCTATCCCTGCTAGGCGTCAGACTGTTATATATTTACAATTAATTTTCGCAGAGGTGAATAAAACCAAATAGTAGTTGATACCGCTGCAAATTTCCGCAAACACATGCCATGGTCACCACTAGTAAATCATAAGTTGGTTATTCACAGCTGCAATCAATGCTGGTAACCGTGACAGTTTTGCCTTTGGCAGAACATGAACAAACACGAGGGTTAGCCGAGGCTAGAGTTATAACATACTTTTACCGGCTGCGGAACTGGCAACACCGCACGGATGGCATCATCTAGAACACTAGCACTTTTCTGGATCATTAGAGAAATTGACACACAAAACTGGTCAGATTTTTTCCTATCCCATGGCCACTATTGTGCATATCTTTATTCAATGGTGCTGCTAAATAAAACACACAGTTTTCACCATATATACTCACTTGCAGTAAAAAGCTACAATTCTCCTCTGGTGAGACATTTTACACAGTTGGCCAGGCCTGGCCTGCCCGCTTATGCCAAACAGAAAATTGATGCAAAGCCAATGAAACTTACCAGATAAAGTTAAGCTTCCCCATTCAATTCAAACATTGCAGGGAAGTAAGGGGCATCGTCTCTGGGTGGCTAAAAACGAACGAGGTTCCGATGAATTAAAGTCTATTGCCAAATTAAATGATTGATGAGACAAAAGTTGTATGCTGTCCGGAGTGTACACTCAAGAAAGACACTACACATGGCTGACCCCTTCAAGTACCTTGTGTCTACTGAATGGCTTCGCGTGATGCACTGTTCAGTTTGACGGGCTAGCACGTCACGTGGCCCACGTGACTTTCTTACACACTTAGAATGAACAATTATGAAAACACATCACACTTGCAAATTAACATGCTCATAAATACTCTGCATTAAGAATGAATAAGCAAAACACTTGCACAAATTGTGGGAAGAAATAGGTGTGACACACATAAAATGTAAACACATAACCCTTGTAGGTAAACAATATGACAGGAAAATAACAAATGATATTGATTAGTATGGTCATCTCTCTAGTCGCTTTAATTAGGGTTTTAATTGGTATGAGTCTTTAAGTCCTTTTCTGGGGTGCCCTACTTGCACGTCCCACTGTTACACTGATCAGTACTATAGTGCACAATCCTGCACTGCACTACTTGCGTTGCACTAATGCATCACTCATACTTCTGCACAATACGTGGCGGAGTATGGATGCCTGCTGTGCCGTAGAATGGTGCTTGGGGGGCAAACTGTCTAGGAAAAAGGGAACGTGGCACACGTCAAAATGATGAGCAGAATATAATTGCTAAGTGTTATAAGAAAAATTAAATTTCTGATTCTTATCAAATTAAAATAAAATATTAGATAATTACAATAATTTTTAAACTGGAGTCTTATTGCTTCAAATACCCACCATCCTTATAATGATGAATTTTGGGACTAAAAATTGGTAAAAATTATTAAAGGAAAAGAAAGACTTTAATCGTGCTTTAAAACTTGTGTTCTGAATCAACGTTACTGTCTGGCTAGTCCCCAATAGTTTTCACTCTTCTTGGTTTCAGTCACTTCACTACTAATCCATGCAAGTAAAAAGAAATGTTAGTACTGCTTAGTCACAGGAAATTAAGGTTTATTATTCTCAAGTAAAAGTTCTCAGGGTGATTACTGAAATTAAGTTGTTCCGAAAGTAGCTCAATAGGAGAGGCTTGGACTTCTGGTTTATTCCAATACTTTCAACAAAATTAATAACCATCGCTCGGCAAAAGCACATATATCTTTAAACAAAATACTTGAGTTGCAGTTTGAGCTAATTTAAATTACAAGCGGAGCACCTCCGTTCAATAAAATTGATGCCGTAACCTCGTATGTAGACATCTTCAGTGCCAACAATGTGGTGCCTCGGGTCTAGGCGGCATCTTCTCACCCTCATAAAATCATTATTTCTAAATCTACACCCTCTTCTGCAACGTGGCATAACACTCCTTTTCGGCGACTCACTTCTGGGACTATTAATCAAAACCTGGAATTAGGATGGCACCAGGGATTACCAAGATAAGATACATCACAGCAGTAATTTATGCTACGTCCTCCCTAATCATAAGTACCACCAAAAGGATGGAACATCCGGGCTTCTACCCAAAAAAAAAAAAAAAAAAAAACCTACTCAAAACCAGACACATTTCCGAAACTGGAGGGGGGAAAAAAACGATAAAAACAAAAATCTAACCTGCAATTAAAAAAAAAAAAAATTAATTAGAATTACAATAAAATGCTTTTAAGAATTTTTCTGTTAAGAAGTTTTTCTGTTTAATAAGCTTTAAAAAGGTTGCACTTTGTCAATTACAAATACTCTATATATTTTTACCATTTTAAGAAGTTTTCCTTCTTAATACGCACATATTTTTTTTTGTTTTTTTTTTTTTCTGAAACGTCTTAACAGGGTTTCACTGTAATTACAAAACAAAAAAAGTCTTAAAAAAATCAAAAATACAATTTAAGGTTTAAATAATTAATAAAAATTGAACACTGGAAAATGGATGGGTTGGATTGTAATTCTCCATAATATTACGTTAAGTCAAGAATAAAGAAAAACCTATGAGGTGAGATCAAAACAAAATATTTTCAAATATACAAACATTAAAACAAAAATAAAACACTACGTTAATATTTAATGCAAACAAATTTATTACTGAAAACAACCTGTAATGGACTTACTACAATTACTGTTCTTGGACATGAATATGAGTAGTGAAAATACGTACTCACACGCAAATGTTATAATCTCCGAGCTCTTGAAAAGAGGTTTACACGAGTCTGGCTTTCTTTTGCAATTGATTATTCTTACAGCTCTTTTTTGCATGTAAATCACAAATTTTCCGTCAGTGGAATTCCCCCAAAAAATTATAGTGTTAACACACGATGGACTGAAAATATGCAAAATGTACCACTTTTGTTGTGTTGTTTAAGACCTCTACCACACTTCATAGAGTGAAACAGGCTGAACTTAGTTTAAGTAAAACATATGCAATGTGAAATTTCCAGTTTAGTAAATTGTCTACTTTTAAGCCAAGAAACTCAGTCTCTGCTGATTCATTAATTTTGTCCGTGTTACTGTCAACATATGAATTTGTCTCTTTTCTGTTCTTTGCGAGGAAATTCGTAACATATGGTACCAGTATTTTGTTTAGGTTGGGATTTTATTTGTTTGCAGTAAACTACGCATTTAGCTCGTGTAAATGTTATGTCTGTTTTCTGCATAAGATAATTTACTGAGTCTCCAGAGACTAAGATAGTATCATCTGCAAATAAAATTGGAGTATGTAGTGCCTGGAGATAAGGATTATGGGCGATCATTCATATAAACTAGGAAGAGTAGGGGGCCTAATATTGAGCCTTGTGAGACCTCATGCTTGATTTTTCCTAATTTAGCGTAGAATGAAGTAGTTTTTTCCTTTGATCAGCAATTGTTGTCTGTTTGAACTTGAGACTCCATAAAACTTTAATTTTTCTATAAGTATGTTGTGTTTTACACAGTCAAATATGCTTTAGTAAGGTAGCAAAAGATTCTATTTGATGGCATCTTTTTAACAAGTGTGTTACGAATGCAATGTATTAATCTGAAAATTGCATCATTTAGTGAGGTGTTTTACCAAAAGCCAATCTGAAAATTTGTTAAAAATTTTTGATTCTTAAAATATTGCAGCAATCTCCTATAAATCAGTTTTTCAATTACTTTTGAAAAGGATGTAAGAAGTGCGATAGGTCTAAAATTGATTACTTCGGTGACACCTTTCTTAAACAATGCTGTTACCATAGCCCATTTGAGTCTGTCTAGAAACAGTCCTGTTTTGAAGATAGCATTACAAACATGGCTTAATGGAACACTGAATTCAAAAGCACATTGCTTTAATAACCTACAGCTAATGCCATCATCATCACTTGATAATTTTGGTCGCAAAAAGAATTGATTGTTTACTCCATTTCTTTTGGAGTTGTGTACCTAAAAGATACAGCAGGGTATTCAGTACCCTAGAGTGTACGAATATAGATTATATCTTGTTTAATATTTTTGTTAATCATGTGAATTCTTTCAAAATGTGACTTGTAGTAAAACTTGTACTGTTATTAGTATACAATACACAATTCTACATAAATAGCAAGTTCTCATTACCCGCTGAAAAAAAAAGCTAAATAGACGTGGATGAAAAATACATTTCTTCATATTGAGCTTTCATTTTGGCAAACACTATTGAACTCGCTCAAGGTAGGTAGGCTGATTTAAAGGATTTTAAACATCATTCATAGGCTATTCACAGTAAGTGAGCACTTTTTAAGGCCCTGCTAAAATTTTTCTTTCAACTGATTTCTAAACTTTCGCCACTTTTTAATATAAACATTGCAATATGACTAATAAACAAAATGTATATATTTCACCACTCTCAAAATCTAACGTCTTACGCGTCAATTAAAATATTTATCACAGGTTAGTAAATTTTGAAAGGGCCTTAAAAAGTGCTCACTTTACCGTGAATGGCATATAACATGTGTTTATTACCATGTTGTGTGAACAAACAATTGCCGGCAAGCTTGCGTTGTCATATACCACAGTGCAAAACCGACTTACGTACCACCTGTGTGCAAAAAGTCTCAGTATCTGAGTATGATACCAATCGCATTCTGTTTATGAGAGCCTAATTTGTGGAAAAAAATGTGCGGGTCGTATGTGAGTAAATATTGTACATTTCCAGCAAAGTAAATAAAAATTATCTTCATTTGTGTACACTTTAAAATAACCAAAGTCACAACATTGATATCACAAGTATTCTCAATAACCCTTATTAGAAAAACCAGCACAGCGATAATTCAATAACTTTATTGTGGATTGTGTGGAAGATAATCTTTCGAACTTAACATACAAATATAGATTATACTTTACTGTTACAATAAAACTGTATTGGTTTACAAAAAAAAAAAACCAATACAAAAATGTAATAACTTACGCCACACACATTATTGATTCTCTAATTTTTACTATGGTATCTAAAGAAAATTTTCTCAAAAAATTTTTGACAATCACATTCAGAGTACCCATTATAAACACTGTAAAAATTCTTAAAAATGTGTGTACTGTAATTCTATTTTATTCTAAACTACTCATCTGTTTGCACACTGTTCATGTCTGATAGTTTCCAACAGATGTGATTCTTGTGAAGAAAGTTTTTGAGTAACACTGCCAACTTTTTGTTTGTAGCAAAGCAGCAGAATGACAATAGCACTTACAGTCTTATTGTAAACATTCATTTGCAGCACTGTAGAATCTTCTTGCACTGTGGTGTTTTACACCGGTGGCACAAACACAATGATTGATTTTCTGGTTCACACACTGCCAATATTAAACATATTGATAAGGTTATGTCCACAAATAATATATATGCCATTGCCAAGATACCACATTGGAATGAGACTAGACATTAATCAGCGCAATCTTCCAGTCAACTGTGACTAACAAGCACATAACAAAAGTCTCCACAACAACTGAAAATTTAACAACGAAGACACTTCCATTCATGAACTATCGACACAGCACCACAATGCCACACGCAGTGCCTCCTAATCAGTGGTGAAACGTCCTCTACTTACTACTTACGAAGGGGCATGTATTTCAGACCCCCTCTCTAGGGAAGAAGAACAAGTCTTTAGGTATCCCTCTTAAAACATTTTTGCTTCTATATAAATTTCATTTTGGCATGAACAAAATCTACATTACATGCTGCATAACACACATTGATAAGTCTATAACCTAGAAGAAAATATGTATAATATACATGTTATAAGTACCACAAATAGATTTAAAAAATTCAATAGATATTGTACACAATATATCAATGAATCTCTCTGAACAAAAACAGTTTGGGTGCTTATTTACTCTTATTCTGAGGTGCATCAATACAATTTGGAAGGGGCAATATATTCCATACCCACACCCTTGTCATTACACCACTGCTCCTAATTACACATGTGTGAAATGGTAGGAAAAACTATAACAACCATATCTGCTAATACTAGCTACTTTTCCTCTTTCTGGGCTTGGGCATATACAGCGATTCTTGAACCAACAAACCGAAACCAAATCTTGGGACACTGTGGCTTTAGTACAACCCACACTTCGTAAGATGAGTCACAAGCTTGTTACAAATCAAATCTAAATGTACGTTAAAAAAAAGACACACTAATAACATACCCAGAAACGTATGCAAAACAAATTAATCGAAGTGATACAAAGTTCTGATACCACACAGTAATACATAAGTGTATAAATGAATACCTGTAATAAACTGTGCAACATCAAATGCATACCTTAGCTAAGATTATTTATACTCAGGTTAGGAACACAAGTTCCCTTACGGGCTAGTTTGGCAAAGGGAAAGTTTCCACTGCTAGGTAAGCGCTAGGGTTTCAAAGAGGTAAGTTTAAATTAAAATTTTAAGATACACGAAAAATAAAAAAGAACGATTTCACTTAGGTAGATAGTTACTTTATATTAAATTTACGAATATTGCAATTATTTAGTTTCTTAACGTAGAAAAGAAAAAATCCAGTACACAATGCGACACTAGCACTTACTCGATGGCGAAAATTTCTTGTTGCCAAACTAAATGCTTTGAGCTTCCCAATTCCGAATGTGGCAGAATAAACTTTATCTTCGCTTATCTGTGAAAATTCTTTATATACACAGTAAAACATACTACAGTAATTTGTTCAATTAACATTTCAGTCCAGTCAAGCTTATAAACACAATCCAAAGCAAAAAGAAACAAGTCAATTCAAGAATGGTGTCACAAGTGACTAGTCAACCATTATTACCATTGTAATTCATCCCAAAGCATGAAAACCACAAATTTCACACTACTTATGCAACTGCAAATCACAAAATAATTTTATTCCATTGTCACATATAAACAAAGCATATCAAAAGGAAATTAAATAACACAATTTGTGAATGCTATAACAAAATGTCACTAACACAACACTCGTGTTGTGAGGACATAAGGTGAAACTATTCAAGATGCAAAACTGATCCACGTAACAAACACAGTATGTATATTCCACCGCACTGGGAAGTTAATTTCTAAGGCTAAAATTAATTTTTTTATTATAAACTTTCCTTTAATAATTTCTCTACAGTTATTTGATTCTAATTCCTGTACTACTTTGTTGAAACCTAGCATATTTAGTTATCCATTTTTTGCACATTCTTCTAGGCTGTTTTCTTCCTGATTGAGACATTTATTAATAGTATGTATAACAAAATCTTTCCATAAATAAAATTTACCTCTCTTACATTACATAATATTTTACAAGTTTTTCCTTGAATAAAACCAATACCTTGATTACATTATTATTTCACAATAAAAATATGAACAAAATTGTACTTATTTTACTATTCTAATTTGCATACTGTCTTTTTTATTATTATTTTTTCTTTTTACTTTCTACTATTTCACTTTGTGTCCCCTTTTCCTTCCTTTTTTTTCTCACTACCTTCCTCACAAAGTACTTCAATTTTTTTCTTTTCTTTCCGACTTAACTTTATTCCTCTTAATTCTTTTCCCTTTTCTAGTTTTTTTTTTCTGTTTTTGTGCTCCTCAACAAAATTTGCCCATTCCATTTTCTTCCATCTTATCCTATTTTCGCATGTTTGTATCCATGGTTTTTCTAAACACCCCCCCCCCCCCCCCAATCAAAAAGATTGTTTGTTTCTTTTCTTTTTGCCTGTCCTTTTCACCTTGCGTGCATATCCTGAGTTTGCCCATACCATTTCCTTACATTTTGCCCTATCTCTGAATTGCTGTTATTCACTTGCCCCCCCCCCCCCCCCCCCAATTATGTTTTCACTCTGCCTTTACATTTGTTCATGCATTGCACTGGTATCCTATTATTTCTAAAAAATTATTTGCACTGCCTTTTCAAAAACAATACTCTCATTTGAATAAAAGATACCCTGATCATCTAGTGCTGCATAATGCTGTTTGCACATTACATCACCCTGTTTATATTTTTCCTCTCTCTCTTTTGTTCATACATTTTAATCCCATTATGTTGATCAATATTTGTTTGTGTTAAATTTTGTTGCCATTCTTTATGCTTTTGTTCAAGAATGTTTAATTTTTTTCCAAATTACGACACCTATTATTATGTTCTATTTTACCCATTTGCATTTCTTTATGTATTATGGCTTTTAGTTTTTCTAGCAATAACCAAAACGTTTGCTTCATATTAGGTGTTTGCCCCTCTACTATAGTCTCCAGAATTAAAGTGTCTCCAAACCCTACAAAATTGTTTTGTTCTTCACCGTCACTCATATTTAACAAAAATTAAACAATTCCACCTTTAACATCCAACCTACCTTAAATAATCCAATTTACAAAGACTTACAATTTATTTTCTTCTAAACCTGTAAACACAAAAAAACTTTTCTTCCGCCAGCCTTCACGATTTAAGGAAAGTTGATCCCACGATGGCCTTCAGTGTGGAAAACTGCTAAGAGCATCAAACATATTTTCGATCTTATATTGATGTTAATGAACATCCCTCAGGGCACTGCATCTCCGCTCTCCCATAGTTTCTAAGGGTAGCAAGACATCTTTCTCAGGTGTGGTTCTTCTCTCTGCCGAAGTTCACAGCTTCCAAAGACTGTAGTTCTCAAAGTTATTTCTTCATTATCGAGCTGCCGCAGCATCCCAGTGCCAAGCTAACCCTGATCATGCCACGCCAAAAAGGAGCAAAGGACTATTCTGAAGCTTTTACCTCACGGGATTTTTCTAGTTGATTATAACCCTGTGTGTAAACCTATGCACAGTGACTTGCTTTCAAATTCCTGGTCGCCTGCCAATGCCAAAGGAAGCCTCCTGAGCAGCCACCATGGACGTGACGACACCCCGCCGGAGACCCTCGATGTCATTGCAGCCCAGACCGTTCCAGAGGAAGGAGCAAGTAGTGAGACAGCACCAGGATCTTTTCTTCATGGATGTGGAGCAGAACCCACGGAGGTCATACTGGGTCAACCTACCCCGGAACCTGCATCTCCTCGCTGAGAGAGGTCGACCATCGATATCGTTGACACCAGCCCGACAGCACAGGCAAAATTCCATCGCTAATACCTCAACGATGCAGAGAGGATGATAGATTGGCACCTGCCTTGATAGAGCTGTTTCCGGAACCTGTGCCAGCAGAAGGGGTGAGCCATCTCACTATTGCACCCCTTACAATACCAGAGAAACCAGTTTAGCCACAAAGTAGATGCATAACAAGTGAAATCCAGCAGAGAGTCCAGCCACCCCGAGCCTGTTGAGTCAACATATGACCAGGCTTGTACAAAGAGAGGTCGTGATGGCCATCCAGCCGCTTCCGTTGGCCGAACCAATCTGATGTACCCTCTAGGAGGCAGGGCGATCCAGCAAGAAGGCCACATCATCATCGCAGTGAGTTCCAGAGCCTCAAGCTAGACACTGCCAATTTTGCATCATTAACCATGCATTGTGTTGTACGGGTCAATACCTTCGAGTTGCGCAATCCCCAAATCATTCACCTAAGCTCAGTTTCCTGTCAAGATGACGAAGATGCAGATGTGCTTGTTTGTAGCTTTGCTACACCTACAGTCCTTGATTGTGCAATTCACATCAAGAGCAGCTTGTAGATAGCCTGTAAAAGTTGTAAATAACTACGGGTCCCAGGAAGCTTCGCAACTCGCCATAACACAGCTGTCCCACGGAAAGACGCTACGTGTGTGATAACAGTGCAATGCGAGTGTTGTGTATACCACGAAAGAAGGATACAAAGATACCACAGGTTAGTGTGTCGAAGCAAAAATTTTGAGACTTTAAAATACTGCACACCTTAGTTTGTATTTAAATGAATCAAACCTGTAATAATTATCTTGCAATTTATAATGATAAATCTTTTTGCTATTAACAAAGCCAGTCATTAATACAGTACTAGTAATAATTTTGTTTATTTCTTGTTTGCAAATATATGGGCAAATGTATAAATAATTAGTTGAAGCAACATTTAGCAATCCAGAGACATGCAGATGAGAGAAAGCGTGGTTGCGAGAAGAAAGAGAGTAATTGTTGTATATATGTTCAAGGCTGTGTGTTTCTCTTCCTCTAAGTCTTTCCTATTTTGATGTAGGTGATGACGTACGCAGTATGTTGTGAAACCCCGCCACTAAACTCCACCTCCTTAGAAATGGGCCGAGTCTGGAAGTGCTCAGTTCACTACAGCTCTTAGTTTGTTTTTCAATGAACATGTAATTCGCCTACTGAGCGACACTATGGAGCTTGTGTAGAGCTCAGGTTACTTTGTGTAGACGGCCACAGCCAGGCATTACACACAACTGAGGAGTGCAGTTTAAGAGTGGCATGTTTGTGTGACAGAATAATCTGTAAAAAGAATCCCACACGAGTCAAAACTATTCTGCATGCAAATCACTTTGCTTGCTACAGCTTAGCTGTGATTTTAATTGTGAATAATAAAACGTTAAAGTAATCTGTGAATGCACGCTTTAATGAAAGAGGCCGCGACACATCAGTCGGGTTCCCTCACACAAGTTAAAAACATTGAGGGGAAATAAAACCAAAAAAGAAAACACACTGAAATTTGAGATGCAAACAAATAAAAAGATGACAAGCACCATCTGGCACCGGCTGGATTCCACTCCTTTTTTCCCCCCCTAGAAGCAAAGAGTGAGATAGGATTAGTTTGCGCATATCTGAGAGAGATAGAGTATGTCTGCTGTCAACACAGTTTGTAAAAAAGGGAGTAAAAGAGAGTAGCAGCCATCTGCAAGTTTTGACAATCTTCACCGCTCAGCATATTTTCTTTTCGAAGCAAGGTCAAGTTAAGACGTGAGGGAGGTGGTATGCAGAGCCAGAGCACACGGAGTAGCGAGCGCTATAGAGGTACAACTTGGAGAAAAATAAATTGCTGTTGAAGGGACAGTCCTACATTCTATCAAAGGAATTTCCTTTTCAATCCGCACAGCCCTCTGAGGTGATCGGCCGAGAGGAAGGTTGATTTGATCAGAAAGGATTCACTTCTGTTTCATGCTGTTAGCCAGCATTAGTCACGAGGAATAGCTATTGTTCTGCCAGGGCATTTCGGTATCCAAGGCAACATCTATTCCATCTCCGCTCAAGGATGAGAGTTTTTATTTCCTGTGATGGGTGGCTAACTGAGAGGGATTCATTCCTTCTTTCCACAGGGACGGATTAGTCTCGTCTTGTGCAGAAAAAATTAGTTGAGAGGGTGACGGTGAACTGGGGAAGCTGGGCAGTGTCTTGCATTGATACCGGAGCACTCCCTCCGAAGAGGACTAATAAACTCCATCCCGCTGAAGCGTGACTATTTAAGCAGGAAGCTGAATTGTCCTGGGAGAACTTTCTTCCATCTCTCCTCAGGGATGAGTTCTAATCTCATCCTATTCAAATGGGGCCAATCGAGAGAGACTTATTACCTTTGGTGAGACTGTCTAAGGGCAAAATAACGCATGAAGATTTTTGCAACAATGGTTATTAAACAACTTCAGCTCATCCCTTTGCATAGCATTTGCTTTTTGAGTCTAGAAGTTGGTATTACCATTATCTCATCATGTGAGATTGTTTTATTCAACGGTCCATCGTAATTATGCATACAGGTAACGAGTTCTTTTAACTACCACTAGATAGCACTACTAGTAGGACTTTCATTTGTCTTTGCTTCTCACTCTCCAGCACTCATGCCAGAGAGCTATGCAGCCACCTCTCGCCTATCAGATGCCAACCAACCGGCGTCGTGTAGCGGACAGATTTGGTATATAAGGAGCACGCCGCTCGACTCTGGACCAGTCTTCAATCATCCAGCACACTTTGCTCAGACATTGACCAGCCTGCTCCTTAAACCTTTGTTTTCATACAGCTTTGTACACCCGCCACAGGAGCCGCCAGATTTCTTAGTTTCATCCTCGCTTAACTACCATCCTTCATCGCGTTTCTGAGCCAGTAGGATATCCCATTTCTTTGAAAGCCCCACCCGGGACTTTCCCTGACACATCCTTATTAGTTCATCCTAGCACTGTGCCAGGATATGCGGTTCCGTTGTCTATACTCTAGAAACCATGGCCACCCTCTGGGCATTAATAGGATTGAGCGTCAGATTAGTTCAAGTCATTTTCATGGCACTAGGCTATCCATCCCTATTGTTAATCAGTACCAGTCACCTCTACCGGCAGTTTTAAGGTAGCTAGCTTCTCAGCAGTTGCTCCTGCTGACGTGAGGAGGTAGTACGTCATCAAATGTTATTTCCCTTACAAGGAAATAAAATGCATGTTTTTGCTACAATCCAGAGTACCACATTTCCTGTAGACTTGCACCATCCTAGTTGATTTTGTGGATGTAAGGTCAATGCAGGTGATCCCAGGAAATTACTCAATGGAGCCAAAAACACATTGTTGCCACCCACACAAACTTAGCACAGCCATCCATTCTAGCTACGCCATAGTTAGAACGGTAGAGTCCACATAGGTACACCGCCTTCAGACCAGTTTGTTGGTTTGGTGCTCACATTCTTTTCCACTACACCTTAGTGCCAAGAAAAGAAACAATTCCCTGAACTAGGAAGACTCGGCCGGGGCAAACACCCACACAGTGACCCTCGATGGCAAGACCCGACTTGCAACACGCACTGCGCTTCCTTGCCAGGTGTTGGAATAGGGTGTCTGCCTAGCCAACAGCCCACACGTAATCTGACACACTGTAATCAACACAAGGACGCCTGCCTTATCTTACCAAAGTAAAGGGTTTGTATCTTTCCCATGGCCTACTCCAAGCACCGTGGTTTGAATGTGAGAGTAAAAATGATTTTACTCACATCTGGGCGCCTGCAGGAGCTAACAACTGACTTACTAACCTCATTAGTTAAACTCAATCCTAGAGAACGAGCACAGGCAATGCAATACGACACCTGCAAAATCCAGTTGAACCAGAAGTACCGAAGAATCTGTTCACTAGCCCGTATGGTGCAGCTCTAAAATCCACCCAAAGGTAGCCGCCCCCCTTGACAAGCCACAGCAGCCATCTACAGAGGCCATAGCATACCTCGTTCCATCGGTACTGAAACCTGCACCTCACCCTCTTGTTCAGCACTTCACCACTGCCACCCTTTCGGCTCACGCACCCATTGCGGATAACTCGTCCAGGTATACCAAGCCTGGCAGGAGGCCGCAAACGGACGATTACACTGTCTGAACCAGACTTTGTGCCCTGCTGCAAAGCTATAAGGCCAGTCCTGTACAATGGGCGAGCTCCAGCCCCCCGCCAGAACTAGAACCCCGTAAACTGGGTGCACCAGACTCAGCACCCGAACAAAAACGCGTCTATCCACACGTAAATTTTTACTCCACTAGACGTCACACGTCAGTTACAATGAATTTTCGGGTGTTTAATAAATGTTCATTTACTGCACCAGCAAAAAAATTTTCTCCTGTAAAATCACCTTGTTTGTTTTCGTTATTTTATAACTGAAATAACTACATAAAATGAAAACTCAAATATAGGAAAGAAACCCCTTGGTAAATACGCCATAGTGTACAGTTTTTTGGGTTGATTTTGCAATAAATTTGCTATACCTAATGAACAACTTGCTACAATGCTATGAAATTTGTTAATCTTCCATAAAGGCTGACCTCATATGACATTATTTTTCATTTTCGTTTCAGTATCATGAAAGTTTATAACATATATTTCATTTTTGTTTTGTGAGAAATAAAGTCACATTCGCACAACCCTAGCAATTAGCACACCTGACACATTCACTCACCATATTTATCCGAAAGGAAGAGGAGGTTTTTTGGCAGAAAAGGAATAGAAAAAATAAGGGGTCGTCTACAATTACAGGTCATCTTCAATTCAAACCTGAAGGACCACTGATAAAATGAATGTGTGACACTGCTAGTTCAGTATTTAAGTTTGTGTTACATGCACAACATTACTATGGACATGCCATGAGACAGAAGATTTTGACAAATGCTTTTCATGCTTAAAAACTATGTGTCCTATGGTTGGACGTATTTTTGAGTGCTGAGACTGTACTTGTCAACTTTGACAAGGGTCCCCTTATCTGATGTCGCCCAGAGTTGAGTAGTAGTAGTAGGGGTGGGACAGGTTCTAATTCACTAGGCGAATGACACACTGATGGGAATGGTCTAAAAATAGATTTAGCAGATTAAGGGCTAATCCGATTAATTTGCTAATCCTAATTCGATCAATTTGCAAATGGCTACAAAGAGGAAGTGCTTTACTGGGAAGCAAAATGGCTCAAGTCACGAATATTACACCCACAAAAGTTTTACAGTGTAAGAAAGATCCTGCTACCATACAGCCAGGTTAGACACACCTATTTCATTGTGATTAGCTTTTCTTTAAAAGTAAATTAAAATATATCATATTATTCATATTAATAGCATTTCTTCTTGAAGGGTTTGTCATGATTTCATGCAAAAATACTTTCAACCAAAATAATTTTTTTCAGCACTTTACAGGGGTAGTCTTGAATTCAAAATTTAAATATTTTTCCTTCAAAAATTTTTTTTTAGGAAGGGGTTGTCTTAGATTCAGCGTTGTCTTCCTTTCTGGTAACTACGGTATGTTATGAATTTAATCCTGAGTGGTACACTGGGAGGCTGTAAATTGATGTGTGATGCTCTACGCCTCTTTGACATGCACTCGACTTCACCCCTGATGAGGCTGGACACATGGCTACTAGATACTCCTTCGCAAAGTTGGATGATATTAAAGACACGTCAGTCCAGCTTGTACTGTTCACCCTATTCTCCAGTGAGGCGACACGTCAACACCCCCCCCCCCCCCAAGTGAGATTGTACTGCCAGACCGAGACACCAAGCCTACCACCCAAGGCCACGTATTTCTACGGCACGCCGAGGGATGGCAGCACACATCCTGAATGCACCCTGCGGACGAGATAAGGTATGAAGCCCATATCAGTGATTCCTCCAAGCAGCAGACGTTCCAGAAGATGACACAGAGGGAAGAGCTTATCTCTTTCCTCACCCCTCGCCTCCACCTGTCCAGAAGCCAGCCAGTATAAATAGCCCTGCGAGACCCACAGAAGGCAGTCTAAGTTTCCTCCACCACTCTCTTCAGGGCCGGAAGAAGCATACCATGTTAACAACCCCTCCAGAAGCCTCTTCTGCACCCGTGGCATAACCTCTTGCATCTGCAAGACTGGACCATCAGCAGCTCCTGAAGACATTGACTGCTCATTCCTTACCATGCCTTGGTCATACGCCACTGGTAACAAATGTGAAAGTCCCTTCAAGACTAACTTGCCCACCAGGCAGTGACGGCAATCCTCAACTCTACCCTTCTGGTAGTCACCCTCCTTGGTCCTGTAAGGAACACAGATAGATAGTCAGGGTCAGTGATACTACACTGCCTAACAGTATTATCGCCTTATCTCCCTGTCACGTCTAGAACCAGTTTGCCTTCACCTGGCTTTATGTAGTTTAAAACTTCCGTATCCATTCAGATTAGTATAGGATGTAGTACAGGGCCACTGTTTTTTATTCTCACTAAACAACACACATTATTCTAAACTTACTTTCGAGTTACTAAATTTTTGAGCGTCACCGTATCATTTGCTACGTAAAACCAGCCCGTCAGAGTGAAGCCGGTCGACAACGCTATTTAAAGCTAAATACCCACACATTAGACGGCTACCCTTGCTATGCCCCAGGGACAGCATGATAGAGTCCCGGTACTCTAAACTTCTCCACCAGGTGAATCAGTCAATCAGGCTATTTCATACTCTGCCACTGCTCTTCATGGGCCGGAAAGGAACTGGAATGAGCTTTGACGAACTGACCCCCTGTGGAGACCACACCGAAGTGTCCTGTCATGCAGCTTGAGCCAATTCACCGCTCTCTGCGGGACTGGATGAAAGGAGAAAAGGGTATATCTCGCCTGTACAACTGTGATCCTTAGAAGTACATGCTAAGGAATTTCGAGTAGCAAGCTTGACTTTTACAAGTCCATATTTGCTCGTAGCTCCTATGCCATACACCTAGAAGGGAGGTTCAAAGAGGAGGTAAAGAAAAGCAGTTTACGCCTCCGAGAGTAATCTGAATTGTGAACCTATTCCTCCTGCACTTGGCAGTAATTCACAGCGGTGCAGAATTCTCATCACCCGCACATCTGAGAGGCCTAACCCCTCAGAGTTACCCTTTCCACTATTTCCGCTATTATTTAAGACTGCCGGTACACCTCGCCCGCTGGTTGAGGCGATCAGAAGAGGAGAAGAACAACCCTTAGGGATCACCAACCCATGGTTCAGCTGTCATCATTCCTACAGTCATCAGTCTACTTCCAGCACCGAGCAGAAGAAGAGCACGACATGTCCTGAGGACGTTCATGGCAGCCCCCAGCCCTCATCACAGATGAGGCAGCACCTCCAGCAGATCATCATACCACACTATGGTGAAAATAAATGTGAAATGCAGCAGATTTATAGAACTCTTCCTACTTTCACGTACAGAACTTTAACAAACGTCATTAGTAAACAGCCCTCACAACAGGAAACTGAAAACACATTTAGTTTGAAGCATCCAGCCATAAATTCAACAAAATGCATTGTTTACATGTGCAAACAAGTTAATTTTGGCACAGTTGATTGAGCTAAAGTAGAGTGTAACTGTGAAGTTCACCACCACAACTGATTACATACTCAACTTTAGAATTATGATACAACTGATGATAGAGCATTCATTTACACATTACATTGCACTCTTTTGCAACATTCCAGTCTAAAATTTCAAAGAATAGGATTTAAAATTAAATCAATGTAGGTACAGTATTTATTACACCAAAAACTAATTAACATTACTGCAAACAATAATAATAAATTAAATAATTTCTTATTAATTTAGATTAATTTCAACTGCAGTGTGCTTGGATACTCAAAAGTTTGGTTAAAGGACTCATCTACAATATAGGAGTATAGAAATATATTTCTTTTTTATTGAAAGTGAAAATTAAATATGTAGACACAAATTGTAAAAAGACAGAAACACTTCAACTGAATAAAACGACATGTCATCAACAAAATTAATTTTGTAGACAGACTGTAAGTGCAATAGAAAATATTCAGAAATCATAATTTAAGTTAGGATTTGATACAGCAAGAAAAATGATGCTGTTCAGTTGTGTTTATTTATCATGATCAAAATTATATCAAATTTACTGTTGCCTAAATCACCTCCCTCACAAATGTGACAAAACTCATTGTGAAACATGGCGATATAAAAACATTAAGAAGAAATCTGTTCATTCCAACTGCTAGTCTAACTAGCTGAGTCAGTAGTGCAAAAATTCCTTAATTACAGCCTCTGGTAAAAGTTCGAAAATAGGTGATCAATTAGACAGGGATAAACAATATCTCCTTCAATATAAAATTTTTAATTCAGAATGTTAAATTTTCACCAAAACTTGCAATTAGTGAACAAATTGTTGATGTGACTTGAAAGAAATTTCACGCTATAGGCATTTATGGGTCCCTTCTTAAATTTGCCCCGCACATTTAAACATTTTCACCCCTCTCAAGGCGATCCTACCCTAACACGTTGGTCAGTCATGCATCCATGCTTAAATTAGGATGAACTGGCCCATTGCATGGCCGGAAAGAGAGTACTAAAATCAAGGTTTTTTGCACATTCCTCACGCCAGAAGTCATGGATAAAAACTGAAATTAAGTACAAACTTTCACTGATAAATAATGTAAGCATTAATCTTCCTTGGGATGGAACTAACTGAAACGATGTCATTCAAAAAATGCCCTATACTATAACACAGACCTAGGGCTAAGTGAAAATAAAAGTTACAGCTCAAATATTAAACATAACTAACACTGAATAATACACAATAAACACACTTAAGCTTTTTAAAAAAACAGAGGTGATTCCTAAAATTTACAAAACAACATGGCACTAGAACTTAATTGCAAAGTGTTTGAAAAACACATTTCTCCACGAAACTATTACATGTATGTCCAACATGCTGATCTTCGATAACAATGTACACTTCAGAGCACTTCAACACAGTTAACAATAGCTTTAAATTACTGTATCTCGAGATATATATGTCAGATATATACAAAATATACTCACTGGCCTTGCACCTAACCTTGCCCCAGATTTTCCACCAATAAAATGATACAGTCACCACTTGAAGTCATATGAGAGCTCGCAGAACAACAAGAACACTGCATCAGTTCAGAGCCCTGCACTTAGTAGCGATGATGCACTTGATGCATGTGGCAGTGTCGCTCATATTGCCCCGAGCTTCTCTACCTCAGATGTGGAATATAGTTCCATGTATGTGTGCCTCATAACACAACTAAATAAGTGAGGAGAATGGGGCTCTGGGCAACATAAATATCCAACGGTCCCATTTTGGAAAAGGACCCAGTAAACAACCTGTAATCTAGGTGAATGAACACTTCTGGGCTGCTCTTTGAGTATGTGTTTTCAAAAAGATGAGCAATGTTGAAATGAAGTGAATACATATCTGGCAGTACCAGTCTCATTGAACTGATCCCACCAATTTAAAGATTTTGCTAAATGATGGCAACAGCATCAATCATCAAAGGCATGGCAGGATGAGTCAACATTGGACACCAGTTGATCAAACTGTAAGCCAAGTCTTGAATGGAACCAGTTGTTTTACAGTGGGGCAGTCAGCAGCAACTTCCAAGAGCTACGCTGGTAAACCACTGCAAGAAGAAAGTCCTTTACAAGTCATACGTCACAGCTACATTGGAGATGAATAACCGTTCCCCATGACACCCCGACGCTTCATCCAGAAGCATGTCGCACAAGGTGGTTCGTCAGACTTCCATCAAATTTTTCTCACCAAATTATGACTAATCAGTAAGAAACGGAAATGACATGCCATCAATGCCATTTAGCTGCACGTCAATTGCGTGGAACAAACTTCTTGTTGGCTGAAACAAAAAAAAAGGACATTACAATTACAGCATACAAGGAAATTATTAATTAAATTATACTGAAATAACGACATTAAGCAAAACCATTACACATCCATCCTCATAGATAGACACACCTGTTTTCGGTGAAAATGTTTTCTTGATTTTGTCAGTTTTGATTAGATGATTTCGGTATATTTTTCATCACTTTTTTATATTTAATCGAAAATTTCTTTGATTTTAAAAAAAGAGTGCTAGCATAAAAAAAAATAATGTACATGTATAATTAGTCACACCTGTCTAAAGTGAAATAAAAAATTGGCAAATTTAGTCCTTTTTTTACTTTATTTCAGTACATTTCTTGTCATTTTTGTAAGTGATTTTGATACTTTTCTTTATTTCCTAAAAACAAAAGCTGCATGTTTGAAATTAATTTTTAAAAAGTTTTGCAAGAAACACAGGTATTCAAAAGACTAAAAACCACATAATATCATTTCACGTAGGTATTTATAGCTATTAGACCAATAATAAGCATCTTAATTGTTTTGCTTGAAAATTTGCATGCAACTACACTGTTCAGTTATAATAAGTGAAAATAAACATTCAAGTATTTTTGAACAAATATAAATTGGGCTAATTCGGCCTTAAGTTGACGCATGCCCTATTGCTGCGCAACGTGCTTGCGCTCACTACGGGCGACTTCGCCCCATCAACGAGCAGGCAAGAGCTCGGGGCAAGTCACAAACAGTGGAAAACTACTTTTCACGTGCCCACTGAATAGAATCCATGCATTGGACACCTTCAGACACAGAATTAATTTATGTGTTAATTATGAATTGTAATGCCTGGCTAGAATCCGGCATGTAAGTGCGACCCCTTCTAGTCAAGATTTTTTTACCCGACGGAGCACTACCCTGAGATTATCTGAGAAGGAAGTTCCACCGACACCATGGGATCTCAGCACCTCTGCTACCCTGTGACATCAGAACCGCCAGCTTTGAGCCGAGATGGTAAATTTGTCATCACCTCAGAGCAGGGAGATAAGAAATGAGCGGTGCCGCCGCAACCCTGATAAAACAACCCTTGAGATGAAAGGCTACGCTACCGTGCACCCCCGGAAGATCACTGATCTAGGGATTTTCTACTATATAAGAAGTCATAAGCACGTCTCTTGCGAGAGACGCCGCATAGGTCAGCGAGCACTCCCAGGGTCTGACCAAGACCTCTCTCTCTCTCCGCTCCTACAACCTGCAACGGCTCCAGCCTCTCCAGCAGCTTGAAAAGGTTTCAACCTCTAGCAGCTTGCAGAAGGCTCAACCTCTTCCTGCAACAGAAGACTGCACGTCACACCAGAGGTAAACCCGATGGCCCAAACCCTGCAACCCTTTTACATCGATCAAATTCCTTGACTGCGGTAGCAGGTTGTCGCAACGTTTTCCCTTCGGCAAAAGTTCCCCTGGAGAGGTTACACTGTAAAGAGCATAGTGTAACGTACATTTGCAACCAGAAAAATCTTTGCTTTATTCTTTTGCCTTGCTCACCTTGGCCTGAGTTAATTTACATAGTTAATAAATTCTTAGCTAACCTGTATAATCCAACCGCGACTTCCCATTTTCATAATTCGTAATAATAAATATTACGTTAATTTGGAATTGTTGTCTACCTTCCTTTTAACTGTAGTTCCTGGTTCACTTGTGTTAATATAACAAGGAAAGTTGTTGCATCAAAACCCCGCTGAAAATTAGTCGTGCGGCGTGCAGAACTCCACAGGAGACGGGGCCTGAAGAAGGCTTTGAATCTGAAAGTACATACATGGCTCCTGGGTTTCTGGTGCTCCCTAGTCTAACCTCAGTGGTGTCCTAATATCCGACCGCACATCTCTCCATCAGTGCAGCAAGTGTGTTTGAATAAGATGCATCCCCAGGACTGTACGTCTGCGGAAAGGTCAGAAGGCAGGTCTAGATGCGTGGTAAGAAGGGTGGTATCCAGAGCCATCACCAGTGCAAAGAATGACGAGCATTATAGAGGTTGACCCACTCGCAGGTGGACACAGGAATTAATTGTGAGGACACACCCCCAACTGTGGAGCCAGAGTTTAGACCTCGACCCATTCCACAGTTTATTCATCTCGCCCATGAGTCGGAGCTCGATGCTTATTTTGGTGCCTGCTGGTGCCAGAGCCAGAACAGGAACCCTTATGTCACCTCCAGCCGGAGACTCCTTCGCATGCAGTTGCCGTAACCCCACCCAAGGCAGATCACAGGAAAAATGTTCAGAACACATGCACTCTCCACTTAGCTTCCGGGAAAATTGTCAGCTGTAAGTCATCCCAAAACCTAGAGTCGTGCCTTCTCCTGTGAACTATATTACCACACTTCTGCCTACGCGGCCCCTGCGGATAGCACCAATCCCTCCAGCCGGATCATCCATCCCCATCATCATTATTGATTAGTCCACCTCCCAACTCGTACCCCCGGGATAGCTGGCATCCCACATCTTGGCAGCTCTAGCAGTGAGGAAGACAGTTCGCCCCGGATGGGAAACGATCACGGTTCGACTCACTCAGGGGTTTGATTTCCCTCCCCTCAGATGGCATCCTCCCTCTAAGCAGCCCCCCATAGAAGATACCACAACCCACCGGACTAGAGTAGCAACCAAAATGCCACGGTAGGATCACTGGCTGAATCCAGGAGGGCAGTCAGCGCTCTAAAAACTTATTCGAGAGGACGTGCGTCAATGTAAATGCTGGTGTAGTCATCAATTTCATATTTTGTGCTATGTTGTCATTCAATTTTTATAATCAGGTAGCAAAAAAATATTTTCAGCATTATTTTTCATACTGTATTTCAGTGAAGGTGGAGGCGACACCAACATATATGCTTACTGCAATTTTTTTTTAAATATTGTACCCAAATGTTTATTTAAAATAAAACATAGGCTTGTAACAAAATAGTAGCAAGTTTTAACCATTTTTCAGACAAAACTATTTGCAAAAAAGAAATTACATTCCAGGACTGAAATTAATTATGTTAAAGTGTGAACAATTGTACACATTTATTTTCAGTAGCTATTCAATATGTCAGGTCTATAAAAATGGAACAAAGTTAGATAAGAATGCAGCCGGGAATAACGTAGCGTAGGCCCAATTTAGGTTGGTTACAAGGTAGCTTTTTACAGGAAAACAATTTTAGAGGTTAGGTAATACAAAAATGGTCAGTGGGTCAGGATTTATTCCAAGTAAGGGTTTATACAAACTTTTTTAATACCTGCAATGTACTTATACATCTACTTCCATAACTATGGATGACCAACTTTTTCCAATGGAATGTTAGCTTCCATGAAAGTGTGGGTTGCTGACGAAACAAATTCTTGTTTTTCAACTTTTCCATTTTTCTACCGGGAAACGAAATCGGCATGCGAAATTCGACATTTTACACCAGATGTCGATGCACCCTGAACTTGTTTCGCTTCCATCGCTAAAGCTTTGTATTTCTTATGAGTAGCACTGCCCTGGATGTGCTTTAGACCAGTGTCCTTTCTAGCCCATTCTATAGACACACATGCACGTGCATGCATGCGCATGCACACACATACAGACAAACACCACATGTGCACATACACATAGTTACCGTTTATAGGGCAATATTACTATATATATCGCATGTGTACGATATATATCATGTAGTTGTGATATATCTCTGACACTGCTACATATATCGCAATTCTCACAATATTTATCGCACAAATGTGTAGTAATCAATTCTATTAATATATCTATTACGTGGAGAAATACATTATTTTTGTGATTATGTAACGGATGTACGAAAATGAGTTGACTTCGCGGAGATAAATGGATTGCTGCAAAAATTTCGCGATTTTGCACATTATAAAAAAGGTGTCTACTCACAGAAGAAGTGATATTAACTTCAAGAGCGAGTTCCATTATTACATGCATGATAGATTCTTGCGCATTTAGGATACACACTCTACTTTACGACTTCACCCTATCTTTGAGCACGCTCATTATGTGACAGGTCATGAACCCTTAACAGTACTAAAGAGACAAGAAAAGTAACTACAGGGTACATTGGTACCATCAAGATACTACAAACACGTGATCCTAGCTTGTACTGTTCACCCAAACTCACCCAGAAAAGTCACACGTGCACCCCCTTGCCGCACAATTTTACTGTTGACCAAGCCACCGGCTCCCTCCAGCAAAAGTCACGCCAGTGTCATAGCATGCCACTGGAGGGCAGCACTTACTTTACCAGCACCCGTTGAGGAGATAAGGGGTGAAAGTGCTGCTCCAGCATCCTGGAATTCTCAACCCCTGTAAACGAGGATAACACCCCTGCACCTAGCACCCTCGAGCTCTTACCTGGAATTAGTATAAAAGGTCTGGCATGGCCAACGCACTGCAATCTCTGCTCCTCCACCACCTTCTACAGGGCCGGAGGTAGCCATTGGGGTGCACGACTACTGGTACCATTGGAGATTCCACCGCCTATCTTGAGGACGGGATCTCTACCAGTAGGAAGCCAGTCCCAGGTAAGGTCACGACGAAGTCCCTTCTTGACCTCTCCCGCCACACCAGACATTGTTAACAATTGACGTCAATAACCTTCTGGTGGACTTCCTCCCTTAAGATCCTTTAGAACACCACCTCTTGATAGTTAAGACATCTTAAATTACATAACTAACTAGTAACTTTTCCATCGCGCATACTTAATTGCCTTACGTTCACTAGCTTTTAGCCAGGTCGTTTTCACCTGGTTAATTACGTCAGGTAAAACTTCCGTTACAAGCCATATTATCCTAGGTAGTAGTACAGAGCGACTGTGTTTTTTTTACTAATTCAATAATAAAATACGTGTATTCAGTCTGTTTCTGTAATCAGATTTTTTTGGAAGCATTGGAAATCCTCTGCAAACTAATCCAGCAGGGGTCACGTCAGCAGATACGAATGTAAAGCTAATTACCCATAAACTAAGAAGCCCCTCGAGCTCTCCCACACTGGTAGTCCTTCCACGGAGCCCAAAAGCCTTAGGTACACATCCACTAGGTGAATTGACCAAGTTTCGTAATTCTATACTCCACCACATCTTTTGGGGCCAGAATGAAGCTGAACTGCCTAGACTGGTTAACCCCCTTTGGAGACCTCGACAAGAACACCTAGCTAAATACTCATACCTTAAGAAGCCGCTCGAAATCTGCCAATTTGGTAGTCTATCAGAGACCGAAACACTCAGAACTCGTCCATTAAGTGAATTAAGTAGGCTAAGTCATTCCATACTCCACCACTGCTTCTTTTGAGGGCGGAATGGAGCTGGAATTGCTAGTCTAATGGACCCCCTGTGGAGCCCTCACCCTGATATTCAGTCAGGAAGCAGCTCTAGCACTATCCGGCCTCCTTCAGGGCCGGACGAAAAGAACACTTTGGGTGCCGCTTGCTATAAGTATGAATATTCAGCCGAACACAGTACTGTAGGAATCAATGACTTGTTCCTTGCTAGGTCTTCTAGATCCTTTCCCTATGCCATACTTCTGGAAAGGAAGGGTATAGAAGAGACTGAAATGAGCTATACATACCTTCGAGAGTAATACCACTTGCTTATTAAATAATAATTCACAGGGCAGAGTTCATGATGTTGCGAAGCTAATTTTTGGGTTAAGTAAATTTTTGGGTAATCGATGTTAATGTTTTTATTTTGTTATGATCGGGTTCAAAGCTGTTTTAGCCCTTTAGTTGATTCTGAGAGTTTTGGTGCCTGTTTTTTTGTTCGGATGCAGTTCTTTTTGAGATTTTTTTAACAGCGTAATCAGTTTCGGAATCTTCTGGAATTGTAAAAAATTTAATATATATATATATATATATATCTCCCTCTCTCTCTCTCTCTCCCTCTCTCTCTCTCTCTCTCCCCTCTCTCTCTCTCCCTCTCCCTCTCTCTCTCTATATATATATATATGCGCATTTAGGATATATATATATATATATATATATATATATAGAGAGAGAGAGAAGAGAGAGAGGAGAGAGAGAGAGAGGAGAGAAGAGAGGGAGAGAGAGAGAGGGAGGGAGAGAGAGGGAGAGGAGAGAGAGAGAGGGGAGAGAGAGGAGAGAGAGGAGAGAGAGGAGAGAGAGAGAGAGAGAGAGGAGAGAGAGAGAGAGGAGAGAGGAGAGAGAGAAGAGGGAGGGGAGAGAGGGAGGGAGAGAGAGGGAGGGAGGAGAGGGAGGAGGAGGGGAGGGGGGAGGGGAGGGGGAGGGAGGGGGGGAGGGGGGGAGAGGGGGAGAGGAGAGAGAGAGAGAGAGAGAGAGGAGAGAGAGAGAGAGAGAGAGAGAGAGAGAGAGAGAGAGAGAGAGAGAGAGATCGTTTGTTTTGTTTTGTGAATTTTTAAGCTTAGAACATGTTTGGCATTAACTTTAGTAGTTGTGCTGTGGTGGATTTTAAATTGTAGTTTTATTCCAAATATATTAAAACTTACCCAGTTTATAGCCAGTTGGCTTGGGTAGGGAACTTCTGGTTAGTTCGGGGCCCTTGCAATCACGTGTCGCAGTCGTGAACAGAGACTGAGCTGGGGTCTCGTCTGGCTGGACTGGGCCGGATGTGTTTCACGTGCACGTCAGCTGTCCGGGCAGGACACGGCAAGGAGGCAATGAGCGATGGCGTGACCGTGAAGTCGCTGAGTGTGGACGGTTGAAGGACGGCCGTGCGTAGCTCTAGGGTACCTGAGGGGGTAGAGGTTACACCGTGTGTGGTTGAAGCGAGGGGCAAGCGGCGGCATGTTTTCGCTGACGCTTGTCTAGCAACCGCGATGCAGCAGCGTGGCGGCATGTCGGGTCGTTCGGGACGCGGCAACATCAGGGAGTCGTAGCTGAACCACCAGAGAAGAGAGATGTGAGAAGTGCGTAGGAGTTCGTTAAGGAGGAGATAGGCCGGAGGAGCCTATCAGAGACGCATCATCTAGTCGAAAAGTTAAGTGTTATTTTGTTTGTTTTCTTCTGTAGTTTGTAGTTATAGTTGATTTGGTTCTTGGATTTTCATTCAGTCTTACAGTACGATACAAAGAATAAATCAGGGTAGTCCCCAGCCCTTTTCATAAGACATTTTAACTTTGAACTGAAAGAGGATTTTGAAGTACTGAGAGCAAAATAAAATTTTAATACGAAGTATGAGGTGTGACGGGTAGAAACCCGCTTAATTGAGGTGTAGTAATTTTTGAAGTCGTAAAAACTTTTGTCGTTACAGGCCGCTATCTCAGTTTTGTTTTGACGAAAAATGAGGACAAAGTTTTATGGAGAAGTAAAACCTTTTTCTTTCCTTTTATTTAATGGCCTTTAAGGGTGGTGCACTGTCTTTTAAGAGGTGTGATAAGAACCCCAGTTATCTGTCGTAAATTTCTAGCTGTTATCGTGGTGTGATGTGCTGAACATTTTATTTTATTTTGATTGCGTTTCCCTGCAAGTCGTATTGATTTGTGCCCATTGAAAATCTTGTCAGATAAAGAAGTTATGATTATTGCAGTTTCTGGTGTTTGATTAGAGTCCTTAAAGTAAGTATCAGAAAACTATCTATTTTTGACGACAGTAAAATGGAAGTCAGTTAAATGATAAATGGAAATTATGGCAAATAGAAGAAAACAGCGTGTAGCTGGTTGGTAAAAGATACAGTCTTTAGTTTTGTTAAAGACTCTTGTTTTGGTTATTTTAACCTTTAATGGTAAGGTATTAGTATCTGACCAGATAACAACTTTTTATTTTTATTTTTTTTTCTAAATACTCCAGCAAACCTTTTTGTTGCATTATTGACTATTGATATGGTATGAAACTAAAATAGAGGCCAAGGAAACATTTATTTAAAATGTTATATTTTGTTTGAATTGAGACTATTTCATTATACTCAAATTTTTATTATTATTTGGAAGTTCTATAATTGTTAACTGTCATCACATGTTATTTTGAAAAGAAAATTGATTGAGAATCATTAAAATTTAAGATTTCTTTAGAATTTTCATTCTTTCATTTACTAGAAGATAGTTCTCCCCCCCCCCCCCCCCCCCCTTCCCTTAGACTTAAAGCTGGTGATTTTAAATTTTGAAGTGTTCTATAACAGTTCTGATAGATAACAGGTGAATTTGCTCTGATATACTTATTATTGGAAGTTTTCAATATTTATTATAATACTTTCATCAATTTAATTTTAATTTTATTTTGATAAGTTGATTTAAATACTTTTAGTTATCCATCATGCATCAGTGGCTTGTCCAGATTTCTGAGTATCCATTTGCTTTAGTTTGATGAGAGAAGTAGCTCTACCTGTTTCCTGATTGAGATATTTTACACATGTTTTATTTAGTTGAGTGTGTGGAGTTTCAGGTTGCTCCTAAAATAAAACCTGTGGCAGAGAGATCCCTGTTGAATTGAAGGTTAGTCAGAGATGCTTGTGTTAGTCACCGAAGATGTTTCTGAAGTTATTTTGATACTGACGACGAGTATTGAATGTGTCTTGACGTCGGGGAAGTGAACCCCTCAAGGAGCTTATTTTACAGTTAATCGTTTAAGTTACCTGCATCTCTTGACTTATTTTATTTGTGCAGTTGAAGATGAGTATGTTATAGTGAAAAATGGTAATGTTGGTATTTTGATGAATTAATAAGTTTGCCCCAACAGACTCCCTTCTCCCCTTTTTTCCACGTAGTCACAATTGGTGTAGTTTCAGAGTAAAATTTTTAAATTAGTTTGATACCCTACTTCTAGTCTCCCCCCCCCCACCCCCCCTTTTCACAATTGGTGGACGCGCTGGGTAGTTGTTTTGGTTTAGAAGTTTTGTCCTGAAATTTTTTTTCAGTTGGATTCAAAATTTTTCTAAATTTGGTTTTTTAATCACTCTACTAGTCAGCGGTAGGTAGGCCTTCTGATGCGATGTTTTACTTAGCTTATGTTTGATTTATTTCTTGTTATTTTAGTTTTTTTGCCACGATTGATTTTGTAATTAGAATAAGTTCATCCTAATTACGGGTCATATGTGTACAGTGCTGTAATGCTGAAAAACCCAGTAGTTAAGAACCAGGTAGTTTTGTAGTATGAAGAGACAAAATAATTAAGTTTTATGTTCAGTACTGACTTATCTTTGTTTTGGTATGGCCTGTGGAAGTAGTCATTATTTTGGTACCTTAAGGTCTAGCTGATTTGAGGCCGTAGTATTGATTTAGTTGTGGGATTGCGTATGTTTTAGTGCTACTTGGTAACTGCAAGAACAATACTGTTTAAATTATTTCACAGTGGTTTATTTGTTTACAGTTCACGTCGTTTAGGCTTTTGATTTTAGATGTTTTAATACAAGGAGTTTTTAAAGTAACATAAATGGCTATAACTTTCAGTCGGCCAGCAATCTTTTCCTGTTGATAGATATTAATAAATATGAGGAGATTCACGGACGTTTTGTTTTGGTTTCCAGTCTATCAATATCGATAGTGCAGAGCGATGTGACTGAGTACAGAGCACTTATTGCGGCCCGTGTCGCAACTGTAGCTGCGAGTAGTTCGTGCTTTAGCCGTGAGATGGCACTGGGTATGATATTTGACGAGCTATAATTTTGAGTTGGTCATTTTATTTTTGCTGGAACTTAAGGTGTTGATTTAATTTGAGTTGTTAATAGTTTTTTGTAAATGCAATCAGGTATAGGACGTTATAAATTTTAAGAATGCAGTGAAATAATCTGTATTTGAGAGAGTTTGAAGTTTACATATTTGAATATGCAGAATTGTTACAGTTGATACTAAATCGATATAGAGGAGTCAATGAGGCAGTTGAACGACCTACCAGGCAGATGACAATGAGTTGCAGACCAAGGCCGCCTTCTGTTACTGCTAACGAGCACTGAAATCTCTAATGATTTATCAGTGTTCACCAGCAATAAGGGAACAGTCGTCAGTAATCAGCAAATGTTTCTCTTCGGCAGTATACTGATTGTTTTGGAACGTCTGGTAGTAGTATTCCCATGTGCAGGAAAATGTAAACAAGTACGGCAGACACATTAACCTCACTTTCATACAGAATTTGGACTAAAACAGTAAAAATGTTACTCACCTTCTACTGCTTTTTGGGCATCTTATGATGGCACCACAATATTATACGTGATTGCTTCAGCACCTGTACCTTCCTTTAGTATAATTTCCTCGAACATGACTTGAACTTCCTGCCAAACCTAGAGTTTACCTGAAAACACTGACGTTTTAAATGCCAGTAAAATCCGTGATCTCAGTAACAGTTGTAGCCTTGCACAGGGTACCTCCCAGACGCAACCATCAGTGGTCACCAGTGCCTTCAGCAGTATCGGAACAATAGCTGACGTTACTGAAATTACTGATCAGTGAAATCTGCGAGTAACGGAAGGCAGCCCGAGATGAGGAGCTGTATACAACAGATGACGCCGTATTTTCCGACAGCAAAATTGTGAAAACAGGCTAATGTAATTTTTCCTAAACTAAATTTTTTTTATGGAGATTATTTCAATTTGTTGCTGCTAGTCTAACTGGTTAGTGTTATCATGACAGCTTTGAAATTTGGTCCTTTTTGTTTTGAAAAAGAAAACAATGAATGGATGAAGCAAATTCTGAATATGTATTCAAAAGTGAACATTGGGTTCGATTTGATTTCAGCGACACTTAATGTGAGCTTGGGTTGAAGCCCCAAAATAGGTCTTGCTTTGTTGTTTTTAAAGAAAAAGTTTTCATAGAACACTCCTATAGATTCTCAGTAATGATGATAATATTTAATTTTGTTTGCCCTACGAAAATGCCTAATTAATAATAAAAACAAAATATGCTATTAACAGCGTGAAATGTAACAAGGGGCTCTATCCAGGGGGACGTAAATCGCGCAACGAACTGTTACCACGGGAGTCAACGGAAGCTGACTGAGGTAAAGTACAGTGGGAACAGGTGTGGGATTTACCAATCGTGGAGAGCTGTCCCTGGGCAGTCAGCTGAAGGAAGCCTTGTCCAAGCTGGTGCTGGCGGCCTTCTGCAAGCTGTTGGCTGGAGGTAGTGGTTCGAGCCCTGCCTCGGACTGCTGTAGTGAAGGAGGTTGAACCCTGGCAGAAGGGGGGGGGGGGGGGGGGGGCTGGCAGAGGAGAGGAGCGAATCTTCCGCAGACTGTAGGAGAGCTCGCGAACCTTACGGCCGGCGAGCTCCGGCATCTCTGCTGGACCACGGGGCTCCACTTCTATTTATACTAAACTCACCCTGTGTCAGCAGTTCTCCGGGGGTGGGGAAGTAGTGTAGCCTTCCAACACAGGGGCTGGTTTATCTGCTGCGGGAGCGCCACTCAATTTCTTATCGCCCCTGGTGGAGGCAATGACATTTTCATGCACCCCGGACTGAGGCAGGCGGGCCGTGATGTCAGAAGGTAACGGGTGTGCTGCTATCTTGAGGGTTGTTTGGAACTTCTTGGCCAGGCAGGGTAGTGTAGTATTTTGTAAATAATTAATATTAATTCTTCGTTGGTGTTGCTCTGGCAAGTTCATTCTTGATTGGATATGGAAGAACATAAGTTCAGATGTGATGTTCAATTACATGGATGACTAGCCTGAATGACTAGCCAATGCATGGAGTCATTTTAATAATATTATTTCCAAGTCTCAGCGACTAATGAATTTTGATTTCGGCCCGCGCTTGGCGTGCTCAGATGGGGCAAAGTCGGCCATAGAGTGCACATCTTGGTAGCGCAGAAGACTGGCATGCATCAAACTGAAGAAAGTTGTGTGTGCAGCATTATGCGAAAACTGCTGCATTCATTTTGGAATTTGTTATTAATTCCTAAACCCCTAACTGTTGAGCTCATGGAGGGCGCGAGAGAAATATACAAGAACAACAAAGCGCAGGCGGCACTAGACAGTTCATGTGCATCCAAGGTCAACGGCCGACTCCCTCCTCCTGCCGAGCAGGAGGTTGTTTGCAGTTCACCCCCATCTTCTACCCCTGCGCTCCCCAGGTGTTGGTTTTGTCGCGGGAGACATTTCAATAGACATTGTCTCGAGCGACCAGCCAGTGAAAGGGAAGAAAGGAGAAATGACACCCGCATGTTGCCAGATGCACAGCAGTGCAAATCAAACATTAAGGGATTGGCCCAGGTAGGAAACACCTTGGCTGGGGTGCACGTGGGGCAGCCACCCCAGGCAAACAAAGGCCCCTTAATGTCACCAAAATAAGCCACACTGATGAGAAGAGCTTACCACTCAAGGTGCCACATATTCAAGTGAATATAAATGGGTTTCCTCATTTAGCCTTGCTTGACTCTGCTAAAACAGGAAACTTCATCTGAAGCGACCTGTTGACAGCTGAACAGAAAGCTGACCTACAGCCACAGACTCAAACTTCTTCACATAGATTTTTTCTCGAGTTTTTGTTTTTACGGTCATTCAAGGTAATGGGGTCAAGGTAGTCTGCATCTAATATGGTGGTGGTTATCTAATGTATTATGCTTGTTGAATTTTATGGATTTTTTTAAGTGTTTGTGTTTTCAAGGCTATTCAAGGTCATGGGGTCAAGGTCGAAGTAATCTGCATCCAATATGGTAGTAGTAGTCTGTAATGTATTATGTCTGCAGCTAACATGGCAGTAGTAGTCTGTGATGTATTATGTTTGTGAACTTTTACGTATTCTTCTCGTATTTTTGTTTGTAAGGTCATTCAAGGTCATAGGATAAAGGACAAGGTTACCTGCATCTAATATGGTGGTAGTAATGCCACAAATTTCCTTAATGGTAGGTAGTCTTTAGCTTATTGATTTGCTATTTTGCCAAAGTTTAAGAGTTCCTCTTAAGGAAGTATAGAGTTCTGATTACAATCCAGAACACGCATTGTAAGAGCCATGTTATTAATAATTTTAAATTTCTAAGATATTTAAGTGTAAACCATTCTAATACAACAAATAATCTTATATAATAACTTGTAAAACCAAACCACTTACATCATTATCGATTTCTTCATCGTCATCTTCATCATCATCGTCGTCATCATCATCGTCATCATCATCGTCATCATCATCATCATCCTCTTCCTCTTCATCCTCATCATCTTCATCATCATCGGAGTCTGAATCATCATCCTCTTCATCTTCATCATCATCTTCACCATCATCAGACTTTAAATCTTCCTAATAATCAAACCAATAAGATAATGATAGCTTAACTGTGCAATAATCAGTGTTGGGGATTAATTAATTACAAGTAATTGAATTACAGTAAATCATTACATTGCATGTAAGCAGCTGAGTGTTATATTTTAGAATTTTGGAATTTTACTCATATTATTTTTATAGTAGGCCTAATTATTAATTTTTAATAATTGTTATTTTTTTTTAATGGTGTGGCAAAACTATCACTTTACAACTGTATTTGGCCTAAATTATTATATCTTTGTAAATACAGCAGTGTTTTTCAAAGCCACAAGCACAAAGCCAAGCTCTTGTATTGGAGTTCAGCTGTAAATTTGTCTGTTTATATTTCCAGTTGAGCTATTTTACTGCTAGCATGTGCACCATTTCAAATACGTTTTAGCAGAGGAAAAGATCTGATTTCTTTAAAAACTATATCACAGTGAAAGTAATACTTCCAAAATGCAATAAGTCAACAAAAATAAAAATTTCTTGAACAATGTAAATATAATTATGTTTGCATAATTAAAAGTGTTTCATTTAGAAGTAGACAAAAATAATTATATTTTTTAATGTAATCTTATTTTTTGCATTTTTAAATCGGTACGATTTTTATGTTTTGTCCAACTGCATTTAGTAACTAGCTGCCCACCATCTCTTTGCTCAGGTATTATGGAGTTTTTTGGTAAGACGTATATTTACTATGTTTTTCCAAAACCTAATGTACCTTTTTTTATGTTGTTTCAACAATTTGCGTCTACCTGCGACTATGGGAACTTCGGCACGTACTCCTTCGCACACCCCGTCTGACTATGGGAACTTCGGGATGTGCTAGCTTGCGCCTATCGGCACTCACTCGCATATCTCGTCCTGCAGTTGCATTTGGATGATTAGGATTTAAAAATTAATATGTAAGACATAAGATTTAAACCATAAGACTTGAGATGTAAGATGTATGATATCAGACTAAGACATAAGACTAAAGTAAGACTTACAACATAAGACTTACGATATAGGACTTAGCACTTAAGATGTAAGACTTAAGACTTGGCTGAAGGGCCTAACTTCCCATTGGG
This sequence comes from Dryococelus australis, assembly GCA_029891345.1. Lineage (NCBI taxonomy): Eukaryota > Metazoa > Arthropoda > Insecta > Phasmatodea > Phasmatidae > Dryococelus > Dryococelus australis. The sequence continues at coordinate 85,958,236 of CM057004.1, read as the reverse complement.
GGAAGGTGGAGCATAAAAAGACAACCCTCCCCCAAATACCAAGAAAATTGGTCAAAAAATGTGCCTTCCAGGCCGAAAAGAAGGCGACTCCTCAAAGGGGTGGGAGCGGAGGAGGTGGGAGATGGGGGGAGGGGGACAATAACCAAAAGGTCCAAGGGTGGTGCAGAGTGAAGCCCCAACTCTCTTCAATTTCTTCTAACATTGTTTCAATTTATCTTTAATAATGCTTTTGTTAGCACACTTTAGAAAGCCTCTAAGTAGCCAATTTTTCTCCAACTTGGTTTACAAATTTTGAAATATCCCAAAGACTATTTTTTTCTTTTTGAATTTAACATAGCCTATGACCATCTGGAAGAATGTAGCTTTCTAATAGTAAAAGAATAGAAGAATCTGTCGTGTAGTTTCCGAGATTACCCAATATGTAATACGTAAGATTTAAATTGTACGACTTAAGACGTAAGACATAAGAAAAAATTACTTAACATTTAAGGAGTAAGACTTAAGAATTGACCCTAAGGGCCTAACTTCCCATTGGGAGGGGGTGAGGCATACAAAGACAACCCTCCCCAAATCCCAAGAAAATAGGTCAAAAAATCCACCTTCCAGGCCGAAAAGAAGGTGAAAAAAACACCCCTCTGGTCTTGGCAACTTAACCCAGGGGATGGGGAAAAAGGTGATGGGGGGGGGGGCAGGGTGTTCGATAGCCAAAGGTCGAAGGGTGCCCAGAGTAAAGCCCCCACCCCTCTACAATATTTCTTCTAACATTGTTTCAATTTATCTTTAATAATGGTTTTGGTAGAGCATGCTTAGAAAGCAGCCAAGTGACTAATTTTTCTCAGACTTGGTTTAAACATTTTGAAATATGTCAAGGACTTTTTTTTTCTTTTTAAATTAACATAGCCTTGACCATCTGGAAGAATGTAGCTTTCTAATAAAGAAATAATTTTAATAATTAGCCGTGTAGTTTCAGAGATTACCCGAGACACATAGACAAATAAACAAACTCATGTTACCTCTTTATAATAGTAGAGATTGGAAAGTGATTGGAGGAAATGTAACTAATTGTAATCTAGGTGCAATTAATTACTTTAAATGTACTTGTAACTGAGCTCAATTACAATGTTATGTCATATGTAATACATGTTCAATGTGTAAATGTAGCACAGCAATACATGACAAAACACCACCAATAATGTACCACTACTTTAAAACAAAATATTTACACTACAGTCAAGACCTGATTTTATGAGTACCTGATTTAACAAAGGCAGAAAATTTATGAGGTCATTCTCAGCATTCTCAGGAACAGTAAGAACTCGTAAAATCGTGTTCCAACTGTACATATTGTTACAAAAAAAAAAAAAACTAAATTTAATTTTTAATTTATTCACACAGCTAATATTTATAGCATTAAATTATCTCGCTCCAGTATTACTCTTTATTTAACAGTGAGCGCAATATTTAATCTATATTTCAACTCTAATAAACGTCCTTTTTAATGTCTCTGCATGGTTACAGTCATTTAACTCATACTCATCATTGACATGCATTCAGTCTATCTGTAGCCACCATTTGTAATGTCTTTCACTCAAGCATCTAGTCCAATAGTCCAGTCTGCCAGCCGCACTCTTCACTGCTTGATACTCGGAGTCACAGATTTCCCTTCTGCTGGTCACTTCTCTCACTGCTTGTCTTCTATCGCTCGGAACTCAGCCACTCATTCACTCTTCTGCTCGGAGGCCTGTCGACTTTTATATTATTTACCCTGACCATCGGAAGGTTCAATGCACCCCAAGCCAAGCTGAGAGAACGAGGTCCGTTATCCAGGGCATTCTTCAGATAAATGCAGAAATCAATACAACCAGGGTCAACAATCAGTGATGCAAAAAAAGATATTGTCTGCTCACTTCCTGTAACAGATACACGGCCACCAGCCTGTTGCTCGCCTGTTCATTCAAAACAATCCTTTAACTTGCTGCTGCCGCTATCATATAACTGCTGTCATTCACTTCCACTCACTCATGCGGAATGCGAAGCAGTGAGCACATAACAATATGATAAAAACATGTTATGGTGAAATACGGGAGTATGAAAACTAAGAGTCACCAATCCTTCAATTATACAACACAGATAGGTGCAGATGTGGCAGCAGTCTTGCTAAACCCTTGTTACTAACACTTCTTGGAAGTGGAACAAACTACAAACATAACTGCAACAAGTTTGAAATTACAGTATACTGTCAAGTGTCCCCACATACACACTGTAAAAAAATGGCTGATTTTAATACTGGTGTTGCATAGAGAAGTGAAAACTGAGAAGAAAATATATTCATCATTTTGTATTAAGGCCAACTGTTTGGTCATAACAACCCCATGAATCTAACATATGATTGTGTGTGGGACACTGCACCAGCTACACATTAGTGCTGTGATGAAGGCAAGTAAGTTACATATTATAAAATTCCATATGTGATACATCATTTAGTGACAGTAAACATTAACACACACTATTCTACAGTGACACACCTGGATGCCGTCATTAACCCCTTCTAGCCTCGCCAAAACCACTGCCCCTTTCTAAGAAGAAACATTACACTGCACATGCCACAGCTCACCCTAAAAGCCCAAGGTTGGATTGGCCCAGCTGATGCATCCTGAAACACCGCGACCCGCTGTGTAACACCGCGACCCGCTGTGTAACACAGCACGCCTCTCTACCCCTTCCGCAGCTGAGGGAAACGAGCCACGATCTTCGGCCATCTCTGCCACTTCTTCGCCTCACTCTCCCTCCGTGACCTCTCTACTACCCTCACACTCCTGCGCTGTCCATGTGCTCTGGGTATATATATATAGAGCTCGCAACCCGCAGTTTGAAACTGTCTCATGCAGCTCAGTTGTAGAGTGTTACTCTGCCTGACCACGTACAGGCTTCATCAACCAATGCTGACTCCTGCGGCTCAGTTGTAGGGTGTTACTCTGCCCAAACGTATACTGACTTCATCAGCCAATGCCGTCTCATGCAGTTCAGATGTAGGATGTTACTCTGACCGCACACTGACTTCTTCAACCAACACTAACACTAGATGATTGTTGTTATCGGTCTAGCTTCAGCTCACCGAAGCATTCTGCGCTTCTCAGCCAACCTGTAGCTCCGCACTTAGAGTCACGAGTCTGAGTACAATACGACTAGTTTCACCCTCACTCCCCATGCCTCCGTGTCTATTGAGCCTAGGCATCACTCTGGTTGGCATCCGGTGTTATTGTTGTTAAAACAAATGTGTAATATAAATTTTGTTTGTTTGTTTAGAGCTAGTCAAGGAGAAGTCACGGATACTTTTCAACACACACCTCCATTTGTTTAGATGGTTATTCGCCAATTATCCTTTAATTTTATTACAAACGACCTTACGGTATATTTGTAAATTTCATTGAAGTGCCATTTACATTCACGCGAATAAACAACTAAACAAATAACATCCGAGTAATATATAGTATTTAAACTCATTTATGGGTACATGCTTGTTTCCCAATAAGGAAAATCCTGTTCAGATTTGCACATATGGAGGAAATAGATATAAACAAATTATTTTACATTTGTATTCATGTGTGATTTACAGTACAGTAAAAGCCCGACGTAACGCAGCTGTTGAGGGACATAACTCAGACACGCGTTATAGCTTTCTGCGCTATTCTGGGAGTGGCCAAGTACAGAAGCAAAAACAGGCAGTGTTCCAATGGGTGTGGCACTTATCTGTCAAACACGGAGCAAGTGTTGCTATTTACCGCTGTACCTCGTCAAACGTTAGCTCCATGCTATCGGAACTTTATTTTTTTTTATCTGCATCACTGGACTTGACAGCACCCAAGGGAGAGAAACAGAAGAGAAATGCGCTGTGATGAAGGGTCACATACATTCAAGCACGAATAACTAAAACATACCACATTTTCCAGGCAAAGGATGTACTTATTCCACCAAGGGTGGTATTTGCTGTGAGTTGTTTGTCACACGGTTCGAACGAATAAAAACTACGATGCTTAAATAAGTACACGTAATTAATCACTACTTTGAGTCTCGCCAAAAACAGCATACGTTATGATAAAAAAAAAAAATACAGTTTTTCATTTAAAATGATTATAATAATAAACATTTTGCTTGCATTTACTTATTTATTTCTGATACTCTGTATTTAGGCCCCTAACTTCAAATGACATATTCGAGTTTTGAATTCACGTCATTATTTTTAAACCTTGCAAGTGTTGCCAGAACGAGACTGCAGAGAAAGAATACACCCCCCCCCCCCCCCCGTCAATGGCTGAGCCTGGTTGGCAGGAAGTGAGAATGAGAAAAGAAGCTAACGCCCAAGGTCGAATGCACGGTTGCACTGCAGATGGGATCTATCAGTGCCTCACGTGTTGCGAAACAGGTCACTTGCTTGTCAGATTAACATTTTACAAAGGAAAACTAAAACAAAAAAAAATCTAATTACTTGTGGCATGCAAAGAAAGGTGGCTTTTCTGCATTAAGCCATGTTCACAATAGGTCGTCCGCTCTCGGAATTTTTTTTTTGAAAATCAGAAGACATACCTTATAGCCGGTGTGTCTATATATATATATAAAATCAAAGTGAGTGCATCATAATTATAATGATTGCATAGAGCTATACCTCGTAGGAGATTCACGCAGCGGCTTACTGTTGTCGCTCATGCCTAGATCGTCAGGGCTGGGCAGCTGTCCGTCGGCTGCTACAAAATTATTCTGGTGGCCGGCGGCCGGTCAGCCGCCACCACTGCCATCATTACAGGGTTGGTTCAATTCGTAACAGCGGCTTGGTATTGGGAAAACATGCTGATTAATGCGGTTCACATCAATGTGTTGGATTTCTATTAAATTTAGGCGGCATGTTGGCTTCTGCGCTGGCATGATGAGGCCTGGCAATGTTTAGAAAATATAAAAATTTTGTGCGGTCTACTTGAAATATTAACTATCCCGAATATTTCATCAAAAACATCTGATGTGGCATATACACGCACATGGCTTTACTCGCCAATATAATAATATAAGAACACATTTTATTTGCATATATGGAAAACCATACAATAATGGCTGTAATGAATCAGTAAAATAGATCTGGGCGCTGAAAGGAAGGAGAACGCGCACCCGCTCCCTCCGCCTCATCCATCAATGTCCCCAACTCACGACCACCTGCCGACAGACCACATGTCTACCTGACCGCACACTTTCCGATTATTTATTTATTCAGTACGGGGGACATAAATTGCCCCGCGGTATAACCGAATCCATGGTATACCGGGCCGCTGTATTCCGGGCTTCCACTGTACATACCATCTTGGTCATTACATACGGTACAAACCATTTGTCTTTACAATAGAACTGTTCAGGTAGAATTTACACTTTGGAGTAACGAATATGTATTCATGCTCGTCGATCACACAATACATGTTACACAATTGCATGGGAATAGGTACCTGGGTAATAGGCTGTATGTGAGCGGGTATCCGGACATCCACTTTTTTGTACTCGGGTACCTGAGTATTACCTGAAGACACCGGGTAGTGCTCGGGTAACTGGGTACCAGAACACCCGGGTATCACTAGACCTAGTTTGAAGTGTCCACCATCCATGTGCTGGCATGTGGCCGCAAACCACAGAATGTTACCTTGTACTTTATTCAGCATCTCTTCATCTATAATAATAATGACATGAAGTTTGACACCATATCTGCAATTTCATTTGGTGATCATATACTGGATTCAGGAGACCGCTGCGGCCAAATGGTTGGCAAGAATACAAAATGACCCTATATAATTTCTCAACAGATTTCACTTCTCTACACATCTTACAATCCTCCATTATTTTTAAACATTGTATAGCATCCTAGTGGACAAGGAGAATATGATGCAACTTGGCCACAGTGTACAAGCAATTTCAATACACTCAGAGCAATGTCAATACAAACTTACTTTCAACTTTATTGGTTTTGCAACTGCCTTTTCTTTCACCTTCTTCTCTTTCACCTTTGTTTTCTCCTTCTCCTTATTCTTTTCTTCGTTTTTCTTGGATTTCACTTTCACCTTCTCCCCATTCTGTTGTAAGCAAAAAAAAAAAAAAAATTATAAATTATTTTATTTCATAATGTGATACAGCATTATATAGGTTGTTCATGGTAAAGTGAGCACTTTTGAGTGCCTAGTTACTATTTTCCTATCAGCCAAATAATTTATCCTTCCACCATTTTTCAAAATAGACGTTGGCATGCAAATAATAAAAACAGTGTATACATTTCACCAAACTATAAAAGTAATGTCTAAGGCTACAATAAAATATATTTATTGAATATTATACCAAATGTGAGCGCTTCGAAAAGCAAAGGTGGATAACTTAACAGTAACATTTAGTAACGTTATTTTACGGAGTAACAAATTGGATTGTTACATGATTTCGGTAAATACAGGATGGGACTTTTACTGCATGTGGTAACTTAACATTACGTGCACTATAACATCTTGGTATGTAACCCAGTAAAAATTAATATATTTTTATTGCTATGAATAACATTATTCGTATAATGCTTTAGCTAATGATAACAAAATAACATTATGCAGTTGCGCGATCGTGACGTTTTGCTGGCTAAGCCAGCTTCAGCAGGCTGAGTTGTAAGACACTGCCGTGTGGTGGAAGGGGACTGTTCATGGTAAATCTACCACCAACAGCCACAAACAGCACCCTTCCACCAAACTGTAGTGTTCAACAACTCGCCGCCTGATACATCTGGCTTAGCCAGCGGAACGTCGCAATCGTGCAACCGTGTGGAAAATGTGTAGTCCTACTCTGCATGTGTATGTGCGTGTGTGCATGTGCATGTGAGTGCATGTGTGTGTGTGCGTATCAACAAGTACTATACTGTGAATACTTGAATTCCTGTCCTTTTATATATTCTTGGTAGCCTAACGGCCTACTTGCAACCTCAACTAAAATAACATTACGGTGCACATGAAATCACGGTACATAACTTAGTAACAGTTATAACTATATTTGAATATTTGGGTATAGCGTTATTTACGTAATGCTTTAGCTCGTGGTAACGCGATAAAGTTATAGTGCACTGTAACGTCATGGTCATAACAAAGTAAAAAATTATAACTATATTTGCATTGCTGTGGATAATGTTACTCCAAAATGCTTCAGCTCATGGTAACATAATAACGTTAATGAACACTATAATGCCATTGTTACAACAAAGTATAAAAATATTAGTATATTTGCGTTGCTGCAAATAACAGTATTCACGTAATGCTACGGCTCGTGGTTACAAAGTAACGTTACTCTGCATGATTAAGTCAAAGTAAATAACTCAGTAAAAGTTTTAAGTACATTTGTGTTCCTGTTAATAATTTTATATACATAGAGTGATGCACTTGTGGCAAAAATAATGTTGCGGTACACTACAATGATACAGCATATAACCGTATATATGATTAGTGAAGATGCAAACAATATAGTGGAATTCAACACAGTATAAAGTATAATATTACATTAACTAAAAATACCATTAAATCAATTCAATTTTATTTTCAAAACTGAATACAACAGAAGCAAAAGTGAGGCATACTCTGACTCATAACTTCTTTCCAACAATATGACGACTTTGCCTCATCAATGAGCAAGCCTTGCCACCTGATAGCAACAGAGTTTTTATTGTTGACCCGCCACGAGACACCAGATTGTACTGTTTTCTACGGCAAGAATGGAAGTTCCAGCCTGCAGATTGTATTATTCACCGGCCACCGAGACTATCCAAGGTACTGAGTACCACAGCACGCCACTAGACGGCTATACAAGTGCGATTCGCCGCATCTCGATTCTCCAAGCCAGCCAGTGATGTCATACCTTGAGGAAGTTATGCTAGAGCTGCCCCCACTCCTGCGGCGCCTCTATCCAGCTGACAGAGTATAAATAGCGGGACGCTCGTCCGCTCGTGACCAGTCTTCATTCCTTGACCATATTCGTGCCAAAGGAACTGACCAGCCTAATCTCTCTACAACAGCCTTGCCGGAGATCTACCCTGCTCACTTCGTTCCTGAACCTACCCTCCTTCCTTCACCGCATTCGTGCTGAAGGAACTACCTCTTCTTGACACCACCGGGCCCACCGCCAGAGTCATCTTCTCCAGCATATCTTCACTGCATTTGTGCTGAAGATACAACCCGCCACGTCATCTACACACTGAGACAATGCTGCCCCTTCTGGGCAACACATGCATAGGGAGTAGTACAAGTTTAAGTTATTTTAATAGCGCTCGTCCACCCCACCATTGTTAGACTATGCCCAGGCTGCTTCTACCTGGTTATACATAGATTAAGCTCCCTAAGCTCTTGCCAACGTTAGGAAGTAATGCAACACCACTCTGTTTACTATCTGTTAAACGGAATAAACAGTAGTTTTACCATCTCGAGGGTATCCTTTCCGTAGTGAAGTACCTCTCCCAGTGGACCTCACACCGCTTAAGGGATTGTAGGAGACTGAGGAAATTACTCTCATGAGCCAAACACACCAGCCGAGTACCCACACTCTGTCTCTTGAGGCCAGCTTGCCTGCTCAGCTGCATACTCTCTCCACCATGATGTTTCAATGTCGGAGTTATTGTTCACTGAGTGTGGGGAGAATGTTCCCTACCGAGACCCTCCCCCACATGCAGAGACTTTCAACAGTGAGGCCTGACTCTCAGAACTCACAGTGTTTAGGCACCGAGTACTGAGATAGGGTGTCCCCTAGAGTGGGCAGACACTATATGTTGTTGTACACAAGTTAGGACCACACGTCACCTGCAGTCACTTCGCGGACGCGAAGTGTGTAACTTAGTCCAAATGCCCTAGTCCCGTCATAGTGATATCCAAGAGAGTCAAACAGGTGCTAACTGCCTCTGGGCGTTTGCAAGAGATTTCTCCCCTCCTCATCGCTCCGATCGTACCGTTTTCCCCTGAGGATCAAGCCCAGATGTTGTGCCGACTTCAGATTCCAGTCGAACCAGAGATACCTAAGGACCTCTTCCGTCTAAGTGAAGATCGCACCTGATGCTAGCAGCATTCATTAGTAGGCAGTACCAGTCCTTGAGCATCACCACCTCATACTACAGAGGAGTAGATCCAGTGGAACCGTTAAGCCTTTGACCACAAACCAGCCAAATTCACACTCACGTAAGCCAGAGTTGTCCCAGGTCAAACCACTGCTAGAGGTTACGCGTCGCCCAGGTGTATCCCACTGAGAACCAACCCATTACAACTAATTATCATTCTCACCTAACCCGATTTTGTGCTCTGTCGCAAAGCAACCAGGCCAGTCCTCTACACTGTATGTGCACCATGCCATGTAGGGACTAAAAGAGAAACCCGTAATACCCACCAGAGGATGTGCCTGACCTAGCACCCAACAAAACCAACCCTCCTCAACAGTCATAACCTTGCCAGCCTGCGGCATCACGCGTCAACTCTTTCATATAATTTCTAAAACAATGTTTAGTTATTAAGTAATTTCCTGGTATTGGTACAGGTAGAATTCTGTGGGTGGTTGCAGCAGCGATTTTGATAAACCAATGGCTAACTGACTTTGGTTGATATAAACACCTGCCCTGCTCATCCATATAAAATACAGCACATTTTGCAGCGCTTATTAATGTAAATATATACTTTTACACTGCATCCAACATGAAGTTATGGCAACATATCACACCCTTACCTTTTCAGGCGGTTTCTGTGGCTTGGGCTCTCCAAGCAATCCAACATGGCCACGGTGTCGTCGAAACCTCACAATAATACTCCTGGAATCTATTATCAGGTTGTATGTTTGCCGGTATGCTTCAATTGCTTTGTCTACAGTACTGTACCGTATAAATGCGTACCTTTAAGGAGAAAAAATACTGAGTATAATTCTCAGAAAAGAAATTGTATTTTTCAGCTGTCTCCAATAATATGGTAAATACAAAAGAAAACTATTAAACAACTGGCTACTGATGCCTTTCAACAACTTTATACTCATGCCTTTATGGTAACAGTAGAATAGAACTTTTCTAAAATGACCCCTCATGGTTTCCAGAAATAAGAACTTTTGGACATAAGGTCATTGTAAATATTTTGGAAATTTTGGACTGATTTTGATCCACCCCAAACACTATGTCAAATTTACAATCTTTTGCATGAAGACTGTATTAAATTTTCTCTAACAAAAAAACGAGACTTTTTAAATATTAAGTATAAAATTATTTTAAGCGCAGACAACTGATAGGAAAATTGATACTCAAGAGGTGTATACTTAGCCTTCTTTTGTCTCCTAAAAATATTAAAAACATACTAGTTGCGCAAAATTTTAGCAAAGCATTGCACGTTCATGTTCAATTGTCACTAGTGTAAAACCAACATGATTTTGGCATGAAATAGTAATTTCATTGAATAGTCAGACATCTTCCAAATTAAACAATACCCCAGACATTTACCTGACATCTCCTTATCATAAATGTATGTACATTGTGTGGCAAGTGAGTGCTGACACATGATGCATTTTGGGCATAGGAATGTGCCCTCTACTTTCCGACTTCGCCCCATCTTCGAGTGCCCCGCTCATGCAGGGCCAAGTTATTACTCCTCAACACTACAACGGGACACCTGCCTACATGGTATGTTGGCACACATCAGTGAGACTACAGACACGTGGCGTGAAATTGTACTGTCCACCAAGCAACTCCAAGAAGCCGTCATGCTGTCGCCCTACACATGACATGGGATTTTACTGTTGGCTGAGACATAGGTACCCTCCAGGAAAGTCAAGCTAGTACCTCTGTTTGCCAATGGAGGGCAACTCCCAGTCTCTGCTCCAGCCTCTCACCAAGGCGATAAGGAATGTCAGCGCCTCCAGCCGAGGCGACAAGAAATGAAAGGCACCCTTTCAAAGCAAGAATAATCAACCCCTGTGGATACAGGCTAGCCACCCCCTCACCATTCTGAGGACATCCAAGCGTGGAAATTTTGTATAAAAGGAAGAGTAAACCCTGGCTCTGGGCAGTCGCTGCACCTTCCAGCTTGCAAAGGCCGAAGGTAGCAGTAGGGGTAAGTGGTTGCCAACCCTCTCTCTCCTAGCTTGCGAAGGCCAGGGAACATTCGTAAGGGCGCTGACCCCTACACCACTTCGTGAACGCACTTTGGAAGTACGTCTCCAGAAAGTCATCACGTCTACAATCTCCAGGGTAAGTGGACACCAACACTTCTCTCCCAGCTTTCAAAGGCCGAAGAACTTTCACTAGGCCTCTTCGCGAACATGTTTGGAAGACGGCACTAGAGACTCCCCACTTTGCAACAACCACCAGCAGCCACCCTGCAGATCCTGCCGCTGCTCATCAACATCTTACAGAGGCTCCAGAAGACATTGCCTGCTTCTACCACCCACCTCCTGGTAACTCACCAGCTCACCCTAGGTAGCAGGTCGTGCCGACATTCCTTATGAATCTCTCATAACCCACCAAACGGTGCAGGTCACTTCAATTACCCTTCTGGTAACTGAATTCATTATGTTCCTCAACAACACGTCCCTGACAGACTAGGTGCTGTCAAATACGTTAGTTACTATTCGCAAACGTCAGATCTCACTAGTTATCACACCTAGTTCTTGCACAGGTCACTTTCGCCTGTTTTAATCATAGGTAGCTTCCTTAAATTCATTTTGGAGTTAGCATGGTATTACAGTGTTTTACTTATTACATGTAGTACAATATGTCTATTCTACCATATACTCTTGAGTGTCATTTTAACGTAACTTGTTTAACCCTTTTACCTAGTTTAATTTGACTTACGTAACTTATCTCAACTTTTGTTCTCTCACTTCAGACAATTAATTTGCTTTGAGGAAAACCTGGTAGCAGCATGTAACCATTAAGGTAGAACACCCACACATTAAGAGGCAAACCGAAATCTGCCAACAGGTAGACCTTCGGCTGCACCCAAAGCACTAGCAACTCTAACCCTTGTAGAAAACCAACAAGACCGGGTGTTCAGTTCTTTTCCCAGCTTGCAAGGGCTGGAGGGGGGACCAGCAGCACTCCGGCCTGGTTGACCTCTTGTGGGTTGCTCACCCAGACTTCAGAAATTTGCGCCAAACTCAGTTTAGTCCCAGCTTCCAAAGGCCGGACGGTGGGTACACAGGGTGCTATCACTGTGTCCTGGAAGTAGATGCTAGGGTCGTATAAATACCAGTTTTTCCTCGACAGCTTGCCACTGAGTTTAAATGCCTTACACCCAGCAGAGTAGAGTCAGTAAAAATCGTAGAATAGCCTTGCAAGCTACAGTGAGAGAAATTATTAATTTAACTGCAGCAGAAACTTCCCAAGGTAATAACAATAAATCCAACCCTGTTCAACCAACAATACCGTTATTTGAACAGCCAATAAAGATCTCCACTAACGATCACCCGGCCATCGAGACCATCCATCAGAAAGGGGAAGCTCTCCTGGGGCTGGACTTGCCCTGGCATAAGTTAGAATTACCAGAGCCCCCGTAGCCTAGTATTTCCCTTGACACGAGCATCGCCCCTCCATGCATCATAGAGGCCATCACAACTCCACCGCTCACCTGCAGAGTGAGCATGGCAGCAGCAAAGATCATCAGGCTCCACATCAAAAACCAGGTATCGGCTGTTCACTGTAAAGTGAGCACTTTTGAAGCCCTAGTTACTTTTTCCGTTCAGCCATTTTTTATCTTTTATCACTTTTTTGAAATAAATATTGCCATGTAAGCAATAAACACCGTGTGTATAGTCTACCGCACTTGGAAGTTAATGTCTAAGGCTACAATAAAATATATTCATTGGCCGTTATTTCAAATGAGACGGCTTTCAAAAGTGCTCACTTTATCGTAAATAGCCTAAACCTAACGAGGTAGGGTAGTAACAGTAGTCCCAGATTTTGTACCCCAGGTTACTAATTCCTCTGACACTCCTCGTGAAACTGGCTTCACGTTATTTGACATCTCTAAAAGTGAATCGAATCAAGGTCTCCTATCAGGAAACATACCCGGTCAAGTTTACTTTAGGATTTAAATCCCCCTCCTCTTTGGTTGTATATTCGATACACTGAGTGTGTCTACTTCGCGATCTTGACTATATATTGAAACAATTTACGGAGTTAGCATCGTAAACATGAGGATTCACAACAGAATTGTATTTTTTTCACATATTTTTTGTGTGTTTTGTCGTGAGGTATGTAATTTTTTGCGAGAAACTGTGTATTTTGTGTTTATTTCGTGATTTCATGTGCCACAAAAAACAGGTGTCTCTAATGATAGAACACTTCACAAAATACAGCACAGTAGTAAAATAAGGGGGGGAAAAAAAAAATGTTTTACATGTTAAAGTGTTTGAAGCGATGTGTGTATTTGATATCACTAGAGCAACTACACCTATGGGATATTGGTATGTTTCAGAAATAAACCAATCTCGATAACTTTCTAAAATAAGTAATTTTGTTTGCATTTCCTCCTTTTTCACTTTTCGTCGCATGATTAATGTAACCTTGTTAGTAGTATACAAATGTGGTGAATAGAAAAATTACCAAACACATATCTCAAAACTGGTAACAAAATTTTATGTTGCCACTAGGTGCTGGCCGCACGTTTATGCGAGAAAGGCACACAGTACGCTTTATAGATTCGTATATCTATGGTTATTACCAAATCATTTATTTATTTTTTGGTTATGTTTTTATGTAAACATGTTTTTAAAGCTATCCAGGTTATGTGAGGATGACTTGTATACGGCAGCATTTTATTTTTGTTTTGACCCAGTAATATATTAGTTAAAGTTCTGTTTATTTTATTGGTGAGGCGTGGAACTTTAGTTTGTCACATTTATCGCCTTTTGTTAGACGAGGTTGTTTTGCGGCTCTTCTTACAAGAAAGTAGCAATTTGAACTGCTCATTGTTTTGATGATACAGCGGAAAATTTTGCTCATGTGGAAATAACATTCAAATTACTATAATTCGAAGGTTGCAATGTCACCGAAAGAACAAAACGTGATAAAGGTGATGCTATTATTCCTACCAATGCGAGAACTACACAATAAACATTTTCAGTAAAATTGAAAATTGTTGGATTTTTTTTATGAAGTACACTATCAGTGAAATCAGTATGGATTCCAGTCAGTAACGCAGACACTGAAAAGAGTTTCTCAATGTCTAGGAATATAATGACTGACGAAAGATCAAACCAAAATCCAATTAATATGGTAGTAATTAATGACTGTGCTTGCGTTTTCCCATTAAGCGCATGCTACTTTATTTTTGTGACATCACTAAAGTAGCCAAAGTTTGTTGCAATATGTCTACGTCTAAGTATAGTACGCCAACCTGGCTCCCTTTCCATTCATTTGAACAAAATCGCAAGTGTGCATAAAAGATGTAGGACCTCATAAATCATTCACAAAATCAAGCAAAAAAAATTAACAAATTGGGATCCTAAAAAGTTAAGTGCAATAAGTTGTCAACAAATAGTAATAAAAAACGATGAGATATCTAAGTTGCAATAACACAAGCCAAGTGAGAAGGCAGGCAGGCAAGCAAGCAAGAGCACAATGGCTGGGCAAACGTGTCACAGTGTTTATGTGTAGAAACAATAAGCCACCTGAGGCATAGAGGATGGGTGGAGTAAATAGGTATTAGCTAAAGCTCACGACCTTGCAGGTAGAATCTATTTTTAGATATGTGCTATGTAAATCCAGTACAGTGCTCACTACAAGAAATTTTTAACATACAGCAACCAAGAAAAAGTGAAACAAATATATTTTTCAGTCGATTTCCCTACATTTGTTTTTAATTTTTTTTAGATTTCTCAAAAACAAGTCATCATAGAAACATTGTTGCTATAAATGAGGTCCTTTCAGAAAGGTTCTACTGTATGCTGATAGTTTACATTATACAAGATATTTTATGTAGTATTTTCCAAGCATATCACAATTCCCTGGCACAAATGTGGAATAGTAACAAAACTACTGGCTATAAAAAAAATACTTAATGAATAAAAAACACATGGTCTCTCAGTATGATACTCTATTTTTTCTTTACAAAATGTTACAACATTACATTATTATGCGACTATAAAAATGATGCTAAACACAAGAACATACAGTTATTTATTAATGGGGCATTTACACCGAGCTTCCTTTTTGCCAATTTGTTGCCATAAAAAACTATGGGGACAACAGTTTCAACAGTACAGTTTCAGAAAAAACGTAGATGACATTATTATGTAAATTATTAAAATTAAAAAAAGTGTAACATTATGAAACATATAAAATAAAAATACAAACAGAATCCTCAGAACCTGATTACAATTTTCCAAATATGATACATAAAATTATTAGTGATGGACGAGTTTGATTTTTACGGCTTCGAGTCGAGTCAAGTTGTATGGAACACGTGTCGAGTGAAGTCGAGTTCAACATAACATTCTTTTTTAGTTAAAATTGAGTTAGTAACAAAAATGTAAATATGTACCTATGTACATGGGTATAACGCCAGCCCCTTATAACTTACTCCCCTTCTTATAGTCACAGTTTACCAAGGAAAAAGTCTGGGACTAGTTTCTACCAATACGAATAATTATTTGCCAGGGTGAGAGATTCAGAGCACTACTTTTCCCTCTCGCAGATGAGTGAATGACTATGGTAGGAATGGTAGGAATGGCAATGTCAGCCACATGATACTGGTAGACAAAGAAAGATAGCTGTAAGAGGCATAGAGTGGGTATGTAGCTTACAAGTTGGTCCTCAGCATGGTCTCATCGCCGCCGGGTGAGTGGACAAGCAGTCCACATTTAAAGTTTCTGTTACCTAATAGTTTTAGCGGACAAGCAGACTACATTTCAAGTTTCTGTTACCTAACAGTTGTTGTTTCTTTTTAAACACATGTTTTTTAAAATGGTAATTAGATGAGAAAAGTAATGACAAGTTTACCATTATGCATACTTCTGCTGCATGTGCGACATGCCCTGAGCCAAAGGCTTTTCATGTTTAAATACCATACGTCCTATAGTTGTACATATTTGTGTTGTGCTAAGACTGCACCTGTCAACCTTTGATATCGCCCAACATGGCGGCAAAGAGGAAGTGCTTCATGGCTAAAGTCATGAATATAACACCCACTGGATTTTATCACAGCCGAAGATCACAAATGTCAACCAAGTATCAAGGCATGTAGCCGAGTTATAGTATTAATTCCGGCACAACTTTAGTGGTTTAGAAACATAAAATTGATTCACGAGACACAAAAGGTAATTGTTAGATGTGAATATTTGTTGTTTATATCCTAAAAGCGCTGTGACTCGACTTGCACATTCATTAGCTCGATGTCTGCTGTAAAAAAAGTGACTCGAATGACAAGTCAATCTTTATTGACTCAACTAGATTTTTCGAGATTAGAACCATCACTAAAAATTATACAATTTTTTTTTCCCCACAAAACATTTCATCAGATTACACAACATGTAACTGAAAATTTAAAAACTTTTAAAAAAGAAAGCAACTTCAGGTTAATAATATATATAATTACTGTTTACAAGCAGAAGCACTTCTGAGATGTGGTGGTATTCTTAATGTGACTTGTACCATTGTTGTGCTTATACATGTGTTAACGGCTTTGTTTGTCACAAGAGGGCAGTAATGTCCAAAATGGCGTGAGTGGAGGATGAGCACAACTGCTTGTCCTAAACATTTTTGGTCTGTTAGGCCGGATAATTTACAAGAAATACAGTTTTGTTTATGGCAATGTCCGCTAGAAGTAAAATTTACGCCTTTTAACGGTTTGGTGACGGCGAACAGGAAAGTTTCTACGGTTATTGACTGGTTTTGTTTACGGCATGTCGCGTCAAAATTTGTTGTTGATAAACACGCTGCGATAATGATCTTCGCCGGCCAGAGGAATTTTAAGCTGTGTTTCTCGCTCACATACGAGCACATGAATATTCTGCAGTTTATTATACAGTCCTCTTCATACATCAGTGCAACTTATTGTTGGAATAGACAGTTATTCGCACCATTAAATAAATTGGTGGCTGCAGCAATCCCCGAGCTCAATTTGTAATTTTTCAATTATCTGCTAGTCCAGGCAGATAAGGTCAGAGAACTGTATGATGTGTATAGGGAAGATGCATCGAAGGTGGAAGACTTTGAGCTGGTCTTCGAAGAGGTTATGTCAGTTAGAAATGAAATACTGACAATTTTTTTTGCCATCTGCACCCAGCCATCTCAAGATAATCCAAGCGTATTAGACGAGTGCAAAGAACTGTTTGCAACATACAAAACAGTTTTCCGTGAGATAAAGAAGGTGTACAGTAGATTGAAGAAAACACTTGAGACTATATGACACGCAGCAGCAATTTACAACTTAACCAAGTGCAGAATTCATTATTTGTTGGGTTGTTTACAAGGGGAGGCCATACGTTTGTATACAATATACTGGTTATCGAAAGCAATTACTTGGTAATTTGGAAAATATTAGAGAAGAGGTTCAAGAGTTTGAGATTCACACCAACACTACACATCCAGAAGATCTTGCATCTACAAAAGGTTGATAGTCTGAACGAATGTGCATTAATCAAGTTTGTGACTGCAGTTGAAGAAAATTTCAGTGCGCAGGAGGCTCAGAAATTTCCAGTGGCTCAGTGGGACTTCCTAATTCTAAATACATTGCTCAGGAAGTTGAATGCACCACTCAGCCAGGCATTTGAACTTCCCCACGAAGAGGATGCGCCATTATATTACAAACTACTCAAATTTCTGGAATGGAAGGCTAGAGCTGTGGAGCATGTTCAGCTTGCTGCTGACGATTAACCTCCTGCTCACAACACCTGTAACAGCCCACTCTCTTAGAGGAAGTTTTCCTCCTGGAATAAATTTCGGTTGATCATCTATGGTAACAATCGACAGTCAGCATATTCTAAAACAACCCTTGTTTCTCTGCATAATAATACAGGTAAGCAGATGTGTCCAGTTTATGGAGTAGCTCATGCCAGCAGTACCAATGCACACATCACATCACGATTCACTTGTCATGAGATACAAGTTCTGACGAGGAAGACCAAGATACTACAGACTCGGCTGGACATGAAGATAGTAATAGTAGCACTGTTGCAATGTATTCGTTGTGTGTTTCAGAGGAAGATGGTCCTCTGACCACTGTTTTGCTTAAGACTGCTCGCATCAATGTGATAGACAGTAGCGGCCAATACCAAGTTGTGGGTGCATTAATGGGTAGTGCATCCCAGATGTAACTTATGACCGAAAGGTGTGTGAAACGCTTGAGCCAAGTGACATCACGCTAGGGTGAGTGCTTCTGGCATAGGGCATGCTAGGACGGACTCGAGAGGGGCTGTGGTGATTGAGATTACTTCGCTTGACACACCAGAGATGCATCTTACTACTCGAGCGTTGATTCTCAATAATATTACTGGCGATTTGCCTTCAGCTGAGATTATTACAACAAATCTTGCACCATTTGAAAGATATTCCCTTAGCCGATCCCGAATTTGCCTCACCTGGTTGCACTGACATGTTGCTGGCAGCAAATGTAATGGCTGATGTGATGACTGGCCGCAAGACTGAAGGAAAACAGCATACATTCCATAAAGCATTTGGTTAGGTAGTGGCCGGTAATGATCCATGTGCAAGTAAACATGAGTCAATTTCCATACTTGTTTTACCGGATGCATCTCTCGAGGTGGCCCTACAGAAGTTTTGGGGGATAGGAGAGGTTCCATTAGTGAATTTTCTGTCAAACAAGAGCCAACAGTGCGAGGATCACTTCATTAGTACCCACAAATGTGGCTAAGATGGAAGATTTGTCCTGAGACTCCTGTTCAGATCACCTATGTGTAATATAGGTATCACATCTTCAACAGCACTGCGTAGACTCACGGGACTAGAGCGTTGACTTACAAAGATGCCAGAGCTGAAGTAATACTACCAAGACTACATGAAGGAGTATGAAAGCTTGGGTCACATGACACGTATTGGACAAATGTCCCTGACTTGCCAGTAACAAAGTGTGGTATACTTTCAACTGTTGCTCATCTTTATGACCCATGTGGATGGGTAGCACCAGTGATAACATCCAGTAAGATGATGATGTAGACCTTGTGCACTCAAGGCCTAGGTTGGGGTGAGCCAATTGGGAAAACATATCAAGAGTATGGATACGTTTTAAGGACTCTTTGCCATGTTTGAGGTTGGTGTGAGCAGATTCGTTCCAGTCCAAGAACATGACGCAGTTTCATGGTTTCTGTGATGCCAGTAAGAAGGCATACATACACTGCAGTAATTTATACTCGTGTCACAGCTGGTGGTGCCGTTGAAGTTCACCTGCTTGTTGCCAAGTCCAGGGTGGCACCACTCAAGACACTCTCTGTTCCAAGGTTAGAGCTGTGTGCAGCAGTTTTGTTATGCAAACAAGACTCCACAGTAGTCCTGGCCTGGTTACGATTGTCATCACACAGCTTAAAAACCTTCGTCGCCACCAGAGTTGCAGAGATCTTGTCCACTGTACCACCTAGTTTCTGGAGGCATGTTCCACCGGAACATAACCCTGCTGATGTCGCTTCATGTGGCTGTCTTCCTGACCACTTGGTGAACACAATATGGTTTTCAGGGCCACATTAGCTGTTACATCCTCACGAGAGTTGGCCTGTGCAGCATTCCTATGAGAAAATACCTCTCCCCAAAGTTAAACCAGTGATGTCCAATGTTTTGGTGGCAAACGCCAGTCAGGTACAGAAATCTGATGATCCTTTAGGTCTTCCTTTTCTGGACTTCAGAGAGTCATGGTATGGATCTTACGTGCGAAAGCCATTTTTCAAAGGCTGCCCCATTCCAATGGCAGGTCGCAGACAACAGAGGAGTTGTACAATGCCCGTAATAACTGTGTCAAGTCTATGCAGGCACATTACTTCAGGTAAGAGATTAGAGCTTTGGAAAAGGGAGAACCATGTTCTAAACCCATTGAAAGCCTTGTGCCTTTCTTAGACTCTAAGGGTGCTGTCAAGGTGGGCGGCAGGCTGCATAATGCACCAGTGACTGAAGAAAGTAAGCATCCCATCCTACTTCCAAAGCAAAGCATCCTGTTTGAGTTGATCATAATGCATTGTCATGTGACCAACTTTCACTCAGGTCCTTCAACCACACTGTACCCCAACATGTTGAAAATACAGGATCATTTTTCCTCGCACTTTGATTTGTAAGCTCCTTCACAACCATGTCACATGTTTTAAAGTGAGTGCAGCTTCATCAGCCTTAATGATGGTACACTTCCTGCCTCACGATTCACCCACGGTATGACTTTTGCAATGTTGGAATTGAATTTTGGGGGCCCATTCCTTGCTACCCGTTAGAAAAAGAAGAAAGACCACCCAGAAGCTCATGTCCGACCTGTCTGCAGCAGCATTCCTTGCTGCAGAAGCGTTTTGTATTCATTCAAGGGCTTCCATTGGAGATATCCTCAGACAATGGAACCAACTTGGTGGGTACCAGAAACTACCTGAAGGACGTGCACAAAAGTGGAGAAAACCAGCAACAAATTGTCAGTGAGACCAGTCGGAGAGGGATAAAGTGGTGGTTCAGTCCCCTTGCCAGTCCCAACTTGTTTCCAGGAGGTGACTATTAAAAGTCTAACACCTGAAATGTGTGGTAGGTTCACAGCTGCTTACTTTCAAAGAACTGGGAACTCTATTTGCACAGATATCTGCAGTGCTGAACTCTTGACCACTATGTGTTTAGTCAGAGGATCGTCGAGAGTATGATGTTTACACTCCGGGGCATTTCCTAGTGTGACGCCTTGGTAGCTCTGCCAGATCATGACTTGTCAGAACTTCCTCAGAACCGTCTTGACAGGCTGGAGCTAATCACTCAGGTCCAGCATAGCATGTGGAAGTGGTGGCGTGATAAGTGTGTGTGTAGATACACTCCAGCAGAGAAACAAGTGGAGCTCATCTCAGCCCAACATTCAGGTGAACCAGCTGGTGCTGTTGAAAGAGCAGCACTTACCTCCACTGAAGTAAAAGACAGCGCATGTTACTGAAGTCCACCCTGGGCAGGATGGGATAGTGAATGTTGTGTCATTTAGAACACCTCAAGGTAACTTCACCAAATCAGTCACACAACTCTGTCCTTTCCCTGACGAATAACTGTGTATTGTTATACATACGTTGTGTACGTTAGAACGATTGGAAAAATGTTTATTTTTGGTGGATGGAATGTTTACAAACAGAAAAACTTCTGAGATGTGGTCGTATTCTTAATATGTGACTTGTACCATTGTTGTGCTTAGACACATGTTAACCGCTTTGTTTGCTATGAGAGAGGGCAGTAGTGTCGCAAGATGGTGCGAATGGAGGACGAGCATGACTGCTTGTCCTACACAATTACAAAATCTAAAACCTTACCGTGTGAACTTTATCTTCTGTGCAAAACCCAAGTCAACCCTTGCAGCTGTTGGAAATGTTTGTTTCACACATGTTGCATTCACATTTATTGGGAGGTTTCCAACATACAATCTGAAACATGCCAAAAGAAAATTAATTGACGTGTCTTATAGAGGTGGAAAATGTGTCAGAATCTGTCCAAATTCCAATAACGAGCCCTTAGAAAAAATCACACATTTCTCAGGAACCGTGAAAGGTAGCTGAATCATTGCAGTTCTTTAAAAGGTGTACAATATTAAAATATTAAGGTAGTGCTAAGGGCCATATGTAATTAAAGTTGATTTGTGTTCCTATGCCTCTTACATGAAATACTAACATTTTGGACAATATTAAACTGATAGCTGGTAACTGAGTAAATATTTTACATCCAAAAAGCAGTAACTATAAGTTTTGGTAGCACTTCAATTTGACTATACATAACTATGCATATGGCTCTTAAGTCACTGAACAACATGACTCACACGCATGATGTAATAATCTGTAATTTCCCATTTGCAAACAAATAAATATTTTTATTATACGTTAAGCATTTACAAAAAAACTTGAAACTTTTAAGAAACACTTAAGAGGAAATCAGGACTTTTAAGGGCCCTAAAAATAATGTTTGAAATTAAAGACTTTTTAAGAATTTCTAAAGACCATATGAAAACTTCAAGAGCTATCACAAAAAATACATGTAAGCAGCACTCACGTATACGGGTCGATGTCCTCAGGGGAAAGCTCCTCCTCTTCTTCTTTTGTGTACCTTTTCTCAACCACTAAAGTACCACATCCAAATTTGATTTTTCGCATTTCTTCTATTGTTTTATCTGCGTCTACATTTTCACAAAGCTGTACAAAACAATACCTGAAGCAAATAAAAGAAAAGTAAAGTTATTATGTTTGTTTCCTTCAATTGCTTTGGATGTTGCACAGTATAGGCTGTTCAGTGTAAAGTGAGCACTTTGTAAAGCCCTTCCAATAGGCCTTAACCACTAATAAAATACTTTATGGCAGCTCCAGACATTAACTTTTGGAAGTGGCGGAATGAATACAGTATGTTTATTGGTCACATGGCAATGTTTATGTTAAAAAGTGGCGGAAAGATAGAAATTAGCTAAAAGGAAAAATTTAGCAGGGCCTTACAAAGTGGTTACTTTACTGTGAATAGGCTATATAGTCTGATTTTACATCTCCTAATTCTATACTTTCCTGCATTTTACTTCTATTGATTTTACAGCTTAACTTACACTTTACTTCAGGTTTACCCACCTCTTCTTCTTGGTGAAACTAAAAAGTGTAAAAAAAGATGTTCCAGTGACGCATTTCTAAAAATTAATTTAATGTGTACAAGGGAAACAAACTTGCACTGAAAATGCAAGCCAAAAAAACACTACACAGGATGGCCACTCTAATGAAAATATAAAATTCCAGGGTTTTTCCAGGTTATAATAAGGATTTTCCAGATTTTTCACACACACACTTAAAAAATCAGTTTTTTACAATGTAGTATATATAGAAAACAATATAAATGCAATATAACTTCCCTAGACAAAAAAAATTATATTTACACATTCAGTAAGTTACTACTTAAAATTCAAATTTATATGCACATTATATATAAAGCTGTCCTCCAGCTAGGCGGCGCGCCATGTACTGCTTATCTGCAGGCTAACTGTGCACAGCTTGCTTATGCTGCGTGCATGTCAGCAGGGACAGCCATAAGTTGGGCTATTTTCATGCATAGCCGACTACTGACCGCAGTTCCTACTTACTTTTATCCCCAAGTGTGAGTGGAATGATTGTAGGGCGTGCGCATATGTGTGTGTGATGTGTATGTGCACGTTCAGATTTGCACAGGCCACGTAACAGTAATACGTTAATGACGATTTTTAGGATTTTGATTTTGGATTTTGACTTCCTGCACTGAGTTTGGAGCTGAAAGTATCAATTATTGGCTATATTTATAGATGATTTTATTGAATTATGGTTTATTGTCGGCCCTAGTTTTTATTTTCAGTGTCATGCTTCGATTTGACAACTTGCTTACGTTTAGGGGGTTAGACTTTAGACGACTCCTGATAAGACAAAGTGAGCGGTAGTTAGTGTAAAACCGTAACAATTCTGGAGAAATATGAAATAATAAAAGGAAAGTACTGGTTGCGCAGCATGGCGGCAAAATTCTGGACCATCATCCTTGACTCCGATATTAATGGGTGTCTCCATGGTACGTAAATGATCGTCAATAACTCTTAAAATGAATTTGCGCATACCAATTAAAGTATGCCGCATTCATAAAAATGTTTACAGCCTGCTAAGAAGCAGTGACACTCGAGCCTAAATTACGTTGCACAGTTTTAACTTTTTTGGGCGATAACGAGAGGCTGTACTAATACACATCTAGGGTATAATTTATTCTGAATTCAGCTGCTTATTAAAACATGATTTATCATCTGGTTTTCTCAGGAGAAGCAACTGAAACAGAACGTGAAACTCACTAAATTAGACATATCACGCAAAGTTCAAACTTTTCTAGGCAATAACGACATTATGTATATATACGTCTTTATATCACTTTATTCAAAAAAAGTGTCCTTATTAAAACAAATTTATATAATTTAAATAAATTGACCAGTTTACTCAACAGCAACAGAAAATGAACCTAGCACATAGCGCATTTTGTTTATAGTAATGAGACTTGTTAATAATACTGCTGGGACATCTTTCATTTTTAAAATGTCTACATTTTATATTTAATTAATATATAATTGAGATAATGGTAGTTTTTCTACCATAGACGACTAAATGCGGACTTATACGGTTTGGTAAAAAGTCGTGACACTTATTAGTGTTTTAACATTGAGACAAGGGAATGGTAAAATACACTTTCACCTGGCCCTGTCATTTTATTCAGAAGACATTTGCAGGTTAAATGAAATTAGTAACGTGGGCATCATTCCAATAACTGATTATACGTCAACAAAGAAGGAGAAAAATATCGTTACAAGCGACACGGGAGGCATGCGATGATTGCAGGGAAGCTACGAACAGTCTAGCAGTCAGCAGTTGTGAGACGTTGCCGACTCATAGCTTTCTAGATTCCTACTGTGCGGGTGGGTGGCAATTAATGCTATGCTGT
Source organism: Dryococelus australis (assembly GCA_029891345.1). Lineage (NCBI taxonomy): Eukaryota > Metazoa > Arthropoda > Insecta > Phasmatodea > Phasmatidae > Dryococelus > Dryococelus australis. The sequence goes on along the minus strand of CM057004.1, from coordinate 85,933,596 downwards.
AAACTTCTATAGTTAAATAAAGCTAAGGGTATGTTACATCGTTAGTTTAGATGTTTAAATCAAGTGAAACATTTGGGACGATTAACACACACACACACACACAGCAGTAAAAAATACTACAAGCAATTGTTGCTTACATTTGCTGCAAGAAGAAATAATTGTGGTTTGGTTCGAATGTGCAGAAAAGAATGCAGTAACTTGCAAGTTTATTGAGTTATCAGCAAGTATTTTTTGATGCAGTTTGGAGTTTACGTGGCTAAGAAACGCTCCCCTGCCCACTGTATCTATTTTAAAACCTTTAAAACATATTTTGCACAGCGCACTGCCTCTATCTTTAGTATCTTTTGAAGCCCATGGAAATTCTGATTCGTAACGAGACTAATATCTAGTTGACATGATCACTTCATCACACACAACATTACACACAAACACTAAAAAACAAGCGAGCGGCGTGACCTAGACGTTGAAAGAGGTAAGATGAGATACGCCTGCTGACATTCTTCCCCTCCAGAGTGACATGTCGCTCGACGTGGGGAACTACTATGGCGGGTGGGCGGGAACTGGGCGTGGGAAACTACTCCTGCTGGAAAAAATGTTACGTAATTTTGACAAATGATTGTTTACATAAAACTACCCTGACCTACCATCACAGTATTCGGCGATGAAACTTGAAAAAACCGAAAAGGGGGGAAAAAATTCCCTACAGATGGACAAAATTCCAGACTATTTCCAGGTTTTCCCCAGGTCCTTTTCAATTCCATACTTTTTCCTGGTTTTCCCAGTTCGGTGGACACCCTAACTACAAAGTTACAAAGTCATGATACAATGAACAGATTACTCGCTTCCCACCAAGGTGAACCGAGTTTGATTCCTGGCGCAGTCAACTGGATTTTTTGGTGTGGAAAATATAATGGATATTGCATTTCGCAGATGAGTTTACTTGTGGTATCTTCCATTTTCTTTACCCATGGCTCCACCCTTTCATTCCAGTGCTGATCCATCTTCACCTCATTTTACCAACACTTGCATCCAGGACCTTGCTGCTTAAGTAATGACCAACTCCTTTCAGTACATACTAGTGTTCATGTGTCCTGTAAACAGTCTAGATTTGAACAGTGGGCTGCACCAAATAGCAGGTTGTGGGCCAGCTGGCCTGCATGGAAAAATCAGAGACTGCAGTATGAGGAGGGTGAATTCCCCTTTCCCTACACCAAAACGATGATAACTGTCGTCTCCTTCAGGTCTGGTCAACATGACTGAGAGGAGTCTCGCACCAAAAAATGCCAGCTGCCTGACGCTTGAGGGATAGACATGCTCAAGCCATCCAGAAGAAAGGAAGATATGAGGTGGAAATGGAGCAGTGACAGAATGGTGATGGACAGGAAATGCTAGTCCCCAAGAAAACACATACACCACAGCCCATATGAAAATTCCCAACCAACTAAAGCCTGGGATCAAGGTGGAGACCCTAGTGGTGAGAAGTGAGGAGTCACTACTAAGCCAAAGAAGTGAGGAGTCACTACTAAGCCAACCGTGCATCCAACTACATAGCCATGTTTTTACAAATTTAAGCACACCAGCAAAAATGAGGTGCACTGCACAACAAACCTTGCTCCACTTGGAACCTGAAAGTACACGTTGTCGATAGCCGGGTGGAAGGTCTTGACAATGTCCTTGCTGAGGTCTGGGTCAGGAAACCGTATCACGAGACTATGACTTTTCAAGCCTCTCAAAAGTGACACCTCTTCTCGCAGGGCTTTTTTTGCATCTTCCTTATTCCACGGCCGAGATGGGTAGCTTTGGGACATGGAACGGCGCTTACTTGATTTACACTTCGTAATGGTCTCAGTGCGAACCTGTACAAGAACAATATACACACTAACAAAATAATATTGGCTACATTATTTTTCATGCTATCATTGGAATACTCAAAAAACAAAATCCTTCTAAAAAAACTTAGAAATATACGTAATGCGATTATAATATACCCGATATGAATATTACAGTACACAGCTGCGAGACATTTAGCAAAACCATGCCTGACTGACATAAAAAAATTAATTTACAAATCATTACTATACTTTCCAATATTTCTTCTTTTATAAACAAATACTATTACTTTTTAACAAGTTATTTTTGTGTACCTCCCAATATAAATTTATTGGTTAAGTTCATCACCTACACATGAAATGTTACGCTGAGACTGCCTGTCCTACACACCAGCAGTCTCAACAGTACGTATAGTCTCCAACCCAGATGCTACAGCACCACACATAAATAACAGAATGGGAACACTGGGATACAAAGGAATGCTCCTCAGTAATCTCAGGTACTGGGAAAAATAAAAATAAATTAACTACATCAATAAATAAAGTGTTTTTAAGTATAATTATGCCTACATTTAATTATTTATCATAATGCAGCAAAAAATAATCATTTTCGTGTGTGACTTTTCTCAACATATATTTATACAATGCAGACATGAAAAGTGGTGCTCACCTGTACAATAAAAAAACTTTAACTGTGCTTAAAAATTTATATCAAGAGCTCACATATTATAGTGACCAACTACACATTGGCCAATACATTACAGAACATTGAAGTCTGCACCTCCTAAATTACTTTTACTATCATAAACCAATAACAAGGAAAACTTGGAAATTTTTTTTTCTCTATATCTATCTCTATCTATATCTAGTTAAGATTGCAAATATGCCACTAGGCTACCAAAATTATATAAAGGACATGAATCCAAGTACTCACAGTCTAGTACTTGTCGATAGGCACACACACAAAGTAGGACGAGACAGTTTTTTCACGCTGTTGCGCGATCGCGACGTTTCGCTGGCTAAGCCAACTTCATCAGGCGGTGAGTTGTAGGACACTGCAGTATGGTGGAAGGGCACTGTTAGTAGTAAACCTTGCGGCCAGGTGGCAAACTAGGGTGTGGCAGGAAAATTGAAAAATTGCAGGTATAGTAAGGAGCTGAGATTATCTTATATTGAGGCCTGGTGGCTTCCTGGATTTAGTTATAAATTGGTGAGCTAATTCCCTGCGTCTGAGCTCTGAGTTATTGCTTGAAGGTGGCAGGGGCGCTCACAACTCTGGTACTGTAGCAGGAATCAAAATCTTTGTTGTGTGATGCTGCATGTGCTGAAACTGGTTTGTCCTGTAGGTTATTGATGTTGCCAGCTATGGCTTGTTTGGTATCTGCTCCTGTGGCCATTCATTCTTTGCCTGAGTGTGTTGGTGAGGCCGATGTATTCTGCATTACAGTGTTGGCACTGTATCTGATAAATCAGATTTTGTGTTGCACAGTTGTAATTGCCTTGGATGGGTATGTGTGGTTAGTGAGTCTGCTGTTGAAAGAAGTTGAGGGTTGGTGAATGGTGCAGGTGTCACAGTGAGAGCTATTGCAGGGGTGGGATCCTTTGGGAATGACAGTTTGATTGGCATTTGTGGTAGGATGCAGCTTAGGATGAACCAGTTTGTTACGGAGATTAGGTGGCCTTTTGAAGACCAATCTGGGTGGCTTGGAGAGCAGGTCTTGTGTTTGCGGTGAAGAAGTTAGAATTTTGTATCCAGAGTGGAGAATGTTTCTGAGTTTATTTAAGCCTTCATGATATGAGACCACCAGGGGAATATTAGAGTGGTTGACCTTGGTTTGTGTTCCAGTATTTGAGATGGCTTGCTGAATCTGTTTGTGGACAAGGTGCCTGGGGTAGCCCCTATCAAGGAATGCTCTGGCTATTTTTTCACACTGTTTGTTGAGATCACTGTTGGTGGAGCAGATACGTTTGGCCCTTGTGGCAAGACTGTAGGGTAGGGATTTCTTGGCAATATATGGGTGGTAGCTGTCGAAATGTAAGTACTTGAGGTTGTTGGTGGGTTTGGTGTGTAGAGCAGTTTAGATTGTGCCATTGTGGAGAGAGAGTTCAACATCCAGGAATATGGCATGTGTTTTGGAGTATGACCAGGTGAACTTGAGTGTACTGAATGCGTTTAAATTGGTTAGAAAGTGAATTAGGCTGTCTTCAGTGGAAGTATATATCATGAAGATGTCATAGATGAAACGCATCCAGCAGTGTGGTTGGGTTGGTTGGTGACAGGAAGTTTTCTTCTAGCCGGCCCATAAACAGATTGGCATAGGATGGGGCAATACGCGTACCCATTGCTGTGCCTTTGATGTGAAGGTAGTGTGAGTCTTGAAATTTGAAGATGTTGTTGCTGAGGGTTAACCTGGCGAGTTCAACAAGGAATGCTATAGAAGGTTTGCTGTGTGGTGGTCTTTGTTTGAGGTAGTATTCTGTGGCTGACAGTCCAGATGAGTGAGGGATGTTGGTATAGAGAGACGTAATATCAATGGTGACCATGTATGCATCTTGGGGAATGGGGCCCAGGTGTCTCAAGCATTCCAGGAAGTGGCCAGTGTCCTTGAAGTAGGATGAAAGCTGCTGTACCCAAGGTTGAAGGTGGGTATCTACAAAGGCTGAGATTCTCTCAGTGGGGATGCCAACCCCTGATACAATGAGACGTCCTGGGGGTGGCCGTTGTTCCTTGTGTATCTTCCGAAGCAGGTATAAAAATGGTGTGGTTGGTTTATTTTGGGTGAGAAGTTTAATTGAAGCATCGGATAGGTCTTGGAGATGGCCGTGGGACACAAGGAATTGATTAAGGTGGTCGCAGAATCTAGTGAATTGGTTTTCTGTTAGACGTTTGTAGGTATGTGTATCCTTGAGTTGTATTTCTGCTTCTAGAATGTAGTCTTTTTTGTTGAGGATCATTTTGCTTGTGCCCTTGTCAGTCGGTAATATCATTATGTTTGGGTTGTTTTGGAGGTTTTTGATGGCTGTTCATTCTGAAGAGGTTATGTTGCTATTGTTGGGTAATGAGGTGGCAAAATCAGATTTATCAGCTACAGTGCCAATACTGTAATCTAGAATACATCAGCCTCACCACCAACACACTCAGGCAAAGAATGAATGGCCACAGAGCAGATACCAAGCAAGCCATAGCTGGCAACATCAATAACCTACAGGACAAACCAGTTTCAGCACATGCAGCATCACACAACAAAGATTTTGATTCCTGCTACAGTACCAGAGTTGTGAGGCCTACCACCTTCAAGCAATAACTCAGAGCTCAGATGCTGGGAATCAGCTCACCAACTTATAACTAAATCCAGGCAGCCATCAGGCCTCAATATAAGATAATCTCAGCTCTATGCTATACCTGCAATTTTTTCAATTTTTCAATTGCATTTGCACTTTGAATGGTGTTGGCAGCATACAAGACCAAAGAGTACAGTGTGTTTATATACACACTTACAAGCAGTGGCTTAGTCTCCTTGGCCTTCACCTTCCCTCCTTGTGCATGCACTGATATCACTGGTAACCAGAGATCAGCCAGGTAGAGTTACAGACGGTTCACCAAGGATGTCCCGACACGTGCCACCACTGCTGCGATAAGCCTGTTAGGACTTTTGCCGCCTCCTGTACTTGGGGGATTGAATTACTTGAGTTGTTGTTGTAAGAATGTTCTGATCACTTCCCTCAGCATGACTCGATGGTAAGGAACCCTGTGGATCGGGCGAGATGATTTATATAAGACTCTGTGGGTCTCAGAGTCGAGAGTCTGGAAACTTGCACAGCCCCAAGCAACAGGGGTGCAGAGCCAGCAAAGTGATGACTGATAGTGACCAGTAAGACTGAAGTCTGCATACACTGGTACAGTGGAGAGTGAGACTGACCGGTGACGCTGTAACACTGGATTCATGAGTGACAGACATGTGCAAGGATGGTAATAGAGTTTAATTGCAAATACATGTGTTGATGCATAACGCATCCCGAAGAGGTGCTTATTAAAGAAGCAACTTCGCCCCATCCAAAAGTTACTTTATTTATAAGGGCAAGTCAATCCTAGTTAAAAGCAGTAATGGAGGCGGGATACGTAAATAACATATGTTGCCAGACACTCGACACACCTAATTACCACATGTTCCTAGCTTTTACCATGCACCTGAACTATCCAAAAAGCCATCACGTCATCGCTCCTCCCCGAAGAAAGACAGTTCTACTTTGCCGCTCCCGCTGGAAGAACAGCGCTCATTTAGAATTTCGCACCACTGCAGAGAGGTGTTCCAATTGCCAGAAAGTCACTGCTTCCGCAAAAGCATCAGTGCAAGACGTGTCAATGCCTCGCAGCTCACGCCATGCAGATAAGGATCCATGGTTCATGCATGTGACGTAACAAGCTCCACCCCAAGAGGTGGGGCTAATTCCTCCGCACCTCTCGGTGCGCCTAGAAGAAAAAGAAATTAGTATAAAAGGCACCCCAGCCCAAGGCACGACAATTTGTGCAGGGCTGCAGAAGAACCCTGATCTCTCTGGCTGTGGAGGCTGAGGACACCACCGAATCGCTACTCCTTCTTCTGGCTGTGAAGGCCGGAGTATTCAGTAAGGTCAGAGTCCTTCAGCTACTCCGGTAAATGCGCAGTGCACCAGTGGTCGCAGATGCCAGCAAGCTCTAGAGAGCCCTACCTAAAGAAGAGTTCAACCTCTTTGGCTGCCTACAGTAGCAGCTATCCAGAGGCTACTACCCCTGCGGCCTCCGCCAGTTACTCCAGGTAGTTACAACCGGCCACCAGATGGCAGCATCGTCAATGTCTTAACCTTCCTTGAAATACCTTCCTTCTTCAGCCTTAACCAGATACTCAAGGTTGCAATGACATAGTCCCTTCTGGATCCCTCTTAAGGCCTTGGCCCAGCCACATCTTTACTGCTCCAGTAAAGAACTATTTTGAAAACCCACGTCTAGGTCGTCTAGGTCTCTACTGGACAACCCATTAACTTCAGCTAGGAAGCCCTGGATATTAATTCATTGAGTATTCTCATATCTTACGTAAATACAACTTATTCTTACTTTTGCTATGATGCCTTCACCTGGCCGTAACGAGACACACTCTCGCAGTTTAAATATGAAATTATTTTATATTTAAAATGTCACTGATATTCTATCATTGTTACATTAGAGTATCTTTTGTTACGAATCATTGATTTTTATTATTGTGTGAGTTTAATGTTGCAATATAATATCTTTATTACGTGTTAATAAACACAATCATACCAGTGTAATTAGATGCCTTTTTCTTTCTCATTGAATATTCCCTTTGCTACTAAAATTAAGAATCATTGGGAGTTTACTTTTGTATCACGTGAGGTAAAGCAGACCCTGTGTATTCGCCACAAAGGCAGAGCACATATACACTACGAGGCAAACCCGAAGTTGGTCAATACATCAATTTCAGCAGTGCCCAAGGCACTAGGAATATTATTCCATTCTTGGAATTGTTCTGAATTGGTAGCTTCCTACTCCAGCTGACGGAGGGAGATCTACCATCCTCACTCAACCCTCGGTGGAAATTCACCTAGCTGTATTGTTGGTCGTACGAACTTCCTATACTCTGTAACTCATGCTCGGCTGGCGAACGGCTAAGCGAGTAGTACACAGTGGAGGTGACATGGCGAGATGTGCTCTTAGAAGTACATGCTAGCCCGTTTAATAATTGCAGTATTTACTTTACTGGCTTTCACTCACTGGATTATACGTTATTTTAATCAGTTTACTTTTGTCCACTGCCTTATGCTGCGCCCACATAAAAGTGGCAAGAGGTATAAACTCGCGGTGAAGGCACAAACTGTCTATCGGGTATTGGGATGACCAACAAAACATGGTCAGCAAAAAGTTAACCCAGAAAAGGTTGCGTACTTAGAAGGCGCACTCTACTTTACAACTTTGCCTCACCTTTGAGTGCACTGTTCATAATGGAGCAGGTCATGAACCCTAGGCAGGACACGTGCCTACATATGTATGTTTGAATATAGCAATCTCTCGCCATACTTTTACATTTTGTCGCAGCGCTCTTAGCCTTTAGGTCTTACCACGCTTCGGCTGCCCAATCGGCAGGGAAGAGGAATCATTGAGTATAGTTATTGATGTGAATCAAGTACAGTGGATTCACCATTTACCATTTTTTAGGGAACTGTCAAAAAATTCTCATACATCCAGCATTTCTGTAGATGAGAAATTGACATGTACATCAATAAAATACAATTTATAAACTTATTAAACTTCAAATGTAGTATAATAAGAGTTATACGTAACTAATAAATACAAAAACAATGGGAATCAAAACAAGTCTACCGTACTCTGTGATTTTCCCGTACACTTGCATATGTTGTGAGTTATGTGACACTCTGGCTTGGCACTTACACATTACTTGGCGGGAAAAGGGGTCGAATAGGTCCTTCCAGGATATCAGCTTGTTCAGAGGACATGTGTCAACTGAAATAAATTAATATAAATCCAACAATCTCCCCACAAGAAACCAACTGACGCATGATGCTTTTTCAACAATGGTGATTTGACGACTTCAGTTCATTCCTACTCATAGCCTTACATTTGAGTTCTCGAAGTTACATCGCCGTTAATCCCGCCACATGATGATCTTGAACTGTTTACCATATAGGATGGACGTCTTAGATAGGGTATATTGAATTATTTACTGGCCCACTGTAACTATGCACTTACAGCAACAAGTACTTAAGCATGCCGCTAGTGAGCACTACTAGTACGGTTCTTCGTTTGTATCTTTCTCACTCTCCAGCTGGCCGGTGATCTCATGTAAGGAGCTATGCTTTTCGCCAACCCCCCGCTCTGCGACCACTTCTCACCTCCAAGACGCCCGCCAATCAGTGCAGAGGAAGCAGCGGCAGAGTATAAATAGAGGAGTCTTAGCACGACTCCACGCCAATCTTCAGTCACCCACTGTACTAGCCGCCAGGGAACTGACCAGTCTATTCACTTACGCCCACCACTCTAGCCGCCAGGGTTTCTTAGCTTCATTCCTTGCTCATACATTCCTTCACTGCACTTTCACTGCCAGAAGGAAAATCCACTACTTTAAGCCGCAGCTAGCTGGAACTTATCCTGCCATGCCTGCTTAGTCTCCCAAGCACCGTGCCCGTGATCTGCCATTACGTCGTTTACCCACTCTAGACACTTCAGACCTCAATGGATAGTAATGGTCAGGGAGATAGTTTAGTTACAAGTTGTTATTACAGTGCTAGGTTACCCCGCCCTTTAATAGTTTAAAACTGGCCACCTCTACTGGCTGTGCGTAGGTTCAGCTTCCCGGCACACACTCTTGCCGACGTAGGAGGTAGAACGTCATCATGTGTTGTTTCCTATCAAATGGGTATAAAATGTGTGTTTAACTGGATCCCTGAGTATCACACTTCCTGTAGACTTGGCAACCTTCATATCTGACTTCACTCAAGAGGAACGCAGGTGATCCCAAGAATTTACTCAGACGAGCCAGTACACTATTTTTAGAAACCCACATACACCTGGCTTGGCCACCCTGGCGGAGCCCATAACAGGTACGCAGCTCCCAGACTAGCTCTTCAGCTCACGGCTCACTTCTTTTCCACTGCACGTTTGGTGCCAGAACAGGCATTCCCTGAGTTGGGAAGACTTGGCTTCCATTGCCAGTCTCGCACAGAAGGAACAAGCCCTAGCTCTACGGCATCTTCAAAATCCAGTAACTCCGGAGACACCAGAGCCATTCCACACTGGCCAGGACATTCACCCGTAGCTTGCAGTCTACCTTAGCCAACCGGACGAGCAACCTCTCAAAGCCATCGCACTCCTTACACCAAGTATCCTGTCTGCACCTCCATGACATGCACTCCGCCAGCACCCAGCACCTGTACCTACAGCGCTGCCCGTGTCAGTGTTGTGCCCGCCTGCCCAAGCAACAATTACGAGCATCACCCACGTATACCCGTCAAGGCAGGCAACCTCAAACGCAAGATCATCTTGCCAAAGCCGGACTTTGTGCCCTGCCGAAAAGCTACCAGGCCAGTCCTACACACGGGGCATGCAACTGTACCCCGTCAGGACTAGATTATACACCAAACCCCTGTTAGCATAGAGTGCGTCTGATTCAGCGCCCAACAAAACCAGTCCCACTTAACGTGTAAGTTTCCATTTCGGCAAGACGTCACACATCACACCAAAAATTAAAACTTAAAAGGCATTTCTAATTCTAACAATTTTTTTGACAGTAAAGTACATTCTTCTGGGGGCATCATTTTACTTAGAAGATACTGACTATTCAGTTGAATTAATATTTTGTTTAAAAATCATGTTGTTTTGAAGCCAGAAACAATTAAACACAAACAACTTTACAGGAAAATACTACCTTTAAATGCAAAAGAATACATATTTACAAAAAACAATTACAGGCTAAAATTTATTGCATAGATTTCAGGCAAAACCATTTGCTTTTAAATACTACAGTAATGATAAATGCAACTATTTTGAGCAACAGATAAGCTCGATAAAATTTCTATGATCTGGGATAGAGTTGGAAACATGTAAGAACGGCACAATGGCACAATGCTGTAGCAGATTACTGTCACATACTCAGTGACTGCAGTGACATTGTTAGAGCTCAGACAATCCGAAGAGCACTTGATTGATCTGTAGGCAGTGCATTTAACAGCAAAACTGTGCATCATTAAGATCTGAGATAATATTATCTGTTTTATTGAATGCTTCATAACTCTACAGATTCCCCTCATTTCAGACATGTAAGGGGTGGAGGCAAGTGTGTGGCCGAGAGAGAAGACATCATTTTTTTTGCTAGATAACAGCTTCCCCTCTTGCTAGTACATAGGAGGAAGACAGGTGCATGGCTGAGACAGAGAGATGGAGAGAGAGAGAGAGAGAGAATGCGAGGAAACCACACTGGTTGCTAGGTAACTGGTTCCCCTCTTGTCAGACGTGTAAGGAAAGGAAGCAAGGTTGCACCTGACAGCCTGACTCCCAAGCATCAGCAGAACTGAAGAGCACTGTGCTTAATTCATTTCACACACAGTTACTAGACGTTTGCATAAACAACCAGCTGGAAAATAATAGTTGCGCAAACTCTTAAGTAAGACAGAAATATATTGACTGGTGCAATATTTAATGAATGATAAAAGCTGATAACTTTATCATTACTTTGTTGCGCTCCCTCTCGTCAGCTACTATGGTTGATGGTTTGATCTACTTATATCATACCCTGAGCGGCTGCTGCGGGACAGTGATTGACTAGGGGGTGCCTTGGGCACCCGGATTCTGTTGGTATTGCGAGCGCCGATTCCCTTCTAGTGAATGTGGTGGCCCCTTCAACGGTGATACTTTGTACTTTGCCTGGCAGGTCAAGATCTGCCCACGTTGGGGTTCACAATAGGGGACCGCCTATCGGAAGGGTGCGAGGGAGATAGAGGGGAATCAAACCCCAGAGAGAGCTTCAAGATATGTGTCTCTCTCCCAGAGAGAGCACAACCTTGCTAAACGGGATGGTTGCCAAAAATCTGGATGCCAGTTGTCCAGGGGTGAGTTAATAAAAAGGAAGAAAATGAGTGCAGTAATTTAGAATGACGTTGAGGTGAGAACAAGAAGGGGATACGGTGATCGTTACTAGCTTTACTCTGCATTAACTTGGCACTGGCGTCTCCTGAGAGGGGAGGGCCTGGTGGGTCGTTGCACAGGAGCATAAGTAGGGAGCGGAATCGCGATCCTATGCCTTGGAATGGTACCACCTTAATTGCCTTCCCAGCGGCAGTGCGTACGTTACACGGCATGGTACTTGGCTTCCCTATGGTCTGGGTTGGAGTCGGCAGTTTACTGACTGGGTTACGCAGGGGTGTACATACGTAACTGATATCCTCGTAACTTGGTCATGGCCAGCAAATCTCTAACCAGGAGTCTAGCTCTGATTCATGCAAGACAAGTATTGCTAGTGAGAATGGCCACAGTATAGGTGAAGTGATCTCAGGTGCGGTCAGCTGGGTAGTACTCTCCTTAAGGTCGTCAGTCACCGTAGGAGTAACCGGTCGTTCTGCTTCATATTGTAATACACTCCGAGCTTTGCGCCGTAGTCTACTAGGAAGGCTTCCGTCTTTTCTGGTCATCTGAATTTATTTAATTTAAGCAATTATGATTGACACACAAGTAAGTATAATAAGTCTAGGCTCGTTAATTGTGAAACTGGTCACACCCTCTCCAGCCATTGCCCGGTATTCCTATTTGAGTGTCTTTTCAATCACTAGGAAGCATTACCAGATGACCACGATCAGAGGTGATGTGGGTCCATGGAAAGCGTGGGAGATCCGTGCTTCCCAGTGGCTAGAGTATGTCTTTGCATACTAGAGATCCCGTGAGGGACCCTCCGACTCTGGGAAACTCTGTATGCTCACACCTGTCCAACAGAGTAGATTTTAGACTTAGTTTTGAACCAACATAATTTTACGTGAACAGGGAACAATGAAATAATTCATTATGCAAGTAGTTACGGTTTCAAATAAAGCATATTTATTTTACGCAAATAGGAAATCTGGGGAAAACAGATAAGTACACACTGCTTAAATTTTCTAATCTTTCCCTCGTCAGTTACGTTAAAACCAGGTGAAGGCAAACCTGGGAATTACAAAACCAAGTTAGCACTCTAATTTCCAACTCCTAGGTCGCAATTTACAGTGACAGCTTCTGAGGTAGAACCTACGACGTCGTAACAGCCTGCTACCATGGAGTCAGAGATGACTGGGGTAGAGGGTGCAGGGTGCAGTCGTAGAGGTTACCTTGGGAGAGCTGCAGGAGTCGCTGCTGGAGTAAAACCTGGAACCGGTTTCTTGTGGTTGGAGATCGAGCCTTGGGCAGGCTGCTGGAGCTGGAGAGAGAGTCTTCTTCAAGCTGCTGAGGAGAGGAGGAATCCTTCCGGACCCCAGGAGAGACCAGTGCGGTCAGCGAGCAGATGAACTCTGGCAAAGGCGGTTTGAAGCTTCCTTATATAATCCCTGCTTCGGCTTTGTGGCTGTCCAAGGGGTGCAGGGGTTGCGAGCCTCTCAACACGGGGGTTGGATCTCTGGTAGCGGACGGTGTAATGTATTTTCTTATCACCCGTGATTGAGGCCGACGACAGTTTCACCTCCTCGGCCCGAGGCTCAGCATCTCCGACGTCACTGGGCACAGAGGTGCTGCGATCTTGTGTGTAGCTTTCCAACTTCTTTATCTAAGTTGGCGGGTCCACAGATCGGTGGGTAAAACAATCTTGGGTTGAGGGGGTGGTGACAGCATGTCTGAATTCGGGCGGACAGCACCATTTTTATAATTATTCTTCTAATTATAATTGGGACAGTGGTTGTCCAGGCTCGTGGAATCAACTCTCTCAGTACGTGAAGTTAGCCACTGTTGTGACGTGCACCGAGCTCTCTATCACTCGTTGATGGGACGAAGTCGCCCACAGAGTGCGCAGGTGTCCTATGTAGCAGTGTGGCATGCGTCAACTTTTATAAGAATTTTGCCAGGACCACTGACAATTTTCTGTAGACGCCATTTTTCGGAACATGTATTTTTGGTATGTAGAGAATCCACAGTAATGGAGGAAAAAAGAAGTTCAATTTCAAAATAACAGTTAAGATGTTTCCTGTGTTTTGACAAACCTGAAGTTTAAATATTGAATCTGGAAAATATGTTATGGAGGGGGGATACTGTGAACATAAATCCAAGATGGCAGGATCTTTCCCCTTGAAGTAACATGTTACACAAAGATTTATGCGTGATGTTAAAACTTCTATCAAAGAATTATGGGACTTATTTATGTCACTGGAAAATGGGTATGGTAGAAATCCTGCCTGCTGAGAATGTGTCTCAATAAATTTGTGTTCCTAAATCAAGAATGTTCACCCAACTACAATGACCACGAGAAATCTGGTACTAATCTTCCTCTCTCTACCAAGTGTGCCAACAGAGAGAACACCTACAGATAAGTCTGCGCCACCAACAAGGATACTAAAATATAAATTTTTGACAGGTGTGTGTGTGTGTGCGCGCGCGCGTGCGTGTGTGTGTGTGTGTGTATATATATATATATATATATATATATTTTTTTTTTTTATGCGTGACAGCCCCAGCTGGTTTACTGTCCCTGTCTCAGGTTACTTACTCAACGCTAGGCGAGTCACGTCTCAGGGTAGTTATTCGTCTCGGGGCACTGGGACCCACCCAGAGTACATCACTGTCCTGGTTGGCCGTAAAATTGGTACAAAGTCTGATTCACCGGGTTTCACCATGCATGGAGCGGGTTAGGTGGTGAGGTGGGGCGGCGTGACTGTTCGTTGGGTGGCTGAACTGCCCCTGTTCTCACTGCCTGGGTGGCACTCGACTGAGGGGTGAAGTTTGAATGTGAGATGCTAGGTTGTGGTTCTGGTACGCTGGTGGACCTTTCGCCAAACAGTGCCCCCTGCACTAAGGGATGGTACCCTCCCGTAACTCTGGTAAGAGGCTCGAACAGATCCACTGGCGTGACGGTTGGTACAGGTATGGTGAGTCGTATCAGCAGTGCAGCCTGTTCGCGTGGACTCAGCAGTCCTAACTTGCTAGGAAGGATACGTAGCCCCTGTGGATTCTTAGAGATAGCCCTCGCCTTCTTGGCCCATCTCTCAACTCCACCCCTACAGGAGTAAGGCATTAGGCGCAAAAGTCATGGCTGCAGGATGTAGGCAGTTGATGTGTGCTTGCCTAAGTGTGAGTGCCAATTACTGCAGCCAACACCGCACCTCACTCTTGACTTCTCCACCAGGGTGGAGAAGGCTCGAGCTGCAAAGCGTTGGTTGCAGGAACTGCACTGTGTTATCCCAATGGGTTTGGTTTCCCTGCACCAGAGCGCTACCTCTCGTCACCACAAAGTGTGTAGCGAGAGTTGAGCACGCTAGCCGGCAAGCAGATCCCACCAAGAGTGTACCTAGTGTCGTGGCTCTACTGTTCCTCTCATATGGGTGAGGTGAGTGTCTAGTGGTCACTGGTATCCCTGGACTCCAAGAAGTTCCCCTCCTCTGCATCACAAAGTGAGCGGTGAGGCAGGGGCGACTTCAAGCCGGCAAGCCAATTTCCATGGGACGGTATCCTAATGTCATGGCTCTACCGTTCACTGTGCGGGGCAGACAATTGGTGGCCTTCCAAGGATGTTCTCTTGTGTTGTACGTGTAAGTTCAGTATGTGTAAACACAGTCTCCTGCTGATTCCTTTAGCTCCGATGACACAAGGAAGGAATTCTGAGTGAAAGTCAAGAGATCTGGTAAGATCAGTGTTTATTGACTGTAAGGAAATAAACACAGATGGTAGAAGTACTATCACCTAAATCCACATGGACTAGGCGGAAGGTGAACACCCTATCATAAAAAGGGGAAGACACCCTGTTCAAATCTATAGGTGGAGACAGTGTAGTGCATGTTGCGTACAACAATTTCTTGGGGCGAGCTCTACTCTCTGTGTGTCCGTACAGGACAGAACATGTGTCAGCGTGGAGCTGGTGAGATGCTGCTGGTTCTTCCTTAGGTAGTGTAGGAGAGGATCTTCGGCCCCACAAAGTGTGCGGTGAAGTATTTGGAGAGGTGTGAGCCTCGGCACCAATAGCTAGAGTGATGTGAGCTCACGAGAGTGTCTGAAGACTAGTTCAAGAACTGAAGAAGAACTGTTGATCCGGAGGCCGGAACACATCTTTTATACTCTTCTGCCATCCCTTCCTTCCCTGGCATATGGCATCTGGAGAGGGGGTTAGCAGGTGCAAGCCCAGTGCCTAGATCCTTGGTGTGAGCGGCGTAGGAGAGAGCTGTGGGATCTAGGCATTTTACTTGTGGCGGCATCCCGTGACATACTGCTGTACTCGCCACGGGCCCCTTGCACGGTCCCGGTGGCTCATCAGGTGAAAATAAATATTATTCTTGGGACGTCTGTCCTGGCCCCATAAATACAACAATCTTGTAGGTGTCGGCAACACATTTTATAAAGAACTGCCTGGGATGTAGTTGCGCTGATGAGTAGCATTCGTTTATTAATGTTGTCAAAGTCGTCATGCATCAGCCTATTCACTGTGGGGTACTACTAGCAGTAGGCCCTGAAGAGCAGTTCATGTGGTGATGATAATGGTGATACCATTGCTAATATCAGGCCAGGGTAACATATTCCCTGGTGAAATTTGTAAATGATGTTCAGTGGTGATAGAGTCACCATGTAAATACAATGATTGTATTCTACATATCAACTTCATAGAAGCACGATGGTTACACCATGGAGAGGCAGTATGCATGCAGCCTAGCGACTTCTTTCACAGGAAGAAGTGTGAAATTATCTTCCCTCCACAACTCACCTCCCGACGGTTTTGCTCCGAATATTCCCAATCCTCCCAAAACGGAGGTGAGCCGGCATGATCAGGGACGGGGTGAAACTCTGACACAGATCCTTGTGGCAGCGTCTGTCAGGGCAGAGCACACAGCACTGCTGGTGGTCATATTGCTCACTACAAGTCACTGTTACTTCCTTTAATGCAACAATGTTAACCAAAAATTTAACTTGATGCATGAGGAACCGAGAAGCTTTGCATTCTGGGAAGTGTACCAGTGTTTATTTGGAATGGGAAGGAAAAAGCACTCACGCAAAACTATCAACACTCTAGCTGGCTGGCGCTGAATCCATATCTCCAAGCAAGTCAGACATGCTCTTACATCATCAAACAACATGCTCTATTGTCTTGCTAGCAGCCTGGGTGATAAGTATACACAGGTGAACCAGGAATACAATAACAAAACCTGCTCACCTACAGAATTTTATGTGAATGTTTTCTTACCTGAGTAAGTCGTAAAGTGAGACAGAGGTATAATTGTCCACTACTACTGGGCTATAAAAGACCATTCTAGACAGAGGGATAATTGTCCACTACTACTGGGCTATAAAAGACCATTCTGTACCTTCCATGTGCTGAATCTTAACATGGCTACATCCTCTCATGGCAGGGTAAGGATGGGATACCCGTGAGTATTGATGGGCCGTTACGACCTCACTGGGGTAAGGTTTCGCCCTAACTAGTTATACAACGATAATAATATACATATGCTTCATTTGCTCCTTATGAGAAATATGCAAATTAAAACTCCTAAGAATAATATTGAGTGGTTACTGGTACGGAGTATTTCCAGTCATGTCCAGATCATGAAACAAACTGGACTGGCATAAAGGCAGTGTACTGTGGTGGTTGATGGGCAACAGATTGGTTAGAAGACGTGTCAGGTTACGGCTTGGGTCTCACTTACACACACTTCAGACCATGGCAAGGAAAACAAGATGGCCATACGAATGCTGTTGCAACAGGTAGCAGCAGCTAACAGGCGATGAGTCGTCCATTTGTCACTAGTAGCCTTTTTTATGTTGATTGACTGTGTAGCTGCAAACCTAGCAGGGAGTCAATATGTGCACATGTACAAATGTAAACTAATGTTATATAAAAATATTAAATGACAGCAATTCACAAAAACAACTGCAGATATCTATTATTTACGCAGACAAACAATATTCCATAACAAAATGAACTTGTTGCCCAATGTAGAATTTTGTTACATTATGCTTATTATGTAAACAAGCCAAATTGTTGTACACTTAAACAATACCTCAGGCTGCAAACATGACCTAAAATGCCCTTTTTTATGCCGTTCTATTTGAATGATAAAAATGAACTACAATATGGAAGCACTAATGCAAACTTCTGCAAACCTACAACTGTTCAAAATTCTTTACAAAAGGATATAACATATTCACATAGACACAATTTCATAAAAAGTAAATACCCATTATTTATATAAACATAATGGTTTAAATAATTATTACATAAAGCAAACTCTTTTACTTGCAATACATTGTGAATATTGATGAACCTGTCAAATGAAAGACAGCTTCCTTTGCAGAATACTGGTGTCCATTTTCACACATGAAAACTATTTCTGAATATTACAATTCAGCTCACCGCCATTTCAAACGTAACTGAAGCACTTAATTCAAAGTAAAAGAAGTTTATAGCTACGATGAAAGGTTTCAGAATGCACTGATATAATGCAACCAACAATACAACAGCAGCAGTCAGTCAAAGGCTGTTCACAATAAAGTGAGCACTTTTGAAATCAACTTTCGAAAAAAGTCACTGCTCCTATCTGCAAGTATTTTAACGGGCGCACTGAGTGACATAAGCCCAGTAAAGTTGGTAACGATGGAGAGAAAGTAGTTCCACACCTTAACGAGCAGATGTGTAGAATATTTTCTTTGCTGATTATTTTACAGTTTCACTTGGCAGACACGTGAATAAAGTGATGAGGCCCATGACAATATTATTTTACATAAGACGGAAGAATACACAACGTGCAATCACATAGATCTTAAGTAGGGCTTTTAATAGTGCTCATATTAGCCTATATCAACGTGTATTGTAAGGAGCAGTTAAAGCTAGCAGGTAATGAGGCTGCAAGAACTTAAACAGGAAATGTTTAATCCACTCTGCAAAAATTACATTCAGTCTGAAACCACAGATAATGAAGGGAGAAGGGAAGTGTAAAGGAGGAAGGGGTTAAGAGGATAGGAGGGTAAGAGGAGGGTCAGGGAGAGAAAGAGGAGGAAAAGGGGCAAATGTGTGGGAAAGGAGAAAGAGATTGGGAGAGGTTAGAGGGTTGAAAAGAGGGGGGATGGGGAAGATAGAGGGTAGGAATGAGTAAAGAGGGTACGAAAGGTGTAAGAGGGTGGGAAAGGGTGAAGGTGGTGGGAAATGAGTAATAAGGTTTGAAAGAGTGAAGAGGGTGGGAAAGGGTGAAGGTGGTGGGAAATGAGTAATAAGGTTTGAAAGAGTGAAGAGGGTGGGAAAGGGAGAAGAGGGTGGAAAACAGAAAAAATGTGAGGGAGGGTAAAGAGAGTAGTATAGAGGGAACAGAGTGGGAGAAGGATATAATGTGCTGGAGGTAAAGAGGTTGGGGGAGGGTAAAGAGGGTAAGATAGGAGAAAGAAGTTGGAGGAGTGAAAGTGATGTAAAGAGGGGGTAAGGGTGGGTTAAGAGGGTAGGAAAGTGGGACGAGGTTGGAAAAGGAAGGATAGGGTGGGAAAGGGGGAAAAGGAAGGATAGGGTGGGAAGGGAGAAAAGGTTGAGAAAGGGGGAAGATGGTGGGAGAGGGTAAAGAGTGTGGTAAAGCAAGAAGAGAGTGGGAGAGGGGGAAGAGTGTGAGAGTGGTGGAAGAGGGTGCCAGAGGGTAGGAAAGGGTAAGAATGTGAGGAAGAAACATAGGTTGTGGGTAAAGAAGGTGTGGGAGAGTGAAGAGGATTGTAAAGAGGGAAGAGAGTGGGAAAGGGAGAAGAGAGTGGGAAAGGGAGAAGAGAGTGGGAAAGGGAGAAGCGAGTGGGAGAGGGAGAGATGTGGGTGGGAGAGGGAGAAAAGGGTGGGAGGGAGAAAGAGGGTGGAAGAGGGAAAAAAAGAGGATGGGAGAGCATAAAGAGGGCGACCAAGAGGGGAAACAGGGTAGTAGTGAGGGAGAAGAGGGTAGGAATTATGTTGGGAGGAGAGAAAAGAAAGAGGAAAGGAGGGGGGAGAAAATGAAAGGGAGAAAGAGGGAGAGGAATAGATCAGACAGAGAATATAAGGGTGGAAGAGAGAGAATGATTAGGATGTTACTCAACAGCTGAGGTCATTAGCAGATGGGGGTTAAGCAAAGTGAAGATAGAGCACCAACAGAATGTAAGAGTGCGAGAAGCTGGAATGTCGCAAGTACTCACCAGTCAAAGCAATATCTATGTTTCCCAAACATGAAAATTCGGTTTTGACGTTACCAGGAATTAACAAGTTTCACAGCCACAGTGGAAGTCAAGTGACCTGACTATGCCAACACAGACCCTTACAGGAATTGGAAGCTAAGTCATCTTATAAAATAAGAGGATGTATCACCTTGGGCAAGGCGTTTCCTTGGTTGCACCCTTCACCTTCTGGCCGTTGATGTGGCTGCATTTGGTGTGATGAGGGGCTAAGAGGAGGATGTGGCATTGGCTGTTGCTGGAACGGTATTGGCATGGGCGGCTGGTTCCAGTAATTTTCTTGGTAGAACTCCCTCTGCAAATATTTTACAACAAATTACAGTCTGTGAATATAATGGAGGTATTCAGCAGGCAAATCATTGCTACCGTATTTCAGGTCACCCAGCTACATGGAATTTGCTTTTAGTACAGGCAAGAATATTTCACTTTCAATATAAATTAACCATGCAGTACGAAATAATCCAAACTTCAACCCAAAAATAATACTTTTGATAGCAGTTTTAATGGAGAACTTGCAGTGCTTTGTTAGGTAATGTGCCCTTTAGTTTATACTTACAGGAAGTTAAAACAATCAATAAAAACAGTTCTTAAAAATATTATTGCCAACAAAATACAAATAGTTACACTTCTTGCTGCTAGCATATTTTACTCACTCTTCCCTCCGCCACTCTGTTGGTATCTAGCTTTCTAGAATTAGTTTTGAGCCTACTTGGTTCGTCAAGATAGTGGCACTACTTGGCTGTATGGTGCAAGACCCCTCCCCTGGATACGTAATGCTAGCCAGCTGCAATATATCACATATCTTCTAACCAGGATGCAACCTCCAATAATATATGGGACAACTACATATGAAATTGCTTGATCCTACGCTAAGCCAATGTAAAGTGAACAAGAATTGTATATCGGTTTATAATGGTGTCACACTCTCTTGAACATCACCTACTTAAAAAACAATGCTGAGGATGTGGATTAACCGTGACATGACTCAATGAACCGGCAATGGATTTAATAAGCACAAGTAAAAATTTATTTTCAGTACAAAAGATGTTTCAAAGTCCAGGTATACCACTTTGCAGGTTACCACTGAGGATTCTAATGAAGCATTACCGGTATACTGTGTCATTAAGTTACAGCATACAGATTAAGTGTGATGCCATCCTCGCTCTGTGCACCACTCGGGGGCAGCCCAATAATGCTCACTGCTGCACAGATAGCACAACGTGCGACCAGTGTGTTAAGTGTAGCATGCCGTTCATGCATGAACAAGTCAGTGATCCGCTCAGTGCATAAAGAGACCCACTTACCAAGAGTAACCGGCGGCTTGCCTGTTTCTTTTTGAGTTTAAGTATGACCACCTTAAAGCAGAGTCTAATGCATGTCCGAGGTAGTGTTATCTCCTACTTGCATCCCTTCCTTAATTTGTATTTAATTATTTAGTGCTCACCCACATGGTTTACACGTGTGTTCACACAGACACAATCTGAGAAAACACTAAATTCTTTTTATAATTTTTCAAGTGTTTTGTTGTGTTGTTTTGTTTTTAAAGCGCAGGTAATTAATCTCATGTTTTAACCAAATAAATGTTCAAAGACGCTTACAGTTCTGGTAGCCATATTACCAAGCTCACAGAACAAATTTCCAAAAGCTAATGTATTAAGTTTCACTTTAATTGATATCGCTGTTTGAAAAGGGTTTTTTATGTGCAATTTATTTTGCAAATTTTTATTGAAGTGTATTTATGTCTTTTTCTTGCCTGTCCCGGCATTAAAGCGTAAAATGTATTTTCACAAGACACTTAGCAACAGCTACAAAAAACTTTATAGAAAAGGCTTAACAGTGACAAATCAAGTAAAATAATCTCCTGATTATTTTCGTGCCAACAGTTGCTTGTATGTGAAGTGTTTGCATTTTGCCTTTTGTAAACATTTCCCTCGAGATGCTGGTGGGAAGGTGTATGTTGCTAACGGTACCTACACGCCATCATCTTTAGTCTGGTCTAATAGGTCTTTGAGGGCAGACATGTACCACGCGCCATGGGAGCTACAAAAAGAGTGTCAATCATTTAGGGTGTCAATAGTGTAAAGATATTATATACCGCAACCTTTTCTTTATCCTTTGCTCTCACATGTGCCGACCCTACTCTTCGCGACCCCGGAGAGTTTTACCACCGTAAGTTCGATTGACGTAATTAAGTCATTTTTGCCGCATAGGCTCCTGGCAGACCTCGTGTCCCAGGCCCGCTTCAGACATGGGGAAATCGTATGTTGCCACATGTAATTTTTCTGGTAAAATATTTAATTGCTTTGAACATTGTGTCTTACTTCACGTAATTTTTTTCACCTCGGGAACTGGCCCTATCCAGTGAGCGCAACCACGTGGTCACCGACCACATGTTAATTGTGTATTGCATAGCAATGACGTGCGCTGCAAGAGGATGACGCCACAGGCTGTCGACCTGTAACAACACTGAGAAACAAGATCTCGTGCTTCTCCTAACCTGTAGAGTAGGCGCCCTGGGAAGCCTATCAACTGTATCTGCATCCATTGATGATCTGGACCATCTATAAGGTAATCTGGCATTGTATGCCTCTCGCGAGCTCCAAGCCACATCAAGTGCAAGAATGCATGTTTTTCTTTCAACTTAAAATAGTACATTAAAAATTTTGGTACTTCAAAACTCCTGTTACTTTTATCAAAGGCATTGCACACTGAAATAAATGTCATACAATTATTTAATGCTAACACCACTTAAGCCCTGACTTCATTTACAAGAATTTATTATAAACAAACTGATAACTGAAAAATTCATTTGTGAAATGAAACTGTTGTATATCAGTGGAAATATTTTAAATTTTCATTTCAGTGAACAAATTGTTTAACTCAGTTTATTATTAATAATTTCTACGAAAAAATTAATTGAATGAAAACTTGAAATGTGGGTTTATATTTACACTTTATTTTGCACTCTGTTCTCACAAACACCAAAACTGGGGGTAAAAATAAAAGAGTAAAGGCTGTTCACGGTAAAATGAGCTATTTAGAAAGCCTTGAATACGATATACTTGTATGCACATTGTGTATTCTTCCACCTTATGTGAAGTTAACATTGCCATGGGCCTCATCACTTTATTATGCGTCAGTTGATTGAAACTGTGAAATTATTAGGAAAGAAAATATTTTACCAATATGCTCATTTTTACACTTTGATGTATTAAAAAAACAGAAAGAGAAAGAAAAAATATAAGTTATCACAAATGGTTACCTAACACTTTCTATTCAAAGATAAGATATGGAACTACTTTCCACCCATCGTTGCCAACTTAACTGGCCAAAAGTCACTCAGTACACCCATTAAGATATAGGTAGGCAGGGACAGTGACATTTTTCTAAGGTTCATTTAAGTGCTCATTTTATCATGAATGACCTTTATCAAGGGTACTCAGATCAAAATTGTATGGAGCATCAAGAATCAAAAGTATGGTCTTGTTCCACCTTGACTTTAGACCACTGCATCACATCTTTAATCTTGATGGCAAACAAATGATTTTATTTCTATTTTCAGCCTTTTTTCACTATACAATTACTTCTCCAGAATAAAAAAAAAAGGAGAAGGGATATACTGTATGGCTCATTCCTTTTAAATACAAATATTAACTGTACCTTACTTTCAAAGTGGCTGACCAACAGGTCAAACCAATATTTTGTTCATCTGTAGAACTTGATACTGTATTTTTACGCATACTTTCAAATGATTTCACATTCAACCACATGCTGGCACATAGGCATATCCAAAAAGATTCTTTGTAATGTAAAGATGAGTGTCTTACTGACAGCAGCATCATGAAATGTAAAAAAGGGGGGAGGGGGAGGAAGAAAGAGGGGAGGAAGAGAGGAAGAAAGAGGGGGGAGGGAGGGAGAGGGAGGGAGGGAGAGAGCCAGCCTTGGAAAACCAAAACCAAAATGGCTGGGCCAGGGAACAAACCCAAAATCTCAGAAATGTGAATCATATTTTTTTCTTTCTACTCCACCCCTCTTGTAGTTACCTGGAAGGAGTTGTTGAAACGAGGTCCTCGCGCCCTTGGGAAGAAGCCGCGATTACTCAGCGGACCAATGTTATTCGGCATGCCTCTGGCACCCCTGAAGAAGTGCCGGGCACCCATCATATTCCCGTTGACCATGTTGCCGTTTGGGCTGCCAGCTGCTCCAAAGCCACCCCCCCGCATGAGCTCCTGCTGCCGGCGTTGCATCCAGGGCCCCCGCCCCCTGCCGACGAAGTGCGGTTGGCCCAGCTGGTGTGACATGGGCAGGGGCGGATGGTGTGACATGGGTGGGGGCGGCTGGTGCGGTGGCATGGGTGGCAGAGGCGGCTGGTGCGGTGGCAGTGGTGGCTGGTGCATGGGTGGATGGGGCAAGCTGAAGATTCTGTTGTGCTGAAAATCCCCCTCCTCAGCTTCCTCCTCCACCTAAACCATTCACAATTTTCAAATGTCGAATAGACAAAAGGCACACTCTAGGAAAGGGGCAACATCCACTTGGTAATAGGCTTTCGAGAAGAAGCCTTTAAGCATTCACCATAACTTAAGGTTTTGCCTGCCTGCAGTTATTTTGTGCTTTTGAGGCCTTGAAATGTGTGAGCTCAAGGGCCAATTAGCTGACTCTCCACTAGCCCTATTGCCTGTACATGCAAAGTAATCAACACTTGTGCATTCTTTCGGTCGGCAACTTAACTGATTGACAGGTAACTCTATATCTTGATAACACGCTAATAAATAAATTTCATGGGGGTACCATAACATTAGCAGTATGCACATACAATGAAACAAAATAGCGGGGAGGGCTTTACGGATCAGGGAAATTGTGGGGTAATAAAAACATAAAATTTGTGTAGAGTAGATAACTTCACGATAGGTATAGCCCTTTCACATAGTACCTTTTTAAAACAAAACTCCAAGCTTTGTGGATGTTCAAGCAAGATATTATGAAGTTAGTACAATTCACTACACTGAATATAATTTCAACGCTAAACCTCTATGTACAGCGCATTAACCGATCTCTGATGACATTACTGCAGGTACAATTTTTGGTGCTGTATTGATGACAACTCACGAATAGCATATGTTTATCCTTTATTGTAACGAGTTTAAACTCCATAAACACTCGTTTTTCCACAAAATAATAAAATTTAAAATTATACATGGGTAGTAAAATTTGCAAAAAAAAAACCAATTTATGCATCACGTAACACACTCACCAAATCACCTCCAAGAATACAAGGAAAATAAAAGCAAAACATATTGAAATAGCTAAACCAATCGCCAATACCTGTATATAAATGTTAACGGTGCTAGTAGGCGAAAAGACAACTTTCAATTCCCTACTATCTCCATCACTATGTCAATGCAGTAGGAGTGGTGGTACATGTATACACATACACAAAGCCTTGGAACACCTTGTATTTTATATATATATATATATATATATATATATATATATATATATATATATATATATATAATATATATATATATATATATATATATATATATATTTAATACTATTTCCATGGGACGAATTTCAAGACTTCCCTTACTCCACTCCCCCAACACATGAGCTAAATTTCTAAAGAGGTATACCTTACAAAATCAAAATATATAGTTTTCAAAACTTTTGGATGTTTCCATTCCTTCAGAAAAGTCCTGATTCTTAATAATTACCCTTTTCTCTCATCCCCCCACCACCGCATTATAATTTCCTTTAACTTTACAAGAATGTATATCCAATGATTCAGCAAAATAAGTGAAACCTGAAAACAAAATTATAGGTCAACTTTACAGCCATGAACTTAGCAATTTTGGACGACACAACAACAAGCTGTCGAATGAGGTATTTATAATCATGACCATGGCCACATGGTGATATAAAATGTGGATTTAACTGTGCACTAACCACCATCATCGAAAGACTGATTGTAATCACAAAGCCCTTACGAAAAGTCACCCAGTTAACTCGATCAGCT
Organism: Dryococelus australis; assembly: GCA_029891345.1. Lineage (NCBI taxonomy): Eukaryota > Metazoa > Arthropoda > Insecta > Phasmatodea > Phasmatidae > Dryococelus > Dryococelus australis. The sequence continues at coordinate 85,907,858 of CM057004.1, read as the reverse complement.
TAAAACGTTTACTTGGTGCGTTCACAAAGTGATCGAGTTAAAGTTAACTCACGTTCAGAAAGTCACCCGTGTTAACTCAACCCTCAACTCAATCAACTCTGGGCTATCCCTACTTGACAGCAGCGTAACTTGACTCCGGCAGACGACAAACGTGAAATGGCACGCATAGATAGGTAGGCATTGGAGCAACAAAAAACAAACAAATAAACAACAAGCTACCATAATTAACCAGCGGCTATAAGAAAAAGGATAATGGAACCGAATGTTATATTTCTGTTGGACAGTGAATACAAAGGTATTCTAATATTGCAGTACTCCTTAATACAATGTATTTTTGTTACGTTGTTTGTTCCTAAAGTAATCATCACCAAGCACAGTATTAAATAACTGCACTAAATAAACAGGCTTAATTTTACATTATGTTCCCACCATCTCAAAACACCAGTTACGCAAGTGTTCGAAGCAACCAGGTTAGCAGTAAGTGATCGGATACACCTGGTCACATGACCGGTTTAAATCCAGTTACCTTCACCAGGTTACTTTTCTTAAGCGCCTGTACAAATACACAAGCCAAAAACTAATATACCGCCAGCGAAAAATGAACGTGTAATCAAAACTCTGCAAAATAGCGATGTTACCCTAGGGCCAAAACAAAACACAGGTATTTATCTTGAGACTCACCTTCCGCTTCATTACACAAAGCTTGATCAGTTCATTAACATAGTTCTATGAATCTACTGTTTGCAAAGTAGTTGGCATCTGCTACGATAACCTCCCTGAACAGAAGTACTAAGAAAAATATAAAATGATATTAATTTTAAATTTTTAATCTCTCGTATCTGAAACCGCAGACACAATTACACAACTATTTATAATTATTTCCTTGATCTTCTAAAAACTATGAATTATAAGATGTCTGCATTTAATTTTATTTACAAAATTTAAAAAAAAAAAAACATAAACAGAAGGACTCCGCCATATGTAGAAACAAAGCAACAGTGGCCCAAAGAAGAGTACTGCTCCATAGAGAAATAAATTATTTATCTAGGAATTTTGTGTTGAATCAATAGTAAATTTGTGATCAGTGAAATGATCTTATGACTACATAAACAAGTAAACTAAAAATAATTACACTAGAAACCGACAAATAAACCATGTGGGACCGAGCAGCAACACACACTACACTATAGTGTTGCACACGAAAACTCTCAAACTGGAATGTTGGTATACATACACGAGTAAGGCTCGGTGATTGTCAAATGTGTGTCTCAGTTGCTCCTCGTTGTTTTATCTTGAAAGGTAAAACTAAAGATAACTTGCTGCTGTGCAGGATTAGTCCAGGTAGTAGAAACACCTACGAGATAGAATGAGGAGGGTGTTGGTCAAACCTAAGAATGCTGTAGTTGGTGCAATAGTATTGGATGGTAAAAGTGACCGTCATATCCCGGTTGTGAAAATTGAGATTGGCAGGATTAGGGAAGTGCAAATGGCAGAAAGGTTGACGTAGCAGTATGGGAGAGGAGACAATAAGAGGACAGAAATATTCCTGAGAGACAGGTTTAAAAAATGGTCTATGAAGGAGAGTGTAGAGGGGTTGTGGATGGAGTTTAGAATATTAATGGAGGTTATGTTGGAGGAATTTGTGCCAATAAAAGTTTACGGACTGGGGGAGATCTGCCATATTATGGACAGGAGATTTTGAAAATGAACAGGATGTGCAGAAAATTACATGCCAAGTGGAGAAATGAAGGGATGATAAGATCTAAAGAAATGATGAAACAAATGGGTAGGGATCTTGAAAGGAAGATCAAACAGGCAAACAATATCTTTCTGAGGAACATGGCGGAGGAAGGAAAAGGCAAGGAATGGGGGAAATTGTTTAGGTATGTTAGGAGGTTAAGGGGAGGAGAGGAAATGATCCATCTGCTAACAGGAAGGGATGGTAGGCATACGACAAATGACCAAGGAAAATCAGAGATGCTGCAACGACAGTACTTGTCAGTGTTTGAGGCAAAGGAGGGTTAGAATAGGGGGACAAACAGGGTTCGGGGGGTGTTTAGTAAGTTTAAGATGAGGGAGTGGGAGATAGAAAAGGTAATTAGGGGTTTGGAGAGCAGTAAGGCAGGCGGTCCAGATGGGATAGGAAACTCAGCACTAAAGTTTGGTGGCAGGGAGTTGGTGAAATATTTAGAAGTGCTGTTTAAAAAGTCCTTAGGAGAGGGTACGTTATAACAAGATTGGAAGGATGCTATGGTGATACCTCTACACAAGCAGGGAGAGGATAGGGGGAGGCCTGGCAGCTACAGACTGGTGAGTCTCACATCATGTACAGGAAAAATAATGGAGAGGCTGGTGGTGCAGTTTGTGGTGAGGGCTATGAAGAATAGGAATTGGTTGGGGGAGTCCCAGCATGGTTCCAGGAGGTCATGTGAGACACAGCTGGCTTGGTTATTAGAGGATTTGGTGCAGGTAGTTGATGAGGGGAAGCAGGTGGATGCCTGCTTCATAGATTTTGAGAAGGCATTTGATAAGGTGCCCCATGGGACGTTGATGAGGATAGTGGAAGCCCTGATACCAGACAGGATGGTAGAGGAATAGATAGGGAACTTCCTCAGGAGGCGAAGGCAGAGGGTGAAAGTGGGGGAGGCAATATCGGAGGAAGAGGAGGTTACGTCAGGGGTACCACAGGGAAGCATGCTGGGTCCTTTGTTATCTACCATAATGGTAAATGACATGGGTTTGGGGATTAGGGGGAAAATCAGATTGTTTGCAGACAATTGTGTTGTATATGCTGAGGTGGGAGAGGGGGCGGAAATTTGTAAGCGGACATTGATAAGATATGGTTGTGGACCAAGAAAAATCAAATGAAGATAAATGTAAGAAAAACTAAGGTAGTGAGGTTCACTAGGAAGAAGATGATAAGCAGGGACATGTACAGATGGGAGGGACAAGAGATAGAAGAAGCAGCAGAATTTAAGTATCTAGGGATTGTACTGCAGGGAGACCTCAGGTGGAAAAAAAACAGTTAGAGAGGGTGGTTGCAAAGGGAAGAAGGGCTCTGGGTATGCTGGGAAGGGTGCTGATGGAGTCATCTGTGTGGTGAAGGAGAAAGTGTATGGCACAATGGTACGACCAATGTTAGGATATGCTGCAGCAGTATGGGACTCGTATGTGGAGGTGGAGATGCGTAACTGGAGAAGGTGCAGAGAAGGGCAGTAAGATGGGTGAAGGGTAGGTGGAGAAGGCAGGGGCAAGTGGGTGAGGAAGAAGGGAACTATAGGCCATCAGTGATGATGAAAGAAATGGGGTGGATCTCATTGAAGGACAGGAGGAAGGTTGAATGGCTAGTCAGGATGTACAGGGTGGTGAATGAAGAGGGAGGATGGGGAGGGCTACACTGCAAGCTAAGTAAGGGGGTGTTTAGAGGATGAGGAAACAACATTATAAGCTTCAGAGGGTGTGGAGGAGAACAGAGCGGAGTAGGCAGTCCATGCTTGTGAGGTCTGTAAGGGAATGGAATGCGTTGAGGGAGGAATTGGTATATGTGAGAGGGGTTGGTAAGTTCTGGAAGGGAGTGGAAAAGTAGTTGGTTGTGAAGGAGAGGTAAGAGAGCTCGCCACCGGATTGTAGCTTAATTGCGAGTGTATGTATGTATGTATTGTAAACTGTGCATGCGCTCTGGCTGAGTAGTGAGTACTGCAAGAAGAAGTTGGACTTTAGTTAAAAACATAGACTAAATATGAGGTAGACCGCTTATTCATCTTGTGTGCATGTACCTAACATTGATCTACCCCAATCCTACAAAACTCTCACACAACTGTCGATATCACATGGTCAACAGTGAATTACATGTTTGTTTGTATCTTAATTTTTAAATGAGAAGCACTATTATGTTAATAAAATAATTTTACCAGTTTTAATATAATCAAACTGCATTACAAATTGGTTAGAGGAAGTATACATTCATCTCATAGCATTTGTTTACAAATCAGTTTTCTAACATAAAATCCAAACCACACCATTTTTGCTAGACGTGTAGGCAGAAAAGCATTTCAATGTTGGGACATGGAGATTGGTTGTGCACAACCAGCAAGATCGGTCTACCCCATCTTTAGTTTATGGTTAGAAGAGGACTGCGAGTTACTGCAACACCAGGCCTGTGCTCTATTAAAGGGTGTAGGTAAAAGATACACCACTTAGACAGGATAACTTAAGTATGGTCAAGTGGATGTTTTCCTCTTACATTATGTAAGTGAAATAAGTATCCAGATTTACTTAAAAGGTCGTATATTAATACATAGTAGAGTAGTTGGTAGCATACTTTACTGTAGACGAAAGGTTTTGAGTGTTCGATTCCATGTTTCTCCAAAGAATTTTACTAAATGAAAATAAAACTGAAGATAACACATATGAATATGGTAAAATACATCAATTTTATTTGTGTTAGACACAGTTATTTTTTGGTTTGAAAATGCATGCAAGCTGTTCTATGTGATCCACAAGTGGCCAATATCTGGGCCACTAGGGGCTTACGAACAGTTGGCTAACGACATGGGTTTACTTACAGCAGGCCAGAAGCAGAAAGCCGGAAGTGGCCCGCATTGGGGTTTAAATTACAGCAACTCTTGTTTCCAGATATCTGCTAACAGTTCATCAAGAAGTGGCCTCTTGTGAGTGACATTATGGGCAACTTTGTTTTGCCAGACATCAGCCGACAGTTCATTAAGAAGTGGCCTCTTGTGATTGACTTATGGCAACTTTTGTTTTGCCAGACATCAACCGACAGTACATCCAGAAGTGGCCCACTTTGTGTGTTAAACTTATGGGAAACATCTGGTTGTGCCAGAACATCAGCTGACAGTTAAAAATCCGTATGTGGCTGTTAAATAACAATTAAAAATGTCAAATGTGATAGCTCTAATAATTATGAAATACTTCAAAAGAGATTTGTTGTTGAAAAGAATAACTCAAAGGGTAAATGGCTTATTCTTAAAAAAATATTATATTTTAATGAATTTCTCCAAATGTTTGTTATTTCCATTGCCCTAATTTTGTCAGGTTATGCCCGGTCATGTTTGGTTTTTGAGGAAAGTAGTTTTTATGTAGAATACATCTTTTATTTTTGACAGAAGGATACCCAGTCGAAATTGTAAAAACCAAACAGAAATACGCAAAAAGGATGAACACAGTGGAAGTTTAGGTAACAAAGCTGAAGGGAGAAGTCAACTAGAACATCTGGAAATTTCAAATTTTGGTAGCAGCAGAAGCAAATGGCTTTTTAGATGTCATGATGGGTGAGGTTAACATGCCTAATGAAGAACGTAAGTCAAAATATATTTGGAAGGGAAAGGATTTCAAAGCCAAGTATCTAATTGTCTTTAGAATGTAGAAGGAAACTATTGTTCATATTTTAAATGTGGAATAAGCGCTTGTCCATATACGAACAAAAGTCTGAAACATCAATTAATTTGCTTCATGAAAAATTCTTTAGCTCTCATTATGAAAGAAAAGGGGTAGCTGCTCACATATCTTCTGCTATGGATATTGTGACAAAGCTAAAAACCTTTGGGGAAGAAATCTCAGACCGCCAAGTTATTACGAAAATATTAATGTCCCTTCCCAGAGAATTCAGGCATTTTGTGTCCTAATGGAAAACTGTTTATCCTGTCAGACAAACACTAAATTAGTTGACTTCACTACTTATTATAGAGGAATGTGGGCTGAAAGATACATCTTGTTCACAAAATCAGGCTTTTGCAACTTTTCTAAGGCATTGCACTATTGGCAATAAAAGGAACCACACAACTGAAAAATATTTTAAAAATAAAACTATTGCACCAAATAGTAAAAAGACTCTGACATGTCACTTTTGTAATAAGCCAGGTCACTTTAAAAAGGATTGCAGTTTTTATTTGAACAAGACTATGGCTAGTGCAGTGACCTCAGGAAAGTCTGGAAGCACGAATACAAAGTGTGGCAAGGTTTTCAAAAATGCTTTTGTTAGCATGGTCAGTGTTACTAATAAAATATACCTGATCAAAAATTATCAGTTTTGCTTGGACAGTGGAGCCAGTGATCATATGTCTCCTTACAAAGATTATTTTATAAATTTTAGAGATTGCTCAAAATAAATTAACATAGGAGATAGAAGATTATTGAGCGCTTTAGGTGTTGGTGATATAAATGTTGTTTGCCATGTAGATAATAAAGAAGTTCAGAGTGTGCTGAAAAATGTTATTTTTGTACCGGATATGCAGCTGAATATTTTCTCAGTTTCTCATGCTTTGGCTAACGGACATACATTAATATCAGAGGGAAATTCGTGTAGGTTAATTAAAAATAATAGAGTAATAGTAGAAGCAATCTTGGAAGGAAAGATTTTTGTTGTAAATTTGGATGTTCAGGAAATCGAGACAGCAGTAGTCAGTGTGTCTAACTAAAAACCTCTTGAAATATGGCACAGGAAACATGCTCATCAGAATATCAAGCAAGTAAGAGACATTTTATCTAAACTAAACATTAAATGCTCTGTTAAAATCATAAAATTAGATCATTTCAAAATTTTTGGATCAAGGGTTTTTGTACATATTTCTGACCAGATAAGAAAAAAATTATATCCTAAAGGAAAAGAAGGAAGATTTGTAGTTTATGAGATAGATTCCAAATCCTACAGGGTTTGTTTTTCTGACGAGACGAAAGTAATAACAGCGCGGAATGTAGTTTTTATTTCAGACAGACCTAAAAACAACTGTAGAGTCAGAGGAGGGCTTACTGCAGAAGAGAAAACATTAGCGATAGAGTCAGAGAATGTTGAGAAAATATCAAGACCGTCCACAAAATTTTAAGAAATATAAGATCAAGGGAAAATATAAAGAAGTCACCCAAATACAATGACTTTGAAACATGTTTCATGCTGTCTCAAGAAGAAATTATAATTTATGAGCAAGTAGTTAAAGGACCAGATCGGGAAGAATGGAAGATTGCAATAAAAGAAGAACTGGATGCGATAAAAAGAAATGGAACATGGGTTGAAGTAAGTCTACCAGAAGGAAAGAAAACAATTGACACAAAGAGGGTTTTCCGAAAGAAGCAGAAAGAAAAGAATATCGTATTGAAAGCCCTCCTTGTTGCTCATGGTTTCCAACAAGATGAAGATTTTGATTTTAATATCATTTTTGCTCCAGTGCTAAAATTTCCAACACTAGGACTATTGCTAGCTATTGCTGTGAACAGGGACATGAAGATCCATCAAATGAACGTAAAGAATGTCTTTTTGCATGGGGAAATTGAAGAAGTCTAGCTCAAGAAACCAGAAGGAATGGGTCCAAGATGGAAATGTTCTATAACCCAAGAAATCCTTATATGGATGAAAAAGTTCTCCAAAATATTGGAACTCAAAATTTAATAATTGTATGCTGATTGAAGGATTTACAAGATCCAAAGGAGATTATTGCTTATATGTCGAGAACCACGGAGGGAAGTTTATTTATTTCTTGGCTTATGTTGACGATATCCTAATCTTTTACCTAGATTTGCATCTCATTTAAACCTTAAAAGGGACATTCAATTCTGCCTTTCATATGAAAGAGTATAAAGATATGATAAGTTATTTGGGACTAAATATTGTTCAAGATCTTTCGAAATGAGAAATTGAAATTGATCAAATTGACTACTTGAAAGATTCGACATGGAAGATTGCAGACTAACGTCAACCCCAATGGATCCAAATTTTTAAAGGATTGAGTCTGCTACATCTGATGAAAGTTTGGGCAACACATGCAGGAGTATCATTGGGTCATTAATGTATGTGCTTTTAGTTACCAGATCAAATTTGGCATTCTGTATGAATTTTGCTAGCAGATGCCAAAGTCGGCCAAGTAAAGATCGCCTTACATTTCTCAAATAAAATGTTGAGGTATGTCAAATAACCATCAATTACAAGTTACTTTTCAGCAAGAATTCTGATGCACCTATCGTAGAAGGTTTTTGTTGAATCTGACCATGCAGGTGGTCCCACAGACAGAAGGTCAACGACATGTTTCCTGTTTAAAGTCCTGGGATATACCATTTCATGGAACTCAATAAAGCAGAAGTGTGTCAGTTTGTCTTCTACAGAGGCATAGTACATGGTGTTAATCAGTGGAGTAAGTGAGGCCTGAAGGATTAAAAATATACTTGCGGGCATTGGTGTGAAGAACAACTGTCCTATAATCATCAACAGAGACATCCAGGCTGCTATTTATATGGCTTGAAATCCAGCCTCTCATCGGCGAATGAAACATTTAGACACCAGATTTAATTTTGTAGGGGAAAAAGCCGACAGTGGAGTGATTAATCTGAAATATATTAATGCTAACGACCAGATTACTGACAGTTTAACTAAGGCAGTATCCAAAGTTTCTCTTGAAAGATTCTGTCGAGATGTAGGACTGCATGTAGGACTGATATAAAAACTTTCTGTTTCTATATTTCTGGAATTTTTATTTTTTAATTGATGGAGGGTGTTGAATAACAATGAAAAATGTCAAATGTGGTTGCTCTAATAAATATGTAATGCTTTGATAAAACAAAAGAGGTTTGTTGTTGAAAAGAATAACTTTAAAGGGTAAATGCCTTACTCTTAAAAAATATTATATTTACATAAAATGCTTCAAACTTTTGTTATTTCCATTGCCCTAATTTTATCAGTGGCCCACGCTTAAACACATCATACCACAGACATCATTCATCATGTGTGCCACATGCATCGTCTGGTGCATTCCATTTCTTGAATGCCTGTGGATGCAGCATGTGGGCTGTTTGTTCACAATTAGATCTTTACATGTGGGCCAACTATATTTTGCTACTTGGGTATGTGCTGGTTGATAAGAGCTTATAAATAGTTTCCTTTACATTTTATATCTGTTTGCAACGGTATGTAGCAATGTCGACCTTGTGGCACCCCCTGCTTCTCGACTGTCATAGTATTTTATTTTAGTCTAATGTAACGTATGTTGAACGATGCTCGCACATTATGAATTGGTTGGTAGTGGAATTCGTGTGCTACTCTACTGTAGTGTAGCTCGGTCAGTAGGTAAACTTGGGGTAAATTGTTTGCTAGTCTGCTGTACTAATCAAGGCCACCACATAATTTTTCAGACACAGTGTCTTGTCTAGCAACAACTGATATGATGTACAATGCTCGTCGCTTGTGCAATATGTTTTGGTTGGTAGGTGTTTATAACTATTTTCCTTTTCACATTTTATATCTAATCATCAATATGTAGCAGTGTCGTGATATTTTGCATGACCACTGGTATAAATGTATGATTTATGATGTTTAGTGGCAAGCAAAGGAACTCAGACATTACTAATCGTGTAATGTGTCTTCAAATTATCACTGCTGGTAAATAGTGTACTGCACTTGACATATTGTGGGATTTTTTTGAGTTTGGTCCTTGTGATTATAAGATATTTTCCCATTGAAGGACATTCCAGCTTTTTACTGAAGTTCTCGACGTAATATCAACACTGATATCAGTATTATGGACTGTGGAAATATAACTTTTTTTTTTTAGTATAGGTTCGATATGACATTGTGTTCTCAGTGAACTTGTGTCTATGTTGAGCCTTTATTATTATGTAACTTATTTTTTTCATGTATGTGACAGTTTTAACTGTTGCAAGAGGTTACCCCAACCCACGTGTTAGGCTGATGCTGTTTATTCCAACCTTTAGCCCTCACAGTTGAACCATACAGCTGCAGAGCAGACCCTCTGTGCTAAAGGAACCATCAAGCTGCAGCCCTAAATGGTGGTTGGATCGAAACCTCGTGCTTCTGGCAATTTTTGAGCCACTTGCATGGGTGAGTGTTCTGCATGCTGTACATCGGAAATCGGCCATGTGTGTCGCCACCAGTGCTCCTAGCAGACGTCATCGGTAACACAAACGATGTTGACGTCCCCCCTGACAGGTGACAGGGGAAATTAAGATGGTCGAAGACTACCACGACCTTAGCACGACCTTTCGTTGGTCTTGCACTCTTGTGGTCGAGTGGGGAAACAAGATGGCGAGAGCATCTGTGTGTATTGTTCAAGTAACCATCGGTAGGTACTTGGGTTCGAGACTTGACACTATACAAAAGGAATTAATTTTCTTTCAGACTTAGATAAAATCTGCTAATGTTTTTTTCCTAGTGATGCATGTGAACCTAATATCAGTGTGGGTTAAGATGAATGAATAACATAGCAGTAATTTACACACTTTACTTTAATTTTACAGACTCCGCATAATAATAATACAAGCTCAACTTATTCTTTATTCAAGAATAACATTTATGGCCACTGTTTTTGTATAAAAGTTCCTACTGTGAGCATTCAAGACACACTTATTCGCTTATACAGCACTGCTTATAAAGCATGGATAGGTCTTATAGCCGATGGTAAATTGACAGTTACTGTCTTCATGAAATTTACGAATGTCTTGCTGCAATATTTGCACTCGCTTCCCTATGAACGACAAACATCACCTTAACACGTCTAGTTATGTCTATACAAGTTATCACTGCAGGTAAACAGACCATCACAGTTATCACAGTGGAACATCTTGTATGCTGGGCTGAAAATGCAATAGTAACTTTCATGTTTATGTGCATGACAGCTTTTACTAAAAAGTATTTCTACAATAATCGCATTGTAACTGTAATGCTTTCAGCAACTCTTTAGGGCTTCATGCTGTTGACGATGCTGATGATGATACATATGGTAAGTGGCATGGCTGCTGTACTTAAATATATCAGGTCGATTGCTGGCCACCGTGCGAAGTTGTCAATTCGACCTATCAACTACTTTCACTCATTCATCTTTCAATGTTGGTGGTGCCTAGTTTTTTTTTTTTTTTTTTTTTTGCTCACTCCCATTGTGTCTTACACCAGCTCCTGTGATGTGATGTGTCTGTAATGGTAGAACTACCTTGAAAATAAACATTCTAGGCACAGGGGACAGCCAATAATTTCTTCATCCTGTTGCAGATAGGCAGGTAGGTGTTTGTAGATGGATTTTATTTCGTGTCGTGCATATGCGAGAAGGAATTCTTTAGGCAGGTAGGCAAGTTCGGTATATTTGTCGAGTGCGCCAAGTGATTTAATCTTTCCATATACCATGATAGATGATAAAATTTTCCGACTGCTAGAACAGCATCCGATCATTTTCACTATGTCCTCGCAATAAGAGAAAAAATTCTGATAGATGTGTGTTTGTACACACTGCTTTTATAGAACGGAAAGTAAGTAGGGTTGACAGAAGTGTAATCCTCTGCCAACACCAGTTTATTCGAAGTGTTATTGTAAAGATGTGGCTTATATGTACAGTTCAATGTATGGAAACTAAATAAATTGTTACCTTTGTACTGTATAACTGAATTCCTCTCATAAAGGGATATGCATGTGTAATATGTGATTGCAATAGTTGGTAAATGCTTATAACTATTTTCCTTTACATTTTCATTTTTATATCAGTTTGCATCAGTGCGTAGCAGTGTTGATCTTATTGTTCCCATACTTCAAAATGGTAATTATTTTCGCCCAACATAATGTACAGCGCTAGATGCACACGTCATATTGATTTGTTGGTAAATGCTTTTATACTTTTTATAATCTGTTTGCCTCAGCACATAGCAGTGTCATCTTTCTTTCACGACTAATGGTTAAAAAGGATGTTGTTTTATGTGCTTATAGTTCTGACACTATAAATGATATGTATTCAAAAAGTACATGTATAGACAGTTTTTAAAATTGAATAAATTGATATCATACTGGAAGTGCATGTGTGACTTGGTTTGTCTGCCACCCTGGAGCCTGATGCATCTCTCACTATCTCTCTCTCTCTCTCTCTCTCTCTCTCTCTCTCTCTCTCTCTCTCTCTCTCTCTCTCGCTCTGCTAGTGTTCTGTAGCATCCCTTCGGCTTGCTGAGATCTGTGCAGTGCTCGCGTCGCCGGTCGAACACCTGGTGCGACCTTACAGTTTTCCAAGATGTCAGTTGATCGCACACATTGGTCGGGTCGGACGTGTTCTGCAGGTAGTGATGTGAGTGTTTGCTGTGAGCGGAATTTGCTGGTTTCGTTTCACTCGGTTCGTACTAAAGGCATTTGCGATTCTGTTGTACTGCCCAAGATGGTATGGTCTTGTCTACCATCATCTAAAGCAGCTACAGCACCTGACGCGTGTGTAACATGTGATTGCAATGGCTAGTATGTACTTATGACTATTTTAGATCAATTTGCATTTGTGTAGCAGTGTTCCCCTTATTGTTTTCTCTGCTCGCCTTCCACCAAGGCGATCCAGGTTCAATACCCTGCCGGGTCGCCTGAATTTCGCATGTGGGAATCGTACTGGACGATGCTGTTGGTCGGCTGGTTTTCTCGGGATCTCCCTTTTTCCCCTGCCCTTTCATTCCGGCGCTACTCCATACTCACCTCGTTCACTCCAATCGGCTCTCAAGACCGTTATGTTAAGAGCCATCCAAATCTTTCACTCACTCACTTATTGTTCCCACACTTCACAATGGAAACTTTTTCGCCTAACATAACATACTCCATGATCGTGCAATATACACAGGTTGTTAAAAGCTTATAACTAAGTTATTTGTATTTATAAATAATTTTTATTACTGTTCATATCAGCATGTGGCAGTGATCTCTCTCTTGCGTGACTAATGGTTTAAATGTATGTTTTTTCGTATGTGCTTATAGTTCTAGCACTATAATTGAGATGTATTTAAAATGAAATAAATTGTTTGCTATACTCTATAACTGAATTCCTCTCATAATGGAAAAGTGCACGTGTATCTCGACTGGTCTACTACCTTGGAACCTGATGCATCTCTCTCTCTCTCTCTCTCTCTCTCTCTCTCTCTCTCTCTCTCTCTCTCTCTTTCTCTCTCTCGGCTAGTTATCTGTGCCATCCCTTCGACTTGGTGAGGCTTCCACAGTACCTGCACTGCCAGTCGACCTCCTCGGCCACCTTACAAATTCTCACGATGTTAGTTGATCGTGTAACAATGGCCGGGTCAGATGTGTTCCACTGTTAGTATTGTGAGTGATGGCTGCACTCTGAATATGATGGTTTCGTTTCATTTGGTTCATAAGAAGTTCGTTTGCTATTCTGTTGTACTGATCAGGATGGCCTGATCTTGTCTAGCATCATTTAACACACAGTGTACAGCACCCGAAGCTTGTGGAATATGTGATTGCTTTGGTTGGTAAGTGCTTATAACTATTTTCCTTTACATTTTGTTGCTGACTATATCTTAAATGGTTCGGAGATTACAGCCAACTATTCTTGTAAGTGCACTCAGGGCATACTTGGGCCTGTTGTCCTTTTTGTTGTCGGGATTGATATCTGTGTATGGTAACTATATCATAAACTGATCGGAAATTGCAACCAACTATGTTTAAGGTGTGCTTCGGGCATACTTGGCCTTGTGGTCCTTATGTTGTTGGCAGTGATTATTATGTTATGAATTTGATGACTATATCTTAAATGGCTCGGAGAGTACAACCAACTATGCTTATAAGGATGCTTAGAGCATACTTGACTCTGCAGTCCTTTTTTTGTCAGGGTATGATGCCTATGTTATTAATTTGGTGACTCTATCTTAAATGGTTCGTAAATTTAGGGAATCCTTGACCCTATGATCGTTTTTGTTGTCGGGGGTGATGCCTACATTATGGATTTGGTGACTATATCTTCAACTGTTCGTAAATTATAGCCAACTATGTTTATAAGTGTGCTTAAAACATCCTCACGTCTCGAATTTGTATGCAGGCTCTGTTCTGTGTCTTGCAGATGGAATGGCAGAGCATGAAACTCATCCCCGCCAAGACATCAGGTGAAAGGAGACCAGAAGGGATATGAGGAAACTAAGGTGGTGCCAGGTGAAAGGAGACCGGAATAGTAGGGCCACATGGGTTTTGGTACACCTGAGGTGAATGACATGCGGATGGAGCAGATTAATAGCTGATCATCATATAAATTGCTAATTAATTGATTAGTTGCTCTTTAATATGCCAATTCAATTAATTAGCGAATTGTTTGATTGTATTAGCATATTTAAAAATAAATTCTTTCTTAATTTTGGTATTTGATTTAGGGTATTTCGGGGAAAATGTGTAATTGAGGAGCGATGTTAATTGGCTGACATTGGGAGCCGACTGAGCAGAGAGGTATATTGTTATTGGGTATATGGGTGTTGCGGTTGGTGCAATAGTGACATAAGGGGCATTTGTTTAGCTATGTGTATTGATGTTGGAATTTATGTGACTAATGGAGCACTTACGACTAATGGAAGCAGGGTCCATGTCCATCTAGGTCACACTCTGGTTGCATACTGAACACAAATTAGATACAGGAGAACTGTTTTCGGCGAAGCAAATATTTTTAATTAAAATCAATCAAACTAAAAGAGACGATTTACATTCAAATCCCCAAACGACAGCCAATTAATTAATTAAAAACATACAAATCGAACAAATACTAACCATAGTCACTCCTCGAATAGCATATAAGGAACAAACTATTTCAGCAAAGCAAATGAATTAAGTACAAATCATTAAAAATTACTTTAATCACTAACCCGATTGACCAATACATACCGAATGGACCACAGAATTATTTCAAACACATGAATAAACAAAACAAATGCTAACTAACTGAATTCCCATTAAAATAATCATACAAACAACAATCCCAGCTAACATAGAAACAATAAACGATTCACAATCAAAATTGCAACTCATCAGCACTCCAGGTGTCTAAAAACGAATATAATAACGATAACGTACTTCGCCCACATCGGCTCTCAAGACCAAAACGTAACGCACAAACACCTAAGACCAACGATCTTCCACATTTCACCTAACACCTTACAAAAAATGATTGATTACACTAAGATATTAATCTAACTTACCCCAAGCATGTGGTGTGTGATGAGCAAGGTGTGGAGCACGTGGAGCAGTTGGAGCAATATGTGGTACAGTCTGGTGAGTTGATAGTGGGTCTGTCTCAGGATGTGGTGCTGTGTGCTGCTAGTGTGGTGATATGTGGTGCTAATATGATGCTATGTGGTGCTATGTGGTGCTATTGTGTTGCTGTGTGGTGTTAAGTCTTAGGTGATAAGTCTGAAGTGTGGAACGATTGAGGAGCAGTGAGGAGCAATTGGGAAGCAGTGAGGAGTGATTGAGGATGAGGAGAAGGAGGAGGAGGAGGAAAACCAGTGTTGCTAACTTTACAATGTCTCTTTAAATCAAGTTCTATAAATTGTTGTTGAAAAACCCATTTCAATCTTTAAAAAAATAAGTGTGTGTATGATAAATAGAATGCCATCCATTTCTGCATATAGTTGAATAACGATATATCTTCACAGCAGACATAAATGTTTTGATTCACAGCAGACATTAACATGTTAATTCACAGTCGCAGTAATTTTTATCGAGTGATTGATAAAACTTGTTAAAACTTGTTAAAATAATATCATCGATTTCATAATATTTTGGTATGTTATAAGGCAAAGTCACTGCCAGCTAGTGATGTGGAGCGAGGCTCGTCACTAGACATTCCTTAGCCGCGCCATGCGGGCAAGAATCCGTATATCTGGACTTCTCCCCACCACTTTCCCCTTCAGACAGGCTTTCCCCGTCTCACCATTGTGTTCCAACTTCAGTTGAGTTGATGAGGCTGTCTCGAGATTCTCCCTCGTTCCTTTAATTTTAGAGTTCATTCTATTGATTTTCTCGACCACTCTCATCTCCCTACTACTTTTAATTTTAATACTTGTTTGTGTTCAAATCGTGTAAGTAATGTGTAAAAACAATAAATGTCGCATCTGTAGTTACCCACAATTACTTCAGATATACTCAAACTGCAATACTGCAAACATATTATATAATAACTGTGACATGAGGAATTCAATCTATTAAATAACAAAACAAGTTATTCCCTTCACCATCGACTTTAATTATTTTTCCAAGCCATCCTTAAAACAATATTTACAGATTTCACAGATATTACAACAAAACATACAACTTCACAAATATTTAAACAAACTTCCTTTAAAATATTATTAATTTTACAACAAATCATACAAACTTTTTTAACAAAAAAATCTACAAACCTTTACAAAAACGATTACAAAAAGGATCCTTAAAATAAAAATACTCATATGTCACATTCAGGTTAAATTTGGTAAGCAACCACACACCAATACCTATGATGACTCCACACACACATGCACATATGTAGCATTTTGCATATTCGTAGACTTAAATTCGTATATGACATTATACGATCCCACGCTACAAAGAGAATACTGTAGAGTAATTCCTGGGTGACATAAAGGACCACAGGAGATATTGTAATGGTATTGTAGAATAACATGTGTGTTTTCCGGGCAAAACAGTAGTTTTGAAGACATATTACGGTGCAGATTGCAGTGCAGATGGCAGTGCTAGGTGCGTAGTAGTGTGTGGTGTTTGGTGTGGTGCTGACAGATGGTGGTGCTGAAGTAGTTATGGCACTAAGTGTAATGGGGTGGAAAAAATTATTCTGGTATTCTATAGTGCCCACAAGGTAGAGTAGATAATCCATCTGCCTCTATGCAGCACTTATTGTCAAAACCTGATAATGCTACCTTGTTCATGCGTTTGATGTAAACTTCATGACCATGCGAATGGAACTGATATTGGGTCCCCAAAACCCTATTACAATTTTCGAGGCATTCCCGATAATCCTCGTATCCGAGCTTCTGCGAGACGTTAAACTTTATGCCTTTCGCCTTGTGCATGCACTGCTCATTCACAACAATATATGTATAAAGTTTGTTATGCAAGCCTATAAAATGTGTGACTATTCGACCAAAACATTCGTCTTTCATCACCCCTGTACGACCTTTATTTTCACGTGGGAATTTTTGTGGATTACCGAGCGCATAGTTGTATGTATCAAACTACACTTTTAAATCTGGGGTAATTACTTCATAAACATCTCTACAAGCAAATTCATATAATAAGAAGCTGTCGGTACCGCAGTAGTGAAGGTGCAAGGATGGCGGAGGAAATTTGGTGCTCATATACTGGTAATGAAACTCGTAAAGGGTTAATTTTGAAAGGTCAAAAATAGCAACACCAGTGTACAAAGGCTTGTTAAACATAACACAGCTCGTTGAGATCTCGATAAGGACAATATTCTCAGCGATTATTTGCCTTGAATGTAGGACGACCTATCAACTCTGCAGCCCTGTTGATCGTGTAAAACCTGGTAACGACTCTTTTGACCCTTTCCCGGCAAACATTCTGCAAAGTTTTATAATATATGGAATTATTCATTAACTTTAAAAACGATTTTTCGAGTTCGTTCGCAGCCTGAGCATGCTTGTCAATGTTAAATTCGATATAATGCGCCATCCAGGCCTTCTGCTCAAAGCACAGAATACTATGAACAGAGTCAAGGTTGGCTCCATACATCATATAGTGCTAGTGTTTCCCAGTGTATAGCATATTTCTTCCACGGCACGAGTGCCAAAATAAATTTTTTGTGCGAGCCATTAGAAGGTATGCCAGTTACAGGGGTCAAAGGCAGATCAGATAGCGCATCATGGCATTCTTCTGGAGAAGACAAATCAAATTCCGCGAAAAAGCAAGTGTCCCCATCATTCACAGTGTTCACAAAGTCCCACGATGAAAACATGTCAGACTCGACCCACTCAAAATTGCCAATAGGAAGCCTACACTTCATAGTGTGACTGTATAGCTCGTTTACGTCGAAATAACAGATATATTGCGATGCCACACTGGGGTCGTAATCTTCATGCATATAAGTATGATTGGCTTCCGCACACCTTCTGGAAACCTGAGTAATGCCGCCCCTAACCCCACATTCTACAAAAATATACATTTCTGGGTCAGTCAACAACTCTAGCAGCGCACATGTCACTGACAATAAAGCATCCCATGAAAGAGATGGAGCTGTGCCATACATGGCGGTGTCAAGACCGTAATGAGCCATCCATACGGTCCTGAAATGTTCAAAAACATCTGCCAACAACCAAGTGTCCACGTGTACATATTGGATGGCATACTGCAACAAGTTCACGCAGTTGAACACATCCCATGCGGCTTGAGTGTGAGTGTATCGCTAATGCCTTCGCCTTTCATTGCATTATGAAATGCGTCCTTTGGTGGATGTGATGTACACATCAGACTGTCTGGCGACTTAAAAAAGTCATAAGGAAAAACTCCCTTTTTGCCAACTCAAATTGGGTGTTTTCTGGAAACATCGAGCATGTGATACTCAATTATGCAGGTTGTAAATTACCTGCAAAAGTTTCCAGAGAGGTGCTCATGAACTGGAATGACTCAATAAAATGTAATTTGAAATATTGCACCTTTCCATTGCAATCAATCCCATTGGGAATTGGTTTCGTGATGCATTTGTATTTTTCAATGGTCATTCCAATCATCTGGATATTACCCAGGTTTTCGTTTACCTTGGTTCCATCGAGTAGTGTTATGGGACGTTCAACCAAAGGCTTTATGAGAAAGTGAGCATCGTAATTCTGCAGGTTATGAAAGACAGCAACAAGTTATTTCTTGGGCACACTGAAATTCAAGTTGCACATTTTATGTGCGCGACCTTTGATTTCACCGGTAATATGGTAATGGTTGACCACAGAAGGATCTGTACCGATTTCTTCTTTGCAAATATGACGACAGTTTCTAATCTGCCAACCTAGCTTCATCAGGAGGGGTTTTTGGCTTCATTGGAAAAGTCCTGCTGTAAATTCCTACAACCTACTTTTTCAATTCAACTAATTTATCGATTCATTGATACATACAATCATCACCCACAAACTCAAAGTAGTTAAATAAACTCGGATTGTATGAACAAACTAACAAAATGCTACAAGCATATGGAACATGTTGGTTAATGGTAGTGGTATTACTATTCTCATTACCGGGTAGGCAAGAGGACAATGGTTCCAGACAACTTTCAACGTCGCTATAGGCAACGAAGCCCAAGCTTTGCTGTTTGCTATAGTCTTGAAATTTCAAGTACTTGTCATCCCCAATGGGGAAAGTACAGCGAACAGCCTTTTGTTGCTGACAGAGAATACTATGACCTGCGAAAACTCGCATATCATAGTTCCTCAGTTCTAAAATTATAGAGGCAGCAATAACAAATATATTTCCTGTTTTCCTCCTTACTCGATTGACTACCAACCAACCGTGACAAATCTTTAATACAAACTAAATGTAAATGTGCATCATTGCCACAAGCACGAATTGCCAAAACATTTACGGGGCGATCATGACATACAGGAGAAATACGCATTGGTATGATAACCCCTTGCTTATCGTAAGTTTCGTCAGTTATATTACTATCTTTGTCCACAACACAGTCGACATTGATAGAAATAAAATTGTTCTCCTGGAACTTACGGATATCCTGTATCACTAAACGATCCGGAAGATCTTCTATTTTCAAAACCTCGTGAGGTTTTGGATATGAAGTCATTCTGTGGGCAGTTTGTGCGACAAGAAACAAAGATGCTAGAGTGGCGTAATGGAAACACAGTCCCTCAGGACACTGCATATTAATGCAGGCTTTCTTATTGGCAATAAACTTGGGTAGCATAATGTGCGAAGCACCCATGGTGAATGCCCTAAACTGCAATATGTGAACATCCATATGCAGTAGTAGAAGCAGACTCCAAACTGAACCACGTGCACTAAACTCCTCAAGTCTGTAGGTGAGGTAAGGTTTAATCGTTTGAGTGTAGATTTCGCCAACATCGGACGAATGTATGATGGGAATTGATCTACTCTGAAAGTAAAATATCTCCGTAGCATTTTCCTCTGCCATGAAGGATTTCAAGAATTTAGCAGCTACCATTACGCAAACTGAAATAGGCTGGAGTGCTGCCAATACTAACTCTAAGAAAGGAACCTTACACTTGGTAAAAAATCGATTAAAATCCATGTTAGAATAATTGATCATTATGTATCCGCACGTCAGTCAATCTACAGAAGAATGCATTGGCCAGTACCATGTACGTGATGACTGGCAATAACTCTGCTGAGGCTGAGCAATCGGAAAATTAGTTCTTTTCTCGGTCCCTAAACGAAACATCTTCATCTAACAAAGAACTCATGTGTGACTCGCCGAATCATTATCCAAATCACTCGAATTTTCCATGTAAGCTAAATACAAACCGTCTAACAGGAGAAATACTTTTCTGTGTTTGGGGGAAACGGTCGTGTCCCGATCTGTTGCAGCTGACGGTCTTTCCGTGTGTGAATCAGTGCGCGAATTACTCATACAATAACAGATCGAAATGACACAGTTTATATGAAAGGACAACATCCTGACAACTTGTACTAGGTGCTCTTTTCGGTAGCAAATCAGATACACTTTCTGTGTCGCTACTGAAAAGATCGTCCCATAAATTAGCAAAAATTTTTGACACTTGCCCTCACTCATTGCGTCAAAAAAAAAAAATTTCCCACCACACTACACTTAGTGCCATACTATATTTAAATAAGGACATAGTGCTGAAGAAAGAGAAAAATACAATATTATAATGTCTTACCACGAAATAATTTATTAGTGGTACAAGCATGAAAAATTTCTTTAAATTAACCTTGGGGGGGATGCAGGTTCAATTAATGATCCTATAATTTGCATAGTTATAATAATAATATTGGTTGTACAACATAATTCTTTCCAATATTTTTAATTCACGTGTAAATCACCGTGCAGGAGAGCTTTCCCCGCAGAGCGTTTAACCACGACAGAGCAGGCTTTGTTTACAAAATAGACAGTGATCTGTCAGCTGCGGGTGGCGAGGCGAGGGAGCATTGCTTGATGAGCAGGGCCGCGCATGGCGGAGCGAGGGAGGGAGCAGTGCGAATCGAGCTGGGTGGAACGTGGCGTGTCGAGGGGAAAAGTGGTGTGAGGGAAGGAGATTTTCAACAGTTAACCACACGTCCACCCAGCACCACGTATCGGGTACCGTCCCCTTCCCCCACCCCTGCATTTCGCCACCATACATGCGTGCTTCCAAAACCATCCTCCTTTCACCGCACGGCTGCCTAAGCCTGCACTAAGTGACACCTCTTTTCAAAATAGCCCCACTTCTCCTTTTCCCCTCCCCACCAGTTACTCCACGGCATGCCGGGTGAAAGTCGGCCGTCACTTGTAGCTGGGATTTACCATGCTGTGCAGTCTGCGAGCTCGTTCTAACACCACTGCACACCTAGCCTTCCACGGTATGCACAGTCTTCACGCTTCGTAACAAGCGAGCTGTGTTTTCAATGCATGTAATACTTTTACCTATCACCATTGTATTTAATTTAAGCAATTTATTGAACACAATTTGTTTAAGACCAAATTTTAAATATCAATTGAAGGTTTTTGATACTACAAATTTTTTTTATAAATTTTCGAAAATAAGTTTAATAATGATTTTTATCTACAAAGTTTTAGCAAGGGGAATTCATCTGTTACAACCTAAATTGATATAATCAATTACATACTAACTAAACATTTACTACATTAACATACAAATATAATTAAATTTTAATTTAAATGTAAATTTTAGAAAATAGAAAAATTATTTTTCTTTTATACTTTGCGAATAACTGAATCACTAGCTACAAACTACCCACGCCTCTCGCTCATACACAAACATCAATAACCCCATATACACATCTAGGCATTCTCACCAGACAACGCCATTTACAACAAAGGTTTCAGGTGATAGTTTCTGGAGATATTGTAATATATTCTATATGGCTTTCGATACATCTTTGGGAGAATATTATTGAGTAGAAAGAGACTTGGATTGTGATATTGTCACAGCCATTTTTCCATTATAAAGATAATGGCGGTTTCCGAGGCTCTCACACTACTCCACTAAAAACTCTCGAAATTAGAACGAAAACCCCTACAATATCTTCCAAATCATGAGACATTACTAAATATCTAACACCTTTCCCCTCATTCACACTCACAGTCATGCCCCAACCAACAAATGTTATAAAAATAATTAAATTTCAAAATAACCTTAAAATCTAATTACAATTACCCAACCCACCCCATTTTCATTCATTTCACAGTAAGATTCACACATGTCCACATATCCATATTCATTTAATCCTTGTCACATAAGCTGCTCAATCCTCCGATTTTTTTTAGCTGTTCTATAATTCACACACAAACACACATCAACCCACCCACACAGAATGTCTTAAAAATACGTAAAACTAACAAGATATTAAAAAATTCCACCCAACCCAGTTTTTACTCATTGCACATTCGTTAAAAATACTCAGGTCCATTCGTTCATCAATCTGTCATCCTTTTCCAATTAAGTCAGTCAAAACAGGCTCAGGAGCTAGGTCTATGCACCCTCCACTTACACAAAGCGTAAGCAGCACAGTTCTCTGACGTTTTAGCTGTTCCATAATTCACACACAAGCACACACCAAACCCACCCAAAACCCACTTAAAACTCGTTATATTCTAAAAAAAATTTAAGCAAATTTCAATCAAAATTAAACAATTTTAACAAATCGTAAAGAAATGTATTTAAGCAAATACTGGTTAAATTATAAAAAAATTAACAAATCATGAAGAAACTTTAAAGAATTTAAACCAATTTTGGTAAAAATAATTTATACCCACATTTAATAACCAAGTAAAACTAATTTAATATACGTCTAGAAAAAATTCTCAGCAACTGTAAATTTTTTAAAAATATTTATGCAATATATAAGTGCAATACGTAAAACAAGCGTAAAAGTTTGAAAAATAATAATGCGGCAATTAAATTTAACACGTTAAAGAACCGTAAAAAGTTTTTAAAAATATTAATGTGATATAAAACAGTAGAAAATCCTATCTGTTACCCTAATTTACTTACATAAAGTCTACTGCCAATGGTTGTAGGCGATGAACGAGAGCTGAACCCCGTTCAGGCAGCTGAGGGCCCGAGCTGAAAGTCAGGCGAGCGAGGCTGGCAAGAGCTGTGGGTGGCTAACTAGCCAGGGATACACTGGGCCTAGGAGAGTCAGAACATATTGCCGGGCGGCAAGCAGTGGTGAGTGGCGATGTTCACTCCATGGTGCTTGGTTGCACAATGAAGAGCGCTGCTAGGATGTGTGTATATATAAGCTGACATCCCCTCCCCTCTCATCCTGTAGAAGCTATACGAATAAGGGAAATAGCCTTATTTGATAACGAAAAGTAATTTTATTAAAGTAAATATGATTTCCTTAATGAATTTAATTATTTTAACGTGAAACTACGAAATTAAAAGATTTGTTAATGAACTGATGCATTTTCTGAATTATCTCATTTACAATAATATTGAATTGGAAATTTAATGTGAATATGCATATTTCTTCTGTATTAGCTATTAAATTTCATTTCAATTGCATGTATATTTACCGATTACATATACGAACAAATTTATTTTGCAATACGAAGTTATTTTTTCGATTCCAGTGCATAATAGTCTTTGTGATGCATTATGTATGGTTTTCTGTTTTAAATATCATTTAATTATATATTTTTTAATTGTAATTATATAATTACATGTTTTGTTAATTCTTCCTTGGTTCAATTTTATGTAGCTTGTAATATGTTTAATGGTTATTGAATTATAAACTATAATATAATCATACATATCCTATCTTGGATTCAAACCCAGAAACTAGATAACAAGTAACCATGCTTCACCCGGGATTCGAACCCAGAACCTCCAACTATAGTGTATTCCAACTATGCTACGGAGGTTGGCGAAATGAATCACCTACTTTAATGTATTTTTGTTGTGTTGGAAATTATTAATTAAAAATAATATGTATTTGAATACTCCATGCATGCAAGAGCTGTTTGTAATGGAGTTGGGCCGGATCTGTGTAGGGAGGGAAAGAGGGGCGGGCAGGGGGAATACAATCAGTGACTGTCGCTGGTAGCCCTAAAAGGTTTGTACAGTCTCGGTGCAGCTTGTCGGGCAGCGGGAAGACAGTGGTGCGCAAGGTAGATAGAAGGTTGGAGCAGGCTACAGACAAAAAAAATTGTTTACCATCTCGGTTTTCTATCTGAAATGCCATGTGCTGCATGCTGGTCGCAGGGCAGAATTTCTTTGAAATGTACCAAATATTTTTTTTTTCTGGATATGTTATTTCAATAAAAGTTTTTCACAAGCAGCTAGAGTGCTTGCCTCCGGTTATTTTCACACGATATTAGATTTTTCACCACTTGTTGACATACACCAAACACTTTTAGAATTGTTTTACTCATTTACACAAGCATATTTTTTAGAAAGTTTAAGACTCTCACTTTCTCTCTCTCTCTCTATTAATCAGAGTAATAATGTTTCTGTTTCTTAAGGAAACAACTGCATTTCACAGTTTATTAATCAGAGTAATAATTTTTTCCCAGTTTCTTAAGGAAACTAATACATTTCACAGTTTATTAATAAGAGAAATAGTTTTTTCCCAGTTTCTTAAGGAAACAATTACATTTCAGAGTTTATTAATTAGAGTAATAATTATTTTTTTCCATTTCTTAAGGAAACCAATGCATTTTTGGAAAGGGGGCAATTGGTAAATAAAATATATACAAATCTGTTCATTTTACAACACATATTTATTTACTAATTGTACATCCAGGATTTTTTTTTACAATTTGTTTCAAATACATAGTGTATTAAATGAACAATCCTTTCAATATTATACAACAGAACATAAGTATACGAGGTTTCATATAACATATCAATTCATTTCAACACAGGGTGTTTCAAAATACATTACACATTTTATGTTTATAGGATATATCACAAAATAGAATTGTTATACTGGATAATTTAAGTACATAGCAAACGTAGGGTTTTTAACAATTTATAGCAAATGATACACAAACAGTCATACAAACATAGGTTGTTTCAAAATACACAGCCCATTTTACAGGTATAGCATGCTTCACAATTTATATAATACAGGTTATAAGCTATTTGCCACTTCAGCAAAGAATGTTTTCATACATTTTCTTAGTATTGGATCTACATCCGCTTCTTAAAGTCTACTTTCAAGAAAGGAACATTTCTTACGACCTGGTTTGATCCTCTCTGTCTGAATACACATGTCTTTGAATTCTGGTGAATGTAAAAAAAAAAACTTTCAACTAAGTCTGGGTATGATTCGACATAGTGCGAATGTACACCTTCAATACTAAATGGCAGTGACATGGTTGAAGTCATATAAAACACAGAGTATTTAGTAGTATCATATAATTTAATCAATTCATGAATTTTTCATCTCCCAGTGGGAAATAAATAACCTTAAAATTAAACAATCCTCACAAAATCCAGTAAGTTCATGGAGAAGCCCGTTACACCACAAACTGTACAATATATTAGACTTGCCTTGTTTGATGCTAATTTAATGGTTCTCTGGATGAAAAAACACTGTTACTTGTATGCTATCCAATACTTGGCTAAGAACAATTAGTAAGGAACACTGTATTAATAATCATCCTCTATCTTTGCAAGTTAAATTGTGTTTGAGGGCTAAACTTCATTTTTGCTGGTTTTATTGCTCGATGTACATAACACTTTGATGAAACACACCCAGTACTCGATGTATGAGCAAACTTTTTGTGATAATGATATAAAATATGAATATCTTTATCACATTCTTCGAAATATTGAAAAAAATAAATAATAATAAATGCACATACGAACATTATGTCATATCCATTATGTATCCCAATGCCAGGGCTACCATTTAGGATTTGTAAGCAAAACATTAAAAAATTATAAAAAATGTATTTAAAGACTTACATTTTCGAAGTTCCCCCATCACAACCAATTACTCACCTCTGTTCGACTCCAGCAGACAACTGATTCCTCACTCCGCACTCTCCTCACTTATAATCATTCCTCCGACTTGATTTTTCGTTCGTCATTTGTTTATACAATACTGGAGGCCACCATCTAGGTACATGACTGCCATCTTGATAGGTGACGACTATCTTGATAGGCAACCATCATCCTGCTAGGCAACTAACATCTTGCTAGACATCACACATCCATATTATTGGAAGCAAATGACCATGACATTGTCCCCATGACCTTGAGTGATCTTTAAAAAAAACTCAAAAAATAGTCAGCAATCATAATACATTACAAACTACTACCACCATGCTAAATGCAGACTACCTCGACCTTGACCCAGTGACCTTGATTGACCATGAAATTCAAAAACTACAGAAAAATACATAAAAGTCAACCAGCATAATACATAAAAGACTACTACCACTATATTAGATACAGACTATCTCGACCATGACCCCATGACCTTAAAAACAAAAAATCAGAAAAATGCCTTAAAGTAAACAAGCATTATACATCACAGACTACCACCACCATATTAGCTGCATAAGACCCTGACCGTGACGCCATGGCCATGATTGACCTTGAAATTCAAAAACTACATAAAATATAAAACAGTCAACCAGCATAATACATAACAGACTACTACCACGATATTATATACAGACTATCTCAACCTTGACTCCATGACCTTGAATGACCTTGATAACAAAACAAAAAATTTCTGCAAAAATTCCTTCAAGTCAACAAGCATAATACATTAGACTACTATCACCATATTAGCTGCATATGACCCTGACATTGACCCCATTACCTAGAATGACATTGAAAACAAAGAACTACAGATAAAATATATAAAATTCTACAAGCATATTGCATTATTGACTACTACAGTAATATCTCGGTTTCACTACCAAGCAAACGGTCAGCACTTATAATTAGATACATTAAAACCAATAATTTTCCATCCTATTTTTTAAATATTTTTTTCCAATCAATGATATAGCTACATGCATGATGCATGACTTTAACTACATGCTTAATTTAGTAAACATTTTATATACATTTGGTTGCTATTAAAAACTTAAAGACCAACAGGAGGAACAGACATGCTAAAATAAAGAAAAATCAATTTTTTAATAATTTATTATTAGTATTTTGTAAACACATTTTCAGAAGAAATCAATTCATCACATCATGTGATGTAACCCCAGTTCTTAAGTTCTTCAAAGATCGAAACCACCTCTTTCATGTTTGAGAAATCCCTGTGTTTATGAAAGTGAAGCTAATATTCGAGTCTATCAACAAATATTGTTGGGATCTTCAGTAAACATATAGTCAGTATTCGCAGCATCTTCTGCCTTCTTCACATCACTTGTCGAAGGAAACTCATTGTGGAAATATGTGGGAAAATCGAGAGAATCATCATCGTCTTTAACATTATCAGTGCCATCATAGTCATCATCAATGCTGTCTTTATGATCGACTTTACTTCCTGCTTCACCCTCAATAACAAGTATCCTTTCTTTGTAGCAGGAGTTATATGCTCATCAGTATTTAGAGCTGGTGGTCGTTTATTTTGAAACATTTTTACTTCACATGAACATCTTGCAAGTGTACCTTCCGCACAATCCGACTGTACTGTGCTCATTTCGTCTTTAGCATTAACTGTGGCATCATAATCGTCCGTGGAAATGTTACCCATCGATGCAGCAGGAGGTATAGATGACATCATTTGCTGGTTCCCAGTAGACGAACCCTCTCTGCAGACAGCGATGAACTGATTGAACCCACGCCTGTACCTTCCCTTATATAGCAGATAGTCCTTAATGATCGTCAAAAATCCGTACTTGTCTTTCCAGCATAAGGAAAACATATCTTTGAAGTCTGCCAACGTCATGTCCATATTGATGTGGTCGTCGTACGCATGCTGCAAGTTCATATTGTCCATGCGAAATAGCACCAACACATTATCATTATCGAGAAGCAGTCCACGCATGCATGTCGTACCATGCTAAAGTACTCTTGAATACTAGTTTACTTCTCACAGGCAATGCCATCGAAGACAAATATAAAGTTTTGCAGTGCTTCACTCAGCGGCATGATGGCTTCTTTATCGCTGAATGGGTAATAACCCAAAACTTCCACGGCTTGCAGTACTCGTGCCAGTTTCTGGTATTTCGGTTGCTGGAGCGATTTGGAGTACAGGTACACATTCTCGAACTGAAGATCGTTCTCTTCTTCCAGCAGCCTCAGTAGGATGCATGCTTTACCACAACCCGATGGTCCTGCGATGATGCAGCTCACTGTATTCGGAAATATGCTTCCATGTCGAGATTCGTGGACAATATCTTCATATTCAGCATGAATGCATATGGGTAGAGTAACATCTTGCTTGAAGATCTGTATGTTACCATTACAGTCTTCTGGAACAGGTGGAGCCCTCATTCCGCAGGTCGTTCTCTCATGTCGACGGTCATGGCAGCTTTTGCTGAAGATCTTTCCACTGTAGCAACACTGTTTTCCATGTAATTTTCTAGCAGTGGGAGAAGGTACATCTGTAGAGGTAAGCTCTACAGTAAACTTTGTACAATCATTGGCTAGTAGAGATGGGCGTTATTTAACGTAATGGCTATAAATAACTGTTACAATTTGGTAACACATTACACAAATAACATGTTCCATAGTTTATAGTGTTATTTTTGGAACTGCTTTGACGCCTGACTATTGCGGATGCGCATAAAAGTTATTTTCTGGAACTGTTTCACCTTCTGATTACTGCGCATGCGTAAAATTTATTTTCTAGAACATCTCGGCTTGGAACTTAGCACATGCGTAAACGTTATTTTCTGGAAGGTCGAGGAGCCCAAGTTCAGAAGAACAAACTGTGTATAACTTCTTGAAAGTTCGTGCTAATGTTAAAAACCCAATTAGCTGAAAATGTAAGTATCAGTATAAATTATCTTTAATTTATAACTAAATACAGTAGCATGCTGTTTAATATCTTTAACACATTATTAAAGTTGCTAAAAAATGATTTAGAAATAAAATGAGTTTTACACGTAGAAGCACATGTGTTATGTTTTCAAGTAATTTTCCACTTTAAATCTTATGAAAAACAAAGTTGCGATGCTTATTGCGCTAATAAACGGCATTATAAACTAGAGTTACTATAATATCAAGCAATACAGTACAGTTATTGATTTTTAAGCTAAATTTAAACATATTTGATTAGGACGTTTTGTGTGGCACTCCTCAGAGCAGCATTATTGAAAAACATTTATTTTCCTCATATATCCTTCCTCATATATCTTTGTGCGACTACATAGCGCAGATGGTTAGATACTGGCTAAGAAACACAAAAGGTAGGTGAGTTGGTGTTCAAACCAATCTCTCTTCGAAAGTTTTTTTTTTTTATATATATATACTACGGAAAATTGTGTAATATAAATAGGAAACTACTGTAGATATGTTTCTTTCACATAATTATTTGACTAGATTAAAAAACAAACAATATTTAATTCGCTGGTGCAGTTGCCTGTTACTTATTTATTCAGTAAAATTGTAGTTTTTTTTTATGTCTCTGACTATAAGTGCTGACAGTTTGCTTGGTAGTGAAATAGAGTACTGTAGTAGTTAATAATATAATATACTTGTTGAATTTTATGTATTTTATCTGTAGTTTTGTTTTTAATGTCATTCAAGGTAATGGGGTCAATGTCAGGGTCGTATGTAGCTAATATGGTGGTGGTAGTCTGTAATGTATTATACTTGTTGACTTGAAAGTATTTTTTATGGAATTTTTTGTCTTTAAGGCCATGGGGTCAAGGTTGAGGTAGTCTGTATCTAATATCGTGGTAGTAGTCTGTTATGTATTATGCTGGTTGACTATTATATATTTTAATGTAGTTTTTTGAATTTCAAGGTTAATCAATGTCATGGGGTCAAGGTCAGGGACATATGCAGCTAATATGGTGGTGGTAGTCTGTAATGTATTATGCTTGTTGACTTTTAGGTAGTGATTCTGATTTTTTTTGTTTTCAAGGCCATTCATGGTCATGGGGTCAAGGTCGAGGTAGTCTGTATCTAATATCATGGTAGCAGCCTTTTATGTATTATGCTGGTTGACTTTTATGTATTTTTCTGTAGTTTTTTTAATTTCATGGTCAATCAAGGTCATGGGGTCTAGGTCGAGGTAGTCTGCATCTAGCATGGTAATGTATTATTATTGCTGACTTTTATGCATTTTTCTCGAGTTTTGATTTTGAAGGACAATCAAGGTCATGGGGCAATGCCATGGTCATTCGCTTCCAATAATGTGGATGGATGATGTCTAGCAAGATGGTGATTGCCTAGCAAGATGATAATCGCCTACAAAGATAGTCGTCACCCACTGATATGATGGCCTCCAGTATTGTATAAACAAATGACGAACGAAAAAATCAAGATGGCGGAATGAGTATAGGCGAGGGGAGTGGGGGCAAGGGAGTCATTGTCTGCTGGAGTAGAATAGACGTGAGTGATTGGTTGTGATGTGGGGACCTACAAAAATGTAAGTTTTTTTTTATTGTTTATAAATTTTTAAAGCGTTTGCTTATAGATCCAAAATGGTAGCCCTGGCATTGGGACACAATGGATATGACATAAATATCGTATGTGCATTGAAGATAAAAGTGCGGTGATATATAACACTTAATACTTAAACATTTAGAAATTTTTAAATTACAAAATACATTTAATTTTTAAAAAATAATTTTTTAGATTTTTGGAGTAAAAGATCAAAAGTTATAAATCATACTCTCCTGGCTCCAAGTTCAGTTGAGTCAGTGATGCCTGTTAGAGAAAATAACTGAAAATGGACTTTTCTGGCGAGTCATTTTTTGCAAAATGGGAAAAACAGGGCAATTTTAGGGAATAATATAAATCCTAAGGCATTTTTGGGGTTAAAACATACGGTTTTAGGATAAAATATGTGATTTTGTGAGAAAAAAATGTCAACATTGCGGCCAGAGGCCGAGCCCTGACTCTGGGCCCTGCCCGTAAACAAACTATGCTCTACTACTACTGTTATTCTTCACAAAATGTTGTTACGGCCTGCACTGATTTACAAGACATTTCGAATTGTTACAGTTAGTTAAACTAGAATCAAGACTACAGGGTTTATTACGTACTGTCAAAGATACAGACCAATATGAACATTTAAAATGAATGTCTGAATCACACATTTCCCTAACAACATGTGAATATGCTATGCTATAAGTTACAGAATACAAACCATTTTCAATTAACGAATACTTACAAATAGAAGAGAACCTTATTCTGAATTTGTCACTTCGCAAGCGTAAATGTTGAACATTGATGGGAAAACTAGACTTCCTTGCTCGAAAATAAAGTTGTGGATGTCTCCGTCACACGTTTCCTTCCAATGGATTGTGGTTCCCTGATGAGGTCTGGTGAGTTGGTAGGCGATTACTCCGTTGCCATTCTCTTCTTCCACCTTTTTTGTAATACTGGCTACCGTCAAGTCTTCTACTATAGATGGTAGTTCACTTACGGGGTGGAGATACCTCACAGCACAATCATTGTATGCTAATACTTCACCAAAGCGAGTGCCAGGACTGGAATCGAAAGTGGAGCACCAATGTTCGATATCGTTACACACTTAAACTTGTAAAATACTGCCATAAGGCTTCAAGTATACTCTTCGGTATCCTATTTGCAGGATCTCGTATACATCTGTAGGTTCGAAGATAGTAACCATGACTGACAATTTAATACTAAACGCTCTCCTTTATATGGCTGTTTTGACATCACTTTTTTTTCTCATTCAAGTGTTCTTGTTCTGAAAGACTTTGCATTCCCACATGTCATAGGGAGTAGTTCATTCTTGGTTACCTATATGTGTAACATGTTCCTTGTCACATTGTTCGCTCCATACTATAGGAAAAGAACAGCAACAATCCTTTTGCATTATGTATTCAATTTTCTTCCATGGTGTGCGTCTCGCAATCTATTTCGATAATGCTTCAAATGCTAACATATTCCCACTGCAAGGTAGCATACTGTCAGGAAGTAAATTATACAAAGCACATCATTTTCCATAACAAACGTCTAAAACTTTTAAAGTATATGTCAGACTAAGTATAGAAAAACACCAATGTTCTTCTCCATTACATATTTTAATCTGTAGTGGACTATCTTCTTCAAACCGAAATCACACTCTCCTATAGCCTGGAGTAATACTTGCATATTGAAGTGTTGAGTCGAACCTCTCCATCGTAACTGAGGCTCTATGTGTTGTGTTTGTTCCTTTATATATATATATATATATATATATATATATATATATATATATATATTCAAAGAAAGAAAAAGAAAATGTTTTCACATTTTGTCGGGAGTGTACCGTCGAGTGGGTTTAAACATAATCTTGAAATTTAATCGTTTCCTAATGTCATCTTGGTTAAATCGAATTTACAACCGCAAATGTTGCTTTGCCATACTTTGTAATCCCACATACCACATGGCGACATTTTAATTCTGCTACTACCTTTCATTTGCATAATGTGTTGTTTGTTATTACACGTTTCAGTCCACAAGGTAGGACTGTCGTAGAACTCTCTACTTAATTTA
Source organism: Dryococelus australis (assembly GCA_029891345.1). Lineage (NCBI taxonomy): Eukaryota > Metazoa > Arthropoda > Insecta > Phasmatodea > Phasmatidae > Dryococelus > Dryococelus australis. Next base: position 85,875,296 of record CM057004.1, on the reverse strand, counting down.
TATTTTATTTGTCTAAGTCTTGGTTCCTTGGTTATTTCTTCACTTCTAATCTTAAAACATAGATCCTCATGAGAACAGGGCAGTTCGCTGTCGGGTCGCATGTTAAAAACCGAGCAGTCATCTTGTTCATAATACAATACTCGTTCTTTATAGGTACTTCCTGTGAAACTTTGTGAAACGGTCCAGTGCTCATCTCTGTTGCAGATCTGTAATTGGAAGTACATGTGGTTTAGAGACTTGAACCACACTCTCTTGTAACCTGGAGTAACACTCTCGTATGCCTTAGCAGGATTGAATGTCTCCATTCCAATGTCTTATGCAGGTATTAACCTGTAACAAACCATTTTTTAAGTCTTATTATTATCTTTACACGTAGGTATGATGCTGGTACATATACACTCTTAAGGCTTCGCTTTTACACTGAGAACAAAACATTTTTTTTCCCACAGTGATTAATGTTATAGCGTGCTACTAGCGAATTAATGCTTGAACAATCGTGATACCTTCTGATATTTACAATTTCTGCATTAGTCAAACTTTTTAAGATTCCCTTCTGTGTTTTTCCAGGTATGTATATGGGATATTCTTCGAGAAGTGCATCGTTCACGTACTGGAAACGGTCTTTGTAAGCTATAACACCAGAGTCCTATTTTAAATCGTGCATTTGATAAGTCTGATGCCGAAACATCATTTTCTCTTCCGGATTTATGGCAGACCAAGGCATGGGAGATTTAAAACTTAATACTTTACTGTCATTATCATAATTTGCATATGAAATGACAAGTTCTTTAATGATAAAAGATTTGTCTTGATGATTTTTAAATCCTTGTGCGTAGCACATCATGTTTCACATTACGGTTTAACATTTAACAAGTATATTTACGTTGTATGTTTACAAAAGTTCAGTTGTGGCCCCTGAATCGACTTCGTCCATCCCTGAATTATCCCTTGGAAAATCGGGGCAATTAACAAGTTGCCTTACGTTTTGCCACCTTCGAATTACACAATCTCTTCTAAGATGTATTGTGTTTGGTTGATTGAAAAAAGCAGGTGTAACATATGGACAATCTTCATCACAAGGCAAATACGAGACTATATCCTCTCGTCATCACCCCTTAGTTCATCTGAGAGGAATGGATACATATGTTGGATTTCGTGTGATGCAAAGGTTATTATGAAGGCTTTAGGTAGCAACGAGAGCTGGTTCTCAATATCTAGAGTTAAGAGAAGTTTGCTTTGTCCGTATGCTATGCTATGTGTTAAATACTCTCACACATTCTTCGTAACACGAAACACAACAATGACCGTTGTGCGTATTACCTGTTGTATGTCTTGTTGAAGCTTGTAGACTGTTGTACGCTTCGTAGAAGGGTGTGCTATGCCTTGGAGAATGCTGTAGTACTGCTCGATGAAATCTGTTTATTGATGGAAGTCGAAACCCCACGGTGATACACTCCCGACACGATTTGACCTCGACAACTGCTGGTTTAAGACTGAGAAAAAAATTAATTTATTCCTTCTTATATAGTAATCGAATCCAAAATGGACGCCGTTTTCCTTGAATTTTGCTTAATATATATATTTTTATTGTATTTTTTTCGAAAAATTTGTTGAAATATCGTTGTTTTTGCCACTTTACAAGTCCGATAGAAGTCATTTCAGTCTGGAATAGTGGTATTTTGTTAATATTTTTTTTCGAAATATAGTATTTTTAAATAAAATATGTGTATATTTTTTCAAGTATACACCTTTATGATATAAACGGTATAGCAATAATCTTAGTTGGGCGTATTTGTAAAAGAAAGTTATTAGGAACATTATTTATTCTCATGTATATGAAACTATGATAATAGCAAATAAACTTAAATTTCGTAGATAAATCTACACGAGAAAACGTATTTTGCTGGCTAATAATATTTTAGAAAATTATATGTCCGTTTATCATATTTTCAAAATCGTGTCGGTTATTTTGCTTAAATTACGTTTTTTTTTTTTTTTTTTTTTTTTTTGGAACTTTACAAGTCTGATACAAAATCCTATCAGCTTCGAATTGTTTAAAATACAATTTTTTATTGAACTATTGTTAATTTTACTTTATCCTCTCGGGTTGATATCAACTTCGAAATGAGGTTTTTCGTTAATATTTTGTCGAATCGTAGTGTTTCAAAATAAACTATGTGTACATTTGTCCAAGTATAACGCCTTTCTGATATATTTGGGTGGCGACATTTGTAAAAGTAATTTGTTAGAGACATTCTTTAATTTCTCACATGTACGAAGTTTGGTTTATGACATGTAGTTTAGTAGAGAATCCTACATGCAAAAACGTATTTTAAAAAATATACGCACATTTAAAAAGTTTATCGAATCATCTTAGTTACCAAAATATTTGAAGACTGCTTCGCATGAAAACACTATGTCGGATGTATAATCGTTTTTAAAAGTTTACAGGAATTAAACATTTCAATTACCTGTCACATACTTAATTTTAACTCTGTGGGTCTTGAGAGCCGATTAGTGGCATCATAGAATAACGTAATATATTTAATAAAGGCGCTACTTGGAAATATTAAAATTGGTTTATTTAGCTCGTGTTTGCGCGATATTTCTTTAAAATTTGGGTAAAGTTTTTCGTTTTAGAATTTTCCTGGAATTAAAATATTTTTATATAATTGCCGGAGACGTGATGGGATTAGGTTTTCATTTTTTAATTCAGTATCTGAAATTTTTTTCAGCGAGCAAGTTTTGCAGGCAGGTGGACGGTGGCTTTGATGCTGACATAGCGGTGCCAGCCCTATCTTGGCGGCGTGAGGAATTCATGTAGGTTCATTGTCCCTGGGGGTGGCCGCAGTGGAGGGGTGGGGGGTGAACCGTGCATTCTGCTTGGTCCCGGGAGAAGTTAGTTCTAAGCGAAGAAGATTTGGGGGTGAACCGTGCATTCCCGGGAGAAGTTAGTTCTAAGCGAAGAAGATTTTCCTGCATAATCTGTTTTCTGAAGTATTCAGAATGGAAGGGCGCATACATTTTGTTTAAAATGCGAACTCTGTCGATCGATTAACTTTTTACAAAAATGTTTTCTAATGTTGCAAAATATATACATTCTTCTTTCATATACAACAAAATCGCAATTATCTGACGATTTTTTTTGGTGTCTGTACTGCTTTTTTATGAGTTCTTCAAATTGTACAGTCAAGTGAAGTGCTCCATTACCACAGTTGCTTTACTTCAACCTTCAAGGTCAAGAAGCGAGGGAGCGATACGGGTGACGTTAACACGCACACCTAGCACTTCATCGCTCCTACGCGCAAGACGTGCAGTATTTCAGTCAAAATGCTGTACTGCGGAAATTAAATCTGTAACAGTGGGACTTCATTGCACGCGATGAAAGCCCGCAGATTTAACTGCTTCCATATAATCGTACTTTTCTCTTACCAAATGAGGAAAGTACATAGCTAAGCTTTAAAAGTTCGATATTTGACTATTTTCACGCATTTTTTTTCTCCATGAATATACTTAATATGTAGAGATAGGAAAATTTCGCGAGTTCAATGACCTGTAGGCTAGTCTCCACAGTCCTGTATAAATTCGAGCCTCAGATGTTTGTTCATTGGCTGCTGCTCCAGAGAGTAGCCAATGTTACTCCACACCTGGCAGTATGGCACTCGCTACTTGTTTCCTTGCAAGTCTGCTATTGGATCAGAGTCACCCAGGGCGTGTCTTTGAACTGTGATCCGATTACAAAGGTTAGTTCAGTGTACACGTGATGAACGTCTATCTTGTCCTGAAATGAATTCGCGAAATTTCCCTATCCCTATTAATATGATAAATGTGAAAATTTAGGGACACATATAATTGTTCTTTACCTTTTCGTATTTACAGAACATTTGCTTACCAAGATACGCGTATTCGCGCAAACAGCGATTTCGCAGGAAATGTTTCAGTACATAATCCTCTTAATAAATGTATGGCTCAGTGTTGTGCGACTGTGTTGTCACAGCGTAAGTACGCTACATCAAGGCCTTTCCCTCAAGCCTTAAAGATACAACACCTCGAAGATGAAGAAGGCATTTCAAGGTGATCAACATTCGAGATTTCGCCCACGAGACAAGAATGACTCATCTCCATATCTTTCGTAAAAACACATCGCTGTAGTCGACTGCCTTTCCCAAATAAATTTGGAACTAATTATTACTTAACATAGAGTATTAAACTTTACCGAGATTATATTATATTTTCCTATATGATAGTACTGTCTAAAAATTATAGGCTGGGAAACTTACGGAGAAATCTACATGTAAAAATATGAGCATAATATTTAAAAACATTTCGAACAAGTTTGTTTAATGTATGTTTTAAATGTTTGAAAATAAAGTTTAACTTGTGTAAGTGGAAAGAGGTGTGTTTGAAAAACTGTGTTCTTTCAATGTTAAATCTTAGCGAGTTAAAATGATGTCTTAGAGTTTGGTTGGTATGAAAATAAATCATTGATTATTTTAAAGTTTGTTAGAAAACGGAATAAAGGTTTCTGGCAACGGGAAAACGTTTTGTGGAAATAAGGTTTATATATTATTCAATTGAATTTATCGTGTGTTAAAGACATTTGGAACGTATTTCTTAGTGATGAGGGAAATAAAGTTTTATCGGTGGGATTTGCGAAATTTTTTATTTAGCTGGGAATATGTCAGACTCTTGCGTCTAGACAAATTGCAGTTTGAAATGAGGACTGGAGATGGGAGAGGGGCAGGCAGCTGGCCCAGGTCAGTTCAAAATCCGCTGCTGGCCCTAGGGAAAGCATAGCTTTGTCCTTTAAGCAAGCCTCCCTTCATCGCCGAGGCAGCACTCTGTGGTGAAGGGCCGGGGAACCGGGCATTTCTCCGGGAACGCGTTCTTGGCTGGTGTGAGGGGAGGAGTTGCATAACCTTGAATCGGCAGCGAAGGCTTTGCAGCGCCCTCCATGGACAGTCATTCGAAAAATGCTTTCTGACCTTGAGGAGGGCAGGTTTTTCGAAGTGTGGCGTTGGAAGGGGCAATTCTTGCTTAATGTAGGTGGCGGATGTGTTTGCCATTAAACAGGTTTTTGCAGTGTTGGATCGATACCAGGGTGCAGCGCCCTCCATGGGCAGGGCAGCGCACCGAAAAAGGGACTCTGCGTGGACAGAGCATCCCTCTAAAATTGCGTTCTTGGTTGGTGTAAAAAAAAGGGGGGGGGGGGGTTGTTGGCCTTGGGCAGGAGCGACGCGAAGGCTTCTTGCTGTCCGCCGCCATGCTAAGTTTCACGAGAACCTTCACCCTACATAAACGCATCACCGGCTCTCTCGACTTCCCGGGCGGCTGCCGGGGTACGGTGCCATGATCAAGATGTAGGCGGCCACAAGGCTCCGGAGTGTGCTAGCCGCTATTCTCGTTAAGCGATATTATATGCTCCGGGGTTCAGATCTTGTTCACAGTCTTCGTAAAATATAGTGTGGAAATATATTTTTTAAAGTTTTTTATTTATCGGGGGGAAAAAATATAAATTTTTGTGTGATAGTGCGTTTATCATGTAAACCCCGTTTCTGTGTTTGGTTGACGAAACTTCGTAGCATTTTCAGCTCACGTTTTGTTACCAAGTGCCGTGAATTTCACAGACTTAACGGGAATTTAGAGTACATCCATTACTTTAAATTATTCACTTTTATCAAGTAGTGTAATTTTTTTACATTCATGTAGTTGTAGAACTAATAGTGTAATCAAGTCGTTAATAGTAACTTGGTAGGGAAATATGTTCTGTCAGTCAAAAATTTCAACTCAGCCGAGCTCCATGTGTGTGTATGTGTGTGTGTGTGTGTGTGTGTGTGTGTGTGTGTATATATATATATATATATATATATATATATATATATATATATATATATATATATATATATATATATATATATATATAACAGCTTATAAGCAGGCGCACGTCATACGATCCAGTCATTCATTCAAAGACCTCCGAGGTGGACGGAAGTGTTTTGTTTGAAGTGCGATTTCATTACGTGTATTTCTATTACGCTATTGTGTCTGTTTAAAAAGTCAAAAAATGCGAGTCTGGCAATTTTTATTTGTTCGTGCTAACTGGAAGTGCTAAATCATTATGCGTTTCGCTAATTAAATTGCACCCAGTGCTTGGTAAGGATACATTTTTTTTCTAGATTTAATTCAGGAAGCATATGACTAGTGTGTTAATCGCATTCCGAGTTTTTTGCAGTAATTTCAACTCACACGCAAGCTCCACATAGATAAGTTGGCTCACCTCATACACTGACTCCATTCCTTCACCATCCTCCGAGGCGGACGGATGTGTTTTGGGAGATGTGCGATTTCATTACGCGTTCGTTCAATTTATTTGGAAACATTCGTTTTGTTTAAAATTTCCGAGTTTTTCACCTCAGTCTATAATCAAACAGTACTTCACTAAGCTCGCAGCCGGACAGACGTGTTTTACGAGAGGTGTGATTTCATTACGTGTGTTAATTTCTTTTAAGGTGTGGATTACGTTTCTAAAGTTTCTCACAAGTCTCGCAGGCAGACGGACGTGTAAGGTATGTGCGAGAGGCGTCAAGTTGTGTCATATATATCTTGTTATTGTGTTCGTTAGCTGTTTGATTTATAGGGTCTTTTTTTGTTTTGTTAAAAAATTCCATACTGCACACACATAATTGTGATATTCACATAGTTGTGTTCGTTAGTTATACTTCTATTGTGTAAATTATATTTCTAACTTACAGCTCGGTGTAGACGAATTCATCTTTTTAGATTTAATTGATTTTCATTAGTTATAATTTCATACTGGAGACTCACGTAATTGCACTTGTTTCTTTATGAGACCAGGTAGTTATACTTCTCTCTTGTGTTATTTATTCATACATAGAACTCGTTTAAACACTGTGAAATTCTCTAACGTTTAAGTTTAATTGCATTCGGAATAATACTATATTTCAAAGTCGGCTATCTACCAACACCGTCTACGAGCAATATCACTACCAAACCAAAAAAAAATTACACTTAGCCCACTCTTGCACAAAAATATATATATAAACACACACCCTGTCCCCAACACGCCAAACACCTCAGTCGAGTGCCTGAGTTCCAAGTGTGAGGACGCACCAGAGATGCTGCTCCCCCCAAAAGGAAAGAAAGAAAATAAAGTAAAACTATACACAACAACAAAATCCAGAAAAAAATAAAACATAAATAACCATTTCAATACATTTAACACTTTCAATAAACTTAGCCCTTTCCTTAAATTTAACCATTTCAATCAATTTAACCCTTTCAGTAAATCTAACCCTTTCAATTCGATTAACTCTTACAATCAATTTAATTATTCCTTTTATATCGTATTAATTAATTCGATATAAAAGGAATAATAGTCAAAAAAATGTGGCATCCCTTTGTATCTAGGACACGTGCGTCCATACTACTCTCGTCGCCGAAACAAAAGCATTGTGACGCATGACAGACGGACAAGAAACAACGAACACCATTATAGTCCCTGTTCAAATCTTTTTTTACACTTCGATCATCCCATGTTTTACTTCGCTTAGTGGTACGCATAAGCAGAGGAAAATTATAACAGTAAGACTAAGGACTACAGAGAAAACACAATATTTACAGATAGTTGTTTTACAGGTCTCGCCTCCGAAGCGGATGTCGACAGCATTACCGATGGATAGAGTGAGTGAAGAGATTTGGGCGGCTCTTAACATCGAGGTCTTCAGAGCCGATGAGGGTGATTGAGGTGAGTGTGGAGCAGCGCCAGAATGAAGGGGCGGGGGAAACGGGGTTTCCAAAAAAAAAAAAACCGCCGATCAACGGCATCGTCCGGCACAATTCCCACATGCGAAAATCCGGAGTGACCCGGCCGGATATTGAACCTGGATCGCCTTGGTAGGAGGCGAGCAGGCTAACAGCTCAGTCACCGTGGCCCCCCGATGGTTAGAGACCTGAGAAATTTGCGAATTCTTATGAGGAATAGTTAAACTTCAACAACACGTGCATTTGAGTTCCTGTCTCTATTGAACCAAGGTCTGTTCGGCACGCCCCGGGGCCATTTTCAACCTATACGAACTTGAGAAGGAAAAAAATAACTGAATGCAGTGACACCTTCTCTGAGGTTGGGGCTACGGTGACTGAGCGATTAGCACGTTCGCCTACCACCAAGGCGAACCGGGCTCAATCCCCGGCCGGGTCACCGTATTTTCGCAAGTGGGAATCGTGTCGGACGATGCCGTTGATCGGCGGGTATTCCCGGGGATCTCCCGCTTCCCCCGCCTCTTCATTCCGGCCACGACCACATTCGCTTTAATCTCCCTCATCGGCTCTCAAGACCTCGTTGTTAAGAGTCGTCTAAATCTCATCACTCACTCACTTCTCTAGAGTTAAATTTTATCAACAACCAGCGAATAACCAACCGAGGCTCGAGTACACGATGATACGCCCTTGAACTCAAAGACGCAGCAAAATTGGATTTCCAGAAAATATTACATTTTCAAAAGGTTTAACAGAAACGGGGGCACAAAAAGTGCAATATATATATTGAGAACTTATGATATGAATAAAGAACACATGAAATATGATTAGAGTTTTTTATTTTACTCATTCTTACTTTTTTGTATGATGTTTTCATTACTCTTAGTTTCCAACAAATTGAGAAAATAGCATACAGCAGTTTATTTTTAAAATTGACACAGTGGCAATTAAAATTTCCCTCTCTCATTTAAGGAAAACCTGGATACAAAAAAAATATTCCGAGTTTGTCTCAGGCCTTTTACATTTACAAACATTACTTCGGCCAATGTATATAATTATGCCTACGTTAATGCAAAAGAGTGCAACAGATATAAATAATTATTTTAGCCCACATATAAAAGTTTTAGTTATATACAATAACAAATATAATGTTTTCTCAGAATTTATTTGATTTAACAAGAACCCACAATTGAGATTATTTGGCCTTTAAAATGCAATTGCCATTTATGACATCGATAAGAGTTTGAACTTTTTAATTTCCGAAGTTAATTTTGCCACAAAAATAATATCGATTGTGTAGCCAAACTCACGGGTTATGGCTAGCCTTAAAAATGAATTTGGTTGGCTAATATTATGACTTAACATAGCCAACAGAGGCCAACCACAAAAGTCTCTTTATTTGGTAATGTTAGTTCCAACATTTTAAAGGTTTAGCTAATTCCTTATTAAATGGATACTTTATACAAGTTAATGAACTGGCTATATGGCCGAACAGCGGCCAAAAGTTTTGGAGAACTATAATTCATTTTTATTTTACTAAATTCCGTTTATATTTAGAACTTCTCAAAATACTTACTAGAAATTACTGGCCGTATGGCCGTACAAAGGCCAAATTCTGTGAAAACTGCACATTAGTTTTCTAATTTACACAGAGGCCATGAAGATATATATTTTTATTAGTTCCAGGAAAAACATTAAAATGTCCTTTAAAAAACCATATTCTAAAAGTTTTTGGCAGGCATCCTTGCTGTTGATTTACATTTTATATTTTGCCAAATGCCAAATTCAAAGTTTTCTCATGATAAATTTCACCATCATGGCGCCTACTTGAATTATAAGTGCACCAAGTGTGCCTGGCCTAACCCAGCCATGAATGCATAAGTTTAAAGTCACAACATTATGTATTAAGTTGTGGGTTACTTAACTCAGTGCAGGTGGAGCTCCTTCAGGACGATGATCGACCCCGAACTGAGCTCGTGCACTCCATTATATACACAGCTAAAGGCATTACCCCTTAGAGGGTTACACAGAAATTATAGCCAATCAGAGCCAAATTAAAAAAAATAAACGAAGAATTGGCCAATAGAAAAACACATGATGACCTTATTGAGAGATCTTGATTCGGCGACGAATCCAAGCAGACATGTCCATTTATAGCGATCTACATCACTACCACGTCGACACACTTCTGGTGACCAGACGAGTTTGAAGGAAGTAACGTTGTGGGCAGCCATATTTTTCCAAAGTTGGTACTCCTGCGCGCATGCGCAGCAGGTGGAGTAGACACCGCCAGCACTCAACTGGAGCAATTGACCGTACACCTAAAGGTGGCGCTGCCATCCACCACCAGCGGCGGTGAAATCAACTACCAAAACAGAATCGAGTCTGCCACCAAGTGCGCCGTACGTATCCATGAAAGCTGCTGAATTCTACCACGCTGGGCCAGGACGAAAATTTTAGCGTGAAGAATCACGCCTCGTTGTAGCCACCCGGTACGTCCAGACATTGAAGAACCGGGTAAACTGACAGCAATTTTAGACCGAATTGCAATATTGCAGTGTAAAAGTAGGTGGTTATTTTCTGTGGAAACAAACACTGTAGTCCGTTGCGACGTGTTGAAACGGGGTTGTATTGCGACGCCGTCACAGCCCGCCCCCCTCCTAAAAGGGGGAAGTCCTCCGAAGATCACAGCCAGAATCTCTGCCGAAGAGGCCTTCCCCGGTAGGGGCTCTGAAGGCGAACTTCCATCAGTCCAATCGGGAAGATGAGGACCACTGTCCTCCAACCATCATCTCCAGCTTCTAGTCAGCAGTCGTACCTGAACAAACAAAGAATAGCTTGAGCAAGCATCAACATGTCGCCATCGAGATCAGGAGTACTCCAATTTTAGTAGTTGTCTTTCCAAGCAACAATCACACTGCCTGAAAGAGAGCTCCCTGCACTGAGATTCCCTACCTCTCAAAATTACTAACTTGTTTTGAAAATACTTTGAATTACAAAACCAGACCTACAATATCCCTAATTAAGAATCAGGAGAAACCTAATCTGTTTTTATCTAAAAACATCTTAAAGTAAATTAGCATGGACAACAAATATGGAAATGAAGGTGGATATCACTACGAAATGGGCATGAGATGTGGACTGTCATCACCCAAGAGGAGACCCACTGCACATGACAAAAAAAAATTTGCACTACATAATAATAAACAAGATGATAACCAGGATGATAACCAAGATGATTGAATACAAATACCCTAAACAAAACTTAATCCTAACATATCACAAAATTGCAACAAATTTGCATGATAGAAAAAATTTGTCGAACGTGAGTGCAGTTGCATATTGTCTGAAGAAAGAAGCAAAGGCTAGATTGCTATACTCAAACTTAAAATGATAAACATGCGTCTGTTTTTTATGTGGACTTTTTATTAACCCAGGATTGCCAGTTTTAGGTTGTTCACATGATGGCAAGGTTAGGGACACCCGAATTTCGTGACACGAAGCTTTCTGAGAAGACATTTACTTACTTGAAGAGCCGATCAGAATTAGGTAACTCTGACCCTGCACGTCTGTGATTTGCAATCACACGCCTTAGACGCGTAACACCTGGATCCGCCAACCAAGAAAGGCGATCTGAGCTAAAGTGTTATGAAATACAACTGACCTTGAAATTTTTTCGTGAAATTCTGGTGTCCCTAGGCAAGGTTGGTTAATCCCACAGAATATCCAATGTATGGCTTGTTGGAAGTTAGATGTCCAAAATCTATAATATATCTTACACTACAGGAAGCTTGTAGTGACAAAAATTTTTGTTGTACACAGCTGAATGGTTTTTTTTTTTTTGCGTCTCAAAAGAAATCATAAATACCATTTACAAGCCCAAGGACATCTGAACTACACAAGTAATAGAATGGTGTGATTTTGTTGTATTTAATGGAAAAGAGGTTTGTGTGGAAAGAAGAATTAGGAAAAATTATTAATTATGTAAAGACTTAGCAAATAAAATATGCATGTTTTACACTGACCAATTTTCCCCATTTCTATATAAGAAACTCTCCACTGGCTATCACTGAGTAAGTGTTCTTGGGCAAGTATATAGACATGTGAATAATATTAATCTTAAAATACATATTGCAGTTTTCAGTAGTAAACAGTGTGATATTTTTTGTAAACTGAGTTAGTTCGAATGTAACTGTGCCTAAATAGGCAAAGTGTTTTTTTTTTTAATGTTTCTTCAGATATTTACACAAACATTTTTAACATTAATAGATTTCATTGTATTGTATTGGGTTTTTTTTATCGTGCCCCAGTTTTATGCTTGAAAGCTTAGTAGGGGACGGCTTACAGACTAACTGATAACCTAACTCAAATTACCACTCATGCCTTACCCGGGATTCGAACCCAGAGCCTCCCGCAACCCAGATCGGTGGCGCACCGACCGACTGCGCCACGGGAGGTCGGCATTAATAAATGCTCAGTGGTTAATTCTACAGTGCCATTATGAAAAATATGCTAATGATATTACATCCTGGATTAATGCATAGGTACGTTTGCTTTTATTTTCGTGTGATATTTTTCTCAAGTGTATTTCAGGAAAATTATAGTGCCATTCAAATTTCTCTATTCATACATTTGAATGTCAGAATAATTTTTGTGTAAAAGAATACATTTCATTCGCACTTTTAGTTACATGCCCTAGCTCGCAAGGATTCCTTTCATAATATGTTTTGCTTCATTTTTAGTCCAAGGAACATGTTTGTATACTTTGTTGGCAGGAGCACAAAAATATCTCTGAAAAAAAAAATAGTGAAACTATGTTTCATGATGTACAGTACACATGTATCACTCATGTTGCTGGAGTGAATGTTACGCAGCCAATGTAAAAATATGCACGTGGGATTTTGAATAGGAGTTAATAAAATTAAAGATAATAAAATATTAATGAAGCCAGTAAATTATATTTATTTACAAATAAGACATACTGCGAACTATGATATTTCTTCACATTTGTGGTATCAATATCTAATGAGTTTCACTTGACAGCATAAATTTTTGAAATTAATACTTGCATTTATTTATTAATTTTCATGGTATCTCCAAACTAGGATATAATAATTAACAAGAATATTAACTTCAAGTTTTGAATGACTATTTTAATTTTGATACAATGATACACAATGTTATAGGCTGTTCACTGTAAAGTGAGCAATTTTTAAGGCCCTCCCAACAGGCTTTAACCACTAATAAATATGTATTATTGTAGTATCCGGCATTAAATTTAGAGGGTGGTGAAACGTATGCACTGTGTTTATTCGCCACATTGCATGTTTATGTCAAAAAGCAGCAGGAATATGGAAATAGGATGAAAGGAAAAATTAAGAAGAGCCTTCAAAAGTGCTCACTTTACCGTGAACAGCCTATAACTGTGTTGTGTGAACGAACAACAAACCACCTACTGCAATATTTACACTGCTGGAATATCAAAAGAAGATTTAATGTTTACCACATGTTGTTTAGGAATTTTACATTTAACCATAAGCAAAATATTTTCACATATGAATAAAAAACTACATCTTTGTAAATTACTGAAAATATACATATTTTAAGACTATTTTGAGGGATATTGTAATTTGTTGCGGGTTCCCCTTTTTGTAACTAACCTGAAATTACTGATTGATATGTGGCAGCAGAACAGGAACAGTTTTATATATATATATATATATATATATATATATATATATATATATATATATATATATATATATATATATATATATATATGGCTATTTTCTTTGTTACCATAACTTCTTCCTCTGAGAACTGACAACTACGATGAAGCCATGGGATGGCAGGATTTTTATTTTCAAACCAAGTGATTCAATCTCATTTTTAATGTTGAAACCGTTGTCAACCATTACCCATCACCCTTGATGACTTTACAAACTGTAATTTTTTGTTTTAGAATTTCACAGAAGCCACTTGAGTGAGTCATTTGTTTGCCAGATATACTACCTGTGTATAACTGTGATACAAAAATTACTACACCATTGGGGTCACATCCTACTAATAATTTCACTGTATTTGCAGATTTATAGTTGACGAATCTACTATGTAAAAACACAATTCTTGTTTTGAAGCTCGAGTAATGTTAACCAACACATACAAAAGCCTTATGATGTTTTTGCCTTCTTTTAGTTTTCAAATCGTATAAGCTTGTATGATTACGGAAAGCACAAGACTGATTATTATGCCTGTTAAAGATTAATATTTTAATAACTTAATAATGTTTTAATTAATCGCGTAGATATCCGTTCTACATGAATGTGGATATAGCACCATGCTTTCTATACATAAGCAGTGCCGTTACTAACATAATTTTCCATACATTAATAGTCTAGTACTTGTAGTGAGTAACTTAAACCAATGCAGTCTCCAGGATGAGAAAAAATAATTTTCGTACTTTTTGGATGTACCACAAAGCATCTACATATAACATTTTATTGTGTTTGTACCCCAGCCAACTGCGGAATGTCTGCCATTTGCGAGTTGTTCTGCCTGCAATTTACAATTTTCTGTTAGCCCTTTAGGTCACGTCTCTTCTGCTAGGGAAACTTTTATGCCTTCTGTTGTGCCCATGAGTATAACAGAAGGTGGCAGAAATTGGGTATCGTGTAAGAACGGCTTTAGGATAACAGTGCAGATTATTATGTTGCCTGTAAACAAAGTAAATGACTTACTTTAGCCTCCTGTTCGTTTGAGAATGCTGAGTGATCAACTTGGTTCTTGTAACTTAGTTTACATCTCGAAGGTTTGTTCTGTCGGGGAAAAAAAAAAAAAAAAAAAAAAAAAAAAGTACTGCATTAGGTTTAAAAAATGTTCGCCCTGACTACTTATACAAGAAACTATTTTCTGTAAAATGCGACGAGCAAACATGCATCGTGTCGCTTATTTTCTTTCTGCGCCTATCATCACGGAGTATATTATGCAGCCATAGTTTACGGATATTTCGATCCTTTGGAATGGAATAGTAAGACATCCCTTTCATCGTAGCTTTGGTGTTACATTGTGGCACAATCCAGTGCTGCGCCATATTTTTTAGATACCGTACTTCATTAAAATATTCAACAGAGTTCGCCACCGTACTAACTGCACTTCCATCGCTTGTCCCACACACACACTGCGCGTGACAGCTGTAGGGGGAGCTTTGACGTCAGAACAGGCGGAGCGATGTAAACAATAAGGACTGATAATACAGCACTGTAATTACTTCTGAAAGGGTTATTATTGTATTCGTCATTTTTCAAATGTTTAGAATTATTCTGTAAATATTGGGCACAAGGCCCACATTTATATGACATATTTTACTCCAAATTGTGTCAGTAATAGGCCTCGTGAATGGCGGTAATTCCTCGTGAACCACCCTGTATTTATACCTCGCTCACACAAGCATACCTCCTACGATGCGACCGCTTTAACAAAGCATTTTCAAAAGCCTGGTCATAATTTACTTTTTCTCTCTACTGATTTTATATCCTTCCGCCATACCTAAACCTAATATCGCCACGGGCTTTAGCGCGTCATTCATGCGTTATTCTATAGAAACTGTGGAATTCTATAGTAAAGTACGTGTGTAAATAATATTAAAATCCGTGCGCCTAAGCAGGAATCACATAGCTCCGACAAACCCGACACGACACGACGAAAACAGCAGCAACGACACGACAATTAAAGTTTCACTGTGACTGCTTCCGACACGACGCTCTGGCAATTTTAACTATTTAGAAGGCGCTGATAGACTATGCTAGTTTCAAAGGCGGTGGACAAGAGGGAAATTTTGAGTGCATGATGGTGACAAAGTGCTATCACTAATGTATACAAAGATAGAATTATTATTTTTAAGAGTTAAATACAGTAATTTTCAATATATTTTTCTTTAAGCTGCGTATTTGCCATTGTAGGGAAAGCTTGCAATACAATTTCATTTTGCAGAGTTGTACGCTCCCTGAGTTGCGCCGCACGACACGACGAGAATAGAAATCGTTTCTAATCCGAAATAGCTGGTCGGACGACAGAAATTGTCGGGCTTACGTCATGCCTATCTGGCTGTTTAGTTTTAAGTGTCGTGTCGGCACTGGCGCGTCGCGCTTGTCGAGGCTATGCAATTCCGGCATTATATGTATTAAAAAAAAACCCTTCAGTTAACATTACACTCTCGATGCATCGTCAACTCCGAGAACTATTTTAATCAATTCGCTGCCAAAACTGCAGGGAACCTTTACGTCAACGTGTACTGTAACGCATTTTGTAGTTATGTGCGGTGAATTTTTATCCCCCCCCCCCCCCCCCTTAGATGTTGATTTCGAAAGCGCTCACGATACCGTGAACGGCCATCACAATTTCTCACACAATACGTTTTGTGCTTGGATGTTTTCCCTGTTGTACGATTGTCTCGGATGCTGTCTTCAAGCGTGACTTAAGAGCTTCTCCTTTTCCTTAAGCATCCGGTAATTTCCGGAGCAGGCTAAAAATCACTCACGATGGATCACGACGGGGATGTTCGGGCCTTAAGTGTTCTTCTCTAAACAACATGAAAAGATGATAGATTTTAAAATTATTTCCTTCCCCATGTCGGTCCCAACCTACTTTGATGAGCTACTGGCACGAATACCTGAGAATCGCACAGACATAGGAGGAACTTGATTCAATTTTAACGTAGCGGTTTGCAAATAATTTATTTTACTCTCATTATGAATTTGATTTATTTTGTATTAAACTACTCATTACGTATCGAGGAAACAACGCTATTGAAAATCAGGGGCTGATCCAAGAGCGGGGGATAAAGGAGCTTGAACCCCTCCCTTGGAACTCGATTTTACACTGGCTAAAATGGGATTTCTCGAAACCGAAATCATTTATAAGAATGCGGTATTAAGAGTCGCGTGTACTGAAGGGTTTTCTGTGAAATCGTATGCGCGTAAACACGTATCTCTGTAAATAACAGTTCTGGAAATATGACTGTTTGTCAGAAAAGATTAAAAAAAAACTGTTATCTATGGCCTCATTTTTTTTATTTTAGTCATATTAAGTGTATTTTTGGAGAAAAAAAAATTCGTGAAAATGGTCAAATATCACTTCTTTTTTTTTAAACTTGCCTGTACAATTTCATTGCGCGGTATGAGAAAAGTACAAATATACGGACGTAGTTTGATGTGTTTACTTTCATCGGGTGTAATAAAGTCCCACTGTTACAGATCTAATTTGCACAGTACAGCGTTACGACGGAAACACTGCACGCCTTGGCGCGTAGGAGCGATGAGGCACTGGGCGTGCATGTAACTGTCGCCCGTATCGCTCCCTCGCTTCTTGACCTTGGACGCGCAACTGCATAGTTCCCTTAATACATAAGGGAAAGTCGGCCAAAATGAGGACGCTACCGTATCTTGGCTCACTAAAAGAACACTTCCAATAAAAGAATTGCACATTATTTCTCTTTGTATGGCATTTCTAGAACTATCATAAACAATTATGTTGTACCAAAAAAAGAATTGAGGGAGAAAAAAACAAAGACATTTTTTTTTCCTGGATGCTTGTTTACCTCATTTTGGACAACCGGTTGGATAACACGGGGCAAAGGTTGTTCACGGTAAAGTAAGCACTTTTGAAATCAACCCTAGAAAAAAGTCACAGTCCTTGCTTGCTAATGGGCGTACTGAATGACATACGCCCAGTAAAATTTGTAACGATGTACGGAAAATAGTTCCATACCTTAAAGTCGAATTAGGAGTGTTAGGTAATAATTTGTGATTGCTTAAATTATTTATTTCGCTTTGTGTTTTTTTTAATGTATCGAAGCGTAAAAAAGAGTAGTGTGTTGAAAAGTTTACTTTTCTAATAATTTCGCACTTTAACTGACCGACGCACGAATGAAGTTTTGAGGCCCATGACAATGTTAATTTTACTTAAGGCGGAAAATTACTCAACGTGCATACAAGTAGATCTTAACCAAGGCTTTCAAAAGTGCTCATGTTACTGCAAACAACTATTAATCCGCAATGGACAATTAGATAAACGCAAAATTTTACTATAGAAATGTATCTAAAAAAAAACATTCAAGTTGAACATTAAATATATGTATATGCTAATACCAACACGAGAGAAAGTGTGTTTGTTATGTTTGTTTGAAAACATTATTAGCACTCCAGGTAGGCGCACAGTAACTTAATTTATCAAGCACAAAAGTCGGATATGAAAGTACACTAAGGTAACATTCTTCATCTCTTGAACAGGCTTCATGGGCCCATCCTCGACAACTGCTGGACTAAATCTCACTATTTTTTTTTTTTTTCTACATCCGTACGCTTTGCAAAGTCGGGCATTCTTCTTCTTGCCATTCGTTACTTTGTTAATACGTTATAGTTAGTGATAGGAAAAATTCGCAAGTTCAATGACCTGTAGGCTAGACTCCACAGTCATGTATATATTCGAGCCTCAGATGTTTGTTGATTGGCTGCTGCCCCATAGAGTAGCCAGTGTTACTCCACACCTGGCAGTATGGCACTCGCTACTTGTTTCCTTGCAAGTCTGCTATTGGAATCAGAGTCGTCCAGGGCGTGTCTAATAAACTGCGATCCAACTGCAAAGTCGACTTCAGTTTACACGTGTTTGGCGTCTATCTTGTGCTGAAATGAACTCGCGGAATGTTCCTATCCCTAGTTATAGTTCTTGGGGAGTAGACATTAATGTTTTCGGCGAAATTCAGACAATTCAGCCACATGGCTGGGGCTTTGCAGTTGGCAGTGTTCCACTAAAGTATGTAATTGTGGTTTCCACCAATGAGTCTATAGGCTGGGACTCCACCACGGCTGTAGAAGACATGTCTGAACACCAGCTTGAAAAGCTGACGCCCTTATTGACCCGTCTAGTTCATGAACCCAGTCAAAGAGCGCTGCTATCGAAGTAGTGATGTTTAACATGGCTAGCATAGGGAGGGGAATTGCAATTTTTTCTTAAAGTGGGAAAATGACATTTATCTCTCTATGGTGTTATCCCTATATCAACCATGCTAACAACACTTAGTTTACTTGCAGTGATCTGTGGCTACTGCATGAACTAAATTAGTCAACAAGGGCGTCAATTCGTTAACATTGTTAGATAGGCGAGTGTCCTGACTTGTGTTCTACGGCCGAGGGCTCCACCAATGACATCGGCCTGTGAGTAGACAGCTGAGCTCCATCAGTGTTTTAAATATAATATATGATCTACTGATTTCTTTTCTTGAGCCTCTGAAAATCTGTTTTGAACCTACCCTTTCAGCTGCTGCTACGGAAGAACCCTTCCTGTTGAGCCTGTTTATCTTTCCCTCCAAAGTAATTTGTGGCATGTTGTAGCAATTAGATGCTCTCATGTAGCCCATTTTCCCTCAAAATTATTTGAATTGCTCCACCCATACTTTAATTGGACCAGCTCTGCCTTTGACAATTTTAAGCTCAAATACTGCATCATTTTTTACACACCCAGATATTTCCGTTCGCGTAATATTCCACAAAGACTAATAACAATTCACATTGCCCTATAAGCACGCTGACCATGTTTTAAAAGAGGTACTTAATATTCTGATACTAAGATTTTCAACAAAACTCCCCCGAACTTAAAAAAATTTTGCACTAGTGTAAATAAAACATTTAAAAACAAATTAAAAGATTGTTTGTTGCACGTGCTTACTTTCCAATTGATGAACTAATGTAAAGGGGCTGCTCACGATAAAGTGAGCACTTTTGAAATCAACCTTAGGAAAAAGTCACTGCCCCTGTATGCATTTATTTTAACGGGCGCACTAAGTGACATACGCCCAGTAACGTTGGTAATGATGGATGGAAAATAGCTCCATATCCTAACTTCAGATAAATAGTGTTAGGTAACAATTTGTGCAAACTGAAATTATTTATTTTTCTTTCTATTTTTTTTAATACGTCTAAATATAAAAATGAACATATTTGTAAAATATTTACTTTCTAAAATTCCACAGCTTCACTTGACCGACGCATGAATAAAGTGACGAGGCCCACGGCAATGTTAATTTTACATAAGGCGGAGGAATACACAACGTGCATACAAGTAGAACACAAGCAGGGCTTTCGAAAGTGCTCATTTTATCGTGAACAGCCTATAGCTATGTTACCGTTATTTCTGTTTGTGTTCTTGTTTAGTATCTCTCTAGCCTTCGTATGAACGAAATGGGGTTCTCCAAATAGGGACCATGATATTCAGGTGACATCTCCATAAGAGTTCGAGGATGACTGGAGTGCGAGCAACATTGCGAAGTTGGAGGTGATTGTTATTTAATTCTACCCTCAGGCACATCATGACCAACGATAGGAGCTTCTAACCTGAGTGAAGGTACTGAATTCACTAATTCACCACATCTTTGGTTTATTGATTATATTTGTGTCAGTGCGTTTTTTAACTCACTAACTTCCATTTTAACATGCGTGAAAGTGTTTTTAAGAGCATTAATTTCAAGACCCGCATTCTGACTGCGAGCAACACACGTCATCTGTAGCAGCGAGAAGCCGATCTGAAATGTTACTGATCACAGGATTAACTTCCTCTAGCACTTCAGACACGACAATTGTTTTCAAAACTGCCAGTTGTAACTGCTTTCGGCTCATTTTGCCCAGCCTCCGATTTGGACTGCAGTTCTGCTTGTATGTGCAGCCTCAAACCTGGACTGCAGTGCTGCTTGTCCGGTCTGTAACCTGGACTCCATGCATTGTAATATGTCCAAAAGTGCCTGCATCGGGTTTACATTACTGGTGTTGTGTGTATCACTAAATGACTGTGGGGCCGCGGTGGCTGGGCCTGCTCGCCTCCCACCGGTGGTTAGCCTGCTCGCCTCCCACCGAGGAGAACCGGGTTCAATCCCCGGCCGGGTCACCGGATTTTCGCGAGTGGGAATCGTGCCGGACGATGCCGTTGGTCGTCGGGGTCTTCTCGGGGATCTCCCATTCCCTCCCCCCTCATTCCGGCGCCGCTCCATATTCACTTCAATCACCCTCGCTGTTGAGATCCGCCCAAATCTCTTCACTCACTTAATGACGGTGCCAGTATATGACCCTCATCAACAGACGTTTCTTTGACCGCTTCTGCATTCACAACATGGGAAATATTCCCGTCACTACCCAACTTCTACCTCCATTATCCTGTTCGGGATTATTGATAGATATTACCGGCCAAATAATTTTGTACCTTCATTGGTCCTTCATGACTTTTAAATTTTATGCTTTAGTCCTTTTTTCACAATCTTCGGCTCCGCTTCGGGCGCCAGCTGTACGGGAATCAGAATTCATAGATCCGTTTGAATACTTTGAATAAGTAATACTTCATATATCCCAATTATATTGCATTATTTAATATGCAATGTAATTAAAAACCAGAAGGGTAGAATTTTGTCCAAATCGTATGTATGATTTCACAGGTAAGCAATTCAATAAATAATTAAGCTCCGGCCAGATTTAATTAGAGAGTATTACTTCCTCAGACCTCTGAGGTGAAATTGGACACAAAGGACGAAATAATTCCTAGTTTTATGTTTTATATTAAATCGATTTGCCAACCGAGTGGCAGAGATGTCGGTTGAAAACAATATTTATACATATTAAATCGTATTCAATATTTTCTTCAGATTGGAGTAAGCTATGAACATTAAAAATTAAAATTAATATTCATTTAGTGAAAAGAAACTGCTGTCTTTCAAAATCAAGGAATTCCCTGGCAAACTGTACACCGAGGTTGGCTCACAGAGTAAAATTGGGTTTGGCTGTGTTGGGGACACGGCCGTTTGTCTCGCGTGAATACGTCTACGTTGACGCGCTCGGACGCCTTGATGTTTATTTTACATTCCCGGCACCGCTTCATTCGATCATATGGGGTTTTATGGGTATCACAGGATTACTTTCGAGGTGGTCTTTCCAACCATATACGATTTACGTATTTCGACTTGGCTTTTTGACGAGTATAGGCCGACATTGAGTTAGGTTTTTATTAATTTTTTACATTAAACGCATATAATTTCACCATAACCACGCCACACAAATGTTTTTACACACGCAATCGATTGATCTTGACGAGAGCTGTTGGTTAAAACTTAAACGAGCGTCGTAGCTTCTCCTAGTCAAAAGTAATACTACGCGGAAGTTATGAGACGCGGCGAAATGAACTAAAAATTGTCCCTCTCCCCCCTCTCCCACCCCACCTGATGCTTCGCAGTCCACACTCAACGTATCATATTCTTTGATTTTTTGGCAATCGAGTGGTGTAATTGAATTTTGAATTTAGACGATAGATTCGGAGCTACAATGCCAAACTGTATCCCCCAATTTTGTTATAATCAGTTTTTCTGGATTTCCTCCCACTATGGTCGCAAATTTGAAGACGTATTCACGTCAAAAATGAATTAATTATCACACGAAATGGAAATAATCATTTACTGGATAAAGTGGCGCTGCAAATAAAAATGTACGAAGTTAGTCGGCCTGTATCGGCTTACAAAACTTCTTAATTTAGCTTAAGTATGTTACAATGAGCTCCACAGGATGCGAGAATGTTGCATCACAACGGTTGCATGTTCGCAGGTCCGGTAGTAGCGGGGTGAGTCACGTGGTGGCCGACCGAGGCTATATAAGGAGCCGGGAAGTCTCCAGCGCTGGTCAGTCTGCCGTCGGCAGCAGAGTGGCACAGAGGTTAAGTGTGTGTTGTGTGCTCGCCTCCTCAACCGCACGCGGAAGCTTCGTTAGCGGCGACCGTCGGTGAAATATTATTATTATTTCTCCTTCCGCCGGCGCCTGGAGATGTCGCCGTTCCACGGTCACTTCGTCGCGGCCCTGCTCTTGGTCACGGTGAGTCCGGAAGTCTCTCTCTCTTTCTCCTGTTGCCTTTTCCCGTTCCGGGGTATTTTCTGAAACGTCGCGTTGCAAAGAGTATGGAAGGGAAAAAGAGATTTCACTGCCCGGCTGAACCTCTTTGCTTATTATAACGATTGGGTCCACGGCCGTAGAAGACAGGTCTGGACACTAGCTTAAAAAATTTGACGCCCTTATTGACCCATTTAGTTCATGAACCCAGCCAAAGAGCGCTGCTAGCGAAGTAGTTCTTTTTACATGGCTAGCATAGGGACGGGAATTGCAATTTTTTCTTGAAATAGGAAAATTACGTTCATATATCTATGGTGTTATCCCTGTACCAGCAACGCTAACAACACTAGTTTGCTTGCAGCGATCTGCGGCTACTGCATGAACTAAATCAGTCAATAAGGGGGTCAATTCACTAATATTGTTAGATAGGCGAGTGTCCAGAACTGTATTCTACGGCCGTAATCGGGCCACTTACTTAACGCTTCTCTTGTTCCCAACATAAACACAAATCATTTTGTCGTGGCTATTTTATAACATTAAGATTGATAAAATATAATTTTAGGGGACATGGTAAGGATTTTCTACCTTTAATAATGACCAAACGGTTGTAATCACTAATTAAATTAGTTTGTACTTTTTTTTTTTTTTTGCAGGTCAGTACCTATATTCGAGATTCCCAGCAATCCAAAAAGTTTTGTTTCAAAAACAATTTTGTTTCTTTTGACAGTTAACAGTGGCATTCGAACAAAAGAGGCAAATATTTAGGCAAAGTATAGATTTTTCATAGGAAATAATTGAAAGTTCGTAACTAGATTAACAGCCCAGACCTAGATACCAGTCAAAACAATGGGTTTATAAAATTTGCATTTCTGGATTGCTGCGAAAGGTGAAGTATTTCACAAGTGTGTTTGGCTTCAAATTTTCACAGCGAGGAACCCAACATATTTTTACACATTCCTTTTCAATTTTCCCCCATTTCAAAATTGGAATTCAATTCAATTCCAGTTAGGAAGCTTGTAAACAACTTCGTCGAGAACGCCAACATTATGGCATAATTACAACATGGACAATTGGAAACATCGATTAAATTGTTAGCTTAATGCTTAGCGTGTGTACGAGTAGAGTTGATCTGATGTTAAACGTAATATATATATATATATATATATATATATATATATATATATATATATATATATATATATATATATATATATATATATATAAGGACAAGTCTGCTTGAACGCCAGTGCGATGAATAAATTATTTTACAATTGAATAACTTTTCGATGTTGGCACAAACGGAATTGTCGGTTCTCGATAAGAGCAGCGAAAGCCCTATATCGTGACTGGCCCTTGTCGCGTTGTTTACAAACCGCCGCCAGCGCTGCAGGCGCCTCAGACAGTCCGGCGCGTTGCTGCAGCTATTTCGCCCGAGGAGCCAACTCCGAACACTTGTTTGAAGCACGCCACTTAACTCACCACATTCCCGCACTCTAAAACTTTGCCCCCGTCATCCGGAAGCACCCTAGGTAGGGACAGGGGTTTTTTTTAGCGAAGATATTTCGAGACTAGTACTCCAAAACACTTTTGTTCATGCGCACTTTCGTTGTTGGATGATTTTAAATGTCACGTGCCTCGAGTGTTTTGTCCGCGAACCACGGACTTTCAGTATCGGAGTACTTTATTCTGATTGGTCCAGTCTATTAAGAACTTGTCTTCTCGCGTTGGCACGCGTCCAATAAGCAAAGGAAGTCGTGGTTTTGGACGTAGGATATTTAAGTCTAGCTTTTCCATAAATATTTTCGCGAAAAGCACCTGTCCTTAACTATAGATAGTTTTTTTTTTTTTAGAACGAAACTTAATTTTAAAAATATTCCATTTTTTTTACAGAATTATTAATTATATCTTCTTTTGAAAAGTTACACTAAATGGGATTGCAGGTTTTACCCTGAAAACGTCTGCCTATTCTATAAAAAAAAAAATGAACATGTGATACTTGTAAAAAACCATACGGAAAGAAATATGCACGCGCGTTTGCTGACGCGAAACAAATTTGCCTAGTCGAGAGCAGTTAGATAATTTTTAGTTGTGAATAGATTTATGCAGATAAAGTAAGAATTCTCCACCTAGCAAGGTTCAGTATATATGCGACTCTAGAATATTAAGAAACAGCGCTTTGAAAACAAAAATAATTTTTACCTATGTTTGAATGCTTCTGAGTAGGTTTCTAAAGGCCGTATCCGAATTGACAAACTCGTTATTTCGTAAATTCGTGATTTTGTAGGAATCAATTCGGACGTTGTCGACAGTCGCTTGTTTAGTACTCGCGGCAACACATTATTATATAACAGTGCAAAATGTTTTTACCTAAATTTATCTCTTAAAACAGACGTAATATTCTGCAATCATCACTGGAATACTACGTATACGTTAATAAATAAGAAAAATAATTAATTATGCAATAATGACTTTAAAAAAATTTCTTTGCGGTGTATTATATACAAAGTACTGCACTTACTTGCTTTTAAAATATGCCTACAGTTATTTGTTTTAAAAGTACGCATGCGCGCATGTGTTTTTAAAGTAAAAGCAAACATAGCGCTGGTTTTGTCATTTTGTATTTTTTCTAACATCCGCTAGATACTAAATACGAAATACCAAATTACCAAATACGTCACCATTTTTGTATACAAAATCGGGTCACACGATAATTTTGTCTGCAAAATATGCCAATTCGGCTGTTCACGGTAAAGTGAGCACTTTTTAAGGCCCTTCCAAAAGGCATTAACGCTTAATAAATATATTTTATTGCAGTCTCAGACGTTAACTTTTGAGAGTTATGAAACGCAAACACCATGTTTATTAGTACCATTGCAATGATTACATTAACAAGCAGCGGAGAGGTAGAAATTAATTGAAAGCAAAAATTTAGCAGGGCACTAAAAAGTGCTCACTTTACCGTGAACAGCCTTTAACGTGCGTGTGACGCCTTGAAAGGCATGGTCCGACGTGTTTGTTCTTTTCGTAAATCGGCAACGTTGGGCGCACTTTTAACAGTTACGTAAAAAAAAAAAAAAAAATTGTATTTCGAACACCGTGCAATGTCGCTCAAGCGACGGGTAGGCGAGTACGCTAACCGCCCGTAAAATAAATATACTTGGAACTTGAATTATTTTGCAGTGTTTTCGTCGTGGTACGAGAGTAACCACGACACTTTTAAAACTACTTAATGGGTTTGCTGGTGTAATGTTGTATATAGTCTATTAGCGGTTGCTTCGCACTTTTTGAGTCAAACCTTTGAAAAATCACCCCGTGTATGCTGCGCGTGTTCAGTTGCTTTCTAAATATGCCGTGCATCGCAAGCCGTTTTACACCTTATCTTATTTTCCGTTAAATTGAGGCTTGACCAATATTTTCTTCATGAATTATAACGTTTCATTTATAATAAATATGTGTAAAAACGGTGAGAAAACACGTGTGTTGGTAACGCGTAGTAATAAATAGTTGTAATGCAAAATATTATTACAACTGAGTAAGCGCGAATTTGGTGCGTTGTCCCTTTGGTGTGATTTCCAGACTTATTTAAGCTTAGTTTGTACGAGGCGGAGGAATAATCTGTAAGTGTAACTTTAGAAGGCTTCAGAAAAGTGCGAAGTAAACGTGAGTCGATTATAGGTATAGGCTGTTCATGGTAAAGTTAGCACTTTTGAAAGGCCTGCTTAAGATCTACTTGTATGCACGTTGTGTATTCTACCACCTTATGTAAAATTAACATTGCCATGGGTCTCATCCCTTTATTCATGCGTCGGTCAAGTGAAACTGTGAAATTGTTACAAAAGTGAATATTTTACAAATCTGCTCGATTTTACACTTCTATTCATTAAAAAAAAGAAGAAAAAAAACTAAAAGCAGAAAAAATAATAATTTAAGTTGTTACGAATGGTTACCTAACACTTTTTATTCGACGTTAAGATATGGAACTACTTTCCCCCTCCATCGCTACCAACTTTACAGGACGCATGGCACTCAGCGCGCCCGTTAAAATATATGCATGTAGAAGCTGTGACTTTTTTCTGAGGTTGATTTTAAAAGTGCTCACTTTATCGTGAACAGCCTTTACTTTGCAAGGCCCTCTACTACGTTATGTACCTTATTAACTTTCTTGGAAATACCGCATTCTGAGAAGAACATACCGTTATAAGCCGTGTGGCACGGCTCCGGAATGGTGTGTTTTGTTTTTCGAAGTGCATGCCATTCTGTCTGAAGTGTTTTTCTATGGCATATGAATACTTTGGAAACATTTCGTGTATTTGAAACATCCTGCACGGACAGTTAAAGTAACAGGTAGGCGTGGCTGTATACTTTTTTTTTACGGGGAAAGCTAGCGGGTTCCATATGAACGGCTTACGAACTTAACTTGACTGGCATTATGTCCGCTCTGAGCACATTTTTCTTTATCTGCGCATGCACAGCATGGCGGGAATGTCATTATCAAGCCTCGAACAGAAATATAATTCTTGTTTTGCACTTTCTTTAACGAGTAACGAAATTGTACAGCGATCTGTAGAAACGTAATTTTTTTCTGATAATTTCATTCATTTGTTTTGAAGAGCTGCGTTAATTCCCCCCCCCCCCCCCCCAATACGGCAGCGAAAGTTTCAGACACATTTTCCCTCGCGTATACTCTGGGACTTGTTTGTAAACAAACGGTTGCGTTTACACACAAGCGTAGTTTCTCTACAGAACCCCGTGCTTGGTCAGTTATAGACAGTTAGAGCCGGGCTCTAACACATTCTAATTTATAGCGATAAGTACATAAAGACCACAACACCAGCACAATGGCCTGGCTACAACTGATACAACGATGATAATAATAATATTAGTTTGTTCATTTAGCTACATTTAATGCCGAAGAAATTAAGTTCTGTAAAGTTGGTAACGGTTTTTTTTTGTCAAAAATAAATCTTTTAGATCAATCTGAGATGTTTTTAAAACGTGAAATTATTTTCATTTCAATTTTTACTATTAACGTTACTTAAAAACATTACAAAACTTCCGTGTTGGCGATTCTCCAGAAATAACAAAACAAAATATCTGCCAGAGGAATGAAGTCGACAAACATACATTCTTGGTTCGTAAATAAGTTTTTCTTTTGATAACGCAGTACAGGTGTCGGGTCTTCCGACTGGCTGAATACTGACAAACAGCGATAGTAACAAGGAAATTTGAACCAAGTTGAACTCACCTTGTTACTGCAACTGCGCTTTGGTAAGTGCTTACCGCTACGCGTGATTGTGGCCACTCTAACTGGAAACAAGCAGTTTAAATCTGCGTTGTTAGCGATGTGCTTATATAAGGGTTGCTCGCGGTAAAATGAGCACTTCTGAAAGCCCTGCTTAAGAGCTACTTGTATGCACGTTCTGTATTCGTCCGCCTTATGTAAAACTAGCATCGCCATGAGCCTCATCACGTTATGCACGCGTCGTTCAGGTGTAACTGTGGAATTATAACAAAAATAAAAATTTACACACATGGTCATTTTTACACATCGATGAATTTAAAAAAAAAAAAAAAAAAAAAAGGAGAAAGCGATGAAAATAATTAAATTTACCACAAATGGTCACCTAAAACTTTTTATTCGACATTAAGATGTGGGACTACTTTCCATCCATCGTCACCTACTTTATTGGGTGCATGTCACTCAGTGCGCCCGTTAAAATATATGCCGGTAGGAGCTGTGTCTTTTTTTTTCTTTCCGAAAGTGCACACTTTATCGTGAACAACCTTTAGCAATTGTAGCCCGACCTTTGCCTGCACTGTGTAGATAATTGGGGATTGTGGGTACAGAGCACAATTACAAGTCTCGCTTAGTCTTCCCCAGCTCGTTACGAGCCGCGGCTTCGCGTTGCGGAGTACCCGCCGCTAGTTACGGCGGCGACGTTGCCAATTATCTCTGTCACAAGAAGCAGGCGTCGCTGGCGACAACGAGCGACTTTGGTGTCTCAACTTACGTGCAAGTCGGTCGTCGCTTGTTTCTCGGCAAACGCTGTTCGCGATAAAGTGAGCACTTTTGAAATCAACCTTAGAAAAAAGTCACTCACTGCCCCCCTACCTGCGTATGTTTTAACGAACGGGCTCACTGAGCGACGTGCGCCCAGCAAATTTTGGTAACGAAGGATGGAAAGTAGTTCCATATTGTGTAAGATAACAATATGTGATAACTTAAATTATTTATTTCGCGTTCTGTTTTTTTTTTTATGCATCGAAGTGTAAAGATGAGCAAATTTGTAAAATATTTACTTTTATAATATTTCACAGGTTCACTTTACCGACGCATCAAAAAAGTGATGAGGCCCACGCAATGATAATTATGATAATTTTATAAAAGGCGGAAAAATACACAAAATGCGTACAAGTAGATCTTAAGCAGGGCTTTCAAAAGTGCTCTGTTTACCGCGAACAACGTATAATATTACGTGTATATAAATTTCAGCGGTAAAAAGAATCTACTCTAAAAGTTAATTATTTTATTTTTTTTACCTTCTTTTTTCTCAATTTTAATTTCCGCGAAAAAATAATAATTTGTCCGAAGATAATTACGACTCTTTATTTATGTTGTAATTTCAAGGTGTTTCCTGGCTATTCCCAGACGCATTTATAAATATGCCCTCCTCTCGTTGGTCTATGCATTGCACAAACGTTTGTGCCTGTGTTGTTTCCTTCCCAGATTAGCCCTTTGAGAAGTATGCACGCGTGTGTATATACCGGGTTATGTTAATGTGGAAATTTCTTTACTCTTGGGATAAAACTCACACTTTTATTGTTTTACCGATTGGCTGGACTATATCGGAAACAAATTTAAAAAATTACAATATTTCAACATTTCATTTCGTAAGAATAAAACAGTTATTTTTAATAATTTCTCAAATGAACACGATGGATTGTAAAAAAAAAATGTTAACTCCGCCGCGACACATTAATTGGCACACAGTCAACGCGCGACTTCATTGGCCGACGGCCAGCCAATAATAAACGTTGCAGGGCACAGTAAGCATGCCCGGGGTAGCCAGGACCAATAGGACGATGGTGTGTTGAAATACACTGGCTAGACTCTACAGTCTTATGTACAAATCTGCCGACATCAACTGCACATTGGTTGGCTGCTGTCACAGTGGAAGGCGACAATTGGACACCGTTCTCCAGGAGGTGTCAAACACAGTATTGGACCAATGGCTTCACGTTATAATAACGCATGTGTTTTGAATCTTTAGCTTGTCCTAAAACGAATCTGCGAATTCTTCTACTCGCTACTAATTATATGTGGACGTGACGAAACAATAACTGTCTTTTCACAGGAAGGTAAGGATAAATGTGGGAAATCAGTATGTTCGTGGCACGAACAAAACGAAAATTTTGACGAACAAAACGAAAATTTTGACGACGTACCGAAGTTTGGTGTATATTGCTCGGTTACATAACGAGCTCTTGCATTTTTTATTCACTGTCAAATGTTACACTTGCAGTACAAAAAATGAAATAATGTTTATATATAAATTTTATTAAAATGTCCAAATAGTTATTTTACTTTATAAAATAAAGACCTTTAAAAGTGTTATTAATTGCCTTGCGATCAGCTAAGTTGGTTTTAACTATGGAAAGTTTCCAAAAAAAATTACAAATTTCGGAGTTGATGCGGTTTTTTTTTTTTTTTTTTTTTTTTTGTTAAGTTTGAATGCAGAGCAGCTGTCCACGTGCATGAGCAGCATTATCTGAGTGCGAAATACGTGGAAGCAAATAACTTTCACATATGTGCGTAGGTAGGCCTATTATCGTAATGAAAGTAATGATTTGTTCATATTCGTCCATACGCCGAAGCTAATCGTGATCTAATGTCTTGTCCACGAGTACGCCAATCACGCCAAACGGACAGAGCGGAAAATTGAGGTCAGAAATTGCCCGCGTTCCCCGCATGAGCAACGCAGAAAGATTGAGCTCACATTGAAATGTGAGCTCAATTCGCCGATATTCTCCAGAGATCACCTGGTTTAGATGTTTTATACCTGAGATTTCGTCCATTACAGACATAAGCTATAGTTGTGTAACAGCCTACGAGGGTTAAATTTATGCACGTACATATTTGCAATTAAATACGCGAATACGAATATAATATTTACCCAAAACTTTACTATACAAATGTAGTTTACAAATGTGCCGACAGATAGCATTTAATTTTTTAAAAATTGGGTGTTTAAAACCAAATTATAGATATTAAAAATAATTAAATAAAATTCATACTACAATAAAATTACTTAAGTGGAGAAAAGACATCGCAGCGTCTATTTTGCTATTCATCACATTTTTCGAAAAAATTGGCGTGGTCGTAAACTGTTCCAAGTGGCACTTTTTGTTAACAAAATGGTCAAGTATTTTTCTAATCTGCTTTTTGTCAAAAAAATTACCAAATACTAAATACCAAATCATACCTACTCAAATATTCTTGAAATAGGTATTTTTATCACTACACAATATTTGTTTGGTAACAATTTCACGTCATAATTGTTTTAGTTTGTTGATTTAAAATGCGAAATGGCTATCTGACAATTTTCAGGAGTCATTATTGTTTAGTTTAAGGCATTATGGATTTGCAATTTTGTAATCATTATACAACAAAATAATATTAGGATGGCATGCTAGATAGTTGAATGTCATGGTGTTCCAACTGACACCTTACAAAGTGCTGAAAACAAATTACAAAAAAAAACGAAACTCAAAACGAATTATAACACAGCCTGATATTCTCAACAAACCCCAAAACGGCAACGCAACGTTGAAAATTTGCTTTAATGTGAACAACCATAGTTTCTGTTCGCTATGTCTGTTTGGCGTGTTCGGGGTGGATGCGAATCAGGTTTAATTGTACTACAATCACACGGTAAGATGTATTCTCATTTGGCAGGTAGTGAGTTCGATCACCGTTCGTTGCGCTGCGTGCAGGCCAACTCCACCAAACACAAACACCCCCCCCCCCTCCCAAGAAATAGATTAATATTCGCGTTCCTGGCGAATTCTGACGCATTCCTTGTTTTTTCAACCAATAAAACGAGGCTAGTGATTATTCATGTCCATTCAGATATAGGCTGTTCACGGTAACATCAGCACTTTGAAATCCCTGCCTAAGATCTACTTGTATGCACGTTGTGTATTCTTCCGCCTTTTGTAAAATTAACATTGCCACGAGTCCCATAACTTTATACATGCGTCGGTCAAGTGAAACCGTAGAATTATTAGAAGAGTAAATATCTTACAAATCCGCTTATTTTTACACTTCGATGCTTTAAAAAAATTGCGACATAAATAATTTAAGATAATACAAATGATTACCTAGCACTTTTAATTCGATGTTAAGATACTTAAAAGTACTCACTTTATCGTGAACGGCCTTTGATCAAAATAAACCTTCCCGATTATTCACCCGTTACTACACGTCTAATTACTTGTGTTTCCGTTGCGTTAAGCAACGTGCATCTGTGTAAAACCTTGAATTTTTTAAAATGAAATTTCTAAAGCAAAGTTCGGTGCAGTAGTTTGCCCTAGTTTTAAGAGAACCTAGTGAATATATATATTTTTTCTGGCAAATAACTCTAGAGAGAGGTTTTTTTTTTTTTTTTTTAATCCTTAAAAATTGTGTTTCTAATTTTCGTAATGTCATGAAAGTTCCATTCCTGAGTTGTCTGGAATGACTGTTCTTATCATAGGTCAAGAAGTTTCGAATTAAATCATGGATTAAAAACATAGTCCAGACGCCAGTAAGCAGTAAGCTCCCAAAATTCAACAGACACAATAACGACGTTACTTCTTAAGTTCTATCAAAGTAAACGCAACTTAGCATGTGTTATATTCAATCAAAATGGAAACATATGCTCATTTATTAATATTTTTGTTTTCAGAGGTTGTTTTTTTCTCGGAGCAATTCCGTATAAATTAATTTTGCAGTGCATAATTGGTTATTGGCTAAACTTAAGACTTTCAAAATATTTCCACTGCACGTTCGAGACTCTGCGTTGGAAAAATCTGTGCTGCCTACGTCTTACTTTTTACATGTTTTTCTTTCTTGCTGTGCAAACCCATTCAGGGTGTGTCTACAGCTGCGGACTCCCACTATCCTAATCTGTCTGTGAGCAAGTGCACGCTGATTGGTGCACATGACCCTCTGACATCACTGCACTGGGGACCTGCGAAATTAGCGTAATTTTTTGGCTTCAAGCTAGAATTCACAGCACTGTACTGAAGCCGGAGTCGTTCCTTGATTTTCTGCTGCCCGGATGTTAAGTCACTCCCGTTCTGAGTGAACTGTACGTGACTGGGGCACACGATTGTGAAGTGTTCATTTATTGGCGCACAGTTACCCGGGACCGTATCAAATAAAGCATCGTTCAATATTGCATTGGTAAAAGGGTTTTCTGTTTAAACTGTCCTCAAATAATAACGCGAATTGTGCAGGTCTCTACTTATAGCATGTGTATTCCACGCTGTGCGTGTCCTCAGGCAAACTTTCACAAACCTGGGCTGCGTTCGATTTCAGTGTAATGTGTCCTTGATCACTAGAGAGCTGCAAAATTGGAGTTATTATTTATCAACCTAATAGAATTCACTTTGTTATATGTGCCCCAGCAGATTTAGAGATTTAATTGGCTATTGGCAACTATACAGCGTCATTTGCCTGCGTGGTCGCGTTACTGGAGATTGGTGGCTCTACGTATGAGCGTTTACGACCGGCTAAAAGTGTACTTGAATGCGCTGCACGGATTGCCAGCCAATGAGAGAAGTTAAACAGAAATACAACAGCTTGGAGTTCACTATGTAGTCACAAAAATAACGCGAATTTTGCAGGTCCCTACTGATCACTAGGGCCACCTATTTTTCGCGAAAAGACTTCAGGACAACTTGTAGTCCAAAACACTAGAGCTCAGATACACTTTTGTAATTGGTTTACTTTTAACTGTCACGCATTGTAAGTGCCTGCCAGCGAATCACGGGCACTCACTGTTAGAGTTACTTAATTCTGATTGGCCCAGTCCGATAAGGAATTGTCTCTCGGCAGACACGTGACCAATAACGAAATGAAAACTGCACGTGTACCATAGGACATTGGAGTCTAGCCTCAGTGTGAATCTCTTCGCGAAAAACAGGTGGCTCTACTGTTCACTTAACCCTTGACCCCTTTCCGTTTCAACAAGGGCCCTTGTTACCTTCATGTTAAATATTCTTTAGTGAAGTCGGACGCCTGTATTCGTTTCCACCTCGAGTTTTATTCTGTCTAACTTCATTTTATGCGAGTTTCATTTGCCTTAGTGAAGTTTGCAAGTGTTTTGCGTGACCATGCAGAGTTTCAACAACAAAATGAGCACAAGCAAATTAAATATTTCAAACAGTTGCGCGTCGGAAAACTATCTAGGGCTCGAGAAGGGCGGTTGCTCGTGCCCTTGGCTGAAGTGGACATTCTAGGGTGCGAAATGTGCCCTTGCTGTGAATCTGGACAGCGACATTGTGAGGTCACATCCTGGATTCAATTTTAAAGGTCCCGAAGCCAGGTAAGGGCCCGTAGCTGGTGAATTCGAACACAGCCTTGGATTTTGCTCCCAAACTGCGTCCTAAGATGACGGAAGGAAAAAAAATGGGCTGGTCTGTGTTGGGGACACGGCCGTTTGTTTTGCGTGAATACGTCTACGTTGACGCGCTCGGACGCCCTCGATCATATGGAGTTTTATGAGTGTCACTGGATTACTCTTGAAATGCTCTTTCCAGCCTATATGATTTCTGTATTTTGATTTGGCTTTTTGACGATTATAGGCCGAAATTGTGTTTAGTTTTCTTAATTTTTTACATTAAACGCATACAATTTCACCATAACCACGCCACACAAATGTTTTTACACACACAATCGATTGATCTTGACGAGAGCTGTTGATTGAAACATAAACGAGCGCCGTAGCTTCTCCTAGTCAAAAGTTATACTACGCGGAAGTTATGAGACGCGGCGAAACGAACTCAAGATGCCCCCTTCCCCCCTCATACTTCGCAGTCCTAACTCAACGTATCATATTCTTTGATCCTTTAGCAATTTAGTGGTGTAATTGAATTTCGAATGTAGGTGATAGATTCGGAGCTACAATGCCAAACTGTATCCCCCAATTTTGTTATAATCAGATTTTCTGGATTACATCCCACTATGGTTGCAAATTTAAAGACGTATCCACGTCAGAAACTCCATGCTCTGAACACGTTTACGCGCACTGCATTACAATATGAACATTGTAAGCGAACACAATTGTGGATTGGTGCGTTTCCGTGCGTCAGTGTGACGTCAGCGATGTTGGGCTTGCGATACGTATACGTCGACGGATTTTACTTGGGTATTTACGCACGTGAACATTGTACGATTGATATCTGGCCAGTAATTATTTTGGCACAGCCTTAGCTATAAAAAAAACTGTCTAGGATTTAGAGCAAGATCCGTACTTACACAGGGAAACAATTTCGCTGATTAAGTAGAGTCAACTGCAAGCGGTGAATTACATATTGCTTTCGTTGACTTTACCCAAATCATTACGAGAAATAAACATATTTCCGACAGTTGCTGTTGATGTGCAATTTAACGTACGTCAATTTTTTTTTTAATAAATAAATAAATTGTTTCGCATGATTTGAACTCACAGTGTTCTTCTTCCTAACTTCCACGCCAACAAAAAATTTTTTTTTTGGGGAAAAATGAATATTGAAGAAATTGATAAATAATGTGTAGCTTTAAATTTTATGTAAGTTAATTTCTTATTTTTTTTTTTTTTTTAGTTTTCGTTCATAATCCAATTGATAAGATTTTTGTTGATATTGATAGCGTACGGATTACTTCTGAACAGTCGAAAATTATATCACTGAGCGGTCAGTAGCATAATTGTTTAGGCCTAACACGCCAGTGGAAA
This sequence comes from Dryococelus australis, assembly GCA_029891345.1. Classification (NCBI taxonomy): domain Eukaryota; kingdom Metazoa; phylum Arthropoda; class Insecta; order Phasmatodea; family Phasmatidae; genus Dryococelus; species Dryococelus australis. The sequence goes on along the minus strand of CM057004.1, from coordinate 85,839,631 downwards.
ATGTCACATTCAGATTTAGTGTGTGTATACTGAGGCATAACCTTGTGGATTCGAACCCGGATCTCTTTAAAACTTGTCGGTCCTGCAGTCCAATTGTACTACAAGTGTCAGGTGAGAGAAGTAGGAGAACTGTTATACAAAATTTTAAACACTGTATTGAAATTGTGGTTGCACATTTTTTATACATAATTCTCCGAACTACTTTAAGTGTTTTTGTAAGCCCATGATAACTTGAAACTTGTTATCCGAGGTTACCAGCGGAGTTCTTAGAAGTGTTTTCAGGAGAGTATGGAATATAATGGCTCTGTTAATAACCGCAAACCCTCCATTGAAGAAGTAGACAGTTCATATGATTTGCAAACCGGTCACTTCTTGTCCGTAACACAACTGGTTTGATTTCTGTTATTTTCAGTTTTTGTTTTCCGTTTCGCAGGGCTTCGAATCGAAGTAATTTCTTCATTCACTTGTTCAGTGCGCAAGCTGGCATCTTTTCGTGTAGCAAGGCCATATACAATGTAATGGAGGTATATTTACAGATTTATCTGTATGTTTACATCTTCTTTCTGGTCCTATTCGTATTCGCTATTATTAGGGACACCTGCATTTCGCGAAAATGTTTCTGCGTGTGATAGATTTCAATACCGTACGAGCGTACCAGCAGTTTCCTTTGGCTTATTGGCGGTGTGTGTATGAGAGAAGGCATTTTCTTAGTCGGCTGGCCAATCATAATTAAGTTACTGCGATACTGTACGTCTCTGGTTCGTGGGCAGGCACCGCGTTAACATCTAGATCAGCCAATCACAAAAGTGGATCTGAGCAAAAGTGTTACGAAAGACAACTGATCGTGAAATGTTTTCGCGAAATTCGAGCGTCACTAGCTACTATTAAGGACAGGTGTTTTTTCGCGAAAAGATTTATGGCCATGCTATACTTCAATAACCACGACTTCCTTTGGTTATTGGCCGCGTGTCTACGTGAGAAGACATGTTCTTATTTGACCGGGCCCATAGTAATAAATAACCCCGATACTGAACGTCCATGATTCACGGGTAAGACACTTGAGGCACGTGACATTTTAAATCAAACCAACCACGAAAAAGTGCATTTGGACAAAAGTGTTTTAGAGTACAACTAGTATTGAAATCTTTTCGCGAAAAAACACCTGACCTTACCTATTATACACGCGACACTTTTTGGAAATAATTGAAATAGCATTAAAAATAAAATAACTCCTGCTCCCCCCTTTTTTCTCCACTCCAGCCTCCCTCTCCTAATTTTCCCAGTGCCCAACTAGACTTCAAGTAGGGTAGGTACTGGAAAATGTTGCGAATTCATTTCAGGACAAGCTAGACTTCGAACCCGTGGAAATTTCCGTTATGTTTTAAATTGGATCACAGTATTACTAGACACGCCCAGGGGAACTCTGAGCCAATAACAACAGACCTGCAAGGAAACAAGCACCGAATCCCGTGCCACCTGGTCTGATGTAATATTGGTCATACACTGGAGCAGCAGCCAATCAACAGAAAGTTGACGCTCAAAAATCCACAAGACCGTGGAGTTTAGCCCATGGGTCGTTTAAAACGCGTAATTTTATACGGAAAGGAATTGTAAAACTACAATGGACATACCGTCAACTAATAGTAATACGTTAATAGTGATATTGGTGGTACGGAGATAAAACTAAAAATGACTATAATATGTAAGTATGCACTGCAGTTGCAGAATGTATTATTACTACGGAGCAAGCAAAATTCACGTTATTTTGTGGCTGCAGACTAAGTTCCAAGATGCCTTATGCTCGTGTGCCACGTCCTAAAGTCGCTTTTAGCCAACAGTTAATCTTCACTGAAGCAGTCACACAGAGTAATGAAGCCTTATAGTTGTCATCGCAGTTGACATGCGAACTCTGCCCCATATTGAGGCCGCGGTGGTGTGGTGGTGAGACTTTTTTTTATATATATTTATTTCATTAACCCTACTTAGCAGTACATCCATTCAGGGTGTCCAATTCTATAATGACTAATACAATTTAACAAACAGTATATAAGTTATATAAATTCACTTTTTCTGGAGGGGAGGGTGGCTGTTCTTCTGGGTGCCCGTAATTTAAGCTACAAATTCTATTTTTATTCTAAAGCATCGTTCACACTTCCTAGGAAGGTGGTGAGCTATTCTGCCCCGACCGAGAAGCTCCCCGACGGGTATCCTTTCGGCGCCCCCGCTGGAACAGACCAGGGACCGGGATTTTCACGAATCCGCCCAGACGCCGTCGAGCCCGCACACCATTAACTAGCCTTTCGGCCGGTCCGCCATGGCACCCAACGGTCGAATGGCACCGCCCACGAACCCGAAGGCCCCAAGCCTCCTCCCTATCCCTTCTCTTTCTTGCTGCTTCTCTTCCTCTTTTTCTCTCTTCTGTTCTACTTTCCTTCTCTGTTCTCCTCCCCAATTTCTTTCCTCTGCTTCTTTCTCTTCTTTTTCTTCTCTTCCTCCTTCTTATTCTTCTATTTTTTCCATATTTCCTTTAATTCTTCGTGCATTCATTTCGCATCTTGTGTTCTTCTTTATAACTTTTTCGTGTTCGAAGCTTTTCAATTTTTAATATTTACTGAAAATCCTGTTCCTTATCTAAAAGAGAAAGTTCTTTATATTTTTTATTTAAGTTAAACTATATAACACTAGACAAACACAAACACTCGCTCAATAATTCCCTTAGTTCCAGCACACTCTCATCCGCTCCCAAGACTACTAATGATAGTGGTAGACTACAGGCTTTCCACCTGGGCGAACCGCATTCGATTCTCGGCGGAGTCGCTCCCGAATTTTCGCAGATGGGATTCGTGCCGAACGATGCCGCTGGTAGGCGGGTTTTCTCGGCGATCTCCCGTTTACCCCCGCCCTTGCATTCCGGCGCTGCTCCATTCCCTCCTCACTCTATACTCGGCTCTCAAGACCTCGATGTTACGAGCCACCCAAATCTCTCCAATCCACTGTGCTCCATATTCCATCTACGGTTTAGGTTTACTTATCACGTTGAGTGCGATACACATTTTCTGACCAGAAAATTTAGAAGTGAGTCGCCTATATTCACGTCTGCTTGACATTCATTATAGTTTACCATCGTAAGGGGTAGTGAAATTTCGCGAAAAGGTTTCAGGACAAGTAATACTTCAAGACACCGTAGGGTCGTTTACCTATCTTGAATGACTGAATCACTTTTTGACACGTGCTCTCTGTCTGCACACGAATCACGTAGGAGCCGTGTCGATGTTGCCGAATTCTGAGTGGCCCGGTCAAATATGAATATACCTTATCAAGCAGACAGCAACCAATGGCAATAGACGAATTGCTGTTGGGTGCTTATAATAGCGAAATCTACCGGACACTCATATTTTTTCGTGAAATATTACTAGCTCTACCTATCCTCATATTGGTTGACACGACACCAGTCACCCTTACGATACTGACAAACGTCCGTCAATGGACAGCTCTCTGCCAGTGTAATGCCGAATTGAAAGTGTCCTTATCAAATACTCTTTTCCACTCAAAACACAGTACAATACATTCTGTTAATTTGGCATATTTACATGTCGAGTGTTGCCTGCGAAATATTACTTTGCAAGGAACCTCCCCCGTGTCTTCATAGATTGCCGAGGTAATGTTACGACAGACTCCATACAAATTGGTTAAATTCAGGACATATACTATAATCTATTCGCGTTTTCCTCTCACTTTTTTTTAACGAACCCTTTGAAAATCACGCTACGAATGACGTGTTTGGTTATTTCCAAAATATGTGGTGTATCACAAGCGTTATACTTGAACACAAAAGTGTCTAATTTTTATTTCATTGAACTTTTACTTATATTTTACCCATAAGTTACAATGTTTAATTTCTAATCAATATGAATTACAATGGAGAGAAAAGAGGCAGGTTGGTAATGCATAGTAAGCAGTAGTTCTTATGCAAAATAATAATACACTGAGTGCGCACAAATACGGTGCGCTGTCCCTTTGGTGTACCGGTAATTTTCTAGACTCGGTTCAGCTTTATTTGCATGACGCGGTGGAATATCCTGGACATCATGAAATGTTGTAAGTATAGGCTGGTCACGGTACTTTTTCCTTTCAGCCATTTTTTATTCTTTAACCACCTTTTTAAATAACTGTTGTCATGTAAGTAATACATACAGTGTGTATATTCCACCGCATTTAGAAGTTAACGTCTAAGGCTAAAATAAAATGTATTTATTGACTACTATTCCAAATGAGAGGGCTTTCAAAAGAACTCGCTTTACCATAAATAACCTATAACCTTTTTTCGCGAAAAGATTTACGCCAAGACTAGACTGCAATATCCTATGCACACACTTGCAGTCTTCATTTGACTATTGGCCGCTTGCCTTTGCTTGAAGGCATTCTGTTGCATGATTGAGCCAATCAGAATTACGTTTCTTCTATACTGGTCGTCCGTGATTCGCAGGCAGACATATAAGAAGCGTAATAATTTAAATTATCCAATCACGAAAGTGGTTCTTAACTAAAGTGTGTTGAAACACAACTTGTCCTGAAACCTTTTCGCGAAAAACAGGTGCCTCTACCTATAACCGTGAATGGACTATAGTACGTCAGCAGCATTCAAAATGTAACTGCCAGTTTTCAGATTTCCCCTACGAATGCTATAACTAGAGACCCGCGAAATTCGCGTTAATATTTGGGGACACGCTCAACTTCAAACGCATGAACATTTCAATAAGTTTGTCATTGGACCATACTTTATCTGACACACCCTGGGTAACTCTGCTCCAGTAAATGAGCACTTCACAACGTGAAGTCCCAATCACGTGCAGTCCAGTAAAAGGAAAAAAAAAAGAGTGACTTCTCATCTATGCTGCAGCCAATTGAGAACCGACGCCTGCTCGAGTAGCACTGTGAAGTTTAGCCTGATGTCAAACAACGTGAATTTTGCAGGTCTCTAGCTATAACTAGGGCCACCGTTTTTCGCGAAAAGATTTACGCGGATGATAGACTTCAGTATCTTATGTGCACACTTGTAGTCTTCATTTAACTACTGACCGCTTATCTTTGTGTGAAGACAGTCCGAATTAAGTTTCTCCGATACTGACCGTCCATGATTCGCGGGCAGACAGATAGGACGCGTAAAGCAATTCGAATGATCCAATCACCAAGGTGGTTCTGAACTAAAATGCTTTGGAACACAACTTACCTTGAAATCTTTTCGCTGCAAACGGGCGCCCCTGGCTATAACCTACTTTTAACCTCTTTGGTCGTTAAATGAAGTTGTTTCCGGAAATCAACCCATGCAAGACTGGTTGACGGGGCGTGTGTAAAGGACCGTCAATGTTGCTCCCGACGCCCCGCTGAGTGTCCCAACAGGAGCAGTCGTGACGAAAGCAGAATCGCTTAGACATGACACCTCAGACGTCACTATAGCAACCAGCACCCGAGCTGTAGACGTCATCAAGTGGACGCAACTGGCATGTTCGTTGTCCTCTGGGCTGAAGCGCACTCGCGTGATAGCAGCTGTGATAAAGTGAGTGACTGAAGAGATTTGGGCGGCTCTTAACAGCGAGGTCTTGACAGCCGATGTTGAAGTGAATATGGAGCGGAACCGGAATGAAGGGGTGGGGGAAACGGGGGATATCCGAAAAAAAAAACCCCCAGTGACCAACGGCATGTGAAAATCCACCCGGTTCGCCTTGGTGGGAGGTGAACGTGCTAATCGCTCAGCCGCCGTGGCCCCAGCGGTGATAAAGGATACAAGCGCTACATGCACGAATATTTTCGACAGTCACTTATAACATGGGCATCCTTCAAGGGCGTTTATTAGGTAGAAGGATGTGCCGGGGGGGGGGTTAGGGGGCTGGACCCTCGCTAACTCTTGCTTATTTAGTTTTTTCAAGTTTTCTTTCAACCGCTGCTATTATATAAGTACGGAGACCCAAATTTCGCGAAAAGATTTCACGACCAGTTGTATTTCATAATACGTTCTCTCAGATCCACTTTTGTAATTGGGTGATCTAGATGTTACACGTCTTTAAATGTCTGTCCACGACTTAATTATGATTGGTCAGTCAACTAAGAAGATGTCTTCTCAAAGACATACACCACCAATAAGCATAAAGAAACTGCTGGTACGCCCGTAGGGTATTGAAATCTAACACACGCGGAAATCTTTTCGCGAAATGCAGATGTGCCTAGATATAAGTAGAGCTAATGGAAAATCGCGAAAATTTCTTGAACTAACACATCTTCGACAACACTCTAGCTAGTGTTTTTTATGATTGGATGAACAAGGTTTTGACCCAGCTCAATTGGAACATTATAGTATCAGAATCCTCTCTGGCCCAGTGAAATGGGGTAATAGCTTCCTTCATACGTGCATGACAGCCAATAATGAAAGAAAACTGTCGGCCATGTGTACGTTGCGTTGAATCCTAGCAAACAGTCAACTTTTCCCTCGATAAACCATCATCCCTATAAGTAAGCTATAAGCTGCTCTTATTTGTGACTGAACTTGACGGATGTTTAAGAGTAAGAGATGTGTAACGCCTCAAATAACCGCTACTTATTCCTGTCACAGTTATCTGAGTTTATTTTTGCAATGTGTACGCAAACGTAATATTTATTTTATTTATTATTTGTTTGTGGCAGATATGTTTCATTTACTCCAGCTGTAATTCATATTATTAATTGCAAGTTGCTTTAACCTCAGGAAGCGTATTTCCTTTGAATTACGTGTCTTTCTTTTTTCATTCACGAAGTTGATTGGTTGCTATAGTAACTCAAGATGTATACTATCCAAGGTATGACGTAGCCGTCTCGTGATTGGCGCAATGTTTAAAAGACGTCGCTTAAGTATGCCATTTTTAAGGCTTTCAGACATCTTGGTTTTCCCGTCAGGCAGGCAGGCGATGACCTAGTGGATCGTCGGCCTGAACTGTATTTTATTTTGCTGGTCAATTGGCCGAGGGCCGTACAGAAACGTAGTCTGCCGCTAGGGCGAAGACGCGCGACATATGAAGAGGAATAATTTTTGTCTGCACGCGCTACCTACGCGGATTATATTTAAAGCCAAGTCTGAGCTACCGCGAATGCGTGTGGCACGGTAAGGTACTTTAGTGACGTACCTAGGCCTCGATAACCTTGTGAGGGAAGACTAAGGCCCACAACCAGCGGAACCAGCTGCATAAGATATCAAGAGATGTGGCATTGATCATGATTTATTTTAAGCTAAGTATGCTGAATTTTTCTACACAGAGACTATGCCTGTACATTAATAAATAATTTTTTAGAAACTAACCTGGCTTACGTTACGCCATATTGGATCATCATTATAGTTAAAGTTGGTCTACGTATGCCTGCGGATCCCTGAAATGAGTTCCTCATTGTTCTCCCAGCTGAGTTGGTGTCAGAAAATTATTTATTAATTTAATTTACACATTTTGAAAAATTATTTTAAGAAACTGAAGAATGTTACTACATTTTGAATCGTAAATAATGGATTCGTACGAGAGGGTTACGCCCATAGTTACGGCCATACAAGCATAGTGAAATTTGAAACAAATAACAAGCTGCTAAATAATACTTAGTATTTGCTCAGATATTCATTTAATTCATGATTTTTCAACCAAAATACTTATTTTTCAATTAAATCAAATTTTCTTCCACTCATCATTCCTTTCTCGCAAATATTAAAAAAATATAATTAAGAAAAAATTGGCACTAACATCATCAATTGTGAGTTGTAAGAAACGAGGCACATGCATTGTTGTAAAGTATCATGAAGTTAAGCAAGCTGTGCGAGGGTTGATATCACCACTGACAGTAATAATAAATTATAAACAAATATGTTGTTTTCCTGGGCGTATATAACCCATCATCCCATAGTTGGACATTTGAAGATTTCTAACCATGCAAAAATATAATGTCAGTAGCTACTGGTAGTTTTTATTTTTTATTTTCTTCTTAGTGCATCCTGTGTGTTGTTCGTAGCCTACGGGGACTGGCAGTCGCATGTTCTTGAAGTACAAACAACTTTGGTAAGATACAGGTATGTGGTAAGATTCACTCTGGTGTTTCCTTGTGTGTGTACATTACATTCTTTGTCTACTACATCATTAGAGACCCGAGAATTTCGCGGGTTTATTTCTAGGCAAGTTGGAATTCACACGCATGTATGTTCATGTTACGTTTGTAATTGGTCGACGTGTTTTTGACACCTCGTGGAGATAAATAAACCAATTCAAATGTGCAAGAAATCGTGTGCCCAACCACCGCCTTTCATAGGCTAGACTCCATAGTTGTTTATATAATCACGCAAATAACTGCTTATTGGATGCTTTCTTCCATGGCGAGAGGCCGCCATTGGGGTTACATTTCCCTGCCTATTTGTTATTGGCTCAGAGTTATGTAAAAGGTGTCAAATATTTCGTGGGCCAATTACAGAATTAACACTAACACACCAGTATTTGAAGTCTGACTTGTCCCAAAATGAATCTGCGAATTTTTCAGGTCTCTTGTAATAGGTAGGGATAGGAAAAATTCGCGAGTTCAATGGCCTGTAGGCTATACTCCACAGTCCGGAGTGTACTCGAGCATCAGCTGTGTGTTGATTGGTTGGCTGCCCCATAGAGTATAGTCAGTGTTACTCCACACCTGGCAGTATGGGACTCGCTACTTGTTTTCTGGCAAGCCTGATATTGGCTCAAGAGACGTCCTGGGAGTGTCTAACAAACTGTGATCTATTTGCAAAGGTGACTTCACTATATATTTTTTGACCTCCATCTTGTCCCGTAACACGTTCGCTAAATTTTCCTGTCCCTAGTAATAGGTAGAGCCCCTAGTATTTCCGGAATTCATTCGATGGCCGTAGTAGAATTCAAACACTTGTCCTTTTCTCCAACTATTGTGATTGGACCGCAGTTCTTAGCAGCAATGTGAGTGAGCGTCGAACAGTGCTGTACAAAAGCCTCACTTGATCGCAGCAACCAATAAGCAAACGATAGTGTCGTAAGTGTATAGAGGACTGTAAAGCCTAACTTGCTACCAAATCAATACGCGAAACAAGCGTGGCTCTAGTAATAGGCTATTAATGATAGGAAAAATTCGCGAGTTCAATGACCTGTAGGCTAGACTCCACAGGCATATGTATACTAGAGCCTCAGATGTTTGTTAATTGGCTGCAGCCCCATAGAGAAGGCAGTATTGCTTCTCAGCTGGCACTCGCTACTTCTTTCCTTGCAAGTCTGCTATTGGCTCAGAGCAATCCAGGGCGTGTCTAATAAACTGCGATCCAATTGCAAAGTCAACTTCAGTGTACACGTGTTTGACGTCTATCTTGTCCTGAAATGAACTCGAGAAATGTTCCTATCCCTAGTAATAGGGCGCGAGCAACTGGCAGACGTTGTTCGGGAAAGGACAGGGTTAAAGATCTGTGTGTGGTTCCTCAAGGCGCTGCTAATGGAGTTCGGACTTCACGTTACAATGGCAGAAGTGGTACAGGTGCAAGCGATCGTTTATCTCGGAATACCGCCACAGGATTTTTTAAGGCGCCAGCCAACTTGGCGTGCGATATACTTTGAGATACGCGTGATTTATTTTCCCGAAAAGAATCACTGGGCACTTTCGCCATCTCTTTACACACTGAAAGAAATCTTAGGCTGTGTTCAAATCAACAGCCACGTATCCTCATTCACTTGCCTTTGAGCCCTTCAGTATCCCGAATCCCCGCACATTACCTCAGTCGTTTCGTGGCGAAGTGGGTAGGTACAATTTCGAACACCTGTCTTCGTTTCGCAATTGTTACAAGTTCCAACTCCTATATGAAAAAAAAAAATCTACTAATTAAACGTTTTCGTGTGTTTCCTTGGTTTGTGTACGAACAACCATGACCGGCAAATGGGCAGGAATACGCTGCGGAACTGTTGTAAACAATTGGACAACGAAGATTATAGTAAAGGGGACAGCCCTCGTGCCCTTGAAGGGGACATTCTAGGAGTGCATCCGTGCCCTTATCGCGAATTCGAACAGCTACAATGTGACGTCACAACCTCCAATGCACTTTTCTAGGGCATGAAATCAGGTAAGAGCTCTTACGTAGTGAATTCGAACGCAGCTCTTTTAAAATATTTCGCTTACCTATTGAACACATTCTCAAGACCTTCAGTGTATTAATCGGCATTTACGTAATGCGATATGTCAGAATGTGTGAAAATATTCTAGTTTTTGTAGAGCCGTGCTTTGAATCTCGCTATAAATTTTACACCAATAAAATTATACAACTATGCAGAGCTTAAGTACCTGATGAATAAAGTGCTGCTAGCGAAAATACTATACAGTATTTTAGGCGGAACTTTTGTTTACGTTCTGCTGTGTGGTTCTGTGATACTGTAAGAGAATATCTTCTAATGTATACAGACATTAATTTTTATGAAAAAAATATATAAAAATAATCACTAGGGATAGGAACATTTCGCGAGTTCATCTCAGGACGAGATAGACGTCAAACACTTGTACACTGAAGTTGCCTTTGCAATTGGATCTCAGTTTATCAGACATGCCCTGGACGACTCTGATTCCAAGAGCAGACTTGCAAGGAAACAAGTAGCGAGTGCCACACTGCCAGGTGTAAAGTAACACTGGCTACTCTCTGAGGCAGCAGCCAATCAACAAACATCTGAGGCTCGAGTATGCTGTGGAGTCTAGCCTACAGGTCATTGAAATCGCGAATTTTTCCTAACCCCAATAATCACAGAAGTTAGTAACGACATACAGAGTACTTACCATATTTCCTATGCGCATTTCTCCTCCTATTATGTAATGCCTAGGTGTCTTATTTACAAAAGTACTCTACGTAATTCCAGCAATAGCACACTGTTCGCTTATTTGTGAACTCATATGCAGTCAAGTATAGTCTATTCACAGCTTCTTCACACCTTTTGAATAAAACCTTCGAAAATTAATCCCATATTTAAGGTGTTTGGTTGTTTTCTACATGTGTCATGTATCACTAGCGTTCTATCCTTGTGTTAACATATAAGTGCCTTGTTTAGTTAAACTTAACTTTTACTTATATTGTATATATACATAGGTATTACTTCATTTCCGATTACTATGAATAGAAATAGGTGAGTTGGAAATGTCTAGTAATAAATAGTTCTCATGTAAAAAAATTATTAAATTGAATGTACACGAAGGCAGCGCCTATTGTCTCTTTAGGGCAAATTCCTAGACTTGGTTAAGCTTTGTGTGCATAAACTGAAAGTAGAACTGTAGCAGGGCTTCAGAAAAGATAGAATTAACCATAAATAGACGTATAATTTTTCCCCCGCTACAACCACTGGATGAACGCTGCCTTTCAGCAATGTGGCTGAAGGTGGCAGCTTGTAATATTTCGCCTGTTCGCACATAGGTAGAGCTAGTGATATTTCGCGAGAAAAATATGAGTACACTGAAGACTTCAATACTATAAGCACCCAACCGCAGCTCGTCTGTTACCATTGGTTGCTGTCTGCTTGAGAAGGTATATTCATATTTGACCGGGGCCACTCAGAATTTGGCAACATCGGCACGGCTCCCACGTGATTCGTGTGCAGACAGGTAACACGTGTCAAAAAGTGATTAAGCTAATCAGGATAAGGTAAAAAACTCTACAGTGTCTTCAAATATAACTTGTGCTGAAAATGTGTAGCGAAATGTCACTACCTCTATGCATAGGTGTCAGCGGGCAATGGACTCTCACTATCGCGTCCCAGTCACTTTCAGAATATGATATTTATATTGTAGAAGATTATTAAAAACCAAGCATTATTTCATTTATCGTCACTCCAGCCTGACCCACAAGGTCCGTCATCTTGCGTTTTTAGTCTAAAGCAAAACAACAAATTTAAATCTTTTTTTTTTTTCTTCAAGATAATGTTTTGTATGCGCACATCATTTTTTTTCATACAGAACATTCGAGAACGCGCCTAATAATTTTAATTACCGTGTATGACGTTGAAAATTACAAAATACCATCGGAACTATTTTCTGCCGCAGTCATATTGTGAAGCGACTAGCCGGTCAATGGTATTACTTCGTCGCTGATGGTGTTTCTGTCTGCCGCCACCTCGGAATGGATACGTAGAACGACGGAAAGCCTAGGCCTACGTGTCATTTGAGTGCTTTGCACGTAGAGGCGACAAGTCTCTTAGATACTAGTAGTAGTGCCGCCCTTATCGCTTCCTTCCTCCCCAGCCTCAAAACGTAGAAAGTCCCAGGTAGACGGGTGCATGGACCTGTTAATGACACCGACGTGGCGCCAGGCCAGTCTGTCCACAGTTCGCCTCCATTTGTTTTTCTTTTCTTTTGTACCAGCGGCCGGCACTTCAAAGCGAACTGCGGATGTAACTGAGAGAGACTTAATCCGGGTTTGGCTGTTAAAGGTCTCCTCGCTAATGCATTTCGTAGTCGGAGGTGAATTATCTTGTAGCTGTTTGTGCAGGGCCTTTCTCGGGTACTTTCGGCTCAGTAACCTAAGAGCCATGTAGTGAAATCTCGTTATTTTAAAACCTGTTGACCAAACTTCCGGCTAGCTTTTTCTGTTCTTTCTTCTCCAGAACTTCCAAGCCGCCCACAACCAACAAAGGATGGCTAGAGCTAGTAATTTTTCGAGAATAAATTTCAGTACACGGTAGACTTCAATGCTATAAACATCCAACAGCAATTTGTCTATTGCCATTGATTGCTGTCTGCTCGAGAAGGCGTTTTCATATTTGACCGAGGCACTCAGAATCCTGCAACATAGGCACGGTTCCTACGTGATTCGTGTGCAGACAGTTGACACGTGTCGTAAAGTAATTCATCCAATTAAGCTATATAAACGACCCTACAGTGTTTGTAAATCGTATTTGTCTTAGAATCTTTTCGTTAAATTTCACTACACCCAAGGATAACTAAACATTCCGCAGATTTTCATGAAATGTTCCGTAATTAGAGCCACGATGATCGTGCAAGTATATGTCTAGCCGTGCAGCTATTGAAGAGGATTATACAAAAAAAAAGGGGGGGGGGGAGGCACAGGATTACTTATTTATTATTTCAGCTTGTTTTCTGTGGGCGCGGACCCGGGTGTTGTGTAAAGCGTTTTCTCGCCGATTTAATGAGCGAGTGAGTGAAGGAGATTTGGGCGGCTCTTGACATCGAGGTCTCGAGGGCCGATGATGGTGAAGCGAGGTGAGTATGGAGCAGCGCCGGAATGAAGGGGCTGGGAAAACGGGAGATCCCCTAGAGAAATTGCCACGTGCGAAAATCCGGAAGTGACCAGGCCGGGAATTGAGCCCGGTCCGCCTTGGTGGGAGGCGAGCAGGTTAACCGCTCAGCAAAAGTTACTTGGTAGTTATAAAAAAAATGCTGTACGGCTGGAAATAGTTTGCTCGTTTTACACATAAAGCAGTTTTGCACAGAAACGTTTAATAGGTAGGACCACCTGATTTTCGCGAAAGGATTGAAGCGTAAGTTAGACTTACTTCAATATGTAAGATGCGTGGCAATCAAAATCATCCAATCACAAAAGCGGATCGTAGTATTTTTTAGTATAATAGGACGTGGAATTTTTACGAGAAAAAAAAAGGTGCCCGTATTAATAGGTAATCAGTAGGGTTACCTCTTTTGCACGAAAAGATTTACGCGAAGGCTAGATTCCAATGCCCCATGACTAGAGACCTGAAAAATTCGCGAGTCCAATTACCTGTAGGCTAGACTCTAAAGTCTTATGTGCAGATAAGCCGATGTCAACTGTGCATAGCATTGGTTGTCTGCTGTCACAGTGGAAAGCGACGATTGGACACCGTTCACCAGGATGCGTCAAACGCCGTGTGGACGAATGGCTAAAGATATATAAACACAAGTGTTTTGAATTCTAGCTTGTCCCAAAATGAATCCGCGAATTTTTCAGGTCTCATGCGTGCTGTATTCCTTTGGTTATTGACCACGTGTCTTTGTCGGGGGACAGTTCCTTCCCTGACTGGGCCAATCAGAATTAGGTAACTGCGACACTGAGTGTCCGTGATTTGCGGGCAAACATCTCCAATACGTGACGGTTCAAATCATCCAATCACGAAAGTGGATCTCAGCTGTAGTGTTTCGGAGTACAACTAGTCCTGGAATCTTGTCGCGAAAAATAGGTGGCCCTAGTAATCAGTAGAGACCTGCAAAATTCGCGTTATTATTTGGCATCAGGCTAACCTTCATAGTGCTGTATATACTCTAGCCGACGTCGTTTTTCCATTGGCTGCTGCATAGATGTGAAGTCACTCCCATTTTGGCTAGACTGCAAAAGATTGGACTACACAATTGTGAAGTTACACAGGGCGTGCCAAATAAGGTATGGTCCAATGAAAAACTTATTGCTAAGGTGCATATGTTTGAAATTTAACGTGTCCACAAATAATAACGCAAATTTTGCAGGTCTCTAGTAATCAGCAAAAAAATTAAATTTATAAAATAATATTACCAAATCACTGTTACCATGTCCACGATCTCTTCGGCTACGCTACACACGTTACAAAAAAAATGTGTGGATGAAGCCATTCATATCCAACACGAGCAGCCAAGTGATGGGTTCGTTCCATACAGGCTACGTTAACATTTTAAGGAGGGAGGGGGCAAAATATAGTCCTACACGCGAGTGTGTATACGTAATATGCATGCCATGTGAGTAAGCGGAGTCATCTGAGGGCATCAAGATTTGTGGATAGTGCCTGATCTTGTTTACTAAATTTTTTACGCCAGAGTTATGCACAAACGTCATCCATTTGCAAACTATTTAACTACACATGTTCAGTAGGAAAATAATATTTTACTGAATTCCTTAACGTTTTTTACCGGTTTGAGCCTGGAAAGGCTAAGGTAGTGTAGTTAGCAGTAAGCATATTTGTGTTAACCTTCAGAAATAAATTTGATAGGAGCCTAAATAAAATGCAAGCTATTTCATAGCTAATTTCAATAAAGAAAAGGGTGATTCTGGACACCTGCCAAATAATTCTACAAAATTATACGCGGTAAAGAAAGACTACCATTGGCTATCGTCATACGGTAAAAAAAAAAATGCGGTCATTCAGAGTGCCTGTGTATTTTTCAATATATATGCACGTAAATACATACTTTTATCTGAATAAAGACTGCTGAGCTGAGAGGAACCAACTTCACTTTCTCTGAACGCAAAACAACTTTCTCCGAAGAGAACTTCCTTGTATGTTATTAAGTACCACTCAGATGCCGTTCCTTCGCGTAAACCTAGGCTGCTCACAAAATACTAGCGTAGCTAGGTGTAGGATTCCTCGTTAGCGGTTTTCCCATTACAGGGCCGTCACCCGAACTTTGGACTGGACGGCTATTAAGTTTGCCCACGTATTCAGCTGATGGCCCCAACATGATATGCTGTGTACACGAGTTTATGGTTATAGTCTTTTCGCGGTTTCTTCACACTTTTCGAATCGAACCTTAAATCACCTCATGTACAACGTGTTTGGATATTTCCTTAGCATGCAATGCATGACAAGCATTTTATACTCGTGTTAATATTAAAATTTTTGGTTAAGTTGATTTTTTCTTATATCTCTTCTATAAATTATAATACTTCATTTGTAATTAATTCGAATAAGAGCAGAGAGATAATAGGTGTGTTTTTAGTGCCTAGAACGAAATAGTTCTTACGCAAAATATTACTACACTTGAGTACGCACGAATGCGGTGCGTCGTCCTTTTGGTGTTTGCATGGGGTGGAGGAATATCCTAGAAGTAGAACTTAAGCAGGACTTCAGAAAAATCGGAAGCAACTGCGAATTGACTATATTACGTATCGTAGAGTAGCGTCGTCGTTCCCTGTGACAACACAAGAGAGTAGGTAAGTACACACAGGTCCGTCAAGAGCTGGGGGGGGGGGGGGCTCAAGTGGTGCAATGCTGGTCCAGGGCCGGGCCTGACTCATAAATGATTATTTATAAAATAAAGTATTATGTAAAAAATTTAATTCGGCATTCACAACTTATTAACATTTTTTGCATGGAAGACGACTGGGGGGGGGGGGGGAGGTGCACAACACGCATTGCTCAGGGGCCCGGAATTTCTCTTGGTCTGCGTACACAAAGACTAAATGGCGCGGCGGTCACTTTTAAGTAGACGTACCCGTTGTCTGATTGGCTGCAGTAGGCTCTGGGATTGGGCCCATGTGTCTGACTGGCAACTGCATGCTGCGGAAGTTTCCCGATTGGCTGGGGTTGAGCGGCAAGGCGAGTAAGTTACCAGGCCCCGGGGATTGGCGAATGGCGTTCCAACGTGTCGCTGGCCAGCGGCGCCATTTTGCTGGCACGTGCGGGTGGAGTTCGCTGTATAAGCGGCTGTTCCGTCTCTGTATTCCGAAATACTCTGTGCCAACGCCAAGAGAAACGTTATGCTATATCTAGGGATAGGGAAATTTCGCGAACGTGTTTCGGGACAAGATGGAGGTCAAAAACATATACAGTGAAGTCACCTTTGCAATTGGATCACAGTTTGTTGGACACTCCCAGGACGTCTCTTGAGCCAATGTCATACTTGCAAGGAAACAAGTAGCGAGTCCCATACTGCCAGGTGTGGAGTAACACTGGCTACTCCATGGGGCAGCCAACCAATCAACACACAGCTGAGGCTCGAGTACACTCCGTACTGTGGAGTATAGCCTACAGGTCATTGAACTCGCGAAATGTTCCTATCCCTAGCTATATCTCTAGGGTCACCTGTTTTTTGCAAAAATATTTCAAGACTACTTGGACACCAAAACACTAGAGCTCAAATCCACTTTCGTGATTGGATTTTAAGTCACGCGTTACAGGCGTCTGCCCACGAATCACGGATACTCAGTGTCGGAGTTATCCGATTCTGATTGGCCCAGTCAGGTGAGTAACTGTCTCCCGACAAACACACGTGGCCAATGACAGAAGGAAAAGTGCACATATGCCATAGGGCATTGGAGTCTAGCGTTCGCGTGAATCACTTCGCGATAAACAGGTGGCCCTATATATTGCACATCCCAGCAAAATAGTGCCGTAGGTTAAGTTATTGCCTTGTTTACTTATTGTCTGCACAGTTGTGTAAAAACACCACTTTCACAGTAAGCTGGTATTAGATTATGTTTGATATTTAAATAGCCATTATTGATATTTGATTGCAATTATTACTTAGCTATATTCCCTTCATGTGCGTTTCCCTAAGGCGCGTTCTGCAATGACACGCCCGCGGATACGGATCACGAGAACGGACGCGTAACGCACTTCCTTTCAATATACGACACGCGTGTGTGTGATCACGGATAACGTATGGATACACGTAAGAAAGCTGTGTATTTCCCAACTCTCCCGTGTCCGTGAATACGTGTAGTCAACAGGGATCAGGTATTTGGTTTGTTGATATTCGTCTTCGTGGCCATTGTAGTACACACGGCCGTGTGCCGTGGCGATCATCATTTTTGTTTTTGTAAATAAGTGCGCGTGAACCATGTGGTATTTACGCATTTTGAAACACTTTATTATAATGAGCGTGATGCAGCAAGTAAGGACCTGTATTTCGCCTGCCGTTGAAAAAAAAAAAAAAAGAATTTCATTTTTACTTCCTGTCTGGAATTAACTAGTGGTTTTCCAATCATGATTTCATGTATGATAATAGGGTCGGCATTATAACTAAGAGACTCGATCCTTTCGCATTACCATTCAGCACCAACGTAGACGCCGTGCAAGAGTATGTTAGTTTCACGTTTTTCATTGTACCTTCGCTCATCCTGAACGACTCAGAACAAACAGTTAGAACCCAACACTCTCGGTACCTCAATTCTGTGTGCTCTGGTTAAACAGGAGCGTGAGTTCTGTCCAAGGGTAGTGAAATTTCGCGAAAAAGATTCAGGACAAGTTATATTTCAAGACACTATAGAGTCACTTACCTATCTTGATTGGCTGGATCACTTTTTGCTACGTGTTAACTGTCTGCACACGAATCACGCAGGAGCCGTGCCGATGTTGCCAAATTCTGAGTGTCCCGATTAAATATGGAAATACCTTCTCGAGCAGACAGCAACCAATGGCAATAGACGAACTGCTGTTGGGTGCTTATAGTTTTGAAGTCCACCGTGTACTCATATTTCTCCGCTGTAAGTCTGTCTATGGAAACATAGCCAATGAACAAGCTACTGTAGAGGACTGTGGAGTCTATCTCGGTGTAATTTTATAAGGCTAAAGGGCAGGGTCTCTAATGACAGCATAAACTACTACAGGCGAATTTTAATTTTTTTTTTTTTTACATCTTCGCTTTTTGCCGAAGGGCTATAAGAGGGGCGGCTTGTAGTATAAACTAATACGAACCGAAATAGGGCTATAAAAAAAGTAACTCACGTCTGCAGTCCACTCATGCTTCGAACTCGGAACCTCGCGTTGCCACGGTAACACCCTCTTAAACTCGGGTTATAAGCTGTTCACGGTAAAGTGAGCTTTTGAAAACCATCTCATTTGGAATAATAGTCAATACGTGTATTTATTGTTGCGTTTCACAATATCCGAGAGCAGTGGAATATGCACACTGTGTTTATTACTTGCATGGCAATATTTATTTAAAAAGATGGCTAAAAGATGAAAATGACTGAAAGAAAAAACGTAACTAGGGCCTCAAAAGTGTTCACATTACCGTGAACACCCTATAACAATGTTTAGGGCACAGAATATGTAAGTGTACAGAAATCAAATGGCGTGGCGATTTATCTGATGCGGGCGTACCCATTCGCTCATTGGCTTCGCGAGGCTTTTGAAACAGGTCTTGAGGACGGTTTGCTACTACGCTCTTCGGAAGATTCTCCTGTCGCCTGGGCCGTCGCGGCATTTCTTCTTCCAAACTACCTTATTCTAAGTGTTACGCGAAGTTAAGGCCCGAAGGTAGGGCGGGATTATATTGCGTCTCAGAGCTAACCCCTTACGCCTACTAGGAAGGAAAATCATGCAAGGAGACATGCAACGCGGCAAAGAGGGATTGGGCAGCCATGGCCTGCACTTTGGGGTCATGACTACATCCCTAAGTGTACTTAGAACTAGTCTTAACTATGAAGAGCAAGGGATAAACCGTCAAGAGAGACGTAAAAACCCTTGCGACAGAGAAGTAGAAATTACAAAAAAATTATTGCATACATTAAATTAAATTAAATAGAATGCTATAGAAGATAGAGTGTTTGGGAACATGCTCTTGGTTAGTAGAGTTGAAAAGACTAGTAGAGAATGGGCGGGGGTCTTTATTGTTCTTTAACTTGGTGCCGGCAGTAACCAGAGAGGTGTTTGGGCGCCTCTCTGGTGAGGGAAGTGGCGCTATTGGGCCGTCGCGGCGGCTGGCGAGTAATTTACCAGGCGCTGATCGGCGAACGGCATTCCAACATATGATTGGCGTGTGCCGAAGTTCACGGTATTAACAGCTGTTTCGCCTTCGTATTCTTAAGCACTGTTGCAGTTTTTCTTAAAGTCAGTGGGCTAAACCAAGTTCGGAAATCTCTTAGTACATTATCCCGAGTATACTGGTTCACGACTCGTTGCAGACTACAGTAGGTAAAATCACGGTCGGTGCTGTACAGAAGCTAGCACCAATACGGGCATTACATTCCCGTGGGCGATGTTATTGGTTTGTACTGACACACCTACTGTTTTATAAATGGTAGCTTCTTGTGCCATGGATCTACTGAAATACTTCAATACGTTCCCAAGTGTCGGTTGTATAGTCTATGCACGGCTTCTTCACATTTTTCGATTCAACCATTGAAAAATCACCCCAGATATGATGCGTTTAGTTATTTCCTAAATACGCCATGTATCACAAGCGTTTTATGCCTCTGTTAACATAACAAAAAAAATCTTCTTTTTCGTTACAGTTAAAGTTTATGATTTATTTATTAAATATAAATAGTTGTAACTATAGTAATAATATAGTTAATATTTCATTGGTAAATATATAAATGATTTCGCAAATATCTGTGCGTGGCCTTTTGCAAATTTTCTTGCACAGACTTAGTTAAACTTAGTTTGCACAAGTCGGACGAATTTCCTGTAAGTAGCACTTTAGCAGGGCTTTAGAAAAGTGTGAAGTAACCATGAATAAACTACAACAAGAGATGCACAGGTACTATTTGCACCAAAAATTTCATCTTTTGCAACACCTGAAGCGAAAAATTAATGACTCAACATCTCGCAACAAATTTATATCACTTGCTGTTTACAATTAATGACTTTAATCAGTCAAATTTACAATTACTTCAAAGGAATTAACGTTATTAGATCAGTTGAAATCAGTCCCAATAGACAGTGTATCAAAGCCTATCGAATAATTTTACAAATTATATGTCCATATTTGACAGTTCCAATATTTACAATAAAATCCGTATTACTTGTTCATTCAGTCCCACCTCAGCTCAGTCCAGATTCCACCAGTCCGCAATGTTCTAGAGTCCTCCTAGCGCCCTCACACACAATAGGCTTCAATCATCGGGTTTCGCACCCTCTCGTCCAGTGACACCACGAACACCTCGTCCGCCGTTGTCCCTAATAAACTTCGCCTCCACACTCAGCCAGATGGCCTCCGCCAGACTGCCAGCAGCCACGCTGTGGCTTGTATTTATAGGTTCGTAGGTCACCACCCAGAAATTTCGCTAAATCCCGCGTTGTGCCAAGGATCCTAGTTCCCAGAATGTTCTTGCGCCTCCTTTACAGTTGCCGGCTTCTCCAGCAGGGGACAGAGGGGCTGTGACGCAAGCCAGGTCTCACCAATGTCAATCATTCACCTGCTGAACCGGAGGGGGGGAGGCGAGGAGGCAGCGAGTGCGTCTGCCTAGGGGATGGGGAGGATCAAGGTGGGTCGGAACGAGCACAACAGGAGCTCGCAGCCGGTGCGAGCTACAGCGCGTAACAGTACTCTGTATCTAGGGACATCCGATTTGTTTCTACAGGAAAAACTTTCCACGCAAGGCTAAATTTCAATATCCTATGTGCATGCTTGTAGTTTCTGTTGAGGTATTGGCCGCGAGTCTTCGTCAGATGCCAATCTCTAATTCTGTACGTTACATCGGCAATGAAAGTTTGTGATTCGCAGGCGTGCGGGCGGGGCTGCTCCCGGATTGCCGCACATGGGAATCGTAGCCACCCCCCCCCCCCCCCCAATTCATGGTTCTGGTATTCCGGCGCTGCTCCATACCTCGTTTTACCCTCATCGGCTTTAAGACATTTTGAAGCGTCTTTCTCTGATAATATCGCCACATAAAATTATTTTCGAAAAAGAATTGTTTAATCATTTCATTGTTGTTGCATGTAAACTTTAATATTACATTTTAGAAAAAAAAATATTAAACGAAACTGTCGGCAAGATGTCAAAAAATTTCACCTGGAAGCTGGAATAGAATACATTTAGTTTGATGTAGCTATCTTTAAAATTGACGCAATGAGAAGGAATATAATTTAACATTGATTCGCCATTTGAAGTTCGCGGCTGCCAACTTGGTAGGCGGGGCCCGTTAAGAGGAGTATGTAAATACGCGTTCAAGGTCAACAAGCGAGGGAGCGATATTGGCGACACTAACAAGTACCTCCAGCGTCTTATCGCTCTTACGGATAAGGCAGGATTTACAACAACCCGTCGCTTCGGTCCGTCCGCCAGTCACGTGGCCAACAGCCAATCAGAGGGTGGCCGCTAATTCTATCTGTCCGTCCGTCAAAACCTTGGCAAGCTTAAAACTTTTGGCTGGCGAACGGATGAAACTACAGCCTTCTAAACTTGCACGTTTTGTTACTTGTTCATCCCGAGTTCTTTACAAGGCTGTGTAGTGTGTGCAGTGTTCTGTTTTGGCTGTTTTTTTTTTCATATGTATGTTTATGTAATTGTAAAATGAAATTAAGTTACATTTTTCCTAGAGATTAATTGATAGTAACGTT
Organism: Dryococelus australis; assembly: GCA_029891345.1. Classification (NCBI taxonomy): domain Eukaryota; kingdom Metazoa; phylum Arthropoda; class Insecta; order Phasmatodea; family Phasmatidae; genus Dryococelus; species Dryococelus australis. Next base: position 85,817,645 of record CM057004.1, on the reverse strand, counting down.
TGAAAACAAGAGCTCATTTTGAGCAGTAGCAAAAGTAATAAAATCACGCTTTATATGCAATTTAATTTTTTACATCTTTCTATTTACGGTACGTACGTGTATGGTTGTTTTGGGTAATTACTTAGCAATACAACACCGCAAAAAAATTTCCTTTTTTATGGAGAATTTTTTCCTACTTGTAAACAGTTTTGTTTTTATTAGTTTGCAGCATGGTTTTTAAATCGCTCAGCTGGGAGTCGGACGAATGTATGGCGGATGGACGCGGCGAGCTATTGTAAATCCTGCCTATGGCGTACAGAGTTTCCGTCGTGATGCTGTATCGCGCAAGTTAAATCTGTAACAGTAGGACTTTATTACACGCTATGAATAATCATAACAATAAAACGTCTTTATTTCTATTGCCGTTTGAGGAAACTGCTCATTTTCACTTCTTTTTTTTTTTTCACCGTGAATACGCCTAATATGATAACAGTAAAGAAATAGGGGCGTAGATATTATTTTTTATTTTTCTGGCAAAAAAAGGTTGAATGCCCAGGACATTTATTTACCGAGATACGCTGTATTCGCGCGAACAACGATTTCACAGAAAATGTTTCCACATAAAGTGGGCACTTTAGAAATGAACCTTAGAAAAAAGTAACTGTCCCTGCATTCATATATTTTAATGGGCGCACTGAGTGACATTCGCCCAGTAAAGTTGGTAACGATAGACGGGAAGTAGTTCCACATCTTAACGACCAATAAAAAGTGTTAGGTGACAATTTACGATAATATAAAGATATTTCTTTCGCTTTCCGTTTTTTTTAATGCATCGAAGTGTAAAGATTAGCAGATTTGTATTATATTTACTTTTCTAATAATTTCACAATTTCACTTGACCGACATATGAATGAGATGAGGCCCGTGTCAATGTTAATTTTACATAAGATGGAGGAAGAGACAACGTGTATACAAGTAGATCTTAAGCGGGCTTTCAAAAGTGTTCATTTTACCGTGAACAGCCTATAGTAAGCTTGCGATTAGGGCAAGGGACAAAGGTAAGGACATTCCTTCCTTCTGTTCCGAGTAAATGCGGTGTGTGGCCTATTCGCGGTGTTTTCGCACTTTTGTAATCAAACCTTCGAAAAATCACCCCATGTATAGCATGTTTGGTTGTTTCCCAAATAGTAATTATTAACTTATTGACGGCTTAAATGCGCAGTGAAGGCATAGTCGCCTTATCTTACACTGGACCCATAACATAATACACTTACACTTGCTAGAAATTAAAACATTGAAATTATATATAAAAACTTATAAGTATGCAACTTAATACTAAACAAACCAAAGATACAATTTAATTACCCTCTCACTCATTCACGTACACACTCATTCATCATCCACATATATACGCATGCACCACATGACTTCACGAAAAGTCAATTTCATCCCCTCATCCACTGGGGTGACTTAAGGGATAGGCTATTCACGGTAAAGTGAGCACTTTTGAAAGCCCTCTCATCTGGAATAATAGTCGATAAACAAATTTTATTTTAGTCTTAGACGATAAATTTCGAGTGCGGTGGAATATTCACACTGTGTATTACTTGCATGGCGATATTTATTTCAAAAGGTGGTTAGTGGATTAAATATGGCTGAAATGGAAAAAAGTAACTAGGGCTTTAAAAGTGTCCACTTTACCGTGAACAGCCTATAGTACTTGTTTAGTATGTTCTTAAATTTACTGAGACTTTCAATATTTCTGCCCACTTTACCGTGAACAGCCTATGGTACTTGTTTAGTATGTTCTTAAATTTACTGAGACTTTCAATATTTCTGTGTTCAGTGGGCAGGCTGATCCATGCCTTCGATGAGGCAGTGGTGAAGGAACTCCAATAGAATTTGGTCTTGTGTAGAGGTGTTAGCAGTCTATTGTCGGCTTTAGAGCACGTGTGTACTGAGTGGCGAGCATTCAGGTAGGAAACCCGCTTCAGGCCTACACTCCTGTTAACATAAAAGTAGCCTTCCCCCACCCCCCCTCATAACTTACGATTTCGTTGGTGTTGGTAGTGCCCAGTGAAGAAAAAAAATAGTTCTCGTGCAAAAATATTATTAAACTGAGTGCGCATGAACGCGATGCGTTACATCAGTAAAAACTGTTCATTATAAAGTGAGCACTTTTGAAACCAACCTTGGCAAAATGTCACCTGCTCCTACCTGCAGACATTTTAACGATCGCACTGAGTGAATTGCGTCCAGTTTGATTCGGTAACTATGGAGGGAAATCAGTGCCATGGCTTAGCGTAGAATTAAAAGTGTTGGGCAAACATTTGTGATACCTTAAATTATTCTTTCGCTGTTTTTAATGCATCTAATTAACCGTAACAATTAGCCATATCTGTAAAACATTTACTTTTCTAAGCATTTTGAAGTTTCTTGCCCGACGCATGAATAAAGTGATGAGGCCCATGATAGTGTTAATTTTACATAAGGCGGAAGAATACACAACGCGCGTACAAGTGGAGCTCATCACAAAACGTATAGTGGGGTGTGTAAAAACTGTGTACTTGTTTTGCACAGCGCGCTGACCCCGTAGTTCCTGGAAGCGTTTGTAGAGGGCATAAAAACAATACTTGTTTTCTTTCCTCGGAAGCGTGCAGGTTGAGTAACAACCAGGCGGCGTGGCCTCAGTTCTGCACAGTCTGGTAAGCAAGATGAACAGTAGGCCAATGAGCAGTTCTCGGAACAAGTGAAAACGAAAGGGGGGACGGGAGTGGATCGGCTCAAGCAATGGCTGAAGGCCGAACCTGTTTTTAGGAGTGTTACAGGCGGCTTGTTCCGCACACCACTGTCGAGCGCACCATCGCTGTCTGCGACTGTGGAGTGCGAGCGCATCAACAAGAAGGCGCCAGCTTATCCACCAATCAGCGCTCCATACTCGGATTTCTTCTAGGGACCACGAACTAATTTCAATGCTTCGTCCTTTGTTGTTCCTGTTTCTTTCTCCAGTACTCCTTCATCTTCTCACTATGTATCTTCTTCCTCTCCTCGGACCATTTCGAGCCTGTTTTCTTTTCCTTCCTGCCTTGGAATCCTTTTATTTTTAAAACTTTTTTCTTGAAATTTTTTCTCTCTGTTTATTCTTCTTCACTTATATTGTTTCTTTCCAAATATTTCTTAACTTCCTGAATCCAGGTTGTTGATTTCTGGTTCCAAAGATATTTGAAGATCCGCTTGGTTAACCTGTTGACCTCCATTCTATATAAATGTCCAAAAAATAGCAATCGACTCTTACGTATTGTTTCTGTTATGTTTTCTATGTTGCGATATATTTCATCATTACTTCTTAATTTCCACAATTATGTAGTTCCTAGTGAACCAAGTATTATACGTATAATTCTTCTTTCTAGTGTCTCTAATTTATGCAACTTGTAATTCAGTACTAGATATTCACTTGCGTCAAGACATTCCGGTTTGGCTACTGTGATGTAGTCCTGCATTTTGAGATTTTAAGATAAATATTTTTTTGTTGTAGATATGCCTGGTTATGCCATATGCTCTTTCCATCTTGCGTATCCCTTCATCTCATACTCTTATTTATTTATTTTGCCTTTTTTTTTGTGGGCACAGTTAAGACATAATTTGCCTTCTCTGCCACTGAACCCATTGTAATCATACATACATTACATATATAAAAGCAATAATTAAAATGAAAATAAAATTACATAAATCAATATATCTAGCCGTTATGACTAACTGGTAATATGATGTACACTACGCTAATATAACAATTCATAATACTAATCTAAATATACACATTTAAACAATTCCATGTATTTAATTAACTGGTATGACTGTACAGTATTATGAATGGTATGGTATTATTCACGAATTAGGCATCAAGAACATGAAACCCAAAGGTAGACTAATAGTAATAATAATAAATATAGGTACTAAATTAACTACGTAACATAAAAAATAAGACAATTTGATAGATCACATTCACGCATTAAGTTGACAATTACTGCGTTACACAAAATAGTATTTACACTATTAATCCCTGGAGCTGTTACAAAATTACTGGCTGGCAGGTGCGAAATTAACACATTGGGGTCTGCACACATTTACTGGAACTTAAGACAAATTAGAAGTGAGTCACCTGTAGCCACTACTGCAAGAACACGGGATCTGTTTGTGCCTGTGTTAGAACTCGCCATCGTCCTATTGCTCCATACCACACCGGACTTTACAGCGCTCATTATTAGCTGGTCATCAACCAGTGGAAAGCCGAGATGATATTGACCCAATCTAACGTCTTTTATCGTATGAAGGATTTACAGTCAATCATGTCCTTTTGAGTGAATATAAAAAAAGATGGTAGGTAAGTAAGTGGGCTTGCCATCATTAGAGATAGTGCAAGTTGCACAGGGAAGAGGGATTTGGGGAAGGATTAGGAAGGAAGCGGCCATGGCCTTTGTTAGGGACCCATCCCAGCATTCGCCTGGGGTGATTTCAGAAGACCGAAATCAGGATGGCTGGACCGGGGATCGAACCCGGGTCCTCCCGAATGCAACTCCAGTGAGTTACTGCTTCACCACCTCGCTCATTATATAATAAAAAGAAATTATATCGTTAGCAATACAATTGTGACGGCGCTGGTCATGTTCTTGTGAGGTCATGTTGAACACCAGCCGAACAAAGACTACATGGCCTTGCGAATTTTGTTCTTAACAACAAAAAAATTTTCAAATTAGCTTTGCTCGAGCTACACTCGAGAATGGCCTACAAAGTGCTATATGCTGTTCACGGTAAAATTAGCACTTTTTAAGGCCCTTCCGAATTTTTCCTTTCATCCAATTTCCATCTTCCTGCTGCTTTTTAATATAAACATACAATGTGGCGAATAAACACAGTGTATACATTTCACCACCCTCAAAATTGAATGCCGGATGCTATAATAAGATATATTTATTAGTGGTTAAAGTCTGTTGGGAGGGCCTTAAAAATTGCTCACTTTACAGTGAACAGCCTATAAATAGGACATGCCATATTAGGGAAATTTCGCCTGAGTGCGTTAATTTTAAAGGTAGGCGTTTCAAACAAAATGTAGTCTTCACGAATGCTTTAAAAGTTCCCTACGGCGTAGATGTTTCATGTTAGCAAGGAATTCCTAAAATTTATATTTTACAATATAAAATACATATTGCCTATCTATATTGAAAATAAAAGCTCATAGCGATGTACTCCTAAAAAATTCACGAAGAATACATTTTGTTTGAGACTCTCATCTTTAAAATCAACGCACTGAGGCGAAATTTCCTTAACATGGGATTTCCTATTTAGATTTCGCAGCTGCCAGTCGCCAGGCGGTGGCCTTAATATAACTTACACAGCATAACAAGCAAAATCATCCGTCCACATTCAGTGTTAATGTATATGAAATAACACTTGCCTGACCAATCAGAGTAGAGTAAACGCATATGAAATATTTGGTCGCACGGGAATTTTCTCACCTATGACTAGGGACCTGCCAAATTCGCGTTATTTTTTTGGCTTCAAGCTAAAATTCACAGTGCTGTATATACTATAGCCGGCGTCGTTCCCTCATTGGCTGCTGCCCAAATGTGAAGTCGATCGCTTTCTCAGTGAACAGTACGTGATTGGGGCACACGATTGTGAAGTGTTCTTTTATTGGCGCAGATATACCCGGGGCGTGTCGAATAAAGCATGGTCCAACGACAAACGTATTACAATGGTATACGTGTCTTAAGTTGAAACTGTCCTCAAATAATAACGCGAATTTTGCAGGTCTCTACCTATAACATGGGTGTTTTGATTAATTTTTTTTTGTCTGAATCGTTGCTGTGTCAAATGCATCACATGTACTCGTTGGATTTGCTCATATATTTCCACGTGCTGAATATTTTGATCGATGTTACGTGGCAATCATCAGAACCATTCTGAAAATAATTTGTATATATTTTCTATTTGTCTTATTATTAGAGACCCAGAAATTCTCTAGTGCAATAACCTGTAGGCTAGACTTCACATTCATATACTCTCATACAGATATTAACTGTTTATTGGTTGATTGTTGTGGTAGTAAAATGCGGTTGGGCGCATAATTTATTGCATGTTTGTTATTGGCTCATTTATCTCCAGGAGGTGTCAAACAACACGTCGAACAATTACAAAAATAACATGAACGTACATGTGTGTGAATTCCAACTTGTTTATAAATGAACCCGCGAAATTCTCGGGTCTCTACTTATTTTGTAGCAGTGACGTTGTCTCCATCAACGCGACGATTGCGTAATCCAGACAGCCGCTGCCGTACGAACACACTTTTACCCCAGCAAAAGCTACAAAAGTGCTTGAACACGGGACCGCGTGGCGTCCCGCCTATAGGCGGACCGGGTTCGATACCCGGTGGGGTCGCTCCCCGCATTCTCGCATGTGAGAATCGTGCCGGACGGGGTGCTGTCACAACTTAGAAACACATACACTAGAGCCATATACCTTAGAGCCACACAAGACAGAAGATTCTAACAAAAACCAGTTCCGTGTTATTTGATTCTAACGTATGGCAGTTCTAATATGTGTGTTTCTAGTGTATGGTAGTTCTTAAGCATGTGTTTCTATTGTACGGCCGTTCTAACATCTGTGTTTCGGCTGTAAGATCGTTCTAAGTTGTGAATTTTGGTTGTACGTTTCTAACGTATGTGGTTCTCCAATATGTGGTTCTAAAATGTGTGTTTCTTTTGTACGATCGTTCTAACATCTGTGGTTCTGTTGTATGATCGTTCCAAGTTGTGAATTTCAGTTGTACGACGCTTCTAACGTATGTGGTACTAAAGTGTGTGTTTCTGTTGTACGATCTTTCTAACATCTGTGGTTTTGTTGTATGATCGTTCTAAGTAGTAAATTTCTGTTGCACTACGTTCCTAACGTAAGTGTTATAGATAACAACTGTGCTTCCTTTGTATGACTGTTCTAACACCTGTGTTTATCTGGTGTGACTGTTCTGTCCTCTGTGTTTCTAACGAATATTGGTTCTTAGTTGTGTGTTTCTGTTGTATGATTGTTCTAAGACGTGAAATTTTTAAGTTATGTGGTCTCGTTTGTTTATTTTGTTATCTGAACGTTCTAGATTGTGCGTTTCTAACGTATGTGTGATCCCCTGCCGGACGATGCCGTTGGTCGGCGGGTTTTCTCGCTGATCTCCCGTTTCCCCTAGCCCCTTCATTCCGGCGCTGCTCCATGCTCAACTCGCTTCACCGTCATCGGTTCTCAAGACCTCGATGTTAAGAAACGTTCAAATCTTTTCACTCTTCGCCCACTCCTTGAAAACCGTACGTTACAAAATGCACGTTAAAATTGTGAGAACGAGGAAGATATAGGCAATAACTGACGCATAGAGCTAATGTCATTTATAATATTTTTTTCGTAAGTATACATAAGGCGATACGGGACTTCTTCCAACTACAAACTTTGCGAGATTATTCGCGATATAAAATGGGGTAGAAAACCTAGTGAAGGCTGTTCACGATAATGTGAGCACTTTTGAAATCAACCTTATAAAAAAGCCACTGTCCCGCCTGCAAATAATTTAAGGGGCGAACTGAGTGACATGCGCACAGTAAAGTTGGTAACAAAGAATGGAAAATAGTTCCATATCTTCACGTCAAATAAAAAGTGTCACCTAACAATTTGTAATAACTAAGGATAGGAACATTTCACAAGTTCATTTCAGGACAAGATAGACGTCAAACACGTGTACACTGGAGTTGATTTTGCAATTGGATCGCAGTTTATTAGACACCCCCTGGATGACTCCGATCCAATAGCATGCTTACAAGGAAGCAAGTAGCGAGTGCCATACTGCCAGGTGTGGAGTAACACTGGCTACTCTATAGGGCAGCAGACAATCAACAAACATCTGAGGCTCGAGTATACACATGACTGTGGAGCCTAGCCTACACGTTATCGAACTCGAGAATTGTTCCTATCCCTAGCTATATGTACGCCTGTGGCGCGAAATGACATTTCCATGGCACAAGTCCTTTACGCGGAGTGGCGAGTCTTCTTGGAAGTCTGAAATTAGGATGTCTGTACTCGGTGAAACGTGGAGGCTAGAGGTGGACTGGAAGGTTTGGAATAGAAACTCACAGCAACGTGTCGACACGGCATCCTGTCGACCGCAGTCACATGATTGGTCTGAACGATGTTTATTATTCACTCGTTTGCAGCAATGTTTGAACGCGTTTGCAGAAGGAAATGGTTCAAGGGGCTACGCCTCAATAAACGAACGCGAACAAAAGTAAGATCCTAACCTCCACAAAACGTTCCCGTATTTATATGCTATCGCGTCGACCACTCATTCAAGGTTCGGTATTTTATTAGTTGTAATCAAACTTACGCTATTTTTATTGTAACGGTGTAGCGATCACAATATTTTGATGTGGCTTATTATTATTATTTTTGCTGGTCAGGGCAGGGCGTCCGTTAAAATTAATGCATGTAGGGGCAGTGGCATTTTTATAAAGCTGTTTCCACAATACAGCGATGCGCTGCGATGCGATGCGGGACGACGCTATGGGCTGCGACGAACTTTCAGCGATGACCTTTCTGCGACGGTCGCCGTCTGAGATGGTGGTCCTAACCATTTTACATGGGGAAATTTCGGTTTTAGACCTCGCGGATGTGACAATAGACGTACGAAAAACATTGACGATGTCACACTCATGTTTTGTGTGTATAGGCCATTCGCGGTGAAGTGAGCACTTTTGAAGCCCTAGTTACTTTTGTCTTTCAACCAATTTATACCCTTCCCCCACTTTTTAATGTAAACCCTGTCATGTGAGTAATAAGCACAGTGTATACATTCACCATAGCCAAAACCAAAAGTCCGAGGCCACAATAGAATGTATTTATTGGTTATTATATCTGATGAAACTAATTTAAAAAAAGTGCTCACTTTACCGTGAACGGCCTATAGTAAGTCAATAAGGCATAAACGGGCGTGCCGTCTTCGAGATGTAAACAAATAGCTGTTCTCCTTGTATATAAATACATATTCTTCTCCGTCGCAGGCTGCCGCCGACCAGTCGCAATGCAAGACTATCGCGAGACGCACTCGTTGCCGACGCAATGCGACAGACTGCTGCTTCATTCTGATAGGTTCATCGCATCGCTGTATTTTGTAACCAGCTCAAGGTTGATTTCAGGATTCCTCAGTTAACCGTGGGTAGCTGATAGGCCGGTGACGGATTACACGTCGTGGCATGGCAGCTTCCACCCCGCTGTTTGTTTCCAAGACGTAAATCGGCGCTGAGTAATGATGTAGTACAGTAGCTCACTGGCGTCTTTAAACATATTTATTCGTAGCTTGTCAGTCGTAGTAAACTTTTTAACTAGGGACTGGGACATTTTCGGGAATTCATTTTAGGACAAGCTAGCCTTCGGAAACATTTACATTTATGTACATCAATAGGGCTACTAGTTTCTCGCGAAAAGCTTTACGTGGAGAGTGGAGAATATATTTCGATATCCTATGTTCACACTTGTAGTCTTCATTTGACTATTGGTAGGTGTAGTGAAATTTCGCGAAAAGATTTCGAGACAAGTTATATTTCAAAACACTTTAGGATCATTTACATATCTTGACTGGGTGAATTGCTTTTTGACGTGTGTTAACTTTCTGCACACGAAGCACGTATTGACATGCCGATGTTGCTGAATTCTGAGTGGCCCAGTCATATATGGAAACGCCTTCTCAATCAGACAGCAACCAATGACGAAAGACAAATTGCTGTTGGGTGCTTATAGTATTGAAGTCTACCGTGTACTCAAGTTTATTCGCGAAAAATCACTAGCTCTACCTATCGGCCATTCGTCTTCGTGTGAAGACAGTCAGTTACACGATTGAGGCAATTAAGAAATTAAGTTTCTTCGATACTGATCGTTCGTGACTCGCGGGCACACGGATAAGACGCGAAATCAATTTAAATGAGCCAATCATGAAAGTGGTTCTGAACTTAAGTGCTTTGCAGCACAACTTGTCCTGAAATCTTTTCGCGAAAAAAAAGAAAGAAAAAAACAGGTGCTCCTGTGTATCAGACACGCTCCTGTGAACTATTGAGCCAATAACCAACCTGCACGATAACAAGCACTGAATCCCAGAGTCGTGTAGTAACTTACGGGTCCTATGTACCTGCGCGCCCATGGTCAAGAAGCGAGGGAACGATACGGGCGACACTGACATGCACGCCTTGCGCCTCATCGCTCCTACGCGCAAGTCGTGCAGTGTTTCCGTCCTAACGCTTTACTGTCCAAACTAGATCTGTAACTGTGGGGTTTTATTTAATTACACGCGATGAAAGTTCACAGATCAAACTACCTGCGTATAATCGTACTTTTCTCTTCCCGCTTAGAGAAACTTCATAGGCAAGCTTTAAAAATGCGACATTTGACCACTTTCAAGATTTTTTCCCCCCTTCATTAATACACTTAATATGATGAAAGTAAAAAGATAGCGAAATAGAAAATAGTTTTTTTTTTATCCATTCTGACAAAATTTAATATTTCTAGAACATTTGTTTACCGCGACACGCGTTTAGGAGCAAACAGCGATTTCACAGAAAACGTTTCAGTACACAGGACCCTTAACGAAAGCAACGAGTTACTTTACCGTTACTTCTTGGGGTAACTAGTTAAATTTTAATTTCCAAGGTAACTTGTAACTTAACTAAGTTATTGATTATCTGTAACGGCCAGAGGAAATAACAAAGTTACTTTTACGTTATTTTTCGCTTCACAATACAGTAGTTTCATCTCATGAGCGGCGAGAATAGCTGAAGTGAGGTAATTTCACGAGCAGAGACCTGCAGCTCTCGCGTTATTATTTGGCATCAGGCTAAACTTCACAGTGTTGTATATACTCGAGCCGGCGTCGGTTCTCCATTGGACACTGCATAGATGAGAAGTCCCTCTTTTATTTCTAGTGGACTCCACGTGATTGGACTACACATCGTGAAGTGTTCATTTACCGGCGCAGAGTTACCCAGGGCGTGTCAGGTAAAGTATGATCCAATGACAAACTTATTGAAATGTACATGCGTTTGAAGTTGAACGTGTCCTCAAATAATGACGCGAATTTTACAGGTCTGCATTCGTGAGTGACGAGTTGAAAGTAACCGTGGGGGGGGGGGGGGATGCTCGCATGACGTCTGCCCACATTCCTAGGATCAGTGACCGTTACCTACGCTGCCATCTGCCCTGTCCGCTACATGTTTATTTTTTTCCTGCCTGTGAACCATGCCTAGAACTGCCTTGTTTTTCGCGAAAATATTCACGCCAAAGCTAGACCCCGATGTGCTATGGCATACGTGCAATTTTCATTTTTGTCATTGACCACGTGTCTTTGCCGGGAGACAATTCCTTACCTGACTGGATCAATCAGAATTAGGTAACTCCGACGCTGAGTGCATTCACAGGCAGACACATGTAACGCGTGACTGTTAAAAATCATCCAGTCACGGAAGTGGATTTGAGCTCTAGTGTTTTGGAGTACAATGAGTCGTGAATTCTTTTCGCGAAAAACCTGTGGCCCTAATCATGCACATTAACTAGAAACCTGCGAAATTCGCGATATTATTCGGCACCATGCTAGAATTCACTTTCTTATGTGTCCCAGCATATTTAGAGATTTAATTGGCTGCTGGCAACCATACAGCGTCATTTGCCTGCGTGACTGCGTTACTATAGATTGGTGATTGTACGTATGAGCTTTTACGATTGGCTAAAAGTGTACTTGGGATGCGCTGCACGGATTGTCAGCCAATGAGAGAAGTTAAACATAGATGCAACAGCTTGGCGTTCACTCTGTAGCCATAAAATAACGCGAATTTTGCAGGTCCCTACTAATAACAAGTGCATTCGAAACGCTAAAAATGGACACGAACACGGACAGTGAAGAAAATTGTTTGTCATTTCCTAAACGAAAAGCTTTTATTATTGTGATGCTAATGTAGGAAATAATATTTATAATTTATTGTTTTGTGTGAATCCATTTGTCACAAACATTTATAGTTGAAACTGGCGAAAATAAAGTTAATTATAAGATTCATATGATGCATTATCACTATGATTTTATCGCACATTATTAGAGACAGGTGTTTTTCGCGAAAAGATTCCAAGACCAGTTGTTCTCCAAAAAACTTTTGTTCATGTGCACTTTTGTGGTTGGATGATTTTCAGTGTCACGTGCCTCAATTGTCTGCGCGCGAATCATGGACGTTCAGTATCGGAGTACTTTATTACGATTGGCCGAGTCGAATAAGAACGTGTCTTCTCAAGTAGACACGCGGCCAATAACCAAAGGAAGTTGTGGTTGTGGGCGTGAGATATTGAAGTTTAGCATGGCCATAAATCTTTTCGCGAAAAACAGCTGTCCGATAACAGTTAATATTATGACGATGTTTCTTGAAGAATATTTTCTTGTCGATTCTGCTTTCCGAAGCATCCAAAACGGAAATGCACTTAAATTTGGTTTAAAACGCGGATTCTACCGATCGATTAATTTTTTACATTTAAAAAGTACGGTTTAGTAAAATATTTTATGATGTTGCAAAATGTGTACACTTTTCTTTCATATATAGCATAAATCGCACTTTTCTGACAATTTTCATGGTGTCTGTACTACTTTTTTTTTTATGAGTTCTTCACATTGTAGAGTCAGGTGCAGTACTCCATGGGCAGTTGCTTTACTTCAACCTTAAAAATAGGTATGAGCAGCTGTCCGTAAATTTTACAAATTCTTCCTGTGACAAGTTAGACTTAAAGAACTTATACGTATAGCCCCCGAGTATTTCGCGGAATGAGTTGGCAGCAAGCTAGGCTGGACAGCCCTCTATACACTCGTGACATTATCGTTTGTTTATTGGCTGATGTGATCAAGTGAGGCCTCTGTACAGGACTGTTAAAACACTCATTCACACTACTGCTTCCGAATTAGATTACTACTGGCTCACAGTTAAAAGGGGGCGTTTCTAAACTGTCGTCCAATCACAACAGTAGGAGAAAAAAAAAAGTGTTTCGAGTATACCTGGCCACTGAATGAATACGCGAAATACTCGTGGCTCTACTTATACGTAGGGACACCCGAATTTCGCGATCAGTTGTATTTCATAACACCTTAGCTCAGATACACTTCAGCGATTGGATTATCTAGGTGTTGCATCTCTGTCCGCGAATCATAAACTTACAGTAACGGAGTAACCTAATTCTGATTGGCCAGTCAAGTACGAAAATGTCTTCTCACAGAGACACGCCGCCAATAAGCAAAAGAATACTGCTGGTATGCCAGTAGGGTATTGAAACCTAGCATTTGCGGACATCTGTTTGGCGAAATTCGGGTGTCCCTACTTATAGGTAATGAAATAAAAATCTCCCACTTTAAACGACCTGTAGGATCGACTCCACGGTCTTACGATTTTCGAACATCACTTTTCTGTCCACTGGTCGCCGCCCCAGTGTGTAGCCAGTTTTATCTCGGACCAGGTGGCACGGGATTCGGTGCTTGTTTTCTAGCAGGTCTGTCATTGGCTTAGAGGTCATCTGGGCGAGTCTGATAAACTGTGATCCAATTGCAAACATAACAGCAATGTACATGTGTCTGAAGTCTAGTTTGGCCTGAAATGAATTCGAGAAATTTTTCCGGTCCCCACTTATACGTATTATTATAATTATTCTAAATAACGAATTTAACATCTTATTAAGAAAACATAATATTCGATTCATGATTGGTCTATACAGTTGCTTGGACATGCCCTGAAGGTCTCTTCAGCCAGTAACAGACAGGAAGAAATGTCGTGACCGTATCACATTAAACCAAGTCGAAAAATAAAGTAAGCCCCTCAGTATGGGCTATAGCTACTGGTATTTCGCGAAAAAATGAATACATGGTAGACTTCAATACTATAAGCACCTAACAGCAGTTTATCTATTGTCATTGGTTGCTGTCTGCTTGAAAAGTCGTTTTCATATTTGACCGGGCCACTCAGAATTCGGCACCATCGGCACGCCTCATACGTGATTCGCGTGCAGACAGTTATCATGTGTCAAAGAGTGATTCAGCCAATCAAGATAGGTAAACGACCCTACAATGTCTTGAATTATAACAAGTCTATTCGCGATTTTTTCCACACTTTTTTAATATAACCTTTGAAAAACTACCCCATGTATGACGTGTTTGGTTATTTCCTAAATATGACATGTATCACATGCAGCGGAGTGTGGTGAACTGTTGCAAGGTAAGCTGCTCTGTGATATACCTAGCCCCACCTGTTTTTCGCGAAAAGATTCACGCGGAGATTAAACTTCAATATCCTATGTGCACATTTGCAGTGTTCATTTGGCCATTGCTAGAGACCTGAAAAGCTCGCAAGTTCAATTACCTGTAGGCTAGACTCTACAGTCCTATGCACAAATCTGCCAATGTCTACTATGCATTGGTTGCCTGCTGTCAGAGTGGAAGGCGACGATTGGGCCACCGTTCTCTAGGAGGTGTCATAAACCATGTGGACCAATGGCTTAAGCTATACAAACACACGTGTTTTGAATTCTAGCTTGTCCCGAAATGAATCCGCGAATTCTTCAGGTGTCTATCTATTGGCCACTTATCTTTGCGAGAAGACAGTATGTTACATGAGTGAGCCAATCTCCGATACTGACCATCCGTGATTTGCGGTTAGACGGATAAGACGCGTAGCGATTTAAATGACCTTGTCACGAAAATGGTTCTGATCTAAAGTGCGTTGGAACACAACTTGTCCTTAAATCTTTTCGCGAAAAACAGGTGGCCCTATTTATATGTATGTTAATATAAAGTACCTTCTTTTTTTTTTATAGAATTGAACGTTTACTCATATTTTATCTATAAATAATTATATTTTAATAATGTGAGCAAAATACAGTGAGAAAACAGGTGTGTTGGTAAGTGTTACCTAGTAAGTGGAGCCCAGAGTATTTCGCGAAATCATTCGGTGGTGAAGTAGACTTCAAACACTATCTTATTCTCCTTCCGTTGTGATTGGACAGCAGTTGTTTGGACACGCCCCGTTTAACTGTGAGCCAGTAGTAAGCAGGAAGCAGTAGTACAAGTTAGCATTTAACAGTTTTTTACAAAGGCCTCCCTTGATCGCGGCAGCCAATAAGCAAACGACAGTGTCTCGAGTGTACAGATGACTGAGATCTATCTATCTTGCCGCCAAGTCAACTCGCGAAATTCTCGGGGCTCTACTAGTAAGAAATTGTTCTTGTGCGAATTATTATTAGACTGAGTGCGCAAAAATGTGGCGAGTCGTCCTTCTGGTGTATTTTATAGACTCGGTTAAGCTTTGTTTAATGAGGGCGGGGGAATATCCTGGAAATAGAACTCCAGCAGGGGTTCAGAAAAGTCGGAAGTAATCTTGAATGGACAATAACACAGGACATGTAAATAAATGAGAAGTCTAGGTTGCTGCTAAAATAATTTGCAAAATTCACGTACCTGTAGGTGTGGGTAGGCACATTATTTTGAACATACGCAAGTGCTTCACTATGTCGCCAAATAAAATAAAGTCTGAGATATGAAACAATTACGGGAACAATAAGCCTGGAGTAGCTGTAGTATAGGCTGTTCACGTTAAAATGAGCACTTTTGAAAGCCCTGCTTAAGATCTACTTGTATGCATGCTGTGTCTTATCCCGCCTTATGTAAAATTAACATTGCCATGGGCCTCATCACTTTGTTCGCGCGTCGGTCAAGTGAAACTCTCAAATTATTAGAAAAGTGAACATTTTAAAAACCTGGTAATGTTTACACATTGATGCATAAAAAAAAAACAGAAAGCGAAATAAATAATTTAAATTATTACGAATGGTTACCTAACAGTTTTTATTCGACGTTAGCTATTGAACTACTTTCCATCTATCGTTAACAACTTTACCGGGTGCATGCCACTCAGTGCACTCGTTGAAGTATATACAGGCATGGACAGTGACCTTTTTCTAATGTTGATTTCAAAAGTGCTCACTTTATCATGTGTGTGTGTGTGTATGTATGTATATATATACATACACACATACATACATACATACATGAGAACCTGTAACATTGGCGTTAGTTTTTGGCTACAGAGAGAGAACTCTCCAAGCTGTTGTATTTTTGCTTTAACTTCTCTCATAGGCTGACAATCCGCATAGCTCATCCCAAGTACACTTTTAGCCAATCGGTAAAGCTCGAACGTGGAGCACCAAATCTCCAGTAACACGGTCACTAGGGCTATTGGTATTTCGCGAAAAAATATGAGTACACGGTAGACTTCATTACTATAAGCATCCAACAGCAGGTCATCTAATACCATTGGTTGCTGTCTGCTTGAGAAGGCGTTTTCATATTTGACCGGGGCCACTCAGAATTCGGCAACATCGACACGGCTCCTACGTGATTCGTGTGCAGGCAGTTAACACGTGTCAAAAAAAAGTGACTCAGCCAATCAAGATTAGTAAACGGCCCAACAGTGTCCTTCAATATAACTTGCCCTGAAATCTTTTCGCGAAATTTCACTACCCCTAGCGGTCGCGCAGGCAAATGACGCTGTATAGTTGCCAGTAGCCAATTAAATCTCTAAATTTGCTGTGACACACAGTGAATTCTAGCATGTTGCTAAACAGTAACGCGAATTTTGCATGTCTGTATATGTAAAATCTTATTAAATCCCACGAGGAATTTTGTCATATCAGCAACAAAATAGAAAACATAAATTAAAAAACGAATAATCAAACGAAAAAAAAACCTGAAAAACCTGGAAAAAATAAAGGACGACCCAGATTAAGACAGCAAAAATAAGCACTGAGACGAAGAAGAGAAAATCTCTCTGCGCATGAGGTAGTGTCGGGCTCATTACTACTGCGCTTCTCGGCCACCGAGAATAATGGCTGTTTCCGAATACTGGTCTAATGGATCCCTGAGGGCAAAGGATCCATAGAAAGTGCATTCTAGTGGATGCGGCCATATTGGCTTAGTTTCCGATGTCTCACTAGGGATGCCGATGCATCTCTTCACGAATCCACTACCAAGGGATGAGACACTCGCGTCCACTGTCGCATCCACACATCCCTTAGCTACGGAATTCGTTCGTCATTTGTTTATATTATTGTTTACGCCGATTTCGCGTGTGTGGTGTGGTGTGTATGTGTATTTGCTTTTAGTTGTTGATTAAAATGGATGAAAACTTGTTTTTTTATTTTTTATTTTAGCAGTGTGTAAATAGGACTCCAACATAGTCGCACAAAATAAAATGCTGTTTAAAATACTGACCATTTGAGCATTCAACTTCATTATACACATTAATAATTTCACCAAATGCATTTGTAATTTGCATAAATATAAAATGTCTTATTTATAAGAAATCTCGATTTATATTTGTAGCCAACGCCAAGCAGAAATTTTAAAACCTCAAATCTAACAAAGAATTTCGTCTGCAGGAACTGTTGACATTTCACCGATATCCCATAGATAACACAAATAAAGATACAACTTCAAAGCAGTAAAAAGTGTGTTACAGCTAGCGCTACCTAAGCGCGCCCTAGCTGCAGCATAATTAGGATGTTATCCATCCCTTCAATGCAGCCATTTCCACAGTGGATGCATGCACGAAGGGACGTAGGGATGCGTGAGCAGTGGGCGCATCAACTGGATTTGGAAACAGCCGGTAGCTCCAGGCAGTCGGGCTGGCCCCTTAATCTACACTCTGGACAGGAATAAAAGCAACCGGCTGGAAACAAGAAACGCGAGTAGGGTTTTCCAAAGAGTCGAATCAAACCACTCACCAACTCCACCAACATTGCTATGCTGCGGCTGAACCTGTTCCGAGAAACGGGATCTGGAATTTTTCCCGAGTTTCCAGTCGAACGAGGGGCGAGCGAAACAGAGGGCGATGGGGAAGGGACAGATCGTCGAGTTATCATGGCCGCCCGCCCAAGACAGAATACTTAGGCCGTGTAACTATTAGCCACTTTTAATGTACGCGTATTCCGACTAAGAATCTTATAATTATCGAAAGACTTTGGGGTTAAATCAAGTATTAAATAATATTTCGATTTGATTTACTTAACATTTACTATCTTGAATTGTTGTATGTGAGTGCATATTAGGATAGCTTTTTTTTTTTTTTTATCTTAGCGTCTGTAGGTTAGGAACATAGGCCTAATACGAATTTATTTAGATCTTTTTAAGGACTCCACAAATTTACTGGTACTGAGGGCAAAATTGAAGTGAGCTGCCTATATTTTCCACTTCAGCAATATTAAATGTGTAGGTCAGTGTATTTAAACATACTGTCGTCCTATTGGTCCTGGCTACACCGGGCATGCTTACTGTGCCCTGCAACGTTTATTATTGGCTGGCCGTCGGCCAATGAAGTCGCGCGTTGACTGTGTTCCAATTAATGTGTCGCGACGGAGTTAACATTTTTTTTACAATCCACCGTGTTCATTTGAGAAATTATTAAAAATAACTGTTTTATTCTTACGAAATTAAATGTTGACATATTGTAATTTTTTTTTAAATTTGGTTCCGATATAGTCCAGTGAATCGGTAAAAACAATAAAAGTGTGAGTTTCGTCTCCAAGAGCAAAGAAATTTCCACATTAACATAGTCCCGTACCTATATATACACGTGCATACTCCTCAATGTGTTAACTCAGTTCAAAATTCTATGCCTACGAAGTAGTAATGTTGCCACATTGAACTTTAAATAAAATTATTATGTCAAATCAATTTTAACCTACAAATTGCTTCTCACAATGGCAGCACATATTCCTCAAGTACGCGAAAAGTATACATATTCAT
Source organism: Dryococelus australis (assembly GCA_029891345.1). Lineage (NCBI taxonomy): Eukaryota > Metazoa > Arthropoda > Insecta > Phasmatodea > Phasmatidae > Dryococelus > Dryococelus australis. Next base: position 85,798,771 of record CM057004.1, on the reverse strand, counting down.
TTACTTGTATACTTACATACTTCACTTGCAATTCGGACAGCATTTTCGACGTCACTTCTGGGGACAGGTAGGCACAAGTATGTACTTCAGGAGAATTCGGTCAGAGCCTAAAGAATACAGAAGTTAAGGGGATCAGGCCGCGCCATATTTGATTTTCATTATTTTTGTCATAATTTAAACTTAAGAATGTTTAACGAAGTTTTTCATACAACATGTCAAATAGTAGTTTCTAAAGTTTTATTAAAGTACTACGACTCTGCAGTGTTAATTAATGTTTTACTAACCCATATAGCACACACAGAGACATCTAAAGAATATCTGACGGATGTCACTCTCGGACATTCTGGATATCCAAGTACATCCAAGATTAGCAAAGTTACATTCAAAAGACTACCAACAGATATATAAATGTCCGCCCAGTATCCAAAACGTGATATAGATATTGTGAATGTCCTCTGTACATCTTTAGATGTAGCCACTTACCTGAAGTAATGGCCATTGGTGAGTGAAGAGATTTGGGCGGCTCTTAACGAGAATGAAAGGGTGGGGGAAACTGGAGATCCCCGGAAAAAACCCGCCGACGAACGGCATCGTCCGGCACGATTCCTACTTGCGAAAATCCGGTGATCCAGCCGGGTATTGAACCCTGTTCGCCTTGGCGGGAGGCGAACGTGCTAATCGCTCAGCCACCGCAATGGCCATTGGATATCCCATAAGAGGTACAAACTGATATCTACTACCGGATGTCCAACTGATGAACTACATTACAGCTTCACTGTAGGACTTGGATGACTTTTTTTTTTTTTAGATATTGTGGATATATTTAGGATATTTTGTGGATATCCTATGCTAAGTGGGTAGTGACTAGTGACAAGAAATTAGTAATGTTTTCTTGCAGCGGTTACAGATATGTTCCCGGCAACAATAGTTAGGGGTAGTGAAATTTCGCGAAAAGGTTCCTGGACAAGTTATATTTCAAGACACTGTAGGGTCGTTTACCTCTCTCGATTGGCTGGATCACTTTTTGACACGTGCTGTCTGTCTGCACATGGAACACGTAGGAGCCGTGTCGATGTTGCCGAATTATGAGTGGCCTGGTCAAATATGAATATATCTTCTCAAGCAGACAGCGTACAATGGCCATATAAAAACTGCTTTTGGGTGCTATAGTATTGAAGTCTACCGTGTACTCGTATTTTTTTGGCGAAATATCACTAGCTCTAACAATAGTCCACCAATACCTACATGTTTCAGAAAATATGTGCAAAGCAATGCCCTATGCCTTGTCAATGCCCAAAATGAAGCATAAAATCTAAGGTTCAAGCTAAGGGGAAAATTTCGTAAATCCAAGATGGCGGGAAACGATCTCTCCTTTAAGACATTGACGTCTGCACGCATTTACTGGCACTTAAGACGGATTAGAAGTGAGTCACCTATATCCACTACTGCAAGAACACTAATCATGTCCCTTTGAATGGCTACAGAAAATTATATCGTTATCAATATAATTATTACTGCACTGTCGTGTTCTTGTGAGGTCATGTTAAACACTAGCCGAACAAAGACTGCACATCCATGAGAATTTTGCCCTGAACAACTACGAAAATTTCAAATTAGCTTTGCTCGAGCTATACTCTAGCATAGTCTACAAAGTGTTAAGAGGCAGCTGGAACCGTGAACTCCAGCCGCACGCGCCAACAAAATAGCGTCGCCGACCAGAGCAAAAATGTCGGAGCGCCGTTCGTCAATCATCGCCAATGGCAGTTCGCTTGCCAGCCGGTAGCCGAGCCAATGGGGAACCTCCCGCAACGCACAGCAGCCAATCAGACACGAGGCCGGTTCTAGAGCCTCTCGGCAGCCAATCAGCGAACTGGCACGCCTTCATCAAAGAAACCGCCACGCCATTTTACTTCTGTATAGTTACATATTCTGTGTTCACTCAATCATGCCTGTGCTGCGCAAGGTCTGAATCTAAAACCGCTTCAGACATCTAGTTTTCCTGTCTTTGCCTATTGGCTACTAGCATACCAATATTTTATAATTAGTCGCTGCTTGTGCCATAAGTAGACCGCCGAGAATTTCGCGGGTTCATTTCTAGAGAAGTTGGAATTCACGCACTTGTATGTTCATGTCACTTTTGTAATTGGTCGACGTGTTGTTTGACGCGTCGTGGAGATAAATGAGCCAATAACAAATATGCAACAAATTGTGCACCCTACCTACGCCTTTTATTACCACAACAATCAACCAATAAACAGTTGATATCTGCGTATGAGAGTATATTAAACTGAAGTCGAGCCTACAGGTAATTGAACTCGCGAATTTCTCGGGCCTCTAGTGATGAGGCACATGGCAGTGATAATTTTACATAAGGCGGAAGAATACACAACATGCATACAAGTAGATCATAAGCACGGCTTTTAAGAGTGCTCAGTTTTCCGTGAACAGCCTATACCATAGTGGATTCGTAACTACTCTTGAGATAAAAAAAAATCTCAAAAATAAATAACAACTCGTGAAATCAAAAAAGCCTAGTGACGTACAGTCGATGAGGGATGCGATGGCGCATGCATGGGTAACCCTTATCGCTCCTCTGCTTGTAATACTCTGGCACGCAGAAATATACTTCAACAGCCAGGCAGAATTATCTTACAGAGTTTTTTTTTTTCAACGGAAACTGTCGAGGTTCCGTTGCTTTCTCCCATTCGTTTGTTATTTATATTGCGTTTCGCAAACTCTCGCTTATCCGGGGGGGGGGGGGGAGGGAGTAATTAACATGTCACAATTTATCACTTCAGATTTTCTCAGAAGCTTAAGAGTGCTGCTCCCATCTGACGGTTGCCGTTTTTTTTTTCTTTTTCAAATAATATGTCACGCTTGGAAAAAATATATAGAATCCGCATTGCCACAATAAAAGTATCGACACTATTTGAAAGTGAAGTAGGGAGACATTACAGTGTCGACCTCTAAAGGGGATCTCAAGAGCACGAATAATAGCTCAACATTTTTTTCGATTTTACATTCTGACTTCCTCATTTTCCAATTTGAAACTGTCGAGAAGAAATGCGTTCTTTTTTTTTTTGTGTAGTTAAATGGTGCCGACTTCAGAAAATACACTAACAAATTCCCCGCGCCTTTCAGTTTGCAGAGTAAAATACACAATCCTTAAGCGGCGTGAATCGAACCCAGGTTGTTCAAGAGCCATTATTAGAGACCTTCACAAAATTCGCGCTATTATTTCTTATCAGGCTAAACTTCACAGTGTTGTATATACTCGAGCCGGCTTCGGTTCTCAATTGACTGCTGCATAGATGAGAAGTCACTTTTTTTTTTTTTTATACTGAACTACGCGTGATTGGACTACACATTGTGAAGTGTTCATTTACTGGCGCAGAGTTACCCAGGGCGTGTCAGATAAAGTATGGGCCAATGACAAACTTATCTAAATGTGCATGCGTTTGAAGTTGAGCGTGTCCCCAAATAATAACGCGAATTTTGCAGGTTTCTAGCCATTATTATTTTTATATAGATTCTGGGGATATTTTATGCTTTCGTGACGTGATATCGATGATAATATAATGAAAAAACCAAATCATTCGAAAAATAATATTCATCGTGGCTAGAGACTTGCGAAATTCGCATTATTATTTGAGGACAGTTTAAACTTAAAACACTTATACCATTGCAATACGTTTGTCATTGTATTATGCTTTATTTGTTACGCCCCAGGTATCTCTGCGCTAATAAATGAACACTTCGCAATCGTGTGACCCAATAACATACAGTTCACTCAGAAAGGGCGCAACTTCACATTTAGTCGACCCTCGTCGACTGTCAAGGCCACGGCGTTAAAAGCCGCACAAATCTCTACATTACCGTACCGTAAGAGTCAAATTCGCCATCATGAACGTCCATTTCCGTTTACGAAAATAAACATTAATCTGACTCGTTTTAATGTTTTGCCATGTTTACAAAGCTAAATGTTAGAGCGAGTGAATATCTGGAAAACAAAAAAAAAGTACCGAGGAAAGTTATTTATGTGAACAAAATACACTCCCCTGAAAATTCTCATTTGGAAGTGCAATCTGATTAGGCAATAAATGAAAACTTTCGGCTTTATTATGTCAGTTGTATCAAACCGTTTTATTGTAGCTGGGGGAATGACTGTGAGCGTGAATATTTCAATAATAGTGCGGTCTTTAAGCCCGGCACACACTGGCCATCTTTCTGTAATTATAAGTCTGCGCTTAACCCATTCAGACCCAGTGTACACATCCGTGTACAGTGCATAAGTGCAGGTAATTTTCGGTCTGTACTGCACACTGCTAAACTCAATGACTAGAGACCTGCAAAATTCGCGTTATTATTTGAGGATAGTTTCAACTGAAAATACTTTTACCGTTGCAATAGGTTTGTCATTGGACCAAGCTTTATCTGATACGCCCCGGGTAACTCTGCGCCAATAAATGAACACTTCACAATCATGTGCCCCAATCACGCACACTTCACTCAGAAAGGGAGTGGCATAGCATCAGGGCAGCAGGAAATCAAGAAACGACGCCTGCTTCAGTATAGGCATACAGTACTGTGAATTCTAGCTTGAAGACAAACAATAATGCGAATTTCGCAGGTCCCTATCAATGACCATTGATCTTTCTTGTAGGTAAATTATTCGCAAACCGCCTTACTGGTCCAAGACGTAATTGGTTCATATTACTGTAACCGAACAATTAACCTATTGCTAGAGCCACGAGTATTTCGCGAATTCATTCGGAGGCGAGGTGGACTCCAAACACTTGTTCTTCACTCCTACTGTTGTGATTGGACGACAGTTCTATAGCCACGCCCCGTTTAACAGTGAGCCAGTAATAAGCAGGGAGCTGTAATGTGTGTGCGTGCGCGTGTGTGTTTAACAGTCCTCTAAGAGGCCTCACTTGATCATACTTACTAATAAGCAAGCGGTAATGTATATGCGTAGCGGTAGTGTATAGAGGGCTGTTCAGCCTAGTTTGCTGCCAACGCTATCCACGAAATACTCGGGGCTCTACCTATTACAGTTTATTGCCGCTGTGTCGATTTAACTACAGCACGCAGCATACTTTTTTTTTTTTGTTTGCAAACACCCTGAAACCGCATCTTAACACACACGAACGTATTTTTATCTGATGTCATGACAGTTTATTTTCACGTGGTGGCCGTATTACCTGTATACGTTTCAGTATAGAAATTAACGGACCGAGCTGAATATCATACTGTTTCATTTTTGAGCGTCTCTGATGCTTAGATACAGCAAAAAAATTGTCGGAAGCCGAACCCTAGTAAAAGTTTTTATTTCCGACAGTGTTCTATACTTTTAAAAAGTTGCAAGGCGCCCTTAGTTGCCTGTAGACTCGACTTACGCAATTGCTGAAGAATGATAATCCTTTAAATTTAATTTGTAAACAGGAATATTTTATTAGTTCGTAATTTGTAGCCCGTGAGGTAACTACCGCGTATAGCGGTTACCCGTATTCTGCCTGTTTAAGTTAAAATTAAGGTGAAAAGGGTTGACGTGCAGATAATAAAAATCGGTTCTGTACATCTATTTCTACAGTAGAGCGATCGCTAGTCGATAAAATGTCACGCAGAATTGTAGAGAAACAAAACAGGAACCCGTTCTCGCGCGACAGAGGCGTGTAGGAGGAGTTAACGCGCGGCTGGCTTCAGTGACAAAAGACAACCGTCCACCGCCATTTTACATCACTGGGACGCTACTCCCTCAGCGCGGGGGTAGATCGGTCCCTTGTGAGGGAACTTGGCCACCCAGTTGGTTGTCAGTTAGCTTGCGGAGGCGAGGAGAAGCTAACCCCTTCCCCCCTCCCCACCCATCAAACTTACTTTATGCTGCAAAGCTCGCATTCTTTTAAGACGACCGTCGTCCCTTTCGCATCGAGTGTGTTAGTCAACAAACCGGTAGGAGGGGAAGTTGCTGAGTCCGTCCAGAGGGGAAAGGCGACCTTCGCTACACGTTGTGATGGACCAGGCCAGTACACTACCTGTACTGAAAACATCTACCCCCCCCCCCCCCCAACCCCCTCCACCGTCTTCGGACTCCGGTAACCTTGTCGACCCCACGTACGCACGCAAACGCTCCTTCCTTCTCCAAACACCTGCTTCGTCTTCGGCAGATACTACGCTTAGCTCCACCTAAAAACCACTGTTAAAGTCCGTTCACGATAAAGTGAGCACTTTTGAAATCAACCTTCGAAAAGAGTCACTGCTCCTACCTGAATATTAACGGGCGCACTGGGTGTCATGCGTCCAGTAAGTTGGTGATGAAGGAGGGAAGGTAGTTCCACTACTTAACGACGCATTAAAACTGTAAGGTAAACGTTTGTGGTAACCTAAACTATTAATTTTGTTTTCGTTTTTTTTTTTTTATGCATCTAAGTGTACGAATTAACAGATTTTTAGAATATATACTTCCTCGATAATTTCATGGTTTTACTTTACCGGCGCATGCATAAAGTGACGAGGTCCATGGCAGTGTTAACTTTACATGTGACGGAAGAATACACAACGTGCGTTCAAGTAGAACCTAAGCAGGGCTTTCAAAAATGCTCAGATCACCGCGAAAAACCTGCACCGGGGCCACAGCTAGACTGGGACAGTTTGGTGAAGTTTGAAAACATCGATGTCACACAACTACGGAAATTAAAAACACTGACAACATGGTGCCAAAAACCTTGATTCTACTAAAACCTGTTTCATAAAATCCCAAGGCTTTGTAGCCGCACTATTCGCCTCTCACCTCGGCGAACCGGGTTCGATATCCGACCGCATCGCTCCCGGATTTTCGCATGTGGGAATCGTGTCGGACGATGGCACTGGTCGGCGAGTTTCGTCGGGGATTTCCCGTTTCCCCCGCTCTTTCATTCCGGCGCTGCTTCATACTCACCTCGCTTCACCCTCATCGGCTCTCAAGACCTCGATGTTAAGGGCCGTCCAAATTTCTCCACCTCACTCCACGGATTTATCAAACCCCCTGAAGGGCCGCTTGCATCATGTATTCTACTGGTCTTATTACTGTAGCCAAAGTATAAATATATTTTCTTAAAATGGAAATTATTAAAAACATATCTATAAGTCCGTTCACGACTGGAACAGGCTTTCTCAGAATCTTTCATACTCCCATTTTTAAGCAATAGATGAAAAAAATTCGTTAAAACATTCAAACTATGTTCTCTCTCCGTACTGCCAATCTAACTGTACCTGCGCCAGTCACTGTTTGTGGTAACGATGCCTGCAGCTGACGACTGAGGTGTTGTTCAAAGGTCTTTTCTAGTCGTGAATTGCCACACCAACCACTGACTGGTTTGGCGCTTCTGTCCATCGATAATGAAAATACTAGGCAAATAAGCTTCAACAAAGTGGTCAACGAGTTCGCTTTTGGGGATTCGGGAAAGGAAGTGTTTCAAAATTCAAATCGTGGCCGGTATAACAGTTCCCCAAGTAGTGTGTTATATTCCGGTGAGCTGTTTCCATCGAGACTGAATGAGTTCAAAAAACAGCTATCAGTAAGTTGACTGATGCTTATGCTTGTAGCAAGCCAAGGAGAACGTGCTATTGTATTATTATTAGTTATTATTTTAAACTTTTACGCGGGTATTGCTTTCTACCAGATATAAATTTGCTTCTACATGTAAGAGGAGAGGAGGGTATTTTCAGAGGGCGATTTCAAAAGTGTTCTATGGTTCGCAAAGAAATCATGGCTGATATAGGCTGTTCACGGTAAAGTGAGTACTTTTTAAGGCCCTTTCAACAGGCATTAACCACTAATAAACATATTTTATTGCCACTCCAGAAGTTAACTTTTAGGAGTGGTAAAATGTACACACTCTGTTTATTAGTCACATTGCAAGGTTTATATTAAAAAGTGACAGGAAGATAGAAATCTGACGAAAAGAAAAATTCAGCAGGGCCTTCAAAAGTGCTCACTTCACCGTGAATCGCCTATATCACCAAAAGTAGGCCTAGAGTCAACTGAACAAAATATGTCGAGCGTGTGGCGGTAGCTTGTCGACACATGCATATAGAGGCTCGCGGCTCTACGTTCCACCAGCTGGAATTTCTTTTCCAACACAAAATATAGACACCCTGCCACCGTAGCGTGGTTCAAAGAGTATGTAATTTGGGTTTACCAAGTGAGATAAACGGAATATAAATAAATTTTCGAGAATTTATGAAAACGTGTGCAAACACTCCACCAACGGTCATGAAGCAAGTACAAAATTTACTTTCAGAACCCCCAGAGGTTGAATACAAAAATAGATATTAAAACCCCTGGAATGAAACAAATAATCCCCTCACTAATTACATGTTTTAAATGTGATTACAAAAACCCGTAGAGCAAAACTTAAACTTCATGAACCTATATTACCACCCGTTCCCCCTTACCCCCCCCCCCCCAACCCCCGTAATGAACAGAGTTCCGTTCTTCAAGTCCCTTCGGTAATTATCCTCCTCCAATGTGTCTGATCCTCAAAAAGGAGAACAACATCCTTTTATTTCTTCTGCGCCCCGTTCTGGAAGTTTTTCTAACGTTCATGTTGCATAGAGTGGCCCGTGGTTCTATTTTTCACCATCTTTCTTGTACAAGTCGAATGTAAACAAAACATATATTTTGCTGATACTGGCAATAAGCAGATATGTTTATGTTTTTAATACGATAAAATATTTAATAGTCCCACTACCGTAAATAATTGTGTGTATAAATTTAAAAAAAAAAACGAGAGGTTTTTCTTTTTTTCTGCGAGCGATCTTACATTTTGTACATTTGTATATATTTAGTGCTTGAAATATATCTGATTGGACTAAATATTTTATTCTTTTGTATGACAGATGCTATTGATAATGCACAAATTGCCCCCCCCCCCCCACACACCCCAAAACCTGCTTCCAAATCATACATAGTTGACATCAACCATCCACTTTCTTGCTCACCGGCTAGTGCCGTGTGTATGGATCGCACAATTCCGTGCATACTAGCAAGTAGGCGCTTTAGTGTTCAATTTCTTGTTCGCCTTTATTTTCGCTTTCTTGCACAAGAAAGCTGCCCGTGTGTACTAGGCTTTAAGTACTGTGCGGCACTTTAGAGAAGTGAGTTCTAGCTTGAAGCCAAAAAATAACGCGAATTTTGCAAGTCCCTAGTAATCTAACTGTGGTATTCTACTTGCGACAGTATTTCACTCTGTCGGTGCGATATACGAGTTATTCTTCCAAAGATCCGACATTTTCTTCCTCAGTCGTTCTCTCCAGCTTATCCAGGACGTCAGTTTCACGCAAGAAATTTCGGTTTAATGCGCTGCTTGATTTTTACGATACCCATTATCCCGGCAAGGTAACAACAGAGCAGGTTTCTTATGTATCTAATGTTTCTTATTTTGGTAACTCCGAACGGAATGTTGGCACGCTAGATGCACACGTGAACGTTTGTAAAAACATGCTGGTTAACCTTGAGGCAACTCGAATGGCCCTGTGGAAAAAGTAATCAAGCAAGATGTAAAAACTAAACCACGAAATTTCCTGTAGTTACGGCAGTCAAACGGCTAAGTAGAGATTTTAACCTACGAGAAACACAAGAATATTTTGCGAGTTTCTCTGACGAACCGAGCTTTGTATACATATAGGTGCATATAAGGAGCAAATAATCCTGCAGGATATCTGGCACAGGCGGCAAAAATTACAGATGTTGGTCAATCTTCTAGAATCGATCCCTCGACTAACTTCACTCCGCTTCGCATACAGTGTACACTGTGCAGCTTACTAACGATGTATTTACTCTATGGTTATAGCTAGCGATATTCCGCGAAAAAAATATGAGTACATGGCAGACTTCAATGCAATAAGCACCCAACAGCAGCATTTGTCGCTGTCTGCTTGAGAAGGTATTTCATATTTGACCGGGGCCACTCAGAATTCGGCACCATTGGCACGGCTCCTACCTGATCCGTGTGCAGACAGGTGACAAGTGTTGTCAAAAAAGTGATTCAGCCAATTAAATTAGGTAGACGACCCTGCAGTGTCTTCAAATATAACAAGGCCTGCAATCTTTTCGCGAAATTTCACAACCACTGTCTATGATGTGTACGTGGCGGATATCGTAACTGTGAAAATACGGTATGTCGCGAACAAAAAGGAAAGTGTGAAATCAGCGACAGTTTGAAGACAAAATATCGTTGTTTCGTAAAAGGAAGAACTGAACATGAAGCAAAGTCTCAAGTGTGCGACAGCTTTATATTTCTATGGCAAATAAAGACAGTGGTCATTTATAGCGTCACATACACAATGACAAACATAGGGACCACATTCGGAAATCAGAGGGATGTGCAAAATGTTTTTTTTTTTTTTTTTTTTTTTTTTTTTAAAAGAGTCGAGAGCGCAACATAAAACTTTAATTACTTTCAAGCTCCACAAGCACACACGCAGAAGTTACCTTGTCCCTTAACAGTAAAGATACGATGCTCCAGTGGATTAATTTCCGCTCATGTTACTTGTATGAGGAGCGAAACCTATTTAACCATGCAGCTCTCATGTTAATTTCTCTCCATTCTCGTTTTCCGTTTATCGTTTTTTTTATATGTGGGTTATAATTTCCCTTTTTTTTCCTTCGAATTGTTGATTATCATAACCCTTTGAGGAGTATGAATGCACGTGTGTGTGTGTGTGTGTGTGTGTGTGTGTGTGTGTGTGTGTATATATATATATATATATATATATATATATATATATATATATATATATATATACGGGGCTATGTTTATGTGGAAATTTATTTGCGCTTGGAGACAAAACTCACACTTTATTTTTATTTTTTTTTACAACTTCACTGGACTATATCGGAATCAAATACAGAAAATTACAGTATGTCAACATTAAATTTCATAAGAATAAAACTGTGATTTTTAATAATTCCTCAAATGAACACGATGGATTGTAAAACATGTTAACTCCGTCGCGACACATTAATTGGCACACAATCAACGTGCGACTTCAGTGGCTGACGGCCAGCCAATAATAAACGTTGCAGGGCACAGTAGGCGTTCCCGGTGTAGCCAGGACCAATAGGACGATGGCATGTGAAAATACACCGACCAACACAATTGATATTGCTGAAGTGGAAAATATAGGCAGCTCACTTCAATCTTGTCCTCAGTACCAGTAAATTTGCGCAGTCCTTAAAGGGTTAATAATCATGGACTCTCCTATATGCTAGCAATTTACAGTTTTATTGCAGTGGTCACAACGCCATACTGCCACATATTATCCCTTATCAACATTTTGTCGCGATGCACGACGTTATGGAATGCGAAGGAGCGAAGGCCCTCCCAATAGTCATTAACCACTGATAAATATATCTATTGCAGCCTCAGGCATTAAGTTTTGAGGGTGGTGAAATGTATGCCATGTGTTTATTGGTTACATTGCAATGTTTATATTAGAAAGCAACAGGAAGACGGAAGTTTGTTGCAAAAAAAAATTAAGAAGAGCCATTAAAAGTGCTCACTTTACCGTGAACAGCCTATATATGATTGTATTCGTTGAGATAGCCAGTCGCCAATTTATCGCTAAAATAACTTTTGTTGGCGACAGTTAAGGGCCCCGCCTGCCTACATTTTTTTTTTGACAGAGAAGCGTGGGAGCCATAAGGTCTACACTGGCACGCGCTACAAGAGCGCCATCGCCGATATGCGCACAGCTCTGAATTGGCGTGCAGTGTTCTCGCTGTGCTGCGTGTACCTACGGAACGATAAGCGGAGCGATAAAACTTGCTCCATTGCCTGTTTAACATGCCGCTTGGTCTCTCTCTTCCCCCTCTCTCCCTCACCCTGTCCCCCCTCCTCCATAACCATCCCCGTTTAAATGGCTTATTATCCACTTTGAACCTTTCACAGCCGAGTTTTCTGGCTGGACTCCAGAGCATCTATAGATGGTTCACGGTAAATTGAGCACTTTTGTAACCAACACGTGAAAAAAAAAAATTCACTTCGCCTAACATCACATATTTTAGCGAACAAGTTGACTAGCATGGTCTCAGTATAAGTTGGCAGTGAAATATAAAAACATAGTCCCGTATCGCAACGGCTCATTCGAAACGTAACTTTATACATTTGATGTCACTGAATTTATTAAAAATATATTTTGCCCGTTTTACACGGATTAGTGTAAGAATTGGCATATCTGTCACGTGTTCTCATTCTTAACAATTTCACAGATTTCGCAGTTGCATTTGATTGGTGTGTGAATAAAGTGGGAGGGTCAGCGGCAATGCTAACTTTACATATGATGGAACGATACAATTTGGGCAGAAAAGTAGAACTTATGGAGGGCTTTCAAAAGTACTCAGTTAAACATGAACAGCCTATATCTACATTCCATTCAAGGTTACTTTCAACTTTTCTGAAGCCCTGCTAAAGTCCTACTCCCAGGATATCACTCCGCCTCATGTAAGCACAGCTTAGCTAAGTCTAGAAAACTACAGCAAAGGGACAACGCACCGTGTTCGTGCGCTCTCAGTGTAATGATATTTTACATTAGAACTATTTCTTACTAGGCATTGCCAACACGTCTGTTCTCCCACTGTTATAACACGTATAGACTTTAAATTAAATATAATTTAAGCAAAAATAAGGTATTTGAACGCTAACACAAGTAGGTAAACAACACCTGTGATGCGTGACATAATTACGCCACAGACTATGAACAAGTTATGGCTTCGCCTGCTCAGACTAATGAACTGAGAGACTTTAGTAAGAAAATGTCCTTATGCATTAACATCCCTTTATATCCTACGTTTGAAGTTCAGAATCATGATTATTTACTTATTTGGTTAACTACATAAAAATCCCTTGAACGAGCCCAAGTTTGCTTTGCTAAAGCGACTATCCGTAACTTGAGGACTTCACAACGACGTCTGGGCGGGTCTTGTACGACTGGCTCTTCCGTTTGAACAGTGATTATGCTAGACCTTGCAGCGTAGCGCGTCCCTGACCATGGCGTGTTTACCAACCTTGCCAACGTAGCAGGCGTGGAAGGTAGTTGGTAGTACTGGATTTTTACTAAGAGACTCTTAAAGGATTTATTACGAGCAGTGAAATTTCGCGAAAAGTTTTCGAGACAAGTTATATTTCAAAATACTGTGGTTGTACACCTTTCTCGATTGGATATATTAAGATGTTACTCTTAGTACGCGAATAACTTTGGTTCACTGCCACAGTTGTTCGAATTCTTATTGGCCCGGTTACAAAACAGAAACGGCTTCTCATGCAGAGGGCGACCAATGTCTAAGAGCCATGCAGAATTCGCGTTACTATTCGGCATCAGGCTAAACTTCACAATACTGTCTGTACTGGAGCTGGCATCGTTTCTCCATTGGCTGCTGCACAGACGTGAAGCCTCGACCTTTCTGACTGAATTGCACATGATAGGGTGGGGGGTGGGGGGGGGCACACAACTGTGAAGTGTTCATTCATCGGCAAAGAACTGTCCATGGCGTGTCAAATAAAGTATGGTCCAATGGAAAAGGTATTGCAAAAGTTCACGTGTTGTGTCCCCAAATAATAACGAGAATTTTGCAAGTCTCTACCAATGGCAAAATAACAATTTCTGTTAGTGCTTAGAGTATTGAAATCCATCACGTGCTCAATTTTTTTTCTCGAAAAATCACTGACTCTAGTCAAGACTAGAGACCTGCAAAATTCGCGTTATTATTTGAGGACAGCTTAATCTGAAAACACTTTTTTTACCATTGCAATAGGTTTTTCATTGCACCGTGCTTTATTTCATACGCCACGGGTAACTCTGCGCCAATAAATGAACACTTCACAATCGTGTGGCCCAATCACGTACAGTTCGCTCAGAAACTCAGCACCAGCAAATCAGAAAGAATGACGCCTGATTCAATATATATACAGTACTGTGAATTCTAGCTTGAAGCCAAAAAAATAACGCGAATTTCGCAGGTCTCTAGTAGGGATAGGAAAAATTCGCGACTTTATTTCAGGACAAGATAGATTTCAAACGCGTGTACGCTGAAGTCACGTTTGCAATTGGATCAGAGTTTATTAGACACGCCCTGGACGACTCCGAGCCAATAGCCGATAGCCAATAGAAGCGAATCCCGTACTGTTAAATGTGGGATAACGCTGGGGCAACAACCAATGTCGAAACATCTGAGGTTCGACTGTACAAAGGATTGTGGAGTCTAGTATACAGGTCATTGAACTCGCGAAATTTTCCTATCCCTAGGTATAGGCTGTTCACGATAAACTGAGCTCTTTTGAAATCCCTGCTTAAGATCTACCTACAGGCACTTTGTGTATTCTTCAACTTTATTCATGTGTCGGTCGAGTAAAACTGTGAAATAATTAGAATAGTAAATATTTCGAAAATTTGCTAAACGTTACATTTTTAAGCATTACAAAAAGCAGTAAACAAAAGAAGTAATTTCAGTATTCAAAAATGTTTACCTGGCACTTTTAATTCAACGATAATATATGGAACTACTTTTTCCTCCGCTGTTACCAACCTCACTGACAGCATGCCACTTAGTGCACCTATTAAAATACATGCAGTTAGTGGCAGTGACATTTTTCAGAAGTTGTTTTCAAAAGTGCTCACGTTATCGTGAACAGCATTTAGAAAATTCTAAAAATCAAATTATCCACAAGGAAAACTAGGCACTGGCCTCTTGCTGTGTATGCTACAGCGTCGGTCATAAATGTAATTCATATGCAGCGAGTCCGTGATCGTGGACACATTGACTGAACGGATCGAAGTACCAGCCGACAGCTTTACACGAAGAGAAACATAACTGCAGAACCCAACACCGTAATTACAATCGTTAATTAAAGTTCTACCAGTTACACTTGCGCTTCAGTCCATAAAATAGATAAATGTAAATAGGTCCTACATTGTGTTGTGGAGTTGGAGTTGAGAAATTTGAGCAGCTCTTAGCGACCAGGTCTTGAGAGCCGATGAAGTTGAAACGAGGTGGGAATGGAGCAGCGTCGGAATGCAAGGGCGGGAGAAACGGGAGATCCCTGAGAAAACCCGCCGACCAGCGGTATCGTCCAGCACAATTTCCACTTGTGAAAATCTGAAGTAACCCAGCCAGGTATTGAACCCGGTTCGCCTTGGAAGGAAGCGAACAGCCTAACTGCTCAGCCACCACGCCCCCCCCCCCCACCCCTGTGTTATGGAACTTTTTTTTAATTTCTGCTGTTTGTCCGTATACATTTGATTTCTCTCCTTTGCCTAACACAACATAAAACGTTTTTTGATTCCACGTCTTATATTTATTTTATTTTATTTATTTTTCAAATTGTAAACAAGGGTTTCTCGCTTTCAGATCTTTATTATTTGATGATCTCGGTTTTTAAATTGAAATTTTGTTGCAGTTACGAAAGTTAAGTATTTTTTGTGTCTTGAGCATATTCCAAGTGTAAATTTATTTTCACTAGTTTTTTGACGTTGTGGAGTGGTGAAACTTGGGCGCCTCTCAACATCCAGGTATTGGGAGCCGATTTTGACGTTGTGTAACATCAGTAAATCGTTACAGATATGAAAGTAGGGTGTTTATATGGAAAGTATATAATTACTCCTAATTATTTCAACGATATGTAATTAGTAAATCATATATCGGTAAATAGTTTTCACAATCTATAGCTTCTGTTTTGTAATATTTTAATATACTATACTAGCCATAGAAATTACCAATGATATTCGCAGGAAAAATGTTTCAGTAAAGTGTGTATGTAACCAGAAAGTTCCTGAAAAAGTATAGAAACCAGAAGTGGCCTTATGCCATGCATGCGTATGAATCTTGTGATGTACCTGGACTCGAGCGCAGCATCCATGAAAGCACGTAAGTGGTTAGCCTTGAGTTCACTGCGAGAGTCAAGATTAATTGCTTACATAAGAGAGGAAACTCTATGGAACTTGCTCGTGAAATAAAGAATTCTGAAACTCTGCTGTTGCGCGTGCACTTATAGTCTATTCACGGTTTCTGCACACTTTCTGGATCAAACCTTTGGAAAATTACCCCACGTCTGATGTGTTTAGTTATTTCCTAAACAAGCTATTTATCACAAGCTTTTTATACCTCTGTTAACATAACAGTATCTTATTTTTCGTTAAAATTGTAGTTTAACTATACTTTCTTTATAATTTATGATATTACATTTATAATAAACATGAAAAAACAGTGATAAAACACGTGTGTTGGTATAGACTGTTCACGGTAAAGTGAGCACTATTGAAATCAACCTTTAAAAAACTCCACTGTCCTTGACTGCGCATATTTTAACGGACGCACCGAGTGACATGCTCCCAGTAAAGCTGGTGATGATGGATGGGAAGTAGTTCCACATCGTTAAGTCGAATAAAAAGTGGTAGGAAACCATTTGTGTTGTCGTAAACTATTTCTTTCGTTTTCTGTTTTTTTTTTTTTTATGCACGGAAGTGTGAAAATGACCAGTTTTGTATAATGATCGCTTTTCTAATAATTCCACAGTTTCGCTTGGCCGACGCATGAATAAAAGTGATGAGGCCCATGCCAATGTCAATTTTACATCAAGCGTACCGCTACACAACGTGCATAAAAGTAATATTAAGCCGGGCTTTCAAATGTGCTCATTTTACCGTGAACAGCCTATATCAGTTTCCCATTAAATATATATGGCACTGGGAATCGAACTGGGTCCTCCGTGTGGGACGGACCTACGCTGCAAGCTTCATCACAGCTTTTTAATAGTCTAATCTACGGTCCATGGACGTACATTGAGTGAATATACCGTAGTTCTTCTCTTCCGTCTGAACACAGCGAAGAGGTCATTAAAATTATTTGTTGAAATACTCACACCTTTGCAAATATTTTGTGGTGGCAGTTCCTGTGTGTTAACAGCAGTAATGATATATTGTATAGTTGCCTGCAAAATTCGCGTTATTATGAGGACACGTTCAACTTCAAACGCATGCACATTTCAATAAGTTTGTCATTGGACCATACTTTATCTGACACGCCCTGGGTAACTCTGCGCCAGTACATGAACACTTCACAATGTGTAGTCTAAGCATGTGCAGTCCACTAAAAAAAAAGAGGGACTTCTCATTTATGCAGCGTCCAATGGAGAATCGACGCCGGCTCGAGTATAAATAGCACTGTGTAGTTTAGCCTGATGCCAAATGATAACACGAATTTCGCAGGTGTCTATATATTGATTATAAACAAAAAAAAAAATTATTTCGTATCAAACGGTTTTGTGGTTAGACAAAACTGTTTTTCTTTTTTTGCCATCACAAAACACAAAATAATGTCAGTGCCTGAATAAATAAGTTTTTCATAACACCGTTTGTTTTTTTCGGCGTGGAGAAATGAGATACGAGTGCTCACATGTCACGTAAGGCTGTAAACAACTCATTAATGAAGCTTATCTATAGTTTTTACAAGCTTGTAGAAAACGAGCTGAGAAAGTGTCTCATCCTTCTTGTTCCTGCCAGTCATTCTCTTGTTGTGAACTCTGCTCCTCCGTGGAGACGGATGGGGGCAGAAGGGAGTTTGGGGCGCCCATGATCAGCGAGTACAGAGAACCCACTCATTGCAGAAAAACATACTTGGAGTTCAGTAAATAAACTTTCCGAGGTGTGCGAGTTCCTTTTTCTCAGCGTACTTCCGGTTTCCTCTCGTCTTGAATTTTGCCAAACGTCTACCTCCTCTTGGTTTACATATCTAAATATTTAAATCGACCAGATACCACAGGAATGTCCTTCGAAGGCTAAACAAATCGATTCCATTCACAGTGTCAGCTTCGTCTGTCGATTGTTGGTAGGTAGGCATGGCTTAACATCTCGTGGACAGCGAGGTCATTAGAGAAGGGGCAAATTGCTGCGAGAGGCCGGAATGGGGAGGGAATCATCTCGAGGGATTACGGGAAACCATCATGGAGAACCGAAATCAAGATGGCTGTACCGGGAATTAAGCCCTAGTAATGTGGGATGATCACTGCCTCGTATTGCTTGATACGTTCCCTGCTATCCCTGACACCGATGAGAAATATCTTCCAAAATTTCATTTGTGTAATCGGTCCAGAACAGCATCAGTACATAAACGGTGTCAGCTGACCAGGACGCATGAAAACTGTATTAGATGTTGTAACAACTGCATCAATGATGATGGTGATTATTATTATTATTATTATTATGATTGAGAGGGGGAGGACACTCTGAAGGCTGGTTGAAACCTGGAGATACTTACCGAAGCCGCGACACGCCCAAGGCGACCGTGCAGAATGATCCTGCTGTGGTTTACCATCGCCATCCGCAGTATGAAGGTGAGCCAGATACGCCAACCAGTTTAAAAATGCCAAGGACCGGTAAGAGGAATTAAACTCGGATCCCCCAGCTCGGAGTCAACAATTCTACCCACTGTGGACTGCATCGCTACTAGGCATGGGAAAATTCCGGGTGCTCAGTGAGCCGAAGGCCAGACTCCACAGCACTTTGTATACTCGAGCCTCAGATATTTCTCCATTGGCTGCTGCCCCAGTGTGTATACATTTGTACCTCAGACCTGTAATGAAATGATTAGAAAAGTCAATTATTTACCAATCTGCCAATGTTCACACATAGATGCATAAAAAACAGAAACCAAAAGAAATTAATGAAATTATCACAAATAATTACGAAACACTTTTTACTCGACTTTAAGAGACATGGAACTCCTTTCCTTCCATCGTTACCAACTTTACTTGGCGCATGTCAATCAGTGCAACATGTATGCAGGTAGTAGCAGTGACGTACGTCTAAGGATGATTTCAAAAGTGCTCACTTTATCATGAACAGCCTTTATAATTGCAGGAGCAACTCAAATTTACATATGTTCGAAGAGCAGCTAGTCCTCTAATAAAGTCGCAGAATTCTCCCATACCTAATCATTACATGCTATTTTTGCTATACGCTCCAAAGACGTACGCAATGTCTTTGTTTTATTTATTACGTCGAGTGAAAATAGGGTAGAGTGCGCATGCCGGCCTCCTTTTCCCAACGCAGAACTGTCTTTCTACATAGCTGTCAAAACTACATGATTTCTACTTAGAGTGTCACATTATTTACGGAAATTTCATATTGTGACTATTTCTTAACATCAGTGGGCAGAATCAAGTTCGTTAAGGGACGGATTTCTTAATTAAATGAAAGTTAATCATAATTACCTAATTTATTAAACATAGTTACAAAGAAAATACTCTCATCTCAATATCTCATAGTAAATTAATATCTCTTGCTATTTACAATTAATAAATTTCAATCCGTATGATTTACAATTATCGTAAATAATTTAATGTAATTAAATAACTAAAGTCAGTCATAATACACAGTGTATCAAAAGCGAATAAATTGTATGTCGATATTTGGTCCCACCAACCCCGGCAATGTTCTAGAGTTCTCCGAGAGCCCTCATGCACAGAAGGCTTCACTAGTCGGGTTTCACACCCTCTCGTTCATTTATACCACACCACATGTACACTGAAGTATCCTTTGTGATTGGATCACGGTTCATTAGACACGCCCTGGACGACTCTGAGCCAATAGCAGACTTGCAAGGCAACAAGTAGCGAGTGCCATACTACCAGGCATGGAGTAGCACTGGCTACTCTCTGTGCAGCAGCCGATGAACAAACATCTGCAGCTTTAACGTACACAGGACTGTGAGTCTAGTCTGCAGGTTATTGAACTCAAGAAATTTTCCTATTCCCACCTATGACATGTGCAGTTTTCCCTTGGTAATTGGTAGAGCCACCTGTTTTTTGCGAAAAGATTTATGCTCAAGATAGATTTCAACTTCTTGCGTGCACGCTTGCAAATTTCCTTTGGCTATTGGGCTGCGTGTCTGTGTAAGAAGGCATTTACTATTTGACTGGGCCAATAAGAATAAACTTACCCTGACACTGAATGTCCATGATTGGCTAGCAGACACTTAAGACGCGTTCGAGTTAAAATCACCCATCCATAGGGACCTGCAAAATTCGCGTTGTTATTTAGCATCAAGCTAAACTTCTCAGTTCTATACTTACTCGGGCCGGCGTCGTTTCTCTATTGGCTACTGCATAAATGTGAAGCCACTCCCTTTCTGACTGGACTACATGTGTTTGGACTAGACAAATGTGAAGTGTTTATTTATTGGCTCAGGGTTACACAGGACGTGTCTAACAAAGTATGGTCCAATGACAAACTTATTGCGAAGGTACATGTGTTTGAAGTTTAATGTGTCCCTAAATAATAACGCGAATTTTGCAGATCTCTACCCATCCACGATACTGTTTCTGAACTAACGTGTTTTGGAGTTCAACTAGTCGTAGAATCTTTTCGCGGAAAAACAGGTGGCCCTAGTTATTGGTCACGCGTCTTTGTCGAGAGACAATTCCTTACCCTACTGGGCCAATCAGAATTAGGTAACTCCGACACTGAGTGTGCGTGATTCGCGGGCAAACATCTGCAATGTGCGACGGTTCCTATCGTCCAATCACGAACGTGTTTCTGAGTACAGCTAATCCTGAAATCTTTTCGCGAAAAACCGGTGGCCCTAGGTACAGGTTGTTCACAGTAAACTGAACACTTTTAAAAGCCCATCTTAAGATCTACTTGTGAACTCACTGTGTTCATCCGTCGTATATAACATTAACACTGCGATGGGCCTCATCACTTTATTTATGCGTCAGTAAAGTAAAGCTGTGAAATTATTAGAAAAGTTAATTTTTTTATTTTTTTTACAAATCTGGTAATTCATTATCTTTGGCGCATAAAAAAACCGAAATTGAAAGAAGTAATTTTGTTTACCTAGTACTTTTAAATCGACGTTAAGACATGGAACTATATTTCCTCCATCGTTAACATTTTTACAGTTACATGCCACTCAGTGCTCGCTTCATCGTGAACGCCCTGTATAAGTGTCGCAATGTTGTCCTCGCATTAAAAGGTGATTCGCCCCGGAAAACAAACGCTGGCAAATTATTCCCGAAGTGCCTCGTCGCCACAAGAGCATCGTTAATGAAGAGACGATGAGATGCGGCTAAGGATGATCTGTTTGCTAACAGAGATGCTTGGAATGAACAGATAATCCCGACAAACAAGGTCATCCATGTTTTGTGACCTTAGTTACATGAGGGAGGAGGAAGGTTCAATTCAGATCAACATAACTGATTTCTTTATGGAAAATTCATTTCAGTTACTTCTGTAAAAAATTAACTGCAGAAACAATTAAACTATAATTTCATAAAACATACTGCATATCTTACTCTTTTTTTTTTTGTGGAGCCAAAGCCCCACTCTTTCACTTAAACATGGTTGGCAGTGCCGACAAACGCTAACAAATTCTTAAATATCGCTCATCATTTGACACAATGCAGTAATTTTGACATTTAATACCCCTGTTTTGTAGAGCTAGTTTATCTCAGTGGAAGCAAATGTTTTTTCCAATTAATTAATCTGGACTTTAATTTCAAGACGATCCCAAACTGCTTTGTTAACATTGTTGCAGAACTTCTGGATTGTTTTCGAGGAATTTTCGAATTAGTGTTAAGGGGACTACGTAGCTGCGCGTCCAAGGTCAAGAAGCGAGGGAGCGATACGGACGACAGTTACACGCAGGCCTAGCGCCTCATCGCTCCTACGCGCAAGGTGTGCAGTGTTGCCGTTGTAACGCTGTACTGTGCAAATTATATGTGTAACATAGGGGTTTTATTACACGCTATGGCAGCCCACAGACTAAACTACGTCAGTATCTTTGTACGTTTCTCTTGCCGTTTAAGGAAACTGCACTGGCAAGTTTTACCATATTCAATATTCTTTTAATATAACAAAAGTAAAAAAAAAAAAAAAATTGGCCCATTGATATTAGCTTTTATCTTTTCTGACAAAATGCCGTATTTCCGTAACTTTCCTCTACCGAGATACGCGTTTACGCGCAAACTTCGATTCCACAGAAAAAGTTTCAGTGCATAGGACTCAAGGTTCGCTGGGCAATTTGCGAAGCTATGATCACAAAACTAGTGCCCTTGCATTATGAATTCGTGGTACATGCATTTTATTTTCTGCTGAGAAGTGAAAATTTGCTATTTTAATGTACGCAGAGAGTTCATTTGTCACGAATGGTTCTTTATTTTTTAAATATACACAGTTAACAGTCACATCAAATAACTTCACTATTCCGAAGCAAGCGTTATTTTTTTTTTTTACTGCTGGTCAAGTTATTAATTTTCTCTGCTCGCTACATTGAATTCTATTAAAGCTGTAATATTACTGCTTGTTTGCTTTGCGTCACGCCGATGTATTAATTATACTGCCTCATCTTGTATCTGCTCTGACAGAAATATTATTATCTATCGTATTGAGCTGTAACTGCACGACAGATCTATCCTCTGTTCAAGACCGGAACAGACTTTCTCTGGATCTTTCCTACTCCCATTTTTAAGAAATAGATTTTAAAAAAATTCGTTAAAACATCCAAACTATATTCTCTCTCCGTGCTGCCAAACTAACTGTACCCGCGACAGTCATTGTTTGTAGTTACAATGCATGCAGCTGACGACTAAGATGTTGTTCAAAAGTCTGTTCCAGTCGTGAACCGACTATACTTATATAAATTGCACACTTATCTGCAAAGAATTTGCGAATTAAAACCTTAATTTACCACACTTAAAGACATCTTTAGTTGTGATTGTCTTGCGTTCATTGTGCGTGTGGAACTACTTATACACAATCTGCACATACAGGTAAAGGCTGTTCACGCACAAGTGAGCACTTTTGAAATCAACCATAGAAAAAAGTCACTGCGCCTACCTGCAAATGTTTTAACGCCCGCATTGAGTGACATGAGCCCAGTAATGTTGGTAAAGATGGATGGGAAGCAGTTCCGTATGTTAGGAAGCAATTACTGATGACTAGGGATAGGAAAAATTCGCGAGTTCAATGACCTGTAGGCTAGACTCCACAGTCTTGTGTACACTCGAGCCTCAGATGTTTGTTCATTGGCTGCTGCCCCATATAGTAGCTAGGGTTACTCCACACCTGGCAGTATGGCACTCGCTACTTGTTTCCTTGCAAGTCTGCTATTGGCTCAGGGTCGTCCAGGGCGTGTATAATAAACTGCGATCCAATTGCAAAGTCAATCTTGTCCTGAAATGAACTCGCGAAATGTTCCTCCCATAGAGTAGCCAGGGTTACTCCACACCTGGCAGTGTGGCACTCGCTACTTGTTTCCTTGCAAGTCTGCTATTGGCTCACGGTCGTCCAGGGCGTGTATAATAAACTGCGATCCAATTGCAAAGTCAATCTTGTCCTGAAATGAACTCGCGAAATGTTCCTATCCCTACTGATAACTTAAATTGTTTCTTTCGTGTTCTGTGTTTTGTTATGCATCGAAGTGTAAAAACGAGCACATTTTTAAAATATTTACTATTCTAATAATCTGACAGTTTCACTTGTCCGACGCATGAATAAAGTGATGAGTAGGGGTAGTGAAATTTCACGAAAAGATTTCAAGACTAGTTATATTTCAAAACACTCTAGGGTAGTTGACCTTTATTGATTGGCATATTGACACGTGTTTACTGTCTGTGCACGAATTACGTAGGAGCCGTGCAGGTGTAGCCGAATTCTGAGTGGCTCGGTCAAATATGAAAACGCCTTCTCAAGCAGGCAGCAACCAATCGCAGTAGACATGCATTGAAGTCTACCGTGTACTCATATTTTTTCGCGAAAACTCACTAGCTCTAGTGATGAGGCCCATACAAGTAGATCTTAAGTAGGGCTTTCGAAAGTGCTGCTTTTATTGTGAATATCCTATAGATTTTAGCAGGGTTTTCTAAAGTGCCCAGTTAACCTTGAACAGCTTATAAACGGCATTAATTCTTATGCGTGGGCTTCGTAGAAGTTGGAACGTTCTGTGAACAAAACCCCGCGACAACTCGAGGTGAGTTAACATGTCTTATTCAACTGACATCCTCCGGCTTGGAGGCAAGGTATTCGAAAGAGTGTATTGACAGGCTGTCAAGTGTACACGAATGAGTTGGCGCTTTTTTTTTACGAGTCTTCATAGCAACCGAGGACAGATTACAGCTGTTTCTAAGAAGAACTCTGTGAAGAATACCTGCTCGTTGGCAGGCGGCGTTCTGACGAGTGCGAATACATTTGGGCGGCTGTTATGGAGGCCGCCTACCTGACGCGGCATGGCACAGGGGAGAGCGAACGCCAAGGGCGACACTGGCACGCGCATCAATTGCCACATCGCCACTATGCGCGAAGCACTAAACTAGCGCGCAAGCTTTTTGTCGAACCGTTTTTTCTATGGGACTTTAAGCGGTGACCATATTATTTTACTGCTCGAAAGTCTAATGCAAAGTTCAATGCAGGATTGTATCTGAGTTTCACGTAGATCCGGTCAGCTCATTTTGACATACGGCAGTCTGGAAATGCTGTTTTTAGCTATGTCGGAGGGCTTGGAAATAGTACATGCGTAGTGTCTTGGTAGCTACATTCCGTTTGTTTTCTTTTCGTAAATTAGCACATTGGGCGCACGTGGAATAAGTTCGTAAAAAAAAAAAACGGATTTCCCAACACACTGCAACACATTTCTAGCGCCTAGTAGGCGGCCCCCTTAAACTCGAGGTCTCGAGAGCCGATGAGTATGAAAGTATAGTCCATTCACGACTGGAACAGACTTATGAAAATCAACCTTTAAAAAAAAAAAACATCCTCGCCATTAGCTCATGCATAGCTAGTAAAATAAGTGGCGGGTGAGAGTACTGTACCCGCATCCGCCACTTTTTTTTTTACTAGCTATGCATGCAGCTAATGGTTAGGCTGTTTTTTCAAAGGTTGGTTTTTCACAAGTATGTCCCAGTCGTGAATGGACTATAGGTGAGTATGGGGCAGCGCTGGAATGCAAGGGCGGGGGAAATGGGAGATCCCCTAGAAAATCAGCCGACACAGCGGCATCGTCCGGCGTGATTCCTACATGCGAATATCCGAGCGTGGCCCCACAGGGAATCGAAACCGTTTCGCTTAGGCGGGAGGCAAGTAGTCTAGCCACTACGCCACCGCGGCCTCTTCTGACTTGTTGCTGGCGAGTGACGTTTTTCTGCCGGCGTGTGCGAAAGAGTTAGGGACGCAAGCGACAGTTTCGCCTCTGTATTCTTAAGCATTCTGTGGTATACACTCTAAAAAAGATTTTTGAAATTTTTGCTGAGAAATTCTTTGCAATTTTACAAATACTTGTAACAGTACAAATTTATTTCTTGAAAAGTACTTGTTTGTAGTTCTACAAGGTCCGTGTTTGTAATAGACCTTAGGAAATGTTGTACCATACTGAGCCGTATCCGCGAGTTTCAGCAAAATGGCGGACATTCAACAACGTAAAACCCTGTACAGCCGTTTGTGCAAAAACTGTGGGTGATGCAAAGTGTAGTCGCGTGCAGAAAGAAATGTATTGCAAGTTTGAATTACTTAAATAACTTAAAGCAACTCAAATAATCATAATAAAACGACGATTCCAATAGAACGTGACCGTATAGTTAACTATTTGTTAGTGTTCCTTCGCTACACATAACTCTGTAGGCTCTAATACCCCGTCGTTAAGAGGCGTCCAAATCCCTTGACTCGACAACTGAACTCTTAAAAAGAAATAAATGTACCTATTCTTCTAAATCGTATAACTTGAATATTATTTTGTATGTACTTGTATGTACTTTACAGTAAAAATAGACGTTTTGTTGTAATCAAGTTGGTCTTGTGGTTAAAGGTGCGGGTAGGTAATATAAGGGGTGTGAGTTCTAATCCGCGTGCTGGCAGAGAGAGAGAGAGAGAGAGAGAGAGAGAGAGAGAGAGAGAGAGAGAGAGAGAGAGAATTTTGATTTTTTTTTTTTTGTTGTTGTTCTCTGTTATTAATTCATTACATTTGTTTTCTAGAAAAAGAAAAAAAGTAATGTTATTTACTATTCTTAATAAAGTCAATTGTAATACAAGGCTATAATTTGCAATATTACAAAGAAATGTTTTACAGATTGTACAAGAAAACTCTTTGTAGTTTTAGAAAAGTTTTTCTTGGCAACTGGGTTTCCAAGGATTTTTCTAGTAAAAGTACAAATAAATTTTTAGTGTGTACGTATGCGGCCTCTTGAAGATCTTTCCTGGGTAAAATCACAACTTCAATTACTTTTAGTTATATCTAGCGACCTCGAGATATTCGTGAGTTCAATTACCTGTAGGCTAGAATTCAGCATTATATACTCTTATACAGATATCAACTGTTTATTGGTCGATTGTTGTAGTAGCAAAAGGCGGTAGTTGGGTGCACAATTTCTTGCATGTTTGTTATTGGCTTATTAATTTCGAGGAGGTGTCAAAAACACGTCGACCAATTACAAAAGTAACATGAACGTACAAGTAAGTCAATTCCAACTCGTCTAGAAATGAACCCGCGAAATTCTCGGGGTCTCTAGTTATATCATTGATTGCGGGAGGGCTAGGGTAGGGCTACAATATCGTTAGATTCCCCTACCCACATGTCACGCTTCATCACTGAACTAGTTGTATTGCGAAACTCTACTCCATGTTCGCATTCGTAATAGGATAATTTTTTTATTACTACGCACGTGTCTTAGATATCTGCCCGCGAACCACGGACGTTCGAGATCGCAGTCAACTTAATCCTGATTGGTCCAATAAGGTGATATTGTGTATTTTCTCAAATAAACGCGGCCAATAATCGAGAGAAAGGTGTAGGTGTGCACACAGGATATTGAAATCTATCCTGCACGCAAATCTTATCGCAGAAAAACAGGTGGCGCTAATTATTAGAATATTAACATACACAAACAAATTACGTCATACTCTCCCTCGCAAATTCTTCTCTCGCGAGCCGGAAGTTTTCGTACAATTATTTGCGGAATAATTATCTGAGGAAATCTACTACTCAAATATCCACGCACTACGGTTACAGTCGTTAAACGTGAAGTAGGCCTAATTGTCTGCTATCGTTTTCCAATAGTTTACTGCGAGTTCGGTATTGTTTACAATCTTTAACTTCCGGTGTAATAAAAAGTTCCTGCAATTTATTTAGTGGATGCTGCATCGTTAAATAATAAAACAGGCAAACCTTATTCAAAGATTTCATTATTTCTGCTTTACAGCTCCGTAAAAACGATAACTGAGAACTTACTCAGTTTTCGTTTATATACTCAACAGAATACAACGAAAAATATACATGACAGGTATACAGTCGTAAATAAAAAAGTCTTTATATTAAGGGGAGCACAACAAGTTAGAAGGATGATTCCGTTGGTCGGCGGGTTTTCTCGGGGTTGTCCCGCCTCCCGCGCCCTTTCATTCCCGGCATCCTTATCGGCTCCCAAGACCTTGCTGTTAACACCTTGTGGACTATGCTCGAGTGCAGCTCGAGCAAAGCTAATTTGGAAATTTCTTTATTGTTCAGAACAAGTAACAATGACATTGCTAAAGATAAAACTTATTTTTTATAAGCACTCAAAAGAACACCATTGACTGTAAATTCTTTTATGCGATAAAGGGCATTTGATTTGGTCAATATCAGCTGAGCTCTCCATTGGCTGATGACCGGCCAATAATGAACGCTGTAAAGTATAGGGCAGTGTCCGGCGTGGTATATGGACCAATAGGACGATGGAGAGTTCTAACACAGGCACCAACAGAACTGATGTTCTTGCAGTAGTAGATATATATAACTCACTTCTGATTCGTCTTAAGTGCCAGTAAATGTGTGCAGACCTCAATGTAATAGGACCCGCCCAAATCACTCCAATTCACTCAATAAATTGGATTGTGATAGGTCGAGTTCGGAAAAGTTTTTAAGTTCAGTGATATGTAGATTAGACTTCACATTCAATTGTATACGCAGGGGGCCGGATACCGACTCATCAGTGGCTGTTTGCTTTCACAGTGTGATGTCATTATTAGGCATGCGTTCTCTGGCTTGTTATCACTGGGTCAGGATCCCCCTGGAGAAATCAAACAAGTCACGGACTAATTACTAGGGATAGGAAAAATTTGCGAGTTCAATTACCTGTAGACTAGACTCCACAGTCATGTGTACACTCGAGCCTCAGATGTCTGTTGATTGTCTGCTGCCCCATAGAGTAGCCAGTGTTACTCCACACCTGGAAGTATGGCACTCGCTACTTGTTTCCTTGCAAGTCTGCTATTGGACTAGAGTCGTCCAGGGCGTGTCTAATAAACTGCGATCCAATTGCAAAGTCCTGAAATGAACTCGCGAATGTTCCTATCCCTATTTATACCTCGAATTCCAGCCGCATTCAGTGCTTTCACTGTCTATGGCCCCGCCACTTAACATCTTTTCCTTTTATTTTTGCGATGACGAGTTGATATTACTTCGTGTCGACAACACGAGCATGCGCTTATGTTGCGCTTTCACGTCGATTGACTGGAGGGGTCCCGCTGGGCGGTGTTTTTCGTCGGTCGTGTATCGTTAAAAATCTATTTTCCATCCCGCATTCCGCGGCGTCGGCTATTATGAATGGCACGCCGCGGGAACGACCAAGTAGCAGGTTGCGCCTCAGGCGTCTGCCGCTGTTTATCTTACACGTTCGCTGTATCCTCTTCGTAATAATAAAATCTAATGCATAGATACCTGCAAAATTCGTGGTTATTATTTGGCGTCAGTCTAAACTCCACAGTTCTGTATATACTCGAGCCGGCCATTGGTTGCTGCATAGATGATGTCACTCCTTTTTTTTTTTTTTTTACTAGACTGCACGTGATTGGACTACACATTGTCAAGTGTTCACTAACTGGCGCAGAGTTACCCAGGGCGTGTCAGATAAAGTATGGTCCATTATTGACAAACTTATCGAAATGTACATGAGTTAGAAGTTGAACGTGTCCCCAAATAATAACGCGAATTTTGCAGGTCTCTGCTAATGCATATTCCTGGAATTTCAATCCAAGTGCTAATGGCCAAGAACTTTCATATTATAGGTTGTTCATGACATAGACTAACGGTGAGGTAGACCGATCTCGCTGGCTGCGCACAAACAATCTCCGTGTCCCAACACTGAACTGGTTTTCTGCCAACACGTGTTCCGAAAATGGCGTGGTTTGGATTTTACGTTAGAAAACTGATTTGTAAACAAATGCTTTGAGCTGAATGTATACTTCCTCTAACCAGATCTTAATGCAGTTTTATTTAATTAAAACTGGTAAAGGTATTTTATTACTATTGTTACAATTTCTCTCTCTAGAAATTAAGTAGGCTACACCAAGTTCGTTAAGGGATGGAGGTCTTAATCGATTCCCAGAAGGGGGAAGACAGCCACGAGCGCATCGTTCCAGGAAGAGGGGAGGGCGAGGTGGGTCTCCGATTACGGCGTGGGGCAGCTGAGTCGGTGCCTGCTGCAGAACGTAACACTATAATAGTGCCTTCTTTTAAAAATTAAGACATAACCGAGCACGTTTATTACTGTTGACCATGTGGCTTTGACAGTTGTGTAGGATTGGGGCAGGTCAGTGTTGGGTACATGCAACGAAGACGAATGAACGGTCTACCTCATCTTTAGTCTACGTTCACGATACACGAGCACTTTTGAAATCCCTGCTTAAGATCTACTTCTACACACGTCGTGTGTTCCACCGCCTTATGTAAAATTAACATTGCCATGGGCCTCATCGTTTTATTCATGAGTCGGTCAGGCGAAACTGTGGAATTAAAGTAAATGTATTACAGATGTTTATTTTCACACTCCGATGCGATAAAAAAACAGGAAGCGAAAGAAATAATTCAAGTTATCACAAATGGTTACCCTAACACTTTTTGTTCGACGTTAAGATATGGATAGAGATAGTATAATTTCGTGAGTACAGTGATATGTAGGCTAGATTCCACAGTCCTGTGTACAATGAAGTCTCAGATGTTTGTTCATTGGTTGCTGCTCCAGAGAGTAGCCAGTGTTACTACTCATCTGGCAGTATAGCACTCGCTACTTGTTCACTTGTAAGTGTGTTATTGGCTCAGAGACGTCCAGGGCGTGTCTAATGAACTGTGATCCAATTACAAAGGTTGCTTCAGTGTACATGTGTTGGACGTCTATCTTGTCCTGAAATGAATTCGCGGAATTTTCCTATCCCTAGATATGGAATTATTTCCCCTCCATCGTTACCAACTTTACTGGACGCATCACACTTATTACGCCGGTTGAAATATATGCATGTAGGAGTAGTAACTTTTTTCTAAGGTTGAATTCAAATGTTAAGTTTACATAAGGCGGAAGAACAGACAGCGTGTATACAAGTAGATCTTAAGCAGGGTTTTCAAAAGTGCTCATTTTACCATGAACAGTCTATAATTAGGCATGCCTCTTATGGGGTAAGTACCCATGCCATCTTAAATTTGTGTATTTCCTTCCGTAACTTAATTTCCGGAGTCAACATGTAAACTCCAAGCTAGTCAAGCCACAAGCAACATCTTAACAGTTATTTCGAAATCCAACTTATTTTTCTTACATGATTAGTTGCACGTCTATAATCGTAATCAAGTGTAACCTAATTATTTAGGCCTAATAACGTCAATCCCACATGGGAAAATATAGGTAGAATTGAAAGTGTAAATATATATATATATATTGTTAAGTAGTCCTTTATGTAATGCTTAGCTTTGATTTTTTGTCTGGCCATAGAAATTCATTACGAAGATTTGTAAGAAAAATCAGAGATGAACTGTAGACCACCACCTTAAAGCTTTCACGCATCTAAGGAGGAGGGCTGAGACACGTAAACTACCCTTGACCCAGGCGGCAGCCTTAAGGTAAGCCGCCGAACGGTATGCAGAGCTCCGGCAGAAAACGTTCTATTAAAAAATCGCCCAACAAGTCTGAGTGAGGTCTGCTTACGAATAGAATTTAAAAAACTTTAGGCATCTGTATAATTTTCAGTTCCTCCATTTCTCTCTAACGCATGTTTTTTGTGATAGTGAAAATGGCTCAAACGGGTGTTTTAACGGTCAACTTTTAGGTAAGAACATTCCGGTACAAAACATTCAAAAAGGGATAGGGACGTACATCAAACCTTTGTTTTTATTATTACGTCATGAAATCACAGGGTCTCCGCTGAGTCTCGTAGAGGCGCGTTATCGACAACAAGGATGCACGACAGTTCAGTGCTTTTTTTCTTCTAAACTACCTTATTCTAAATGTTATGTGAAGTTAAGGCCCGAAGGTAGGGCGGGATTTTATTGCGTCTCAGTACTAACCCCTTACGCCTACTAGGAAGGAAAATCATGCAAGGAGACATGCATCGCGGCAAAGAGGGATTGGGCAGCCATGGCCTGCACTTTGGGGTCATGGCTACCTCCCTAAGTGTACTTAGAGCTAGTCTTAACCATGAAGAGCAAGAGAAAAACCGCCAAGAGAGACGTAAAAACCCTTGCGACAGAGAAGTAAAAAATTTAAAAAATTATTCATGCATTAAATTTAATTTAATTTAATAGAATTCTACAGGAGACAGAATGTTTGGAAAACATGCTCTTAGTTAATAAAGTTGGAAAGACTACTAGAGAGGGGGCGGGAGCTTTGTTTTTCTGTAACTTGATGCCGGCAGTAACCAGAGAGGTGTTTGGGCGCCTCTCTGGTGGGAGAAGTGACGCTATAGGGCCTCTTCCCCCCGATCTCTCCTATGAACCTGATAATTAAAGGAAAGAAAGTGAACTGTCAGTAAGTGTCAGCAAGGCTGGCTTTACTGGTTTTTACTAGAACGCTAAAAGACGTTAAGGACCTGTGGATGAAAAGACATATTAAGCTATCCTAATTGACCTATAATAATGTCCAAAATATAGCCTATAGTAGCATATGTCCTCGGGGACATGTGTATCTAAAATAATGCTGTGCTACCTCACAGCGGCCAGTCTCTGTAGCCACTGGCTGTGATAGAGCATATCTACGGCCGTATGCTGTAAGTGCACTGAGCTTCGTTTAGAAAAAAATGGGAGAGGAAGAAAAATACTAATAATTACGGGGAGGTCTCTCACCAATTGAAACATCGAACCACACGACGCTGCAAACCTCTACCTATCGGCAGAGGCGGCCTTGGAATCAGCTGCTGCGCAGAGCCAAGCATTCTAGCGACTGGCTGGGATGAGAGGATAATGTCTATGTTAACCTATAATATCCTAAATAAAAATAATTAAAGTGAAGTATGGTTGATTAATCTAGGCTGAGTTGTCCCTTCGGGGCTGCTCAGGTTGCCAGTTCAGTGCTTTGCGCATAGAGGCGATGAGAGAGTAGGATGCGCATGTCTCGGTCGCCCCTAGCGCTCCCACGCTTTCAGGCCTCGGACGTGCAAAACTCCTTCAACCAGGCGGCCACCTTAAGAGTGGGATTGACTCTCGCGTCCAAGGTCAAGAAGCGAGGGAACGATAGGGGCGACACTAAGAGACAAACTTCTAGCGCCGCATCGCTCCTACGCGCATTGCGTGCAGCATTTCTGCCGTGACGATTATATATGTAACAGTGAGGTTTTATTACACGCGATGAAAGCCCACAGATTAAACTACGTCCGTATCTTTGTTTTTTTTTTTTTTTTTTTGTCTTGCTGCTTAAGGAAACTACATGGGTAAGCTATAAAAATGCGATATTTGACCATTTCCACGAATTATTTTTTCTCCGAGAATACACGTAATATGACAAAAGTAAAAAAAAAAAAAAAGTAGGGGCACGTTTCTTATCTGTTCTGACAAAAAGTCGTATTCGCAGAACATTTATTTACCGAGATACGCGTATTCGCGCAAACGACAGTTTCACAAAAAATGCTGGGTACATCTCTCAATGTAGCCGGTGCGTGACCATGAGCGCAAGGCGGTAGGACACGTCACGACCCAATAAACACACCTGGGATGAACAGGCGTTGCGTCATTTGCCAATACGTAACGAGGGAGTAGAGAAGTTTCCTGGAAGAAAAGAAAGAAAAAAAAAGGCGGAGATAATAGCTCATGGCATATTGTGGCGAGACGGAGAGGGAAAGTGACCCGAGGAAGAGCGAGAGGGAGAGAGGTGTATAATTTATTCTGGCCGGTGCTGTCATTTCTCTCGCCACAGGTCCGCTTCAACCGCCCACGTCTAGTAACACATATTCTCCAGGGAAGCGCTCTTTTTAAGAGGTGTTGTGGCGGGACGCAAATAGCACTGCAGGCTTGCATCTGCGCGCGTGTATAAACAAACCCCGCTGAAACAGTCGAGTGAAGAAGCGTGCTGTGGAGAAAAAATAACTGCTCGAAGAGGGCGACCTGTATAGTTTGTCATAAAAATGGGTGCACTTTTCCCGACAGTTCTGAATGCAGGCCTGTTTACTCTATTCATCCCTCGGTCAAGAGACACTGTGCAACTATTACAGGAGTAAATATTTTACAAATATGATTATTATTACTACACTATGCTTAAAAATTAATCAGTGTCAAGTCGAACTATAGGCTGTTCACGATAAAGTGAGCACTTTTTAAGGCCTGAAGTGAGCACTTTAAGGCCCTCACAACAGGCACTAACCACTAATAAATATGTTTTATTGTAGCCTGAAACATTAACTTTTGAAAGTGGTGAAAGTATACACCTTCATTATTAGTCATATGTGACAACGCTAATATTTAAAAATGGCTTAAATATAAAAACTAGCTTAAGAGAAAAATTTGGAAGGGTCTTTAAAAGTGCTCACTTTACCGTGAACAGCCTATACAACTGTACATCTTGCATCCCCATCGGTGTAAACAGAAACTCAGTAACGATAGGTTGACGGGATTTCCTAATTCAAGAGGAATGGAGAGCAGCCACTTTACTGTTCTGTGTTTTCTGGCTACCATTCACACACCATTGTTCAAAGGTTAGTTGCACTTCTTTATGACGGAGACACTGGGCTGATGTTAGTGAGTGAAAGTTAAGGGGGATCAGTCGTCGCCATTTTGGATTTACAGGAATTTTTTTGATGTAACTTGCAGCACAGATTTTTTAATTTTATTTTGGGCGTCGACAAGGCACAGGTAGGGACCTGCTAAACTTCGTACTATATTAGTGAAGCCGGCGTCGTTCCTCCATTGGCTACTGCCCAAATTCCAAATCACTCCCCATTCTGGGCGAACTTCACGTGATATGGGCACACGATTGTAAAGTGCTTATTTATTGGCGCAGTATTACCCGGGGCACGACAAATGTAGCATGATCCAATGACAAACGTGTTGCGATGGTAAAATTGCTTTCAGTTCAAAATGTCCTCAAATACCAACGCAAATTTTGCAGGTCTCTAGGCATAGGGCATTGCTGTTCCCGTGTCCTACAACCTGTAATTCCAGACTATTGAAGCCAGAATCTTTTACAAAACCACCCGTAAGAAAAGATTACTTGTATCTAGTGATAGGAAAGACTCGCGAGTTCAATGAACTGTGGGCTAGACTCTACAGTCATGTGCAGATATGCCGATGTCAACTGTGCATTGGTTGCCTGCTGTCACAGTGGGAGGCACCGATTAGGCCACCGTTCTCCAGGAGGTGTCAAACGGCGTGTGGCCCAATGGCTAAAGTTATATAAACACGCGTGTTTTGAATTCTAGCGTGTCCCGAAATTAATTCGGGAATTCTTCAGGTCTCTGCGTATATCTAGAGACCCGGGAATTTCGCGTATTCATTCGGGCAACAAGCTAAACTCCTCAATCCTTCGTTTCATTGGCTGTTGCTGCAGTTTAGCGCCATACCAGGTAGCACGGGGCTCGTTCCTTATTTTCCTTGCAGGTTCGTTATTGGTTCGTCACGTGAATGCAGTTTAACTTGTCCTCGGATGAATCCGCGAAATTTCCTGGTCCCTGCGTATATCTTGTCGGCAGTCACCAGTTAGAAATTGATAAACGTGGTAGAGTTATAATAATTTCATAAAGTTTTAGAAACCATTGTTTATGGTATGTTGGCGGAAAAATTTCATTAAACATTATTGAATGGAAGTTATGGCAAAAATACTGCTATCGAAGATATGTTTGCTCAAAAAAATCTGTGCCATTTTCCGTTATCTCTAACTATTTGTGCCGATTCCTGAGGTCGGTGTTACTGGCATAAGGTGTTCACGGTAAAATGAGCACTTTTGAAAGCCCTGCTCAAGATCTACTTTTATACATGTGTATTCTTCCGCCTTATGTAGAATTAGCATAGCCATGGGCCTCGTCACGTTATGCATGCGTCGGTCAAGCGAAACTGTGGAATTATTAGAAAAGTCATTATTAAACAAAACTGGTCATTTTTACACTTCCGTGTATTAGGAAAACAGAAAGAGAAAGAAATAATCTCAGACATCACAACTGGTTACCTAACACTTTTTATTCGACTTTAAGATGTGGAACTACTTTCCAGCCATCATTACCAACTTTACTGGGCGCATGTCATTCGGTGCACATGTCACACTGTAAAAAGTTTTCTGGTGAACTTCCTAAACTGTAATGGAAGTTTTTAACCTATACACTGTATGGTAATAATACCACACATCAAGCTGCAGATATTGGAATGTTTAGCGTCGCTGCTATACAAAGTTGGGAACTTCCCTACGCATTTGACTGTTTCCTGAGCAAATGTAAGGAACACTGAAATGAATGTATAGGGGAAAACATTGCCATTCCCGCCTTCTCACCCAGCGTATACACTGGTATGGTAAATTTCCGAATGATTTCTTAGAATGTATGTGCACGCAGAGGCAATAACTTTTTCTAAGGTTGATTTCAGTAGTGCTCACTTTATCTTGAACAGCCTTTAGTGTGTGTGCGCACCGCGCCTGCATGTTGCTTAGGCTTGAGACGGGGTCAACAGCATCACGCGGAGAAGGCTGGCGCTAAGTGAAGCATGTTGTTCTTGTCCAAGGGCGTACGTGTCGCGCTCGGCAGGCTTCAAAACAAGTATAGGCTCTTCACGGTAAACTGAGCACTTCTGGAAGCCCTGCTTAAGATCTACTTGTACGCACGTTGTTTATTCTTCCGCCTTATGTAGAATTAACATCGCCATGGGCCTCGTCATTTTATTCATGCGTCGGTCAAGGGGAACTGAAATTATTAGAAAAGCAAACACTTAACCAATCTGCTAATTATTACACTTTGTTGCATTAAAAACTCATAAAGCGAAATAAATAATTTAAGTTATCACAAATCATTGCCTAAAGCTTATAATTCGACGTTAAGAGATGGAACTGCTTTTTCTCCATCGTTACCAACTTTACTGGGCGCATGTCACTCAATGCGCTCGTCAAAATATATGCAGGTAGTAGCAGTGACAGTTTTCCAAGTTTGATTTCAAATGTGCTCACATTGTCGTTAACAGCCTTTACGTACACAGATCAAGTATAAACAGACAGGCGAAAATGACGTGTATTGGGTCGAGCTCTTATTTCGAACTACAAATTGTAAACACATCACAATCATATAGGCAACATATCAGTCATATCGTCAAAACATATCAGTATGGCGAAAAAGCTACTGACTCATGTATCTGTTACCCTGGTGAAATAAACTTAACAATTCACGGTTACGTTCAAATTTTCTGAAGCCGTGTTTAAGTTCTACTTCGATATTCCTCCGCCTAATGCAGACAAAGCTTAATTAAGCCTCGTGTGTAATAATATTTGGCATGCGAACTATTTCTCAAAGGCTGTTCACGATAAAGTGAGCACTTTTGAAATCAACCTTTGAAAAGAAGTCACTGCTCCTACATGCATATATTTTAACGGGAGCCCAGTATCAAATGGAACAGCAACTGTGCAACGATTTTGTTAGGTCGCAAAATTGTCGTGTAATCTGTAGGGGTAGTGAAATTTTGCGAAAAGGTTTCAGGACAAGTTATATTTCAAGATACTGTAGGGTCGTCTACCTATCTCAATTGGCTGAATCACTTTTTGACACGTATTAACTGTCTGCACACGAATCACGTAGGAGCCGTGCCGATGTTGCCAAATTCTGAGTGGCCCGGTCAAATATGAAACTACCGTCTCAAGCAGACAGCAACCTATGGTAATAGACGAACTGCAGTTGGATGCTTATAGTTAGGGACAGGTTGTTTCGCGAAAATATTTACGGCCATGCTAGACTCCAATATCCTAAGTCTACAACCGCAACTTCCTTTGGTTATTGGCCACGTGACTCAGTCAGTCGTAATAAAGTACTCCAATAATGAACGTCCATGATTCGCAGACAGACACTTGAGGCACATGACATTTAAGATCATCCAACAACTAAAGCGCATATAAACTAAAGTGTTTTGGAGTACAACTGGTCTTGAAATTTTTACCCAACAAAACACCTGTCCCTACTGATAGTTAGGGCGACGGATATTTCGCGAATAAATCTGGGCGCACAGTAGACTGCAATACTATATACACGCCTCAGCTGTTGCCATACCCTCGTTGGATGCTGGTGTTTCCGCGTTTGACCAAGCCACTCAGTATTCCGTACATCCAGCACTGTACCTTCGTGATTCATGCGCAAACAAATAACGCGGACCAAAACATGTTTAAACTAATCCAAATAGCTGGGAAAACCCACAGTGCTTCGAAACGTATCTTGTCTCGAAATCTTTTCGCGAAATATCCTGGCTCCACTTATAGTATTGAAGTCTGCCGTGTAGGCCTACTCATAGTTTTCCGCGAAGTATCACTAGCTCTAGTAATGTGCTGTCATAGGCGTGCCTACAGTATGGACCAGGTGACACATGCCCCCCTCCCCCTGCCGTGGCCATTCAATATGAAAGTTCCCGCCAATATGTTTGTATCGCCCAAGTGTCGCTGTCATAAACAAGTGCAACCTATCTTTGGACAAGGGTGTGAGAACAGTAGCCAGAAAGGTCAAGATAAATATATTTTCTTCTCTTCTCTCTTCGCCCTTTCTGGATTATGAAAACCCCACCCACCATATCTTAACTGAGCCTCGACTACCTCTCGTAGATGGCACAGCATGGAGAATTGGCTTCCCCATTTTCTACAGTTTATGACGTTCTTAATGAAGTAAAACAGCCCGGCTGTTTGAGTTAACATAGAAGTATCTCAGCTTTGCTCAAATTTAACTTTTACTTATATTTTATTAATAAATTGTGATTAGGAGGAATAGGACAATTTTGCGAACTCATTTCCAGGCAAGATAGACTTTAAAACGTGTACACTGACGTCATCTTTGCAATTGGATCACAGTTCATTAGACATGCCCTGGACGACTTTGAGTTAATAGCAGACTTGCAAAGAAATGAGTAGCACGTGCAATACTGCATGTCAAATGTGGAGCATCGCTTCTTCGTGTTCTGCGCATGTTCCAACAATGACCTACCCCAATCCTACACAACTGTCAAAGTCGCATGGTCGACAGTGATAAACGTGTTTGTGTATATCTCAATTTCTAAGCGACAACCACTATTATATTAAGAAAATACATTTACCAGTTGAAATTTAATCAAACTGCATTACAGATTGGCTAGGGCAAGTATACAAAAATTACAAAGCTCTTGTTTACTAAACAGTGTTCTAACCTCAAACCCAATCCACGCCATTTTCGCTAGACGTGTGGGCAGAAAAGCAGTTCGGTGTTGGGACACGAAGATTGGTTGTGCGCAACCAGCGAGATCGGTCTACCTCAGCTTTAGTCTATGGTGTGGAGTACGACTGATTAGTGGCGTGTGGTGAACTGTTGCGAAGTAAGCTGGCGTTAGCTCCGTTCTGTACCTTGTTGATTGCTAGTTCGCGCTTCCACAAGTAGAACGTAGTTTAGCAACTGACGCCACAGGACGGGTGTAATGGGTCCCTTGCTGCTCGCTTGTGAGTGGTCGGAATGCTGCACGGTTTGTTACAGGCTCCTGCTGCGTGCACCGAGAATGTACAGCCGTGAGAAAGCACCAGCTCACCTTGCAACACTTCGCCACAACCCACTGCCACTGGTTATTCTCTTGGGCAGCAGCCAATAAACATATGAAGATCGAGCGCACACAGGACTGTGGAGTCTAGCCAACGGGTCACTGAACTCGAGAGAAAATTTTCCTATCCTTAATTATAATACGTATGTCATTTATAATTATCATGAATAAAACAGAGAGAAAATAGGGGCTTAGTAAGAAAAAGTTGTTATGGAAATATGATTAAACTGAGTTTGCACGAATGCAAGACGTTGTCTCTTTGGTGTAACTATCCAGACTACGTTGAACTTTCTTTGCATGGTGCAGAGGAATATTCTGAAAGTATAACTTCAGCAGGGCTTCAGAAAATTTGGAAGAAACCGCGAATGGCTTATAAATAATATGCTCGTTTGTAGGACAACGCCTTGCTGCAGAGGTTGAAGCGTAAAGAGGGGGAGGGGAAAAAATATAGCTCATTTCAGGATACATTAAAAAATACAGTATCACAGAATTAAGTAATCGAAAATAAACAATCGTAAGGGGCCCGCAGTTACAGTAATTTTTGTCCCCAAGTCTAAACTAAGACAAACGACTCGTGGAACAATTTTATCTTAATTAAAGTCCTTTTACTGTAATTTAATATGCTATATAATATTCCATATTTCATAAGCTTCAAAGCAATTATGACAATGTAAATATATTTACGTGAGTATTTTGTCATCAAATCGTGAGGTATATTTAACAGTGTGGAAAGTAAGCATCAATTCTTCAGTGAGAATTGTTATGGCCCCCTACCTCCTCAAAAAGAAATATACATAACTCACGATGCTAATGAATGTTTACATGTACACGAGTTCTTGTCTGTCACCTCGCAGTAAAATGAGTCAACGTGTATCCAAACAAAAGCCTAGCTGGGGAGTGGAAAGTGCAAACCAAGGGCGAGGTTAATACCCAATCTAGGGTCGGGGCGGATTTCTAAGTGAGGTATACCTTCGTCCGAGTCCGTCGATCTTGACAGGTGACGTGTAAGGAGACCCTAACATAGAATACTCGGGAATACAGAAGTTAAACAGACGCTTATACCGCGAACTCCCAGCCCTACAGGGGCCGCGTTGGCTGAGCGGTTAGCCTGCTCGCCTCCCACCATTGCGAACCGGGTTCAATCCCCGGCCAGGTCACTCCCGGGTTTTAGTACGCGGGGAATCGTGCCGGACGATGCCGCTGGTGCAGCGAATTTTCCCCGGGGATCTCCCGTTTTTCTCTCTCCTTGTATTCCGGCGCCGTCCAAACCTGTCTACTCGCCGCCCCCCTTTTCTTTCCTGTTTACGCACTTACTACGTGACCCTAAAATGGAGCTGCGACAAATTCAAAAGTGGTAACCCGAGAAAAACAATACCTGCCAACGGTAGCGTCCGCCGCGCTTTCCCACATGAAAGAATCACGCGGGCGTGGCCCCGTCGAGAATCGAACCCAGTTCTCCGTGAAGACAACGTAGTCTGACCACTATACAACCGCGGGCCCAGGGTCTTTAATGACGCCTCGCCATCAGAACGGTGCCTGAAGCCTGAATCTTCTGTAATACTCGACTACGAGACTAGGCAACGCCATGGAGGTATTAGTCTATGGAGTGGAAGCCGAGACACGAAAGTGAAGCCGATAATGAAAGACAAGGACAGGGCTAGTAGTGGCAAAAAGGTGCATGTTTTACGTTGCTAATTTTTACCGCTCATAATATGGCGGCTGACGTAAACAATCGGTCTGCGCATGCGCAGTTGAAAGAAGTCGGTCAAGGAATCGGCTTCACTTGATAAACGTGGAGAAGATAGGCTGTTGTCACTCCATCATCTATTACCTCCATGGGCACCGCACGGCAGCCATGTAGGTCACGAGCTTAGGAAACATGTTACTCTACTTCCCTATAGCCGCCGTGATGCTGTCGCCGGCGTCCAATCGACGTACGGCGCCCATACTGATGACGATCTGGCAGGTGCGTGAGCAAAATCACTCACGAACGTACGCCGTTTTCTCGCGTTCACGCCGTGGAGGTAGAGTGCGCGTGCCAGTTCTGTAGTAACCACTTTCCGATGCCTAACACCGAACGGCTATCATCTATTCACGGTTTCTTCGCATTTTTAAAAATCAAACATTTGAAAAATTCCCCACACGTATGTCGTGTTTGGTCGTTTCCTAAATATGTAATGTATCACAAGTGTCTACTTCTATTATCATAAAAATGCCTTATTTTTTTGTTAAATTGAACTTTTACTTAGCCTACATTTTATGTATAAATTATAACATTTAATTTATAATTGATAGGGACAAAACAGGGAGAAAATAAATATGTTGGTAACGGCCAGTAAGAAATAGTTCTCATGCAACATATTTTTACAATGAGTGCGCACGAATGCGGTGCGTTTGTCCATTTGGTGTAGTTTTCTAGACTTATTCAAGCTTAGTTTGTACGAGGCGGAGGAATAATCTGAAAGTAGAACTTTATCAGGGCTTCAGAAAAGTCTGAAGTAACCGTGAATGTGTCATAGTGGTTCTGAGTCCTGCAGGTCGTGCCGGATGAACAGCGGTCCAGTGATACACACGTCAGCAAGGTATTGCTACGTGCTTGCTGTTCTGCATTGCTGTACCGTCCCCCTCCCCGCTCGAGCGAAAATCAGTGTGTCAGAGGCGTGCGATAACCTGACGAGAGTACGGAGATTTACAAAGGCGTACCGCCACGATACGCCTACCGCGGACCCGTGCACTCCCGTCCTTGAGCGGGTTGAATTTCAGGGGCTACCGCTGAAAGAACGTTATGGTCATCGCCCTCGTCTCTTTCAGCGTGACTCGGTGGGCGGGGAACTTTCTAGATCGGACCAAAGAGACTACTTAAATCCGCGGCGGAGCTGCCTCCGAGCCGACAGTCTAAAGTTAGGAGGATTGTGCTGCCTTAATGTTGAATTAAAGCAACCGCCTATGGCGCACTGCACCATACTGCACAGTGTGAAGAACTCATAAAAAAATAAAACAGGCATCAAACAAATTGTCTGAAATATGTGATGTATGCTGTATATAAAGGAAAACGTATATATTTTGAAACACTATAAGATATTTTATGAACGTTTATACTTTATAAATGTAAAAAATTAATCAATCGATAGAGTCCGCATTTTTAACCAAATTTAAGCACATATCCGTTTTGGATCGCCATCATATTTATTGTGTTCATGTGTAATAAAATCATAGTAATAATATATCACATCAATTTTATAATTAACTTTATTTAAGTCAGTTTCAGCCATAAATGTTTGTGACAAATGGACGCACATAAAATAAGTTATAAAAATTATTTCCTACATTATTAGTACAATTTTCTTACACGCAATAATAGTAAACATTATGATGATATTCCATGATGAAGATTTTCTTGCAAATTCTGCTTTCTGAAGCATCCAGAATGGAAATGCGTTCAAATTTGGTCAAAATTACAGACTATTTTAATCTATTATTATTTTTGCATGTAAAAAGTATATTTTAGTAAAATATTTTATAATGTTGCAAAATATATAGATTATTCTTTCATATACAGCATAAATCGGATTTTTGTGACAATATTTATGGTGTCAGCACTACTTTTTTTAATGAGTTCTTCACCTCGTATAGTCGGGTGCAGTGCGCCATAGGAAGGGAGACCCGAATTTCACGAAAAGATTTCCGCCCAGGATAGACTTCAATAGTGTACTGGCACTGTGGCAGTGTGCATTTGCCTACTGGTTGCATGCCTTAGTGAGAAGACGTTCTCTTACTTGAGCGGCCAGTGAGAATTAAGTTACTCCGTTAACACTTGCGAGCACAGTTCCCATGCGCAACTTTACAACTGGCACAGATCTAGCAGGATGCGTCTGTGACCTTGCTAGATGTCAGGTGCCATCACAAAAGAAGATGGTTCCCCTTTGTAAATCCACAACAAAGTGACAGTGTTCTTGAACATACGGATTTGTAGACTACGCTCGAGTGCAGCTCGACAGAAGAAAAAA
Organism: Dryococelus australis; assembly: GCA_029891345.1. Taxonomy (NCBI): domain Eukaryota; kingdom Metazoa; phylum Arthropoda; class Insecta; order Phasmatodea; family Phasmatidae; genus Dryococelus; species Dryococelus australis. The sequence goes on along the minus strand of CM057004.1, from coordinate 85,755,787 downwards.
AAACTCGCATTGATTTGCTGTCTTTGTTCGACTAGTGTTTATCACGACCTCACAAGCATACGACACCGCAGTAACAATGATATTGCTAACGATAGAATTTCTTATTTTTTTTGTCGCCACTTAAAGGGTCATAATTGATTGTAAATCCCGTTATACTATATAACGGACTTTTAATTGGGCCAATATCAGCTCGGCTCTCCATTGGTTGATAACCGGCGAATAATGAGCGCTGTAAAGTACAGGGTAGTGTCCGGTGTGGTATGGACCAAAAGGACGATGGTGAGTTCTAACACAGACACCAACAGAACATGTGTTCTTGCAGTAGTGGGTATAGGTGACTTACTTCTGATTTGTCTTAAATGCTAGTAAATGTGTGCAGACCTCAGCGTGTTATTGGAAGCCCGTGATTCGCGAGCAGATACCCAAGATACGCAACAAGTAAATAATCCAATCACGAAAGTGAATTTCAGCGAAAGTGTTTTGAAATACAACTAGTCGAGAAGTCTTTTCGCGATGTCCGGGTGTCCTATCCATAGGCAGTTGCTTTACTTCAATTTTAAACGCCAGGTGTAGGAAGACAGTGAAGAGACGAGACAGCAAAGCAACGATTGGTGGCGACAGCGACCAACGACACTTAACGAGTCGGATGGAACCACATGGGACTCCGCTAGAAGCGAGGGAGCGATACGGGCGACACTAATACGCACGCCTAGTGCCTCGTCGCTCCTACGCGCAAGGCGTGCAGCGTTTCCGCCGTGACGCTGTACTGTGCAAATTATATTTGTAAAGGTTGTTCACGATAGAGTGAGCACTTTTGAAATCAACCTTAGAAAAAGAGTACTGCCTTTGCTTCCATATATTTTAACGGGTGCAATGAGTGACATGTGTCCAGTTAAGTTCGTATCAATGGATGGGAAAGTAGTTACATATATTAATGTCAAATAAAAAGTGTTCGGTAACGATTTGTGATAATTTAAATTATTTCTCTCGCTTTCTGTTTTTCTTTAACGCATCGCAGTGCAAAAATGAGGAAATTTGTACAGTATTTACTTTTATAATAATTTCACAATTTCACTTGACAGACGCACGAATAACGTGATGAAGCCCATGGCAATGTTAATTTTACATAAGGCGGAAGAACACACAACGTGTATACAAGTAGATCTAAAGCAGGGCTTTCGAAAGTACTAATTTTGCCGTGAACGGCATATAACAGTAGGGTTTTATTACACGCGATGAAAGCCCACAGATTAAACTACGCCCTTATACTTGTCCTTGTCTCTTGCTGCTTAAGGAAACTGCATAGGCATGCTTCAAAAATGCTATATTTGACCATTTACACGATTTTTTCTCCAAGAATACACTTAGTATGGCAAAGGAAAAAAAAATTGGGGCATAGATAATTGTTTACATATATATATATATATATATATATATATATATATATATATATATATATATATATATATATATATATATATATATATATATATATATATATATATATATATTCTGACAAAAAGTCGTATTTGCAGAACATTTATTTAGCGAGATACGCGTATCCGCGCAAACAATTATTTCACAAAAAATGCGGGGGTCCATCCCACTCTTAAGTTTTAGGGCTGCGACCATCGTTACAGGAAGATTCGAGACTGACGGACGGACGAGACTATTGAACTGGACGCGTGAGTGACAGGAATTTGGAATGATGGCAGTAGACAGACTGAACACGTGTAAAAAATGCGCGATAATTAAGGACTATAACCAATATAGATACATCGATGAGGACTTCAATTAAAATTGAAATAAACATTAACCCATTCTGACCCAGTGAAAACACTTGTGTACATTACGCACGTGTACAGGCTGTTCACGGTAAAATGAGCACTTTTGAAAGCCCTGCTTGAGATCTACTTGTATGCTTTTTATGTATGTTTCCGCCTTATGTGAAATTAACATTCCCACGGGCCTCGTCACCTTATTCATGCGTCTGTCAGGTGAAACTGTGGAGTTATTGGAAAAGTAAATATGTTACGAATCTGGCAAATTTTACACTTCAATGCATACAAAAAAGAAAGCGAAAGAAATAATTTAAGTTATCACAAATGGTTACTTCACACTTTTTATTCGACATGACGATATAGAACTTCTTTCCATCCATCATTACCAACTTTACTAGGCGCATGTCTTTCAGTGCACCCGTTAAAATATATGGAGGCAGGGGGAGTGACTTTTTTCTAAGGTTGATTTCAAGAGTGCTTACTTTATCGTGAACAGTCTTTAGGTAATTTTTGGTCGGTACTGCACACTGCGAAGCTCAATGACCAATGATCTTACCTGTGGGTAAGTGATTCGCAAACCGTCTTATTGGTCTACGTCATAATTGGTTCTCATAACTGTAGCCGGTGATACAGCCTATAGCTCATTGGCTGCGACAACGAAGCAAGCGTTTCGTCGACTGGAGTACAGCACGCATCATAAAATTGTTAGTTTGCAACACCTGAAATAATAGCTCTGTGTGTATAAATTTAAAAAAACAAATGTAGTTCTTTTGTTTTATTTGTAACTCAGATACGCCCCTCTGGCACATTGTAACAGTATGCTTGCATGCCGTATACTTAGGTGGTGATTTACGACGCGAAATAATAGGGTCTCTGCAAATTAAACGGCACCATTCGAGCAGCGTCCAGCGAGATGTGATGGTCGGAGAGAGCGACCACACGGCCGGAGTAGGTAGCTGAACTGGTGCAGAAGCCGAGTGCGAACGGAACGTTGGTGTTGTCCTGCCGCCTGGCGGCGGATACGATAATTACTGCGCGGCCTTCGGAGAGCGGAAACGGCCAGAAAATAATAGCGACGCTGCCCCGCTGCGCGTCCAGCGACGAGGTGTGACTGACTCGTGCGTGCCGCCAAGGTTTCGTAACTACCCTTTTATTATAAGCTCGTTCCCGGTTAGTCGAGCAATTTTTAAATATACCTACCTCCGTGGGGGGGGGGGGGATCTCTCTGGTAACTGTGTACAGGTTAGTCGCGGCTATAGGCTGTTCACGGTAAAGTGAGCACTTTTTAAGGCCCTCGTGAAATTTTACTTTCATACAATTTCCATCTTCCTGCTGCTTTTTAATATAAACATTGCAACGTGACTAACAAAAACACTGTGCACATTTCACCTCCATCAAAATGTAATGCCTGAGGCTGCTCTAAGATATATTTAATAGCTGTTAATGCTTGTTGGGAGGGCCTTAAAAAGTGCTCAGTTTATCGTGAACAGCCTACAGGGATGTTGATACCGGGGGGAAAAAATATAAATATTACTTATATTTGTTATTTACAAAAGTATCGTTTTGCGAAATGATATAATAAAAGAAAAATATCGATTTTCGGTACATCGGAATCCTATATTTTAAGTATACAGGATGATTCTCAATTAGACTGACAAACTTCGGGAGGGGATTCGCCATGAAAAAAGTAAAAGGAAGACATATGTGACACTTTATACCTAAACCGAATATTAAGGGATATATATACAAAAATCAGATTTTAAGCCGCATTTGTGCAAAATATCGGCTCTTACGTTGAAGGTCCTGATAACATACCATAATGCTCCGAGAGTTGTCAACGTATTTTACTTCTTTACCGATATTTTGCACAAATACGGTTTGAAATCTCGTTTCTTCTTAATGGCTCATACCTCCCTTAATATTCGATTTAGGTATAAAGTGTCACATATGTTTTCCTTTTACTTTCTCATGAAGAATCGCCTCCCGAAGTTTGTCGGTCTAATTGCTAATCAGCCCTGAATATTAAAGGACGTGATGAATTCAAAATTACTTGGAATATGAGATATTGCAGAAAGATTTGGTGCCTGTTTTTTGGTTCACGTTAACAAAGTAAACGTAGAAAAATTTTAATTCAATTTTTTTGTTCAACACATAACTTATTAAAAGAGGACATTGAAATATTTATTTCCGATTCCTGGAAAAAGATATTCATTTCGATAAGATATCGTTGAAATATATCAACAATTTATATCGATATATTGTTTGCAAAATATCGTCATTTCATTATGTCGATATGGGCTGGTGAGTGGTCATTTAGTACGTTGGCGTTTGTGCTCTTTGCTCTAAATAGTCACAGAATAGACAAGTACACAGAGGTGAAATGGTCCAGTGGGTGAACAGGAGGGGGAGGGTTGGGGCTAAGGGGCTTAAGCCGATTACTCCGAGCTTGATTTTACACTGGATAAAATTAGATTATTCTTCAATCCAAGTAGATACATTGTTAAATGCTGTCCATGGTAATGGGAGTATTCTACCTTTGAAAAATATCACTGCCCACAACTACATTTGTATAGTACATTCACGGTCATTTTTAACTTGTCTGAAGTCTTGCTAAAGTTCTACTTCCAGGATATTCCTCAGCCTCGTGCAAACTACGCTTAATTAAGTCTGGAAAATTACACCAGACGGACAACGCCCCGAATTCGTGCGCACTCTGTTGTAACAGTATTTTATGTAAGAACTATTTCTCACTAGGTGCTAGCAACACACATGTTTTCTCGCCGTTTTTACTCAAATTGTTTATATATGAAGTATTATAATTTATATATAAATATGAATAACATTTCAATTTAACAGGAAAAAAAGTAACTTTTATGAATGCAAGTATAAAATGCTTGTGATACATGGTATATGTCGGAAATAACTAAACACGTCATACGTGGGGAGATTTCTCAAAGGTTTGATTCAAAAAGGGCGAAGAAACCGCAAATAGACTAAACACAGGAGCAAGAATATAAATATTACTAACACATTTTCTTTCCGGATAATTGCATGATTTCACTCGGATGGCGCAAGAATAATGTTAGACTGTCCAGGGTGATGTTAATTTTACTATAAGGCGCAAAGATACAAAATGAGAAAAAAGTAGTTCCTCAAGAGCGCTTTCAATAGAGCTCAGTTAACTGCGTGAACAGTCCGTGATAATGCAACATAAATTTATTAAAGCCTGCAGGTAACATAAAAACAGGGAAATTCAAAAAGTATTTAAATCGCCTAACTGAAGGCATACTGATAAAGCACGTGATTTTTAACGTAATGCATAGTATACCCAACCACTCAAGTAGCCCCCTCCTTACTGGGTTTCTTAGATCCACCATTGGGCGAAACAGTTACATTGATGTGAGCATGCCAATACTGCCTGCGTGAAGCTCATGTCTGATTGGCTACTCACGTGCTGCGGAAGAGTCCTTATTGGCTGGGCTATCCACTGGCGAGTAAGTTACCAGGCGATTATTGGTGAACAGCGATCCGACTATTATCGGCCGGTGACGCCATTTTGCTGGCGTCATGCGGCTGGAGTTCGCGATACAAGCAGCTGTTTTGATTCTGCATTCTGAAGTATTCTGTGGCTGAGAGTGCCTGAAGAGCGGCGGGGGCCGTGGTGGTGTGGTGGTCAGACGACTCGCCTCCCATCAAGGCGAACCGGGTTCAATTCGCGTCGGGGTCGCTCCCGGATTTTCGCACGCGGGGATCGTGCCGGATGATGCCGCTGGTCGGGGATCTCCCGTTTCCCCCGCCGCTTGTATTCCTGCTCTGCTCCATACTCACATCGTTTCAACCTCGTACGGCATCTAGTTTTGGTTATTCCATCGAATAAAGCTTCTTACACAATAGAAAACTTTAGCATTTAACTTTACAGTTCCTTTTCTCTGACGAAACCACCATAACAGACAATTGAACATAGGTTCTACGAGCTTCATAAAAAATGTGCATCTTGTTATATAAATAGTTATGATATTATCCAGGAATGCATTTTACGTACGGTTTTTATAAACAGGCTTAAAATTTATATTGAAAGTTTAAAACAAAGAACTCATTTGTTTACTTTATTAAAAAATGTCAATTCATATATTTCCTCTTCACATTATATTCATTTATTTAATTTAAGAAGAGCTTTATATAAAATATCGAGATTAAAAACGCCCTATAATAAAATAACGCTTTTTCCACATAACATCTGTTAGATTCTCGGCAAAATGGCTGCTTGACTTTCACTTATAAATTTCAACTTTTCGAAATCGTAAAGTCAAGAGCGCTTGGCGTTTACCTTTGACGGTTCCATTGTGCCAAGCTCCACGAGAGACAACATGGTCGGAAAGCAAACGTCAAGTCAAATCTTAAAGTCAAATGTTAAAAGTTTTCAATAGCGCAAGGGCCTGTTCAGTCTATTTCGTTCGTTTGTTCGTTCGCTCGTCAAAGTGAAGCCGCGCGTGGGCGAACGGTAATAGTATAATGAACATAAGTGTTTTAGAATTCTAGCTTGACCCAAAATTAATCCGCGAATTCTTCAGGTCTCTGCCTATTAGCATATTCACGCCACAAATGCCTCGTTACAGTCGGGGCGACTAAATGCAGTTTTGACCCTATGCAAACGAATACTTTGGTTGGCTGTTCTGTCAGCGCGCGTGTGTTACAAATAGCTCACTGCGGTCGGACTGCAGGATGCTGCGGTCGGACTGCAGGATACGTGCATAGACACTTTATCCATTCCAAGGTGGCAGCAGATATCAACATTGCCAGCGGCACGATGAAAGTCAGCGGCTGGCTTGCCGGTTCACAGTATTCATATCACCAACCACTGGGCTATCGCATGTTGCTGCTAAGAATACTGTAATCCGACAAGCCAACCGCCGCCTTCGATTGTGCCGCTCGTGGTGTTTATATCTGCTGCCAAATTCTAATGGATAAAGGACCACCCGTTTTTCGCGAAAATATTTACGCGGAGACTAGGCTGTTCACGATAAGATGAGCACATTTGAAAGCCCTACTTAACATCTACTTGTACAAACGTTGTGTATTCTTCCGCCTTATGTGAAATTAACATTGCCATGGGCCTCATCACGTTATTCATGCGCCGGTCAAGTCAAACTGTGAAATTATTAGAAGAGTAAACATTTTATAAATATGCTAATTTTTACACATCTGGTGCATTAAATGGACAGAACCCCGGAATAAATAATTTGAATGATCACAAATGGTTACTTAACACTTTTTATTCGACGCTAAGATATGGAACTACTTTCAATCTACCGTTACCAACTTTACCGAGCGAATGTCACTGAGTGCGCCCGTTGAAGTATATGCAGGCATGAGCAGTAACGTTTTTCAAAAGGTCGATTTCAAAAGTGTTCACTTTAACGTGAACAGCCACGAAAGTGACGATGAACTAACGTGTTCTGGAACACAACTTTTCCTGAAATCTTTTCGCGAAAAACGGGCGCTCATTGGCGTTACTGACGTCCGAACAGGCACACGCCAGAGGCAAACTGATGTATTTGCTTGACTTGATGACTTACGCCCCGTACGAACTATCCCCTGTGCTCTACTCGATCCTGTACTACAACCTGTCCAAACAGTGGCACGACCGTACGCACTGGAGCTAACAAGACAGCCACGATAGTTTCCTTTCCGTTAGTATAGGCTATTCACGGTAAAGTAAGTTCTTTTTAAGGCCCTGCTAAATTTTTCCTTTCAATCAATTTCTACCTTCACGCCATTTTTAATGTAAATATTGCAATATGACTGATAAACACAGTGTGCATATTTCATCACGTTCAATAGTTAACGTCTGAGACTACAATGAAATATATTTATTAGGGGTTAATGCCTTTTGGGAAGTCCTTACAAAGTTCTCACTTTACCGTGAACAGCCTATAGACATCCCGCCAGTAACAATCTTTGCTTGGTGCAGTAAGGCAGTCTGGAACAGTCTGGACCAATAAGTAGAGACGTGCAAAATTCGCGTTATTATTTGGAGACACGTTGATCTTTGAACACATGTACCTTTGAAATAAGTTTTTCATTGGACTATACTTTATCTGACGCGCCTTGGGTAACTCTGCGCCAATAAATGAACACTTCACAATTGTGTACCCCAATCACGTACAGTTCAGTCAGGAAGGGCGTGGCTTTACATCTATGAAGCAACCGATGGAGAAATGACACCGGCTCCGGCGTATAAAGTACTGTGAAGTTCTACATTATGGCAAATAATAACGCGAATTTTGCATGTCTCTACCAATAGGGCAGCAGCGAGTGGAAACGCAGAGACCAACAGAAATGGTGTTCTACAATTTTGGATACAGGTGACTCGTTGTTTGAATCTATGAAAATGTGTCCAGACCGAAAAGTGTCAAAACACAACTTGAGCTGAGAGATTTGGGCGGCTTTTACCAACGAGGTCTAGAGAGCCGATGTGGGTGAAGCGATGTGAGCGTGGATCAGCGTCGGAATGAAAGGAAGGTGGAAACGGGAGATCCCCGAGAAAACCCGCCGATCAGCGGCACCGTCCGGCACGATTCCCACTTGCGAATATTCGGGAATCGAACCCGGTTGCCTTTGTTGGGAGGCGGCTAGTCGGCCCCGTAGAGACATTTCTCGAATGCCAGTAAATACATATCTGCAGACCTCACTGATCGTTTGATTCGACAGCAGTATTCACTCCATCCAATGGCGCAGTGGTCGTCCCAAGTGTGCAGTTGAAGATGATGTCGCACTAGTGGCGGATGCGTGCAGCGGTATTGTCACCACGTCCTGAACTGATTGCGGTCCATGCGGACTTGATCAAACATCTTACGCGACGAACCCTGTGGACGCCTGCGTGCTCGCGAGTTGTGCTCGGTCAATGCGCAGGTCGAATCCGACTGCTAGACACATCGTAGCGTTCCGAAAATGTTTCCCGCCCAAGTATCGTTCAGAACAACCACTGCTATTACAACTTTTGCGATTTTAAGACTGCAGTAGTAAAACAGCCACTTATAAAGCCAACCCAGGCCGTACACGCCCGCAGAATGTCGTTACTGTCCACCAATACGTGGAGACATGCAAAATTCGCGTTATTATCTGGTTTCACGATAGATTTCACCGCCCTATATACATCAGAGCCGGTGCCATTTGTTTATTGGCTTCTGCAAAAGCGAGGAGCCACAGTCCCTTTTGACTAGGCGACACGTGATTGGGCTATCTTTCCGTTACTTCTTTCCTATTGGTTTAAGGACGCCCAGGGCGAGTCAAACCACTGTAGTCCAATGACAACAGAAACACAAGCGCATATGAGTTTGAAGTATATTCTGTCTTCAAATGATAAATGCGAATTTTACATGTCTCTGCCACTACGTCGTAGTACCGATCGCTAGGGACGTGCAAATTGCAAAATTCGCGTTATTATTTGAGGACAGACTAGACTCCAAGCACTCGTATTGTGTTTGTCATTGGACTACAGTTTGTATGGGCACGCCCTGGACGACTTCGGACCAATAATAAGCAACTAACGAACGGCTGGTCCAGTCACGTCCTCTCAATGGGGACACCTGAATTACGCGAAAATATTTCACGACCAGTTGTATTTCATAATAACACTTTAGCTCAGATTCACTTTCATGATTGGATGCTTTCCGTATTACGCATCTTCAGGTGCCTGCCTGCGAATCAAAGACGCACAGTATTGAAGTTACCCTAATCCTGATTGGCCAGTTAAGTACGAGGAGATTAAATCAAAAAACACGCCGCCAATAAGCAAAAGAAAACAATTGGTATGCCCGTAGGGTATTGAAATCTAGCATGTGCGGAAATCTTTTCGCGAAATTCGTGTGTCTCCACCTATCAAGTGAAAGGGAAAATGGGTCTTCACTGTCGTAGAAGCCAGCAAACAAACGGCACCGACTCGAATATATATACACTTGTATGCACGTGGTGTATTCTTATGTAATATTAATAGTGTCATGGGCCTCATCAATTTATTCATGCGTCGGTCAAGTGAAACTGTGAAATTATTACAAAAGTAAATATTTAAAAAATATGCTCGTTTATACTCTTCGATGCATTAAAAAATCCAATAAAGCGAAAGAAATAGTGTAAGTTATCAGAAATGGTTGCCTAACCCTTTTAATTCGACGGTAAGATACGGAAATACTTCCTATCCATCGTTACCAACTTTACTGGGCACACGTCACTCAGTGCGCCCGTTAAATCATATGCAGACAGGGGCAGTGAATTTTTCCTAAGGTTGGTTTCAAAAGTGCTCACTTTATCGCGAACAGCCTTGAGTTAAATTGCCGGGCAGCAGCCTAGCCAATAGATGATCTTTTGCAACGTGCAACAGCCAACCAGACGCAAGGACCGCCCTAGAGCTTCGCGCAGCCAATGAGCGAGTGGGAAATGCCAACATAAAAAAGTTACCACTCCATTGACTTCTATATACTTCCCTATTCTGTGATTCAATACTACTGTTGCTGCTATAATCTCCGCCCTTCTAACAGCGTGGCGAACTGGAATTATAACGTCTTGGATTGCGTAACCGCAATCGCCTTTCTCGTGTTTCTATATCCTGAAGGGCACCGACTTCTTGGAAAACCTGCGATTAGCGTTACGCGAGTGGGTTCCGTCATAAATCGCTTGACGTAAGGCAGCAAACAGCTTACCAGTTACTCTGTGTTCCCAACATCGTTTTAGACTGAATAATACAGAAGTGAAATAGCCACTTTTAGCGCCGCAACTTCCGGCGTGCGAATTTACAGACAGCGGGTGTTGGCGGTCGGTGGGGGCGGAGGTATTTCGCGAGCGCAGCCTGATGCCATGCTAAAAACATTAGTCTCCGTATAAGCGGTTGCCGAGCATTTTTGTAACAGTTTGTACATAGCCGGGCCTTCACTACTATCAGCTGCAGCCAGTTGGGCCGTGCCGGCGGACCCAAACGAAGGCATCTTGGAAGAAGAGCCGCTATAACTGGAGGTTGGCTAACTGGGGGTTGAGATTAACTGCTGGCTAAATAGAAGAAGTGTTTTACCACTATTGTCTAGCCTCCTGTTTGTGATCTGAAAGTACGGGTCAGATTTTGTAGATGCTGGTAACAAAAGTTACTGAAAGCTAGTGACTTCGAGATTGTACTGCTTCAAGAACAACATTTTATCTCATTTAATTGGTTAATTTTTATATTTTTTAGTTAAGAATTTAGTAGTAGCTATCTTTTATTTACTAATACCGGAACTGTGTGATTAGTATTTTAAGCTTCCTATATCGGAAAGAAAATGTGAAATGTTAGTATATTTGTGACAAAAAAAATAGTTTATTACTTATTTGTTGCTCCCCATTGATTACAATTACAATGAAAGATTATTAACAGATATTTCCAATGTTTACATCTTCAGTAAAATATTATATGACTAGGGACGTGCAGAATTCGCGTTATTTATTGACTTCAAGCTAAAATTCACAGTACTGTATATACTCTAGCCAGCTTCGTTCCCTCATTGGCTCCTGCCCAAATGTGAAGTCGCGCCATTTCTCAGTGAACTGTGCGTGATTGGGGCACACGATTTTTAAGTATCCATTTATTGACGCAGAAATGCCCGGGGCATGTCGAATGAATAATGACCCAATGACAAACGTATAGCCTAAGTGTTTTAGGTTTAAACTGTCCTCAAATAATAACGCAAATTTTTCAGGTTTCTATATATATGTGTGTGCAATGTACTAATTTGTCATTGTACTATAGTTACCAACAATTCCTTTTATTATTTAAAAACTCGCCAAAAATTTGAACAACGCTTCTTTATTCACAGCGGGCATCCGCCGAGCTCCATATTCTGTGGTTCGCGGTTCCCTGCAAGATGGCAGCACAGTAACGTGAAAACACGAGAATTGATTATCGAAACGAAAATGTCATTGTCGAAAGTCATGTGAAAATGTTACTCCACGGTAGTGATACTAATATGAATACAAAAAAAAAAAATTATCGCATTTCTGGGGAGTATTTCAAATCACTCGAATACACTTACGGTTATACAAATACTCGTTACGGTCGTATTTCTGCCATGTATTTCAAATATGAAGCAATTTTATTTCTCCCCAACCTTCAGTTGGAACAGCTAGCCCCCTTGGTGTATATTTCGGTAACCAGCAACTGGGAGTTAAAGAAATTCAGTGATAGCCAGCAGCTAATTCTCGATCGGAAGATTAACAGAGGGGGCGAAACGGGCCCTTACAGTACTTTCCAGCCGGCAGCCAAGCCGAGAGTGAACGAAGTACCCGATCAGTAGAGACTTGCATAATTCACCTTATTATATGGCATCAAGCTAAACTTCACAATACTTTATTATATATATGCACTCGGGCCCGGCGTCGTTTCTCTATCGGCTGCTGCATAACTGTGAAGCCACGCCCTTTCTGACTGGACTGCCCGTGTATGGACTACACACACACACACACATGTGAAGTGTTTATTTATTGGCTCA